>JAUMIR010000008.1:27920000-29318750 GCA_030847615.1 Gambelia wislizenii | reverse complement strand
CAAAGTTCTGAGACTTTTTCATATTTGACACCCCTGTTCCCTCTGAGCTAGGTTGTGATTCCCATGGTAGCTTGGATGGTAGGAATAGATGTTCACAATTATAATTTATTGTTGTGAGATATTCAAGGGTGGCTTGATCTTGAAGAAGGAA
Source organism: Gambelia wislizenii (assembly GCA_030847615.1). Lineage (NCBI taxonomy): Eukaryota > Metazoa > Chordata > Lepidosauria > Squamata > Crotaphytidae > Gambelia > Gambelia wislizenii. Next base: position 29,318,599 of record JAUMIR010000008.1, on the reverse strand, counting down.
GTGAGATCCATTTGTATCCCACACCCTATCCCAGATGCACACCTTAATACATTGAAGGGATTTGACTGTGTCAGAGAGGCTAAGAGTATTACCTTCCAGAGACTGGACACTATCATGCAGGAATGTACAAAGTAGAAACACCAGACTAAGAAGGGAACCTACTTGGCCGCAGTTGTAATGGTAGGTGACACTATTGGTGGATCATTTTGAAACAACAGCAGTGACAATTTGGCTAACTCTTGCTAGTACTGTGAAGAAGACAGCACTGGTAAACTACTTCTGAATGTCTGTTATTGTGAGAACAAACAAAACAATCCAAAATGAAGCAAGAGACAGTTTTGGAAGATGAGATTCCCCCAGGTCAGAAGGTACCCAATGAGCTACTGGGGAAAAGGAATGGTTGAACAGCATACATAGCAGTATGTCCAAAGACACAACATAGACTCAAGCTGGAAGGATGTTCAGCCCTCTGAGTTGAAAGGCAAGCCATGAATCAGGAAAAGCTAAAAAATGTAAAATAAGAAATGAAATGTATTAATATTGCAATACTTCATGTGAGTATGTTAAAGTGTATGGGGATGTGACATTTTTGAAAATTCCATAGTGTTTATGCTGGAAATGACAATCTGAAAAGAAATGGGGTAGCATTAATAGTGAGGCATCAGATAGCAAAAGCAAAAGCAGTCAAGGGATACAGGGAAAATTCTGATAGATGAAACCAGTCAATATAATCATAATCCATGTTTGTGCTTCAATGACTGAAGCAGAAAAGGAAGAAACAGAAAGATTTTATGTAGGAATCTAGGAAGTAATTGATCACACACAAAAACAGGACACACTGATAATCATAAGTGACTAGAATTCAATAGTAGGAAACAAAATTATATCAAACATTGTAGGAAAATTTGGCCTAGAATAAGAAATGAAGCCGGAGAATGACTGATCATGTGAGGACTCTGCAACTCATTTAAAAGGTAAATTGATGTTCCTTAAAAGAGCAGTCTGGGAAGATTAGGGTATCAAGTGTTGGAGGCCTGTAGGCAGCCCAAGTGCCCCACATCCGTATCCTTAGTGTAGATACTGAAGGAAGATGATCTGGTAATGTGGCAGTGCCAAAAAAATGTCATAAATGGCCATGTTGGAACAGTCAACAGCTTTTAATTAAAATATAGCAAATTGTACTAGTGCCTAGCCTCACTTTACAGTTTACCATGCATCTAAAATTTATATATACTTGTGTGAGAGAAAAAAGTTGTGGTCATTTTGGTTTACCAATGCAAGAGAAAGGGAAAGAACTGGTGATGCAGATTTCTGAATCTGACATCACACTTGGATTGGATTGAGTCAAATCTAGACCAAATTGGGGTGGAATCAGGGTCCAATCCAGGATGGGGGCAGAGGGAGCATGTACTACCCAACTAGCTATTTCCAAATTCTGCCAAATATACAGATTAAATTACCTTTAAATCCAATGATATCCCCCAACTAGATTACAGCTATAGAGTGCCATAAAGAAGATATTATAATGAAGGCACTGGAGTGTAAATTCCCTAACCAAACCCATAATTCTGGGGGACTTGGATGACAAACAACTGATAACTTGATGTGTGGCCATGTTTTCACACCAGAAATGGAAAGAGGAGTTGGCTAACTCCTCTGCCAGATCCTTACTGCTACCAGTATGGGGTGGGGGGGAGAAACTACAGAAAGTCAAGTCCTTAGCAATCCTGGCTTCCACACAATCAACCAGCCACATCTGTGCACACCACTGCTTATTGAAATAAACATCAAAGCCCCCTGACCCAGCTGCATTTGAGCATTCTTTTGAGCTTGTGCTCCTCTCTCCAAAATCTCTCTCTCTGGCTTCTCTTCGCAAACAAAGATTCAGGAAGGACTTATCCCGTGCTTTCTGCAAGCACGCTGATGACTAAAAAGGCCAATCTGAGATAGACAAGTCCGGTTGCAGAAAGCACAGCAGAAGGTTTCCTTGAGTGATGTTCTGGGTTGTGATTTTTTTCTGCATTGTCGTTTCTCTTCAAGACTTGTTCGGCGTGAGTTCTCAAATAAGGCTGCAGCATTGTGGATAGTGTGTCTCCATGCCTCCTGATGTGAGGCCAGGGCGGACCATTGTTGGTGATCAATTTGGCTGAGCCTGAGATGTTTCAGGGAGTCCTTGTATCGCTTTTTTGGAACGCCCCTCTTACGCTGACCCGTGGTGAGTTCACCGTAGAGTAGTATTTTTGGGAGGCGATGGTCCTCCATCCTAGAAACATGCCCTGCCCAGCGCAGCTGTGTTCTCAGTATTCAATGCTGGTGATCCCTGCTTGCTCAAGGACAGCAACATTCGTCACATAGTCAGTCCAGTGTATATTTAGGATTGTGTGTAAACAGCGCTCATGGAAGTGTTCGAGGAGTCATAAGTGGTGGCGATAGATGACCCATGTTTCAGACCCATAAAGGAGAATAGACAGTACAATGGCTCTATACACACTGATTTTTGTGTTTCGCCTCAGGTGTTTATTACTCCAGACACTTTTGTAAAGTCTTCCAAATGCACTATATGCCTTTGTTAATCTGTGATCAATCTCTTTTTCAATCTTGGCATCTGAGGAGATGATGCTTCCCGGGTAGGTGAACTGCTGAACGGACTTAAGCACAGAGTTGCCGACGGCAATGTGGGGATTCTGGTGTTCGTCCTGTGGTGCAGGCTGGTAAAGAACTTCCGTTTTCTTCAGGTTGACTTCCAGCCCAAACAGCTCTGCAGCTGTTGCGAAGCAGGATGTTAGGCGCTGCAGAGCTGCTTCTGTGTGGGCAACAAGGGCAGCAGCATCAGCGAAGAGCAGCTCACGGACTAGATAGTTTAGAGTCTTAGTGTGAGCCCTCAGACAGCTTAAGTTAAACAAGCTATCATCAGTACGGTAATGTATATAGATGCCGTAGTCTTCTTTGAGCTCTGCCGTAGCCCTTTGGAGCATCATGCTGAAGAAGAATGTAAATAAAGTTGGCGCAAGAACACAACCTTACTTCACTCCATTAGTTATTAGAAAGGGCTCTGAAAGAGCATCGCCATATCTGATTGGACCACGCTGGCCCTCGTGCAGCAAGATAATCATTTTGAGGAATTTTGGGGGGACATCCTGGTCTTTCCAGGATCTGCCACAGACCTTTCCTACTCACGGTGTCGAAGGCTTTGGTGAGGTTGACAAATGTTACATAGAGACCCTTGTTCTGCTCTCTACATTTCTCTTGCAGTTGTCTAAGGGCAAATACCATACCTGTAGTACTCCTATTGGCTCTGAAGCACATTGGCTTTCGGGAAGAAGTTCTTCTGCAATGGCAGGAACTAACCTGTTCAGGAGTATCCTTGCAAGGATTTTTCCAGCAATAGAGAGCAGTGTTATGCCTCGATAGTTTGAGCAATCGGATTTTGCTCCTTTTTTCTTGTACAGGGTGATGATGACTGCATCTCAGAGATCTGATGGCAGTTCCCCCTTTCCCCAGCAATTCACAAGAAGTTCATGGAATTTATCATGGAGTACATGCCCTCCGTGTTTCCAAACTTCAGGTGGGATTCCATCAATCCCAGCTGCCTTGCTATTTTTCAGCTGCTGTATGGCCTTAAGGGTCTCTTCCAAAGTGAGAGCTATGTCCAATTCATTTTTCATCAGTTTTTGTATCATATGTTGGATAGCTGAGTCTTGGACTACTCGGTTGGCACTAAAGAGACTTTGAAAGTATTCAGCCCATCGATTCAGGATGGAGGCTTTATCAGTAATTAATGTTTGACCATTTGTACTGTATAAGTAGCTTTGGACCTGGTAAGTAGGTCCAAACACTGCCTTAAGAGCTTCATAAAATCCTCTAGAATCCCCCAGATCTGCACAGCGTTGTGTCTTTTCTGCTATATTGATCCACCACTTGTTCTGCATGTCTCAGAGTTTTTGTTGAAGTTTACTACATGTGAGATGGAAAGCTGCTTTTCTTACATGGCAAGTTGGCTGGGCGAGGTATGCCTGGTGAGCAGTTCTCTTCTTTGCCAACAGCTCCTGGATCTCTTGGTTGTTTTCATCAAACCAGTCTTGATTTTTCTTGTGGGAAAACCCGAGGGATTCTTCCACAGACTGGAGGATACTATTTTTGATATGTTGCCAAAGCACTGTAGGAGAAGGATCTATAGGATGGTCTGCAAGTTTTGTTTGCAGGTTTGCCTGGAAGTTGTTTCTCATGGTAGCTTGTTGAAGATTGTTGACTTGGAGTCTCTTCTTTAAGATGCCACCCCTCTTAGGTTTGAACTTAAGATGAAGATTCAGTTTACATCTGGTGAGGCAATGTTCTGTCTAGCATTCTGCACTGGGCATCACGCGAGTATGGCGGACATCGCAAATATTTCTCTGGCGGACTAGAATATAGCCAAAGAGCTGTCAATGTTTGGATCGGGGATGCATCCAGGTTGTCTTCAAGCTATCTTTCTGCTGAAAGATAGTGTTTGTAATAGTAAGCTGTTGTTCTGCACAGAACTCTAGCAAGAGGCGTCCGTTATCATTGCAATTTCCAACACCATGCTTGCCTAAGACACCTTTCCAGGCTTTGGACTTCTTTCCTACTCTGGCATTGAAGTCACCAAGGATAATAATTTTATCTTCTACAGGAACTTTTTGTATGAGGTGGCGTAGGTCTGTGTGGAATTTTTCTTTCTCTACAGGGTCGGCTTGCATAGTTGGGGCATATATACTAAAGAGAACAACACATGGGAGGCATAAGGAAATAATGTGATCAGAGTGTCCTAGAATCATTTACTTTGTTAATTAAGGGGTTTTTGGAGCTTTAAGGGCAGTCATGTATTCTCACAAGAACCTCCAAAATCTTGCCCATGTCAAATCATAGAAGTAAACTCACATTCTTAAAGGAAAAAAAAAAGAATTATAGAATCATAGAATTGCAGAGTTGGAAGAGACCATGAGGGCCATCCAGTCCAACTCCCTGCCATGCAGGAAATCACGATCAAAGCATCCCCGACAGATGGTCATCCAGCCTCTGTTTAAAGACGTCCAAGGAAGGAGACCCCACCATGCTCTGCGGGAGTGTGTTCCACTGCCGAACAGCTCTTACTGTCAAAAAGTTCCTCCTAACGTTGAGGTGGAATCTCTGTTCCTGGAGCTTGCATCCATTGCTCCGTGTTCCAATCTCTGGAGCAGCAGAAAACAAGCTTGCTCCATCCTCAACGTGACACCCCTTCAAATACTTAAACAGGGCTATCATATTGCCTCTTAACCATCTTTATTCCAGGCTAAACATACCCAGCTCCCTAAGTCTCTCCTCATAAGGCATGGTTTCCAGACCTTTCACCATTTTAGTCACCCTCCTCTGGACATGCTCCAATTTGTCAATATCCTTTTTGAATTGTGGTGCCCAGAACTGGACACAGTATTCTAGGTGAGGTCTGACCAAGGCAGAATAGAGTGGCACTATTACTTCCCTTGATCTAGACGCTATACTTCTATTGATGCAGCCCAAAATCGCATTGCCTTTTTATCTGCCACATCACACTGTTGATTCATGTTCAAGTTGTGGTCTACTAGGACTCCTAGATCCCTTTCACACGTAGTCTCATTCAGCCAGGTCTCCCCCATCCTACATTGATGCATTTCATTTTTTTGCCCTAAGTGTAGTACCTTTCATTTCTCCGTATTGAATTTCATTTTGTTAGCTTTGGCCCAGCTCTCCAGTTTATCCAGGTCATCTTGAATTTTGATCCTGTCCTCCAGGGTATTAGCTACTCCTCCTAATTTGGTGTCATCTGCAAATTTGGTAAGTATGCCCCTAATTCCCTCATCCAAGCCATTGATAAAGATGTTGAATAGCACTGGGCCCAGGACAGAACCCTGTGGCACCCCACTGGTCACATCTTTCCAAGACAAAGAGGAGCCATTGCTGAACACCGTTTTGGTTTGGCCGGTCAACCAATTACAAATCCATTGAACTGTTAACTTGTCTAGCCCACATTTTACAAGCTTATTTGCAAGAATGTGATGGGGAACCTTGTCAAAGGCCTTACTGAAATCAAGGTATGCAATGTCCACAGCATTCCCTTCATCTACCAAGCTTGTAATTTTATCAAAAAAAGAGATCAGACCTGTTGGCAAAAAAAGAGACCTGTTGGCAAGGTTTCGAGTTTGGAGGCAATGGAGTTTTTAATCATGAAGCCTATTCCTGAAAGATGTTTTTTGGTTTTCGGTTTGCCAGACCAGTAAAGTGTGTAGCCGGCGCCATGTTCTTTAAGGCTGACTTCCTCATGGAGACAAACTTCACTAAGAGCAGCGATGTCAATATTAAGTCGTGATAGTTCATGGGCTATTAGAGCAGAACGATGCTCAGGCCATCCACTATCTTCAGAGTCTCGCATGGTTCTGATGTTCCAGCATGCAGGTGTCAGTTTATTTACACCTTTGGAGGCCGGAGTGCGCCTTTGGTTCTTTACCTTGGTTTGACCGCATCAGAAGATTCCTGTTGGCTGTGGCTAGCCAACTAGGTAGTTGGGCCACCTTTTCTAGGCCCCTCTCCATATGGAGCAAGCAGTGCTCTCCTTCAAAAAGGCTGCTTGGTCGTTCAGGATGCTGCCGAACATGACTGTCATCTCCCAGGTCAGCCTCGAGCGACAAAAATTGTGAACCGCCTGCATGCAGGGTTGGGTCTGCAGCTTCCAGTGCATCTTTACACCTGCCGTTTCGTCCCTTGCCCATCGCTACAGGGCTTTTTTGGAACTGGATTTGTCCTTCAAGCCTGCGCAATGGATTTGTCTGGTGGAGTGCAGCATGCACAGAACTGGCCTCACCCTTTAAACCAAGGGTTCATCTGCTGGCCTTGCAAGCATGGACGGTAGCAGTGAGGTCCTCGGGCCATAGGTTTGATTAGAGTTTCCTTCTCTTAGATTGTTGACCTTACAGGGTTGGACGAGAACCATCTGCCCAGATCTGGGATTAGAGTTTGCCTTCTCCTAGGACGGTTGCCATAAGGCTAGATAGCCCATCCTGCCCTTTCACGCTCTTTGTCAGACCCTTCGGTTTTGACCTGTCTGGCATGGGAGACCCTACCGGTGGCTATTGTGCCACTGACAGAATAGCTCAAAACATCATTAGGGTACACAAGCCTCTCTCCCATGACAAGGGGCGTCAATGGAGAGGGTCTCCAAAATAACATGCTGTTAAATTCCTGTAACAATTCCAAACAGACTGCAAGGTCCTCTCTCATTCCTCTTGTAAGACTAATTCCTCTTGTAAGATAAATCCTACAATGGAACCTAGTCACCCCCCCCCCAATGGCATCACAAAATCACCAAAGGAAGACCTTGCTAGGGGCCATCATCATACAGGTGAAGTTCAAAGGCCTTATTACCTCTTGACATTTTCTAAACATGGCCTTCCTACACATGAGAGATCCAGCCACCCTAAATCACAAGTCCTCTACCTTCTCCCCTGGCAATCTTACAAACCTCCTTAACCACAGTATCAAATAATGTGTACTGTGCAGAGAATAATTCTGGGAGAATAGCATAGTTAACTAACTTGCCTCTGGAGTAAGATAGATGGCATATGGCCCTAAATTCACCAAACACCTTCTTAAGCACAACCCTCAGTGGTGACACCCTCAGATTAGGTACTGGAGGCATAACAAACAGGCTGACAACTCTACCTTCTCTCACTTCTTTACTACTCTTATCCCTAACCACCCATTCTAACCATGAATCAACTTTAAATTGTTGGCTATATAAGGGTGCCATATTCCCTGAAATGGAATCTGGAAACCATCCTACAACCCTTCTTCTAAGTACAGTGCCAGCTTCCTATCTGGATAAAAACTTCAACCATCACTTCAACCTGTGCAAAACAGGCTCTGGGTCCCTTTTGTGGAGGGAAGGAACCTCCTCTGCCTTTCTTACTGGACTGTGGATAATTGCTACCGCCCCTCTGTCCATGGCATTTGGAACAGTTGCAAAAGGAGTGTGCCCCCCTCTGCAAACTCAGCATTCATGCTTAATCTTGCAGGGTTTACATATGCACACTCCCTAGTACCTGAATTCCCAGCATAATCGCCCCGGCACCTGTCTGGTGACCCCTGATGAGTGAAGGGTCCCACTCCCCACAGCCTTGTGAACTAAATGTCTGATGTGGGATCTCTCACCCTGAACTGGAAGGGCAGACATCATGAGATGCACCCACATCTGAGACTCTAAGGGTGAGGTAAATGGCCGCCTTCATATGGAAGGCCTCATCATATAATAAGCCACAACAGAAAAAGAGGAAGTAAACCTAACTTATTAACCAAGAGAAGCTGTCCAATAAAAGTTAAGATAAAAGAACACACACACACACACACACACACACACACACAATGAATATATGGATTTATAAAATTATTACATATTTTTTTTAAAAAAATAAAGATAATCTACAACCAAATGAATGTATCACTGAGCATATAAATCACACTCTTCAAGAAAGCCAATTAGGCTGAAGTCTTTGGAAGGAGAACTTATAGGGATTCTACTCACATAGTCTCACTCCAGGCTGGAGTAAGGGCAGGAGGGAATTGACTAACAATTGATGGGGTGTGTGTGCTACAAGGTCACTGCTCCACTCATGAAGACACAGCCCACTAAGGATGCATTATGGGCACCAGCCATGTGGTTCTGCTCTGGGATCAGAAGAGGGACCTGCTATCTGAGCCACTGGGATGCCTGGAGGTAGACCAAATGACCATGGGGTGGAGGAGGTTTTTTGGGGGAAGATGAGCTGCAACCCTCATATGGCTGAATTGCCTCGCCAACTCTGCCTGTTGGCTTCCTTGTACTGCCTAGCCCTTCTAAGCACCCGGCACCCCATCAACCTCCCACCACCCCAGGCCTGAGTGGGCAGATGCAGAGTACTGGGTCATGCATGCCATGTCCAGACTCCCAAGCGTAGGCACTGCCAAGTATAATTGATGTTACTCTGTAAAGTAAATGCATATGGATTTTCCTACGCAAAGAAGGTTGTGGCCACTAGAGGTCCTTGCCACCTCAACACAACTGCTGTTGCTATTATTGAGTAAAAGCCCAAGTGTGTGGGAAGTGCCAGCAGTGGAGTCTGGAAGCAGGTATCTTCATGAGAAAGAAATGTACAGACAGCAAAGTCTGGGAAGCAGCCTGTTGATGTGATGGCAGAACCCATTGTTCTGCATATATAAGATTGTATATCTACTATGTATTTTGCTGTCTCTGTCCTGTCTCTTGCCTGAGACAGATGACTTGTACATATGCTCTGCTATGCTTAGTAAACACCTGTTAGTTAGGCACTCTTGTATCTGTGTGATTTATTACAGTTCAGGCCACATGTGCCTGACATCTTAGTGCAGCTTGACTCTCTGGACATGCCCCCTGCATGTGACAAGCCTTGGTGACATGCTGCCAGCCTGGTGTCCAGACCCGGAAGACTAAGGGCAACTGCCTGACTCCTTAGTGCAGCTTGACTCTCTGAACATGCTAAGGAGGGACTCACATGCACACCCTGACAGGCACAGTGCAATTAGGCACATCCTCCACCTGGTTGTCCTAATATACTTTCAACCACAAAATATATTCAATCTGTCTGCAAAGAATCTTCAGCCTCAGCAGAAAGCAATGAGAATATCTCAAGTTTTGGAAGTGAAAGGAGAGGAGGAGGCAGCAACCCTTAAGCAAACTATGGCTCCACACACCCCACTTCCTGTCATGGTACTGAGTGCTGTGACATCAGTTATACTGGGGCAAGATAAGATTGTTTCAGGATCTGTTTTGAAGATCTCCAGTTAACTATTCCTAGCTTAGGAATTATGGATTTGATATGGGAAGAAGCCACAGGGAAGCAACTCCCACATCACTTCAATAAAGTATCAATAAAATAATATATTTTATAGATCTCAACTTCAAGAAAATAGGTTTCAAAAAATTGTCACCACATGCTCCAGCTATCCCAATTTGGCACAGTTAATCCTACTTTTTCAGGTACTTTTAAAATGTCCCTGCTCCCACTGTCTCTCTCTCTCCTGCTCCCACTGTCTTCCTTTGTCCTTAGTTTGCTTCAAAGTGCAAAAGTCATTTGAATTTAGTTAACTCAGGAAGGGGAAAAACAGAGGAGTGAATGAGATCTTGCCTTTTTTAGTAGGTGGAGGCAAAAGCAAACTGCTGTAGCCTCTGTTAGCTTGTGTGTTCTTTCTTGTTAATAACATTTGCCATCTTGATCACACTCTGATGTTGCTTGGCCATGTGTATCCAAGTTTTCATGCATATCCAAGTTTTAAACTGTGAAATATTTGAAGGTATGGGTCACCTTCTTTTAATGTGTTAGCCTAGGGCAGGTTCCTGTCCTATGTATTCCCCCATTTCAATCTTTCTATTGCCTTTCTTTGTAATTATACTTTTAGAAATCCATTAAAAAAAAACATACCAGTCATCCTTAATAGTAGGAGGTAAATGTGATTGTTGATGGATTGATCAATTGATTGAAATACTAATATCTTGCCCTATATTATGAGATCTCTCAAGGCAGCACACAAAGAAAATTGGTTTAAACAGTTTAAAACAAGAAACAATAAAAATAATTTAGGCAGACTATAGTTATATTAAACAATCTAACAAGTTAAAACAGTTTAAAAAGGTTAAAACAGTTTAAAACCATGTGCATGGGCATTTTGCAATAAATCACTTCAGTTCTTTGTGGTCATCATTTCTGTATATCTAGTGTTTGCATAATGATTGTGTTTCTGTGTTTTGTATTTGCAGATGGATAATCACTGTTGAGTTGCAGATAATTGTCTTGACCTTTTGCTTTATATCTCAGAACTGCACATATAGAGTGAAGGCTATTAATGCTCTGTAATAATGCCATGGATACTTCAAAGGTCATTTCAAAAATCACAGTTGTATAGAGATGTTCATCATATTTCTAATAAGGGCAACACATGGTCAGCTTTCAGCATAAATAGAATCATCTTCTCCATGTTGGTTGACGTGATCCATGGATTCATTACTAAAAAGGTTTATTTGGATAAGCAAATATATTTTGAGAAAGCCAGCTACACTGGAGTATAGTTTTCCTCTCAGAAAGTTCCATGTGAAATATAATTTTGGTTTGTTGTTGTGTTAACCTTTTTTAAAAAATGGAATGAAGGTCAATTAACTTAGTTCTGGCTGGGAAAGAAATGACTCTGCCACTATCACAGAATTCACTGCAAATCTTCCCCTATTGTTTTTCTAACCATCTTTTTCACGTAATCATTTCCAACTGGTTAGGGAGTTATAGCGATTGTGGTGTAGCAGAATGGATTCATCAAGGAGCAACTGTGTCAGCCAACTAGGCCATCCATTCATTTCTGAGGTCCACCAGGACTTTGGTAGCTAGGAATTTCCCCAGAGCATTCTGGAATGGACCCATTCTTTCCTGTAGGCAGACCACTCCAATACATCTTCCACCTATGCAGAGGATAGGAGTCCCTATAAACTTTTTCGGCACTCTTGTGATCTGCCATTGAACAAATGCATTTGAAGATTCAGGGGACTTAGCTTTGTATAAATCTAGATATATCACTGCTCTTCTTGAATCCTGATGAAAAATTACTTACTCAGCAGTTCCATTCACTTGCTCTTATGGCCTTCACGGCTTCACATTCCTTGACCTTCCAAGAAACTATTGGCTCTTGAGAAGAAGACTGTAAAGGGAATATGAACAGCTTTGAGATTATGAGCACAGGGAAAAAGGAGACACAAGGGGGTCATATGGAGCCTTTTTGATGTCTTCATTCTATATTTCGATTTCTTCCTGCAGTGAGATAGGAAAATTGTCCCTCCCTGAGACTGGAGCTGTCATGTTCCAGGGGCCATATACCTATATATGTGATTCTGATACAGAAGAAACCACTGTGGGTGTAGATAATTGGGTGAGGTCCTATACTGTCCTATATGACCTGGTTGACAGTATCTGAAGAACAGTAGCGTCCCAAGATCTTGGCTGGATCTTGGTGTATCTCTTAGCCCCACTCACTTCACACTTCACTGTTTTCACAGGCATCTTTGCTAGGAACACAAGAGGAGGTCTTCTCCACCAGGGTCTGGAAGTCTCTACCTGGGGAGGCTAGATAAGTCTTTTTATTTCAACAGGCTTTGACATGAATTGTTTTACAAGAAAAGAGCTTTCCTCAGTCTGCTGTAATGCTTTTATCATTTTCTTTTAAATAAGTATGGACAGTTTAATGCCATTTTAAACATAACTTTTTAATTTATTTTATCTACATGAGTTTTTAGTTGAATTTTTATCTGTCTTACAAGGGGCCTTGAATCCAATGTTTAAGGAAAAGCTAGATATGAATAATGCAATATAATATAACAATGGGCTTATCTACATGGGTAATATACCCCATCTTGTCCCTGTCTAAGAGCTTTGCAGTCCTGACAATGCAGGGCTTTTTCTCTGTTCTGCTCCTGGGCAGTCCTCATGACCCCTGGGGCAAAGACAGAGCTAAGACAGGGAAAAGACTGGGTAGGGCCTGTTACATCATTTCTTTAAAATGCCTGCTTTAATTTATTCCTGCCAGCAAAAAATAAAAAAAATGGATTGGGCTCTGCGTGAGCGCAGGAAACCCTTTCTGGCATGCAAGCCCATTGCTGCAGCTGCCTGTCTGCCATTGCTCTTCCACATCAGGAAGGAGCCCCACAGCAAGGCTGGCCACATGCAGGGAGCCTTGGGCACATGTTGAGGGGAAGCTTTCTAGCTTGCAGTAGAGTGAGGGAGACTGCAACAGTGATGGCTGCAGTGATGGGTCAGCATGCCCATTTGGACTTCTTCTTGCTTCATGGAGGGAACGGAGGAAAAATAGGCCTGATCCATAGGCAAGATCTGCAGGCAGGGATCTGATATATCTTGGCCTATGTAGATAATCCCAATGGCTGCTTTACTTAGGTCCGAGAGGAAAATAAGTTTACTTTGTCACTGCCACAGAACAGTGAGATGTAGTAGTCATGTACCACACAGGTTTTATCTGTCCCTCAAAGCCACTTTTCCAAGCAATTCCCTCCCCCTGACAAAAGAGTCTTTTCTTGCCTGAACTGATGAATTGCTGTTCCTGGAAGGATTGAGGAGTGGTGATGTTTAAAGAGGCATGACTGCAGATCAAGATGGCAGGTGCAAGTGAATTATTCATGTTTTTATTCTCACCAGTTGCTGCTATGGGACAGTATTTATTTATTTATTTAGGAATACTGTGTCCAGTTCTGGGCACCACAATTCAAAAAGGATATTGACAAATTGGAGCATGTCCAGAGAAGGGCAACTAAAATGGTGAAAGGTCTGGAAACCATGCCTTATGAGGAGAGACTTAGGGAGCTGGGTATGTTTAGCCTGGAAAAAAGACGGTTAAGAGGCGATATGACAGCCCTGTTTAAGTATTTGAAGGGATGTCACGCTGAGGATGGAGCAGGCTTGTTTTCTGCTGCTCCAGAGACTGGAACACGGAGCAATGGATGCAAGCTTCAGGAACAGAGATTCCACCTCAACATTCAGAGGAACTTTTTGAAATAAATGAAATAAATCTTTATTGCTAAAATCTATAAGCCGTCGCAATACAATTATTTAAGTAAGTTAGAACACATATGCAAACAATTACAAAGCCATACAATAATAATAAAACCATGAATATCCAAAATATAAAACTATTAAGAGTTAAAACATGATTATATGGAGCCATTTACATATCAGTACTGTAAAATGTTTATTGCCGGTTTTGATATCTGGCTCTTATCTTATTAGCAGCCAAAGCAAATTTTACCACCATACCAGTGTGGTACACATTGTTGCCAGCTAATAGGGCACAAATTTGTTCAAGAGGAGGGCGATTAACCAAGGAATGAAGGATGTAACCTAGAAACTTTTGTCTTGGAAGTATGTATAGAGGGCATTTCAACAAATAAGTTTAAGGTCCTCCACTTCCCCTGTCTCGCATATACAAAACCTTTGAGTTACAGGGATATTGTTGTATCTTCCTTTCAAATAAGCAGATGGCATACTCTGAAAGCGTAATGCCGTATATGCTTTTCTTAATGGAGGCAATGTAAGATCAAAAAAAATCTCTCCATTCCAAAAGATGTTTTATACAATGGGTACCATAATGAAAATGCAGTTTGAGAAAGCATATACATATCTCCCCACTTAGAAGCAAGATATATTTTTTCCTTGACCAGTTGTTTAGATTTGTTAGAAGTATAAATTTGTAAGGCCTCTAGATTGATCCCATAGGACAGAAGTATTGCATTAACTGATTTTGCCCATACGCTTTGCTCAGAAGACTGTAATTGCTCTATAAAGCATTTTTTTGGACGACGAGAATCACTCATTCCAGCCAGCTGTATCCAATATAGAGCTAAGGCCATTTGAACACCAGATTGTAAAGAAACTAGCCCCGTTTCAGCTCTTAGAAAGGGGGCGGGAGTACCTTTTGGCACAACTAACAAGGATTTCAGGAAAGCATTTTGTACAGGTTCAAGGGGGAAAACACTATTATGTCCCCATATCTCGGCACCATATAATAATTGTGGAGTTATCTTCTTATGAAAGACCTCAACAGAGGGGGCAACCAAATTCCCCCCTTGAGATCTATGGAATCTCAACAGGGCACTGATAGGGTAGGAAGATTTCAGCTTAGCTGCTTGAAAGTGTAGGTTCCAAGATAGATTTGATTGGAATCCTACACCCAGGTATTTAAAATAAGATTGTTGATCTATAGGTTTTGTATTCAGACTCCAGCTATGAGGTTTTCTCTTCTTCCCAAAAACGACCACTTTTGTTTTAGTGTGGTTAAAAATTAGTTGTTCCCTTGAGCAGAAAACACTTAGCTTTTTTAATAGTCTCCTCATCCCAACCATGGTGGTGGCGATCAAAACAATATCATCAGCATATAAAAGTACCGAGAGATTAGTTTCCAGAATGGAAACTGGAAAATATTCTGAGCCACATAGCTCTCTAGTAATGTCATTTATATAAAAATTAAATAAAAAGGGGGCCAAAAGGCATCCCTGCCGTACTCCTCTTACTGTGGATATGTTATCTGACAATAGTCCATTGTACCCTAGTCTAACTCTAAGGGATGTATCAGAATGTAATTTACTAATTAAGAAGAGTAACCTTCTATCAATGTTGGTTGACGCTAACTTCAGCCATAGGCGCTCTCTTTCTATGAGGTCAAAGGCAGAACTGAAGTCTATGAAAGCAGCATAAAGTTCTTTCCTATCTTTGTGAATGTATTTTTGAATCACATGTTGTAGAACAAAGCACTGATCTATTGTAGATTTGCCTTTCATAAAGCCAGCTTGTTCTTCTGCTATTATAGCATTTTCACTTGCCCATGACTCCAGTTTACCTAACAAGTTTTTTGAATACAATTTGGATGCAGTACTCAGTAAGCTGATAGGTCTAAAATTTTTCGGATCAGCTTTACAGCTTTTTTGTGAATCGGAACCACTACACTCACTCCCCACGTTGGTGGGATTTTCCCATTGTGATTTATGTAGGTGAACAGTGATGCAAACACAGGTGACCACCATTCGGGATTTGATTTAAATAATTCTCCAGGTAACATATCTTCCCCAGGGGCTTTTTTGGTACGGAGAGCATTAATCAAGCAATTTATTTCCTCAACAGTTACTGGTTCCCAAATAGGGCAGCATGAAATTGTAGTCATACTAAGGCTATTTCTTGCATTCAATATGGGCCCGGATGCATGTTGATTATACAAAGAGGAAAAATGGGCCAACCACTGTGTAGGGGTAATTTGATTTTCAGTAGTGTCATAAACCTTTCGTGTCCCCTTTTCTATCAGGGCCCAAAACCTAGTTGAGTCCCTATCCATGAGAGCCTGACCTAGCTCCATCCAGGACAGGTGGATATATTCTGCCTTTTTCCTTTTGAGTAGGTTCTTATACGTTCTACGAAGAATTATATAAAGACTATAATTTTCTAAAGAATCTTCCCGTCTTAATTTTTTCATAGCCCTTGCTAATCTGCGCTTTTGCAAAGCACATTGTTTGTCAAACCAGCTGTGAATAGATTGTTTACGTGGGTTTCTAGTGGTAACCAAAAAAGGCCTAATTTCTTGAACTAACTTATCAAAGGATTCCAAAGGGTCCACAAAAGTTAGAATTTGATCTCTTAATTGTAGGCTACTGGGGCACCCTAAGAAAGAGTTTATAGAAGCTTGGACTTTGTTGCTCCAATGGATACTTTTGTCACCGTAACCTAAAATATTTTCAGGGAGAACGGTCAGGTTTTTTACTAGAAATGGCTTACATAGAGGCAAATGAGATAATTGCAACGGCATATGGTCACTCTTGGGTCTAGCCAAAACTTTAAAATTTTCAAAAAATGGGATAGCTGCTTGGGAGAGAATCAAATAATCAACCACACTCTTCCCTTTAGGACCTATATATGTATATAGGTCTGATTCAGGAGCTCTATCTGACCCATTACAGAGGAACAGGCAAAATTTAAAAATAAGTGAGAAGAGACGGAGGCCGGCTTCATTGATCCCATGATCCTTAGAGTTCCTGGGAGGTAGAAGGATCAGGTCCTCTGGGATTAAACCCAATTTCTCAGCTGTTTTATAATTGTTGCAGCCTAATCTAGCATCCATGTCTCCAGCTTTTAAAATTATAGGGTCAGTATACAGTTCATAGAGGGAAGAGAGGACTAATTCCAGATCTGCCCATTTAAACGCACTTTCATATTTTGAGTTGTGTGGGGGACAATATATATTAATCAAAAAGAGTTGTACCCCACTGGGCTGTTGCATTTGAAGGGTTAAAATATTACTACAAAACCCGAAATCCATTTGAAAGGTTGTTAAATTGGCCTCCAATGATACCAAGGTAGCCAGTCCACCATGGGGGCGGCCTTTGACCTTTGATTTGAAAGCAGGAAGGGAGTGTGTGGTATAACCAGGGAAGAGAGTACAATCGGGGAGAGTAACCCACGTTTCTTGAATACAAATTATTTGGTAGCTTGTACAAAAATTTTTAAAGTCAATATCAGCTAGCTTAGAGTTCCACCCTGATATGTTCCATGAGAGAATTTTACAAGTATCATTTACCTTAAGTTGGTTGTAAGATTGCCCTAATAAATCTTAGTTGGAGCTAGGGCTTAAGCTTTTATCAGATGTCTCTATAGGTCAATCAAGTTCCACAATTTGACTAAGTTTACCTTCTTTATCCATACATACAGCCCCGTCCCCAATTAAAGGGTTAAAATATACATTATCAATAAGAGAAGCCTGATTTACAGGGAGGGGATCTGGCTGTCCAAGTTCGTCAGGCAGAAGAAATCTTCTTTGAAGCCATTCATCTGAGGACATGGGAGATTTTGTTGGTAAGACAAAATTGTACTCAATAGGGGAAAGATGTTCTTTACTATATTGGATGTTTTCTCCTTCATGTTGCTTGTTTCCATCTCTATCTCCCTTGGACAAACAACTTCTGTTTGCAGACAGTACTTGTGATGAGTCCCCTGGTAGCTGTATTGTTATAAGGGTATCACGCAAGATGGTTAGTTTGTTAATTATTTCTTCCTGAAAGTTAAAAGGAAGGGCTGTAAAAGAGTTTATCAGCAATCTTTCCTCGTCGGTATAATGGGCCTTGCATTTTTGCATATCCCTTTCCTTGATGCAAGTATTAGTTGTCTGGGAGTTCTCCAAGTTTATCAGTATTCCAGTCATACAGCTCTTGGGGGGGGGGCATTAAAGGTTTTTTAAGGAGGGGGGTGATGACCGTATTCTTAAATTATCTACATACTTCCATGCCCAGTTCTGGGCACCACAATTCAAAAAGGATATGGACAAATTGGAGCATGTCCAGAGAAGGGCAACTAAAATGGTGAAAGGTCTGGAAACCATGCCTTATGAGGAGAGACTTAGGGAACTGGGTATGTTTAGCCTGGAAAAAAGACGGTTAAGAGGCGATATGATAGCCCTGTTTAAGTATTTGAAGGGATGTCACGCTGAGGATGGAGCAGGCTTGTTTTCTGCTGCTCCAGAAACTGGAACACTGAGCAATGGATGCAAGCTCCAGGAACAGAGATTCCACCTCAACATGAGGAGGAACTTTTTGACAGTAAGAGCTGTTTGGCAGTGGAACACACTCCCTTGGAGCATGGTGGGGTCTCCTTCCTTGGAGGTCTCTAAACAGAGGCTGGATTGCCATCTGTCGGGGATGCTTTGATCACGATTTCCTGTGTGGCAGGGGGTTGGACTGGATAGAATTCTATGATTCTATGATTCTATGAAAACATAAATCCAAGGTTTAGAGGTGTGATATTCATCTTAAATAAACAGGACAAAAAAGAGGCTGTTTTGTTACCTCAGTGCATGATTGTTACGGTGAAAATCCAACATGGCAGTTCCAGGCACTGCCTTGCTGGCAAGCTCCGCCCCCTGTGCATGTCTGACCAATCAACTTTTCACTTCCGCTCTTATCAGGAAAGTGCAACAAAGTGAATCAGTTGTCCCAAAAGCAGGAATGTGCATTTCCTTCAGAGTTTTTTTTTTTAAAAAAAAACTTTGGGAAAAGCTGCAAAGGTTTTTCCTGCAGAGTATTTGGAGTTTTTGGCTGCCCTCTTCTGAATATGGTGAAATGATGTGGGATCCCTATGGAAGATGCCTAGAGAGGCAGAGGTCCAACTGTATGTGTTATTTAGTTTCTTTTTCTCTGCTTGAGACCTCAGCTGCCCTGTCCCCAAATAACACAGCCTTGAAGACAATCCTAGCTTGTCTATTTTTCTTCTTATTCACCTTCAGATACCTTTCAGTGTCTCATTAGCAGTAGTTTTCAGCAAAAACTATGCAGTCAAAAGGCTTTATGGAAGTATTTGTTACCACAACTAAGCATCCTTTTGGAATGATGCTGTCGGGCTTTCTCAAAGCTAGACAGATAGTATAATATGATATTGAAAAGAAAATATCCATTTGAAATGTACTTCCCCCCCTTTTTTATTTTTTTGCAACCAGAGATATAGCTCACCACCAATAAAATCTCATAATTGACACATGAGCTCTTTTCCTTGAGCAGGGGCAACAGGTGATATAATTGGAAAATGGAAAACGAAATCTATCATTTTGCTATAAACCAGCCAGCATATCAGATAAGATAATCTCTGGGCCTATTTTAAACACTTAGCCTGCTCAAGTATGCATCCCCCCTTCCTTCATCCTAATACCATTCCCAGTGGGTTAAAAACACATTTCTCATCCCCAGCTCGCCTTAAGGAAAAAATGAAAGTCATTGTTTATATGTAAGAGCTGCCATATCTTTCAATTTTAAGTGCAATGGAAAGAATTGACAAACATCAAATGAAAATAAGGGTCTCATCTTCTTTCAGCTAAAGCTGCCTAGCAGATTTCTCTGATGAAGTCAAAGGGTTTCAAAGATTCCTGGCTCCCCCTGAAATTCCAATTGCATTTCCCAAGGTTAAATGTTTTGCCTGAAGGCAGCTGCTTAGAATGATAAAAGGGCCACTCTCTGAGAGTGGTGCTCTTTGTAATGTTAATAAATCTTGATTTTTATATCAGATGCAACCCAGGGAAAACCTGCCAGTTTCAACATTTTTAAAAAAGCCTTGCTAGGTTATTTAGTAAAAGTTGGGGGGTAGAGTATTAGTTTGGGAGTGATATAAAGCCAGGTTGAGTGACATATTAAAGAAATTTAGAAACTCTCTTGTGTGCCTCATCTAGTCTTACTTGTGTCTGAGAAGAACAAAAGGAATTCCTTGATCATTTAATTAAGTGGAGTGCCAAATTAATATGCAACATGACTTCTCTTGCATTAGAGCAGGATAGGTGTCTGAATTGTTTTCTGAGACTTTGGAGAAAAGTCTCACATCTTCAGTCATGAAGGCAGCTGACACCTCAGTGGCCCCATTTGATACCCCCCCCCCCAATAATTTACTTTGTTGCATTCAGACTTGGTAGTTTATTCACTACCACTATTTTGGTTAGAACAAATTATATCCCACATTTCATCTATACTTATAGCACTCAGGAGAGTTTTACAACAATTAAGGCAATAACATTTATTAAAATTAACAACCCAATTAAACAACAACAAGAAAAAAAACACCCCACAAAAGAATTTGAAGAGGTATCTCTTTACAAAACAAAACAAGGTGTTTAAGAATTTAAAAATTGTCAACCTGACAAGGTCAATCCCCCCACACACCAGATTGATGGTGATGATGATGGTGACGATGATGATTCACTGCCAGTACAGTAACTGAAATAGCCTTGGCTAGGAAAAGGAGACAATTGGGTGAAGCTCTCTAATGTCCAACATTAGGTGTTTCCTTAGTTTATGTATAGTCCCAGATATCAGTCCAGTTGTAATGTAACTATAACTGTTAAAATTCCTCCTTGCTTCCTTCAAGAAGAAACTTAGTGAAGAATTCCTAGCCAGCAGAAAAGCATTTTTATTTAGGAAGGTGTGTAGCTGCCATACTTGCCGTAGAAAGGGCTTTGGCTGGATGGGTACTATACTTTCTTTCATTGGTGCTTTAAATTGTATTTTAAAACTTTTATTCTTGTTTTTTAAATATTTTTATTGGATTGGCTATATTTAACTTTGTTGTAAGCTGCTTGCATCTAGGTTGCCATATCCCTGGTTGCCCAGGTTTTACCTGGATTCTAGGTATGATTCTAAGTACCCATTAGGATCCTCATCTGGCCCAGATTTCAAATTTGAACATAAAAAATAAAGTCTCTAGCTCTTGTAGGAATCAGGATAGAGAATAAAAGGTATGGTCATATGTCTGTCCAATTGCTTTGCAAAGAACAAGCTAGGCCTGCCTTCCAGATGAAGAATGGAGTAGGAAGCAAGATTAGAGTGCAAGAAGCAAGGGAGAGATGAATTGTGAGGGAATAAGATGGGGTGAGGGAGGAAGAAGGTGGGAAGGGTGAATAAGTGGTGCAAACAGCAGAGTGCAAGAAGCAAGGGAGGGCCACAGTGTTACCCAAACTACTGGTGATATGGAAATTCCACGCAAGACCAAGTTATTAATAATTTGGGGAAATTAGCAGCAACTCGACTTAGCAATGTGACAGGGGGCAACAAGGGGATCTCACACCTATGTTTACCCCTGCTAGCTCTGAATGAACACACACACAAGATGGAAAGTTAACAATGATATTTATTAAAGGTTCAAAGATAACACCAATCATACACACTTCCATATGAGAAGCAGTCATACAAAGGCTAGCGAGAATGAAATGAGAAGGATTTCTGTAGGTGAATAAGATGAGGGAGTTTTGAGGTGATCCAACCATTCCAGTCGGTGGTCCTGGGGTCTCAGAGCAGGTCTCTAAGGGCACACAGCAAACTGGCAGTGTAGAGGGAGAATCGGGAACTGAATGCAAAGAGGTGTGATTTGGGGCTTCTAATTATACCACAAAATGTACCTTGAGGGGATGGGATGTTGAATGGCAATACAATGGGTTCCAGGAGAGTTCTGTGATAAAACAATGAATCTCCGGACATATTAAGTATCCTTAATGTGTGGTTTGATTTAATTTGTAAAGTGTGAGCTGCCTACTTGATGGTTAGGTCTGGGATACAGGAAAGGTGTTGTTTGCAGACAAAAGATTACTCCAGCTGTGGATGATGGGCTTATTGTCTGTCACCAGATGGGCCCAGTGAACATTTCCTTAGGTCTGGCTTTGACCTTTGATTTGGAATCTTCCATTGCTGGCCCCTCCGTTGGGCTTGACATGACTTTCTATTTTTAGTGTGCGTCTTCCAGGGGACTCCCTGTCTATTTACTGTCTCTCCATGTGGAAGGCCATATTAAATGCCAAATTATTAAATATTGTCAATTTGGGGGGTTCTTGGGGTGGGGAATGCCAGGGGCTCTAGCAATAGAATGAGTGTGTGAGGTCCAAAGGGAGAAGGAGGCAACAGAGAGTGAGGCAAGGGAATGAGTGGAAAGGATGAAAGAGAGAATGAAAGATGCAGTGGCAAGGAGCAAGTGAGTTAGGCATGCAGTAAGACAAAGGGCTTATCTACATGATCCGGGATACACCAGATCCCTGCCAGCATATCCGGGGCACAGATCAGGCCCATCCTGCTTGTTACCTGGAAGAAACAGGCCAGAATCCAGACAGAATACCAGCCTCTTCCTGAAGCTGCCACATCCATCATTTTTCTTTTTCTGCTAGGTCCAGTAAGCCAGCCCACACCATGAGATAAGGCCCCCTGCATGCGACCAGCCTTGGTGACATGCTGCAAGCCTGGTGCCCAGACCCAGAAGAGTAAGGGTGACTGACAGCTGGAGTGATGGTCCAGCCTGCAGAGACAGGCTCCCACAGACACATGGGGCCTAATCCATTTCTTCCCAGCAGAAAGAAGGTAAAATGGGTATTTTTTTTAAAAAAAAAACCTGCTGTATCAGGCCCTACCCTGGCTTGCCCCAAGCTGAGCCCTGTTTCTGCCCCGGGAGACATAAGGACTTCCAGGGGCAGAACGGGGCAAATGCCCTGCATCGTTTGGACTGCAGAGCTCTCAGATGGGGGCAGAAAGGGGTAAATAGCCTGTGTAGATAAGTCCAAGGTCCAAGGGAAGGAGTTGTGGCATTGGTGATGGAAGGGGTGAGACATGCATCAGAGTACAGGGCTCGGGGCAGGGGGCATAGCAGAGACCTGAGGAGAACCCAGAGAGGAGGAACAAATGACAAGTTAGGTGCACAAGGAAATTAAAATGGAGGCTGGCTGGTGAAGGAGGTAATTTACTTCTGACCCTTGGAATCCTTCCCCCACAGTAAATGGTGGGATGCCATTTTGCCACCACCACTAACCCTCCCCTAAACTGGTGCCAACCATTTACCTAGACAAAAATGCTACCCAGCACTCCTGGCAGTTCATCCTTCCCTGTCAATAATTTTTCAAACAATTCCATGTTTCTTTGTGCTGTTTTTTTCACAGGAAGTCTAACTTATAGTTTGTAACAAGTTGTTTTGATGTTTGAAATAATCTATAGAAGGCTTTAATTTGAATATGTGCTGTGCCAATCCAAAAAAAAAAACAAAAACAAAAAAACAAAAAACCAACCCATCAACCACAAATCAACATTGACTTTGTGTCAGTTCTCCAGTGAATCCTAGTGACCGTTATTTTTTTTTTTTCAGTTCAGATTTTAATCACAGCATTAATTATAGTGGAAAATTGCATGTATGTTAGGTGTCTCTGGCAGCAGCTGGCCTTAAGGAAAGTGTTCTGTGAGCAGGTAAATGACTGTGGGAGGTTCAATTATAGGTGTCCTCTAACTTTCACAGATTTAATTCTCATAAGTCAGAGGTCCTTCTGCTTAGCTCTCACCACCTGTTCAGCAATGCCTCCTGCATAGACATCTATGTTGGTGGCACATGCTGGGTCAGTCAGACACCTAAAGAATGCCAGACACCCACTGAGAAGCAGAGCATTGCCGCTCACCTTTGCCACCTTATCAAGCTCTCTTATTACTATGCTCAGGACGAGCAGAGCTTAAAATAGAGGACCTCTGTGCAAAAATGCCAAGATTTCTGTCATGACATCCATACTAGATAAATACAGCTCACTTTTCTCCTTCACAAGAAACAAGTGAAGAAAACTTTAAATTTGGAACCATTTCTATTTTGCTCTTAGAGTAGTAACCTTGATTCTTCAATATCACTTTCTTTTATATCATGTATAACTATATCAGTATCATACCATCCAGTGCACTTTACACAGGGAAGGCTTGATAGGTCTCTACCCTAAGGAGTATGTTAACTAGTTATGAGTTTACAAAGAGTACAAAAACAAAAGAAACAAAACTGAAATGGATTGGAAT
Organism: Gambelia wislizenii; assembly: GCA_030847615.1. Classification (NCBI taxonomy): domain Eukaryota; kingdom Metazoa; phylum Chordata; class Lepidosauria; order Squamata; family Crotaphytidae; genus Gambelia; species Gambelia wislizenii. The sequence goes on along the minus strand of JAUMIR010000008.1, from coordinate 29,294,703 downwards.
GCATGTAGGAGTAAAGAGGGAAAGAATGTGCAATTATTGCAACTAGATGTACCTGGGGTTACACTGATCATTCCAAAGACTTCCTGGAAATGTTCCCTCCTGTATTGTCAATAATACCCAGTTGGACCATTAGGAAACAATATAAGGCAAAATCTTTAACCTGTCTGATATCCCTCCCCCTGATTTTATTGAAATGATAATTTAATTGTTTTCCCTTGAGTATATTGACTGAGCAGGAAAGTCCATATTAACTCCTAAATTTTGCTGTAGCTGAATTTCAGTGGCATTTCTTGCTGCCATGTTGTTCTAGTCCCTTTAATGAAGGGTCTTACCACACTCCAAAAAGTGGCAAGGCAGCAGGAATGTTCCATCTCCTGTGCTACCTTACTGCATGGAGTCATTGTTTTGTGTTCCTCTGGGGGACCAAGATAAAATCACACCTTTTTGCTAACCAGAAAAATCCATTTGCAAAAGGATGTGGTGTTACCTTGGTCCCCCATGGGACTGGAACAAAAGAATGCCAGAAGAATGGTGACCTCTTGTGGTAAGGCAACAGGGAAGATGGAACACTCCTGCTGCCTTGCTGCTTTTCTTTAGTGTGTGGTAAGGTCATTGTGTTGTTCTAACCCACCACAACATGAGTTGTCATGGAAAAACAACTTGTTTTATGGAGTCTCACCTTCATTCTCTCTCCACTGCTTAGCAGTTGCAGAGGCAGTACACAGACAGATACCTCCTGGTGTGTAGTGGGAAGCAGAATGCAACAAAGGTAATCACTTAAACAGCTGCTGCCTCTTTAAGACGATATTCTCCAAAAAAAAGTTTTTTAAAAATCTATGTAGGCATTATATAAATAATAATTAGGTATGTTGAGGGAACTCTAGTGATCCCAATATTTCTAGTGGGGAGATTAATTTAGGACTACATTAGGAGGAACTTTTGACAGTAAGAGCTGTTTGGCAGTGGAACACACTCCCTCGGAGCATGGTGGGGTCTCTTTCCTTGGAGGTCTTTAAACAGAGGCTGGATTGCCATCTGTCGGGGATGCTTTGATCAAGATTTCCTGCTTGGCAGGGGGGTTGGACTGGATGGCACTCGTGGTCTCTTCCAACTCTGCAATTCTATGATTCTAGATGCCGCAAGTACTGCAAATTAGGATGCCTAATGATTACAAAAGGGTGCTCATACCAGACAGTGTCATCCCTTCGCAATCATATTTTGTTAAAAAGCTGTCCCATTTTATTGACAGCCCAAGCTGTCAATAGTTCTCCTATCCCGTTTTGTTGCCAGCATTGCCAGTGTTTGAATCCTCGTGCCATTGTATTCCTGTGAATACTGCATCAATGACAGAACACTTTTGAATGAGATTCAAACAGCCAGGTAGGGGACACTCTTTTTATAGACCTCCTCCATGTGCCTGGGACTTTGTGAGTATGTTTTTGTGCTTTGCTGTACTTTTGTGTGGGTTTTTTGCTTTTATTTTTAAATTTCCCATACTAGCATCTTCTCATGAGAATCACCGAGATCAGGAACACAGAAGTAAATGGAATCTATTTGTGCTCTGTTACTGTCAGGGAAGCCTCTTTTATGCTGGAAAAGATATGTCTGGTACAGGGGTTCTTTTGCCGGTATAAAATGACAGAATTTATGTTGGCAAAATAACATTAATGTGGGGTGGTCTGATAAAGTCCTTACTGTGTTACAATTGCTAATTTTCTTGCCAACATTCCCCCACTAGGTTTCACTGATGTGTTACCGGTGATCAGAAGTGGTGTCTCTTCCAGTTTCAGGTTTGACTGACTTTCATCTATTTTGTGTGGTTTGAGGGGGCAGGAAATCTTCCATGTTTGGGTGCAGTTTTAATGTATTTTCAGTGGTTTCTGGACGAAAATTCACCTACCCCCAATGCAAACCCCAAGCCACATAGCATATCAGAAACCTAGATCTACTACATTTCAGTGTTCTACAAATCTATAAGCTGTTAAAAACATCAGTAGCCTCTTGCATCATAAATTCATATTATTTCAAGAAATGGCATCATTAGTACTTCTGGGAGGCATTCATAACCAGGTGTAGTTTGTGGGAGAAGTAATGTGTTGCATAGCTTGAAACTGAATTCAAAAAGGAGGAAGAGATGCAGTTTTGAAAAAGAAAGAAAGAAAGAAAGAAAGAAAGAAAGAAAGAAAGAAAGAAAGAAAAGATCCAATTGTTTTGTTTGAGGGGAGGAGGCAGGCAACCAGCAATAACCACCGAAAACATTATAACCAACAAACAGAACTAGTTCTATCTAATATGTTAGAGAGTAACTTGTTAGTTTCACGCTCTGCCACTGAGCTTTGTCACTGAAGCAGCATAAAACAGCTGCATCACCATAGTGTAAAACTGTTGGCATTAGTTAAAACTGAAGCCCTCTGTCAATTTTAATCTGATCCCAGAAGCCAACCTTAATGGAAAGGTGTTCTGACATTTCCAAAAGATGTTCAAGCTTTGGTGATTCTCCAAAGGGAAGGATAATTGCATCATCAGGCAGAAAAAGCAGCCGTGGCAATCCTTGCTAATGTGAATGTGTCTTATGGCTAAGGATGTCTCGGTATAGATCCAATGTGAATCAATCCCAGCTTCTGGGTTTCATTTATAATTTGTTTTGGCACAACTGTCTGGATCACCTGTTAATTGCCATCTGTTTGGCAATGTTAACTTTATTTAATTTTATCCAGTTACCACCAGGGTTCAAGATTCATCTCAAAACATTTGCTGTACCTGAGTACATACATAAATAAAAATAAATCCCATCACTTAGCAGCATTTCCTTCAAAGAGGCAGGTTATGGCCCTGGGATAGCTTTGGTTTTTCAGAAGTGAACAAAAACAATGATAATTTTCTATTACCTAAGATTTTAGACCAGATCTAAAAGCATGAAGGCAGTCCACACATTAAACTAGGTAATGTGCCCACTTTAGAAAGGGGAATGCAAATGGGGTTAATTACTCCCCACCCAATGGGACAGCCATCATCAATGTCCTGGAGAGGTTCACCAACTTCTCTGGGGCTGTGACAAATGCCAAAAGTGGGAAGCAGATTGGCAGGCTCTTCCGAATGGGCCACTAGTGGTCTCTGGAGAGCTCTCCTAACCACATTTCTGCTGTGTCAGTGCTACAACAAGGTGGCAGCTAGCATGTGGCTCTTCAGAGTCCATTAGGCCACAAATCTCTTAATCTGTGGGGTTCTTGGAGTGAGGCATTTTGAGCAAGGTGGCCATTGAGAGTGCCTGTGCTGCATGCCTAACCACCCACAATGCTTCACTCTGAGAAAGGACCTCTCAGAATAGGGAATTTTGGATGAAGTAAGGGTTGCCATTATCTTGATGGTGGGATTGCATGCTCCTGTGAAGCAAGAGGCTATGCTGAGGGTAGGAGTGCTGCTGGTAGGGTCTCACATGTCAGAAAAGCTTATGCTGAGGAGCTAGACTAAATGTGTCAAAAAAGCTACTGAACAGTAGTGGGGGTTGACACTGGTGGAGGATCTCTCGGAGACAATAGCAGTGGCATCATAGCTAATACTTGTTAGTGCTGCATAGAAGGAGGCATGGTAAACCCCTATTAAAAGTCTTTTACTATGAAAAATCTATGACGAGACAATCTAAAATGAAACAAGAGATAATGCCAGAAGATGACATTCCCAGATTGAAAGACACTCAACAAGCTACATACCCTGACAGCCCCCATCTTGGAATATTGTATAATTGGCAAAATATTTAATAGTCTGACTTGATGTGGCCTTCCAGATGGTTGGCAAGTAAACCAGGGACTCCCCAGGTACTGAGGTTGGAGTCATGTACAACTTAGGGAGAGGCCTTCTAAATTCCTCAAATGGGTCATACCCAGGTCAGAGTTCTTCCTGAAGAACACCTGGAGATGAGTCATCCACTAACCCACTAATGCCTGCTGCTATTCAATTCCAAATGTATCACCCATTACGAATTGTTAGCACATCTAGAGAACCCTTTGTCTAGTCCTTGGAAACTATGAAAGACATTGTATTCCACTCTAAATCCCATCCTTTCAAGAGAATTATCAAATATAAATATCACCCTAAAATACCCCCTCAGTGTCCACAGTTCCTCTTCATCCCTCCATGCTGTCGGTTTGCTGTGTGACCCTCAGAATGCAACTCTGAGCCCCTGATGCACAAATCTCTGCTCTTCAAATAGGTAGAGTATAACTAACACTCCCTCACTCTATTCCTCTATCCACATACTTTATCACATCTCCTTTCTGGTTCCCAGCCAGCATCACTCTACATTCCAATAACTCACTCTGCCATTCATATGGTAATCTACTCACCTTGGCTTTAGGCAACGTCTTTCTTCCTGCCTTTGTCCTCCAACGACCATAGTTAAAACTGAACTTGCTACTTCATCACCATACCCACAAGTTTTGTATTTCTGTTGCTATTCACACATATAGTTTGCTCATTCACAGCTATAAAGATCTGTTCTAGGCACTTTACTCCATACATCTGACAAAGTAGACTTAGGCTCATCTACATGGGTAATTTACCCCATCTTGTGCCCACCTGAGAGCCCTGCAGTCCTAATGATGCAGGGCATTTTCCCCATCCTCCCCCTGGGCAGTCCTAAGGACCCCCTGGTCTAGGATGGGGCTCAAATAGAGCTAATATGGGGTAGGGTCTGATACAACTTTTTTTTTTAAATAAAACCCTCTTTTAACCTACTCCCACTGGTCCGTGTAGATGGGGCCTTAGTCTGGGAAAGCTTATGCTACCAACTTATTTCCCTCCATTAGTTTCAAAGGTGCTACAAGATTCATATTTGCATGTTATCCATTTTAGATGGGTAACATTTTCCAGCTCATGGTTTTGTTGTTGTTTTTGTCTCACATAAAGAAGTGCATTAGTATTACCATTACTACTTCTGCTTCTGCTTCTACTAGTCCTAATCCATTTTCTGTTACCTGTCTTCACAGCATGACACCAGGGTGCTCTTAGAAAGATGAGTCTATTGCTGTTGCTCTCTCTGCTCTCCTTCGGATCTATGATACATGCTTGTTCTGTCAGTGTCTAATTATATGTGTCATCGATAGCTTGCTTGGCCTAAAGCCACCTGGCAACTTGACAAGATGCACAGCAGTTTGGCAGTTTCCATACAGGGCACAGCTGTCAGTCTCTCTCATCTTCCATTTCCGTTCAAATCAGCTGTTTCTGGCAAGAGATCATAAGCAAAGACTAAGTAGTAATGGTGCATCTTTTCTGAGACAGCACAGCAGTGGACTCATGATTTTGTTTCATACTTTTCCTTTCCCCCCCTGTTTTTTCCCCACTTTATTCTTGCTGTTCCCCTTTCCCATTTACTAATATTTCAAATAAAATTAATGTGGTTTTGCTGATCATTATTCTCTGACTTGAAACAGAAGCCTGAGATAATGCTAGAAGAGATAGAACATTTTTCAACACATGTATTAATATATGCGTGACCTATTGGGAACATATATGAGATTGCTGGTGAGAAAACAAGTCTCCGAAAAGCCCCAGGTTTTGGTCCCATACAAACCAAGTTTGAGAGCCAGTGTGGTATAGTGGTTTGAGTGTAGGACACTGGGAAACTAGGGTTCGAATCCCCACTCAGGCATGGAAATCCACTGGGTGACTTTAGGTAAGTCACACTCTCAGCTTTAGATGAAGGCAAATTCTCTGAACGAATTCTTCCAAGAAAACCCCATGATGGGTTCACCTTAGGGTTGCCATAAATCAGAAATGACTTGAAGGCAGAGAGCAAAAACAGATTTTATTCTGGAGATCCAAATTATTTTTCCCCACCTTCAAAGTATTTCTTAGGAAATCCCAGAATTACCAAGGACTTTTCATTCTTACTTCCTAGGTCAGTTTAAATTAACCCAGAATTTTCTCAAATGAAATGTATCTGTGCTTGGCAGTCTGTCTGTATTATCCTGGAACTAGGTAAGATGGCTGCCACCAGTAAACACAGCTATTGTTTCCAGGATGCACATTCAACAGAGATAAAGCTAAGAAAAGAAGAATGATTGTATCAAAACAAAAGGATCCTAATGTTAACTAGTTTAATATTGCTAAAGCATTTAGCACTTTCACTACAACTGCTGAATACTAAAAAATATGCTCTGTGGAAACTGGTGAAAATCAGTTTCTGTATTATTGCGTGAGTCTAAGGACTTTATCAAGACACGTCAAAAATGCATCATAAGGATGTGGCGATAACACAAAAGGGTGAAATTATCAGGCAACAATGTCATTCTGCTGTTCTGGGGGTATAGAGCAGCCATGAATAAGGCATCACTTGTTTTAATGGCTTTTCCTACCAATAAAAAAGTGATGCCTTTTTCACACCCGCACCACACAGCAGAAATGGGTGAGGATGCCGATGTCTGATAATTTTGCCCTTTGGGCTGTTATCCCATCCTTATGGCACAGTTTTGGATGTGGTTTGTTGCTGTGTTTTCCCACGTCTAATAAAGTCCTAAATGTGACACATGATCGGGGTGGGGTGGGATACACAACAGATGGAAGAGTGAGGGAAACCTGGAATATTTCAATAAAGAGTGCAAACCAGAGAATATGAAGGTAAAATCAAAACAAAAATAACTTGAAACTTTTGATGCTTCCAGTGACTTTTCTCTCTTCTGGATGAGCCCAGGAAAGATGCTTACTTGCACATTTGGATGCAATCAAAATTTCAGGTATACTGGATCTTTATAAAAAGAAATTGGTCACTTCAGTTAAATGTTGTATTTTGATATTGATTTAGTGTACTTTTTTTTGTTTCACTCTAATTTTTGATATTAGAAGTTAATGGTCTATGTCACAATTTGCTCCTCGTCTTATTTTTGCAGAGACAATCAAGCTTCTCCATTTTCTGCTTCCATTTATGTTGTCTCTTTGATTTTCTGTATCAGCTATCAAGTGATGTCCATGCATATAATTATTTAATTGCTTGAACAATGTATTTGCAATAAACAAGCTTGTCCTTACAAAATGTGATGAATTACCCTCCTGTTTGATTTCTTGATCCCAGGCCAAATTCTCCTACAATGTTTGTTTATACTCCTATTTCCTTCTTCTGCAACTTACTATGATTGCAAACATGTCTTGTTTTGGTGTGTGATCAATTTCCTCCTGGACACGCATGTAGAATATTTTGATTCCTTCCACATTTGTCTCTATGGTGGGAGGTATGAAGCTACATTGATAGATTTTCCAGGAAATTATATATAATACTATTGATACTTGATATTATTTAGTCAGACTTTGTACTGTATCTCCTGACTGCTTTTGCCACAACTTGCCTCACTATTAATGTCACTCTGTTTCTTCTTCAAATGTCATTTCCCAAGTAAAATGCTGTGCAATTATTTGTTTGACAATGTTCCATCCCTGTCCAGTTTAGCTCACTCACACCAAACACGATGCATTTCATTTGTTTTAGAATTTCTACCTAGCTCTGATATATGCTTTTCACTTTCCATTACTTTTCTTTCATCTTTGACCAGGACAGCAGTTGAACTTCCTTTTGGCTTGAGTCCAGTTGCCTCATTAGATACAGGTCTATTAGTCCTCTATGCTTTTGCGGTAGCTACGTGAGTGCCTTCTAAACTGGGAGTCTCATATTCCTTCACTACCTCTTGTTTCATTTTGGACTGTTTCATCATAGAGATTTTGAGGAAAAAAGCATTAACGAACAGTTTACCATTGTCTTCTTCTGCCCAGTACTAAGAACTTTACCTTAGTACACTGTTATAGCGCTATTATTCTACTTTAACTGCTCTGGCTGCCTCCTGTGAAATTCTGGGGTTTGTAGTTTAGTGAGGCCTAAGAGCTCTCTGACTGAGAGTTCTAAATGCCCCACCCTAAACTGCAAATCCCAGGATTCCACAGGAGGTAACCATGGCAGTTAAAATGGAATAATAGTGCTATAATGGTGTAGCATGATAATCACCTAAAAAGAATTAGCTAAAGTGTCATTGCTGTTGTCTCTGCAAGAGGCTACCAGTATCACTCCCCACTACTGCTGCTGCTGTCCAATAACAGTTTGGAACTTTTTTTCTTATTGGTTAGTTTACACTACCAATAAAAATATAAATATATTCTTTATTTCTGGATCTTATGCCAGCTATTACTTACAAGCTGTGACTTGCAAAGTCACATAAATCCCTATCTGCTTTCTGTTTTCCCTTAGCAGATGCATTAAAAGATTGTCTGGAAGAGCATATTGTCTGGTAGAGAATATTTTATGACAAGCAGTCCTCCGTATTCTTCCTCTCACCCACTTGTTTTGTCTTCCAGTTAACCCAGTAACTGAAAGATATTGGGGTTTCAATGGATGTAGCAAAATGGAAAACAAACTGTTTTTGCAACAGCCTTGGTATTATGTCACACAGTATTTTAAAGAATATACTGGACCTGCTGTGCCATTGACTGAGTCCATCTTCCCTCAGGTTCCTAACAGCCTAATACTGAAAAAAAGTATCACTCTGTCCCTAGCAATGTTTTCATTTCAGTGAAATGTGTACTGCTGGAAGACATTGAAGCTGGTGTAGAGAGGCCTAATGCAGGATTCATTTCAGCCTCTGGAACATCAAAGCCCACCCAAAGCAAATTTTCCAATTTCCAGCAAGCAAATATTCTCTGTTTAATCTGCTTCAATAACAGTAGTTACTGCCTTCACAACCTCCAGGCAACAGTTACAGTAGTTACTGACTTGATAATCTCCAGGTTGAACTGCTCTAATGCAGTCTGCCCTAAAACTAGACAAAAGTTCATGTAGGAGCTACAACTGATGCATAGTGCAGCCATGTGTTCCAAGCAAAAGTGGCAACTGGGGAGTGAACATGTTCTGTCAATAATCTTTAATTAGCCATTCATCCATTCTTTAGTGCAAGGGTGAGGAATTTTCAATCCAAACAAGTTTTCAGTATCACTTCCTACAAAGGTATCCAAGCCCTCTACATTTCATTTCTGGCCTCATATCCCTAAAGAGTAGATACATCACCCAGGATCATCACAATCTACTAGAGAAGGTTAGAAATTATATTAATTATATGATTTTTGTTCCAGAGAAACTGAGGCATATGCATCTGTGTGATAACAAATGATAGATCAGGGCTGAAATAGAAAAAATAAATCTCACTCATTCAGTCTAGCACTGGAGTTCAGAACTACCATGATTTTAGTGGCAGTAATGGCCTTCTGGACCTTAGGGAAATCCAGTGCCTGGTCTTCAGGTTACTATATGTCAGGTTCATCCCTGAATTCTGGGGTTTGGAGTAGAATTCATGGAGGACCCTGACATGAGGCGGTTTCCCCCCTGGCTGGGCCTCTGGAGTTTTGGAGGGAGGCCAGCCCGACTGGTTGGCCTGGGAACGCACCTCTCTCAGAGAGGCTCAAAGTCAGGGTGGCCAGGTGCAAGCCTACTCCTCTCACTCCCTGAATGCTTTTCTCATGCTGGGAGGGTTTATCTGGAGGGTTGCTGTGGCTGTGTTCAGTTTCGGCTTTGTCCTATGTTCCTGACACATGAATCCATGTCAATAAAGCAATTTATTGAATGCATGTGAGCGTGTGTGCTTGGTACATCACACTATAGACAAGATACTGTGGGGTGAATTTGTAGACTCCCCCCCTTATCTATTGGGAGGTAGAGAAGAAGGATTGGGAAGGACATGATTAAAAGGAGAGGGAAAAGGTGCACAAAAGAAAGGTGGATAGGACTTGGTAGAATTGGATTTTTGGTTTTTTATTTATTAATTTATGCAGGTGTGATTGTGTGAGCACAGCTCTGGAGAACATATTTGCTCATCCATTCTGGTGTTTGTCAACCTAATTCCCCTAGGCTTGTTAGGGGGATTAGGGATAATTTGCAGTTTTGGTGGGAGTTTCTTGCATCCTTTAATGGAATGTCTTTTTTGGAGGGATGATTTGTCCCTTTATGGCACATTAATGGTGTCCTCTGCTGTGGCAGGGTCCATAGGTTTTGGGGTTTATTTTTGTGGGCATTGGTGTGCCCAAGTATGGTCTGAAGAGTGGGCAAAGACCTAGAACACTTTTGGAGTTCTTTCCAATTGTAGTGGCTGTTCAGATTTAGGCGGAAGAGTTAGCTGACTCTTCTGTTCATTTCCGGTGTGATAGAATCATAGAATCATAGAATTGCAGAGTTGGAAGAGACCACGAGGGCCATCCAGTCCAACCCCCCTGCCACACAGGAAATCTTGATCAAAGCATCCCCGACAGACGGCAATCCATGGCTGAAGTTCAGGTTACCAATTCAATGTCTTCTTGGTCCCTACTTGAGGATTTAATTCTGCCTGATCTTCAAGCTGCATTGAGAGTTAGGCATATGAAGACAGATCAGAAGGAGGTTGGGGTGAAAGTCACTTTGGGTCTTTCCTCTGATATGGCTTTATGCCCAGGTCATGCTTTACAATGTTACACACATCTTCGGGGATTTAGACCTGGTTGTTATTTTGTCACACTGACTTTTTACTCCTCATTAGATATCACTTTTAGAATGTTACCTTGAAGGCCTTGCAGAGCTTGGGTCTGGAAGGAGTTAAGTTTGGAACCCATTCCTTCAGGACTGGAGCCTCCTCTATGGCTTTTGCTATGGGCTTGTATCCTCAGTCCATTCAACATGTTGCTCTCACTTATAAGGTCCTGGGTGGGAACGTCCTGGGTTTGCCTATCACCTTGTGGCTGGCCATGGCCTAAATACCCTAAGGGCACCAGATTCCATTTGATCTTGAAAGCTAAGCAGGGTCATCTCTGGTTTGTACTTGAATGGAAGACCACCAATGAATACTAGGTCCTGCAGGCTATGTTTCAGAGGAAGAAACTGGCAAATCCACCTCTGAGTACTCTTTGCATAAGAAAGCCCTATGAAATTCATGGGGTTGCCATAAGTCAACAGGCAACTTAAAGCTGGCTGGGGAGCAACTCAGCTATTGGATTGCCCTTGGGGGTAAGGTGTTTCATCCAAGAGAAGGCTGAGGAGCTAGTCGAGGGTAGATGCCTGGGCTCAGCTGAACCCACATTAGGTTGTCCCACCTTCTTGCTCCTTTCAGGTTCAATCAACTTAAATAGGAAATAAGTCAAATAAAGTGGCCCTTATTTAACCCAGCTTTCTGTGTCTGGTCACATTATCACATGGTTGGTCACCAAAAGAACTAATAATAATAATAATAATAATAATAATAGTAATTTATATTCCGCCCCTCTACAAATGCAATTGGGGTGGCTTATAACGTTTAAAAATATACATTTAAGACCCTCCATCCCACCTTCCTTAAAATACAATTAAATAATTCGAAAAATTAAAAACATACTTAATAAATACTAAAAATAAGAATAAACAATAAACAGTGGCTGTTTCGGGATTGGACCGGAGTGCACGGGGAGGATTATATGGGAGGAGGAAGTCCCGAAGATAGGCCGGACCCAAGCCATTTAGGGCTTTAAAGGTGATAACCAACACCTTGTACTAGGGTTGGAAACCAATGGGCAGCCAGTGAAGTGATCTTAAGATCGGTGTTATATGGTCTCTTCTAGATGCACAAGACCAATCTGGCTGCCATATTCTGTACTAATTGAAGTTTCTGGACCAAGCATGAGGGTAGCCCCATGTAGAGTGCATTATAAAAATCAGGACGGGAGGTTACCAGAGTATGTACCACGGTCTCAAGGTCCCTGACTTTCAGAAAAGGGTGCAGCTGGTAGATCAGCCAAAGTTGATAACAGGCTGAGAATACATATATATGTATACATAACTGAGAATACATATACATACTTTTAAAAAGAAAATCTCAGTTCAAAAACTAAAAGGGTGTTTCTTAATAGATTAGAATTCTATGCCTTGGAGTACAGCATCTGAAGCTTAATCTTACTGTATTTTGGTCTACTTGAAAATACCTTATTTCAGTTTCCATAATGAGACAAACAGCAACAACAACACTTCTGGAACGTTCAGGACTAACAAATATATTAATCCATACATTTTCATAGACTACAGTCCATTCCATCAGAAGCATGAGGTGTAAGGGGAGTTATAAATTGCAGGCAAACACTTGAATTAGTAGTGTAGAGCTGTAGCCATTTCCTTGATAGGAGAGGTGAACTTAGCCTCACTTTCTTGCTAGGGATTATAAAAACCATAGTTCTAGTCCCAAGGGGGGAAAGTTTCCACATGTGTGTATAGATTTAAGTGAGCTTGCAAGAGTTAAATTCTCTTTTCTTCCTACTGGAGACCCTACAGTTCTTTTTTCTTCCTCTCATCGTATATGATGTAGTACTTCACTGAACTGAGAGATGACATATTCTTCAAGGAACATTTAATCCTCAGTATCTATTTGTAATCAGGCATACAACCAAACACAGGCCATAGGGCTACACTCTATAGGTCCCTGACCTTGGTATTCTGAATGAGCAGTGGACATTTAAATGTTTGTTTATACAGGTTGATCCCCATACCCACAGAGGATACCTTCCAAGACCCCCTGTGAAACTGTGGATAATAGGGAACCTTATTATTTTTCAATTAGAGAAATGCTGGAATTTGACCATAGAATTGCACTGGAGGACCTAGAAATGCCTAGAGAGAACAATATTTTTCAGACATTCAAACTGTGGATACTGAATCTGTGGATACAGGGGTTGACCAGTATCATTTTCACACACACAAAAAGAAAGATTCTGCACATTTGGGATGCTTTCTGCATTTTAGAACTTCTTCTAAAGGACGCAATTGAAGAATGCCAATCTTTTTGCATTCATATTTTTTATATATAAAAGTTCAAAAAGGCATACAATGAAATAAATTAATAAATAAAATAATCTCAAAGCATTTGATCATTTTCTCAACAGGATGTCTCAGTGAATCAAGACACTTTTTAAAAAAAGAAAACATGAAAAAGTTTGTAAGAATTCTTTACAGCCTTAGTGAGCAGAGGACTAAGCTTCTGATCAGGGATGAAGACAAAGCACTTTTGAGACCTTGCTACTCAATAGGGCAAAGTTGGACACCAAGGAAGCAGAGGAACAGACACCCCCCCGGATCTTAAAGAATGGTAGATCCGGGGGAGGTGTTTTAATGATGGACATGGAGACGAGCACAGGGGTTGGCCAGGGCGTAGCTATGCCCTGGCTAGGAGGAGACAGGGGCAGGGCTGAGGCACGGCCTATTTTACCCTTTGCCGTCCCTGGCTTCCTCCTCTTTTCCACTGCATTGAAAACCCACTCTCCCGCCTCTGCCACAGTATGAGAATTCTGGTCGCGTCATGGGCCGGGTAGGAATTTTTTACCTACTCTTTTCCGAGGGGTGTTTTGCCTACCCCATACTGTCGCTTGGACTTGGACAATTGGCTCAGGGTGTGCTTCGTTAAATAGGTGGTCACTTGCAGGGAGAGGGGAGACAATGATCTGGCGTTCACCTATGGCAACCTCAAGTTGAGTGGAAAGATTGCCCTCACTGAACTGTACTGGCATCTTAATGGATGGGGTGCAGCAAGGTAGGCTATCCTTAGGGCCAGCATCGGGTTGCGATCCTTTACAGAAGCTACACGGCTTAAGGATTTGCTGCCTGGTGCAGGGCCCTCCAGCAGACACCGCCCAAAGGGAACCCCGGACACCGGGATCCCCATTGGGGCTCAGGTGAGTCACCCAGGGTTGCTGGGAGTTGGGTCACTCGTGACCAACTGCCCAGCTGTCCCCGCAAGTTATCTCCCCCTTGACATGTTTGCATACCCCAAGAAATATACAATAAATAAGTAAGATATCAATAAAGTGGCCCGTATTTCAACCCAATCTTCTGTGTCTGGTCTCGTTTTTTCATGCGTCAATCATTAAAAGCATGTAGAGGAAGTGAAAGTGCCTCTATGTTCCTTAATCTGTTTTTATACTCTATTCAGGTCCTGGCTAGGGCTTTTCTTAATTGTTGGGAAAACATTGGAACTTAAAAATAACCATTCAAGTTCAACATCAGTTCATGCACATTAAAGCACACTGAGGATGGAGCTCGCTTGCTTTCTGCTGCTCCAGAGACTAGGACACAGAGAAATCTGTTCAAACTACAAGAAAAGAGATTCTACCTAAACATTAGGAATAACTTCCTGACAGTAAGAGCTGTTTGGAAGTGGAATACACTGCCTCAGAGCATGGTGGAGTCTCCTTTGGAGGTTTTTAATCAGAGGCTGGATGGCCAACTGTTGGGAATGATTTTATTGTGTATTCCTGCATGGCAGGGGATTGGACTGGATGGCCCTTGTGGTCTCTTCCAACTCTATGATTCAATGATTCTATGAACTTGGTGACAGGACAAGAATATGCAGGTTTTGGCTAGATATGAACAAATTACTAATTGTCTACTTTCTTTATAACCCCACCTGAGAATGTGGCAGTAACAACTGGTGAAAAAGGTGTCTGTGGCTCTGTTATGACATTTCCCCCCCTTTCCCTAGATTGCCTGACAATGTAAATTCATGTGCAACTAATTGCAAAGCCAACGAACCAGAGTATGATTATTTTTTCTGCTGTATGCAATTATTGAAAAACTATTTGATCACAACAAGTAAAGAAATCTGCACACCATACTTGGTTTATTCAACACATTCAGTAGAAATAACAGTTGAAATCTATTGATGAACATTGTTAATGGCGCGGGGGGGGGGGAGCATTTTCACACATATTTTTTTCTTCTGAATGCTTACTTACCTGAGAGCTTGACTAGTGAAATAAATGAAAGACACATCCAAGGAATCTTTGCCAACTGTTCATGCTTCAGACAACACCTGCAAATTCTGAAGTTTAGACTACCTGTCATTATTAATCAATCAATACCAAAATAGAACATCTGCCACTACAGCAGTTTGAGTTTGGGGATGATGCTAACAGATGAACTGGTTTAATTATGCATTTTGGAAAACAACAAGGCTTCCCAAATTAAATATTGTTTGAATATTTGGCAGGTGGATACATAAGCCAATCTGGGAAAGATGAAGCTCCTTGCCCATCTGTCCAACTGAGGCTGCAAGAAGCCACTGCTCCTTGCCAGAGAAGGAGGGAAGGATGAAAAACACCATGATATTGTCTGTAGAAAAGAGAGAATTTTTTTCTCCACCATCTTCCTTTTCTTCACTTTCCATGGTAGTGAGGATGCAAAGATCATTTCTACCAACAACTAAAGATCTATTTGTTCACCCAGGCATTTTCTTGATTGCTGATGTTGCCCTTTACCACTATTTATTAATGAACTGATCCTTTTGTAGGTCAGTAAAATGAGGACCCAGCTTGTGGGGGCAATTAGCTAACACACATTGGAAACTGTTTAATGCAGTGTAGATGTGTAAATAGCTATTGCTTAAAACAATTTGTAAGCCACTCTGATAACTTTGTGGCTGAAGAGCGGGGAATTAATAATAATAACTACTATTATTATTATTATTATTGTCATTTATAATTTTGGCAACTTGTTTGATTATATGTGTTTTTATTATATAAACCACTTTGAGATGTCTTAAATGAATAAGATCTCTTGATATAGGGTGGGGTATAAATATTTAAATAAATAAATAAATAAAATGATCATAAGTAAGAACATGTTTAAAATAAATATATAAAGGTGCCTTTTTGATGAGGGTTATAGAACAGAAGAAACAGGAGAGAACTTAAATGTTAGTGAATCCATATGAATGGGACATGGACCAGAAATAGATTAGTTTGTCCATTCCAACCCATATCTAACACATTCAATGAAAACATCTGCCAAAATGTCTACCAAAATCTTGAAACAGAAATATAAGGAATCTTTCAGGTCATCAGGCCATTAGTAAGTCTTGAGCTTAAGGCAGCGTGATTGTCTACCTATTGTAACAATAATATTTTTCCCACACAGTGATTCCCAAACTTTGGAACTCCTGGTGTGTTGGACTTCAACTCCCAGAAGCCCTAGCTGACTTGGCCAACAGTCAGGAATTCTGTGAGGTGAAGTATAAAACATCTGGAGAACCAAAGTTTGGGAACTATATAATGATTATGCTTCACTTGTTGATACTTCAGACTGTACAAACATCTCTGAGGAATTATGACTTTAAAAGATGACAATAAAAAGAATCTATGATGTAACTGAATCTGAAGACAAAGAATTAAAAAATTCATAAACTACCAGATACACACACACACAAACACACACACACACCTCCCTTAACTCTTTCAGATTCTAACCTCTAAAGATGATATCAAGTTACCCCTAATCCCCTGGAGTGAATTGTCCATGCCTATTAATTATTGCAATGCAAGATACTGTGGGGTCTACATTGGAGCCAGTCTTTTAGTATTTGAAAATCCACTGCTCAGCAAAGAGTGGAGGACACCGCTGGGACTCATTTGACTCTGACTTTCACATTAATTTTGCTGTGCTGTGAAGAGCAAAGAAAAAAAAATCAATGTCCATCAGTGATTATTCAGGGTAAAATATTTGGCCACAGTGAATACCAATGACAGCAAAGTACATTAAGCTTTTACTTAAGGCTTGGTGGGTAGGCAAAAGAATGCATACCTGCTCTAATATAATCAAAGGGACTTTTGCCATCAGCAACACTAGGAGTAGTAACTTATTTATCCCAGTTGGCTGACTTTCTCCTCTATGTTTGTGAAATTAGTACAAGAGAAAATTGTTAAAGTTAACATAATAAGAGTTAACATAATAAACCAGATGACCACCAAGGTAGACAATAAAATGACAACACAACTATAATCCTTATTAAGGTATTTCTACACTGTATTGCTCAGAAATGATGAAGTATGAAATGACATGCAATTCATTACCACTAGAAAGTATTTTATTTTTGCTGACTGTTTTTAATATTTGATTAAAACAACATAAAAAACAGCATGACTAATAAAATGCATCACATCAAGCCACTTACAGAGGTATTTTAAACATCATATTCTAATTCCCTCTTGTACATAAGTTGTTTAATTGTTAAATAAACTTAAAATGGATTTTTCCAGGAGTTCAAAAACTCTGGTGGAAGACCATGTGGAGACAACTGTTTTCCAGCAAACACAATAAAAGGGTACCATATGTCAATAAATTTGTCATGACAACTATTTTGACATATTGCTCTCAGCCAGTATGTCAATTTATCCATTAATGTCATTGTCCTCATCCTGTTTACCTAATTTCTTAAATCTTCTGCATCTCTATAGTACTTGGAAATTTCTAATCTAGCTACTATAATTAAAAAGAAATCAATTCCTTATAATAAGACTTTGGGACATTGGGACTTTTCAATACAGAAAGCATCAACAATGCTCCACATTCTAGGACTCTTTGATTTATTTTTATTTTTTTTTACACAAAATCAAGTATCATTTTCTAAAACCTTGATTCTTTAGGGCCTTTTAGCCACATATGAAACATTGTATCACATTACACACATCTCCTCCAACAAAGTGGAAGAGTTTTCTATTGATCTGGGAAAGTTTAACCAGGGTCCGGTGTAATCTCTCTCTCTCTCTCTCTGTGTGTGTGTTTAGGCAGTATACAGAAATTGTTTTAAAAGCAAGTGGATCACAAACTTTCCCCATTCAGCATCAGTGAACACCATATCCAGTTTCAAAACCATATATATATATATATATATATATTTAAATTTTTTGACAGAAAAATAAGAAAAGTTAATATGCCAATTGTAAATCTTTGATACAAAGTTTGTGGATTCAAAATTATTTGTCATACATAATTGTTCAAATTTGGTGATCAGTCTAAGCAGTCCCACGTTTCAAAAACTTGAATTGGCAAATTGGCACACTTGATGCTTTTGGAATCACATGTGATCTACCATTCATAATCTTCATTGTTTTGTTAACTGCCATCAAGTTGACTTCGACATATGCTGACACTATGAATGGGAGACTGCCAAGTCACCCTATCATCAACAACTGTACTCAGAGCTTGCACTTTCAGGGCTGTAGCATCTTTGACCAAGTCTATCCATTTGGAACACAGCATTCTTCTTATTCAACTGCCTTCTACCTTACCAAACATCATTGTCTTTTCTAGTCAGTCATGTCTTCTCATGATATATACAAAATATAACAGTCTCAGTTTAGTCATCTTGGCCTCAAGGGGGAGTTCAAGCTTGACTTGCTCTAGGACCCATTTACTGTATTTGTTTGTTTGTTTTTAGCACTCCATGGTAATCCATAGAAGTCTTCTCCATCACCACATTTCAAATGGGTTGATTTTCTTCCTATCAGCTTTCTTCACTTTCCAGTTCAACAACAATACATAGAAATGGGAAATACGATAGCATGGACAATCCTAACTGTAGTATTCAATTATATATTTTTACACTTCAGGATTTTGTCTAGTTCCTTCATAACTGCCTTTTCAATTCTAGTCTTCTTCTGATTTCTTGAGTCCATCATGATTCTGATTAATGCTTGAGCCAAGGTATGGAAAATCTTGAACTTGTATTTCAATGTCTTCATACCTTAAAATTATGTAAAATCATCTGTGGCCATTATTTTTGTTTTCATAATATTCAGTTATAAACCTGCCTTTACACTTTGTTCCCTGAATTTCTTTAGTAATTCTTCCAAGTCTTTGTTATTTTCTGCTAGTAATATGATGCCATGTGCAGATCTTAAATTGTTTGATGTTCCTTCCTCCAAATCTAATCCTGCATTATGTATGATACATTCAGCATACATGTTAAACAAAAAGGGTGATAAAATGCAGACTTGCCTGCCCCCACTTACCAATTGGAAACCATTCCATTTCTCCACATTCTGTCCTGATTTATGGAAACTATAAGGGAAATCTATCACAGAGTTTTATTGGCAATATTTGTTCAGATAGAGTTTTGCCTTTGCATTCTTCTGAGGCTGAGAGAATGTGACTTTCCCTAAGGTCCTCCAGTGCATTTCAATAGCTAAGGAGGGATTCAAACCCTGGCCTCCAGAGACATAGTCCGATGTAGTAGAATTGTCCTCCCTCCATCTCAACTGCCATTGCTCTGGCTGCAGAGCGAGAGAAGGAAAGTCAGGCAGAGCTCCATCTTGCCTCAGCCAAGAAGCAGAAAGGCCCTCCCTCCATCCTAACTGCCATTGCCATGGCCAAGGTTGGAGAGAAGAGAATGGTAGACTTAATCCCTTCCCTTACTGCCATCCCCTTTCCTTTTGTATCCTGCCTTAATTAGATTGTAAGCTTGAGGGCAGGGAACTCTTTTGTTGTTCTTTTTCTTGTAAAGCACCATGCACATTGATGGCATTATAGAAATAAAAGATAATAATAATAATAATAATACTCAAACCACTGCACCACTCTGAGTAAAACACTATGTAATTATCTGACTCATAATGGCCCATTCATTATTATTATTATTTTATTTAATTATTTATACCCCGCTCTTCAGCCACAAGGCTATCAGAGCGGCTTACAAATTGTTTTAAGCAATAGCTATTTACACATCTACACTGCATTAAACAGTTTCCAATGTGTGTTAGCTAATTGCCCCCCACAAGCTGGGTACTCAATTTACTGACCTATGAAAGGATGGAAGGTCCACTTTAGTTCACTCACCCAAAATATTGCAATGTTTATATGTTGCATTTCTTCTTTTACTATGGAGATTATGAGATGGGCCCTTAAAACCCATTTCTGTTCCAGTACCACCCACCCACCCATCACACTCCCATCCATTTTAAATTAAAGTTTTTCAGACACCTACCCTTATGCCAGTACAAGAACAGCTCTCCTCCTCTCAGCCATCCAGGAGTGAATGCAGCTGTCACAAAGCTGCATTCACATCCCAGAAAGTAAATCCCGCCCATTCTCATGAGAGAACAATATGTGGAAAATTTAAAAATAAAAATGAAAATAAATATGTCAAACAGTAAAACCAAGACCCAAAACACCTAAAAAATTAACAAGTAACCCGGGGAGGGGAAAGAAAAGGAGTGCCACTTATCTCCTCATTCTGATCGTACCTGGAAATGTCTGGCATGGACCTCCTCCCACGGCTGGCATCACACACCATAACAAGAGAGGAATGGGGCACCTTTCGGACCATCCATGATTCTGTGACAGAAATGGAAGAGGTGGTCTATTCATGATGTTTCCCCATGATTAAGATATCATGGGGGCAGAATGGGAGCAGAACGGGAGCAGCATGGACCGGGCCGATGTCATCTGAAAGGGAAACACTTTCTCAACCCTGTTCCATGCCTGCAATGGACTTATAGTCTGTCTGATAATCTCCTATATCTAGCTTCTCCTGATTCATGCTTCCCACATACCATGGTACTGTAATATGTAATGTGCAGCTTCAGACCTTCCTTTCATCTATGAGCATGACAACAGCTGAACATTCTTTTGGTCTGAAGTCCAGTTGCATTCTTTTGGTCTGAAGTCCAGTTGCATCATTAGTCACAGTCCTCTGCTCTTCCCCAGTAGCTCATTGAGTGCCTTTTGATCTGGCAGCATCATGTTCTGGCACTGTCTCTTGTTTCATTTTGGATTGTCTCATTATAGATTTTTCATAGTAAAAGACATTGAATAAGGGTTTACCATGGCTCCTTCTGTGCAGTACTAACAAGTACTAGCTAAGATGCTGCGGCCGTTGCCTCTGAGAGATCCTCTGACACTGCCCCTGAACACATACAAATACACACACACACACACACACACACACACTTGCTGCCCAGTAGCTGTTTAACACATTAATCTGCCTCCTCAGCAAAAGCCTTTCTGACATTAGAGACCGTACTAGCAGCATTGCTACTGTCAGCACAGCTTCTTATCTCATAGGAACACACAATATCACCACTGCAGAATGGTAGTGCCATGGTGAGCATTCCTAATCTCCTACTTATCATATATAGAATCATAGAATCATAGAATTGCAGAGTTGGAAGAGACCACGAGGGCCATCCAGTCCACCCCACTGCCATGCAGGAAATCACGATCAAAGCATCCCCGACAGATGGCCATCCAGCCTCTGTTTAAAGACCTCCAAGGAAGGAGACCCCACCACGCTCCGAGGGAGTGCGTTCCACTGCCGAACAGCTCTTACTGTCAAAAGGTTCCTCCTAATGTTGAGGTGGAATCTCTGTTCCTGGAGCTTGCATCCATTGCTCTGTGTTCCAGTCTCTGGAGCAGCAGAAAACAAGCCTGCTCCATCCTCAACGTGACACCCCTTCAAATACTTAAACAGGACTATCATATCACCTCTTAACCATCTTTTTTCCAGGCTAAACATACCCAGCTCCCTAAGTCTCTCCTCATAAGGCATGGTTTCCAGACCTTTCACCATTTTAGTCGCCCTCCTCTGGACACACTCTAATTTGTCAATATCCTTTTTGAATTGTGGTGCCCAGAACTGGACACAGTATTCTAGGTGAGGTCTGACCAAGGCAGAATAGAGCGGCACTATTGCTTCCCTTGATCTGGACACTATATTTCTATTGATGCAGCCTAAAATAGCATTGGACTTTTTAGCTGCTGCATCACACTGTTGACTCATGTTCAACTTGTGGTCTACTAGGACTCCTAGATCCCTTTTGCTATCAAGAATGAATCACTGTATTTATCAATTGTATTCTTGTGTAGTGAGTAGAAGGGCAGCATATCATTATAATCTGATTCATTCCAAAGTTCCATATTTATACACTTCACCAAGCTATCTCTCCTTATTACATCTACTGTCTCTTTAAGCTGAAAAGCATCCAAAGTATAATTTTAAATATAGAGCACTCCACTATCCTTTGTACTCTGATGGGCCCTTTTTATGAATTCACTACCCTCTCCTTGCATCAAAAATAAAATCACCAATAATTTTTTGTCAGGAAATGACATGGATGTGACCACAAGATGGAGCTGTAAGCTTAGTAATGAAAGTAGTTAAGCTCCAGTGGCAGGTGTGTGTGTGAGTTAGCATTTGAGAGTATGCACATCTGAGATGCCTGACGTAACAGGCATTGTTTAACTGCCTATAAAAAGGAGATGGGAATTATCTCCAATGTGAGTTTGTTGTGGGTGGTGGTTGACGAAGCAGTTTGTTGGTTTGAGAATGATTTATGAGTATTAGAGACTGCTGTCCTATACTCTCTCTATATATATATTGTAAATATATTGCAAACAGAAATTAAAGCCCTCAAGTTGAGTGAAGGCTGGCCTTGTTGCTGTCTTTATTTGGCAAGCCAGAGCTCAAGGCAGTGTGCTGGGGTGAAGGCATTTTTCCTTCTCAGCCTGAAGTTTTTTGCAGAAGTCTCTCCAGAAACCTTCTCCTTGGCGTCCTGTCGACGTGGAACAACTCTGCAGGTGGCCGTGGTGGACATAGTGTGTTGGTGGCAACATATTTGCCACCAACTAACAAGACTATTAAAGGGGTGAAAATTCATAAAAAACCCACTTCATATACCTTTTTGTAGATTAAGACCATGTGTTCCCTTTACTTGCTGCCTGTGCAAGTTTTTTTGGCCTCCCACTGTTGGGTCCTTGTGCTGTTTGCCTTGTTCCCTCTATGACAGTTTCACTATTTTCTCCAGCCCTTTTGCCTTCCAGAATACTGTCTCCCTCCCCCATGTGACTCAGTTTAAAGCCCTCCTGATCAAATTCTTGAGACTGTAGGCAAAAATGATTCTTCCAACTGTCGTAAGATGCACCCCATCTCTTGCCAGAAGCCCCCCCTCATGGAAGCGCAGTCCGTGATTCAAGAATCCAAATTGTTCTCAGCGACACCATCTATGGAGCCAGTTGTTTACATTGGCTATTTTCCTCTCCCTTCCTGGACCATGCCCTTCAACTGGCAGAAGAGACCGAGATGACAACCTGTGCGTCCATTTCTTTCAGCTTCCTCCCCAGGGCCTCATAATCTCTTCTTATCTTGGGAAAGCTGTGCCTTGCAGTATCATTGGTTCCCACGTGGACCAAAAGGAAGGGGTAATGATCCGTAGGCTTGACGAGTCTTGTCAGCCTCTCCGTCACATCACGAATCTTTGCCCCAGGGAGACAACACACCTCCCGAGTCATCTTGTCAGGCCCACAAACCACTGCTTCTGTACCCCGCAGCAAGGAGTCCCCCACCACCACGACACGTCTCCGCCAAGGCTTTGCAGCTGCTGTTCCTTGCGGTGGTACTCTCAAGTTCCCCTGCTCTACCCCTGAAGTCTGTCCATGCTGTTCTTCCTCGTTGTCCTTGATAAGGGAAAGGGCTTCGAATCGATTCTGTAGCTGCAAGCTGCTCAAAGAATCCCTGGATTTTCTTGTTCTGTGTGTGACATTCCTCCAGCTGTCTACTTCCTGTGTCTGTGAAGTGACCCTCTCCTCCACAGACACTCCCTCTGTGCAGTCCCCATCCAAGACTGTTCGTTCTGTCCAGGAAAACCTCTTGCTCACAAATCTGTTGAGGTGTAGCTACCCGTGTCTCCAGCTGCTGTACTTTCTCCTCCAAGAGGGCTACCAGCTTGCACTTGGTGCATGTGAAGTTCTCCACGTCTGTAGGCAAGAAGACAAACATTGCACAAGTGTTGCAGGTGACTGCAGCAGTCCCCTCAGTGTCCATGGTGAGAGCTTTTAGGTAATCTAAAAACTCTTAGGTAATGCTGAGAACGCTAAGCTGTACTTTTAGGTATGCTGTATTTTTGTTTGGCCTCAGCAACAAGCAGCCTCTCCCAACAGTCAAAATGGCTGTCCAGAAGCTGCTCTCTTTCTTCTCTCTGGTAGGAGACTGGCCTGGAAATACTCTATTTCACATTCTGTTATTTGGTTAGCTATACTTTAAGATACTAATGGGCAATGCATGAATATGGCCTATATCATAGAATCATAGAATTGCAGAGTTGGAAGAGACCACAAGGGCCATCCAGTCCAACCCCCTGCCATGCAGGAATACGCAATCAAAGCATCCCTGACAGATAGCCACCCAGCCTCTGTTTAAAGACCTCCAAGGAAGGGGACCCCACCATGCTCAGAGGGAGTGTGTTCCACTGCCGAACAGCTCTTACTGTCAGAAAGGTCCTACTCATGTTGAGGTGGAATCTCTGTTCCTGGAGCTTGCATCCATTGCTCCGTGTTCTAGTCTCTGGGGCAGCGGAAAACAAGCTTGCTCCATCCTCAATGTGACACCCTTTCAAATACTTAAACAGGGCTATCATATCACCCCTTTACCATCTTTTTTCCAGGCTAAACATACCCAGCTCCTTTATGTTGCTGAATAAAACATTTAGCCCTTCTGTCATTGATTACAATTGATTAAAACAACTTCTTGCTTATGAAGTTATCTCCCAGAATCTCATGAAGATTTACATGTCGATTTGGCTAGTGGAAACATGTCAAATTTGGTATAAAAGAACTAAGAGCCAGCATGGTGTAGTGGTTTGAGCATTGGACTGTAACTCAGGAGATCAGGCTTTGAATCCCCTCTCAGCCATGAAAACCCACTGGGTGACCTTGGGCAAGTCACACTTTCTCAGCCTCAAAGTAAGGCAAAGGGAAACCACCTCTGAACAAATATTGCCAAGAAAACCCTACGATGGATCACCTAGGATCACCATAAATCAGAAATGAATTGAAGGCACACAACAACATTAAGAACCAACTTAGTTTCTTAATGTTGCAAAGTTTCAAGGTGGGTGAGGAACGGTTTTTACCAGGCTTTTTTGCATGTAGCCATCTGTATCAAGGTGGCATTGGATTTTTGGATAGTAAACATCATAAATTTTTTTAGAAGTTCAGTGGTAGTTGCTGGGGTCATTTAACAGTAGTGTTCCAGAACTTCCACCTACTCCCTAGTCAAGCCCAGCCATGAAAAATATATATCACCTTCTCCCTGGTGTGACCTCCACTACCTTCCTGGCCAAGCACCTCTGCAGCAGAGTCTTGCTGATGCGCAGTCACTTGCTTTCAGCCAGGATGAGTTACCCAGCCAATGGGAGGAGTTCAATCAGGCTACCCCTTCACCCTTAATGGCATGGCTGGGCACCTCGTTCTAACCTCAGAGCAAGTGACTGGGCTGAGAATGCAGAGCCTTACTGGTGCACAGTCACTTGCATGTGTGGACATCAATACAATGTCACTTTGGCATAAACCAAGTAGGTGTGATGCTAATGAGGTGAATGTGGGGCAATCTGGGCCAGAGTAGTCTGAATTCCATATGAATTTTTGTCCCAATGTAGATACAACCAAAGGCAGTTGGCTTTGAAGGCATGGATGGAATCCAAGATTTGTTGCATAGCTATGGTGAGCCACTGATGACTGAAGAACTGCAAGAGTTAATGGAGAAACAAGCAGTTCAAGAGAATACAGGCAATGCAGACAATGATGATATTGTCCAGGATACAGTGACAGCAACAAAGATTTTGTTTGATTATTTAATATATCTCATGCCTTAGAGGTTCTGTCAGAAAATGATCCTGACTTTGATTGAAGCTGTATGGAGAGAACTGTGCTCAAAACTTAAATTGCTACAATGAGATGCTGTGTAATACAGTTGTCCCTCCATATTCACAGATTTGGTATTCATGGATTTAAGTATTTACGGCTTGAAAATATTCTTTAAAAAAAATAATCCCAAAAGCAAACCTTGATTTTCCCATCTTATATAAGGGACACCAATTTGCTATGCCATTGCATATAATGGGACTTAAGTTTTCATGGATTTGGGTATTCACGGGAAGGTCCTGGAACCAAACCCTAGCAAATATGAAGGGACAACTGTATTAAAAAAAAAAAAAAGCAAGGAAGACCTCCTTGGATACATTTTGGAAGAAGCCCTCAAGTGATCTCTAGAAGGTTCAAAATGTTTTTGCTGACCAATGCAAAGCTTACTTCACCAGGTTGTTTCGGTTCATGTGGGCACATTGTTTTGAATAAAAAGTTTGCTGAAACATGTTAAACTGCTCCTCTTTTTTTGTGGTGTGGAACTATATCCATATTTCCCATATCATTTTTGACTCAGGTATCAAATTTTCTGTTATAGAAGTAACATCAAGTAATACATCTACTTCACTAACCAAGTTATATCTGTTTAGGATGGGTGACACCTGGCTTGACAGCCGTACATTGGAAAAGGACCTAGGGGGTCTTAGTAGTCCCCAAACTAAACATGAGTCTATAGTGTGACACCAAAAAAGCCAATGCAATTCTAGGCTGAATCAACAGGAGACCAGGTGTCCAGATCAAGGGAAGTAATAGCATCACTCTATTCTGCTTTGGTTAGATCTCACCTAGAATTTTGTATCCACAGTTCAAGAAGGATATTGACAAGGAAGGTATCCAGAGGAGCTCTGGAAATCAAGGTCTTCAAGGAACAACTTAGGAAGCTAGGTATGCTCAGCTTGAAGAAGATAGTTGATATGATAACGATCTTTAACTCTCTGAAGGGCTGTCATGTACAATATGGAGCAAGCTTGTTTTCTGCTACTCCAAAAACTAGGACATAAACAAAGGATTCAAATTACAAGAAAAGAGAGCTTGTCTATACATTAGGAAGAACCTCTAAGAGGTGATAAGCAGTGCATATTGGTGGACTCTCGTGCTTTGGAGATTTTTAAACACAGATCTTGTGGCTATCTCTTAGGAATACTTTAGTTGGACTAGATGCCTCTTTGATTCCATTCCAGCTCTATGATTATATGAACAAAATCCTATCACATCTCTGGTCTCATCCATATATTGCTCTTTAAAATTCATATATCACATTTTTTAAAGAAAAATTAGCCTAGGCATTTATCAAAGAGGAGGGGGAGGAATGACATGTTGAACACCATAAACTTGTTTAAATCTAAGAGATTGGGGCTAACCGGGTTGCTGATTGGAATGTTGTGAATGATAGGAGAACTGGCATTCATCTACTTGACAAAGACTGGTGTCACAGCCTTCAACTACAGACAGTTAAGGCTAGGCATGTTCTGAGACAGAGATAATGCCTTGCTGTTTGTACTGCAGATTGATTTTTCTGCTCACTTTCAAATAAAAATCCAACATACTCATTCATCCACTTCACCTATAATGTCATGCAGTGTGGCATCACATTAATTTAAAGGAGATTGTGTAAGCAGTCTCCTGGGATTTAGTACAAGTTTGAGAGCACCTATACAAAAGCACACACAATGCCAATGTTTCAGAGAAGGTTTCTTGTCAAGGTTATTACTTAAATGATTAGATATAAAACTTTATCATCCTCATTTTTCCCCCTGTACAAAATGGCTGCATGATAATACGGGGTTGGATCAACATTTTATTCAATATAAAATTTGGCATAAAATGAATGAATATGATAAATATTTGTGAGATCAATCTTTCCCACTTTTATAGACTGTTTTTGGAATGTCAGGTAGATCCTGAATGGCACCACGTTGCCTTGGACAGCTGTCACCAGCTGTTTGAAAACCAAAGTGCCTAAGTGGGGTACCAAGTTCTGTTCCCAAATATGATGATCCCATCATGTACAGGAATTTAAGTGGGTGATATCCTTCTAGAGCAACTAGCACCGTAACTCTACCTTTGGGATGATAAAGTGGTGCCAAGGAAGGGAGGGGTGGCAGCGTGTCAGTCAGCACTTTTCCTTCCTCTCCTCCCCCCCCCCCCAAAATCCAGTGTGGATGGATTGCTCACAATAAAGTTTTCTCTGGAGTGTCAAGCAAACTCTGGAGAAAACTGCAGGTTTTCTTTTTTTTTTATTGTTATTTTTAATTGGCATATATGTATACATACAGCTTTTATCATATACACATAATATCTGTACATTCTTACATTCCTTCTTTGCCACTTCTTGAGTCATAGTGTACTATCTGAATAATAATATAATATAATATTATAGTACAGTGATATAGTACAATTCTGTTAGCCTGTTTTTAATAAGCTAAATGTACTGTTTACACTTACTAAATTACCGTCTTGTAAGTATATGTCTTGATGAATTCCTATCTGGATGCCTTCAAAAATTACTCATTTTATAATGGACATCATCATCTTTCCCCCAAATGAGAGAAATGACAAGAAAACTGCAGGTTTTCTAAAACCTGGATTAAGCTGGTATTTCCCAAGTCTGGTGTAGATAGGACCATACATTGTGTGGCATTATTGCACCAGATTTGGGGAATAGGCCACACGTCGTGTGCATTATCAGGCCAAATTTGGGAGGGTGGTCAGTGTTTTTTTGTTGACAAGCCCTTTGTTAGAAGACAACTCCTAGAAGCCCCAGACAAAATAAGAAATGTTCAAGAATCCTGGCAGCTGCAGTCCTCAAACTTCTTGGAATATAATGGGCTCTTTCCCTTTTTTCTGCCAATAGTTCCTTGAATTGGATTTGTTTTGAGTGACAAATTGGATTTGTTTTGACTAAACAGCCTTCTTCCACCCACCCTTCTGGTTTGATGAAATTAATCCTCATAAGTGAAGTACTTTGCCACTTACTAGAAGTACCATTTATAGGATTTTTGTTGGACATTTTATTATTATTATTTATATACCAACAACTAGCTCCTTTAACATTAGAACTGTATTTTTTTTTCTTTTAAACCATCAGTTCTTAGACAGCAATTTTACAGAATTCTCCTTTACCAAACACACACACACACACACACACTTGCTTAAAAATGTTTCATTTCAAAACAAAGGGAGAAAACCTCATTGGAGGCTTTGGACTGATTATTCAGTACCATTGAAGGCAAAGCACTGCATAACTAGAAAGTCAAGTCTTCTATATTATTGCATTAATTCAATTTTTGCAGGTATACTAGCCACCCCACATGAAGTCATATTGATACAATAGTTTGAAGTAAATGCATTGTTTCATTTTAATTTTATTTTACTACATATTTAGTTAGCTTTAGTGAGGGTTACCATAAGTCCTCCTTTTCCAAGACATGTCCTCTTTCTCAGAGCTAACATTTCTGATTTTTGAAATTTCCAGCAATGACTGTGTTCAACAGACAGCATTATATAGATATAGATATATTTGAGGTGGAATGATTGCGGAAGGATACCTTTTTTGTTTCCCTGTATTTCCTTGCCACAGAATGCTTCCTTTCCAGTAAATAGTTTTACAGAATTAATTATTTACAATATTTACCTTTGCTGGTGTTCATTGCCTTGTTTGACCACAGCAGCAAAACAACCAGCCCACTCTTCCTGCTGTGCTCCATCCACTGATTCAGCCTATGCAGTGATATCTCAAAGGTTGTAACATGCTGGACCAGAGAGGCTGCCATGGCCTCGATCTGTTGTTGCTTCCTTGGTCATCCTAAAATTGTACAGCTATATGTTATCATCCTACAAGCTCAGCAATTTGGTGTTCCATTGCTCTCTCCAAATATGAGATTTAATGCACCAATACTTTGGTGGTGGATGGCTGCCAATCCATGTGAGACTAGAGCCAGCCACTGGCCTCAGAGTGGCTGTCCTGCAAGCCCACCCTAAGAAGGGCTCCTCAGCTTTGCAACTGCTTCAAGAAACATAGGAGGAGAAGTTGCCTCCACTGCTGCTGTTTCCTTAAGAAAGCCCCCAGCTGCTGATTCATTTGATTCAAAAGAAGGCCAACAGCATCAATGTGTAAGTGTAGCAGGACAGCAAGCTTAGATTCCATGACCAAGCCGCACAGCCAACCAACTGAAACCCTGGGGTTGTCTAAACTGTGAAAATTGAGAATAAGATCTGTCCCAATGGCATCCTGCATCTATTTGCCGTATTGTGGAGGAGGGCCCCCAAAATGCCATATACTCCACAGGAAAAGCCTTTGTGGTTTTTCCCATTAAAAAAGACAAAACAAAACAGCGAGGAGAATGCACACTCCTGCTTATTGGGACAAGTGACCAAATTGATTTGCTTTCCCACTATGAGCAAGTGATTGGTCAGACATGTGCAGGAGGTGGAGCTGGCTAACAAGGCAAGCACCTGGAGCTGCCATGTTGGATTTTTGCCTCAGCAAATGAGCACTAAGCTGATAAAATGGCATGGGTTGTTGTTGTTGGTGGTGGTGTTGTTGTTAAAGTGAAAGTTTTTTTTTACACCTTGGATATGTTTTTTTTTTTTTAAATACTGTCTGGCAGTGGCAAATTGAGGTAAGTAAAAATGCAAGTAATTCACTTGCAGGTGCCATCGTAATTCACAGGCATGCCTGTTTGAACAGGAAACATGGATAGCTTTGCATGCCTGCGATCTGCCAATAAAAACCCACAACAACAACATTAAGACAAATAGCCATTGCTGCAAATTATTATTACTGCGGAGCAATCCACATTTTTTGCCTCATATAGACAAGACCCCAGAAAAATATTACATGCCACAATGCAGTTTTATGACAACCCCTTTCAACCCCTTTCAACCATGCAATGGAGGACTGAGAAAAGGGTGGGGCAGGAAAAGAGCCAAAAATATCCAAAAAAAAAAAAAAAAGGCTATGTGGCATGTACAGGAGATAGGTGGAACTTCCAGCAAGACAAGATACAGCACAATTTTGACTTTTTTTTTATTTTAATAGCTGGATAAAAGAGCACATGTGCAGAAGTTCACTGGCCACCACCGATTGTAGGGAAGACAGTGGGTTCAGAGTGTGAATAGATAAAATGTTGAACCAATGTGTTTGTTTTTATTTTGCATTTTGATCATACTTTAAATGTATTTTCATACTGCTTTTAACTATGTATCTTAATAGAACTGATGCCAAATTGTTTTTAACCTTTTAAAATTGTAATCAATCAATTAATTACTTAATTATTTCCATTTATATGTTGCCTTTCTCCTGAAGTGGGAGTATATTTATAGCTAAACTGTTATTTTAAACTTTGTAAGCTACCTTGGGTCACTTGGCAGGAGAATGCAGGACATACATTCATTTCTTTCTTTCTTTGATTTATATCCTGCCTTTCTCCCAGCATGGGATCCAAGGTGATTTGCAACTCTTATAGAAGCACAATACAATTAAAATACATGTAATACAAAAGTTAAAACACAATTAAACTAAATGTCTATTTTAAAATAGAAGTAAAAATAAATTAAAACATCATTAAAAGATTTTTAAAATATAATGAAATAAAACCACTACACCACAACTGGTGCAAAAGCACTGAACAACATGGCATAAAAATGATGTTTTTCTAAGTACTTACACTTACGCACACAGGTATAACCAATGCCAGTATAAGTACCTACAAGAATACAGTCAAAAAAAGTGTATTGTGCTATTGTCCAAGTTGCAAATTTCTACATGAGGTCATTGTGTTTTCTACTTTGTGAACCTCCCTGAAATTCATCATGTCAGCAGTATTAAATCTATATTTACCAAGGGTCTACTGTCTAACAAGCCTGATCCTCATCAGTTTGTAAATGTCTGACAGCAAAAAATATTTTCCCCTGCCTATGAAAAAAGAGCAGAGATGGAGCCATCCTGGCCTCTCTAGGGAGGAAGTTCCAAAGGTTAGGAGCAGCCACCAAAATAGCCCTCTCCCTTGTTCCCACCAAATGAGCCTGAGAGAGTGGTGAGACAGAAAGAAGGGCCTCTCCAGATAAACTTAGAGCTCTAATGGGCTCTTAAAGGAAGACATGGTCCTTCAAATGATAAACAGGACACCATCATGGCAGTAAGGAAACTTGATCTGAGATTTACTTTTGAGGAAATGGTTCAAATAGTTCTCTGAAAGGAGGAAGAAATTACTAATGAGAAATTGTTTAGGTAGCTGCTGAGACCTTAGAAGTACAACTGTAGGGATTCTCATGAAGATGACTAGCAGTCTGCATTTTTGGACTCTCCTTGGAATCATGACTCTGGGGACTCTTATGATGAGGACTTGTGCTTCAAAATTAATCTTTAACTCATTAACCATAGAATGTGACTGTGGGAAACCTGGACCCTTTCATTTTAGATATGTAATACTTTATCCTGGTTATGTGGTTCTTCATCTTTAAACCACACTTGTGAGTTCTTCAAATACAAAACTGCCCTCTGAAAGTAGCAGGACATATGGCTGACATAGTTCCTTTTATTGCTTTTTACTGTCTTTTTAAATTAATGTCACCCCCACAGCTCTAACAAGCAACCTTCTAACATGACAAAATGCCTTCTATTACCTCTATTTTCTGTGCTGGTGTGCTCCTTAATTTGGTTGTATGGTTGACAGTTTTACCGGCCACATAACATGGTTGGTAGTCTTTTGTGCCAGGAAGAATGTGTTCTCCCCACATAATATGGATGGTAGCCTTTGGAGCTAGCTCCAGGCTGTGGCTAATGTTTGGCCTACTCTTTTCCCATTGATTGACCTGGATGAGGTAGACTATGCAACCAAGCCTAAACCTGCCTTCCCATCTCTCACATTCCACAAGACCCCGCTTTCTACCCTGTGGGAGAAAGAGAACTGGAAAATTTTGACCTAGGGTAAACATACAACAAAGGTAACTTTCTGGAAGAAAACACTCATATTTTTTTGATTGAGTTTCATTTCAGTTCCCCTTACTATATTGGCATTTGACTACTATGGATATATATAGTAGTCCCCAATGCAGCACTGACTGCGGCTCCCCTTGCCGCCCACGGAGCCTGCGTCCGGGGAGCTCCTTTTGCAGCAGGGAGGAGGGAGAACTCACAGCGTTGCCAGCAAGCACCGGCAATGCGAGGAGAGGGGCGGGGCCAGGATAAAAGGGCAGCCCGCCCCTCTCCTTGGTCTCTTCTTTCAAAGCGACCCACCCTCCCACCGCTGGAATAGTGTGATAATGGTTGCTTCGGAGCCGGGTAGGAATTCCCCCCCCTTTTTCAAAAGGGTTTTTTTCACCTACCCCATACTAGGAAAGCGGCAAAATGGGAAAATTGGCTTGGGTGGCGCCTAATTAGGTAAATTATCACCCAAGTGAAGCGGGAAAGGGGGAGGCATAGATCATGGTGTACACCTAGGGCATCGATTTCGGTGAACGGATGGTCTCTGGAAGGGTCTCCTTAGATTGTATGATCTGGGAGAACAGAAGGAGACCTACCTTGGGGTTGGCCTGAAGGATAATCCCTCACCTTAATCTGTATGGATTGGGTGGGGGACTTTCGGGCTGACCTTCCAGACACGGGCCGGCTGGAGAGCAACCACAAGTACTGAGGTTGCTCAACAGGGCTCAGGTGTTCACCCGGGGAAGCTGAGGGCATAAGTCCAGAAGGGACGATCCGCCCCAGATGCTCTCTCACTAGGTTGCCTCCCCCCGCTGAAGGTTTAGGGATTTAAATAGGTAGGGTGATAAATAAAAACCATTTATTTCACCCCAGATTCTGTGTGTGGTCTCTTTATTTCTCCGACTCTGTGTGCAAGTACATTCAGGGAACCCTTTTGCAGATACACAGGGAAGAGGCCAATAATAGGCCTTGGTGCCTGCACCATGGCAGGGGGAGCAGAGACCAGAGGCTATTTGATGCCTGCTGCTCTCCACCTCCTTTTTGATGATGATCGTCACTCTCTTCCACCACTGAAACAGTGTGATGTACTTGGTCGCTTTGGGGCTGGGTAGGAATTCCCCCCCTTTTTTGTATCTTAAATAGGCAGTCAATTGTCAGGTAGAGGGGGGAGATTTGATAGTTTGGTGAGCACCTATGGCACCTCCCCCTTTTTGAGGTTAAGGGTTGGATCTGGAACTGCCCCTCTAGGTCCTGTGAACTGAGGGGTGGAGAAAGTGACCTCTTTTGGGGACTGAGTGAGGGATAAACCCTCTCATTAAGTTCTGTGACTTTGGGGAGGGACTTTTCAGTCAGCCTTCCAGACGTGGTCTGACAGGGGAGCAACCCAGTTTATGGATTCTCTCTGGGTTTCAGGTGTTTTCACCCAGGGAAAGTTGGGGAGGTGGTTTTGGAGGTTACCTCCTGCCCCAACAATTCCCACACTAGGTTGCTCCCACATTTCAGACCTCTTGGAAAATGTTTAACTAGGTTATAATTAAATACAGTGGCCCTTTACAACCCAACTTATGTATCCGGTCTCTTCATTTCTGAATCAGCTAGGAATAGTTGGTTATGGTTGAATAGATTAAATGGGGCTGAAGGGGATGTCAAGGAACTGAAATAAGGGTGGAGAACTTTCATATGTTGAGGAGGAGGGGGCTGTTAATCTCCAGTTAACATTCTATCATTATAATCACAGTTTTTAGGTATAGTTGGACAGTACTGCAAGTCGCCACATTGCAAGTTCAATTCCAGAGGGATCCAAGGTTCACTCAGACTTCCATCCTTTCGTAGGTTGGTAAAATGAGTACCTGGCTTGTGGGGGCAATTAGCTAACATGCATTGGAAACTGCTTAATGCAGTGTAGATGTGTACATTGCTATTGCTTAAAAACAATTTGTAAGCCGCCTGATAGCCTTGTGGCTGAAGAATGGGGTATAAATAAATAAATAAATAAATAATTTATAGCCAAGATCCTGACACAACATAAAGCTCTGCTGGTGCATTTATATGAATGGAGGTGAGAGTCGTGATGACAGCAGAGGTGGTAGTGTAGGTGGTAGCTTCCCAGCTATTCCTAAACCCATTCTGGAGATATCCTGGTGTTCATTCTAGTGGTTGGGAGTGGGGTTGTACTTACATGCTGTTGCACTGTGGCTGAATAGGGAAACAGCTTTCAGAGTACTGTCCCAATAGAACTGTGCCCCCCTGATAGGCTGGCTTAACTTCTAAATCTATTAAGATTTTATCCACAAAAATAAAATAAAGTAAAATAAAATAAAATAAAATAAAAATCAAGCATATTTGTAAACCTTTTTGATGAATTATTGTATCAGCAGGGATATATGTATATAAAAACAAAAACTGAGTTTGTCTGCTAAATTATGGACTGTGAATTATCTACTCCAGTCCCAGTTAAACATATGGAGAGCTTACATATGATGACATACTGCACAAATGCAGATTAAGACTTCCCTTTGAAAGAATTGCTAGGGAGAGGGGGAAAAGGGAGCAGTGGAGAATCAGCTCACTGAACTGAAAAAGCACCACTGATCCTCTTGCTGTCTTTCAGAAATAAGACCCCACTTATCCAAAACCTATGCACTTGAGACAATTAATCCACCATGTAACATGAAGCTATTATGGCTATTGATGCTTTTACTCGGCTGGAATGCACAGTTGACTGCATTCTTCAGCTCTGTCTTCCAGATCCATGACAGAGGTAAGTAAGGAATTTGCTTGTTTTTTTCTCTCTCAAAACAGCATATTTACTCCATTCACATCTGTCCAATTGAAACACAGAATGAAACAAAATATGTGGCTGAAAGTCCATATCCTTCCTGTTTGCAGTGTGCTCAAAGAAATAAATAAAAATGCATTTGACAACATGTTTGCTGCTGAAAAAATGTGCAAAGAAAATTGCATATTCTTCAAAAATACACACAAACACTTTAGTTAATGGGCATATGTCTATATTTGAAAAGGGCACACAAAATTTGTATATGCTTACAAAGATACACACGCATTTCGGGGAGAGGTGGCAGTGGTGGGTGGGGGAGAATGAATGGAATGAGTCCATAATGGAATGACCCTTAAGATGGAAATTTGGGATTCTTGACAACCTTTACAGATCCAGACATTCTTTATTTCTGTCACCCCCTGCAGATAAGGGATAAAGTAAAATTGCTCCCATTTTGGATCAGTGAAACTTTGTTTCAAAGAGTTGGCATTCCTTTCTAAATGCTTACAGACTGTCTGTAAATCCAAACAGCTCTGATCATTTGGAACAAGGGTGGGGATTATGTGGCCTTCCAGATGTTGTCAGAAAACAAGTCCAGCAAAGCAATGGTAATGCATGCCAGGAAAAAAAATAGTTCAACAATATCAGGAGGTCAAAATTAGACCCATCCCTATAATAGATACAGTTCAATGCAGGGGAGAGAGGTGAATACTTTTGCTTTCTGTTCAAAAATTAGCTAGCAATGTCCAAACTGATTTGTTTTCTAAATATGTGTATTAACCTAATGATCATTGAATGACAGAGCTGGAAGGGATCCCAGGAACCATCTAATTAAGCCTCTTGTCAGTGCAAAGACCCATGACTAAAGCAACTGTAAGAGATAGCCATCTAACTACAGGTATCTCCAATCAAGAAGTGTTCACCCAATTTTGAGGTAGTCAGTTCCATTGTAAAACAATTCTCATCAACAATTTTGCTATTAAAATAACAGCAAAACATCACAGTAGTCATAGAATCATAGAGGTGGAAGAGAACACATGGGACATCTAGTCCAACACCCGGCCCTGCAGGAATACACAATCAAAGCATTCCTAACAGATGGCTATCCAGCCTCCCTTAAAAAACCTCCAAAGAAGGAGACTCCACCACACTCCAAGGCAGCACATTTGACTGTTCAACAGCTCTTACTATCAGGAAGGTCTTCCTAAAGTTTAGGTGAAATCTCTTTTCCTGCAGTTTGAGTCCATTGCTCCATGTCCTAGTCTCTGGAGCAGCAGAAAACAAGCTTGCCCCATCATCAATGACATCCCTTCAAATATTTAAACATGGCTATCATGTCACCTCTTAACCTTCTCTTCTCTAGGCTAAACATACTCAGCTCCCTAAGCTGCTCCTCATAAAGCATGGCTTCCAGAACTTTCACCATTCTGGTCACTGTTATCCTAAATGTTTGGGGGTCTTAAGTACCCTCAAAATATCAATATTAATTTGGGGAATTAATATACTCAACTTGGCTATAGCAGGAACTTTTGACCTATGTATACCAGTAATCAGGAGGATACATTCAGCTAGATAGTACAATTATTTCATGATGATGATGATGATGATGATGATATTCACAAACATACTCAGGCTTCAAGCAATCATGTAAGGCTAGTCAATAATGTAAGAAGAATTGGGATAGAGGAATAGAGGAGGGAGTTTGCTTTTGGGTGATACTGTACCTATCTGAGGAGTTGAGGTTGTGGAGGAAACCAGCAAAAGTGGGTCCCGAAGTCGGAATGGCTACACAGTCTGATATGAAGCTGAGTGGAAGATGAACTGTGTGCACTTGAGTGGGGTTTTGAGGGTTCTTTTATAGTCAATAGTTTCCTCCAGGGAATGGATTTAGAGTGAAAGACAATGCTTCTTGGAGGTTCCCAAGGTGAGATAATAGACAATCTGGATATGCTAATGGCACTTTATGTGCAGACTCTTTGTAACTGAATAGAGGAAACAACCTTTTTTGTTTGGGTAAAGGTAACAGTATGAGGGTTCTTTACAGGTTTGAGTATCTTCAGCGTAGGCTGATAGGATTAGCCAGGTGTTCAGTCATGTAGTTGCCTTGCAAATTATCTTTTTTGGAATTTGGATTGGCCCTTCCTTAGTGCATTCGTGACTGAGTCTGAACGTGAGTCTTTGGGATTTCTAGTTTTGGAATTTCCCCAGCGTTACTGGCCGCACTACATGGAAGGCCGCATTTGACATAATTATTAAATATTTCCAAATTATTATAGATACGTGGCAGGGGATGTCAGGGTAGGTAACACCACCCTTCTCTGGACACATTCCAACATATCTATATGGATGGATGACTAAAGAAATTTCAACGGAGCTAAGTTTTAAACGGAACATGTATAGGAAATGGAAAAAGGGGGAAATCACCAACGAAGAATTCAAACAGATAGCGAACACGTGTAGGAATAAAGTCAGAAAAGCTAAAGTGCAGAATGAGCTCAGGCTTGCAAGAGAGGTTAAGAACAATAAAAGGGCTTTTTGGGGGGTATGTCTGCAGCAAAAGGAGGAAGAAGGAAATGGTAGGGCCACTATGCGGAGAAGATGGCAAAATGCTAACAGAGGACAGAGAAAAGGCAGAATTACTCAACACCTTCTTTGCCTCAGTGTTTTCAGAAA
Organism: Gambelia wislizenii; assembly: GCA_030847615.1. Classification (NCBI taxonomy): domain Eukaryota; kingdom Metazoa; phylum Chordata; class Lepidosauria; order Squamata; family Crotaphytidae; genus Gambelia; species Gambelia wislizenii. Next base: position 29,256,843 of record JAUMIR010000008.1, on the reverse strand, counting down.
AGGAAAAGGGCGACCAACCTGAGGATAAAGGAACAGAGGACACAACAGGGGAAATTCAGCACAGAATAAGCAAAGAGGTAGTACAGGAATACCTTCTTCATCTAAATGAATTTAAATCTCCAGGACCAGATGAACTACATCCAAGAGTATTAAAAGAGCTGGCAAATATAATCTCAGTGCCATTTGCAATAATTTTTGAGAGCTCCTGGAGAACAGGAGAAGTCCCAGCAGACTGGAGGAGGGCAAACGTTGTCCCCATCTTCAAAAATGGGGAAAAAGAGGATCCCAACAATTATTGTCCAGTTAGTCTGACATCAATACCAGGGAAGATTCTAGAGCAGATCATTAAACAGAGAGTCTGTGAACATTTAGAAGGCAGTGCCATAATAATAAAAAAAAGTCAACATGGGATTCAGAGAAACAAGTCATGCCAGACTAATCTGATCTCTTTTTTTGATAAAATTACCAGCTTGGTAGATGATGGGAATACTGTGGCTATCGTATACCTTGATTTCAGTAAGACCTTTGACAAGGTTCCCCATGACATTCTTGTAAACAAGCTTGTAAAATGTGAGCTCGACAAGTTAACTGTTCAATGGATTTGTAATTGGTTTGCCGGCCAAACCCAAAGGATGATCAGCAGTGGCTTCTCTTCGTCTTGGAAAGATGTGAGCAGTGGGGTGCCACAAGGTTCGGTCCTGGGCCCAGTGCTATTCAACATCTTTATCAATGACTTGGATGAGGGAATTAGGGGCATACTTATCAAATTTGCAGATAACACCAAATTAGGAGGAGTAGCTAATATCCTAGAGGACAGGATCAAAATTCAAAATGACCTGGATAAACTGGAGAGCTGGGCCAAAGCTAACAAAATGAAATTCAATATGGAGAAATGTAAAGTACTGCACTTAGGGCGAACAAATGAAATGCATAGATATAGGATGGGGGAGACCTGGCTGAATGAGACTACATGCTAAAGGGATCTAGGAGTCCTAGTAGACCACAAGTTGAACATGAGTCAACAGTGTGATGCGGCAGCTAAAAAGGCCAATGCGATTTTGGGCTGCATCAATAGAAGTATAGTGTCCAGATAAGGGAAGTCATAGTGCTGCTCTATTCTGCCTTGGTCAGATCTCACCTAGAATACTGTGTCAAGTTTTGGACACCACAATTCAAAAAGGATATGGACAAATTGGAGCGTGTGCAAAGAAGGGTGACTAAAATGGTGAAAGGTCTGGAAACGATGCCTTATGAGGAGAGACTTAGGGAGCTGGGTATGTTTAGCCTGGAAAAAAGATGGTTAAGAGGCGATATGATAGCCCTGTTTAAGTATTGGAAGGGGTGTCACGTTGAGGCTGGAGGAGGCTTGTTTTCTGCTGCTCTAGAGACTGGAACATGGAGAAATTGATGCAAGCTCCAGGAACAGAGATTCCATCTCAACATTAGGAGGAACTTTCTGACTGTAAGAGCTGTTCGGCAGTGGAACGTACTCCTTCAGAGCATGATGGGGTCTCCTTCCTTGGAGGTCTTTAAACAGAGGCTGGATGGCCATCTGTCAGGGATGCTTTGATTGTGATTTCCTGCATGGCAGGGGGTTGGACTGGATGCCCCTCGTGGTCTCTTCCAACTCTGCAATTCTATGATTCTATGATGATATCCTTTTTGAATTGTTGTCCCCAGACCTGCACACAGTATCCGATGTGAGGTCTGGCCCATTTTCTCTAGGTAATGGGGCAGAATGGGCCAGATACAGAGGCAGGGTAAGCCGGCAGAGAGCTGGTGTATCCTTCTTGGTGTAGATGAACTCGTCATTTTAAAAACAGCAACACTTCAATAACTTGAATGATACCCACTACATGTTTGTTTTTATAATGGGGTAGAAGAGTTTTGAGAAATTAATGTAATCAGATAGCTTAGGAATGATGAACAATCATATAATTAATAACCAACCAAAGCCAATTCTATGTTGAACTTGATTTTTATACATAATTAGGTATTGCAGTGCAGCACTTGGCGTTTTATGTAAGTCACCTTCCTTGTACTCCCTGATTTCGTGTCAAGAAAAAGAAGCCAAGATGAGACTTCCAGTGTAATAGAAATTCATACCATCTATCATGATGCTGCATTTGCTGAAGGACCAAGTGGACCACTGACAAAATGTGTCTAGTCTACACAGTTATTTACAATTTGCTATTTGCAATGGCTTCAGACTTCAGAAGCCTGGTATCTGTAGCTTGTTAAGGTACTTAGAATCTTCTGTGAGAGAATTGTACTGTCCTTTGCGGACCCAGACCGGACCACCCCACCGCCCTCTTGAATGAACACAGACACAAGATAACAATTAACAGTGTATTGGTAACAGATTAAACTTCAGAATATAGGTTAGGTACAGGTTAGTAATATAATCACATGATGAGGTAGATAAGGTAATTGTCTATGCTACTTGGATAGCTTGGCAAAAATTGGCCGCAATTTGCAAGCAAGATGGTTGGCGGCAATGTATGGGTCGTGAACACAGCGCGGCCCGTTAACGAGGGTGGCGCGGGGACCGGTCCATCCCGGTTCCCTTGCTTAAAGGAGAGAGCCCTTGGCCGAGCCACATGCTCGACGCTCTCTCCTCCCCTGAAAACAAGCATTTGTTAATAACTAACAGGGGTCTCCTTTGAGCTTGAACTTGACATTGAACTTGAACTTGAACTTGTACTTGGTCTTGGCGGAGACCCCTGAGCTCTAGCAATTACCACGACCCAATACATCCGCCACTAAGGCGTTCCGCCATGGAACCGCCTTCCGCCAACCATCCTCTACCATCAGGTGGCCTGACTGTCCTCTTTAGGCCCCGGCCTTGCCGGCAGTGCGGTTCCAGGTCTGATGTAAGCGGTGTACGCCCTGGAGCGCCATCGACCCAGACGCATGATGGATTCCGTGGACATGCCGGCCTCCGCAGCCATGGTCGCTGCCCCGATCCGGAAGGAGTGGCTAGTGAAGCCCTCAGCTGGCAAGCCCAAATCCCTGAGGGCCATTTTTAACACACTCACGAACTGGAATCTGGTGAGAGGCGACCCATCCTGGTGCCTGAACAAGGTGCCCGATCCCAGCCCCCGCACTTCCAGGAACTTCTTCATGCTCTCCACGGGGCATGGGAAGGAGCCTTCGACCTGACGAAGGTGCAGAGTGGCCCCATGGCCTCGTTGATCTGCCTTGGAGCGCCGGATGCGCAGAGACAGGTCCTGGGACCCTAATGTAACATCACCAAGTTGCAATGCCATGCCTGAAGAGTCTGCCTTGGAGGAACACACCACCTCCCCGACCCGCAAGGCGCCGAAGAAGGCGATCGTGTATGCGGCGCCGAAAAGCAGCGCTTCATAGCTGGAGCGGCAAATGGACGGCAAATGGCCCTCCAACTGTGCCAACGTTGCGTAGGACAGGGGGCGCCGAGCATCCCGTGCCCTCGGCGCCTGCCTCCTCCAGCCCTCCAACGCCTTCCTTACCATAAAGGTGTTACAAGGGTCCCCGTATCCCGCTGCCTTACTGAAGAAGGAAATGCCTGCTGCCTGGCCGGCTATAGTCCGAGATGCCATCCCTCTGTCCTTCAGCGACGCCAGGTAATGCAAGACCTCTCTCTCTGATGGCTGGCCAGTGGACCCATAGCTGTGCTGTCGCCTGAAGCTCGCGAACTGTGCCGCCGCCCTCTGGTAGCTGGCCTGTGTGGAGGGGGCCAAGGAATCCGCTATGCCCTGGAGCACGGTTCGTTCCCAAGGCTCCAGAGGTCTGCCGGGAAGTGGGTCTCCCTCTCGTCTGCGTTCGGAGCCAGCAAGCGGAACCGCTCTTCCTGAAACCGAGACAAGGCATCTGCGATCTCATTATCCACCCCAGGGATGTGCCGGGCGTGAAAGCTGATATTGGCCCCCAGGCAGGCAAGCACAAACCTGCGCACCAGTCTCATGACCCTCTCAGACCTGGAGGACTGACTGTTGATGATTCGTACCACTGCCTGATTGTCACACCAAAAGCAGACTTTCTTGTCCCTGAATTCACCCCCCCACAATGTGATGGCCACCACAATGGGAAAAAATTCCAGGAAGGTGAGATCTCTGGTAACACCCCTCTCAGCCCAGTCCTCAGGCCACGGCTGAGCACACCAGTGCCCGTCGAAATATACCCCAAAGCCCAGACTGCCCGCCGCATCGGAATGAACCTGCAAACTGTTGCCCAACTCCATGCGGTCCTGCCATGTGGTAACCCCGTTGTAACTGTCAAGGAAAGACAGCCACAGCCTGATGTCCTCCTTCACCTCTTTCGTAAGGCGAATGTGGTGGTGCTGCGCCCGCGCTCCTCCGGTGAGCCTTGCAATGCGCATGTAGAATGCCCTCCCCGGGGACACCACCCTGCAAGCAAAGTTCAAATGCCCCAGCAGCGACTGGACTTCTCTGAGCGTGGCTTTTCTTTCCCCAGCAGTTCAGCCAGCAACGACCTCAGGCTGCGGATCTTATCATCTGGCAGTCTGGATATCCCTTTTTCTGAATCAAGCTGTATGCCCAGGTACACCAGGGAGGTGGCTGGTCCAACTGTCTTGTCCGGTGCCAATGGTACCCCCAACTCTGCCGCCAAAGCCTGGAACGAGGAAAGCAGAAACCCGCACTCTCCCCCCCCCAGCTGGGCCCATCATCAAAAAGTCGTCCAAATAGTGCGTGACAAAGGGGGAACCTGTGCGCCGCTGCAAAGCCCACTCCAGAAATGTGCTGAACGTTTCAAATGCGGAGCAGCTGATGGAACAGCCCATGGGCAATGCCATGTCGTAGTACCACTGTCCCTGGAACGTGAAGCCCAGGAGGCAGTGGTCATCAGGGTGCACAGGCAAGAGCCTGAAGGCCGATTGGATGTCGCATTTTGCCATCAGTGCCCCCGGCCCACAATTTTGCAGCAGGCGGACCGCATAGTCCAATGATGCGTACCTCACCGTACAAAGCTCCGGTGGGATCGCATCATTGACCGATGCCCCTTTTGGGTAAGAAAGGTGGTGAATGAGCCTGTACTCGCCAGGGGCCTTCTTGGGTACGACTCCCAGTGGGGAGACCCTCAGGTTGGGCATGGGCCGTTGGTCAAAAGGCCCTGCGATGCGCCCTGCTTCAATCTCTTTCTTGATCTTGCAAGCCAGCACCTCAGGTAGCTGTGTTGCGGACTTCAGGTTACCTGAGGTGGTGGCTTCCCGTGGGCCCTGAAAAGGTATGCGGAACCCGAATTCAAATCCTTCCTCCAGATAGATGGCCACCTCTTTTTTGGGGTAGGCTGCCAAGAGAGGGCGCATGGCATCCACCCTGACCGGAGTGAATGCCATGGGCCTCCCGACCCCGGCCCTATCACTTGGAAGCGTGGCTACCCGCGGTCCCGCTGGGCCCACTCTCCTTTCTGTTGCCCGATGCAGTGAGGCGGCTGCCTCAAAAGGACTGTCCACTGCCCCCTTGCCGAGAGCAGTTGACCTTCGGGTGCCCCCCCCCACAGCTGTCGCAGGCATGCTCAAATCTGCACTTGTATCTGGAGCACTTGCCCCCATTGAACTCCCAGCACACCGGCTTCTTCCCCTCCTTCTTGCGTGCCACCTTTTGGGAGTCACCCTTCTCCCGCCTGCCCGGCCCTGTGGCCTGAAGCCAATTGGGGTAGTCCATGGTCTCCCATCTGTGTAAGGGCGACCTGGATGCTTTCTTCCTGCATTCGATGTCATACAGTATGGCGCTTGCATCCCCTGCCTGGGCCCTTACCAGAAGCACCTGGTGCAGATGGTTGATGAGATGCCAAGCCCGCTCAGGGAACACCAGAGCCACCCCCCCCCCATGAAGACCGTGTACCCATTGAGCCAATTGGCAAAGGTGCGCTCCACAGGCTCTACGCTAGCTTTGTCGCCTTCTTTCTTATCACTTTTGTGCACCCTGGCCTCAGCCCCTGGAGGCGGGGCCAGAGTGAAGATGTCCACGTAGTAGCCTTGCAAAATCTTGGTACGCACCTTATGATCCAAGTGCCCCCCTGGGGGATCCTCCTTGGACTTGGCCTCCCGAAGCTCCTCCCCTTGAGGGTGTTTCCCTTCTGCCTTCCTACCGGCCCCGGCTTTTTCCCTGGCCCTGCGCAATTTGAGAGCCCATGCTGGGAGACCCGGCTTGAAGGCCCCTTTTTCCCAATGCCTAAACTTATCCTCATCCGATGACTCACCAGATGAAGACCGTGAACGGGACCGACGACGCTTCCTGTGCGGGCTCCGCCTCCCAGCAGATCTGCCGCGCCGCCGCGATGACGACTCATGCGAGGCCGACCTCCTGGAATCTCTGGAACCACTCCTCTCCCCCGACCTGGAGCGCCTGCCCCGTTGGCTGCCACTAGGAGCACCTAGATTGGATGAAGTACTGGGCACCCCAGCCCCCACGGTCTCCGCCACGGGTGGCGGAGCCGGGACCGGTGTGCCGGCCTCCGAGGCCCCTTTGTCTATCTTCTGCAGGACCATGGAAATGCCCCCATGACATCAGCCAGGGTGGGTGCTGGGTGTCCAAAAGCCTCCACCGGGGGCCGTGGAGCTGTGTCAGTCCCATTGGTGCTCTGCTGCCCTGGTGCCCCCACCCCTTCGCCCAACAGTGCAGCTTCGTCAGTGTTTGGCTGACCGGGTTCCGGTCGCTGGCGCTGCTTTGCTGCCCTCTTGGGCCCCATAGTCCTTGCAGCCCCTTGCGCTGCGAGGGCTGTGACCCTGGGCTTGCTACCTCACTGGAGACTGACAACTGCTTGGTGACTGTGTTGCAATATGAACTCTGTTTTTTTTTTTTTTTATTCAGCGCCGGCCGCCGCCCTGCGACCCGAAACCTGCAAAGGAAAAAACAAGCCTCCCCATAGGGTGCTGCGCGCGCGAGAGCCTGTGAGCCCCTGCCTGCCCCCCCAGTGTGCATGCGTTGCCCACCAAATGATGAAGGGTGAGGAAGGGGTGATTTGAGGGAGGGCTGCGTGAGGCCTGTTCGCTTCCCTGAGGTACCTCTGCCCCCCCCGCCATGATGCTGCAGCCCATGGCCCTGTCCCGATGGCTGGCCGCAGGGGTGGTGGTCGCGGCCGTCGGTGGCGCTGGCCCAGGCTTAGTGAGAGAGCCCTTGGCTGCCCTCAAAACCCGCCGACCGGGGGCCGGGCAAAAGCAGGCTTCTGAATTCCGCTGAGGCCGCCATGCCGCCGCACCACGCCCGCCGCCCCATGCCATGATGTGGGAGGAGGGGGACCCTCCCCTCCCGGCTGGCGGGCAGCCTCACCCCCACCCGGTATCCGCCGGAGCGCGGCCGCAACCGCGTTCCACCACCCCATCCCGAAGCGCCGTGTTCCGAAAGACCCCCCCTCTCCGAAGGGGGAGATGCGGCCAACAGGCCGTGGCAGGGAGGGGGATGCATGCGGTCGCATCCGCCATGCCGCCGCACCACGCCCGCCGCCCCATGCCATGATGTGGGAGGAGGGGGACCCGCCCCTCCCGGCTGGCGGGCAGCCTCACCCCCACCCGGTATCCGCCGGAGCGCGGCCGCAACCGCGTTCCACCACCCCCTCCCCTGCCGTGATGGCGTCCGGGCGCAGGAGGGCTGAAGCGCCGTGTTCCGTAAGCCCCCCCTCTCCGAAGGGGGAGATGCGGCCAACAGGCCGTGGCGGGGAGGGGGATGCGTGCGGTCGCGGGGCAACTGCCGCGCCGGACCCACTGCCCTCCCATGGGTAATGCGGCTGCGAGGCCGCGGCCGCAAAAAAGGGGTGGGGGGGCACCGGTGCACCCGTTCCCCCCCGGGAAAGCGCCCCATCTGGGCGCTCAAAAGAGCATCCTGCCTCTCCTCTGCCGGGCCGATGCGCCCCATGCGGGCGGGCGGGGCGATCCGGCTACCCAATCCTTCCCCCCTGCCTCATACCTGAACGGGGGGGGGTTGCCGATTTGGCGGAGCGACGGAGGGCGCTGCTGCCTGCTCCGTCGCCGCCTCCGATCTGGGAGAGGCGCGCCCGTGCGCCCCCTTTTATCCCAGATCGGTCGGCCAATCAGGAGCGAGCTAACTCGCTCCCGATTGGCCCATCCTCCCTTTGTCCTCCCCAGCCGCAAGGGCGGCTGGGAAGAAGAAAGGGGGAAGATGGCGCTGCCCATGCAGCGCCACGCGGCCCTCTTCCCCCACCTTTCCCTCGCCCCCACCCTCCTGCGCCTGATGGGCGGGGCGGGGCTTCCGAGGGCAGCTTGGGGCGCCGGCCGGGCCGCAAACAGGCCCGCCGGCGAGCGGCGAGCCCCCTTCCTTAGCTTTGAGAGCACTTGAGCTCTCTACCAGAGAATTCTGTGTTGCCTCACCAAATTACAAATTCGAGATTATCATAGGAAAGAGCCATGGGAATTAAAAGTGGGATCAAACTGCTATGACTGTTATAGTGAAGGTACCCTCAAAGCATAGCTTCCCAAGACTACTTTCTTATGAACATGCTGAAGTAAATTGTTTCCCTCAAAAGACACAAGACATAGATATCTTGATACCAACAGAAATAGGCTGTTCTGCTATTTTGAGATAGCATAGTATAAATCTCTGGAGATAAGTATTCATTGTGCTGTGCAACCTTTGTACTCATTGACAATGTTGCACAACTGAATACACACTCAGTGAGCAACCTAATGCCCATGCCAAGGCACATCTTCATGCGCAACTGTGCTTCTGCAATCTTGAATTGAACTGAATTGAGAAGTTTCACATCAGACAAAAATATCCACCCAATTTCATGTGAGAACTTTTCTTTCTTTCTTTTATTTCGGTATCACCCCCCTGTTCAATTTGTTCTCACTTCTCTGTAGCTCCACCACTGATTGTTAGAAGGATAGGCTCCTACCTCATACCCACCAACTGTTCTGAATTGCAGGGATAGTCTTGATTAATCCTCTGTCCCATTTTTTCAACAGCTTTTAAAATATCCCAGTTTCTCTCTCCCACTTTCTCTGTTTGTTCTTAGCTTACTTCAGTTGCAGCAAACTGAATTCAAAGTGCAAAAGTAGTTTGCACTCAATTTACTCAATAGGGGGGAAATGCAAGGAGGGGATGGAATGATGCCCTTCCCTCTAGGCTCAGGCAAAAGCAAACTGTTGCAGCCTCTTCTAGCTTGTGTGGTTTTCCTTATTAATAACTTTTGTCATCTGGACAACAATGCTTGGCCACATATGTCTTGGTTTTCATCAGTGAAATGTTGCCGGGTATGCTACTTCAGGCTGGGGCCTAGTCCTTTTCATGCCATTTGTGACAATCCTTATCCTGCATTACTCTAGACAATAGCTGTTTCTTCAAAGTTTTTAGTTATGCTAATTAAGGCATTCTCCTTCCTGTCATTCAAGGAAGCTGAGCCTAGAGACATACTTCTATGGGAATCAGATTTAACCTTTTTCAGTTCTGAAAGAACTGAAATAAGTGTTTCCGTTTATTTCATGGTATCCACAAAACAGCAGAAACTACACCCATCAGCTTTGTTCTGGCTCCAGAAGTTATCAATAGAAGCAAAGGAAATGTCTTGCGATAGTTGCTCATTGATAGTAGACTTGTATATTGCTGACACTGAATCTGGGATGCAACAAGGTGTTTTATTCAGGTATCAGTCTGACTCAAACAGTTATGAATATGCATTGCAAGCTGTGATACTTGAAAGTTTCAATTAGTTTGTGTTTGAAATTCAACATTATTTAAATATGATTTCTATATTCCATGCAAAATAACCACAAGAGAATGATCAAAGCCACCAATAATAAATTTTAAATGTGCCATCAATGAATGGAAATATCAAATTATCAATGTGACATGCTCATCACATAAACCAACTGGCTTTTGATAGGCTACTGAATTATCAAAGTGACAATGATCTAATGTTTTATCTTAAATGAATGAATATTAAAAAAAACAATTTAACATTTTAAATACATTAAAAAAAAATAATCTCACTCCCTTTTGCGGATCTTTCTCCTCCTAGTAACCATAGTATGATCCAAATCCATGTGAAATTATTTCAAATAATGCATTACAGTTATAATTAGAGAACTGGCTGTATGTATTTTAACAGTTTTACTTTTGTTAACCATTTTCTTTTGTTTGGATAGACTTAATTTTACCATTTTTATTATTTTATTGTCCTTTAAAAATATTTCTATTAAACAGAAAACAAAAGACCCAAATAACAAATTAACACAGACATCCACTACATATTAAACATGACAAGAACAACATTACATTTTTATAATCTAAAATTACATCTAACATATAACACTTATCACTTCCTATCTCTTAGCTGTTGGTTATAATTGTTATATAATATAGGGACAACTAGCACCCTATTCCTGTCCCATCAATTAAAATGCAACTGCTTCTCCTTTTTGTTTCTCCCTCTGCCCTGTATGACGTAATGGCTTCTCCATTGGGTCTAGTATCTTCCTTCCTCTTTTCAGAATATATCCGTCTGTACACGTAGACTGCCTGTACACTTACAGATGATAATTTTGTAATGGTAAAGTGGAAATAACAGAATACAGTCTCCTCCTTCTTTCAAGCAGCACAACAGGCCCTTGACCTTTGGTGGTGACCCCACTGGCAGTAGACCCACCCCTGCTGGACTTTTGATTTTATCTGCCAGCTCCCTCAACTTTGGAGTAGGTGGAACTGAATGGCGGAACCATTGGTGGTGGGCTGGAGTCTGCAAATAGATAGGAGAGGTTGATCTTTCTCCCCACAGCTCCACTGATAGAGCACAAGCATGCAGTGGCAGTAAAAGCAGCACTAGCTGGATGGAAGGGTGCTTGGCTTTCATTGATTCTCCTTGGCAGGTCTTCCTGGGACTTCCTCTTCTGGCAGAAAGTGCTGGCATGTCAGAATTCAGCCAGAATTCAGTTAAACAAGTTAAACATGTGTAGAAACACTTGTGTCCAATTCCACTCTAGGTCTTGCAATAGAGGGAGTTGTTGGCCAAGATTAAACAGTGAAGCATAGTGCTCCACCAGAATAGGTCTGCATCCCTGCCTTGGAAGTTATCTAGCTCCAGGAAGGGCTTCTGCTGCTGTGGCTTACTAGTGGGAAGGAGAGGGTGTAGAGGCAATTAAGATGATGAAGAAACAGCTCCACTTGGAGGAGGGAGGAACAAGAACAGAATACACAGTTGGCCCAGATCACATTCAGGCATCAAGCATTCACGCAAAACTGGTGAAATAAGTGGGAGAGACTGAGATAGAGTAATAGTTAAGAGAGTTTCCATGTGTGGCATGCCACCTTTTCCTGTAGAGATGAGGACATGGAAGAAACCAGCAGAGTGGGAGTCTCAGAGTGGCACTCTGAGGGTTAATCAGCAAACCAGCAGCATGGATGTAAGAGGAGGAGCTGAAGGACACTAGAGACAGTTTTCAAGGGTTTTTTATGATACATATTTGCCTTCTGGGGATGGGGTTTTGAATAGAAGACAATAATTTGTGGTGTTGCTCAGAGAGCAACAAAGGCATTATGGATATGTTTATAGTGTTTTAATTGTTGAAGACTTTGTATATAAAAGGGAGGAAGCAACTTCCTTTGTTTGGTGATGGAAGACTAATGAGGGTCATTTACAGGTTTGAGGTTGCCAGCCTGGGCAAATGCCATTAGCCAGATCTATGTGCCTTCAGTTTCCTTGTAAGTTAGCATTTCTTTAGAGTTTAGGTGGCCTCTCCCTAAGTGCATTCCTGACTAGGCAATGTTTGTCTTTGGGTTTTCTAGTTCCCCCAGGTTTATGTTAATGGCTGCACTATGTGGAAGGCCACATGTTGACCTAATTATTAAATATTGCCAATTATATTAATATAGATATTCATCTGGGGGTGTCAAGGTAGGTAACATTAGGCAAAACATAGATCAAATATGCCTTTCTATAGGTTCAGAGGGCAAACCTCACAACTGGATGGAAATGCTGGAGAGCATGAGAATGCTGGTGCAATTCTGATAAAAGCAACAATACTGACAGATTTTCACATTCATAAACTGGATGTACCAGGGGTTAAACTTTGAACCTTTGGCACACAAAGCAATGGGCAGGCATACCTCAGTTAACAAGGTCTCTGACAAAGAAGCTCCTTTTTATAAAGTCTTTTTATACCACCCAGACCCCCCTTTCCTTCTTGTCTAGCTGGAAGGTGTGTGTGTGTGTGTTTTAGCAGTATTGGCATGATATGAACAATAAAGGAGGGCTGGAAAAATACAGACTTTTGGTGTCTGGTTGCAGCAGCATGTCTGGAGTAAACAATGCAATAAAGGGAAAGAATGGGATCCTACCCTAGTTGATCCTAATGTAGCTGGGTGTGCCTGCCTACAACAGGCAAAGTAATCAGCAGTGCCTCCATAATTTCTTACTGCACATGTGTGAACAGTAATACAGAGAGAAAAGAGGAGAGCATGTAAACCTGCCTTACCAGCTATGCCTAACATCTTTTTTTAAAAGCAAGCAAACAAACAAACAAACATATGTCTATAATTTTGACCACTAAAATGAAAATCATTCCTGGATGCATTTTGGAAGAAACTTTAAAGTGGTGTCTAGAAGGTTCAAAAAACCTTGCTTACTTATACAAGACTTTTCTGATGAAGTTGTTTCATTTAATATGTACATTATTATTTTTGAATAAGTCATTTCCAGAAACATACTGTCCTGTTCTTCTTTTTTGTGCTGTAGGAACCTATCACTATTCTTTCCATGTTATTTCTGCCTCTGGCACCAGATTTTCTGTTAAAGAAGTAAATGCCCAAGAACATATCTATTTCATTAACTGAGGTATACCTGTATAGCTTCCCCAATAATGTATCTTCAGCATAACAAAGATTGATAACATTGTTTCCTTAAACCAAGCTGTTGGAAATGTACACCAAATATACAAACTGAGTGCTGAATGTTTTGCTGAGCCTGAAACTAGGTTACCAAACATGTTTGTCATTGGGTATGACAGATGACTATTGGATGTGTCACTCTATTCAATTGGATGTACAGTGGGATGTCACTCAGTGTAATTTAAGAAAGGAGTTTCTCACAAAATACATGCGTTCTGTGAAGCCTTCTATACAAACAAGAACTGCCATGAGCTCTTGATCAGTGAATCATACTAGCCAAGCCATTGGCATTTTTTTTTTTTTTTTTTTTTTTGGCACACTCACTGGACTTAAAAAGCAGAGGTTATTCCCTGCCTTTTGGGCTATGGATGAAAAAGAAGTCATCAATGAAAAACTAAAGCACTCTGTTAAAACCCATGGTGTTTGAGCCTTTGAGGCATGAATACTGTCAGCCCTCCATAGCCACAGATTCTGCATCTATGGATTCACCCATCCATGGCTTGGACATATTAAAAATAAATAAATCTAAAAAGCAAACCTTGATTTTGCCATTTACTTTGCCATTGTATACAATGGGACTTGAGCATCCATGGGGGATCCTGGAACCAAACCCTAGCAGATACCAAGGACTCACTGTACTTTTTAAAATACAAAATGTACCACAACTGTTGAAGCTTCCAGATAAGCAGGATGAGATCACTCCACTGGAATATCACTTAGAGCTGACCCAAATATTGTCTGGTTTTGATTGTTGAACAGAAACTGAGAATGTATCCAAACACAAATTGTGAAGATGTTCAGTTTTAGTGTAATAAACAAATAATCCGTGCTCCCTTTTTTCCCGGATGTTACTAAATACTTTTCTCCTTCCTTTTCAGACAATAGATTATTTATCCTATCCAGTCAGGGATCATTCAGTGAACACAGTGATGTCATAATAACGTATCTGCACTATACAGTTGTATCAGTTTCATATCAATTTATCTGCCAGGACTCCCGCATAAGAAATCCTGGAATTTAACATTTAGGAAGGACCTTAGAATTTTTCTGTTAGAAAGTGCTAATCCCCTGGACTATTGTTCCAAAGGTGTCCTGAGTGCTTGGCTACACTGGGGATGGAAAGAATGTTTGAAGACAATCAGGACACAGTGAAAAAGGATGTTTCTTCACTGTCAGGAAATTCTGATCAGGAGAATCCTGGACAATTGAAGATCTTTGGGACTTGTTCTGTGCAACATTCACACTTGTCTGTACAGAAAACACATTCTGCATAAAAATCCCATTTTCTTCACCAAAAAAGTGCAAATTTTAGGCAGAATAAGTTCCAAATTATGAGTACTGTGCAATTTTTAAAGACTTTTTTGAGTGAGAAGAAAACTGACAAAATTACTCATCCTTTCCTTTGAGAATGAAATAGTAAAGAATTACAGCCCTAGGACTTGATCACATGAGGCTGCCAAAGCAGAAATATGGAAGGATAGTAGTGTCTGCGGCCGTACTTTATCACGCAACACCATCTCTGCCCTGTAGATGCTTCATCTTCCATCAGTTCCTGGAGCACTTCTTTGCATTGGTTGGCAAAACCCATCAATGCTTTCATGGTGTGATAAGTTCCTCCCGCTGAAGTTCTGATAGGCAGGCAGTGATATGGTATGAGTGGACATGATTGCACTCCTTTCCCCCTCAATTCCCAAGCAGGCTGTTTTTCTTTTATTTCAATTTCTTTTTGTTTTGTTTTGTTTTGTTTTGTTTTACTTAATCAATTGCTGTGACTGCACAATTGTGCTAAAAATTAAAAAAAAAATTGGAAAAATGCAGACCAAAAGGCATGCTGGGGAGGGCATAGGGCAGGAAGGCGGGATTATGGAGGCCAGTGCACAAAAGGCAGAGCTCAGGACTATAGCAGCACTATGGCACTTTTGAATAGCTATGCAAAAACAACTGCCCCCATAATGGTATGTATGGTTTCCTATACTAATGCAATTGTGGCATCTTAGCAGCCTGAAGTAATGAAGTCCCTAGTCTATGCTACAGAATTAAACTGATGTAATCTTCAATCCTTTTTAAGTACCTTATAAGAATACAAATCTCAGGATTCCTAAGGGTAGTGCACAGCTTAGAATTTGGGCGCCCGGAGGGATGTAGACTTTTGGGGAAGCAGTGGGCCCTAATCAGTTGGAGGCCCAGAAATAACTCCTGTCAGTCCAATGGTAGCTACACCCCTGTATGAGGACATGACAAAATGGTATGAAACTATGATAAATGTGTAGTGCAGATAGAACTGAGGAATTGTGTTGGCCCAGTTACATCAGGGTGGGAATCACATGGCCCTTCAGGTGTTGTAGGATAGTAATTCTCAGCAGCCCTAGCCAGCAAAGCCAATGGCAAGGAATGCTGTGAGTTGCAGTTCAACAACATCTGGAGGACCACAAGATTCCCACCCCTGGGCTACATCATGATTTTAGTGATGGCAAGTGAAAGCAGAACAAGTAAACAAGAAGATATGGGAGATGCATTTTGATGTTGCTGAAAATATTCATAGAGAGAACACAGTCTAACTTTCTGCTAACAGTTTTTAGAATATATGTTCAGAAAAAGGTGGTTTTAACAAGCAGTGAATGCCCCATAGAAGGGAGGAGAGACAAAGGTCTTTTGAACTTTTTTCATATCCACTAAATTTAAATTTTGTTTCTTGGGTCATTTTATTAGGTTAATAATTGTTTTATTGGACAATGACTATTTTATTTACTTTTCCATGGCCAGTTCAAAAAATGATTGACACAGAAATGGTTTAAAAGCTGCAGTGTTAATTATTAGATCATCTGTAAGGAAATATGTGTTTTTTAAAGAAAGTACACTCTCTCACCCCACCTCCAACATCTGTACAGGTAATAATGAAAAAGATGACTGGAAATAAAAGCTGCATTCAAGAAAATTTGATATGGGATTGTAAATCAAAAGGAATTATATATTTATCAGATATGGCTTTAATATGGATATTGTACTCAGATCAATACTTCTAAACATTTGGAGCTTAATCATATTCAAGACAGTGGTGCCATGATTAAATTTCTTATCTCTGCAGTGTGACTTTGTGTGCATTCAGATCAATAGATATTTCATTTCCTCAGGGTCCCCTTCCCTCCTTCAAAACCAAATATATAACAACTTATTTTACGATCAAATTCATTTCCCCACCCCCAGCCCTTGTCATGTTACCTTTGTTGACAAAAAGATGCCATTAGCAAACACTGGATGGAGCTATTAAAATGCACTTAAAATGTAAAGAAAGATTACTGTAGCTATGGCTCTGTGAAGACAGTAGTTGTGAACATTTTCTGATACTGTGTATTTTGGTTATCCATGGCTTTCTTGACATAACCAGGGTTGGTCCTACCATTAGGCAGAGTGAAGCAGCTGCTTGAGATTCAAGTTGTGAAGTGGGGGTGGAATGACTGGTTCTCCTAAGTTGGGAATGAGGAAGTTGTGTAGTAGATCTAGGTGAACAAAACAAATGGTGAGGAATGGTGACATCCCCATGTTCTAAGTATTCTCTCAGCCATCCCCCCATCTTGGGAGATAGAGCTATTTCTGTTACTTGACAGGGCCACTGAATTCCCACTTCAGGAACTGTAGAAGATACTATCCCTTTGTCAGTATGGTCAGGGTCTGTTAGACATAACAAGCTCAGACTGCCTCTTTTCAGTAGTTGCTAGTTTGCATGTCTCTCTCTACGTTTAGGCATAGCAGGTATTTATGTCTTTTCCTGTTTGTTGGTCTTGCCACATTCTCTTTCTTCCTGCATCAGTTATCCTGGAGTTAGTTCCTCAGCTGTTTTGTGCTCTATCATTCTCTCTCTGTCCTCCCTATTTGAGGTGCATAGATTGAAGAGCCTCTCACCATAAGATGTTATTAGGCCTTTAATATATGTAAATAAACCCAATTCATGTGGGTTTACAAAGAAGACAAAAGCTACTTTACTCCTTTGCTTAGCTCTGTGTGTGGGGTGGTGGTGGTGGTCAAAACTGGTTGTTGCTCACCTTCTCACAAGTAGAGTAATTAGTATTTGTGAGCAGAATCATAGAATCATGCCTCATGCCTTATGAGGAAACACCTCACCTCATAAGAACCATGCCTTATGAGGAAACACTTAGGGAGCTGGGTATGTTTAGCCTGGAAAAAAAGACGGTTAAGGGGCGATATGGTAGTGTTATGACCCTGTTTAAGTATTTGAAGGGGTGTCACATTGAGGATGGAGCAAGCTTGTTTTCTGCTGCTCCAGAGACTGGAACATGGAACAATGGATGCAACCTCCAGGAACAGAGATTCCACCTCAACATTAGGAGGAACTTTTTGACAGTCAGAGCTGTTGGACAGTGGAACACACTCCGTCAGAACGTGGTGGGGTCTCCTTCCTTGGAGGTCTTTAAACAGAGGCTGGATGGCCACCTGTCAGGGATGCTTTGATTGTGTATTCCTGCATGGCAGGGGATTGGACTAGATGGCCCTTGTGGTCTCTTCCAACTCTACAATTCTATGATTCTATGATTCTGCTTGCAAATACTAATTACTCTACTTGTGAGATATACTACTATATCTCATATTCCCCAACAGAGACTATGTGAGGATAAGGAACACCATTCTCCTTAGTCTCGGGCAGCAAAATGTTTTGAGCTATTCAGTGCTTGGACTCTTCTACCAGGGTGACCTGCCAGTAGCCCTTTATTAAATCCAAGCTGGAAAAATAGTTAGCATGCCTCCATTTTTCTAACAGTTCCTCTAACAGTTCATTCACTCAGGGCATAATGTTCAGAGTGTGTCACTGAGTTTAATTTTCTGTAGACCACACAAAAACAAATTTTCACACACTCTTTTCTTGGGCACAAGTGTATCCATGAACTGCATGAGGCTTCGATAATCCTCATGTCCAACATCTCTTCCACCTCCTTCTATATTGCCTGTTTCCCTGTGGGAGAGACCTAGCATGAGTGCTCTGCAGATAGCCTGCTGTAATCCACAGCTGCAACATGTTGGGGATCTGTTCTAAGGCCTGAGATAGGTGAAAACAAGACATTAAGCTTGACTGTTAGTTGAGAGAACTATTTGAGCTGCTTAGGGTTGAGCCTTGGAAGTAGTTTAACATCTTCTAGTCTACCACCCTCTGTCTGATCATCAAAAGCACTTTCAGGGCACCTTTTTCTCCTCAACTTCCAGAACTGAACATCTGAGAGGATGTCTGAGTCTATCATAGAAAGGGTTCAATGACTTCACATGATACACTGTCAGCTTGACACTCACCTTTAGAGATTGTATGAAGTAGTTCACAGTCCCAATGCATTCAATCACTGTGCATGGCCCCTCCCAGAAAGTTTCCATCTTGCTACATTGGATTGCCTTCAGGACCATCATTTGATTCCCTTTTGCAAGGCAGCTTTCTCTGACATACTGGTCATACCAAAGTCTCTGGTCTTGTTGTGACTCCCTAAGAATATTCTGCAGGTTTCTCACAAAACCAACCACAAAACCAGTCATCTCTGAAGAAGGCAGATCCCCTGTGATGTACCAGGAACACACACTCTCATTTACTCAATAAGCAAAGCTTTATTCAGCAAGGATACATATGTCACGAACATGGCCAAAGCCGAAACTGAATACAACACAACCCCATCCCCAGATAAAACCTCACAGAGTGAGAATGGCACTCAAGGAGGTTTCTGGCGGCCCAACAGTCCCCAGGTGGCTGACCTTGAGTTCTCTTGGAGAACAGCATTCCCAGGCCGAAAAGGGTGGGCTGGCCCATGCCCAAGAGCTGAGAGGCCCACACAAGGGAAACAGGTCCAAGCCCTTACCAACTCCATGTCCGGATCCTCCATGAAGTCTGAGTAATAGGGAGACTTCATGGATGAGCCTGACATCCCCTTCCATTGCCTTTGCACATAATTGCAGTGATCCTTTCACACCATGTCCATAGACAAAATCAAAAGGTGAATGACCCAGGCTTGGGTGTGGCACAGACCTATAAGCAAACAAGAGCTGCTCTCAGACCAAATCCCAGTCACTGGAGTGTTCATCCATAAACATACTTATCATAGTACCAGGGTCACATTAATGCACTCCACCAACCCATTGGCTTGGTGATAATAGGGGACCAAAGAAGGCTTCTAGCAGATGTTGCATGACCTTGGACTTGAAATTTGTCCCTGCATCCATCAGGATTTCTAAAAATGTCTGTCAGAGCTTGCGATATGGCTTCAGATGAGATCCACACAGTGGAAGCCACCCAGTTGGCTTCTGGCCACTGAGTGCAAAAGTCTACAAATGTGAGCAAATACTGTATTCCCCTGGCAGTCTTTTGAGGGAAAGCCCCCAGGATGTCCACAGCCATTCTTTAGAATGGGACATCTATGATGGAAATGGTTAGAGAGGGGCTTTGGCCTGATCCTTAGGTTTCTCTACTCTCTAGTAGACCTCATAAGATCAGATATACTCAGTAACATCCATACCCATCCCCGCCCAAGAGAACTTCCCCAATCTGTCCTTGGTTTTATTCACCCCAGTATGTCCACTGGAATGATCATGAGCCAGGCTCAGGAGCTTGGCTCTGTACTTGGTAGGAATCTGCAGCTGTTTCTGAGAATGCCTGTCCTCCTCATATTCTTTTGGCCAAACCTCTTGGTATAATAGGGTCCCAAATATCACAAATCTGGGCTGCTTTGTCACTGAAGGACACTGGGATTCTTCCTTAACCCTCTTCCATGCAGGTTGAAGGCTCTGATCTGCTTTCTGCTCTCTTTGGAACTGCTGTTGCTCTACTGGAACCAGGTCCTCCTACTGGAGTGAAAAACTTCCATCAGGATCTTGCTGCATCATGACCAAAGGTGATGTCTGTTCTGACACTGAAGCAACCATTCAAAATGTTTGAAGTTGTTCCTCTTCTCCCCTTGACATGTCAGTACTCATCTTCCCAATATCTGCTCCCTTGGCTGGCATTGGCACTGGAGTGTCCACTGGGGTTTGGGGTGCACCTGCTTCACTGTGTGATTTTGGAATCTTGGTTGCTGGCATTTCCACTGCTGTGATAGCCCCTTGTAGCAATTCAGCCACATTGACCAGTACCTGACTCTGCCTGCTGCCCACCAGAGATTGCCTTTCCTCCCTGGGCACTGAGTCAGGTGAGTTGGGCCTAGCAGAACATTCATCAGGCCATTAAGCAGGCTGAAGCACAGTCAGGCAGTCCACCTGGCATTGAGTTACTGCTCCCGATTTTCCCCAGCAACCTCTTCTCTCATGGAGACATCAGTGGGGAGCCCTTCAGCCTCTGCTCCCACAGCCATTGCTGGTTCTGGACTGTCATCTAGGACTTGCATCCCTGTTGTATCACCAGGTGGGACAGGGCTCATTGACATTGTTGTAAGCTCTGCTGACATGGATTCTTGCTGAGCATCTGCCATATCCTTATTACCTGCACCTGCTGGTCACCCACTGGAGACTCTTCCACTCCTTTAGGCAATGCTGTTTCAGTCTCAGCAGGAAGCTCAGAAAGGAGATCAAGCACAGGCTGGTCCCCAGGCTGGGGTGGCAATCAGCACTCACTTAGGCTATGGGTGACCATGGTATGCCATCTGCTTTCTTTCAGGGTCTAATTGACAGGGAAGATGAGATCATCACCCAAGATTGCAGGACATTCAAAGTCCCTGTATACAGTGAAGGTCCAGTAACCTGTCCATCCCTTGAACTGAATAGTGACACATGCTGTTGGCAGTTGCACTGGGGGTGCTCTGAAGGCTCTCACAGTGATCCTAATGTGGTCATCAATGAAGCTGGGATCCACATGGTCTTTGCAGTCCCTTCCATTTGTATGATTCCATGATTGTGTGATTTTATGTCAAAAATATTTGCAATTGAACACTCTATCTATTATATAATGGGTTTGATAGGGCTGTGCCACTGGTGTAAATCAGCTCAGCTTCTGTTCTGAAAGTCTGCAGGGCTAACCCAAGCTTTGCTCCTTTACCATTCTACATGCTGATATTGTAGTAAAACTAGTTAAATCAAAGCTCTCTTTAGGCAATACAACTGCCTTCTGGTCACTCTCATAGCAGCATGATAAATGGCTTCCAAAGGTTAATGTCATAATATCTTTGATGTTGCTAAAACTCCCATTATATTCCAGAATGAATGAATTCGAAGAATTGAATAGCTATCCCAGTGAGCACCAACAAAATGTTAGGAAACACATTTTAATATTGCCGTGCCTTTGGTGTGGTCTTTTACATGGAGATGCTCTGAAGTTTAGGAAAGGAATTGGACTAATAAACTATGCTTAAGTGCAGTCTTTTGAATTCATATCATGAAGGGCAAACCTACTGCATTTAGAAATGAACTTTTTGGCCTAGAGACACAATGGCTCTTTATAAATAACAAGTAAGTCTTATTATTGTTATCCATTGCTCATAAATTACGGTATGGATTTTGTGTTCTTGTGTATTAGAGAACAAGAAAGCTAATTCAGTGCTCTTCAGGGGAAAATCCATATGAGAAGAAAAGCAATGTATTAGCTGCTGACAACCAATTTAATAATTCTATGATAATTAGACAAAACAACCAGTGAGGTCCTGTAAGATTTTTTTTTCCAACCCCCCCCCCTCCAAAACCCCAGAACTTCCCACACATATAAATGAGGTGGTCTTGACACTGAATTTCATCCAAAAGCAATACCCGAGATGAAACTGGCAAAGGGGTTGGAGTGATCTGCTATGCAAATGCTTGAGATCATAGCAGAACAAAAGGGTTAAGAAGACTTTGTTTTTTTAGCGTTAGCTAGGGGAATACCTTTATCAATTTCATGCAATTTCACACATGCCACCTTGAATCCTGTGCTGGTAGAACAGAGGAATAGTAAGTAAGTAAGTAAATAATCTGGAATAGAACCAGCATTTGGGTGAAAAATACTTTTAGAACTACAAGTCCCATAATTTCCTCCTCCTACATCACCTTATCTGGGTAAACCTAAACTGCATATGCACTGCAGAAATAATCCCAGTTTGCTGCTGCCAGTCTGCTTTGTTCTCCTGGAAGACAGGAAGGAATCCCATAGTGTACGACCAAGACGGGTCACATGCTGGGGTCTTGGTCACATGTTGTGGGCCCCTGCCTTCTGAGACAGCAAGGGAGGTGGTGGTAGCAGTGGCTGCAGAGACAGGTCAGCATACTCATTTGGACTCAGGCCCATTTGGAGGTGGTAATGGGGGGACAACTGGCCAGACCCATGGCCAGAATATGCTGGCAGGGAGTTGGTGCATCTTGGCTAGTGTAGATGAGCCCCAAGTCTCAGAGTCAGATATGAGTTAAGAATGTAGGTAGACTTTGGAGATTATCAGACAGGAAGACAAAAAGTCTTCCTGTCCTACAGTCTCCAGACCCATCCCTGTCCCAGCACAATAACCCTCCCCATCAGACTTACCTTCTCTCCCATCCAAAGGCAGCCCAGCAATGAATGAGCTCTAACAGAGCTCTGTTAACTTCCTCGACTGAAATCCCACCCATCCTCGCGAGAAGACGAGTGCAGGAAATTCACAAACGGAAAGAAAAATACCACAAAAATGTTCAGAAAAGAACATACACACACTAAAAAAAATTAACAAGTAACACAGGGAGGGTACAAAATAGAGGGAAGCCTACCTGGTTCTCCCGATCCCACCTGGAAGTGTTCTGGCTGGACCACCCATTAACACTGGTATTACAAGTAAAAAATGGCATGAGATTTCAGATGTCAGCAATGCCAGCACCAAAATGGGATGGGCAATCCATTCACAACTCCAGACCATCAATAAAAAGAAATGCCAGAATAATGACAGCAGAACACAGAAGGATGACATCATGTGATATTGGTGTCCTTTGTGTTCTGCTGTCGTTCTTTTAGCATCACATTAGCCACATCTGATAATCTCCTTTGACAAAATGCAACGAAACATAGACTGAGAGCTTTTCACATCCTTACTTCTTCATACTGTATCTCCTACATACAGTACTAAGATTAGTGCATCCACATTTGCAGTATGGTGGCATATTCCTCTTATCCCATTTATTGATTTTGAGGGTTTTTTAAAACAAAGTTATCTAAATTGCTGTTGCAGTTGGATAGAGAGTAGAGCACCAATCGACAGTGATTATTTTCAGGTGAGTGCTTTACCATATATGCCTACCCTATATGCTATTATTTATACTTGTTGACACAATTATTAATTTGAAAGAAAAGTAGATCAACCGGAAAACATTTACAAGCTGCTTGTCTAATGCAGGTATTGGGAAAATGTTTAACAAAACAAATAGCAAACCTCAACAGGGCTCCATCAGTTTCATCAACATTTTAAAATCATATTTGAAGCAGATTGAAGAAGAATAAAAAAACTGCTGGCAATCAGCTTTGAGTAGGATAAAACTTGCCTTAAAAGATTATTAGTCCCATCAGTAGGGCATCACAAAGAAATTAGCCACAGAACCTCTGAAACAGTGGCAGTTAAAACATATGCTCTGAACAAAACATTTGCAGTCACAAGAAATTTCTCTTCAGTATCATGACTAGGGAAATTATCAGACACCTTAAATACTGCATCATAACGATGTCACATAAATGTGAAAGGGTGCATGTACCAGACTATGCTGCCCTTTCACATTTATGTACTGCCCAAACCCATCATGTTTTGTTGATGGCTCAAGCTGTCAATTGATCCCCATGGCACTTTTTGCTGGCATTGCTGGCAATTGAATCTACATACCATTGTACTTACGTGAATGGCTGGTCCAGCCAGAACACTTCCAAGAGAGATCGTGACATCTAGGTAGGTGACACTGTTTTTATGACCTTCCCTAGTTTACTTGTAAGTTTTTAAGTGTGTTTATGTGTTTTCTTTTACTTTTTATGTGTTTATTATGTGTGTGTGTTTGAATTTCCCACATGAGTATTTTCTCACAAGATTATGTGAGATCTTAAACCAGGAAGTGAACAGAGCTCTGTTCACTCCCCATTAGTGCCCGGGAAGCCTTTTTCAGGGAAAGAAGGTAAGTGTGACAAGAGGAGTTCTTTTGCTGGCATAAAAACAGCAAAGTTATGCTGACAAAAGAACAGGGTTTAAGGAGGTGGACTGATAAAGTCCTAGTTCTTTTGTTATCCCCTTTTGATACCTATGGGGATATTACTGGTCCTAAAACTGGAACACGTGATCAACTTGCTCCACATGGATCCTGATTGCAGCCATTGCCACTGTGAAGGAGGAAAATTATATTAGGCAGAAAGAGATGTGGCAGTATTAGTGAATCAGAGCTGACTGAAACATCATCCTCAACAGAGGAGTACTTTGACTGCCTTGATTGCTCCCATATCATCTTGGTAATGTGCATTTCTTGCAGCTATGTGGTTAGAATTCAGAAGTATCTCCTCTCCTCAATGTGAGTACCCAATAGGGAATATTGCTGGTATGGGACATAACTTTTCCATTGGGGGCACAGAAAGATAGACAAGAACCAGGCCATTAGCTACTCCTTCAAGAAGCAAGCTACATACCAGATACTTCTTCCCTCAAGATCAGCTATCACCAAAGAGGAACCATTCCATCAGAATGAGATGAGGAAGAGAAGGGAAGCAGAACCACAGTAACTTTTGGCTTTTCCCCTCATCTCTTAAATAATCATTTATAAAAACTACGTAAGTAAAAACTAATACTTGAATTTGCTCCACTCTTTCTACCCCCAATCCTCCTTCCCTATGTGTGGTGTATTTTAGATAGAAGTGGAAAGAATATTCTGTTATTCATTTCCCACTTGAAAAATTAGCTTCCAGACAGCTGGGAAACCTGCTTTCTGTGAAGAAAGCAGGATTTTTTTTCTTTGCAAGAAACACATTTTTCTGCATAGAAAACATATTTCTGCTCAAAATCCCATGTTTATTTCTCTGCAGAATAATTTTGCCACAGCAAGGTGAGAATACAAAATACAGGGAAAATACTGTGAAGAAATATTCATCTTTCCCCACAGTAGGATGAAAATGATGATAATTATTCATCTGTGCATATGAGAATGAAATAGTGGAGTATTTAATTTTAGGTCTTAAGCTTGAGGTAGGAACCTTTTTATTACTGATTTTTTAAAAAGCTCCTTTCAGGAGATGTTTTCATTGTAGAGTAGGGCGAATAAACTAATCATAACAACAATATCTTTATCACAAGATTTTCCAAATTAGCAATATGTTGTGGGAGCAATCATGGAGATACCAGGAGCTGTGCTATTTTAGTTTACATGTAAAGTGAACGGTAACTATATATATATTGCTGCTAATGCCATGGGAACCACTTCTCTGTGATGTAGTCCTAAACTTCAGAGAGTCTGTATACAGTGGACCCTTGGTATCTGCTGGGGTTTTGTCCCAGGTCTCCCCATGGATACCATAATGCATGGATGCTCAAGTCCCATTATGTACAATGGCATAGTAAAATGGTGTCTCTTATATAAAATGGCAAAGCCAACATTTGATCATAGAATCATAGAGTTGGAAGAGACCACAAGGGCCATCAAGTCCAGCCCCCTGCCATGCAGGAATACACAATCAAACCATTCCCGACAGAAGACCATCCAGCCTCTGTTTAAAAACCTCCAGACTCCACCACACTCCCAGGCAGCACATTCTACTGCCAAACAGCTCTTACTGTCAGGAAGTCCTGCCTAATGTTTAGGTGGAATATCATCTCCTGTAGTTTGAGTCAATTTCTCCATGTCCTAGTCTCTGGAGCAGAACATAAGATTTAAAGATGTTTGAAAGTCCCACAAGGTTCAGTAGGACCAAGTTGAACCAATGAAAGATGGCACATAAGTTCATTTTATTTTATTTTATTTTAAAAAATACACAATATTGCAAATAATCTTAATAATCAGGATGGAAAGATTATGAATACATTTGCAATTTTGTGTATTTTTTAAAAAATTTAAAATGAAATTATGTGCCATCTTGATTGGTTCCATTTGGTCCTACTGAACCTAGTGGGACTTTCAAACATAGATAGGGTTATAATATAAAGTTTTAGGTGACTGATCTAAATTAATAAAAGGGGGAGGGCTAAAATGGGAGGGGTGACCCTGCAGTTGCTGGAACTAAGAGCAGAAAGAATCTGCATTGTTGCAGATCCCCGCTTGTTTTTTTTAACTCAGAGATGAGTAATATATGACCATTGGGGTGCACATGCTGCCTCCTCAACTTCCCTTCCTCTACTGTTGTCACTATATTTGCCAGTGCAGTGTTGGTTGTTCCAAAGGTCATATTTTCACTTTAAAACTGATAGAAGTAAAGAGTCATCAATACTTGCATAAAGAGCTATGTGAGGGGAACAATGGAATGCTAGCTAGTCGCAGAAGTTTTCCCCTCTGTATTTCATGGAGCTATGTGTTTACGCCTTTTACCTCCTCCCTACATTTTGAGGTCACTTCCCCCCTTTTCAAGAAGGCAGTCTCTTTGTTTCCTGGTTTGAGAAGGGGACAGTCACATGGGTTTCCAACCCCATCAGTGGCCGCTAGCTTGCCTACAGATATGACAGCCAGGATTAGCTATTCTTAATACTGAGTTCAGTTGGCCCATGGTATCCACTGGGCTTTGATTCCAGGATGCCCCATGGATACGAAATTCCATGGATGCTCAAGTTCCATTATATACAATGGCATAGTAAAACAACAACAACAATAATAATTCTTATATATATAATGACAAAATCAGGGTTTGGTTTTTGGATTTCTTTTTTTTTTGGGGGGGGAGGGGATATCTTCAAGCTGTGGTTGGTTGAATTGGTGGATGCAAAATCCGTGGATACAGAGGACCAACTGTACAACATCACCCTATTTGTTTATCTCCTTTCTTGTCCTTGGGTGGATTTTCCTGAGACAATAAACATAACTTTTCTGTTTATCTTGCACCCTAAGTTATGCCTATTTTTCTACCATTGGCTCAATTGTACTGGGTTGTTTCACTCTGTATAATGTAATGCCAAATATCCCTACAGAAACAAAGTACATGTAAAGCATTCACCTTGTTGTAAGCCAAGAAAGTATGTTGGGGCTTAATCTCAAGGTATGTTCCCCTTGCACTTCTTGTTTTAAAATGCAAACATTTCTTCTTCATCTCGGTCCCCTTCATGTTATTAGCTTGAAAAATCAGGAAGAATGGAACCAGTACTGGTGGAAAGTGCAGCCACTAGTGGTTTTGCCCACCCCTCTGCCAAAGAATACCCTTTCACATTATTTTTGCTGCCATTGCTGCTGCTGCACTGACCAAGGAAGTCTCCCTGTCTCACCTTCGAAAGGGAAGGTCTACTATTTCTTTGTTGATAGTATTTCTTCTACTTGTCCCTGGGTAATAGATGATGAGCCAGTTCTGAGAGGCAACATGTGATGATTTCCCCCAGAATCTCAGAAGAAGTTGACTGCAGACTCTTTTCTGCAAAATTGCAAGTCAAATTTCAATTAGTACTTTGCTTTAGTGCTCCAGCCTTTCAGAATTCAGGGTGAACTCTATTAATATTAATTTGCAAAATAATGTTCAATGCTATTTGAAATCAAGTGTAACAAAATGCAATAATTTGGGTTTCAAGTCATTAATAAAGCTAGCCTTTGTAGCTGCTGCTGTCACGGATGGTTTGGCAGCTCTTTTGGCCCTCCTGTTTCTAATGATAATCTTAATCCTTTAGAGGAAAATTTACACACATTTCACCAAGAACAAATCTTTCCACCTAAAACCACAGCCAATTACAGCTCCTAGAGTTGTCCAGAGATCCTCTATGTCTTGCCATGTGTGCTTCTATATACCCATTTGTGCAGAGCTTCCTTTTTTTTTCTTCATTATGTAGTATCAGTATTTTAGTCCAACCACCTCTAGTCCAACAATTGCTAGGTTTTTTTTCCCCCCATCTATGAGGTCTGTCTATTAAATAACAAGATTATGTTTCTGCCTTTCAGATAAATCAGGGAAAACTGATTGTGAAAGCTTGAATGGTGACCTTTAACATGTCTAAACCTACATGACAAACATCAACACCCTTGGCCATTCAATTAATTGTCAGTCATTGTTTAAAGCAGCTGTGTTTTCTGTTGTGTGCCAGAAAAATGCTAAGTTTAAAAGTTGAACAACATGTCAATTTGAATTTTTTAGTAAAATTGAACAAAACACCAATTAAGTGTTTATTTTTCAAATCTTAATGAGGCCTATGGGGAAGACTCCATGTCTTGTGCGTGTGTGTTTGAGTGGCACAAAAGAGTCAGAGAAGGATGTGAGAAGGTGGAAGATGATGGATACCCTGGATGACTTTTCACTTCAAGAAATGAAGAAATTGTAAAAAAAAAAAAAAAAAAAAAAACCAGCCAGATTGTTCGAGGAGACTACCTACCCAGTGTCCAAATGATAGCTGAAGCTCTGAAGACTGACAAAGACACCGTGTGGAAAATTTTGCATGAGGATTCAAACATGATAAAAGTTTGTGCCAAGATGGTCCCTAGGGTTCTCACACCAGAGCAAAAAGAGTGCTGCAAGGAAATTTGCATTGACATTCTGCAGCAACTTGAGGTGGACCCAAACCTTTTTTTTTTTTTTTTTTTTTACATCATCACTTGTGATGAAACCTGGATCTTCCAGTATGATTCTCAGACAAAATTACAGTCAATGCACTGGAAAACATCATCATCACCAAGAATAGGAAAAAACACACATATCAAAGCAAGTCCACATTCAAAGCCAAGCTCTTTTTTTTTTTTTTTACATCAAGGATATAATTATGGCAGAATGGGTTCTAGTAGGCAGAACTGTGAACCAGCATTATTATAAGGAAGTTTTGACAAAGCTGAGAGAAAGAGCTAAAAAAATGCCAGCACTGTGGGAAAATTGTTTCATTTTTCATCAAGACAATGTGCCTGCTCACACAGCACTTTCTGTGAAACAGTTTTTGGCTGATAAACACATTACTATACTTGAACATCCTTCATATTCACCAGATTTGGCACCATGTGACTTTTTTTCTTTTCCCTACAGTGAAATCAGTGATTAAAAGGAACATGTTTTGAGTCAATTGATGCAGTAAGAAGAAAATGGCAAATGTGTTGAAATAGCTGACAGAAACTGATCTGCTTGACACCTTTGACCAGTGGAAAACAAGACTGCATTGGTGTGTGAGTGTGAACTGGAAGTATATTGAAGGGGATAAGCATTAAAATTGTAATACATATAAATAAAGATGGGTTATTGTATCAGTCACATTATTTAATAGACAGACCTCATACCTCCTCAAACGGATATGGGTGAGCACCCACACCTTGTTGCCCTCCTTTGAACCTATGAATGTTGATGGCTTGTACCATGACATGGTTGTCACACCAGAATAAGGTACAGGAATTTGCCAACTCCTTTGAGAAAATCCAGACCATGACCAATATAGCAATAGCAATAGCACTTACGTTTCTGTACCACTTTATAGTGCTGAACACTCTCTAAGCAGTTTACAATGTGTTTACTAATTGCCTCCAACAAGCTGGATACTCATTTTACTGACCTACAGAAGGATGGAAGGCTGACTAGATTTTCAGACAACACTGCTATAGTGTTACTATTCCACTTTATTTGCTATGGCTGCCTCCTGTTGAATCCTGGGATTTGCAGTTTAGGGAGGGGCATTTAAAACTCTCACCCAGAGAGATCTTAGGCTTCACTAAACTACAAAGCCCAGAATCCCACAGCAGGAAGCCAGAGCAGTTAAAGTGGAATAGTAATACTATAACAGTGTAGTCTGAAAATCTCCTGAGTCAACCTGGAGCCCTGCAGGATCAAACTCACAACATTGTTGCTTGCAGTACCAGCCAGGGGTGGAAAAACCTAAATAAGGTAAGCGCCGCCCCTAACACTTCTGTGCCATGGTGTGATACATGACTTGCCTCATGTGAGGCCATTAAAACACCTTCCCCCTGACAACACTGTGTAGTGATCGGGGGGGGGGTGATTATTCTGAGAACCCCTGGAGGGTGGTGCTGCTGCTTAACTAACTGCTGCTTCCTATAAATATGCTGAGACCACCTCAAGCCCTCCTTTTGTTATCTCCATGCTGTAAAGGTAGGTATAGGTAAGTTGTCCTCTGTACCTGAAGGGGCATGACCCTCTGCCAGAGCTGGTACTGCACTGTTGTCTGTCTCTGAGGCCTGTGGCTCTGGAACATCCTCCTGCTCTGGTTCAGCAGGTCCTGGCATCTCCACTGCTTCAGTCTCTGAGTCAGAGTCCCTTTCCAAGTTCTGGAAGCAGGGCATGACAGTGTATGGGCAACAAACATAAAGCCAATTTAATATTGCATTTACCAAATTTGCCCTCCACTGCACCGCAACACACCATCTGAACAGCTGCATCAAAAGATGTGACCCCACACTGTAAACAAATGCTCAGGGATGTTGTGTTTCTTTCATAGGATGCATGATGGATCAGACAGTAACAAAGATGAGATCAGGAAATTTCTGACAGAGGCTGCAGGAATGTACTGACAACCCAGCTCTACCTCATTTCCTTAGAGATCTTCTAACTACATCCTTCAACCCTTCCACTGGCCTAGGATTTGTGGCCTATATGGGTGCCTCTCACTTTCAAATGTCAGACAAAAAACAGCATTAAACCAGAACTCAAATTTCAGAGTCTTCATGTTTCATATAACTGGCTAACCATGTGGTCAACTAGGACAACTTAATTGGGCTGGGCTCTTATTCTAGACATTGAGGTTAGACCATTCCCCTTTCTAGCCTGCTGTTCACTGCCCTACCTACTGTTCCATGCTCACAGATTGCTGTATGAGAACTGAAGACTTATCATTGGAAGACCAGTAGACAAAACCCTAAGGAAGTTTGGAGAAGTCTCAGTGTTGAAACAGCAGAAGCGGGAATTCAAGAATCAAGGTGAATAACTTTGTGACAGCTTCAGATTTATCTTGATGTTATATACTTCAAAAAAGAAACTACTGTATATTATTAGTTGAAATTTTATCATCTCTTTCTTTCTTAACCCTGCAAACAAAAATAACTATATAATCTGTACTTCTATTGTACTGTTAAAAAGGCCAAAAAAAAGGTTGTCCTTAAAATTCTTGAAATGTTATCAAGTTTTTTTTCCTTCCCTCTCCCCCAAATCCCTATTTTTGAATTTGCTAGCATTTATTTATTTATGACTATTTATACACCCCTTGCATGTGAACATTTCAGAGCAGTGTACATAATAAAACATTTATACTGTAATTTAAATTTTTTGTCTGTTTTTATGCTATATAAATGCTCGATCACAGGCACCAGATTTGTTGTGCTATCTAATGGTTTCACAATAAAGACCTAAGTAAGGTTTTGTATGCAATCTGCCATCTATTGAGTGCCTCCCAAACAAATAACTCAGATTTGTATTTTTTATGCTCTAGAATGCAAATTTATAAAGCAAGACTTACCAAACTAGATATGTAAACTTAGGATTTTAAAACTGAAATTTTAAAGTATTAATACAATCAAAAGAAGCAAAAAGGAATAAGAGAGCAAGACAGTAGGGAAAAGTGGGGAAAGGGGAATGAAAGTATATAGGGAAGAGGAAGCATATATAGACTGATTTTTTAAAAAAAAATACAATTTCTTGAAGCTGACATCTATAAAATATGTGTTCATGTGTAGCTAAAGCAGTAAGATCTTCTGACCATTAAAAGACAGATGGTGACTATCTTGGAGCATAAGTATTTTTCCAATAAGTTTGGCCCTCCATTTATTTCCACATTGCAGATATATAATTTTAAATAACATGAGCATCTGTAAATGACAGAGAGTTTTCTAATACAAAATTAATATGTTGTGACACATCCAACTCCAAAAGGGTAATTACAGAACAGGACCATTTCATATGCAACAAGAAAGCCTTATCTCCATTACATCACCTTAGGTCCCATACCAGGAGTTAAATAGGTCAATTAATACAATTTAGATGAAGCAGACAGTTTCCCCCCCCCCCCAAAAGTGACATAATTCTGTCCAGTAGACCCGAAAGATGGATATTTGCTGAACTCATAGAATCATAGAATTGCAGAGTTGGAAGAGACCACGAGGGCCATCCAGTCCAACCCCCTGCCATGCAGGAATACACAATCAAAGCATCCCCGACAGTTGGCCATCCAGCCTCTGTTTAAAGACCTCCAAGGAAGGAGACCCCACCACGTTCCGAGGGAGTGTGTTCCACTGCTGAACAGCTCTTACTGTCAAAAAGTTCCTCCTAATGTCTTTGTTTCCATAAAATTGCTGGTTTCAGACCATTTTTCCTAAAACACGTTATGAAACAAGTTTCAAGAACTGAAATTGTATTTCATTCAAACTGCAAGTGAAATCGTCAACATCAGCCTGGGCAATGCTATAAAAAACAGTACATAAAACATAGGGCTCATCTACATGACCCAGAATACGCCAGCTCCCTGCTGACATATCGTGGCTGCGGATCAGGCTCCTGTCTCCTCTGTTACCTCAACAAAACAGGCTAGAATCTAAACTCACTGCAGGACTCACTGTAGCTGCCACCACCATCTCCTTTGCCCTTCTGGTATCGATGAAACCAGCTGCAACATGTGACCAAAGGTGTCCTATACTGCTCAGAGCAGGCTGCCAAGAACCAATAGATCAGCTTCCACAGTTCAAAGGCAGTAGCTGGGTTTTAGTCAGCTTACCACTATGCAAAGTCAGTCTAGGAGCCAGGCACAAAGAGTAAATTCAGTCCAGTCTTATGAATCAAACACGGGGAGACAACAAGCCAAATCAACAGACCAATAGGGAAATCCAAAGATGAGGTCAGAAAGGCAAAGGTAAGTTTCAAGATCATGGGCAATCAGTCAAGAGTCAGAGTCTGGCATGGCTTACACCCAAGCAGGTTGGTTGTTAGCCATGCTGTTCTGGAGGAAGTGCTGCCTAATTTATGAGCCAGCATCCCTTGGGTGTTTCCTGATTGCTTGCTGCTTCCTATTTATTCTCTCTGATCTCCTATGCCTTTCCTTTTCTTGTCGATGCTGCATGAAACTAGGTACATTTGTATTCTGTTCCTCTGGTGTTTGTGTCTGTGGAATATCCTTTTGCTCAGATGAATAAGCCTGTTGGGTGCTCTGTTCCTCAGTGGCTTGTGTCTGTTGAACATTTTGTTTCTCAGCCTGCTTGTCACTCTGTCCCTGTATCTCCAGCTCAAATTCATCTTCACTGTCCTCTGAGAGGAAGAGCATGACAAAAGCCGCCCTACATGTGGCCAGCCTTGATCACATGCTTCAGGATCCTTTCCTGGACCCAGAAGGGTAAGGGTGGCCAGCAGCTGGAGTGACAGTCTGGCATCCCGGGAACACTAAGGGTCCACTCTGTTTTTTTCCCAGTGGCAGCAGAGTAAAGCAGGTATTATTTTAAAATGCTGTATTGGGCCTTACCCCAGCTTGTCCCCATCTGAGCCCCATTTCTGCTCTGGGAGTCATCAGGACTGCCCAGGGACAGAACAGGGCAGATACCCTGTGTCGTACAGACTGAAGAACTCTCAGATAAGGGCAAGCTGGGGTAAATTACCTATGTAGATAAGGCCTAAGTTACAATATTGATCTTTTCCATGAATACACAGGGAAACCAGAAAAAGAGAAATCTGATATGCAAGAAAAATAAAATAAAAAATGTTGGTTCACAGCTAATGTCAGAGGTAAGAGTATCACATATAATGTCCTTCTCAGTTCAGCCTGTGCACCTTAAGAAGGCTTGAGATTCTAGAATTCCTGCCTGTGTTCTGATCTCCAAAAGTTTTCATCTGAATTTAATTGGCTGGCTCAACAGATGCATGGATATTCAACAGCATTCCATAAATCTGCTATCTCTTTCAAATTCATGCAGAAACAGCCGTGAACCAAGAATACTACATAGTTTTCTGTTTAAACCCAAGGCTTTGAAATAGAATTCCATTTGAAATCCTAGAAGAAATTTAGGAAGGGCTGCTGCTGCTGCTTCTTCTTACTAGAGGGAAGGGGATGGAGAGAGGAGGCAGCAGGTGGTAGCACACACTGGGAACATAAACAGGTCCCAAACAGCATATAATAAACAGCAGAGTGTTGTTCCTTCAGGCATCAGAACAAGGCACAGACACATAGCTTTATGTCTAAAATAAACAGCTTCTTTTTACTTGGGCATAATAAAGAGTATTTACAGATATATACAGCATTCAAGAGAAAACA
Organism: Gambelia wislizenii; assembly: GCA_030847615.1. Classification (NCBI taxonomy): domain Eukaryota; kingdom Metazoa; phylum Chordata; class Lepidosauria; order Squamata; family Crotaphytidae; genus Gambelia; species Gambelia wislizenii. The sequence goes on along the minus strand of JAUMIR010000008.1, from coordinate 29,222,735 downwards.
TCTTCACTCTGTGAAATCCAACACAGAACTCCTTAGTTCAGCTCTATAGCACAAACTAAAAACCCAGCTCTGCAGGGTTCCTAGCCCCTCCCCCAGTCAGCTCTGCACCACACCTAGAGCTCATCAATATTGATACATTTGCAATTGCCACTAGCTCTCCAGATCTGTGCAGACTGATTGCTACATCACAGATCTTCACAGAATAAATCTAATTAAGGTATGTCCCAATATCCTGACAGTTAGGACTGCTTCCACTGGCAGTGTCTGTAGTTACAGGACCATGAAGATCCAATGGCTCTGAGCTCCTGGAGGAAGGAGAATGCAACTGTGTACCATTTCAGAGCACACCATCATTTCTGATAGAGAGTGAGATCAATTCATCATTCAGATGCATTTAAAATTTCTTATCTCATCTGAAATTTCCTTTATAATAGCTGTACCCAGTGTAACATACATCGTTGTCTTATCCCATTCCTCCAACACACTTTTGGGAGGAGAGACCAAGTTCTGCCACATCCTTGGGGAAGGAAGCCCAGTTGGGCTTTACTCCCAAGTAAACCCACCCAGGGTTGCAGTGCTGCCCCCCGAGGCAGCTGCAAGAAACCCAGTCTGGAGGCGTGTGCGGGGCTTGACTGAACAGCCTGGGGGGAACAATTTGCTCAGGAGTAAACCCCCATGGACCTGCCCAGTGGCGTGCTTGGGACGTACAGCAAGTAGACATGTTCCACACATTCCTGCTCCCAGTGTTCTGATTGTCCAACCAACAGAGCTTTGAGTGGTTGGGAAGTTTCCTAAGAGGCCAATCAGCAACATACGCAAGAGAATTAGATAGATAGATAGATAGATAGATAGATAGATAGATAGATAGATAGATAGATAGATGACAGTGTCTTAACTGTTAGACCAGGTTCCATGCATGCAAAAATTAATTGCTCTAGCAGTAAAAGATGCTGATTAGCATCTGATTTCTTGTGCCTCTTTTGAGGCACTACGCAGAGAAGATGGCAAAATGCTAACAGGGGACAGAGAAAAGGCAGAATTACTCAACATCTTCTTTGCCTCAGTGTTTTCAGAAAAGGAAAAGGATGATTAACCTGAGGATAATGGGACAGAGGACACAATAGGGGAAATCCAGCACAGAATAAGCAAAGAGGTAGTACAGGAATACCTTCTTAATCTAAATGAATTTAAATCTTCAGGACCAGATGAACTACATCCAAGAGTATTAAAAGCGCTGGCAAATATAATCTCAGAGCCATTGGCAATAATCTTTGAGGACTCCTGGAGAACAGAAGTCCCAGCAGAGTGGAGGAGAGCAAATGTTGTCCCCATCTTCAAAAAGGGGAAAAAAGAAGATCCCAACAATTATTGTCCAATTACTCTGACATCAATGCCAGGGAAGATTCTAGAGCAGATCATTAAACAGAGAGTTTGTGAACATTTAGAAGGCAATGCCATAATCACAAAAAGTCAACATGGGTTTCAGAGTAACAAGTCATGCCAGACTAATCTGATCTCTTTTTTTGATAAAATGACAAGCTTGGTAGATGAAGGGAACGCTGTGGATACCTTGATTTCAGTAAGGCCTTTGACAAGGTTCCACATGACATTCTTGCAAACAAGCTTGTAAAATGTGGGCTAGACAAGTTAACTGTTCAATGGATTTGTAATTGGTTGACTGGCCAAACCCAAAGGGTGCTCAGCAGTCGCTCCTCTTCCTCTTGGAAAGATGTGACCAGTGGGGTACCACAGGGTTCTCTCCTGGGCCCAGTCCTATTCAACATCTTTATCAATGAACTGGAAGAAGGAATTAGGGTCATACTTATCAAATGTACAGATGACACCAAATTAGGAGGAGTAGCTAATATCCTAGAGGACAGGATCAAAATTCAAAATGACCTGGATAGAATGGAGATCTGGGCCAAAGCTAACAAAATGAAATTCAATATGGAGAAATGTAAGGTACTGCACTTAGGACGGAAAAATGAAATGCATAGATATAGGATGGGGGAGACCTGGCTGAATGAGACTACATGCGAAAGGGATCTAGGAGTCCTAGTAGACCACAAGTTGAACATGAGTCAACAGTGTGATGCGGCACCTTAAAAGGCCAATGTGATTTTGGGCTGCATCAATAGAAGTATAGTGTCTAGATCAAGGGAAGTCATAGTGCTGCTCTATTCTGCCTTGCTCAAGCCTTACCTGGAATACTGTGTCCAGTTCTGGGCACCACAATTCAAAAAGGATATGGACAAATTGGAGCGTGTGCAAAGGAGGTTGACTAAAATGGTGAAAGGTCTGGAAACCATGCCTTATGAGTAAAGACTTAGGGAGCTAGGTATGTTTAGCCTGGAAAAAAGACAGTTAAGGGGTAATATGATAGCCCTGTTTAAGTATTTGAAGGGGTGTCACGTTGAGGATGAAGCAAGCTTGTTTTCTGCTCCTCCAGAGAGTAGAACACGGAACAATGGATGCAAGCTCCAGGAACAGAGATTCCACCTCAACATGAGGAGAAACTTGCTGACAGAAAGATCTGTTCGGCAGTGGAACACACTCCCTCAGAGCGTGGTGGGGTCTCCTTCCTTGGAGGTCTTTAAACAGAGGCTGGATGGCCATCTGTCAGGGATGCTTTGATTGTGTATTCCTGCATGGCAGGGGGTTGGACTGGATGGCCCTCATGTTCTCTTCCAACTCTACAATTCTGTGATTCTAGGATTTTAAGATATTGTATTCTAACATTGCAGTTTTCTCATTCCAAATGTACCAGTATGTCTCCTCAGCAGTGGCATCACTAAAACATGTGTCGCCCATCCTCCTGACAGTGTCACCTGGTGTGGTTTGGCCTCTCCACACCCCTCTAGTGTCATCACTGCTCTTCAGGAAGAGCACTGGCAATCAATCAAGACTCTAGGTCCCTAGCATCCCAGAGTGGGATCCTATCAGCTGCTATTGGCCTCTGTTCCTTGCAATCAGCCATGAGCTGGGTTCTTGCTAATTCAAATTCCATTCTGCAAATCCAGTTCAGAAAGTTTTCCCCTGTGAGTTTGGAAATTGTCAGCTTGGTACTCCAGCCTCTTTGCTCTCCCACATGGGCTGGCTCTTTTATGTACCTAAATTTTTCAATAAATCTCTTAAAATGACAAAAGCCTGGGCCCCCGTAACCTGAAAGAGAGGGCATGTAGTGATTAGAGATTCTGATTAAGGAGTAAAGACACTAATGTCTCAGGGAAACAAACTAAAGACTTTATTAAAGGAACTCAATTTTTTCTTTTTTTATAGCTATTTTTTATTGAATTTCTAACATAAAAACACATAAACAAAAATAATACATCTATCATTACTCTTTATCAATCCCATACACATGCATCTTCTTATTGTATTTCTAATCACCTCTACTGTTAAAATTATCATCTTTGTTGAACTTCCTACTAGTTATCCAGCCAAGTAGAACTTTATTTGCTATTTACATTGTCTTCATAAATAAATAAAGCTTTAACGTCTTGGCCTTATGCATGAATTAAAATATCTCACCCCTCTCTTTGGTCCCTCCACCTTCTCATTAAAGATCTTAACTCCCAATGACTATTAATTTTGACATAGGGAATATCATTAAAGGAATTCCATTCTAAGATAGGAAAGTTACTCAGGGTGCTAATCTAAACTAGCTACCTTCAAGGGAATTGCTGAGAGAGAACTCATGGGAAGAAGAAGAGATGGAAACATCTCTAAGAGTATCAGTTTACAAGACAGGGGGTAAGGATAGGTAGAGGAGAAGGGAGGACGCTTTGGGTCACTCAAACCATCTAACCCTATTACTACTGCCTCCTCTAAGGCATTTTTGACTCTTCAGTGCTAAACATTGTTGAACTTCCAACCATTTCCTTCCCCAGTCAGCTGAGACCAGCTGCTGGTATGAGTCATCTCCCCCTTCCCTTCCCCACTGGTCAGTGACGGCCCATCCCAGGGCTTGGCAGCTGCTGGACAATGAGATGACACAGAACTGTGTATGCAAAGTTATGCACAAATGTAGGACCTCAGCCACTGTGTGGATGGCTCTGCATATTATGGTTGTAAATCTTCATGAATTTTGTTATTGCAAGAAAGAATGAACAGTTTTTACCATTTCCCCCCTCATTGCATGAAAGTTATTGAAAACTGCACATCTTGAACACTATTTGCAGTTTGGGACTTATTCTATGCAAAAAACAAAAAACAAAAATGTGCATGGCTTTTTGCACAGAAAATAACATTTTTATTTTATTCTGTAGAGAAAATGTTTTCTGGCTGGAAACCTGTTTTCTGCACAGAAAAAAAGCTATTTTCTGCACAAAAATGTCATGTATATTGTTTGTACAGAATTTTCCTAAACTGTGAATAATCTCACTGGTCTGGATTCTCCTCATCCAGATTTCCTAACATTTAAGAAGGTTGGGTTGGTTTCTTTGTTCTGCTAATTTCTGAACATTCTTTCCATCCCTAGTTCATGCCATCACTAATAAAAGACTGTCTTGCTGTGTTGATTGCTCTACAATCTGTTTCTCCATTTTCCTCATCAGTCACAAAATGCCCTTTCCCCATTTTTCAATTTCAGGTTACTTCTAAAATACAATTTCTTGTCCAGAGTTAATGAATGAGATGTACAGTACAGGAGAATGCTGAACTCATCAAGAGGCATTATAATTTAAACCAGAAGAATAGATAATCAGGGAGCCAACCATGACACATGAATATTCTGATAGATCTGGAGATGCAAATTGGATAGGCTAATTAAAAGCATGTTAAAGGATAGTTGTAGTAAATGAAGGCCCATGTATTCTGTGTGTGTGGGAATATGAGATTCATTGTGGCTGGAAGATAAAATCCATACTCATTTCTCAACACCAGGTGAGAATAGCTCTATTTCCATGCAGATCCCTTTTCTTCCCCGCATCACTAGTCTGGTTTAATAGATATTCCTTCTCATTCTACAACAGCTAATCTCCAACACAGATAATACCTCAATGTCTGGTGGAAGAATATCCTTGTCCTACTTCTTCCTTTAGGCACCAAGGTAAATTGGGCTAACATCACTCTAGGATCAAGGAAGATTGTAATGTGGTTCAGGAAAGCTGTAATAACAGCCAATTTGTATATTCATCTTCAGGAAAGATCTCCACATCCATAGTTGTAAAGAAGGAGAATGCTTGGGAACTAGGCCATAGTCTTCTTGTTCTTGTGTAAGGCCTGGTTTCACATGTAGAATTAAGGCCTGGGTTAGTCTTGACTAGAGTAAAGATTAAACCTGGTGACACAGTGGTTAAACGCCAGTACTGCAAGCCACAGTGTTGCAAGTTTGATCCCAAGGTCTCCAGTGTTCACTCAGCCTTCCATCCTTTTGTAGGTCAGTAAAATGAGTAATTGGCTTGTGGGGGCAATTAGCTAACACACATTGGAATCCACTTGGAGAGTGTGTAGCACACCATAAAAGCAGGGTAGATGTGTAAGTGCTATTGCTTAACAATTTGTAAACTGCTCTGAGACCCTTCATGGCTGAACAGCGGGGTATAAATATCTGAAATAAATAAATAAATAAATAAATAAATAAATACCAGTTGAATAGGTTCTTGAATGGTGAGTCAATCCCATTGATCCCACTGACTCTAGTTAGGTCTACCAGAAGGAGTCAAGCCCATACATGCTAATATTAATTACCTGTGAAATGATTCATATGGGTGGCTATATTTTTAAATTGGGGTCCCTGTTCCTTCATGGGTAATCCAAGATTGAAATCTTGCTATTAGGGTGATATTGTACTTTATTAGGACAACTAAAAAATAATAATAATAATTAAAAACTGCATGCAAGATTTCAAGGTCTCCCAATCTATTCATCAGGCAAAGTGTCAACATTATTTTTATCTGGTCATCTGAAAAGATGTTGCACGTTCTGGTATTTATGATTTGTCCTTTGGAGGTGGGTGGCCTAATGAAAATTATTATTGTAATATGGATTTTGGATTTTGTTCTATGATCAATGTGAAAGCACTTAACAGGTATCCTCTTGGTGACTTTTGCCAGTGTAATGTGTCAGGACTAGTCCCCAAAGGTGCCTGTTCCTGCCATTTTTTTAAAAAAGTGGTTCTGTAACCTTGCTGTAACTTTGCTGTTAATTTTGTTTTCATTTCTCTGTACTGCCCAATGAACACTTTCTAGTGAGGAGTATATGGTTAGTATGGAATGGGAGATAAGTTGGCAGACAGCTGCAGAAGGTGTCTGGGGAAAAGAGGACATATGATTGTGGGGGAAGAAAGGATCAAGTGATGATAGGTAATGAATAGCTTTGTAGCTGACCAGATATCATAGATTATAAACTGCTTTTAGTATATTGTCTGCTCCCTAAGTTTCAGTTTCAGTTCTAAGCAACAACCTTGTATGAACCACTTTTTGGATTACTGTGCCAAAAAAAGTTTTCTGTTTAACTCTGAAACTGCTGGACACTGTGTCTGGGGACTTTATCAGACATGGAAATAGGGCATCATCATCATGCCACATAAATGCGAAAGGGCACACAGATCAGATGACATCACCCTTTCACGGTTATAAATAGCCAAAATCCCATCGTTTTTATAATTGATGGCTTAAGCCCTCAATAGATCTCCCTGCCATTTTTTTGCTGGCATTGCCGGCATGTGATGCCGGCAATGCCAGCCGAAACTCCTCTTCACTACCTAAACCTTTGTAAGCCAAAAAGGAAGCCGAAACTCCTCTTCACTACCTAAACCTTTTTGAGAGGTTCTACCCGCAATGTTGGATGATGCAGAGGCTGGAACCCAGACGGAGAAAGACCTGGCTGCAGGCAGTGGCCAGGGAGCCGGAGCCCCGGTGGGAGGGTGCCAGCATGTCGGGGGATGTTGCAGGAGTGCCTGAAGAAGATGGGAGCCAGACAACCAAAGCTGGGAGGAATGCAGGTCTCGTCGGTGGGACAGGCCCCTGGCCAAGGGGCACTGAGAGCCGGGGGTGCGGTTTTCTCTGGCAGAAGTAGGAGCTGAGGTCCAGCAGTTGAAGCAGCAAATGAAGGTTATGCAAACGAGCCTCCTAAAGATCCTGCAGAGGTTGCCTCAGGCACCACCTGCCCCAGGAGGGGCCCAGCCTCCCCAAATTCAACCAGTGCCAGCCCCGGTACCTGGGGGAGGGGACCCTGCTGTGCCTGCTGGGGTCCCTGGCCTGCTGGCTCCTGGACAAGCCCCCCCTGGGGGAGCTGGACTGGTCGAGCCACGGGAAAGACCCCGGGGCCTAAAGCACCAAGACTTAAAGGCGACCTTTGATGGAGATGCAGCAAAGCTACCATACTTCCTGACCCAGGTGATGGGGTTTGTCTCAGTGGGATGAGGAGTTCCAGATGGAGGCTGAGAAGGTACAGTATGTGTCCAACCAGCTAGAGGGAGAGGCGGCGCAGTGGTTGGTGGGGCTTTATGATATGGGAGCCCCAGAATTAGGAAACTTCCATGAGTTCATGCTGGCTCTATGGGCTCAATTTGAAGACCCCCTGAGAGTAAGAAGGGCCCACACAGACCTCTAGCAACTGAAGCAAGGTTCGAAGTCCGTGGCTGAGTACACCGCTGAATTTCACCACCTGGCCAGTCAGGTGCCCGACTGGACAGAGACCATAAAGGTACAATTCCTCCAGGATTGGTTGAACGCAGACATCCTCAAATGGGCGTTGTTCCAGGGGAACCCTGAGACCCTCTTGGGATGGGTACGGCTTGCTGGAGAAGTGGAGACGCTAAGGCGGAGCATCAAGCTGGCTCGGCGCCAGGACGGATCCAAGGGGAAGACCACAGGGTCCACCGGGAAGAAAAGTAAAGCGGCCCACCCAGGCGGAACCATGACGGGGGAGTCGGAGAGGTAGCAAAGGATGAGGAAAGGCTTGTGCTTACACTGTGGAAAAGGGGGCCATCGCATAGCCCAGTGCCCAGAGAGGAGCCCTCGGGAACCAGCGGCAGCCGAGATGCCCCAGAGGAGTGAGGGGAAATTGTCGGTACCAAAGACCCCACTCAAGCCCAAGCCCAAAGCAGCGGTACCTGCCTTGATACCAGGCCACACGGCAGGGGAGTCTTCAGAAGAACCAGATGACAGCGGATCTTCCTTTTCTGATGCAGAGCTGGCGGGAAACAGCTCCAGCCCGCCCTACTAAGCGCCCAAGGGCGGGCTAACCCTGAAGGGTGCCTGGATGCTGTGGTGAGTGGGGTGAAAGGCCCTTTCTTCATAAAAGACAAGTTAGGGGTTGGAAAAGGGGGGGCACCCAAAAAGTAATATTAATGGTTGATTGCGGGTGTACCCAAGTCCTAATGCACCCCTCCCTGGTCAGTGAGATGGACATTAGCACTATCAAGCTGGACAAGCCAGAGTGGCTGTCTCAGATGGATGGAGGGATGATGAAGGGGGGGCCCTGCAAGGCGAATGACTAGTCCAGTACGCATGAGAATGGGGAATCATCAGGAGGAGCTTCAATTTGTGATAGCCCCAGGTTTAGTTTCCGCTGCAGTGGTGGGATTAAACTGGCTAAAGTTCCACAACCCCATCATAGACTGGGTAAAAGAGACAATGAATTTTGGAGATCCTGTGTGTGTGCAGGAGCACGGGGTGGGGGAAGCTTCCCCAGGGGGAGGAGTCCCTCTAGAGGCCAATTCGCAGAACTGCACAACTGCTTTAGTCCAAGGAGAGCTGAAAGGGTTACCAGTGGAATATATGCCATGGCAGTTTGTATTTGAGGAGAGGGAGTGTGACATTTTGCCGCCCCACCAACCCTTTGAGTGTGCCATTAAGATATTTTCCGAGACTAAGCTGCCCAAACCCAGGATTTATTACATGACGCCAGCTGAGATGGATGCCCTCCAGGAGTTCATAGACAAAAAATTGGCTCGGGGGTTCATCAGGGCCTCGACCTCACCTTTGGAGGGCCCTGTTTTGTTCAGGCGTAAGACAGATGGGGGTCTTCATCTATGCCAAGCTTACCGGGGGTTAAACGCAATCAGCATTTCTAATCAGTACCCCCTTCCCTTGATGAAGGATATACTGGCCTATTTGTCCAAGGGGAAGATATTTACAAAACTGGACTTGAGGGAGGCTTATTACAGGGTATGAATCAAGGAGGGGGATGAATGGAAAACTGCCTTCAATTGCCCCCTGGGGGCTTTCAAATTCCTAGTAATGCTTTTTGGATTAAGTGGAGCTCCAGGAATTTTTCAGAACCTGATCAATGATGTACTGAGAGAACTTTTGTACAAGGGGGTCTTGGTGTATTTAGATGATGTACTGATTTATTCTGAGGATTATACGTCCCATGTGAAACTGGTGAAAAAGGTACTTGCTAGACTGGGGGAGAACCATCTGTATGCTAAAATGTCAAAGTGTGAGTTTCACCAAAGCCGCTTAGATTACCTGGGGTACCGCATCTCAAATAAGGGGATAGAAATGGACCCCGAAAAAGTAAAGGGGGTATTGGCATGGGAGACCCCTAGGACCAGGAAGCAGCTGCAGAGCTTCCTTGAATTTGCTAACTTTTACTGGTCCTTCATCCCTGACTTTGCTACGGTAGCCCTTCCACTGACTGACCTGTTAAAAACCAAAAGGGTGGGAGAGAAAACGCGAAAGGGAAGGGGGAAGGCTGAGAAACCTCCCCCAAAGATTGTGTGGTCTGACAAATGCCAACAGGCCTTTGATAAGCTGAAGAAACTCTTCACCTCTGAACTAATTCTTAAACACCCCAACCACTCCCAACCTTTTGTGTTCCAAGTTGAGGCTTCAGATGTAGCAATGGGAGGGGTGCTGTTACAACGGGGTGAGGAGGGGGAGCTTAGGCCGTGTGCATACCTGTCCAAGAAATTCAATGAGACTGAGCAAAATTGGCCTGTGTGGGAAAAGGAGGCGGATGCAATCAAGCTAGCCTTAGAGATTTGGCGCCACCTATTGGAGGGATCTTCCAAACCATTTGAAGTTTGGACAGATCACAAGAATTTAGAAGCTTTGGCCACCCTGAGGTGGTTGAACCCCAAACAGGTTCAGTGGGCCAGTTTCTTCTACCGGTTCAATTTCACCCTGAAGTTTATCCTGGGAAAAAAGAATTTCCTAGCTGACGCTTTGTCCAGACATCCCCAACATGACAGCAAATGGAAGGAGGTGGTTGACACTGTCTTCTCCCTCTCCCACTTGGGACTAGCAGTCATAACGCGCAGCAAAGCCAAGTGTCAAGAGGCCCAGTCCAGCCCCTCTTTGGAGCCAGGGCTTGACCCTAAGGCAACTCGAAATGCCGTCCCACCAGCTGTAGGCACAGATTCCAGTGAGGCACTGGCCATGCCAGTGTTGGCTCCTTTCCCCCCTTCCCGCGGTGATGGGGGTGGGTGGCAATCCCAAATGGCATCGGCCCTTCCCAAGGACCTGTGGTTTTTGGCTCACCCAGGGGAGGTGGCCCTCCAGGAAGGGGGAGCGCCTATATGTCCAAAGGCCATGTGGTCATCCATTCTCAAGCAATGCCATGATGTTAAAAGTGCTGGGAATTTTGGATATGTAAAAACCTTGCATTTGGCCTGGAGGCAATTTTGGTGGCCAAAGATGAGAACGGAGGTGGAGGAGTATGTCAAAGGGTGTCCCACATGTGCAATGGCAGAAAGGGGGACGGGAAAGCCAAAATGCTTGCTGCAGCCTTTGCCTAAGCCATCCAAGCCTTGGGAAGTTATCAGCATGGATTTCATAGTGGAATTACCGAAGAGTACAAAAAAGACTGTTATTTGGGTGGTGACTGACATGTTCTCAAAACAAGCGCATTTTGTGGCCTGTAAGAAACTCCCAACTGCCCCCCCCCAGTTAGCCAGGTTGTTTATTCAACACATTTACAGGCTACATGGGTTTCCTACTAAGATTGTGTCTGACCGGGGGGCTCAGTTCACTTCCCAGTTTTGGAAGGCGTTCACAAACCTTCTGGGAGTCGAGTTGGGGCTCAGCAATTCCCATCATCCTCAGAGTGATGGACAGAGCGAACGTATTAATCAGGTTCTGGAACAATATTTGAGGTGTTATGTGAACTTCCAGCAATCTGACTGGGTGGACCTCTTGCCTTTTGCGGAGATCGCCTATAACAACGGCACTCACCAGAGCACCGGCTTCTCCCCTTTTAAGATTGTTTCAGGACAAGACTTTAATCCTCTACCACTAGGGGAGGGGACCTCCAAGGACCCGGTCTCAGTGACCCAGTGGAGTCAAAAAATTAAAGATGCCTGGCCAAAAGTTGTTTCGGCCTTGGACATTGCAAAAGCACGATACAAACATCATGCTGACCAGAAACGGAACCCCACCCTGGAGTATGCCGTAGGGGACTTAGTGTTCTTGTCCACCAAGTTTCTTAAAAGCCTCCAACCTTCGAAGAAGCTGGGGCCCAAATACATAGGTCCTTTTCCTATTGCTAGAGTGATAAACCCTGTGGCATTTGAACTGTTGCTGCCGAAACTGTATTGTAATGTTAACCCTGTGTTTCATTCTAGGTTGCTCAAGCCAGTGTGCCCTCCATACCGTCATCATCCAGACCCAGGACCTGTACCCCATCCTATCCTGGTCGACAAACATCAGCATTTTGAAATTTCTGAAGTGTTGGACTCTAGGGTTCACAGGGGGGGCTTGCAGTATTTGGTGAAATGGAAACATTTGCCCTTAGGGCATGCTGAGTGGGTCAGTGTCGAACATGTGAATGCTCCGTGCTTATTGCAAAAGTCCCATGCCTGCTTTCCTGATAAGCCGGGCTGAAAGGGGGGGGGGTCTCTTCAGGTGGGCAGTATGTCAGGCTCACCCCTGAATTCTGGGATTTGGAGTGGAATTCATGGAGGACCCTGACATGAGGCTGCCTCTGGCTTGTTTCCCTTGCCTAGGCCTCTGGGGGTTTTGGAGAGGGGCCAGCCTGCCTTGTTGGCCTGGGAACGCTGCTCTCCACCACAGCTCAAGGTCAAATCTTCCAGGTGCAAGCCAAGCCGTTGTTCCTCCCTAAATGCCATTCTCACGCTGTGGGGGTTTATCTGAGGGTTTGTTCTAGCTGTATTCAGTTTTGGCTTTGTTCCATGTTCCTGACACATTATTCCTTGCCAATAAAGAATTTTATTGAGTGAATGCGAGCGTGTGTGCTTGGTATATCATACCTCTGCCCTTGAAATCTTGTACTTACCCTGACAATGCCCTCTCTGGTGTGAACACTTCCAGGTCAGATTGGGACTTCCAGGTAAGTGATGAACTTTTTTTTTTTTTTTACCCTCCACGGGTTATTTGGCATATTGCTTGGTGTGATTCTTTGACATGTATTTTTATTTTTTTTAATTTCTTGTGCAATGAAATTATGTAAGATTTTGAATGAGGAAGTGAACCTCTTCATTCACGGAGGAGCCTTTGCTGGGAAAGGAGGTGAGTGGGAGGGTGGAACGTTCTTTTGCCAGCACAAAAATTGTGTGTGGTTTGTTTATTTTATTATTATTATTATTTTGGAGTGTGTGTGTGTGCAAGCAAAAGAACATTTATAAGACTGTGTCTGATAAAGTCCTGGGAATGCAAGTACATGACAAATATTCAACTACGCTAGTGCAAGGTACTTTTTAGAATGGCGAATAGTGATATTAGAAGACTGAAGAAAAAAACCCAGCTCTATCAACACAGAAAATCCTGGTCACCTTGCCAATTCAAGATTGTGACTTGCTTGATTGAACCAAACCACCTGTAATAATGGCAGGATGTCATTATGACTGGTTATGACTGATTGTGAAATTGGCACTAGACTCTCAGAGCTTATCCACTCCTGATTTTGCAGTATTTCTCCCCCCACCCTGATTTGAAGTACAGTCCTGTACACCTTTACACAGAAATAATTTGCAATGCAATTTCTTACTCCAAGGTAATGGCTGTAATTCTGTAGCTGTTTACAGATAGTATCAGCTCCACTGAACTCAATAAAACTTACTTTGAAGTAGGAATTGTGTAGCTAGGTGAACAGATTTTTGCATAACAGTTTTTCACAGAGTTGGGAAGCTGCTCTTATGTTTTTATATATCCTGTGTGTTCCAAGGATCCTCTCTAGATATGCAATTCTGCAGCTACACTGACATAAAAAGTTCTTGGGTGTGCAAGTGTTCTGCACAGTGGCATTAAAAGAGAAAGGGCAAGTGGATTACAGTAAATGAGATAAGATTTTCCGATGTGCTGTAATTTTGAGCTACATTTCCACTTATCATGCCCCTTAGACAAAACAGAAGTGCTGTGCTAAAGATGTAGGGAGGGTCAGCGAAATCTTCATGGCTGGTGAACCATGTTTTCTGGAATTTATAAATGATCTGCTCTCTCTGTGTGAGCCTGCTGATGTCAGTCATTTTGGACTGAGTGCTTTATAGCTTACTTAGCCTAACATGGCTTCCCTGCCTGTTAAAATGTCACATGGATAAAAGAGTCGGCTGACAGCTCTGACAAGATTATTACTGCTGAGTAAAATCGCATTCCTGGTACTCATGTGGTCTAAAAAAATCTGTTTTGCTTTGTCTTCTGGAAAATGCATATATACACCCATATTCCCATTCTCCTGCTTAAATTTCTTTACTTGATGAATAAATATTCATAAATATATTTATATATATATATTTTCCTGCTTAAAGAAATTTAAACAAGAAAATAGGAATGTGGGGTTTTTTTTTAAATAAATGTGTTTATTGCTTGAAAGGACTTGTTTTATATTAGGAATAGACAACTGATAGCCCTTCAGATGTTGTTGGACTACAACTCCCTCATCATTGGCTATGCTGGCTGGGGCTGATGGGAGCTGCAGTTGAATAATATCTGGCAAGGGTTGGCACAAGCTGCCACCCCATTCCATAGAGCATGCCCAGGACAATATTATATCATGGTCATGTACTGTTTCCCACAACCCATGTTTATCAGGATTTAGCACAGTCAAACCAGCGGTGACAAGACAATAGAGAAAGTCACCTTCAGCAATTCCAGGAAAAGTGTGGAACAATGAGAAGGGGGAGGAGGAATTTAAATGCACTGGCCTACCTTATAGGGTTGTCATGAGGTCTACCGGGCCTACTGGAGAGTTTTTTTAATGGCATATAGTATGCCAGGTCCAGCTAGTATTGTTTATTTCCTTTTGCTATTTATACATAGAAGTCAGACAAAGACATTTTAGTATGTCAGCAATGGCTAATGATTCTTTCCCCCTCTCCTTTTATTTTTGTCTTTTTTTTTAAAATATGCTTCAACCTGCCATCTATACAAATTTCTAATATACATAATCAAAACAAACAGATTAGCCTTCATTACACAAAGGTGCCTGAGAAAATAATAAGTTTACTTTTAACAAATACCTGGTCATTTGCAAATTGCCCTGTTGCTTTCCAGCCTTTATAAAGCTTGGAGCCAAAATTCAATTTCTGGTTCCCTTAGTCCTAATGCTGTGGGAGTCTTGTGGAGAATCCACTAGAGTAACTGAACTTTTGTGCCTCATTTTCACCATTTCTTAAATATTGTGTTGAGCGTTTGTTTACTTCACCACTGCCTAGATATGTAAAGCAAGCAAACAAGCTGGTAGCATCAGTTATGTTCTCACTGCCTTTTCTTACTTGCATATTGTCATTTCTTACTTACTCATTGGCTAGAGTAGCACTGAACAACTAGATTTGGGTTGGTTCAATATTTGCCCGACATCCACTCAGCTAGCTTTATCAGTGACCTGTTATGCTTTTTGTTTAGACTAATTTTTGGTCTTCTTTGAGAAATTAGGGGAGTAGCGGGAGTCATCATAAGGGAAACCATGATGTTTTCAAGCCATTTTTAGATATTTTGCAGTGATTTACAGGCATTTTTTTTTAAAAAAAATAACTTCTTTTAAATTGGGGGAAGCTTTGGGATGTCCCAGGAAGCTCAGGCAGTACAGAAAAGAGTCCTGGGTCTATGAAGCTTACAGTTAGCAGTTTGTACTTCTCCCATCCTTGGCTTTGGGGAAAAGAATATGGCAATGATATGTGGAACAGTAGCAGGGTTATGGGTTCTGATGATAGGTTATGTCCCTGAGTAATAAAATTCCCACGGATATGGAACTATAGATTTCTCAAGCAAATGTAATCTCTGTACATATTTCCAAGTTATAGTTCACTCTAAAGTAAGGATGAAATTCTCCACTGTTTCTTCTTGAAGCAATTTTAGTAATTTTCTTCCCACTGCAAGAATGCCACACAATTTCACAGTTTTCCTTTGCAACTTGGGACTTCTTCTGTGAAAACAAGAACAAGAACATATGTGGTTGTTTTGCACAGAAATCAGCATTTTGGCCCAGTTTACAGTACTGTATTTATTTTGCAGAAAATAATGTTCTTCTATAGAAATATTAGTATGAATGTTTCTACACAGAAAATGTTGTTGAGAAACCATGATAAGAAGAATCCTCTGCTGAAAATATCTTCATAGTTTGGGATTTGTTCGGTGAAAATATTTCACATAGTTGTTTTGAGCAGAAAATGCTGCTTTGTACACAAAACTATGTGCAAATTTTTGTACAGAATAACTCCCAAACTACAAAGATTTTCAGCCCAAGGGGTTGTCTAGATGGTGAACATAATCCTAATAGAATTTGCCTTTTGTCCCAATGAGCTCCAACTGAGAAAGAGCAGGGTCCAAAAAACTCCATTTACTGAGTGGAGAAAGGCTTAGTGGCTTTTCCTGAGGTTTTTTTGAATAATGTGTGGAAATGTGCATTACTGCTCATTTAGACATCCAATTTGCTAGGCAGCACATTATCAGTGAGGGCAGAAGTGGAAAGCTGATTGGTTGGATGTGCACGGTGGGGGGAGAGACTTCCCAGCTATGAAGTGGCCAGAAGCACCATTTTGGAGTTTCACATTATTGATCATGCACTTTTTTGCTGTGCGGAGGTGACTAAACAGCATTTTTAAGTGGAAGGTGGCACTTGAGCACCTTTGATGTACAGTGTGCAGTGGCGACAACTTGTGGAGAATAATAATGCAAGTAATTCACTCTCAGCCACCATCTTGATACATAGGCATGGCTGTGTGTGCACTTCAAACACAGATAGCTTCGCATCCCAGTGATTTTGCTCAAGGACCGTGGAGACAAATGAATATTGCTGCAAATTTACATGAATGTGCAGGACTCCACATTATATCTTCTAGTCTAGAGAAAGCCCAGGATTCTTCTTATAAGGTTTTTTCAACACTAAAAAAAAGGGAGGGGTATGACAATTAAAAAATAAATAATGTCTTTCCTTCCTTACTGTACAAGTAAGCAGATAGAGGACCTTTAGCAGCCTAAACAATGAGCGATGCCCATCCTTGACAGGTGCCCTAACTTCTCTTTGGCTCTTCCCACAAGAGTCTCTCTCTGGCTCTTCTTTGCAAACGAAGATTCAGGAAGGACTCATCCCGCACTTTCTGCAAGCGCACTGATGACTAAAAAGTCCAATCCAAGATAAACATGTCCGGTTGCAGAAAACACAGCAGAAGGTCTCTTTGGGTGAAGTTTCCGGGTTGTGATTCTTTCTGCATTGTCGTTTCTCTTCAAGACTTGTTTGGCGTGAGTTCTCAAATAAGGCGGCAGCATTGTGGATAGTGTGTCTCCATGCCTACTGATGTGTGGCGAGGTCGAACCATTGTTGGTGATCAATTTGGCCAAGCCTGAGGTGTTGTTTCAGGGAGTCCTTGTATTGCTTTTTTGGAGCGCCCCTCTTACACTGACCTGTGGCGAGTATGGAAGGAAGAAAGGAAGCATAAGGCATCCATACTTCTCCACACCACTTCCTTGTAATATTTCTTTTTAAACAGCCAGCTCCGTATGGATACAGCATTTAGAAAGTACATTGTTCCACCAAATAAACACTTTTTGCTACTTGCTGAGAACTCATGTGTATTATCTCTTAACAGGATGAAGCACTGTGGCCTCAGGTAAAAACAAACAAGCAAACACTATTTAATGAACAGAAATCTTTCTATTAATGCCACTGCTTTAAAATAGACCTAATGTGAAATCTCTTTGCTTTCAATTCTTGTTCATGTGGGTCCCCTCCTTTTTTTTTTTTTTTAACATTTTTTCCATCTTGTAAAAGAGTACATTACACAAATTGCCCGAGGCTTTTGTTGTCTGAAAGGTTTTATAGCTCTTAACACTGACAATATGCTGGCAAAAGGTCCTCTAGCTGCTTACTCTAGAGTGAAATATAACCTGGAAAATATGAGCTGAGTTTACAAGTGCTTGAGAAATCCATAATTATGCATTCCTGAACATTTTGTTACTTGAGGACGTTTTTACTATCCACCCTTCCCTACTTATTTCAAATGTTTTTATAGCAACAAAGTTCATGAAACTGCAGATAAGGTAGTGTCAGCACTTTTTGTTGCTCACTGGAATTTTACAGTTTGTAACTTAGCTTGCAAAAAGGAAAAACATAAGTGTTTCCTAGGCTGAATCTTAGCATAGCACATTTCAAACCAAGTTAAGTTTTATTTTATTTTACTTTTTTAAAAAATGACAAAAGCCACATATGGTTATTTTTAGGGTAAACTCAATGGACAGAGAGAATGCTTGTAGGCTTCCAAAACAGAAGCTGAGGTACACTTATTTCTTCAGTATTTCTTTTTCAATTTTTTATTTGACATTTTCCAAAACACCATGAAACGGAATAATGGTAGTACATTACAAAAAGAAGACAAAAAAGAAAAGAAAGAGAGACAATTCTAAGGAAAAAGAAAAAAGATAAGAAAAAGAAAAGAAAGAAATAGAAAAAGTGACTTCCAATCTTCTTTCTTTGGTTGTCATAATATGTAATCAGTCTACACCCTACTGAATTATCACAATCTTCATCCTCATTTCTATAATGTATAGCTACTAATATTCCAAATAAAAACGTATAAAATCACATATATAATTTCTACAGAAAATCAATGCAGAATTAATAATCTTTATCCACTGCTACTATTCACCTTCTCCTAAATCAAACTCATTTTCTAACTCTGTTTTAATAACTGTTTGTTATAATATAACATATTCAATATTAACTGCTTTCCTCTTTATAGTAAAAACAATTTCCCCAATTCTTTACCAATTATTTCTCTCTTCCCTCTAATCCCTTTCCAGCTGTGTCTCTCCACCACACACTCTAATTTTTTTTACTTAGTCCTTCATCCTTACAACAAATGCCAACTTTATTGTAATTTGAATATTTCCCTTAATTGTCCTTCACTATTACTAAAACATCTTTTCATGCTAATATCTCTTCTAAACATCTATCCCTTCAACCCACCTATAAACCCTCCTTGATACAATGTTAAACATTTTTCTCAAATTTCAAATACCTCAAAGCCATAGTTCATAACAACTTATTTTATGCTAAATCAATATACAACAGCAAAAGAAAGAACAAGGAAGTGGTAGGGCCACTGCGGGGAGCAGATGGCCAAATACTAACAGGGGACAGAGAAAAGGCAGAGCTACTTAACAATTCCTTTGCCTCAGTTTTGTCCCAAAAGGAGAACAGTGCTGAACCTGGGGGAAATGGAACAGATAATGCAGTAGGGGAAATGCAGCATAGAAAAGGTAAAGAGGTGGTTCAGAAATACCTGGCCAGTATAAATGAATTCAAGTCTCCAGGGCCAGATGAACTACATCCAAGGGTACTAAAATAACTGGCAGAAGTAATCTCAGAACCACTGGCAATAATCTTTGTGAAATCCTGGAGAACAGGGGAGGCCCCAGCAGACTGGAAGAGGGCAAATGTTGTCCCCATCTTTAAAAAAGGGGGGAAAAGAAGACCCAAATAATTATCACCCAGTCAGCCTGATATCAACCACCTACGACTCCTCGAGCGCTTTCATCAGCGCTGTCTACGCACAATCCTAAATATACACTGGACTGACTATGAGACGAATGTTGCTGTCCTTGAACAAGCAGGGATCACCAGCATTGAGGCCATGATATTGAGAACACAGCTACGCTGGGCAGGGCACGTTTCTAGGATGGAGGACCATCGCCTCCCAAAAATACTACTCTACGGTGAACTCGCCACGGGTCAGCGTGGGAGGGGCGCTCCAAAAAAGCGATACAAGGACTCCCTGAAACAACATCTCAGGCTTGGCCAGATTGATCACCAACGGTGGTCCGCCCTGGCCTCACATCGGGAGGCATGGAGACGCACTATCCACAATGCTGCAGCCTTATTTGAGAACTCACGACGAACAAGTCTTGAAGAGAAACGACAACGCAGAAAGAATCACAACCCAAAAACATCACCCAAGGAGACCTTCTGCTGCACTTTTTGCAACCGGACTTGTTTATCTCGGATTGGCCTTTTTAGTCATCAGCGCGCTTGCAGAAGGCGCGGGATGAGTCCTTCCTGAATCTTCGTTTGCGAAGAAAAGCCAGAGAGAGAGAGAAAGATTCTAGAGCACATCATTAAACAGACAGTCTATAAGCACTTAGAAAGGAATGCTGTGATCACTAAAAGTCAACATGGGTTTCTGAAAAACAAATCATGCCAGACTAATCTTAACTCTTTTTTAAATAGAGTTACATGCTTGGTAGATGAAGGGAATGCTGTGGATGTAGTGTATCTTGATTTCAGTAAGGCCTTTCACAAAGTCCCCCATGATATCCTTGCAAAAAAAAATTAGTAACATGCAGGCTAGAAAATGCAACTGTTAAGTGATTTGTAATTGGTTGATGGGCTGAATCCAAACAGTAGTCACCAATGGCTCCTCTTCATTCTGGAGAGAAGTGACCACCAGGGTGCCATAGGGTACTGTCCTGGGCGCAGTGCTATTCAACATCTTTGTCAATGACCTGGATGAGAGAATGGAGGGCATGCTTATTAAGTTTGCAGATGACACCAAATTAGGAGAGGTAACTAATACCCAAGAGGATAGGATCAGAATTCAAAATGACCGTAATAGATTAGAAGTCTTGGCCAAAACTAACAAAATGAATTTCAACAGGGAGAAATGTAGGATACTAACCTTGGGCAGTAAAAATGAAATGAACAGCTACAGGAAGGATGACACATGGCTTGATGGCAGTACATGCAAAAGGGATCTAGGAGTCTAGGAGTCTTAGTGGACCGCAAAACTGAACATGAGTCAGCAGTATGATGTGGCAGCTAAGAAAGCTAATGCAATTCTAGGCTATATCAATAGAAGTATAGTGTCTAGATCAAGGGAAGTAATAGTGTCACTCTATTCTGCTTTAGTCAGACTCACCTGGAATACTGTGTCCACTCCTGGACACCACAATTCAGGAAGGATATTGGCAAGCTGTAATGTGTCCAGAGGAGGGTAATGAGGATGATGGGAGGTCTGGAAGCCATGCCTTATGAGTAGCAGCTGGGAAAGAAAAAGTTAAGAGGGGACATGATATCCATGTTTAAATATTTGAAGAGATGTCATACTGAGGATGGAGCAAGCTTGTCCAGAGACAAGGACATGGAGCAATGGACTCAAATTACAGGAATGAGATTCTATCTAAACATTAGGAAGAACTTTGTGACAGTAAGAGCTGTTTGGCAGTGGAATGCACTGCCTCGTAGTGTGGTGGAATCTCCTTCTCTGGAGGTTTTTAAACAGAGGCTAGATGGCCATCTGTCAGGAATGCTTTGATTGCTTATTCCTGCATGGCAGGAGGTTGGACTAAATGCCCCTTGTGGTCTCTTCCAGTTCATGATTCTATGAACATTAAGCAGTTGAATAAAGTCTTAAGTCCAGTAAAACCAATCCTTTTTTTAATGAATTCATACTTTAAATTTGACTTTTGGCTTTTTATCAGATCTTTGCATTTGTACAAACCGAATATCAATCAACCAATTCAATAAGGCCATAGGAAAAGCATTCTTCCATCTTCATCTTTCTCTCCTTCCAGAGGTCTAAGTGAAAGCTAAATATCATCATTCTGCTTCAATGACTTCCCCCAAATGTCCCAGTCCCATTCAATAAATTTCCACTCTCTTCTTTCTGGCATCTCATCTGTTTTCCAGAAGTCATCCAAATACTTTTCTCTTTTGTGATGCTTCCAAGATCTCTGGTCTTCTTTTTTCTCATGCTGTTGTTTCACCTGTTTTCAGTGCTCTCCTATGTTTTCTGCAGGATCACTTCCAAATCTCCAAATTCATCTTAATCTCGCTGCAAATTGTAAGTCACCATTTGTAATTTTTTCTTCATCTTCCAATCTCACCCCTTGATCCTCATTCTCTATTTCTTTTTCTGTTGCTTTATCTGATTTTCTAAGTCCCAGTATTTCATCCATCAGGCCTGGGCAGGACTCCATTCGTTTACAAGAAAAAGTGTAAGACTTAGTAAGCACTGGCATGAGTCTCAGTAAAAGAAAAAAAAATCATGCTGGTTTGATCTGCTTCTGCTCAAAAGCATGGTAATAAAATGTTCAAAAGTTGCAAAGAAAATGGAAGTACCTAGTCTCTGAACAACTGGCCTATAAAACAGAGGGAGTGGGGCACCAGAAAATCCAAAATGGAGACTTAAATATTACATTCTTCTGTTATAGCCCCCTTTTTAAAATTATTTTTGTATTATGCAGTAGTATTCCAAAAGTCAGAAATAGTACTTGTTACAAGGAAGGTATGTATGGATAACTTTAAAAGTTTTCTATCACTGGAAGACATTAAATGAGTTTTTGTGCATTTTTGATTATTTTTCACACTTCAGGACTTTTTTTGTTTGCAAAATATTGTTTTGTGAATAAATGGGTTGTGCTATTTGTGTAGTTTTGTGTATAATTTTTATTTTCAAGAACAATTTTGTGCAAAATCCAAGGTATATGGGACAGACACACCTACCTTGTAGTTAACTACTGTGATTTACTATTTTGTCCCTGGGTGTGAGGCTCATGATCTGTTGGTTAGTCCCAACTAGAGCAGACTCATTTAATCAATTGTTAAATGTTAAGTTAACACATAGGTAAATCCATCTGATTTAATGGGTCTTCTCTAATCAGGACTAACAACAAGATTAAGGTAAAGACATCCTTTCTTATTGAGGCAAGGAAAATTTGTGAATATTCTTTTCATTTCTATTTGTCAGTAAGTAACACTGGAATCTAAATCTGACCTGCTCAATAGGACCTATTCTTGGGGCATTGCAGCCTGAATGGATTTTGGTTTGTTTGAATTTATTTGATCTTGGACTTATTTTTAAGTTTTACCATTTGATAGAGCTATTCAGAGTAATTTGATTTTATAGGCTGAAAGGAAGCATACTTTTAATGAATTAGGCTGCTTAGTCCTTTCATGATTAATTTCAAAGATACTGAGGGCAAAAAGAAAGGAAAAAAAAGAACGTGCATTATATTTTTAATTCTGATCACAAATGCTTTCATTGAACTAAAGCTACGAAGTCCATCATTAATTTTAAAAATCCCAACTATAAATTGACAAAGAGTATTGAGTGTGGAGTGAGGTTATACTGAATTCTTTTTGCCATTTTAATGCACAGTGCAGATCATTTTCATTATTTAAATGACATACTGTAGATACTTAGGAGACTGTATGTTCATGCCTTTCTTAAGTATACAATAGTTTAATAGAATTTTTCCATTGAAATGTGTTTTTATGTCCATTTTTCTAATGTACAGATTTTGTGCACATACATAAAATGTACAAATTTGTTTCTGTAAACATATTTCTCCCTGGAGCTTATCACAATGCTTGGAAATCTATAGGTTGCATCCATGAGATGCATCCCATTCTATTTTTAGTCTCAGGAAGTACAAGTTGATTATGGGTTCCTTATGGGAGAAAGGTGGGATATTTTTTATATATATATATATATATATATATATATATACACACACACACACACACACACACACACACATATGCTCTCCCTTATCGTAGAAAGGTGGGAATATATATCTGGCTTTTCTTCACAAACAAAGATTCAGGAAGGATTCATCCTGCACTTTCTGCAATATATATAAAGGTAACAAGAAAATACAATGGGATACCAGGAAATATTTGGTGGGAGCATCTGGTACATTTCAATACCTCTTAAGACCTATTCTGGTATTTGGAATAGTGATAGCATGTGAGGAGAAGTGTATTAGTCCTACCCTCTTCATATCCATCTGCATACAAAGAAGGACAGTCAGAAGATAAGAGCTTCCACTAAACTTGGGCACTCTCCATACAGTACAGAATCACAGTTTATGTCATGGGCAGTGATGATGGGAGGTACACTAAAATGAATTACAGTTGAACCCCCTATCTGTGTAACCAATATCCACGGTTTCATTTATCTATAGGACATAAAATAGGGACTTATACCATAGAGTTTCACTGGAAAATACCTGTCAATGAAAAGTGCTGCCTTACTAAATGCTGAAGCACAGGAGCAGAATGCAAGCATGAGGACGTGTGAAAACAGGTCCCATTTGCGGGTCAGGAATGTCATCCTGGCATTCTCCTCAGGTACTTTTTTTTACTATGTCTGATAATCTCCTAAATCTAAAGATATGGGTCTGAATTTTATTTTAGTGCTAACTGGAGTAGAGCCAGTGTGGAGTAGTGGTTTGTGTGCTGGACTAGGACTCTGAGAAACCAGGTTCCAAATCCCTACTTGGCTATGGGAACCCACTGGGTGACCTTGGGCAAGTCACAGCCTCAGCCTCAGAGGAAAGCAATGGGAAATCCCTTCTGAACAAATCTTTCTAAGAAAACCCTGTGATAGGTTTGCCTTGGGGTTGCTGTAAGTTGGAAATGACTTGAAGGCATACAACAACAAAAACAGCAACAGCAGCAGAAGCAACAGTAGAGTCATTAAATCAGTTGCTTCTACTTATTCCTTGTATCAGTTGGCCTGCTCTAGTTGGGACTAACTAGTAGAATTTCAGCCATCGTTTAATTTTGTAAATCAATAGTCATATGCTTTTCTAAACGCAGAACACATGACTCCCTCCCCCATATGTCTCAGTTTTGATAGTTTTCAACTCTTTTTCTTGCAACAGTGCTTTTGCTGTTACCATGGCTGTGATGGACCTGCCAGCTGAGTTTATCTCAACACACACAGCCTGGCTGCCTGTCAATGCCACCTTACTTCAGTTCCCCTTTTAAACCCTTAACTGGACTGGCGCTGAATCTCCAGGTGACCCTTCCTGAGGATAGATTAGGTATTAGTGTGATTTCCTTTGGGTAGCATGGCTGTTACCTTTTCTCTCTCTGAATTTTAGAATTTTCTTTTTTAGTGAATGTAATAAAGCACAATGAGTCTGAACAATTAACAAAACAACCTGGTTAGTTTATTATCTTCAGGGTTACAAACTTCAGCTGTTCAATACTATGTATATAACATTGTTCCTTTTCTTAGTTTCACTTATTGTTACTCTTTAGTGACAAACTGTTTCTATAACCATATATGTTTATACTTTAGTCTTTTGACTAAGTTAAAAATTGTCTTCATACATCACACTCTCATTATCTCGCATAACAGACTCACCCACACTTTCTCTCACAACTGTCAACTTCAACTCAACTCCAACTGTCACTCTTAACTGACATTTACTCAGATCATACTTTCAGAACCCCCTCCCATCACAGTTTCCTGCACTGGGATTGGCTCCCACATTCTCTCTACTCATTCACTCAGAGACCCCTTCCATCACAGCTCCCTGTGTTAGGATTGGTTCCCCACTGCCTTCTTTTACATGCTTTCCAGCTCCAGTTCTCCACAATAAAAGATAGCAGAAAGATCAGATTGTACACTATAGCCCACCAGGTAAAAAACAATGTTGTTGAGTAGCCAAATAACTGTGTATCTTCAATTTATGCTGTTGATAATTTCTTTACTACAGCTGAATACAGGAGGAGGAAGGAAAATTACTGGAATATTTTTACTGCCTATAGTGGTTATATTCTGATAATGTTAACTTCTTAGGGTTTGGTTTCTGGCCTCCTAAGGGTGAAAAGGCTTTTATCTGTTAGCAAGGGTAAATCATTTTTCAGATTAATCTCCACATCAATAATGAAGATGTCCTTTCCAATCTGTGTGGGAGATCTTGATGCAGGACCCTTATTTAGTTGGTGCCTCATTCTTTAATGGAGACCAGAGATGAACTTAGCGGCAAAGAATTCTGTGTAAATCAGGCAAATGAATCTTTTGCTTACCAAATTAATAACTTCATTGATGCCATCAGTCTTCCATTTTCACTCCATTACATTCTGAAATGCATGTTGGATGGCATAGCAAATAAATTTAAATGAGGTTTTCATTTTTTTAAAAAAAGAACAATGAGATTGGAAAGGAGAGAAGCAATTTCATTCCAATAAATATTTTTAAAATGATTAAATGACAAATTCTATTAACAATAAAAAAGGAATTAAAGGGCATTGCTTTATGAACAGTCAGTCATCTGGAGACCTTTGCAACCCTGGTCGATTGTACCTGTAATAATTGCAAGATAGAACTTTATGGTGTCTCATTCAATATTTCTTTTCTTCTTCAAAGCACTGGTCTCATCAAGGTAATGATTAGAATGTGACTCTGAAAGTACTAGAATAAATTATATTTTGTTCCCAGAGTGCACAAGCTAAATGTCTCAAACAGTTATTTGGATTGGTATGCTGCACGAATATAAAGACCTGTTCGAACACCATAGAATGACCAAAATGAGTCCCTTTTGAGACATAATGGGAACCCAGCCCATAAAGATGATCAAACTATTCCAGGTAGCTTGGTTATTTGAATCATCCTGCCTCAGAAACTGTAGAACTTTCCTTCCTAAGAAGATCTGCTCTGCTGCATCTGTGTTGGCTTGATTTGGTGGTGCTTATATCATGTCCGTGCTACTTTTCTTGCTGTATTGTGCTGCTTGTAAAAGAGACTTGCTGGAACATCTCAATGGTTCACCTAATGCAATATTTTGCTTCTGACTGTGACTGTGAACAGACACTTCCAGTTAACCTACATGGAAATCAACCAGTCATCATTACAGCAACAATAACAACAACACCCCCCTGCTTTTGAACCCAATCATATGGGGTTCAGCATTTTTCTGCTGTAGGATTTTTATACAACCATCATTTGTGTGCATGTGCCTTCAAGTCACTTGTTGACTTATGGTGACCCCATGAATTTCATAGGTGTTTCTTAGGCAAAGAGTACTCAGAGGTGCTTTTGCCATTTCCTTCCTCTGAAATATAGCCAACAGCACCTGGTATTCATGAGTGGTCTCCCACTGAAGCACTAACCAGGGCTGATGCTATTTAGCTTCCAAGATTAGATGGGATCTGATGCCTTCAAAGTATTTTGGCCTTTCTTAATAAATTAACCCATCATAGGTTTCTCTAATCCCTCTTGAAAGGTTTTTTTTAAGCACCTCTAAACCACCTCTTTGTAACTTAAAAACAAGAACAATGGCACACAAATGGGAACAGTATCTCCAGTGTAGTTCTTCACTTAAAAACAATTGGCAGGAAAGTTGCCAGTTTAATTTTACACAGAGGCTGTTTGAGAAATCCAACTTTAGCCTGGGATTTGATGAGTTTGTCTCCTTCCAAGTTTGTCTGCAAGGTGGATCTAATTTGTAGTCTGGAATCCTCACTTTGACTAACAGCTGTGAAGGCATCTAAAAATGTAAACATTTCAAAAATGTACATAAAAATGTACACATTTGCAATATACACAAAATATGCTTTGTCAATGAGTGGAATGCATTGGTTCATTCTCCAGTGAACTTAAGGTGGTATACCTGGTTTGCCCCCATGTTACTCTCACAAGAACTCTGTGAGGTAGGTCAAATAGAGAGAGCATGAATGTCCCAAGGTCATCCAGTGAGTTTCATTGACTCTGTGGGGACAAGAATCTGCATCTTTAAGTCCAAGTCCATAAAATCCACACTAATGACACATTGGCTGAGATCCTACATCACAAAGTGTAGTATAAAAATTATGTAGAATTTGTGGCGTTACAAAGACCAGTGTCACTCCTCCCTCCAACAATGTCACCTGGTACTGTTTGGCCTCTCTGCACACCTCTAGTGCTACCACTGGCCAAATTATGCTGTGACTTCACCACTCTCAAGACTCCCCATTTCACTGCAGTATCCACCCCCCCTTGCCATTCAGTGGCTGGTAGAGAACAAGGGAGATTGGAGAAGCATCTGGCTATGTCCACATAGACCAATGATATCATCTGCCAGAGTCCTCCAGGAGCCACAGGAGAATATATTATTAGTTTGTGTCTGCAGTACAAAAAATACAGCCAAACTTTCCAAATCTGCTTGCTCTCTACCAGCCACCTATGGGGAACAAATTTAGCAAAATTGTGAGTTTTGGGGAGGGTGTTTTGGTTGTTGCAGAGGGAGGAAGAGAACATCAGCCTCTGCAATGACCAACAAAGGACATTTGCAAACAAGTTTTGGATTTACACTTGCATATGTCACTAACAGAATGCCAATCACTGAACATATTCAAACAGTGTATATAATTTGAGACTTTCAAAAATATGTATACTTTTTTAAAAGAAGCAAAGAGGAACAGATCTTTTTCCATTACACACACACATATACACACACACCAGTACAAGACATAGACTTGACATGGAGGTGGGAAGTGGGAGGATATCCCATTTCAGCCTGTATAGATTTTTATATTCCTAAACATATTCATATAGCACATCAGACTATGTCCGGCTCAGTATAGTCTACTATGACTTGCAGTTGCTCTCCAGCATGTCTAGTGGAACCATCTCACATCACCTGCTATCATGATCCTTTTTAAATGGAGTTACCAGGGACCTCAACCAGGAACTGGAACACTTAACTTGTTGGACTATAATTGCTCAAATCCCCCCCCCCCAACACTATAGCCATTGGAGTTGCAATCCAAAAAAGTACCATTCTCATGCTCTGAGGTGAACCTGGAACTTCCTGTCTTCAAGGTATCATCTTTCTATATGGAGACTCTACTTCTCACAGAATGTTTGGAGTCATTTGGGTTTCAGTGTTCTTGACCAATAGAAGGAATTTGTCAACCAGCCAGAGAGAGAGAGAGAGATATTTCTGAACAGTTTCCACAAGATAAGACTGTAGTCCAATATCCAGAAGAGATGTTTCTGCATACGAAATACATCACAGGATATGATTTCCCCACCTCTGTACTTTTCATTGCCTTGTATAACCCAGAATAATTAATTATTTTACTGAAAGAGTTACAAAGCAGTAGGCAAGCAATAGACAAATTATGTTAAAGTAGAATACACTGAAACCCCAATGCAGTCTTTGATTTCCCCTCCTCCGTTTGACGTAGCATTAAAAATGGATGAAAAGGAAAATAAATAATAAATGCATTTGTGGCAGTGCTGGGATTCATGTCTCTCCTCCTCCTCCCCATCCTTTCTCACACACCCTCCCCAGCATTAGACATACACAGCCAATTGCCCCTATTGAACAATTACTTGTAAAAAGTGCAAGCCTTCTCATCCATTTCAGCTAGGTCAAATGGATCTCAATTTTTCTTCTCTTGTTCAGGGCATGCCACTTCTCCATAATACTAGTTTAACAAGAGCCCTCTTCTGGCATACAGACATGGAAGGGCAAGCATGAATGTGCAACACTGGCCACATAATCTTGCTGATGCATGTGCTGACAATGCTTCCCAGCCAAAGCTTAGAAAGTTATTTTTTAGAACTTCTATAACATGGTGAGAACATCCATAATGATATTCTGAGCTTCTTCCTACCACAACTCAGTTATAGATAGTTTTAGCAAGTCATGATACTCATTCTTCTTAAAAGTAACTTTCCAAGCTTTGCTTCAGACAATGCATGATTATCTAAGTATAAAGGGGGCCACCATCTACACAGGTAGAACTTCCTCCATGGAACTGGGAGCCTTAGTTCAACAGGGTTTTTATTCCTGTGCTGAAAGCTCTATACATGTAGAAAAAGGTGCCTTATTCAGATGAAGCTTTGGGATGCTAGAAATGCAAAGCCAAGAGTGATGAATGCTGCGAGCTTCCATACAACATCTGGAGAGCCGCTCTTTGGGGTTGTTTAGATGATGAAAAGAATCCTCAAAGAATGAGGGCAGAATACCTTTTGTCCAGATAAGCTCCTGCCAGGATTCATCATGTTGGGAAGGAAGGGGACAGAAAACTCCAAGTAGTTCACAACTACAGCTTTCTCTGTTTATCACAATCTTTTTTAAAAAGTATGTGAAAATGCCCATAACAGCCCATTTCAACAACCAATTCAAATTGGGGCACATCCAGAAAGTTAAAACATGATTGGTCAGATGTGTGCAGGGGCGGGCTTGCCAGCAATGTAGCAGCCAGTTGCTTTTCATGGACACAACTGTGCATCTTTTTCAAGCAGCAGAGCAAAATAATAATAATAATAATAATAATAATAATATAAAAATTAAGCAGAAGATTGCTCTTCCACATCTCTCATTTAACAAGATAAAAAGAGGGGGGGAATGGAGGAGCTTTGGGGGAATAATAAGACAGGTAATTCACTTGCAGCCACCATCTTTTCTTGTGGACATGCTCTGCGTGAACTTCAATCTCGGATAACTTTCCATACCAGTGAACTTGTGAATGAATCGTGGGGACAAATGAACACTGCTATAATAGTGATGTAAAGCACTTTTCCTCCACAATTAATTGTCCCATCTGACCGAGTCCTTTGTCTGTATCTGCAATATCTCATTGACTGGTGACATGCTCAATGCATGAGACATGAAGAAGCTATGCCTCACATGTTCCTACTTGTTCCTCAACACCTTTGTTATGATATGTACCAAATGGTTACATACACATTGGGATAATTTTAAAAATTTGATTCCAGAACTGTAGCATTTATACTTAGGTGCAGCACTGCGGTTATCTTTTTTTAAAAGGTGTGTGTGTGTGTGTGTGTATTCTTGCACATATATTAAATTGTATGCAGTGGCTGAATACAGTTTGGAGGGGGGGATTGGGACTTGAAAGACAAAAGTTCCAGTTTTCACTGAGCCATGAAAACCACTGGATGGCCTTGGACATTTGTCCATCCAAAAGGAAATTCTCTGAATGTGAAACTGGCATGCATGTTGCTGGTGAGGGATGAAGCTAAGCTGCGTGAGCCCCCTGACCATCTTATGTGTCAAGTGAATGTATGAATATGACCATATGTATACTCAAGAATTTCTGTCTACCTGCCTATGGCCTACTCACTCAGGACAATACAAATTACTGGGGTCTGGCAGAGCACAAAGGAGTCCAAGACCCAATTACTCTGCATATGTTTTTCCCCCTTCCTTAGCAGTACCTTTATTTGTCAATTGTTTTACTTCCACTGTAAAACTGATGTATTTCAAAAACAATTATGATATACAAAATTAGGTATTACAAAATACTAAATATTTTAACTGGTCCATTCTTGCTGCAAGATTGAGCAGGACCGGGGACCAAGTGTGGGAAAGGAAGTGGCAGGTAAATAAGAGGAAAGGAACAAGATTGGCATGCAGATGGCATCAGAATAAGCCACAGGTAAAACAAAAGACCTCTCAAATGGAGAACCGGAGCCTACGAGCCCACTGTGGTCTCAGCTGTCCAGAGCAGGAAGAACAACAATAGTATCTCCATCTCCACAGACTGGGCAAGCAGCATTTTCAACTCTTCACCAACTTCTTTGTCTCCAGTAACAGCTTCCAAGCATCTCCTGGCTAGTGCAGGTTGAGTATTGAAGAGCATGCTTTGTGAGGTAAGGGCAGATTATGGATGAAGGTGAAAGAATGAAGTTGGGCAGGTGGCCAGGGAGAGGGTGCTGGTTGTCGGTGGCAGTGAGTGTGTGTTCCTCCTCTGCATAAAGACCTGAAGGATCTTGAGAGAAAAAGAGAATTTCTGGGGTCTACAATGATTTTTCATTGGAACACAAAACTGATTTTGGCAGCCCTCTACTCATTCTCAGGGCTGAAAAAAGACCACCTTCAAGGTCAAATCCATGTCATGGAGAGCTAATAAAAGAGGCTTGCATCCATTCCTCATATGTACACATTTAAAAAGAGGAATCATTACCTTTGTTAAGAGCAGCTGAAATGAAATCCCTGTCATTAGGGATTTTGGACTTTATCAAACACAAAACACACTAATGTTCCAGTCCCACTATTAGCAAACCCTTTCCTATCCTGGCACAATAACTCAAAATATCAGACTTACCTCCTGCAGCATTAAAAAGCAGCCCAAACATGAACAGAGTACTAATGGAGCTCTGTTCACTTCCTGGTTAGTGATCTTCCCGATTCTCATGAGAAGACATGAGCGTGGCAAATTCGAAAAATAAAACCAGAAAATTTTTACACAAGCAAAGAAACACACCTTTAAAAGTATATGTTACCCAGGGAGGTTAATAAAAAGAGTGTTACCTACCTGGTATTGCAATCTCACCCAGAAGTGTTCTGGCCAGACCAGCCATTGATGCTGCATTCACATGAGTACAATGGTGCACGGTTTCAAACACTGGCAATGCCAGCACTAAAGTGCCATGGGGATTAATTGACAGCTTCAGCTGTCAATAAAAAAATTACGGGTTTTGGCCAGTACATAAATATGAAAGGGCAATGTCATCTGGTATGTGCACCCTTTCACATTTATGTGGTTTCCTTATGACGCCATATTTGGTGCATCTGATAATGTCCTTTACTTATGGACTTGGCTCATTCTGCATTTCCTAGATTGTTCATGAGCCAGATTGATGGATGGCTGTGGAATAGATGTGACTGTGATGTTTGCAGGGGAAAATGTGCACATTTTAATGTGCATTAAACATTGTGTCCTCTCCATTGATGCCCCCTTGTCATGGGAGAGAGGCTTGCGTACCCTAATGATGTTTTGAGCTATGCTGGCGGTGGCATAATAGCCACTGGTAGGGTCTCCCATGCCAGACAGGTCAAAACCGAAGGGTCTGACAAAGAGTGTCAAAGGGCAGGATGGGCTCTTTAGCCTTATGGCAACCATCCTAGGAGAAGGAAACTCTAATCCCAAACCCGGACAGATGGTGCTCGTCCAACCCTGTAAGGTCAATCACCTAAGAGAAAGAAACTCTAACAAAACCTACAACCCGAGGACCTCACTGCTACCATCCATGCTTGCAAGGCCACAGCAGATGGACTTTTGGTTTAAAGGGTGAGGCCAGTTCTGTGCATGCTGCGCTCCACCAGAAATATCCATTGCACAGGCTCGAAGGACAAATCCAGTTCCAAAAAAGCCCTGTAGCGATAGGCGAGGGACAAAACAGCAGGTGTAAAGATGCACTGGAAACTGCAGACCCAACCCTGCATGCAGGCGGTTCAGGACTTTGGTCACTCGAGGCTGACCCGGGAGATGACAGTCTTGTTCAGCAGCATCCTGAACAACCAAGCAGCCTTTTTGAAGGAGAGCACTGCTTGCTCCATATGGAGAGGGGCCTAGAAAAGGTGGCCTAACGAAAGCTCATCCCCAACTACCTGGTTGGCTAGCCGCGGCCAACGGGCATCTTCTGATGCGGTCAAACCAAGGCAAAGAAATAAAGGCACACACCGGCCTCCAAAGGTGTAAATAAACTGACACTTACATGCTGGAACATCAGAACCATGCGAGACTCTGAAGATAATGGATGGCCTGAGCGTCCTTCTGCCCAAACATTGCGTACCCATGCTTAAGTCAGAGGAGGATATATGTTCAAGCAAGTTCTACAGTTCCAAAAGGTACACATAAGAATATACACCCCCAGTCTCCTGCCCAAAATTCCAGCCTCAAAAGGTATACAGAAAGACTTAATGTGTATAGATAAGTCTCAGGATGGACTAGATATGGAGGAGACAGAGGGAAGAGGAAGTCCACAGATATAGTCTTAATGGACATTTAGTATCAAAAGTAGAAATCATTTCAGCAAGCATGCCTGCATTTTTCTCTAACTCCATGTGCCGCAATATGCCATGACATCCATTATTCAGAACCCAACTAGATGAATGGATTTCCTTACACTTTAAATCTAAAGCACTTCGTGGCTCACACAAAACACTATTCACTGATATGCAAATTTGGAATATTTCAAGTACCATGCTACTTCCCCCCCAGGAGACATGCATGCCTTAAAAGCCAATGAGAATAAACACTAAGAGGGGGGAAATTACTATCCATTAAAAACGCATAACAGTCCTCTTCATGTGAAAAGAAGCTCAAGAATTCTTTGATACCAAAGACCTGCCAAAATGGGGGGAAAGGCTACAAACCACTTTTTTTTAAAAAAAAAAGTTTCTCCACATATTTCATGTCATTTTACTTAACTCATATCTACAATCACAAAGTTACTCCTCATGCATTATTTAACCACTTCATGTGTTTTCTTTGTCAGGGCTAGTTTAGATGTAGCAATGAGCAAATGTCCGATACTTTATTAGAGGTGCTGAAAAGCTCTCTCCACACTTCCACTGGTAACATCTCCAATATGTCTGGTTCATTCAGTGGTGTCATCAGGCCAAAACCTTGGGTAACAATCCCACTCAACCAAATGAGAAGAAGGGCCCTAAATGCATTAGTACAGTGGTTCTTAATCTGTGGTCCGCAGACCCCCAGGGGGCCGCAATATCCTTACAGCTTGAAGGCTGCTCATCCCATGTGACAGAAGCCAAGGCAAAAGCTGGCTGGTTGGCTTGGCCTGTGTATTGCTCTTCAATCTGCTCCAGCCACAAATTTGCAGCAAGAAGCAGGAGAAAAGTCTTCCTTCCCCTCCAGAACCTCTGAGAGAAGGGTTGGCCTGTACTATATTCCTTTCAACTGTCATGGCAACATCCTGTTGAATTCCTGTGGTTTGTATTTTAGTAAGACATCAGAGGTCCATGGCTGAGAATTCTAAATATTCCTCCCTTAAGTGCATATCCAAGGATTCCATGGGTTGTCGTCATGGCAGTTAAAGCAGAACATGATACTATAATTGTTTAATGTGAATGGGCCCTATGAAAGTTATACCCAAGAACAGTTTGAAGTTCCAATGAAATACAGAGAATACTTATAAGTTAACTGAACCTTACTTAAGCTGACATCTTCTAGATATAATGGACTTTAACTCATATCATCCTCAGATATACTGTTTGGAAATGGGGGTAGTAATCCAACACATGGGTGTTGCTACCTTGAGTGGAGGCTCATCTAACATTATCATTTCCTATTCTTACCTGATTGCTACTTTTTTTTTCCCATGACCTAGTTTGAGAGCCCACATGGGTCTAAAAGCAAGATAGACCAATGTAAATATATTGATCAGAGCTTAGCAAAGTTACATTTTTGGGACAATAACTCCAAAAACTCATCCACCTCCAGCCAGCATGGCTAGCAATAGTCTTTAAAAAGTAACTTTTCCAAGCTCTGGTATGAAAGAAAGAGTGATTACAGCCTCAATCTGAAACAGAATGAAAAAAATACACACTGGTTTATCTTATCAAGTTGTCTATATCATGGACTTTATCAGACATGCCTCTAAAAATGTTCTTTTGGCACCATATTTTACACCATTTTTGTGCTGGCAAAAAAGCCCAAAATATCAAACATTGCCTTGATCACATGAAAAGCAGCCTCGTACGTCCGCTTTCACTGCTGAGCATGATCTAGGCAGTTCTCATGAGAGATGTGAGTGCGCTTAAACGTCTAAAACAGGTAAATTAAAAAACAAAATGTACACAAAAGCACTGAAATACACTTAAAAACTTGCCTGCAACACATGGAGGTTCATAAAAAGTGTGTCCCATGACTAGTTTTTGCATTCCCACCTCGAAGTGTTCGAGCGGGGATCACCCATTGAGGCTGGAATCGTGTCAGCAGAAGAGGGTGTGGTTTCACACACTTGTAATCATGGCAAAAAAAAAAAACTGCAAAAAACACCACAGCCAATTTATTGATGGCTTGGCTCATCAATAAAAATAACGGCTTATTTTCAAGATTTAGGACTTTTTCAGATGCCCCAAAACTCATCAGGGGAGGGCAGGAGAGGTATGCGGCTATCCCACGGCAGGGGGTCAGTTTTGGGTGATCCTAGCCCCCTCCTGTCGTCATCTGTGTTACTTCCATGTTTGATCTATTACAAATGCACCACTTTTTACTCACAGAAGTTTTTTGTGGTTAAAAAGTGGCACATTTGCAATAGATTCAACATGGAAGTAACACGGACGATGACGGAAAGGGGACGGTGTCATCCAAAACTGACCCCCTGCCATGCAATAGCCGCGTACCTCTCCCACCCTCCCCTGATGGGTTTTAGGGCATCTGAAAAAGTCCATAATTGCAAAAGCACATTATCATCTGGTATTGGTGCCCTTTCGTATTCATTAGGCATCTGTATGATGCCATATTCTGCCACATCTGATAAAGTCCAGTGAACATGTGTGAAGAACATGAAACATCTGAAATAAGCTACATAGCCAAAGTGTTCTAAAAATGTCTTTGCAGGAGCCAAATCATCCTGAAAACAGAGATTTTTGTTTGTTTGTAATAATAATCATAGTGCAAGACCATTTCCTGCCAAAAGGTAAAATCATCATATCTGGTAGGAAACCTGACTGTCTAGAATTGAGATGGCTTCAATAACACATCACAGGCCATCCAGATAAAGAAGGCGGTGGAATTAGTAAGAATTGTGGTTGTTTCAGTTCTGCTGGAAAACAAAAAACAAAAACAAAATACAGTGTGTAATAAGACTGCAGATTAATCAATAATGCTGATGTCCTCCCCCCCCCCCTCAAAAAACAAGCAGACAAATAAGCAAATGTGGGGGAAAACATACTGTAAGAAAAGAACATGTTGCATATCTATAAAATATGACACAATGACACAAATATGACACAATATTAAATATGACACACTTGGGAAAATCCCTATGGAGGGTGGAAGGCTTTAAGATCTGGGGGGCTGGGATAAATTGGACCTCTGCAGAGGCAAATTGACTCAGTTGTGGACATATTGGTGTTACCATGGCAATAGAATTAATGGATTACTTCTGAGAGTGAGAAAAAAGCACACAGGTTTTGTAAAGAAGGGAAGAATTAAGGATCTATTTATTTATTTATTTTCCACCCATATCTACTAGGGCTGGAAAGAATATTCAAAAATATTGAAAACATTGTCAAAAAACATATTTTTCAAGTGTTGAGAAACCCTAATAAAAAGAATCCTAGATTGGCAGAAATCTTCACAGTACAGGACTTACTCTGTACAAAAGTAGCATGTGGGTGATTTCCATACAGAGCAGCATTTTCTGCCTAGGAACATGCATTTTCTGTACAGGAAAGTATATTTTTATGCAGGATTATTATTATTATTATTATTATTATTATTATTATTTTGTACAGAAATGCTTTTCCTGTGCAAAACAACCACATGTGAATTTTGCACCGAATTAGTTGCAAATTGTGAATAGGCTGTAGAAACTGCATGATTTTTTACAATATTTTCTTGCAGCAAGAACAAAATTGCTGAAATTACTTGATGCTTTCCTTGAGAAGAAACTTAGGGCTTGTCTAGATGGGGAATATACCCCATCTTGCCCCTATCTTAGAGCCCTGCAGTCCTGATGATGCAGGGCCTTTGCCCTTTTCTGCCCCAGGGAAGTCCTCACCATCCCTGGGACAGATACGGGGCTGAGATGGGGGAAAGGCAACCACAAGTCAGTGACTGAGCAGAAGCCCCTCCCCATTAGATGGTGTGATCAGGGAGAGCACACAGCCCAGAAGAAAGAAAATCCCTGACACAAGTCTTAAAAATAAAAACTTTAAAAAAGTCAAGGATGACCCCCAAACACCTCTCACCCTCTGCTGGCTCTCCAAGACTAAGCTTATAAGCATGTGGCAGCAGTTTTATAGAACTACTGGCTGCTAGCTCCACCCTCAAGCAAGTCAATGACTGAGCAGAAGCCCTGTCCCTTTAGACCATGGGGTCAGGGAGAGTACAAGGCCCAAAGCAAAGAACCAGCCACAGTATCTGAAGGACTCTTCTCCAGCACAACATCTCAAATGAGTTGATTTTCTTTTTATCACCTTTCCTCACTGTCCTACTCTCACACCCATATACGGTGATACAAAATACAATGGCTTGGGTGGTCTTTGCACTACAGGATCTTGTCTAGTTCTCTAATAACTGCTTTTCCCAGTCCTAGTCTTTTTTTGCCATGATTACAATGTTCAATAGTAAGCCTGCCTTAGCACTTTCTTCTTTGATTTTCTTTACAAATTGTTCCAATCCTTTGTTATTTTCTACTGGTAACATGGTGTCATCTGCATATCATAGATTTTTATACTCCTTCCTCCATGTCAGGCTCATCCCTGAATTCTGGGATTTGGAGTAGAATTCATGGGGGATCCTAACATGAGGTGGCTTCCCCCTGGCTGGGCCTCTGGAGTATTGGAGGGAGGCCAGCCCGACTGGTTGGCCTGGGAACGCTCCTTTCTCAGAGAGGCTCAAGGTCAGGGCGGCCAGGTGCAGGCCGACTCCTATCACTCCCTGAATGCTTTTCTCATGCTGGGAGGGTTTATCTGGGGGGTTGCTGTGGCTGTGTTCAGTTTCGGCTTTGTTTTATGTTCCTGAAACATGAATCCATGTCAATATAGCAATTTATTGAATGCGTGAGAGCGTGTGTGCTTGGTACATCACACTCCAATCGTCACTTCTCCTTCCTCCAAGTCTAAACCTGCTCTGCATAAGATATTTTCTGCATACAGGTTGAACAGGTAGGGTGATATAATGCAGCCCTGGTTGAGCTCCTTTCTGATTGGGACCCATTCTGTTTCCTCATATTATCTTCTAATGGTAGCCTCCTGTTCTGAGTAAAGGTTGCACATCAGGACAATCAAATGTAATGGTACATACATCCATTTATTTAAAATCAATCCATAACTTTTCATGACCTATGCAGTCAAAGGCCTTGTTGTAGTCAATAAAGCACATGCTGATTTTCTTCTGGAATTCCCAGGTGCACTCCATTATCCAGCATATGTTTGCAATGTGATGCTAGTGCCTCTTCCTTTCCTGAATCTAGCTTGCACCTCTGGAATTTCTCACTCCATATATGGTAGAAGTCTGTGCATTTGAGCATGACTTTGCTTGCATGGGAAATTAATGCAATGGTCCTGTAATTACTGCAATCTTTTGTGCCTCCTGGTTTTGGGGATGGGAATTATATTGTTTCCAATCTGTGGGCCATTGTTTTGTTTTCCATATTTGTTGGCGGATTTTAGTTAGAACTAATGTTGATTCTGTCCCAGTAGATTGTAACAGTTCTATTGGTATGTCATCTATTCATGGTGATTTATTCTTCCCAATTGCTTTGAGTGCACTTTCACTTTGCATTCTAAAATTTATTTATTTATTTATTTGATTCATACCCCACCTTTCTTCAAAGATGGGACTCAAGATGGAACCCCAAAATTCGGGGTTAATTTTTGTATGTTTCTTCTTCCAGTGTGTCATTCATCCTTTCACCTCTTTTATACAGATTTTATGTGTATTGCTTCCAATGTCTTTTCATTTCGTCTTGGCCATGTATTATGTTCCTTTGCTGATCTTACAGCATCCCCACTCTTGGTTTAAATTTCCCTTTGATTTCGCAGAAAATGTGGAAGAGGTCTCTTGTTTCTCCTTTTTGTTGTTGGCTTTTATTTCTCTGCCAGTGGGTCTATATTCACAGTTTTTCCACTTTCATGGGGATCCTGCACCCTAACCCCTGCAAAAGTTGAGGGTTGACTATGGACTTTATTACACTACAATGTTATAGTGCTATTATTCCACTTTCACTCCTCTGGCTGCCTCCTGTGGAATTCTGGGGTTTGTAGTTTAGTGAAGCCTAAGAGCTCTCTGGCTGAGAATGCTAAACACACCTCCCTAAACTGCAAGTCCCAGGATTCCACAGGAGGCAGCCATAGCAGTTAAAGTGGAATTATAGCACTATTACAGTGTAGTCTGATAATCTCCTGTAATGGGATTTCTGCCCCTCAGTTCATAGAACCATAGAATTGTAGATTTGGAAGAGACCACAAGGGCCATCCAGTCCAACCCCCTGCCATGCAGGAAATCTTGATAAAGCATCCCCAACAGATGGCAATCCAGCCTCTGTTTAAAGACCTCCAAGGAAGGAGAGCCCACCACGCTCCAACGGAGTATGTTCCACTGCCAAACAGCTCTTACTGTCAAAAAGTTCCTCATCATGTTGAGGTGGAATCTCTGTTCCTGGAGCTTGCACCCATTGCTCCGTGTTCCAGTCTCTGGAGCAGCAGAAAAGAAGCTTGCTCCATCCTCAGCATGACAACCCTTCAAATACTTAAACAGGGCTATCATATCACCTCTTAACTGTCTTTTTTCCAGGCTAAACATACCCAGCTCCCTAAGTCTCTCCACAAAAGGCATGTTTCCAGACCTTGCACCATTTTAGTTGCCCTTCTCTGGACATGCTCCAATTTGTCAATATACTTTTTGAATTGTGGTGCCCAGAACTGGACACAGTATTCTAGGTGAGGTCTGACCAAGGCAGAATAGAGCGGCGATATTACTTCCCTTGATTTAGACACTATACTTCTATTGATACAGTCCAAAATCGCACTGGCCTTTTTATCTGCCGCATCACACTGTTGACTCATGTTCAACTTGTGGTCTACTAGGACTCCTAGATCCCTTTCGCACGTAGTCTCGTTCAGCCAGGTCTCTCCCATCCTATATCTATGCATTTCATTTTTCCACCCTAAGTGCAGTACTTTACATTTCTCTGTATTGAATTTCATTCTGTTAGCTTTGGCCCAGCTCTCCAGTCTTTCCAGGTCATTTTGAATTTTTTGTTCCTGGGTATGCTTTTACTCAGTCTCAGCCGTGAAGGGATGTTCTGGTGGAACTGGCTGTAGTTCCAGATCTTCCAAGAGTTCACTTGGTGTTAACAACTGAGAGACATTACTGTTATAGGATAAGCTTTAGGGGTGGTAAATAAAGCAGCAGACAGTCTACAACAGATAATCATTTCATTCCTTTTGCTGATGAGTTATAGAATCCCCTTGGAGTTAGTGGTAGAACTGGGTCCATAAGTAACTAATTCTACCCAGGCTATCCCATGGCTGACCCTGCAGTTCCCCATACCTGGCTAAATATAGCTCTTGTGCATGGGCACATCTCCCCTGGAGTGTCAGGGATGATGGGAGTTGTAGCT
The DNA here is from genome assembly GCA_030847615.1 of Gambelia wislizenii. Taxonomy (NCBI): domain Eukaryota; kingdom Metazoa; phylum Chordata; class Lepidosauria; order Squamata; family Crotaphytidae; genus Gambelia; species Gambelia wislizenii. The sequence continues at coordinate 29,182,543 of JAUMIR010000008.1, read as the reverse complement.
CTTCACCTCTGGCTCAAACTCACCACCTTGTTATGTAGCAGAGCCGACCAGCTTAGATCAGTGATTAATGCTTTCCTTCAAAGCAGCAGAGTTTCAGAGAATAGGCTGAAGATCCTGACAAACTCTCCAAGCCTTCTCACTCTTCTCCAGGTGTCTCCAAAACATCTCCAGGATTCACTCAGGCAACTCAGTAGTTTTATATAAAACCTACTTTATTCTTCTATATAAATATACTATATGGTCAACAAATCACAATCTCTACATTCTACTCCACAATATCTCCAAACTACTCCCCCTCTACTCAACCACAATACATTGGCAAACATTGCAATTTTATAGCCATTGTTTATCACCACCCACTAGCTAGTTTCCACCCAGTGGGTGTGTACTTCCATTCTGATTGGTCCACATAGTTCCACCCATGCTTAAGACCAACCCATGTATTTCAACATTTCACCTTGTACACTTAATGATTCTCAGGTGTTTCCAATCTGCATTCAGTACCTCTGTCCTTGGCTCTCAGGACTTCTAGATTACATTAGCAGTTTCACCTGTGTAGCTTCATAATTGCTCTTGCTTAGTCATTGTGACTTTCACATACATATTTTATTTCTTTCACTGTATGTCCCATGTTGCATTTTCCTTAACATCCCCTTGGAGTTAGTGGTAGAACTGGGTCCGTAAGTAACTAATTCTACCCAGGCTATCCCATGGCTGACCCTGCAGTTCCCCATACCTGGCTAAATATAGCTCTTGTGCATGGGCACATCTCCCCTGGAGGGCACAGAAGATAGATTTCCTATGGTTGTATAAAGCAGACACAAACAAAGGAAGTTTGTCAGACCTCACTTAGAATACTGTGTCCAGTTCTGGGCACCACAATTCAGAAAGGATATTGACAAATTGGAGCGTGTCCAGAGAAGGGCAACTAAAATGGTGAAAGGTCTGGAAACGATGCCTTATTAGGAGAGACTTAGGGAGCTGGGTATGTTTAGCCTGGAAAAAAGATGGTTAAGAGGCGATATGATAGCCCTGTTTAAGTATTTGAAGGGATGTCACGCTGAGGATGGAGCAGGCTTGTTTTCTGCTGCTCCAGAGACTGGAACACGGAGCAATGGGTGCAAGCTCCAGGAACAGAGATTCCACCTCAACATGAGGAGGAACTTTTTGACAGTAAGAGCTGTTCGGCAGTGGAACACACTCCATCGGAGCGTGGTGGGGTCTCCTTCCTTGGAGGTCTTTAAACAGAGGCTGGATGGCCATCTGTCACGGATGCTTTGATTGGGATTTCCTGCGTGGTAGGGGGGTTGGACTGGATGGCCCTCGTGGTCTCTTCCAACTCTGCAATTCTATGATTTTATGATTCTAAGTCAAGATGAACAAACATGACCCATCCCAAAAGCTTTGGTAACTGTAAGAACTGGTTGCTAAAGGAAACTTTCCTTCTTACTCATCCCCAGTCTTCACTCTATTTTCAGTCTGAAATTACCAAACTAAAGTGAAACTATCTAACAAAGCCTAAATTCAAATTATATCTTTCTATGCCACTGGACAGCTCCTGATGTCTTGTCCTGCTAACAAGGATTCTTATTTTTCTTCTTCTGCCTATTGCAGAGGCCAAACACACTACAGAGGGGGCAGCAGAAGGGTTGCATGTATGACTTTTTTTTTAAAGTGTTGTGCAGCTACCTAGGAATCAGCAACAAAAAGGGAGAGGGATAAGGAAAGAGAAGATGAGGAAGAAGAAAAAAACACACGTACAAAAATTTATATAAGCTGTGTTATAGACTCAGGTTACTTGGAATGTTTTTAAAAAGTTGATGGGGCTAACGGTCTGACTGAACATGACACAGCTTCCTATGCATTCTGCATCATTGTTCCAGCTATAATCCTCATTCAGTTGAGATTTGCAGTGCTGATGATGGATTCAACAAGGGGAAATTTTGCACATTAATAAGAATTGTTAGCAACTGAACACCCCTTTTCAGTGAAAATGAAAGCAGCTTTGCAAATAAATGATTTGAAAATGCATTAAGTTCACTTAGGGTAGCCTGCTGTTAAGAAGGCATTGCACATAAGCACAAAATTGCAGCAAATGTGTATTAATAGGTGCCAGAATTAATGCACCTTGCAGTAAAGATAAGGGCTTTTCAATATATCAGAATTCTCTACAAGTAAATGTCAATGTTTCACCACCATCCTGTTACCTCATATGTATTTGTTTATCTACCAACACATGTTCAAAATACTCTGTGAATCATTCCATATTCTGAGTCATCCAAATTAGTCTAATCCATTTTGGAATGAAGAACCATTTTTGCTACAAGATGATATTTGCTTTGCACACAATCACTTTTCACACTTCAACCACAGCATATCACTATTCGATTTCTAGAATGCTGTATAATCTCACTACTGTTTGTCGAGAGACATTGTCCTCTTTTGAAGAGGTCACAAGATCAAAGCAATAGTGGACCAATATGCTTGTCACTGAGGACTATGCTGAAAAATATATCATGAGGTGAATAAGAACATTAAAAAGACCCACTGAAACAGACCAAAGGCCAGCATTGGCCCAAAATTTTATGCCTGAGGTGGACAAGAAGACCCACAGGTGTCCTATACCTCTCAAGTCAGGCTGCAGAGTCCCAATAAATCATTGCCCAGTTCAAAGGAGAAACCAAGTCTTATTCAGCTTACCAGCAACGTAGAATAAATGCAGTCCAGTCCGGGGACATACACAGTTGAGCAACAAGCCAGGCAAACAATCCAGAGGGGTATCCCAAGGCAAGGTCACAAGTTGAACGCAGAGTCTAAGGTAGCAGACAAATGGTCACAAAGCACAGTCCAGCGTGGTTTTCACCCCAAAAGGTTGGTTGTCAGCCATGTTGTCCCATATGAAGTGCTGCTTATTTATGGTCCAGCTGAGTCTCACAGGTGATTTCTAATTGCTTCATCCTTCCTGTATAACCTTTGTGACTGCCTGGGAGACTCCTTTTCTTGTCGACGCTGTATGAGCTGCACTCTGTTCCTCAGGTGTTTGTGGCTGTTGGACATTCTGTTGCTCAGATGAGTGAGTCTGCCAGATACTCTGTCCCTCAGAGGTTTGTAGTTGTTGGACACTGTTCCTCAGAGTGTTAGGGCTGCTGGTCATTCTGTTCCCCTGGTCCTGGCATTCTCACTGGGCTTTCCGGCTCTTCATCACTGTCCTCTGAAAGGCAGGATATAACATCAGGTTATGTTAGAGAGCACAGGACAAACTGCATAGTACATACTGCTCAGTCTGTTTTCCACTCCTCAGTATGTGGAACTCCAGAGGAGCTTCCTCACTCTGCTCCACCAGAGGCTAACCACCTAGTTCATCATTCTGTTTCCCACAATAGCTTATCAGATATCCATAAGAAATGCATAAGCAAGACATAATAGCAGTGATGTCCCCTCACTATAACTCTCCAGAACCAAGAACCAGCACACATCCAAATTATGAAGTTATGAGCAGCAACAATACATTCCCATGTTCATTCACATAAAAATAAACGGATGGATCAGAATTGCATTAATCAATTAAGTCTCAGATGTTTGTCAAAATAATATAATATTATTGGCCTTGGATTTAAAACATTGCAAATAGGACACCCAAAGTTAAGGATGCTATTGAAAACACTATTGAATTATATTAGGGAGCTAAGATATCAGCCTAAGCCTCGTTCTGGGTCTCCTCTTGGTCTCTTCTTCCTGATGCCTTGTGCTCAGGTGGAAGATGAGAGTGGCTGGGGGAATGATAGGAGACAGCAGCCAACATAATTTTAAGCCCTATGCACACCATTCTGCAGACTGAGTGGGTGCATTTGAACACATGAGCTTGCTTTCAGTGTGCTCAAATAATCAGGATAGTCAAACACTCCATCTTGCAGAAATCTCTATTGGTCTGCTGCAAACCTTCTCTCCTTTTGCTGAGATCCAACTGGGAAACAGTAAGGTAAAACTCAGAAATGTTTAAGGCTCATACTATACAACTGTCCAAAGGTTTATGGCCATTATCACAAAATGCATTGTTCTGTGTCCTATTATGCTCCAAACTGATGAGATTGGTATTAATCTCATCAGTGTTCCTGAAGAAGTGAAATGAAATCCAGAAAAGCTCATACATACTCTCTAACTGTCCCATTTGGCAGGGATAGTATGAAACAATCCTGTCATCCCAGTTTTTAAAATGCTTTTGAAATATCCCAGTTCCTCTCAGTAAATTATGAATCCACTTTACACAAATGTAGACACTTTTGAATTATCTTTGAATTTTGTATATGCACACCAATGATATCATGCTATCACTAAAATTATGGTAATGTGATGAGTATAATATCTTCTTCCTCACAATATAATATGATGTGTCAAACATATTTTTCTTTGCTTGGATGTTTATTGCATGGGCAATGTTTACAGCAATGTTGATGAAGTTTTGAGGCTCAGTCACATATAACAACTCTCTCTCTCTCTGGCTTTTCTTCGAAAATGAATATTCAGAAAGGACTCATACCGCATTTTCTGCAAGCGTGCTGATGACTAAAAAGGCTAATCCAATATAGACAAGTCCGATTGCAGAAAGCACAGCAGAAGGATTCCTTGGGTGATGTTACCGGGTTGTGATTCTTTCTGCGTTGTCGTTTCTCTTCAAGACATGTTCGGCGTGAGTTCTCAAATAAGGCTGCAGCATTGTGGATAGTGTGTCTCCGTGCCTCCCAATGTGAGGCCAGGGCGGACCATTGTTGGTGATCACTTTGGCCAAGCCTGAGATGTTGTTTCAGGGAGTCCTTGTATAGCTTATTTGGAGCACCCCTCCTATGCTGGCCCGTGGCGAGTTCACTGTAGAGTACTATTTTGGGGAGGCGATGGTCCTCCATCCTAGAAACATGCCCTGCCCAGCGCAGCTGTGTTCTCAATATCATGGCCTCAAGGGTGGTGATCCCTGCTTGCTCAAGGACAGCAACATTAGTCACATAGTCAGTCCAGTGTATATTTACGATTGTGTGTAAACAGCGCTAGTGGAAGCGTTCGAGGAGTTGTAAGTGGTGGCGATAGGTGACCATGTTTCAGATCCATAAAGGAGAATAGACAGTACAATGGCTCTATACACACTGATTTTTGTACTTCGCCTCAGGTGTTTATTACTCCAGACTCTTTTGTAAAGTCTTCCAAATGCGCTATGTGCCTTTGCTAATCTGTGATCGATCTCTTTGTCAATCTTGGCATCTGAGGAGATGATGCTTCCCAGGTAGGTGAACTGCTGAATGGACTTAAGCACAGAATTGCCAATGGCCATATGGGGATGATGGTGTTCGTCCTGTGGTGCAGGCTGGTAAAGAACTTCTGTTTTCTTCAGGTTGACTTCCAGCCCAAACAGCTCTGCAGCTGTTGCGAAGCAGGATGTTAGGTGCTGCAGAGCTGCTTCTGTGTGGGCAACAAGGGCATCATCATCAGCAAGGAGCAGCTCACGGACTAGATAGTTTAGAGTGTTAGTGCGAGCCCTCAGACGGCTTAAGTTAAACAAGCTACCATCAGTACGGTAATTTATATAGATGCCGTCGTCCTCTTCGAGCTCTGCCATAGCCCTTTGAAGCATCATGCTGAAGAAGATTGTAAATAAAGTTGGTGCAAGAACACAACCTTGCATTCGTGTAGGAAGATAATCATTTTAAGGAATTTGGTGGGACATCCTAATCTTTCCAGGATCTGCAACAGACCTTTCCTACTCACGGTGTCGAAGGCTTTGGTGAGGTCGACAAATGTTACATAGACACCCTTGTTCTGCTCCCTACATTTTTCTTGAAGTTGTCTAATGGCAAATACCATGTCTGTAGTACTCCTATTGGCTCTGAAGCCACTTTGGCTTTCAGGGAGAAGTTCTTCTGCAATAGCAGGAACTAATCTGTTCAGAAGTATACTTGCAACAATTTTTCCAGCAATAGAGAGCAGTGTTATGCCTCGATAGTTTGAGCAATCGGATTTTGCTCCTTTTTTCTTGTACAGAGTGATGATGACAGCATCTCGGAGGTCTGATGGCAGTTCCCCTTTTTCCTAGCAATTCACAAGGAATTCGTGGAATTTATCGTGGAGTGCATGACCTCCGTGTTTCCAAACTTCAGGTGGGATTCCATCAATCCCAGCTGCCTTTCCGTTTTTCAACTGCTGTATGGCCTTAAGGGTCTCTTCCAAAGTGGGAGCTATGTCTAATTCATTTTTTATTGGTTTTTGTATCATATGTTGGATAGCTGAGTCTTGGACTACTCGGTTGGCTCTAAAGAGACTTTGAAAGTGTTCAGCCCATTGATTCAGGATGGAGGCTTTGTCAGTAATTAATGTTTGACCATCTGTACTGTATAAGGAGCTTTGGACCTGGTAAGTAGGTCCAAACACTGCCTTAAGAGCTTCATAAAATCCTCTAGAATCCCCCAGATCTGCACAGCATTGTGTCTTTTCTGTTATATTGATCCACCACTTGTTCTGCATGTCTCGGAGTTTTTGTTGAAGTTTACTACATGTGACATGGAAAGCTGCTTTTCTTGCATGGCAAGTTGGCTCGGTGAGGTATGCCTGGTGAGCAGTTTTCTTCTTTGCCAACAGCTCCTGGATCTCTTGGTTGTTTTCATCGAACCAGTCTTGGTTTTTCTTTTGGGAGAACCCAAGGGATTCTTCTGCAGACTGGAGGATACTGTTTTGATATGTTGCCAAAGCACTGTAGGAGAAGGATCTGTAGCATGGTCTTCAAGTTTTGTTTGCAGGTTTGCCTGGAAGTTGTCTCTCATGGTAGCTTGTTGAAGATTGTTGACTTGGAGCCTCCTCTTTAAGATCCCACCCCTTTTAGGTTTGAACTTAAGATGAAGATTTAGTTTACACCTGACAGGGTGATGATCTTTCTGGCATTCTGCACTGGGCATCACTCGAGTATGAGGGACATCGCGAATGTTTCTCTGGCAGACTAGATCATAGTCAATGAGGTGGCAATGTTTGGATTAGGGATGCATCCAGGTTGTCTTCAAGCTGTCTTTCTGCTGAAAGATAGTGTTTGTAATAGTCAGCTGTTGTTCTGCACAGAACTCTAGCAGGAGGTGTCATTGCAATTTCCAACACCATGCTTGCCTAAGACACCTTTCCAGGTTTCGGAGTTCTTTCCTACTCTGGCATTGAAGTCACCGAGGATAATATTTTTATCTTCTACAGGGAATTTTTCTATGAGGTGGCATAGGTCTGTGTAGAATTTTTTTTTCTCTACAGGGTCAGCTTGCATAGTTGGGGCATATATACTAAAGCGAACAACATGTGGGAGGCGTAAGGAAATAATGCGATCAGAGTATCCTGTTGGCAAGGTTTCGAGTTTGGAGGCACTGGGGTTTTTAATCATGAAGCCTACCCCAAAAGATGTTTTTTGGTTTTGGGTTTGCCAGACCAGTAAAGTGTGTAGCTGGTGCCGTGTTCTTTAAGGCTGCCTTCCTCATGGAGATGAACTTCACTAAGAGCAGTGATGTCAATATTAAGTCATGATAGTTCATGGGCTATTAGAGCAGAACAACGCTCAGGCCATCTACTATTTTCAGAGTCTAGCATGGTTCTGATGTTCCAGCATGCAAGCGTCAGTTTATTTACACCTTTGGAGGCCGGTGTGCGCCTTTGTTTCTTTGCCTTGGTTTGACCGCATCAGAAGATTCCCGTTGGCCACGGCTAACCAACCAGGTAGTTGGGGATGAGCTTTTGTTAGGCCAACTTTTCTAGGCCCCTCTCCATATGGAGTAAGCAGTGCTCTCCTTAAAAAAGGCTGCTTGGTCATTCCGGATGCTGCTGAACAAGACTGTCATCTCCCAGGTCAGCCTCGAGTAACCAAATTCCTGAACCGCCTGCATGCAGGGTTGGGTCTGTGGCTTCCAGTGCATCTTTACACCTGCCGGTTTCATCTCTCACCTATTGCTACAGGGCTTTTTTTTGGAATTGGATTTGTCCTTCGAGCCTGTGCAATGGATTTTGTATAGAACAACTATACAATAAATAAATAAATAGAAATAAAAACCTTCACAAGGTCAGTTTAAGTTAAATAACTACATTCATTAGAACAAAATCAGGGCTTAAACAATTATCAACTTCTTATATTTGATTTAATCAAGAAATAATCTTAGATTTTGATGTATATCACATCTAAGAGCTAATCTTTAATCTAAGAAGCAATAAGAGGTTCATAATTGTCCAAATCACAACAAGCCCTGATTTTGGTCTAATGAGTATAGCAATTTCTTCACCTTAAACTAAGGAGATTATCAGACAAGTGCCTTAAAATGTGGTTATGGCATTATTGTGCTGTCTACATGAAAAATGACATGTTTATTTGAAAAATCTGTGATCTGTACAGACTGCCGTTTGAATAAATACACATCATTCAGAGGGGTGCCCACAAAACTTACCTTTTAGTCCACCTCCTGTGGATCCGGGGCTTCATCTGGATTGGAGGGATTAATCTGGAAAATGTTTGGATGATTGGCAGTTTGCACATTCCTGTTCACACAGATATGAACACGAGTGCAACCTGATTGGCTGGCCAGGTAGAGAGGGTGGGACTACAAAAGAGGGAAAGTGGCTGTGGCTTTCATGTTGAATTCCTGGCTTGATGAGTGTCCAGTAAGTCCGTGATACATTTTTTCCCGATTTTATGTTTAAATGTAAACATGTAATCATGGCTGTCTGGATACCAGGCACCTTTTGAATTAAAAAAAAGGTGATGGGATATTTAAAACCACTGCCTAGATTGCTTGCTCCTACCAGCTGGTCAAGGGGATTATATGGATTTTAGGGGGGTGTTTTAATTGTGTAGGCAGATCATTCGAGTTCAAACGACTGCCTTTTCAGATTTATTAACCCCCGGTCAGATTTTTTTGGAATCGTGTAAACAGAACCTGGATTTTACAGTGTTCATATTCTGTCACAACGACATATATTTTTGCACACTGCTGTGATAATAATACAAAATTGCTCCAAGAATCTTGCAATGCAAGTGCTCATGTGGCTTACTTCTGTGTTTCCCCATGAATGAGATTTCAGCACGTCTTGAGAGAAGATGCGAGTACACTAAAAAGCCCCCAAACACCAAATTTTTTTAAAAAGAAAACATTCAGAAAAGCACAGATACACATTTAGAAACTTGCAAGCAAGACAGGGAGGTTCATAAAAAGAGTTTATGGTACCTAGTTTTCCCATTCACACCCAGAAGTGTTCTGGTGGGACCTCCCATTGATGCTGGAATCATGCCAGCAGAACGGGGCACCTTCTCACACACATGGAAATCCAGAACACAAACACTATGGGAGATCAATTTTCGACTACTCCCCAACAATAAAAAAGAACTCCCTTGTAATGGCAGCAGAACGTTTGCAAAACGCTGGGGCACAACATCATCTGATAAGGAAGCCTTTTTATGATCTTATGGCACCATAATAACACCATTTTTGATGTGTCTGATAATTTCCTAACTCACTTTGAGTTTTGGTGGTATTATTCATTATAACCCATGAAGCTGGCTCTGCATGGGTTATACTCTGAGCTGGCTCCATGACAGATGGCCCAAATACAAACTTGGAACAAAGCATGAGAAAAATCACTAATGTGAGCCACTGTAAGCTTTGTTTTGTTTCCCCTTTGACACATAAAATAGATCCTGTCTTGAAAGATCCTGTCTGGAAAGATATTATTTGTCTCATGTTTAGCTGCTGAGTAGGTGTTGTCCAATTAATAAATCTCTCTGCTAATGTGAGGTCACATGATGTGAATGCTTTATGAATTACTACACCTGACACTCAGCATTAGTTCCATGTGGTGCCTTGGCAGGTGATCTCATGGAGGAGGCAAACAAGAACCAACCCTCTTGGGATGCCAGCAGGTGCTAAGTATGCTAAGCTGTTCTCAGCTGGAAACTCACCTTTTCAAGGTTAAAAAAATTAGTGTCATGCACATCCAATATATATGGCTGAGCTGTTTGACTAGAAGCACTGATGGAATAAAGATTGTTTTTATCCATTTGGGTGCATCATGAATAGTGAAATGAGCTGGACTCTTTTTTTCAGTGAAGGAAGAGATCTATCTGGAGCAATTAGACTCAACCAAATCTGTTTTTGATGAAGCAAGAAGAAGCGGCAGGAACTACTTTGAGGATACTCACTCACTTTGTTGAATTACTAACCTGTATTATGCATTTGGTGGGTTTTACCTATAGAGAATCTAAGGTTTTCCAGATGTACCAATACAGAGGCTTCTTAAGAAATTCAGTGTTCTCTGCCTAAGAAAGGGGTGAGTAGTCTCACACAGGAGAGAAACACCCTGGTTCTCAATGGAAGTTGCTTTTACTGTTAATAATGGAGCTTAAATTTTATTTCCTGGACTTTACAACTCTTTGGACTTTATCAGACTATAACTTTAAAGCATTCATTTGCTGGCATAAAAAAAAATATATCCATATTTATTTATTTATTTATTTTTGCCAGCAAATGAACACTCCCCCCACACTTACCTCCAATCCCGGCAAAGGCAGCTCTGGTGATAAAAGAGGAAGTGAACGGAGCTCCATTCAATTCCTCCTTTGAAATACTATGAAATACCACGAGACTTCATCATGTGGGAAATTCATAAAACAAACAAAGATAACATGAAAAAAGTTTCAAAAAGCACAAAAACACACTTTAAAACTTATAAGTATCCCAGGGAGGGTCATAAAAAGTAAGTTACTTAACTGAATGTCACAATCTCATCCTGAAATATTCGCACTAGACTGGCCACTGACAGTAAGGGAAAAAAGGACGCAAAGTTTCACACACCAGCTATTCCAGTCAAAGGGGGGGGGGAGGCAGGGGAGAATCAATTGATGGCTTAAGCCATCAATTAAAAAGTATTAGTTTTGGCAGGGACATAACCACAAAAGGGCAATGTCATCTGATATGAACATCCTTTCTCAGTTATGTGGCATTGTTATGATGCTGTATTTGATGCGTCTGATAAAGTCCCTTGTCTCCCAGAGCCCACATGGCCAAAGAGAGGAGTTCTGCCTTCCGAACACATTGTTGCTCACTTTAAGGTCAGAATAAGGTGGCCAGCTATACAATCATGCAGCTGATTGCTCGTTCTGATCTCAGAGTGAGTGACCTGACACTAAGCCGGAGCAAATATATACGCAAATTAAAGAATGAACTGCTTTAGTGCTGTGAAAGATCTAAGAAGAAAAGCAGAGAAAAGGGGTTCATATGGTTTAAGTCAAGCTGCATTAAATCCTGAACTGATGGAGGCACAAAGGCTCCCTTCTCACCTCACACACAAACATTAAATGTAGAAAATATATGGGTGGATCTATCTCTGCAGCTGCTGCTGCTTCCATCCTCATCATATTCTCTGAAGCCAGCTCTCAGCATGTGATTAAGGCCCCCTGTAATGTGACCAGCCTTGGTCACATGCTGCAGGACGCCTTCCTGGAGAGAGTGACATGGACAGCAGCTGCAGTGATGGGCAGGCATGCCACAATGGGCTCCTGCAGTCCTGCTAGGCCCAATCTGTTTTACTTTTACTGGAGTGGATTTTACAAGTATTTTTTTTAAATGGTATAATCGGCCTTACCATGTCTTTTCACCCTCCCCCATTTTGGCCCCATCTTTGCCCTGGCAGTGAGGAGGACAGCCCAGGGACAAAAGCCCTGCATTGTCTGGACTTCAGGGCTCCAAGATGGAGGAAAGACAGGGTAAATTGCCATCTAGACAAGCTCCAGGACTCTGGAAATCAGAGTTCAAATCCGTACTCACCATGGAAAGCCACTTGGTGACCTTGGGGAAGTCACACTCTCTCAGCCTCTGAGAAAGACAAAGGCAAAGCCCATCTGAACAAATTTTGCCAAGAAAACCCCATAATAGGTTTTCCTTTGGGTCGCCATAAGTCAGAAATGACTCGAAGTCACGCAACAACAACAACAACAACGCAAACCCGTGCAGGTGCTAAGCCACTGAGTTCAGTAGAACTTGCAGCTAAACAACATAATTCACACACACACACAAATATACGTATATATGTAATACATAGAGCGAGCAAGAGAGAGAAAGAGCAACAAAACCATAACATGAAGCATTATAGTGTAGCCAGTTGGAATGTTAGACCTAGACCCCCCCCTTTCTCTGCCCTAACTTTGGGCCAGCATTACAGCTGTGTTTTGGGGCCCAAAAAGGTCTGGATCTACTTTAAATTTGTTCTCGCCCCACTCTGGTCCTTTCCAACTTTTCTCCCCTTTTGCTGCTGGAAGATCTTAACCAGCAGTGTAGTTTTATCAAAAGAAAAATGCTGTATTGGCTGTTGGGGCATAGAAAGACACGCTGTGTCCACCACGACCACCTGCAGAGTTGTTCCACGTCGACAGGACACCAAGGAGAAGGTTTCTGGAGAGATTTCTGCAAAAGACTTCAGGCTGAGAAGAAAAAATTCCTTCACCCCAACACACTGCCTTGAGCTCTGGCTTGCCAAATAAAGACAGCAACAAGGCCAGCCTTCACTCAACCTGAGGGCTTTAATCTTTGTTTGCAGTATATTTACAATATATATACAGGGTATAGGACAGCTGTCTCTAATACTCATAAATCTCTCTTAAACCAACAAACCGCTTCACCAACCACCATCCACAACAAACTCACACTGGAAATAATTCCCATCTCCTTTTTATAGGCAGTTAAACAATGCCTGTTACATCAGGCATCTCAGATGTGCATACTCTCAAGTGCTGACTCACACACACACACCTACCACTGGAGCTTAACTACTTTCATTACTAAGCTTACAGCTCCCTCTTGTGGTCACATCCATGTCATTTCCTGACATTGGCATATTTCTGTGACCACTTGGTAGAAGTAGTTTCTGCTAACAGATGAACATTAAAATAGCAGGTGTGAAGATCTAAAAGCCTGGGCAAATAAAAAGTCCTTCACTTGGCAATGGGTGTGCCAATAGGAACAATATTCCAGAGCTGGGAGTATTACAACTGAAACTTTGTCCTCTGTCACCATTACTGACCTCTGAACTTTGTCTCTGGTCATCATTACTGAAGGTAGGTATAACTGGAGAAGGGCAAAGCCTCAGATGAGAAACATAATACTCAGGCAAGTTCATGTGGATGCAACAGCTCCATTGCCTGCTGGTCCATTTCCAAACACAATTCAAAGTGCTGGTTTTGGCCTTTAAAGCCCTATACAGCTTAGGTCCTGACCATATTCTCCCTTATGAACTTCTCCATGTTTTGAGAACTTCTGGGAGGCCCTTCCATGTGTCCTGCCACCCTCATGTTCCCTTCATGTTCCCATGTTCCCATCAGGTGGGAACATGGCCACGCTCCTTCTCTGTGGCTGATCCTAGGCTCTGGAACACCCTTCTCAGAGAAGGTAGACTGGTACCCTCCCTTCTTTCTTTCTTCAGACAAGTGAAGACCCTTCTGTTTTTACAGGCTTTTGAGGACTGAGTGGACAAGGCCTATCCTGCCTAAATCAATGCATTGGGTTTTCCACCTGTTATTTTTTTGTGCTGAGCTTTTATAATGATTTATGTTTTTAACTGTTTTTAATAGTTTAATCAGCTTTTAACTTTTGTAATTTATGAATTTCAGCTATGTATTTTTTATCTGTTATAAGCTGTCTTGAGTCCTAAACTGGGGGGAAGGTGCAATATAGATGATGATGATGGTCCATAAGGTATTCAGAACCCAATCAAATACCCTTGGCTGCTGTCATTTAAAAAGGCAAAGGAAGGTATACTGCAGAAGAAAAAGGAATATACTCGAAGGAATGCCTAGCAAACAGTTGTTGAAATACCAAGCTCTTTCATAATTGAAGGGTGCCTGCACAAAGGAGAGGGCAAAGGGAAAGACCAAAGGAGGGCAATCTTCATTAAGGTTATAGTCTTGCAAATGGTACCACTGACATAAGTGGATTTAGAAAGACTGGCATTTTCCATTATAAGGGTATGCAAGTTCAGCAGGGAAAACATTTTTTTGGTGGTGTTGTAAGGATGCCCCTGCTTCCAGGCATGCAATTTGGGCTGGATGGCAAGGGACCTCATTATCAAGATTCATTACATCATTACATTTTATTGCATTATTAGGTCCCTTAGCATACCAGGGTGATACAAAAATAGAGCTTATTGCAGAAGTACATAGCATCATAGGTTTTTCCCCCAGACCATTCAAAAAATTGTGTTCCAATATCTCTAATCCTCATGAGTTCAACATATGCTAGGATAGCATAGAATACCATTTGGCTATCATCAATATCCTATAAGGCAGTTGAAATGAGAAACCATTGGGGAAAAGATTAAAATTGGCAGATCTTAACAGTGAATATGCAAGAATAACTTCTTAGATGCCTTAAAGCTGAAAAGTGTAACTTATCAGCTTATTCCCAGAGTTGTCCAAGACACTAAAATGATACAGTTTTTATTGAGCTGTACTATATCAGGCTGCAGGGTGGGAAGATGTCTGTGTGTATGAATTAGGGATGGATGAAACTGTAAGGCTCAGTTTAGCTCATTTTTGTTTTTATCTAAAGTTGTGTTAATTGCATCCCATTTGTGCATCAGTCTGCAGTTTTTTAAAAGTCAGCACAAACACCCATGTGTACTTTTGTCCACATTTTTCAGAATGTATACATTTTTCAATCCATTTGCCTAAGAAAGAAGTTCTGTGCACACTTTTTAATATTACACACACACACACATTTTTCATACTATATACATCTTGTATTCATTAATTTTTTAAAGTGTGATGTTTGCAAACTTTAGAAAAAAATGGAGACTGATATACAAATATGTTTCAGTTCATATGTAGTTTTGGGTGCTGTAAGTTTTTAATCCAGTCCTGTTCCTTGTGGTAAATATGAAATTAAAGATCTGCATGCACAGCTACTAGCACACCAGGAAAGAGGTTGTAACCTGAGCTTTTGGGGAATAGTAATAGCATTAGCATAGCATTAGCATTTATATTTCTGTACCACTTATCAGTGGAAAGCACTCCCTAAGCAGTTTACAATGTGTTAACTAATTGCCCCGAACAAGCGGGATACTCATTTTACTGGCCTATGGAAGGTCAGTAAATCAATCTTGGAGCCCTATAGAATCAACCTCATAATGTTGTGGCTGCAGTACCGGCATTTAACCACTGTGCCACCAGGGAACACATGATATGAAAGATCACTGAAAGATGAGTTTTGTGCACCAAAAGTTTGAAATGGAAAAGACCATTTCAGTTGCCAGATTACGGACTTTATCAGACCACCAGCCATAAAAGTTCTTTTGCCAACATAAATTGTTTTTGTGCCAGCAAAAGAACGCCCAGCACCAGATCTTACCTTGTTCTCATTAAAGCAGCTTCCTAGGCACTAATGGGGAGTGAATGGAGCTCCGTTCACTTCCTGGTTTTAAATCTCACCTAATCTCACAAGTAGATACTCACCCAGGAAATTATAAAACAAAAACAAAATAAACACAGAAAAAGTTCAGGAAAGCACTAAAATACACTTCAAATGTTCCAAGTAAAGGGGAAGGGTTCATAAAAAGAGCATCCCCTACCTGACTGTCCTGATTGTACCCAGAAGTGTTTGCCCATTGCTGCTGCATTCATGTGAGTACAATAGTGCATGGATTCGAACGCTGACAATGATGGCAGAAAATCGCTATGGGGGATCAATTGATGGTTTCAGCTGTCAATAAAAAACTACATTTTTTTAAAAAAAATATGATCATGAAAGGGTGACGTCATCTGATATGCACACACTTTCACGGTCATTAGGCATCTTTATGATGCCTTATTTGATTGATCTGATAAAGTCCTAAGTATTTCAGCCTCCTATTCAAGGATGGACAACTGAGCATGGGACAGTTTTCCTCTTGCACCAACCTGTTGGGCCACACCATCACATTTCTGTGCACTGGAAGTGATGTCACATAATCTGCCTTCTGGCCTCCATTTTGGCAGATTGATTTGCCATTTTTTTTCATGCATAAGAAGACTGTTTTTTTTTTTTTTAAATGGTCAGTTTGGGATGAAAACTATCTCAAAAATCAGTGAGAATATTTTTCTTTCAAATATTGGCTGGCATCTTATTGGTTAGCCCTATCTAGAGTAGACCCATTCAATCAATTGTTGAATGGTGAGTCAACACATAGGTAAGTTCAGTTCATTCACTGGGTCTACTCTAGTCAAGTCAAAAACATAATTTAGGCCATTATAAGGATTAGGAAGCTTCAGAGGCTACAAAAGTGGGCTCTTGGACTGCATGCAGTCCATTGGCCAAACTTAGTTCCCCTCCCTTGCTCTAAATCCAGATATTTTACCACCTGTTAAATAGCACTTTTTAATTTTGAACATATACATTTTGCTCGTCGCTGCAAACAGCTTGAAGTTGAATACAAGAATGAAAACAGCAAAAGAGAACCCTAAGAACCTAAAATGCAACTCTAAACAGTCAATGAAATATGATGAGAAAAACATCACTAGAAAGAATCTGAAATATTGCTAGAACATGGAATAATAATAATAAAAATAATATTTATTTATACCCCGCCCCTCTGTTAAAATAATCAGGGCGGCTTACAAAAATTAAAATACAATACAGATAAAAATCCCTAAACACCCCCACCCCCACCCTCCCCCATAAAAAAAATTAAACAAATATAAATTAAAAGCAACTGTCTAAAATCGCATTTAAAAACAATAAATACAATAAATAGCCAGCAGACTAAAAGAGGCCAGGATCCCCCAAGGCCGGGATCTAATTAGGAAAGGCCTGCTGAAAGCATCTTTAGTGCTTGTTTAAAGCTACTCAGGCTTGTCATCTGACGGATCTCGATCGGCAGGTCATTCCACAATTTGGGGGCGATTACTGAAAAGGCCCTCTGGGAGGTTGCAGACAGCCTAAATTTTTGTGGCTGAAGCAAATTCCTCCCAGAGGACTGGAGTGTGCGAGGAGGATTGTATGGGAAGAGGCAGTTCTGGAAATAAATTGGACCCAAGCCATTTAGGGCTTTAAAGGTAATAACCAACACCTTATACTGGGCCCGGAAACTGATAGGCAGCCAGTGGAGAGATTTTAATACTGGAGTTATGTGGTGTCTCCGAGATGTTCCCGAGACCACTCTGGCTGCCATATTTTGTACCAACTGAAGTTTCCGGACCAAGAATGAGGGCAGCCCCATGTAGAGTGCATTGCAGAAATCTAGACGAGAGGTTACCAGCACGTGCACCACAGTCTCGAGGTCCCTTACTTCCAGGAAATGGCGCAGCTGGCGTATCAGCTGAAGCTGATAACAGGCACTCCTGACTGTCTCATTCACCTGATTAGTCATCTGAAGCGATGAATCAAGGAGCACCCCCAGACTGCGAACACAGTCCTTAACGGAGAGTGTGACCCCGTCCAGGACTGGAGGTTGCAACCCAACTCCTGGTTTTGGGGCCACTACCGTGAGCACCTCCATTTTGTCTGGATTTAATCTCAATCTCTTTTTTTTCATCCAGCCCATTACTGCTTTAAGACAGTCATTAAGAGGAGAGACGCCATCGAAATTTGAGGTCGATGATCGGGACAAGGAGAAATAGATCTGGGTATCATCCGTGTACTGATAACACCCAGCCCCCTAACTCCGAATAATATCACCCAGCAGCTTCATATAGATGTTAAACAGCATCGGGGATAGGATGGCGTCCTGCGGAATGCCACAAGTAAGCTCCTTTCTGCTGGAGCAGCTGTGCCTGAGCAACAACCTCTGGGACCTGCCCGAGAGGAAGGACCAGAACCACTGGAGCACAGTTCCTCCGATTCCTAACCCACACAAGTGATCCAAGAGGATGGTATGATCTATCGTATCAAAAGCCACTGAGATGTCTAAAAGCACCAATAGGGTCACACTACCCTTGTCGATGCTTACACGCAGGTCATCGGTTAAGGCAACCATGGCAGTCTCAAGTCCAAATCCCATGCTAATGCCAGTTTGAAATGGGTCTAGATAATAGGTTTCATCCAAGACTACTTGGAGTTGAAGTGCAACCATGCAGATGGTGCCTGGCGCCTAAAGATAATAGAGATGGCACCAGGAGATCCTGTCTAAGGAACATGCTGTGAACTGCAGGACACCACAAGAGAGGGCTTCTTTCCAGAAGTCTTAAATTTATAAGGTGAAGGCACTTTGAGAAAGCCTTCTAACATTTACTTCTAAAGAAAAAAGTGATCCAATTACACTGCAAACCCATCATCCGTTGTTTACCTGTCTCCTTCCCCTGCCCACAGTCTGTTCTTTTTTTCTCTCTTACTTTTCTCTTATTAGGTTCCTCGTTCCTGAAATGAGTTAGATAGGATGACTGGAATGCAGCTTTCAAAGCTACAGTTTTAAAGCATGGTGTGTGCGTTTTTAACTATGTTCTGCCAATTTACTGTAGCACGTTTCTGTAGACTTTAGTTAAGAAGTCAGAAAAGCCTACTTAAAATTCTGCAGTTGGTATTGATTTAACAGATATCTTACTTTTTAGTTCAGTAGTGAACCAGAGCTTCAAGCCTAAGGAGTTTTCAATGAAGATACAAAAGGAACAAATCATGCTGCGGGTGGAGGGGAAGCTCAGTTAAACTGCATGCAAGAGTATCTCTTTATTCTTATGAAATCTCTCTGTTCCTTTTAAACTAACCATTCAGATGAAACAATGGTGCGCTAGGTCTCCAGGCACAGTTATAGAAAATTAATGATGATGCTACTACTGGTACCTATTAACCATACTTTTATTCTGAAGACTGTTATTAGAGGCCTCCAACAAAGCAAGTGTCTCTTTTTCATTCTTCCTAGTCAACTTTTATGTAACAGGACATGAATGGAACTGGACATGGAGGAATGCCTGTCCTCCAGTATAGCCTCTTACATCCCTGACTCATTTTTCCTTTCTCTGCATCTTGTATCTTGTATACAACTTGAGCATCTGTAATATTAACTTATTTTTAAGTAAAGAAACATTTGAATGAGCATTTTGCTGAAGGAGTCTTTAAAGCACTAAAATTAATGTCATGATTTTGCAAATGAGGCAACCTTATTACCGCCCTCTCCGGCACACATGCATTTTCTCAGAGTTCAGGATGGCTGCTTAAAAACCACAAAAAGAAGATGAACTGCATCACCAAAAAGGGTTGTCTAGATGGTGAAAATACTCTTCATAGAACTTGCAGAGAATACACTTTTTCCCAATAAGATCTGAACAAGATTCATGGTATTTGAAAGGAGGGGAGCCCAAAATGCCATATACTGCATGGGAAGAGCCTTCTCAGATTTCTCAAAGTTTTTAAAATAATGCACACATTTTGTATCATTGAGTGTGCACTTTTTTGCTGCACTGAGGTTTTTATAAGTGGAAGATCACATGTGCACACCTTTGATTTATAAGTTAAAAATATATATACTATGCAATTGTGATAACGTGTGTGGAGAATAATAATGTGCTGTACTCTCGGCCACAATCTTAACTTGAAAACATGGCTCTCTGTGCATGTCAAATGAGGCTAGCATCCCATACACTCAGTTTTGCCAAAACAAAACAAAACAACAAAACAAACAGTGGAGACAAATTAGCACTGCAGCAAATTTGTGAGAATGCACATCAATGTGCAGTATCCTCATCTAGACAAGCTCTAAGGCAGAGGTGGTAATCATGTGGTCTTCCAGATTTTGTTAGACTGCAACTCCCATCAAACCTCACCAGCAAAGCCAATAGCTCTCACTCAGTTTCCTTTCTTTTTTTATCAACCTGCTTGGGACTTGTGTTCTAGGCTTCTCCCTCAACCAACCGTTTCCTCTTCCTAGGCTCAGCTTCATCCTTTTTCACTCATTGCTACATACTCCTGGAAGTGCCTCCTTGAACATTTGTGAACTGCTCCTTGTTTTTACATCTCAATTAAAAATGTTCTTATTTTCCAAAGTTTTTGGGATTTTAGTTTAATATTATTTTACCATCTTGTATATTCTGATTATCTATATTTGTATGATTGCTTTATCTTATATTGCTTTTTTTGGCATTCTGTCTGGATAACTTATTTTACAAATATATTGCATAGTTTTAGATTTGTGTTACTCCTTCCTTCTCCTATGTGTTTGTGGGCCTGTCTATACAAGGGGGGAAATGTGAATTCATGCATACTCACACAAATTTGAAGCAGGTTCAACTTGTCCTAACAGTATTTGGCAAAATTGCAGGCATGCGAGACTATCCGTTTTTGCTGTCCCAATGGGCATGCCTGTAATTCAAGATGATGGCTGCCACTCACATTTTTATTTTTGTCAATTACTGCTGGCAAATAGTTTTTTTTAAAAGGCATATCTAGGGTGTGAAAGTGCGATAATGCAATATTTCTCCTAAATAAATGTAAAAAATAAAAGAAAATGACTGTTTTGTTGCCTCAGCACACTATCACTAAGGCAAAAATCCAAAATGGCAGTTCCAGGATGCTTGCCTTCTTAGCAAGCCCCACCCTCTGCTCCCATATGGCCAATCAGCTTTCTACTTCCACTTTTCTGGGGTTATGCAAATAAATTCAATCACCTGTCCTAATGGTCAATCATGTGCATTCCCCACAGAGTTTTTAAAAAACATCGGGAAAAGCATCGAAGGCTGTTCCCTCAGGGTTTATGGCAGATTTGGAACCCCTCATTCTGAATATGGTAGAATTATGTGGGATCCTATTAGGACAGGTAGGATTCTAAGTGAATTCTAAGAGAATTATTTTCACCATTTAGACAGGCCCACAGGCCTGCGTGTGTGCCTGTGTGTATTAGATTGTATGCCTTTGGCAGGGCTGGCTGTTTTGTTTGTTTGTTTGTTTTACATGGTCATATACATTGATGCTGCTATATAACAACAACAATAATAATCCTGCCTTTTCCTCAAAATTTGAATGCAAGGCAGCTTACAATTTAAAACAAGGATAATACAGGTAAAACATACAAAAATTCAACATCAATGTGAATATTCTGAAATAATGAATGTAAGAAATAGAAATGGGATAACTCTCATCATAGCACAGAAGACTGAGCATAAGGCCCATAGCTCACCTGTTCAATCTACTGTCCAGTGCTAAGTCTAGATGGGAAGCTTTGAGACTCTTCCTGCTTCCCCTTCTCCCTGTTCCTTATCTTTAAACTAGATTTCTACTGGACAGTCATTCAAAAAGAGGAGACTTCGAAACAGAGGTCTATCCTCTGGCAGTTCTTCAAAGAGAGAACTGTACTCTATAGAGTAGTCCATGAGAACTGGGATCCTGTTGATGACATCCTTGTATGCTGGTGTAAGTTGCACTATGAATGTGGAGTGACTTTTGTGGACAATGCACAAAAGTTGTATTCATTGTATAGTGATGGGAACAGAGTTGTACTTTGGTAGTGCATTAAAGTAGACAGAATAGTGAGTGAATGCACACTATGCATGTGGTCACAGATTAAAATTCAAAGAATAGGGTTCCCAGTGTGGTTGTGACTATGCTGTAGAAACCCCTTTTGAGGGAGCACAGGATGGAGGCCTGCAACTTTGCCTCAGCCCCTGGGCTGTTGCTAGGAGAGCAGAGGATGGGGCTAGAAGGGATTTAAGCTCACCCCCCGCCTCCTCCTTTTTGTTGCTTTGATCCTGTCTGTTCCAGACACCAGATTTCCAAGAAATGGAATGATCAGTCATCATCATCACATCGCCACTATCATCAGTTTAGCTCAGGGTTAGGTAAACAAGTACCCTTTAGATGTTTTGGAATGCAATTCACATCCTCCTCAGAGAGCATCAACAATCCTTGAGGATTATTGCAGGTATCCCGATCACCTAACCCAGCTTTAGCCAGTGGACACATGGGCACCCACACTTAATGGTCATTTAGGAAATATTTCAATATGGATGGAATGCTTCCATTTCTTTACTTAATGTGAATGGATACTGGACAGAAGTAAAGCTTCATTTAGTAAACATCAGACAGCACACTATTAAAAAGGATTCTCTGTTTTAAATCAATACCAGTATTAGAGGGCAGGTGAGTATGCTCTTTCAGCTTCATTCTCTTCCTTCACTCAATCTTTCTGATAACTTGTGGTAATCCTCTGCTCTTTGATAGAGCTTTCTTGTGAAAGGTTGATGTAATATTTATTGATTTACAAGCATCACTGTTTTTCCTCATTCCCGTTTCCTATAATTTTTGTCTTAAGTGTGGATATGAGTCCAATCACTGAAATATTCATGGAAGGAAGTCCCTATGGGAAGCAATCTTTTTTTAAAAAAATGATTGAAGCTGATGTCGCAAGACACCTCCATGGCACTAATAAAAACTGTAAGAATTAGTGAATGATTTTGGATCAATATTTGGAGGTGGCACATGCCCCCTTCTCCCCCACACTCACTCCCCATTTTTGTCAATATTTGGAATTTGAAATTACAGAACAAAAGGCCTGGACCTTCAGCTGCTAAATCAATAGAACTTCAATTAATTCAATGAGGCTGCTGCAATTTATGCAGCCTGATGGCTTGGCCCTATATTATTGTTCATTTTCGTTATCAGATTTGATTCAGGTTCCTGTTCTTTGGAGCACAATAAACAGAGCAGGTCATCGGCTGGATTGATCTAAGGTTAAGCTCTTTCATTAAATATTCCATTCATGCTGGTTGATTAAAAAAATGTTCTGGCTTTGAATTCAGTAAAGGAAATGAACTTCATTGCAGAGATGAAACTTCTGAGGACTGCATTTGTGAACAGGCAAAACTTGGGGAACAAATTCTGAGTTGTTTGCATTAATAGAAGATGTGAGTTCTCCCCTGCCCCCAGTAATCACTTGAAGAACTGTTGTGAAGCATCTCCCATTTGCATCCCATTTTTAGGATGGTGCTTCAGTTTGTAGGGATGTTTTGTTGTTTTCCAAGGGGGTGGTGGCAAAATTCTTCACACATTCAGAGAAGTTTATCACTGTGTGAGGGGAGGAGGTCACCACCACACATATTAATGTGTTTGTCTGATTTTCCTTGTAACATACCCTTCAGCATTTCACAGATTAAAAATCATGACACTGACACAGCAACACCAGACTGTGGTCAAAACACAAAATTCATTTACCTAGGATTAAGTCTCATTAAACTCAATAAGGGTTGCTTCTGAGTAGACACACACACACACACACATAGACGTCTATACATACATACACTGAGTAGGTATGTGGGTGTGTTTGTGGGTGTGTATTCAAGTAGGTGTTGCTGTTACTATTGTGTGCCTTCAAGTCATTTCCAACTTAGGGCAACCTTAGGGCAGACCTATCACATGGTTTTCTGATGGCTGAGAGTGTGTGACTTGCTCAAGGTCACCCAGTGGGTTTTCATGGCTGAGCGGACATTCAAATCCTGGTCTCCAGAGTCATAGTCCAACACTCAAACCACTATGCCATGCTGGCTTCTTGAGTATGTAAAATACAAGGGGGTGCTGAAAAGTTCTCAGCCTGGACCACTTTCCAAAAATCTGAGTGTCATTTTGTCAGTGTAGCTTGAAAGAGTGTTCTTTTGTATTGTAGATAACCAATTTTCAGAATCATAGCTCTAATATTTGAATTTTCTCAGATCATTGATAGAACCATACCAACAAAAAGTGTGGAATTTTCAAGTGCTGAACTCTGGACCATTATGAAGTTCCTGTTCCTGTAGAAGAAAACTCCAAAGGAAATCCATAAGTATATGATGCACACATTGAGTAACAAGTGCCTGTCACACTCAACGGTAAAGAATGGTGTGCCAACTTTCAGCATGGAGATTTTGAGACCAAAGATGCAGCAAGGTCTGGAGGCCTTTAACAGTCTCTCTCTCTCTCTCTGGGTTTTCTTCGCAAACGAAGATTCAGGAAGGACTCATCCCGTGCTTTCTGCAAGTGCGCTGATGACTAAAAAGGCCAATCCGAGATAAACAAGTCCGGTTGCAAAAACCACAGCAGAAGGTCTCCTTGGGTGATGTTTTAGGGTTGTGATTCTTTCTGCGTTTTCGTTTCTCTTCAAGACTTTTTCGGCGTGAGTTCTCAAATAAGGCTGCAACATTGTGGATAGT
Organism: Gambelia wislizenii; assembly: GCA_030847615.1. NCBI lineage: Eukaryota > Metazoa > Chordata > Lepidosauria > Squamata > Crotaphytidae > Gambelia > Gambelia wislizenii. The sequence continues at coordinate 29,158,419 of JAUMIR010000008.1, read as the reverse complement.
GCGTCTCCATGCCTCCCGATGTGAGGCCAGGGCGGACCACTGTTGGTGATCAATTTGGCCAAGCCTGAGATGTTGTTTCAGGGAGTCTTTGTATCGCTTTTTTGGAGCGCCCCTCTTATGCTGACCCGTGGCGAGTTCACTGTAGAGTAGTATTTTTGGGAGGCGATGGTCTTCCATCCTAGAAACGTGCCCTGCCCAGCGCAGCTGTGTTCTCAATATCATGGCCTCAATACTGGTGATCCCTGCTTGCTCAAGGACAGCAACATTCGTCATATAGTCAGTCCAGTGTATATTTAGGATTGTGCGTAGACAGCGCTGATGAAAGCGTTCGAGTCGTAGGTGGTGGCGATAGGTGACCCATGTTTCAGATCCATAAAGGAGGATAGACAGTACAATGGCTCTATACACACTGATTTTTGTGCTTTGCCTCAGGTGTTTATTGCTCTAGACTCTTTTGTGAAGTCTTCCAAATGCATTATATGCCTTTGCTAATCTGTGATCGATCTCTTTGTCAATCTTGTAGACTCCTGAAATTGTTGTTCATGACCTGATTTTGGCAGATTGGAGAATTTCAGCTAAAACAATTGCTGAGACACTAGAAATATCACAGGAAAACATGGTATTTATCATTCATGATCAGTTGGCTGTGTAGAAGCTATCAGGCAAGTGGATGCTGAAATCTTTGAATGCTGACCAGAAACAAAATTGCATGGATACCTCCAAGTTGATTTTCCAGCATTTTGAGCAATCTCATGATAATGTTTTTGAACAACTCATCAACCGTGTGTTGATGAAACATGGTTACATTACTATGAGCCAGAGCCCAAATAGCAGTCCTTGCAGTGGTGACACTTGGGTTCTCCACAGTCAAATAAACTCAAAAGTCAGCAGGAAAGGTCATGACCATAGTTTTTTGGTATAAGGAAGGTATTTTGATGACTATCTTTGGAAGGGCCAAACAGTTAACGCAGTTAACTAGTTTAACTTGCTGTGTTGATTAAAGGAGGCATTGAAGGAAAAACAGTGTGGGAAGCTGAGGAAAAGTGTTCTCTTTTTGCAAGACAATGCACCTGCTTACAGGGATGGCTAGATGGATGTTTTGAAGGGTTTGGGGGGGGGGTTGAGTGCAAAGACCATCCATCCTACTCACCAGATCTTGCTCCATCTAACTATTTCCTTTCAAAAGAGTTTGAAAGGAAGGAAATTTTTGAATGATTCACAGGCCATAGCAGCAGCAAAGCAGTATTTCAGTGATCAGACATCAGAATTTTTTAAAGGGTTAAATAAACTTGAGAAACTATGTTTGAAGTTGTCAAACTTCTTTATTTTGGAAACTCTATGATGTTAAAACTCTTAACTTTCCTCTAGCAGAGCAGCAGTTTAAGAAGGTTTGACTCAATTGTACATTACTTTGCCCTAAACTCCAAGAAACAAAAGAGTCAGTTAAATTCAAGTTATACAACTTAAAAACTTTACTTATGGCTATGCATTTAGATTTGCTTTGAGAGCTTAAATCCTAACTAAACTAATGAATATGTTTGAGTGAAAGAGAGAGAGTCCATCTTGACTCACCAACTCAGGGAGCATAGACAACAATATGGCATCCAAAGAAGACAAGAGAGAGAAGCTGTTTTCACAAGGGGTTATCTGTTAATGATGCCATTGATCCACCCCTCTGTTCTGTTAACTAGGCACCCTTTTACAGGGCAATTGCTATGATTCAGGCTCTAGACCCAGGGGTGCTATGGCAAAATGGGTATCATGCTCTGCTTCCAGAACTTGGAAGTGGACTCTGACTCATAGACTGAAGCAGTGGACATGCCAGGACCTGCTGAACCAGAGCAGGAGGATGTTCCAGAGCCACAGGCCTGAAACACAGACAGTAGTGCAGTACCAGCTTTGGCAGAGGGTCCTTCCTATTCAGATACAGAGGGCAACCTACCTATACCCACCTTCTCAGCACAAAGACAACAAAAAGAGGGCTTGAGGTGGCCTCAGCATATTTATAGCAAACAACAATTAGCTATTGCCTTCTTATTTGCAAGGAAAACAATCAAATGTGTTCAGATTACACAAGCTTTTCTACATTTTTCAGAGTTTTTCCCCACATTCTGGGACCTTTTTGTAAAAGAAAATCATTTGTGCAAAATACAAGGGTGATACTTTGAGCAAGAAACCTGGGTCGTTGTACCAATATTATAGCGGAAAAAGCAGTGTATTTTGTGGTTATAGATAGAGTCGGAGAAATAACGAGACCACACCACAGATATGGGGTAAAATAAAATGACTTTATTGTTAATCCTACCTATTTATTTCCCAATAATATCTTCAGCAGGGGGAGTCAACCCAGTGTGGGAGCAGCTGGGGCGGATCGTCCCTCCTGGACTTATGCCCCCAGCTTCCCCGGGAGAACACCCAAGCCCTTTTGAACCACCCCAAGGCCTAGGGTTGCTCTCAAGCATCCCAGCCATGAATCTGATCCTGTTCTTCCCCTGTTCCCTCCATGGAACTGGAAGAAGTCCTGATGGATATGTTAGCCTGTTGCTGCAGCCACCACCACTGCCACTTCCTTCACTGTCTCAGAAGGCAGTGAAGGGGCCCCACAAAACGTGACTGAGCCCCCCTTCACATTGACCAGCCTTAGTCGCATGCTGTGGGACTCCCTCCTGCCTTCAGGGAGAGCCACGGAGACTGCAGCAGCAGCAAGGGCTGGCCTGCCAGATGGGCTCCTTCAGAAATACAGGGCCTAATCCATCATTTGTTGGCAGTAATGGAGTAACCAAGGTATTATTATAAACTGTACTATTGGGCCCCACCCCACCTTCCCCCCATCTTAGTCCCATATCTGCCCTGGAAGTGGTGAGAATTGCCTAGGAGCAGAACAGGACAAATGACCTTGTCCTATTCTGCCTTGGTCAGACCCCACCTAGAATACTGTGTCCAGTTCTGGGCACCACAATTCAAAAAGGATATGGACAAATTGGAGCATATCCAGAGAAGGGCAACTAAAATGGTGAAAGGTCTGGAAACCATGCCTTATGAGGAGAGACTTAGGGAGCTGTGTATGTTTAGCCTGGAAAAAAGACGGTTAAGAGGCGATATGATAGCCCTGTTTAAGTATTTGAAGGGGTGTCACGTTGAGGATGGAGCAAGCTTGTTTTCTGCTGCTCCAGAGACTGGAACACGGAGCAATGGATGCAAGCTCCAGGAACAGAGATTACACCTCAACATTAGGAGGAACTTTTTGACAGTAAGAGCTGTTTGGCAGTGGAACACACTCCCTCAGAGCGTGGTGGGGTCTCCTTCCTTGGAGGTCTTTAAACAGAGGCTGGATTGCCATCTGTTGGGGATGCTTTATCAAGATTTCCTGCATGGCAGGGGGTTGGACTGGATGGCCCTCGTGGTCTCTTCCAACTCTACAATTCTATGATTCTATGACCTGCACCATATGGACTGCAGGACTCTGAGACAGGGACAAGACAGGGTATTTAGTCCATGTAGGCAAGCACCAAGTCTCCAAAAAAGCTTAGTGGCTCTGTTATCAAGCCACCTGTGAGTTATACTCATTAACTTGGGTTAAGTTGTATAAAAATGGGTAACTGCCACACTTGCATATGTGACTTTACAAGTAAAAATATTGCTCGTTTCATCTGTAAGGTGGTAAGTGTACTACATCTCTGTTTTATAATTAGTTTTTGTTACATTTTATATTTATTTTTTGTTACATTTTGTTTACTATGATTAATTTCTACACCAGTCAGCATCCTTGGAGTCTGGAATATTTGATCTATGACCTTTGGATAATTATGGAAAATGCTATTTTCATCTAACTTGTTTTGCATGTTTTGAGACCCTCCTGGATTTCCTGTGTTAGAGAGAGGGAGACAGGTGATAAATATATGAATAGATTGACAGATAAGTGAATAGATAGATGCACAGACAGATAGATGACCTTTCTGAGAGATGTGCAGAGTGATGGCACGTGGGTAGGTATGTAGATGACAAACAGGTGTGAGAAAAGGTGCTCAGGCAGTTTAAAGTTTGTGTCACTTCATTTTATTTGCATTTTATGTTCCCATGTCAGGTTAAAATTCATAAAATCCCTTATCTTTCTCTCTCTCTTATTGGAACATTTCTAGCAGCATTAGCAATGGGAGGATAGTGAAGGGAGGCTGGAGAAACAGAGTTTTGATGCAGTGTTGTAGCTGCATATCTGCAGCAAACAGTTTAAAAGCCAAACATAGAACTCCAAAAGGCTCGAGACAATGACAGTGGACCCACTGGGGCCTGTCCACACTAAGCAAGGCAAACCAAACCTGCATCCAGAATCCCTTACCAGCTATGCATAAATAGAGCAAAAAGGGGAGAGAAAACCCACCCAACCCTTCAGCATTGTATAGAAACAGAGAACTCTAGAGGGTTGTCTAAATGGCAAAAATATTCCTCATGGAATGTGAAGAGAAGATGACCTATCTTAATGGCAAGCTATGTTGTTTCACCATATTGTGAAGGAGGGAGGCCAAAATGGCAAAAACTCCCCAGGAAAAGCCTTTGCAGTTTTTCCCGGAGTTTTAAAAAAACTCTGAGGGAAATGCACCCCTGACCATTAAGACAACCACACAAATTGCTGTGCAGTCTGGAGGGGGAAGAATTTACCTTCTGATTGGTCAGCAGTACACAGGCATGATCCTGCACTTTACCCCCCTTTTTGACAGGGTGGAGGGCAGCCATGGGTAGGGGGGAGAGGAGGAACTGGAGAAGGGAGGATGGATCTCTCCGCCTCTTCCCCTCCCTGTGGGTGCTTTCGGTGCTGCCCTTGTGGGGATCAGGGAAGAAAGGACAGCTCCCTCCTCCTCTTCCCCCTCCCCATGGGTGTTCTTGGTGCTGTGGGGATCAGGTAAGGAAATACAGCTCCCTCTTCCTCCCCTCCTCCCATGGGTGCTCTCCCTGCCACCACCACTGCCACTGCTGAGAAGCTTATGGGGGCAAAAGAAAAACATTAAGACAAATCACAACTGCTGTGATTTGACATTACTGTGGAACAATCCATTTTGGAGGGGCTCATATACACAGGCCCTAAGTTTGGTCAGAAAAATGGAAACTGCCCCCTTCCTCCCAAAAAGTGGATGTTGGTGAATGGAATGAAACAAAAATAATCCTTGTATGCATCTTGTAAGAATCAAGTGGTCTCCCAAACTTTGTAATATTTTGCTGTACTTATGCTTCCTCTGTAAACTATCATTTTTAAATGTGATCCATTATTTCATCCAAACAAAGGAAGAAGCCAAGAAATATAACTTCAAATCTGGTAACCAAAGATCTCCTCTTATTTTGTCATCCTGTAGAATTTTGAACTTTATTTTTGGCATCTTCCCTTGCCAGATGAACTTTGATAAGTCTTTTTGCCATTTCTTGAACAGTGCATAATTTGTTTTTGTTTTTTTTGGTTGTGATAGGGTTTTTTTCACAATCCTCAGATGCCAAGATTGACAAAGAGATCGATCACAGATTAGCAAAGGCATATAGTGCATTTGGAAGACTTCACAAAAGAGTCTGGAGCAACAAACACCTGAGGCAAAGCACAAAAATCAGTGTGTATAGAGCCATCGTACTGTCTATCCTCCTTTATGGATCTGAAACATGGGTTACCTATCGCCACCACCTACGACTCCTCGAGCGCTTTCATCAGCGCTGTCTACGCACAATCCTAAATATACACTGGACTGACTATGTGACGAATGTTGCTGTCCTTGAACAAGCAGGGATCACCAGCATTGAGGCCATGATACTGAGAACACAGCTGCGCTGGGCAGGGCACGTTTCTAGGATGGAGGACCATCGCCTCCCAAAAATACTACTCTACGGTGACCTCGCCACGGGTCAGCGTAAGAGGGGCGCTCCAAAAAAGCGATACAAAGACTCCCTGAAACAACATCTCAGGCTTGGCCAAATTGATCACCAACAGTGGTCCGCCCTGGCCTCACATCGGGAGGCATGGAGACACAATATCCACAATGCTGCAGCCTTATTTGAGAACTCACGCCGAACAAGTCTTGAAGAGAAACGACAACGCAGAAAGAATCACAACCCAAAAACATCACCCAAGGAGACCTTCTGCTGCGCTTTTTGCAACCGGACTTGTTTATCTCGGATTGGCCTTTTTAGTCATCAGCGCGCTTGCAGAAAGCGTGGGATGAGTCCTTCCTGAATCTTCGTTTGCGAAGAAAAGCCAGAGAGAGAATTTTTATTGACAATATCTTAATATATGGCTTGTATATACAGAAAATACATAACTCTATTTATAGTTGACATATATTCAAATTAGTGCAATATTCATTCAATCTGAATTTCCATCCTCTCTTTCACTCTTCATCATTGTCATTTCTGGTTGTCTCCTTCCCCCTCCCTCCTATCTTCTTCTTTTCTACCTTCCTTAAAAGTATCACCTGATAGTGGTATTTCTTAAATGTATTTGTCTCTTCCTTCTGTCCTCTCTATCTCATTACCTATCTTCAAGTCATCTTCATGTTTTACACTTTTTATCTAATTGGTATCATTTGAAAGAGATACAACATTTTAGGGAGTATATTCATTTTAATTGTTCAGATTCTGCCCATCAATGAGAGCTTTAAATTATTCCATCTTTGCAGGTCTTGTTAAATTTCATTCCATTTTTTTTGCATAATTATAATGAAATAGATTTTAATTCTTGCTCATCAATATGATTCCAAATATCTGACTTTTTAAACTATTTCAAACCTGATAATTCTGGGTAGGATACACTTGATTCTGAATGTCCAGAAACATTCCTTCAATGTGGATGCAAGCTCCAGGAACAGAGATTCCACCTCAACATTAGGAGGAACTTTTTGACAGTAAGAGCTGTTCGGCAGTGGAACACACTCCCTCGGAGCGTGGTAGGGTCTCCTTCCTTGGAGGTCTTTAAAAAGAGGCTGGATTGCCATCTGTCGGGGATGCTTTGATCAAGATTTCCTGCGTAGCAGGGGGTTGGACTGGATGGCCCTCGTGGTCTCTTTCAACTCTACAATTCTATGATTCTATGATAGGATTATAGGGTCTAGCTCAACAGAAGTATAGTGTCTAGATCAAGGGAAGTAATAGTGCCACTCTATTCTGCCTTGGTCAGACCTCACTTAGAATACTGTGTCAAGTTCTGGGCACAATTAAAAAAGGATATTGACAAATTGGAGCGTGTCCAGAGAAGGGCAACTAAAATGGTGAAAGGTCTGGAAACGATGCCTTATGAGGAGAGACTTAGGGAGCTGGGTATGTTTAGCCTGGAAAAAAGACGGTTAAGAGACGATATGATAGCCCTGTTTAAGTATTTGAAGGGATGTCATGCTGAGGATGGAGCAAGCTTGTTTTCTGTTTCTCCAGAGACTGGAACACAGAGCAAGGGATGCAAGCTCCAGGAACAGAGATTCTACCTCAACATTAGGGGGAACTTTCTGACAGTAAGAGCTGTTTGGCAGTGGAATGCACTCCCTTGGAGCGTGGTGGGGTCTCCTTCCTTGGAGGTCTTTAAACAGAGGCTGGATGGACATCTGTTGGGGATGCTTTGATCGTGATTTCCTGCATGGCAGGGGGTTGGACTGGATGGCCCTCGTGGTCTCTTCCAACTCTGCAATTCTATGATTCTATGATTCTATGAATATAGTGGAAGAGAGCCAGCATGGCATAGTGGTTTGAATATTGGACTAGGACACTGGGAGACTGGGGTTCAAATCTCCACTTGGCTATTAAAATCCAATGTGTGATCTTGAACAAGTCACACACTCTCAGCCTCAAGGAAAGGCAATGGCACACCCCTTCTGAACAAATCTTGACAAGAATCCCCCATGATACGGTTGCCCTAGGGTCACCATAAGTCTGAAAAGACTTGAAGGCACACAATATACAGTACACACATTATACTGTAATTCTTATTGGGTTGAGAAAGTACACCACAACAACTCACATAGTGTATTTATCCTAGGGGATGAGGATTAAGTCTGTAATCTTGGAATGGATCTATTCAGTAGTAAGCTCTACTTTTGAGCAGGCATATATGAGTTTGCACCGTTAGTGTTTCATCCTTCATCTCCATATCCTACTTCTGATTATTTCTCTAAATTTTCATTCTTGATTACGTCCTGATTTTCACAGCATCCTCCTTAATTAATCATACATTTTCTTCCCTATATCTGACCTTGCTTCCTGTCATGCAGTGCTGAATGTCCTACAACATCTATTCAAATCATTTGTCAAAAACTGTTCTTAAAGAACAACCCCCAACTATATATAAGCATAGTTCATAATTATAAATAAAGATGCTGTTTCTCCGTTGCTAGTAACCCTCAACCACTGAATTATATAGCTTACGCCAGTTTTCAAAACAGAAAGAGGCAATCAGAAGAGAGGAAAATTTTGGAAGCAAACACTCCTGATGTGACAGACAGCAATAAATGCCAGTTTGTACACTATAGCATTTCTTCCTGCTACATGGCCAGACAGCTTTCCCTGGAGAATTCTGTATGTCTTCTCCCTTCAAAGGTACACTGACATGTCATTTTTGCAAGCAAATTTGACACAGAGAAACTTGGTTCAACAATTCTGTTCACTACCACTCTTCTTTAAGCTCCTTTCAATATGAAATTGATTCAGTGCAAAATATTTATACAGGGAGAAAGGACCAAATGCCCCAAGTAATATAAGATGTAGGATATCTAACTGCAGTATTTTCATGAAGGATTTAGAGGTTATAGTAGGTAACTCTGAATGTATGTCAGCAGCATCACCCTGTGTCACATTAAGTTGGATTCAATTTCGGTTTCGTTAATAGGTACCTTGGTTCCAGCACAAGAGTTTCTTAGTTGTCCTGATAATTGCTTGAGTAACTCCATTGGTACCTATCAATGCACTAGTTTGAAAGCTACTGATCAATACGTACTCATTTCTTCTCCTATAAATATAATTACATAATCATGTCTCTCCTGACTGTGCACCATATATTAAACTCCACATTTTAGGCACAAATTCATGAACTCAGTGTTCAGAATGTATTAGAAATAAATGATAGTATTTATCTGATAATGTGTGATGTACTACAGAAAGACTGTAGTACAATATATTGTATTACATTTTATTGTATTGAAATCCTGTGGTGGCAAAAAATACTTTAAAAAAACCCAATGGCTTTAACAAACAATAGAAAAAAGTAATTGTACATGAAAGAACAAACAAGCAAAACAAACAAACAAAACAAAACAAAAACCCTGTCCTTGACAGAACACAATGTAGCAAGCCAGAACCATGGGAACATCTAAATGACCAGTCTGTTTCAGCAAAATTTGATCCTTGACTGAAACTTTTTGCATCTTCAGGAAGGAAGTTCAGAAAGGAAGAAAGAGCTATTCAGCAGTGGAACATACTCCCTCAGAGCATGGTGGGGTCTCCTTCCTTGGAGGTCTTTAAACAGAGGCTGGACAGCCATCTGTCAAGGATGCTTTGATCCTGATTTCCTGCATGGCAGGGGGTTGGACTGGATGGCCCTTGTGGTCTCTTCCAACTCTACACTTCTATGATTCTATGAAGTGCTTTCACAGGCTGGTCTGTCTTGTAGTAAATTTTTCTTGGGCCTTACTCTTGCCTTGTTGATTTATTTTTCTCCTTTTTAGGTGGGTATTGTAGTTTGAGAAATGCCTGTTGTAAATCCCAGAGTTTTGAGTCTCTAGTTGGTCAGGGCAAATGTGGTTTTATTGGAGGTCTTGGTTGTAAACAATAGATTTGGTAGTGTGTTCTGAGAGAAAACTGGAGACATGTAAGTATATGCAGCAGCCCATGGGTTTTTGATACAGTATTTTGTTTGGAATTCCATTGTACAGTTGCACAGTGTTGTCAAGAAAATGAATTTGTTGTGTGCACTGTTTAGGTTGATGGTAGAGTGGAAGTTGTTGAAATTCTGATGGAACTTCTCAAGAGATTGCTTTCCAAGTGGCCAAATTACAAAGATGTCACCAAGAAATACAAGGTAGAGGAAAGGTTTTTGGGTGCATGTGATGAGGAAGAATTGTTCCAGGTCAGCCATGAAGATATTTACATACTGTGGTGCCCACGGTAGTGCAACTGACTTGGAAATATGCATTACTCCCTAAGGTAAAGTAGTTATGATTGAATACATACAAAAGTGGCAGAGTTTGGTAGCTAAGTCTACTGTAGCCAAATTCAGGATGGCATTCTTGATGGCTTGTAGTCTAACCTGGTGTGCGATGCTGGTGTATCTATCCATTCCACGTCCATCCTATGATGGCATTTTCTGGCAGGTTATGGATGGACTGTGTTTTCCTCAGGAAATTGGTCGTATCCTTCATGTAGCTTGGAGCGTTGATGGCATATGGATTAAGAACTGAGTCCATATATTCAGATATGCCAACAGTCCACAAGTGTTCTGCTGTACAAGAGCAGCAACAAAGATACCATATAATAGGAGTAAGCCAAGGCTGAAGTTTTGTAGAAGGGACCATACATGTTGACAAAGGGGCACAACTATCAAGAGTTGAAGATAAAGTTGAGTTATGAAACAGCTGAATCCAAGGAACCAACAGAATTAAAGGAAGACAGAGAAGAGACCAAGACTTGCGAAAAGGCCTCAGAATTAACAGAATGGCGCTCTTGAAAGGAGCGACCAACAGAATACTGAGCAGGTAGATTATGAAAAAGCTGAAAAGAAATAAGATGATGATCTCACAAAGGAAATTCAGTAAGTGAAAAGCAAGAGACGGAACAATTGTATAAAAGAACAAGATCAAGACAATGGCCAACACAGTGTGTAGGTGGATCAGAACAAAGCTTGAGTCTGAAAGAAGACAATAAAGAAAGAAAATGTAAGACAGCAGGATCTTTGGAATCATCCACATGAATATTAAAATCTCTCATAATCAGAGTGGGAATATTATCTGAAAGAAAGAAAGTCAACCAAGAATCAAAATCAGAAATACAAGCTGAAAATGGGCCAGTGGGTGGTAAATGATTGCAATTCACAGGCGCAAGAGACAAAAAGAGTCTCACAGCATGGGCCTCACAAGAAGAGAAACTGTGTGTCGGTGGAAAGGAAAGAAGCTGTAATAACAGTGCTAGATAACAGAAGACCCACCCTACCTACCTCATGGTGACTTGTATGAGAAAGAAGACTCCTCCAAAGGAGAGGGCAGCTGAAGGAGCAGTATCATGGGAAAGGAGCCAGGTTTCAGTGAGAGCAAGAAGGTGAAAAGGTCTGGAGAGAAATAAATCATCAACAGCCAGTTAAACAATTTTTAAAAAAATTCCTGTGAAAAACCACTTCAGCCAAAATCATACAGATCAGTCCTCACATGACTGCATGAGCCCAGACTGTCACGCTTGCCTGTCACTACAGCTGCCATCTTCCACCGCTCTTCCACAGAGAGGGAGCAGGTCCACAGCATGTGTCCAAGGCTGGTCACTTGCAGTGGGCCTTGCTCGTGTGCTGCTTGTTGGCTTCTTGGCTGCAAATTGTGAGACATGGGCAGCAGGGGCAGCAGTGGCAGCAGGGATGGACTGGTGTGGCAGTCTGGACTTCTGTTTCATACTGGTAATGGACAAGGAATGGGCCTGATGCATGGGCAGAATACACTGGCGGATAGCTGGGATATTCTGACCCATGTAGATGAGCCCTAAGATGGCTACTTCTTTGAAAATTACATAATGATGCCTCCCCTGACCATGCACTATATACTTAATTCCTTTAACTATATCTAGCTAAATAGGCTCTTTCATTGGTTCTTCAGTAATATTGTTACAGCAAAGACATGCTGATTCAAAGGAAATGAGGTGGAAGAAGGCCCTGAAATTGTTGACAGCACAGTTTTTCATAAATGCACTTCCTAATCATCATTTTTAAAAAAATGGTTACATTATTTACTGTAATTCTCTGGAATTAAACTCTCTTAACCTCATTGTATTTATTCATCAATCATAATTTTTTCTTTCCCCATATTGTAGGTTTTGATTGCAATCAACTCTTCAGTGTTTAGCGGGCAAAGGAGGAGGGGGCAGAAAAAACTTAAATAAAATGATGGCGATGAGCAACCAGTTAATGTTGCAGTTCTCTGTTTTCTGGTCTTGCTTATCTTATTTTGTCATTCAAAAGATTCATCCATAGTGGACTGATAATATGGAGAGCATCTTGCCTACAAGATGTATAGTGCCCACACATTATAAGCATTAGCTTCACAGGGTAAGTGCATCAGACCTCTTTTTTCATTGTATTCTATTTTTAAAATTGTTATTTATATCCTGTTTCTCTCTAAATATGGGATCCAAGGCACCATACATTTTAAGTTAAAACAGTATACAGTTAAAACAACACATAATGCTAAATTTGGTGGTAGGAGAGAAAGGAAGCCATTCTGTGAGGATCTTGAAACTTGGGAAGATTCACTTCAGATAATCTGGAAACAAGCTGTATAGCAATAGCAATAGCATTGATATTTATGTACTACTTATCAGTGCCGAAGCACTCACTAAGCATTTTACAATTTTTTTTAGCTAATTGCCCCCCAACAAGCTGGGCGCTCATTCTACCAACCTATGGAAGGATGGAAAGATGGGTCAACTTTGGAACCCTCTGGGATTGAACTCATAACCTATGGCCTGCAGTACTAGCATTTAACCACTGTACCACAAGGGCACCCTGTATACAGCTTTATAGGTCATTCACAGCATTTGGAATTATGCTTGGAAACAAACTAGTAGCCATTTGAAGCTATTTTAATGAGGGGGTTATATGTTTTAATCAGAGGCCCAGGGGCTTGCCATACTCTAAAGAAAAATGGCAGCACAGCAGGAATGTTAGCAAAAACCAGTTAGCAAAAAGACACAGTTTTACCTTGGTCCCCCATGGGACTGGAACAAAAGAACACCAGAAGAATGGAAAAAACCTGTTCGGAAAAAGATGTAGTTTTACCTTGGTTCCCCATGGGACCAGAACAAAAGAATGCCAGAAGAATGATGATGTCATGTGTTAAGGCAACATGGAAGACAGAACATTCCTGCTGCACTGCTGCTTTTCCTTGGAATGCAGTAAGCCCCTTAAACATTCAGCAGACCAGCTACAGTTTCCAAACAGTCTGCAGAAGCAGAATGATGTAGAGTGTGTTACAGTAATATAAATGTAAATACAGTAATATAAATGCAGTAATATAAATCAAGGCATGTACAGTATTACTGTGGTCATATCTGACAGTTCCAGGAATGAGTGCAGCTTATACACTAATTTTAACTGTGGTCATCAGCATCTGACTCAGAAGCTCCAGTTAATTTTCCCAGTGGTTCCAGGTAGATGTTGAATAGCATGGGGAATGGAACCAAGCCCCGAGTGACCCCATAATCCAATAGTCAGAATGTCAAATAAGGAATCCCTCAGCACCAACTTCCAACTACTCCAGGAAGGAATGGAGCCACTGTAAAACATTAGCCCCAAGTCCTGTCCCAGAGAGATAGCCCAGAGGGATACCATGGTCAATGGTAAAACCACCACCACAACAACAACACCAACAATACTGAGAAGCACACAAGAACTAACAGGGACACACTCCATATCCAGTTCCCAGAATAGGTCATCCATCAAGTTGACCAAAGTTGTCCCCATTCCATAACCAATGCACAGGCTAGACTGACATGGATAATCCTTTTCATGCAAGAACCTCTGGAGCTAAGAGGCCACCATGTGCTCCAGAAGCATAAGGAATACTTCCCTATCCTCAACAGGTTCATGACTGCAAGACTCCTGTTTCATAGGAAGAAACATTTGAGATTTGGTATCCTAACATACTTTAATTTATATCTAGATCTGTAAAGTATATGATTTCCTAAGGACCATTCAGCAGTTGCCTAAAGGATATAAACAATATTTCGGTGGAAGCATACAGTTACTCACAAAGTGTGTATCACTGCACATGTTCCCCAGAATCTTGGAATCAGTGAAGAAGGGTGGTACAGAAATAATTCAAATAAAAATATAAATACCTATCTTCCTTCTTCCCTACCTATCTGTCTGTCTATCATTGCTGCTTTCTTGGCAAGACAGCCATACAGCACACAAACAAGCGACCGGTGTAATGTCAGGCATATTGAAATGAATCAAACCCATCTAAGAATGAATGAATGATAATGAGAAAGTCCCTCCTGGCACCATTTCTGGGATTAGTAATTTGTAAAATTGTAGCAATGTGAGGGAACAGCACGGGAAAGCCATTTCTACCCTCTTTTGTCCAGTCTAAATGCAAATCTGAACTTTCTGGGCAGTTCATTTGCATATTAATGTGTATCCTATTCCACTCCAGAGATCACTTTAGATTTTCTAAATTAAAGTGGGTGGGTAGTTGGGCTGATGGGAAAAGCTGGGGGGGGGTCATTCTGTTTTGCCTGCTAAAGCAACATCAGACACCTCTCACAAAATGGATGACACAAATCTATATGCGTATACGACCCTTGCCCACTTTTGCTACTTGCCCTGCTTATCTGTTTCAGACAATGCCAGGGGTGGAAGCAGAGAAAGAACAGAAATGACCTCAGGCCTAAGAATGTTTCTTTTTAACAGCATGGAAGCATAAAGATGACTATGTTAGGAAAGGGTAAGAGTGCACGTTCATCTAATTAGCATTTCTTCCTTGTAGCTTCTCAAAATGTCAGCTACCAGTTGGTGGAAAATAAAGATGTAACGTGAGTGGTAATGAATTAAATTGTGGCTATTTGCATTGGAATGCTAAGATAATGATCTCAAATTACTCTTGTAAATATTCCCCTTGACAGTTCTAAATTGGACTTAAAGCTAATAGTACTTCAGATGAACTTTAAGCCATGAAATCACTTTGGAAGTTCTCTCTCTCTCTCTCTCTCTCCATTTTGGCAATGATGCTGGCTTTCTGAAAGATAATGCACCTCTAGGTTTGTTCAAGCAATTTGGTAATTGTCACATAGATCAGGAAGGCTTAATGAATAACCACAGGTACTGTTTAGCTCATTTTGCCAAGCAGAAGTGAAAGATGCTTGATTATTATCCACCATTTGAATACTCAATTAAACTCTCAGACAGACTATAAGTACTGTTTTGGGTTCTGGTCCTTACTTTCTGCTTTAGGCAACTTCCAAAGCCAAACATTTTGAGAATCATGGAGCATTTAGATACATTTTCTTACATTAGCTGTGATTTAGAGCCCACTGTTAGCAGAAAGAATTTGTTAGAAAGAATATATTTTTATTTGTCTATAGACTAGCAATCTTATAACAGTGAGGTAACAAAGCCGTCTACAGAATCAGCAGATGTGCTAAATGCTGCTACTGAGTGAATAGTTCCCCCAGATCTACCATAATCATCATGATCATCATCACCATCATCTCCATTACTACTACTGTGTTTCCCCCTCCTATATCATGCTGCCTACTCAAAGTTTACTCTCTTGCTTTCTCTCTTACAAAATATTTCATTTACAAATAAATAGAAATAAAAGAGCTAACTGGATATAATAGAGAGTCAGTCTGGGATCTGGTAAGTTCAGGTTGAAGTCCTTGTTTGGCCATGAAGCTCATTCAGTGACTTTCTTGCCCTCACCTACTTTACAGTGTTCTTGTAAAGTGGATGGTTGGGGGGTGGTAGGAAAAGTTACCAAAAAAATCCAAAAGAAAATCAGCAGTGCCTTATAGATTACAGTAATGCCTTTGATTGTATAGACCATGAAAAGTTATGGGCTGTTCTTAAAGAACTGGGTGCTCCACATTATCCTGATGGGTAACCTGTATTCAGGAGAAGAGGGTACTGTTAGAACAAGATATGGAGAAACAGAATGGTTCCCCATTGGAAAGGGGTCATGCAAGGCTGCATTCTGTCACCCTATCAGTTCAACTTATATGGAGAAAATATCATACACAAGGCAGGACTAGATTAGGAAGAAGGAGGTGTGAAAATCAGAGGAAGGAACATCAGTAATTTAAGACATGAAGATGACAACACACTACTAGCAGAAAATAGCAAAGACCTGGAACAATTACTGAAGAAAGCCAAGGAGGAAAGTGCTAAAGCAGGTTTAATGCTGAACAAAAAGAAGACAAAAATAATGAAACACAATTTCCATGATACTAAAGTAGATGATGAGGAAATTGAAATAATTAATGATTTCCCATACATTGGACCAGTCATTAATCAGGATGGAGAGTGCAGTCAAGAAATCAGGAGAAGGCTAGGACTTAGAAGGGCAGCTATGAAAGAACTAGAGAAATCGTCAAGTGCAAAGACATTTCATTGATTACTAAAGTTAGGCTTGACCAAACCATTGTATTTCCCATCACAATGTTTGGGCTGGAAGTCAACCTGAAGAAAACGGAAGTTCTTTACAAGCCTGCACCACAGGACAAACACCATCATCCCCACATTGCCATCAGCAACTGTGTGCTTAAGTCCATTCAGCAGTTCAACTACCTGGGAAGCATCATCTCCTCAGATGCCAAGATTGACAAAGAGATCGATCACAGATTAGCAAAGGCATATAGTGCATTTGGAAGACTTTACAAAAGAGTCTGGAATAATAAACACCTGAGGCGAAGCACAAAAATCAGTGTATATAGAACCATTGTACTGTCTATTCTCCTTTATGAGTCTGAAACATGGGTCACCTATCACCACCACTTACGACTTCTCGAACGCTTTCATCAGCGCTGTTTATGCACAATCCTAAATATACACTGGACTGACTATGTGACAAATGTTGCTGTCCTTGAGCAAGCAGGGATCACCAGCATTGAGGCCATGATATTGAGAACACAGCTGTGCTGGGCAGGGCATGTTTCTAGGATGGAGGACCATCACCCCCCAAAAAATAGTACTCTACGGTGAACTCGCCACGGGACAGCGTAAGAGGGGCGCTCCACAAAAAGCGATACAAGGACTCCCTGAAACAACATTTCAGGCTCGGCCAAATTGATCACCAACAATGGTCTGCCCTGGCCTCAGATCGGAAGGCATGGAGACGCACTATCCACAATGCTGCAGCCTTATTTGAGAACTCACGCCAAACAAGTCTTGAAGAGAAACGACAACACAGAAAGAATCACAACCCGGAAACATCACCCAAGGAAACCTTCTGCTGTGCTTTCTGCAACCAGACTTGTTTATCTCGGATTGGTCTTTTTAGTCATCAGCGCGCTTGCAGTAAGTGTGGGATGAGTCCTTCCTGAATCTTCATTTGTGAAGAAAAGCCAGAGAGAGTATGGATGTAAGAGCTGAACAGTGAAGAAAGGAAGAAAATCAACTCATTTGAGGTGTTGCATTGGAGAAGAATTCTATGGATTACCAGGGACTGCTAAAATGATTATATGTCAGGGATATTTACACCAGTGAAGTGATCCACAACATCAATACTGGAAGCCAGGTGGAGAGCATCTGGACAAAAATTAAAGGGGAGGGAAACAACAGGGATGTTATTGTGGGACTCTACTACAGACCCCCAAATCAGATGGAGGAATTGGATGTTGCCTTTCTAGAACAGATGAACACACATGCAGAAAGGAGAGATGTAGTAGTGATGGGGGACTTCAACTATCCTGATATATGCTGGCAATCTAACTCAGCCAAAACTACAAGGTCTAGCAAATTCCTTACATGCCTGGAAGACAATTTCATGGTCCAAAAGATGGAAGAGGCAACAAGGGGGTCAGCTATTTTAGATCTGATCCTAACCAACAGAGATGACCTGGTTAATGGGGTGCAAGTGGTGGGATCCTTAGGTGAGAGTGATCATGTTCTCCTGGAGTTTGTTATACAATGGAAAGGAGAAGCCAGGCATAGTCAGACACGCATTCTTGACGTTAGGAGAGCTGATTTCAATAAACTCAGGGAAATACTGGGGATGATCCCATGGTCAGGAATACTAAAAGAGAAGAGACCTCAAGACGGATGGGACTTTCTCAAAAGGGAGATACTGAAGGCACAATTTCAAACAGTACCATTGAGGAAGAAAAATGGGAGGTGTCTCAAGAAACCAGGATGGATGACTAAAGAACTTTCAATGGAGCTAAGTTTTAAACGGAACATGTATAGGAAATGGAAAAAGGGGGAAATCAACAAAGAAGAATTCAAACAGATAGCGAACACGTGTAGGAGTAAAGTCAGAAAAGCTAAAGTGCAGAATGAGCTCAGGCTTGCTAGGGAGGTTAAGAACAATAAAAAGGGTTTTTTTGGGTATGTCCGCAGCAAAAGGAGGAAGAAGGAAATGATAGGGCCACTACGAGGAGAAGATGGCAAAATGCTAACAGGGGACAGAGAAAAAGCAGAATTACTCAACACCTTCTTTGCCTCAGTGTTTTCAGAAAAGGAAAAGGAGGACCAACCTGAGGATAATGGAACAGAGTACACAATAGGGGAAATCCAGCTCAGAATAAGTAAAGAGGTAGTACAGGAATACCTTCTTAATCTAAATGAGTTTAAATCTCCAGGACCAGATGAACTACATCCAAGAGTATTAAAAGAGCTGGCAAATATTATCTCAGAGCCATTGGCAATAATATTTGAGAACTCCTGGAGAACAGGAGAAGTCCCAGCAGACTGGAGGAGGGCAAACGTTGTTCCCATCTTCAAAAAGGGGAAAAAAGAGGATCCCAACAATTATCGTCCAGTTAGTCTGACATCAATACCAGGGAAGATTCTAGAGCAGATCATTAAACAAAGAGTTTGTGAACATTTAGAAGGCAATGCCATCATCACAAAAAGTCAACATGGGTTTCAGAGAAACAAGTCATGCCAGACTAATCTGATCTCTTTTTTTGATAAAGTTACCAGCTTGGTAGATGAAGGGAATGCTGTGGACATCGCATACCTTGATTTCAGTAAGGCCTTTGACAAGGTTCCCCATGACATTCTTGCAAATAAGCTTGTAAAATGTGGGCTAGACAAGTTAACTGTTCAATGGATTTGTAATTGGTTGACCGGCCGAACCCAAAGGGTGCTCAGCAGTGGCTCCTCTTCGTCTTGGAAAGATGTGACCAGTGGGGTGCCACAGGGTTCTGTCCTGGGCCCAGTGCTATTCAACATCTTTATCAATGACTTGGATGAGGGAATTAGGGGCATACTTATCAAATTTGCATATGACACCAAATTGGGAGGAGTAGCTAATACCCTAGAGGACAGGATCAAAATTCAGAATGACCTGGATAGACTGGAGAGCTGGGCCAAAGCGAACAAAATGAAATTCAATACGGAGAAATGTAAAGTACTGCACTTAGGGCGGAAAAATGAAATGCATAAATATAGGATGGGAGAGACCTGGCTGAATGAGACTACGTGCGAAAGGGATCTAGGAGTCCTAGTAGACCACAAGTTGAACATGAGCCAACAGTGTGATGCGGCAGCTAAAAAGGCCAATGCGATTTTGGGCTTTATCAATAGAAGTATAGTGTCTAGATCAAGGGAAGTAATAGTGCCACTCTATTCTGCCTTGGTCAGACCTCACTTAGAATACTGTGTCCAGTTCTGGGCACCACAATTCAGAAAGGATATTGACAAATTGGAGCGTGTCCAGAGAAGGGCAACTAAAATGGTAAAAGGTCTGGAAATGATGCCTTATGAGGAGAGACTTAGGGAGCTGGGTATGTTTAGCCTGGAAAAAAGACGGTTAAGAGGCGATATGATAGCCCTGTTTAAGTATTTGAAGGGATGTCACACTGAGGATGGAGCAGGCTTGTTTTCTGCTGCTCCAGAGACTGGAACACGGAGCAATGGGTGCAAGCTCCAGGAACAGAGATTCCACCTCAACATGAGGAGGAACTTTTTGACAGTCAGAGCCGTTCGGCAGTGGAACACACTCCCTCGGAGCGTGGTGGGGTCTCCTTCCTTGGAGGTCTTTAAACAGAGGCTGGATGGCCATCTGTCGGGGATGCTTTAATCAAGATTTCCTGCGTGGCAGGGGGGTTGGACTGGATGGCCCTCGTGGTCTCTTCCAACTCTGCAATTCTATGATTCTATGATTCTATGATGAATAAATGGGTCCTAGAACAAATCAAGCCCTGTATTTGCCCTAGAAGCCAAAATACCAAACTGAGATTGTTGTACTTTGGTCACATCATAAGAAGGCATGATTCACTAGAAAATACAATAATGCTAGGTAAGACAGAAGGAATGTGTCTGCGGAACCTGAGCAGGGCTCTTGAGGGTAAGGTGTCTTGGAGAGATCTCATTCATAGGGTTGCCATAATTAAAGTTGACTTGAAGGCAGTTAACACACACACAAAGGTACACCAGTGTGCTCATTCATGGTGTGTACAGGAGCCCCCTCCCCCACAGCCAACATGACCATAGACTTCAGAGAAGGACCTATGAGTATGGTATATAGCAGTACTCTTCAAAGCACCCCATCAAGCAGCCATTTGGTATATAGTTCAGGAGCTGTTCAGTTCAGTTCAAGTATGGGCAGCAAAAGTTTTCTTTTTTCTTTTTCTTTTTCATCACTAGCCAATTTGCCCAGCCACAGATGGAACATTTTACAGTGTTTGTTTATTTGTCTGTCTCTAGCGTAGATGTCTGGTTTGTTGTTTCAGAACAATATAAAATTTTATTTACGTTTGCCCCAAAGAGAAGTGGAAAAACAGAAGAGGAACAGTATAAGGAGAATTGAAAATAACCCAGGATTTCCATGCCTTCATAATAAAAGGAGCAGGAAGAAAGCAAGGAGCAAACATGACAAGGAGAGGCTGAAGAGATGCCCCAGAAGGTTATAGCATTTGATTGCCCAGAAGTTTGACCTATTCAATACATAGGTCAGCCTGCCATGCAGAAGAAGAGACTGGGCTGCATTGTTGATACTTGTAAAGGAAATGGCTGTTTGTTTCAACTTCAAATGTTTTGTCAAGCACAGTTACAGTTTTGGCCATAGAAGTGAAAAAAATGGTTCATTCTAGCACACAGGCCTGTTTGAACAGGAGAAATATAGGCATCAGAAAAATAGTCTGACAAAGAATATTTTTTGGAGACTGTGGGGGTGTTTAACCCATGGATTCCATATTCAGAGTTTGTGTGAGACTCTTGCAACAGTGTCTTCTGCTATACCATCACTCCTATATACCACATAGTAAATTCTAAGCATCTTCTAAATATAGCACTGAAATATATATGTAAAGCAATTTTCAAGTAGTTCCTTTAAAAGATACCCTAGAAGGCATCTTAGTGTCTGTATCACATGGACAGTTTTTCAGAAAGGAAGTTATTGACATCTTTGCTGTTGTTCTAAGATGGCAGCAAAAACAGGTTTTGGAACTTTATTTTTACTTTAAATAATTTGTCACTTTCCCCAAAGTCCTGTTCTGTCACCTCACTGAAGCATTTGATTGACAGAGGAGGGCAAAATCTGGCAGGTTCAAGCAAGCTGGCAAAATTTTCTGTATGGCCCCAAAGGAGGACTGTCTGTGTACCATTCAAGAATCAACAACTATGAACACAATAACAGTGTGAACTATTTGCAAAGGGACTACCCAGACTGATTAAATCATGGTCCTTGAAGCTACTCAAGGCAATTTGTTGCTCTCTAGTTACTATGTTATATATCCCTTAAACATACAAAACCTGTGTATGTGATGAATGTGCAAACTTACCAAGGCTCCTAACTCTTAGGGCTTCACCACACTCTGAAGAAAAGTGGCAAGGGAGTGGGAATATTCTGTTTTCCACACATGATGTTGTCGTCCTTCTGGCATTCTTTTATTCTGGTCCCATGGGGGACTGAGGTAAAACCACATGTTTTTGCTATCAGGTTTTTCTGTATTTTTTCGGAATGAAAAAATGGCAATGTGATGCAGTAAGGCAGCGTGGAAGATGGAATGTTCCTGCTCCCTTGCTGCTTTTCTTTGGACTGCAGTAAGGCCCTTAGAAATCTGGCCCACTACAAGAGGTAACCCCACCAGACATACAAGTAAGTAAGAATGAGTACAAATATGAATAGTTTTAATGTATTAACTTGTCATTAAATGTTTAGAAAGAATGAAAATTAAACTAAGTTTATTGGTTTCCTTATTGATCTTGTAATGTTCACAACTTTGACTTAAGAGATCATGCATTGGGAGATATAGCATAATGATCTGCCTAGGAGACCACAATATATATCCCCTCTCCTCTTCCATGGGAATCACCTTTCCCCAGTAGATTCCCCACTCTGTGGCCATTTAGTGGCCACTGGAGAACATCTGGCTGTATCCCTATAGCCAGAGGCACATCATCATCTGGGACCCTTGGGGGTCCCACGGGATACCTTTGCCATACTATATCTAGATATAAGGACATAGCCAGATGGTTCTCTGATGCCCCTTGCTCTGCACCAGCCCTTAAATGGGCACATTGGGGTGCAGGAGTAAAGTGAATGGTGGCTATGAGAGATGTAGTGAATTATTTCCTCCACAAAAACCATAAAAAGATACATGTAGCTATAAGTTACACTTACACATGTCACTAACAGGATGCCAGCATTAGTGTATGGGCCCAATTCATTGTAAAAGGATAATTATGTACTCCATAAAATGAGAGCAAATACATGCATTTCATTGCACTTTATAACACCTTTGGGAAAAGAAAGATTGGGGAAGTTGCAGCTCCTTCTACAGGGATTAGCTTGACTGAGAAAGGAAAATGTGGTTACAAATGTAGTTTAATCTCCTGTGCAGGGTCTTAGCAAGTCGATATGTAAGGGTGACAGAAAATTACATCAAACTGGGACAATTTGCCAAGCCAATTAAATAAACAATTACATTTGTGTAATTTCAACTTAAATTGATTTATTTTTACTCAGGGCATGCTAGGTTTTGCTAGCCTCTGTTGTCAAGACTAAATAGATTTGTGTGAATAACTGATGCTCCCCATCAAACCCTCCCACAGTGAGTCTTTTCTTCCCAAAGTGGGAGGCAAAATTAGTAATGGCAGACTCAGCAGTTTAATGATACCATGCAGAGATTCAAGTGTCTCCCATACATTTGACAAAATTTCATTACCTGGCACTTCCAAACAAAGTCTCACTCTAGAATTCCTCCATGCAATGTTAGCAATTGTGCCAAAATTAGGTAGTACTTTGTTCAATATATAAATTGGACCATCTCATATGCATAATGGGTTAAGCTTCATTTCACACATTGTTCCATGGCACAGAATCTAAATGAGAAATCTGCATGTGCAGACAGGGTGCAGGAACCAAAGAAAGCTAAATATATTTGTTGTTGACCCCTTGTTCTCAACCAAAATGCCATTTATTGCTGTGAGAAAATGAAATATATATTTGAAAGATGAAGTCCCAAAGTTTCAAAATATCTCCTTAGAGTAATGGGGAAAATATGAAAAAATCCTACATCATTAATTTTATACATCAAGAGGAAGAAACCATTCAATTAAGAAAGAAGGGCTAATTATAACATACTCAAAATCTGTTTCCTCCTATTGCTCAGAGGAGATGTATAATTCCAGAAACTGATGCATAATTCCCTTTGCTTTGCTCTTAAATCAGCCTTATTTTAGTTCAAACTGGAGCAGCGTACATTTGAGGCCATTCTACTATAGTTTGAATGTTATAAAAATTCCATTTCTTAGCCCTAACCATCATTACCAGTCAATGGCTAGAATCCTGTTAGTGACATTTGTTGTTATTTGCCATCAGGTCAGTTTTGACTTATGGTGACCCTATAAATGAGAAACGTGCAAGAGATCCTGACTGGCACCCTCCTAGTGAGTTATCATAGTGTAAGGCCAACTGACACTATCACAATCTACTTCCTTTGGTTCTTGTGAAGGGTGGAATTCCTTACTAACTGACAATGACCAAAATCTGCTATCCAAACCCATAAGAGATGCAGGCCCACTGACTGCCAATCACTCCAGGTTTTCATACATGGGATTTTTCCAGACCAGTCTAGAGATGTCAGGGCTACATGTTGCTGGAAAGTGGTGGGATCAGTAGAGATGTGTCCACCTACTTTTCCAAATATGGGCATGCTTCTAGGACATTATCTGCAGGGACATCCTGAGAGGTCTCTGTGAATGCTTTTTTCAGTGCATTAACTTACAGAAAAATAGATGGATGCATTTCTGCTGATCCCACAGCTCTTTAGCAATGTGAAAATGGCCATGTGGACAGGCTGCATTATTTAAAGACATAGTTACTTGTCTGTCATATATCTTCCAATGCAAGATTCTAGCCCGTGTTATTAATAGACATGCTATGGTCCAGCAAACTCAGGGTCATAGAATCACAGAATCATAGAATCATAGAGTTCGAAGAAACCACAAGGGCTATCCAGTCCAACCCCCTGCCATGCAGGAATAAACAATCAAAGCATTCCCTATAGATGGCCATCCACCTCTGTTTAAAAACCTCCAAAGAAGGAGACTCTACCACACTCTGCGGCAGTGCATTCCACTGCCAAACAGCTCTTACTGTCAGGAAGTTCTTCCTAATGTTTAGATGGAATCTCTTTTCCTGTAGTTTGAGTGCATTGTTCTGTGTCCTTGTCTCTGGAGCTGCAGAAAACAAGCTTGCTCTGTTCGCAATATGATGCCCCTTCAAATATTTAAACATGGATATCATGTCCCCTCTTAACCTTCTCTCCCCAGGCAAAACATACCCAGTTCCCTAAGTCACTCCTCATAAGACATGGCTTCCAGACCTCCCACCATCCTCGTTGCCCTCCTCTGGACACGTTCCAGCTTGTCCGTGTCCTTCTTGAATTGTGGTGCCCAGAACTGAACACGTTCCAGCTTGTCCATATCCTTCTTGAATTGTGGCACCCAGATACTCTAAGGGATGTTTCCACCTCTTATCCTACCCAGAACTCTCTCAGCAATCCCTAGAGATGTAGCTAGCTTAGAATATCACCTTTTCATAATTGTTTTGGAATAATAGAGTACTGTTCTTCATGACTGTAACTCTCAGATATCCCCTGTTTTACTTTAAATTTGAAAGGGCACATTCAAATTCAAATGGACACAAATCAGACATTAGAAATATCAATACCCCAAGAACCAGTTGCAGGACATTTCAACTTCCCTGGATATATATAATGAGATTTAAAGATCATAGTTCTTGAATAAGGAAGCTGTCAGGATGGTTCTTAAAAGTGACCCTCCTGCCAACAAGTTTTAAAATGTAGCAGGTTACTTTTGATCTTTCATATTTGAACTGTTTTCTGTTTTCACATTCATTGTAAATGAAAAAAAAAATCACTGGCTGAGAATAGCCTTGAGAGCACAGAGTCTGTCTGGTATGGGTAAAATGGCCTTGCACCTGCAGATTGTTTTTGGAATCAATAGGTGGAGTTACAACTAGGTGAGAATGGGGAGGGTGGATGATGGGCAACCAATGGTTAAAGTGCCCACCAGATTTTAACTGATTGTGAATAATTTTTATTCTACGGTATTTCCTATGAGCTTCATTTGCAACAACAATTTTGCAGTCTTGACTCTTTTGTTTTTCTGTGGCAATAAAGCTTACTGTTTAATCCTGAAGCTCCTGTCCACTGACTCTGAAGAAGCAGATACATTATAGAAACTTCAAAGGAATACTAGAAAGAGAAACAGCTGAATGGAATTATATTAGCAAATTCCAATCCATTAACAGAGGTATGAACAAAGACTATGGCTTCATGGCACAATATATGCACTAATGGAAGAGTCCTCACAACTACACATGTAAGAAAAAAGAATCTTCTCAGAGAAGATTTTTAACCCAAAGAAATTGACTTTTGGTAAGCAGATATATTGCTTTCACACATCTGTCAGGGCATGCACTGGTTCCTCTGAGCATGTGAAGAGGACCAGACAGTGAATAAATCTTGTAGCAGATGTCACAGACATCAGGCTGGTGAATGAGCACACAGACACAGAGAGTGTGTCTAAACTACTGAACTTTACTTGAGCATACTAAAGAAATATATACGATGAGTATGAGACTCCAAATATATAGACCACATAGCACAGCAGTCACAGCTGTACTATCCAGTACTGCTAGGATGGAGGACTGATACAGACAGAGTGCAGTGAGGGTGGGACAAAGTATTATACCAGTACATGTTTTCATCACATTCATGGGCCATATATGACCCATTCCCCCACACATGTTTTTATCCAGCCGTCACTATTGGCCACTGCTGGCGGCAGCTCTTTACATTACAAATTTCACATTTATTACACATCCCATAATCCTGACAACATCCACACTAAGAGTCTTACTGCATGAGGGAAAGGAAGTGACAATACAGCCTGATAATAGCACTGCCCACCTTGCCTTATTGCACAGTGTTGGTGTTCCACAGTTGTTCTTCCATTCTGGTCCATTCTTGGGAGATGGTGATAATTGTGAGGGTTTTTTTCTAACTGTATATTAGAAAAAGACTCTCATTTACCACCATCTCCCATGCGAGCAGAACAGAAGAACAGCTGTTGAATGCCAACGTCATGCAATTAGGCTAGGTGGGTGGTGCTATTATCGGGCTGTACTGTTGCTTCCCTTCCTGCATGTGATAAGCCTCTAACTGACCGCTTTAAAGATCTGAAAAGATCTTTATCACCTTTGAAATTAGGGCAAGGGTCATGACTTGCATCTTTCTGGATCCTATTACATCTCATCCCACATCCACTCCCACAACTGTGTAAGTATGTTTTATATCCTGAGACCTGGATATCACACAGTACTGCATCTGAAGAAATGGGTTTATATCCAGAAAAGCACGTCCTAAAATAAAAAGCAAAAAATCTTATAGGTGCTGTTATATTCCTTCTTTCCCTACCCTCACTTTCCTCCTTTTTTATTTTTAATATGAGTAGTTGATGACTTGTGCTACAATCTGCTCCTTGTTTGATTTTTTGCATACACTTTTTCTACTCTATTTGACTTCTACAAGTATATGGGTCATCTGATGAGATCTTCATACACAGTTGTCTATTCAGTCACCTGAAGAATGTGTTTGTAAAGCTTGTCTCACTTGGGAGACCCTACCAGTCATACCAGCATCAGCATAGCCTGTTGCCAGCATGGAAAGTAATACCATGGTTGGTTTAATGATATACAGAGGCATAAAAAGTACTTTTTTGGTCATGATGAATGTTGGAATTCAGTACCTCCACCTGCCATGACTCCTTCCCCATCCACCTGACTTTCTTCAGGCTGGGCAGCTCCCATGACCATTCAATGGTCCAGGAAGATAGGGGGTGGCCAGGCAGACAACTTTATTCTCCAGCAGCCAGCTGCCAGAAAGAATAGCCATATTCCTGAACTTCCTGGGGTCCTCTGGAGTTCCAGGAGAATGATTTCATTTTCTGGCTGCTGCCTGGCCACCTGACATTCTCTCCCTTTCCACTGAATAGCCAAGCCAAGTACCCAAAGCTGAAAACAGGTAGATGGCAGAGGGAGGAGTGAGGACACATAGCTATACAAGACAGAGAGTTGTGCCACTGAGATACAGGCTGTCATTCAAAATATCAGAAAAGCATTATTTCAATTTAAAGAATTCCTTGAATTGTTTCAGTGAACTTTCTAAATGTACCTATACCTTTAAATAAGTGGGGTTACTCCCAGGTACTTTGAGAATGAGACCAACAATGTCCCAGGGAATGATGGAACAGAAGAATGTCTTAGCAGCAAAAGACAAATACATGTTATGTCCAAGATGCAAACAATATACATTGAGAGCTGAGTAATATAAAACATACAGATGTTTAGGACAGGATAATTATATTGCTTTCGGCCACATTTCCTTCCTTTTCTTTCTTTTTCTGAATAAGGTAGAGTATTGCAGTGACAATCAGTATTTACTGATACATTTCACTTTGTGATTAAAAGAACACTTAAAAAATTATTCTGTAGTCAACATCAATGTCTAGCACTTTCAATGACCACTCAAAATCACAATGGGAAAAGAAACTATCTAGGCACAATTATCACATTAAAGGTGAAATTGACAAGTTTGTACTTAAAACAAAAAACAAAAACCTCCATCCACATACATCCTTTGCTTAGCATGAAGAGGCCCAAATTTCTTTCTTTGAAATGAAATAAGTGTTGTAGTCTTTAAAAGAAGCAACCCTTTGATAAGCATCACCATGTGGAGTTCTCCTGTGTGTCTTTTCAATTACATGCATGAATGGTGATATATGTCCACATCCACTTAGGGTAGTGGTTTTTCATTCAACTCCATATAAGTCTGTAACAGTAGAGCATGGAATAAAATCAAACCCAGCATTAATTCAGCAACAGGAGTTTAGAAGTTCAAGCACAATGCATCCAAAGATAAGCATGCTTATTTCTCACATTAAAATGTGTGAGACTTCAAAGGACCTAAACTTAGCTGGATCACTCCTTCTGTTTTGTTTGTTTTTTAAGGCTATATCTTTAAGTTGTGTGTGTCCGTACCCATCAAAGCAAGGCAAAAAGCATCAGAAAGATGGAATACACATTTTCTAAGAAAACCTGATGAATGTCATCAGCTGAGTTGAAAATTCTGATTGGAACCTTTTCTTTGATCAGAAGGGAGATAAAGGGAGGGAGAAATCTCAGAAGTTGTGGGAAGAGGTAGAAAAAAATCAAGAAATGTTGGTGGGTGGATCTTATTGGAATAAGTGATAGCTATACCTTTCTCCCCTTGTTACCTACCCTGATAGCCCCCATCTTGGAATATCAAACAACTAGCTATATTTTGGCTAAGTGTGGTCATCCACATGGTTGCAGGCAAACCAGGAACCCCCAAATACCAAGGTGGGATTCATGTAAGACCAAGGGAGGGGCCTTTAGAAATCTTTCAAAAACCAAATACTCAGGTCAGGACTTAACACATGGAGATGAGTCATTCATTAATCCAATCAACAATAGCAAGAGATCTTAATGCTTGCAAAATGGGTTCCTCCCCTCCTGCTCCCCTCCAAAAAAAGACCTTGCCTGTTCCTATTCAATTCTAAAAGCATCACCTATTAGTGATCATTAACTCTTCCAGAGTACCCTTTGTTTTGGCCCAGGAACTTCTGAGAACCATGGTATTTCACTCAAACTCCTATCCCTCCCGGAGAGATATTTGCTTGCTTATTTACTTATTTGTATTGTTGAAATACAAA
This sequence comes from Gambelia wislizenii, assembly GCA_030847615.1. Classification (NCBI taxonomy): domain Eukaryota; kingdom Metazoa; phylum Chordata; class Lepidosauria; order Squamata; family Crotaphytidae; genus Gambelia; species Gambelia wislizenii. Next base: position 29,129,285 of record JAUMIR010000008.1, on the reverse strand, counting down.
TAAATAATTAAGCAAGCAAATGCTTACTTTGGGTATATATATCCAGTTATCACACGCAGTCAGCCATTCACATTATGATGGCCACAATACTTTGTTTACAGACTTCTTTCCAGACAGTGAGAACTCACAGCTCAGATCAGGTATTGGTATCAGCTGCCACATGGTGTGATATAATGTCTGTCACCATAGCACTCCCAGGCACTTACAGAAACTACTCCTGGGTGATAACAGCATGGAAATATTATCTTCAAGTAGCTTTCCCCAGAATGTTGCATAATAAATAGTTATTTTAAGATACTGCAATAAATTAGGCTCTGTAAAGAGAACCTTGTAAGCCCAGCCACATTTTTGCATAATCAGAGCACCTATTTCCCTATCGGAAGCATCATTAATTATGACAGAGTATAAAAAGGAGGAAAAGTATGACATGGTACAGTGAAAGAGGGAGAGAGAGAAGAAACAAAAAATAAAACAAAAATGCAGATTTAAAAGAATCTACTCATTCTGAACCTATTTGTTATAATAGAATGAATAATAGAATGAATGGAAGCAGTGAATAGAAACTGATGAGATATAAGAAGGGTACAGAAAAGGCAAAACAATAGACAAGCAACAGATTGCAGATGTCTTCAGAAAATTCTCTATTCTCGATCCTTCCTTCTACCAGGTGCAGGGACGGTTTAACCATACCGCCAAATCTGCCTCTGCGGGGGGGGGGGGGGACAGCCACAGGGGCCCTGTCCTAACCATGTGTAGGGGGCAGAAGAAAGCCAGTGAGCCATAAGAGCTGGAAGTGCTCAGCCCTGGCTGCGTGTCCCACAGACAGACACACTGTTGTGTGCTCCCCACCAGCGGCAACAGCGGCGGCCCCATCCTGGAGGCTCCAAAGCTGAGCTGAACCACAGAGCCCCCCAGAGTTGCCACAGGGAAAGCAAGAGCATTTCTCCTTTGTCCCAGAGGGGGTGCTGTCTTGGCGGTGGCGGGGTGGACAGGAGGGCTCTGGCACCTTCTGCTGCAGGTTCCCGCCAACTGTTGCCTGGATACTCGGCTCTTGGCTTCTCAGCCTCTTATGATTCCATGACTGAGGCATTAACCCCCTCAGCATTGTGCACTTGGCCCTTCCCTTGCCAGGGGTGGGGGTTGGTTGACGATGTGACAGTAACACCAACAGGGCAGGAAATATCTGTGTTTCTCCCCCTTTACACTCCTAGTGGTGGGGTGGGAGGGAGGAGTCCAAGCAAAAGGGGTGCATGTTTGGCCCCAAGCCCCACCACGGTCACACACACATCCGACTCAACAGAAGGCACAGGGTGGAGCGGCTATAGACACCACTGACCACTTCCAAAAGCCACATTAGGACTTCAGCTTTACCCGGTCAGTTAGGGTTGGAAAAAGGCATCTGTAGCGTAACCTTTCTTCATCAGACAAAAATGTTACAAAAAGTGAGGTGGGAGGAGGCTGATGCCAAAGTCCTGTGAACAAGAGTAAGGGTGTTTCCCCAAAGACAGGGCCAGTTTAAGGGCCCCGCAGCACCTGCAGCCACAGGGGGAGAGTCATTGTAGGGGTGTCCTAACCCTCCTCCTGCAAAAAACATTATTGGTAATAAATCTGAATATCCTGTACTGTGAGTAGTTTAGGCTAGGTTAGGTTACATTGACCTGAGATAAACATATGGGGCCCCTAAAATAAAGCTTTGCAGGGGGCCCCAAAATTACTTAAACCGGCCCTGACCAGGTGCACAACACATTAGTGGGAATAGCAGTTGTGGGGCATTGTCACATTGTGGGGGGGAAAAATCAGAGCTGTCCATGATCCTCATGTACTTAATTATCAAGCTCAGCCAAAAATGTGATACTTCATGAGGCAAAATGCAAGATAGTTTCCTCATCTCCATTCCACCTAGAGAAGTCAAACAACATTTTAATCTTACATCAGAACTGGAGATGGAACAGTATCCTCCATCTCCTCCTCTGTAACTTGCTGGCTATGGGAGGTAGGCTGGATGAGTCCAGTGGATGTCTCAGGATTTTTTTTTTTTTTATTATTATTATTATTATTATTATTATTTTGTATGATGAAACCAATTTGTATTAGGGTTTCAATTAATGCCACCCTGCATTAGAATCAGCTGTAAGCCAAATTATGGATGCAGATAATGACCTGTATCAGACCCACACAGGGCAACGGATCTCACAGTGGAAATATAGTGACCCATTCGCCAGATGTTGGAGGTGCAGCTGGTAGTGGGCAGCCTTCTCAGCAGTGCTGGCTGGATTGGGATTTCAGCTCCAAGGGTTCCTGCACCCGTTGTCCATGCAATTTTAAACAAAAGTGTTTTATTTCCAGTGGGCTTCATTCTTTTCAAAACTGTCTCAGGGGGAAGTCCCAAGGAGCTGGCAACTGGGCGCACCACCTCAGGCACAATGGTACAATTCTATGATTCTATGATTCTATGACCTGGATCCACCTTCAAAAGGGGCACAGTCCAATTATGTTAGATGTCCTCATAGCTTGGTTGCTTGCTTAAACATATCAAGCTGATTCTCATTATTTAAGGAAGGGGTTTCAGTTCAGTTTTAGAATTCCTAAACATTTTGAACTTCTGGGGCTTTACTTTGGAGATGTTTTTTACATGAACAGGGCTGACCCAATGGGATGTTCAGTCTTGTATGCTGCCTTCAAGAAGCTTGGCACATCTTAGACTGGGCATTCTGAGTCCAATCAGGAAGTTGGGACATGGTTCGTTATTTACGTAGATGAAAAATGACACTGCAGAGCAGCATTACCATCTGGCTGATGGCAAGGTATATGATCTGAAAATTAGGATTACCTAGTTTTGCTTATTGAAAATGTTATCCTCCAAGAATTGCAGGAGTTAGTGACCCATATTAACTTTGCATGCCAGGTGGTTGCCCCAGGTAGGGCCTTCCTGCATAGATTACTTCCAGAGCTCTGTGGATTATGTGCTTGTTTGGTATCCTCACTATGAGGTCTCGCCATGATAATATTTTGTTCACTGTGGGGCACATTGCTAGAATGGCCAATGGTACTGCTGATGCTATTTCCATTAATTTCCATTAATATTCAGATGGAGTGTTTTTGACAAATAATGAACCATGTTGGGTATGGTGGCATGATGCCCACAGAAATGTGGACTCTTGGAAGGGTGAGGCTTTGAAGTAAGCGAACTGAGTAAGTGAACTGGCAGTGACATCATGGACAGACTGGTCAGATAGGGCTTTAGAGTTAAGGGGTGGACACCTTGTACGGGGCTGCATCTCCTTAAACATTACTCATTCAGACACTGACCAAAAATGTCAGGGGGAGTGAAGTGCATTTGGGAATTTGTGCTGATGAATCATTGTGCCCAGTAAAAGCCATGGAAGAGTACTGGGAGTTGAGGCATGAATGGAAAAGGTTTTTGTTCTCCCACAGTGACTGATTGGTTTATTGTTCTTAAAGTTACAACTTCAACAATTCAGTACTTTGTATATAACTTTGTTCCTTTTCTAAAGGTCCCTTATTGTTACTATTGGATGCCAGACTATAACCGTATATGTTAATGCTTTAGTTTCTTCACTAGTTTAACCAAAGTGCCTTCATATATGACACTCTTAATATATTTCAGATAACAGACTCATTCACTCATTATCTCTCAAATCTCAGTCTCCACTCACTCTCTCAACCACTCAGCCTCATCTCTCAGATTCAACTTCAACTCTCCCCCTTCAAACTCAAACTCAAACTGCAAACTGACTCTCTTAACTGACATTTCCTCATTTCATCTGCTCTGAAACCCTTCTCATCACAGTCTCCTGCTCTGGGATTGGCTCCCACATTTTTTCATCTCATTGGCTCACATGTGCTTTATCTCTAGCACTCCACAATTGGTCATCCATTTATCTGCAAATGATTTGGGTTTGCTTAAGGGCAAAACCCTACGTCATGGAACATGTATGTGTGAGATGTTGTCTATGAAGGTCTCCCTTGTTGAGGGCTGGATGGATGCTGAGCTGAATGTTTGGCTGCCATTCAGAGCCTGGGTGCTTCATCCCAGGGTGGCCAAGGAGGAGGTCAGTTTGGGAACCCCTGCTTCAGCTGGAACTAATTTTAGGCTCCTTATCCTGCAGATAATTAAATAGTCATATATTTTATAAAGTGGCCCTCTAGACAGCCCAACCATGTTGTCTCATTATTTCCTAGTGGGCAAGCAAATAAATAAAAAATATTTAAGGATAGTGCATGCTTGTCTAGAATCTCTTTCTAGTTGGATTTGAGCATCAGAAGACTATTTTGTAGTTGCTCCAGCCTTCCCACAAAGATTGGTTCATTGTTGTATTGTTCTTTTATTTTAGCAAAGAGCTTTCTTGCACCCCACCCACCACAGGCTCCAAATGTGGCCAATACATTTATTTTTCACCACCAAAGGGAATTGTCTCTTGGATGATTTCACAAAGGCACAGTCTCCTTCCCTTTACCATGAAACAAATGTACAAGACTAAAGGCATATCCTATTTTTAAATCCTCCCCTTTGTCACAGACGGACAACAAAGGCCCATCCTTAAATTAGTAAGATACAAGGAAGCAATATATATATTATTTGTAAGCTATGTGGTATTTCACATTGTGTTGGTTGTAGACATCAAAAATGGAAGTGACAGCTTTGTCTTACTTTTTTATAAGAAAAAAGAAAGGAAATGTTATTATTTTTTATAGATATGAAAGCTCTAAGAAGCCTGTGTATGTATTTCAATTGCCTGTATCACAAAAGAATAATTTATTGGAAGTGCCAAACAAAAAACTCCTGCCTCCATCCAACTGGATGACTCTTCAGAGCTACAGTGGAATATTTTCATTCTAATCTTCCATTTATTGTTTAGGGTTTGCCAACAGAATATTTTTATGCCAAATCTGTTTCCACATGTGCATCCCCTGCAGCCTCCCACAAGTCAGCCAAAACTCTTCACCTACCTCCTTTGGTGTGATTCTTGAGCCTGTGGTTACAGGCCATGCAGGCCAAAGGATTCTGGGAGCTTTACTAAAAAAAAATGAGTCTTCTTAGCTACAGAAGAGATAAATGTGAGTAGAATAAAAGATCTGAGAAAATGGATCTCTGTTTAAAGCTTGTTTGTAATTGGGAATGAGAATTAAGACAAATAAAGGTCATAGTTTAATAAAAGAGCACATATTTTGCATACAGGCCCCAGGATTAATCTTTGACATCTTCAGCTAGGTTTGGGAAAGATGGTTTTCAGAAAAAAGTGAGAGCCGCTGCCACTTAGTGTAACACAAATTTATACATTTTTTGGCACTGACATCCATATTTGGTATTAGTTACACCTTATCCCTCCCCATGTACATACTCCCCCAAATACATACAAACACTAGGAAACACAAGCATAAATTCAACTGCCCATCCCAATTAGAACAGATCCATTAAATTAATAGGAACTTGGTAAGTCAGCATTTATTTATTTATGCAATGTATACCCAGCCAATGGCAGTTCCATCGACTCAATGTACCTGCTCTTGTTGGGGCTTTCAAGTTGAATTTGAGCCACACAGTGTTCCCTTGCATCTCAGTACGCAGAGATGAGGAAGTTTAAAATCCCCTTCCCTCTTAGAATAAATATACAGATTACTGTACTAAGAGATGGTGGTCGTGAAACACACACACACACATCCTCTTTAATAATCTTACTGAATTCAACTTTTCTCTCACAGTGAGAAACAGTAATTTTGGAAGTGGGATCCTGGGGGTTGGTAGAGGTTTACACCTCTACCACCCTTCATGAAGCATGACCAATATCATTGTCCCTTTGATACAGCTAGGAGTAGGGAGACAATAATCTCTATAGAGGGATTGATGAGGGTTGGAAGAAGTTTTCTCTCTTCCAGTGATCCTGACTGATTTCAGTACCCTGGTGATGTGAATAGTCTTCTTTCTCCTGACATCCATCTGAGCTACAGATAAATATGTGTGATAGCTGCATCCATAACATAGGTTGTACACCTTTGCTGTAGGCAATAACCAACAAGATAGACCAATGATGTAAAGATTATGTTCCTAACGTCCCTAATGCAAAGGTCACATGGAAAAGCCAAGTTTGTAAGGATGCATTGTAAGCCAGTGTAAGAGGTGTCATCAGAGACATAGGACTTTATCAGACACAGCAAAAATTGCATGATTATGATGTCACAGTATTGTGAAAGGTTCCTGCTATAGCATGTTGCTGTCATGTTTGCATGGTGAAACTGTGTTCCAGCTGTGAATATGGTATTGCTTTTAATTGATTGGGTGAGCCATCAACAGCTCCCAATAGCGCTTTTTCATGGTATTGAAGAGCATCCAACAACAAGTCCTACTATAATTGTGAGATTATAGCATGAATGGGTAATTCATGCTCTTTCCCACTCCCTGTTCCCGGTGAAAAAACATCCGGGTGAGAATGTGAAAACTATCCACAGGATACTCTTTTCATGAACTGTTCCAGTTTGTTTGCACATTCTTAGGTTTAAGTGTTTGCATGTTCATTTAATTTGCAAAGTAAAGGGGTTTTGGAGTTTTTAAGTGCATTCATGTCTTCTTGCGAGAATTGCCAAAATCTTGCACATCCTAAAATCATGGAAGTAAAGACCCATTCTTAAAGTACTAGTAGAGGTCATGCAATAATTCCATAGTGGTTCTTTCACACGATTACAGCGATGTGAAATAATAAGTATAATAATGCCACTATGTTTCTGCTATCCTTATTTGCAGAATTGCAGTGTGTTTAGACAGTAGTGTGATAAAGTCCATAGTGAGAGAGGGTGTTCTCCCTGTAATGAGAAAACTAAATGAGAGAAGAGGCAGAGTTTTTTTCAGTAGAGAGATCTGGATGGACATAGAAACATAGGTGGTTACTTGATGGTTAGGTTCTCTTAAGCAAAAAAGGTGAACATGGCTTTCTGAAAACCTGGAGAGCTACTGCTTCTTTGTGACTCTCATGAAATAAAAGGATTGGCCAGATGATTGTCTAGCATAAATTGAACACATGGTTTTCTACTAAAGATTTAATATTCCTATTCTTATATCCTAGCAAAGTAGAGTCAGAGCCTTCATGAAAGACTTTCATGGGTTTCTCCCCAGAATTGTAATCCATGCCACACCTTAATACAAGTTTAGTTTTGGACTAAAGATCATTGAAGTGTTCCTGCTCAAATGTTCCAGGCAACAGCATCTTTTTATAAAACATGCAGCCTTGGAATCACAGTAACTGGCAAAGGAAAAATTAATTCTGACATGCACTTTCTCATACAATACACTCTGCTAAATTATTGATAATAGTATTGAGAAAAACAACAGTGCTATGCAGAATGAAGCTCTCTGTGCTCCTTTTTCATATTTATTTGGCCCTCCCAAACAGAATCAGTAACACTTGAAACGGAAATGGGGGAATCACATGCCGTAATGTAAAGAGAACTCTAAAATGCCACTTGACTTTTTATTCTCATTCCATGAAGAATCTATTTCATGTAGTCCCAGCAGAGTGTAGTGGATTAGTGTTAGATTAGGACTCTGGAAGACCAAGGTTCAAATCCATGGAAACCTATGACACGAGGGCACACAACAACAACAACAACAACAACAACAACCACAGCTAGAAACTCTATACTCATGTGTTTCGCTCATTCTGGCAAAAAGAACTAGAAGACTAAAAGATTAAAAGTTAATACTGGCCACTGATGAAGATGACAGTGTTAAAACCCATCTCACCTTTGCTTTATTGAAGGCTTCTTTAGATCTATAATCATTAATCTTCTTCCAGTTAAAGAGTCATGCCCAACAGACCTTCACATGTATTATGCCTTCAGTGCTATAAAATGTTGTGGGTTGTGTATTTGTTATACATGGATTATTGATTGTTTGGTAGGTCTACTGGAAATTGCTTTTCAAAATTTAATATCATCCATCCATCCATCCATCCATGCATCCTTTTAATATTTACTAATTTATTTCCTGATTCTGCTGTTTGCAGAACTGTCCAGTTCAAGTCTCCCATAAAGATAAAGAGGAGAGAACAGGGGTCTTGAAGCTGTCCACCAACAGACTAAGCAGTGGGCACATGACTCATCTTTTCATTCTTCTTTTTTATATTAAGCTCTATTGTCTTTGCGGACCCAGACCGTATGACCCCTCAGCCCCTTTGAATGAATACTCAACACTTTGTAACATGTTTTAAAATTATATTTTGGTTACATCTTCAGAAAACATAGGTTAGATACAGGTTAGTAAATACATGTTTTGGCAATAAATTGGCCGCAATTTTTGCTAGATGGTTGGAGGCAATGTATGAGTCAAGATCCCTTCTTGAGCCCACCATGTGGGACAAGACCACCCATCGGCCCATGCCGACTCCCTGGAGGAGAGGGCTGCTGGCTGAGCCATCTGCTCGACTCCCTTTCCTCCCCTGAAAACAAACTGTTAATCTCTAGAGGTGGGGGTCTCCCTTGAACTTAAACTTGAACTTGAACTAGTGCTTGAACTTGCACTTGACGGAGACCCCTGACTTCCCACCCTTTCACGACCCATGACATCCATCAACAAGGCTTTCCCCCTGGAAACATCTTCTGCCAACCATCCCTTCATCAACAGGCAGCCCTCGCTCAGGCCGGATGTATGTGGCGTAAGCCCTGGACCTCCATCGTCCCAGCTTCATGATGGCTTCCGCCGACAGGCCCCCTTCTGCTGCCATAGTAGCGGCCCCTATACGGAAGGAATGGCTGCCAAATTCTTCTGCCGGCAGCCCCATCTGCACCAAGGCCTTCTTCAGCATGCCCACAAACTGACACCTCGTGAGTGGTATCCCATCCTGATGTTGGAAGAAGGGGCCCTTGGATGCCCCCCGCACATGCAAAGACTCCTGCATACAGGTGACCGGGCACGGGAACAAGTCAGCAATTTTCTGCAGGTGAAGAGTGGCCCCATGGCCGCACTGGTCAACCTTTGACCGGCATATGCGCAGAGTCATGCCCTTGCTGGAGAGTGACACATCGTGCCACTGCAGTGCCCTGCCGGACGCATCTCATTTGGAGGAACACACCACCTCCCTGACTCTCAGGGCCCTGAAGAACACCATAGTGTACGATGCTCTGAACAACAGCACCTCGTAGGCGGAGTGGCAGATGGAAGGTAGCAAGCCTGCCAGCCGGGCAAGCATCTCAAAGGACACTGGGCGGCTCCCGTCCACTGCCCTTGGCGTTGCCCTTTTCCAGCCCTCCAGCGCCTTCTTTACCAAGAAGGTATTGCAGGGGTCTCCATGCCCTGCCACTTTACTGAAGAAGGAGATGCCCGCCACGTGCCCTGCGATGGTTCTGGACGCCCGGCCCTGTTCCTTCAGAGTGGCCAGGTAGTGCAATACCTCACGTTCAGATGCTGGCCACAATGCCCCATAGCCATGCTGCTTTTGGAACGCCATGAACTGGGAGGCCTCCCTCTTATAGCTGGCTTGTGTTGAAGGCACCAAAGAACCAGCTATTCCCTGCAGCACTAATCGTTCCCAAGGTTCCAGAGGTCTGCAGGAAAGGGCTTTGGGGGCCAGCAGGTGGAAACACTCCTCCTGAAATTGAGATAAGGCATCCGCGATCTCGTTATCCACGCCCGGGATGTGGCAGGTGTGGTACGTGATGTTGGACTCCAGGCATATCAGTACGAACCGGCGAACCAGTCGCATGACCCTGTCAGACCTGGAGGACTGCCTGTTGATGACACTCACCACTGCCTGATTATCACACCAGAAACACACCCTCTTGTCCCTGAATTCTTCCCCCCAGATTGCAAGGGCCACCAGGATGGGGAGGAATTCCAGGAATGTAAGATCCCTCGCCAATCCGGATGCAGACCATGCCTGAGGCCATGGCTGTGCACACCAGTGGCCATTGTAATACATCCTGAAACCCAAGCTGCCCGCCGCATCGGAGTGCACCTGCAGGCCAGCCTCAAGGTTCAGCTGCCCTTGCCATGCAGAGACATCGTTGTAGTTTCTTAGGAAATCAAGCGAAACCCCCATGTCATCCTTAACCCTTCTCGTCAGTCGGATGTGGTGGTGCCGGGCTCTCACCCCCCGTGAGGCATGCGATGCGGGCGCAAAAGGCCCTCCCTGGCGAAACCACCCTGCATGCAAAATTCAGATGCCCCAGCAGCGATTGGACTTCCTTCAGCGTGACCTTCTCCCTTCGCTGAAGATTGACCAGCATCCCCCTCAGTCCCTCGATCTTGTCATCCGGCAGCCTGGAGACTCCCGCCACAGAATCCAGGTGTATTCCCAGGTACACTAGGGATGTGGAAGGGCCCACCGTCTTATCTGGGGACAGGGGGACTCTGAGCTCCTCGGTCAATGCCTGAAAGGAAGAGAGCAAGAACCCACATTCCTCCCCCCCCAGCGGGGCCCATCATGAGGAAGTCATCCAGGTAGTGGGTGACAAAAGGTGAACCAGCCCTGTGCTGCAGGGCCCACTCTGGGAATGTGCTGAAGGCCTCGAAGGCTGTGCAGCTGATGGAGCAGCCCATCGGTAATGCCATGTCATAATACCACTTATCTTGGAATTTGAAACCCAACAGGCAGTGATCATCCGGATGCACCAGTAACAGCCGGAATGCTGACTGGATATCACTCTTGGCCATGAGGGCTCCCTGACCACAGTAGTGCAAGAGCCGGATTGCGTGGTCCAATGACACGTACCAAACTGTGCATAATTCCAGAGGGATGTCATCGTTGACAGAAGCCCCTTTTGGGTAAGATAAGTGGTGTATGAGACGGAATTCCCCGGGCGTCTTCTTCGGAACCACCCCCAGCGGCGAGACCCGCAGATTGGGCATGGGAGGTTGCTCAAATGGGCTGGCTATGTGACCCACCTCCAGCTGTTTACCAATCTTCTGGGCCAATATCTCCGGCAGCTGTGCCGCTGATTTTAGATTGCCAGAGGTGGATACCTCCCTTGGTCCCTGGAAAGGTATGCAACACCCAATTCAAAACCTTAGGCCAGATAAGCCACCACCTCTTTTTTGGGGGTAGGCGGCTAAAAGAGGTCGAATAGCCTCCAACCTGATTGGAGTTGCCACCATGCGACCCCACCCCCCGTTCCCAGTGGTCCCTTCACTTGGCTGAACTGGCGTTGGTGCCACCTCCAGACCCTACCTCTTTTCTGGCACCACCTGAGGCAGGGCAGCTGCTCCGAAAGGACTGGCTCCCACCCCCTTGGTGAGAACAGTTGCCCTTCAGATGCCCACCCCAACTGTCACAGGAGTGGTCAAACCAGCACTTGTACCGGGAGCACTTGCCCCCGTTGTACTCCTGGCACACCAGCTTCTTCCCCTCCTTTTTGCGATTGGCCGTGGGTGGATCGCTCTTCTCCCGCTGGCCTGGTCCAGTGGCCTGCAGCCAAGTAGGGTAGTTGATGGTTTCCCATCTGTGCATGGGGGATCTGGAAGCTTTCTTCCTGCACTCAATGTCATACATGATGGCATTGGCATCCCCCGCCTGAGACCTGACCTGAAAAACCAGAGCCACGACCCCCATGAAGACCGCATAGCCACTGAGCCAGTTGGCAAATGTGTGTTCCACAGTCTCTGAGCTGGTTTTTTTGTTCTCCTTCTTGTCACTCCTATGAACCCTGGCTTCTTCACCTGGAGGTGGTGCCAGTGAGAAAAAGTCAACATAGTAGCCTTGCAGGATCTTGGAATGCACTTTGTGATCTAGATGCCCCCCCCCAGAGGGTCCTCCTTGGATTTTGCTTCCCTCAGCTCCTCACCCTCAGCTGCACCCCCCAAAGCCTTGCGCTCCTCACCAACCTTTTGCCTGGCCTTCCGGAGCTTAAGGGCCCACCCTGGCAGGCCTGGCTTGAAGGAACCCTTTTCCCAATACCTGTATTTGTCCTCATCGGAAGACTCACCCGCTGAAGATCCGGAATGCAACCTCCTGCACTTTTTCCATGGGCTACGCCTGCCACCGGATCCACTGAGTCATTGTGATGCTGATCCCCGTGACTCGGAGCAACCAGAGTTCCTGGAACCACTCTGACCTCTGGACCGTGAGAGCCTTGACCTCCCGCTGCCACTGGATGACATGCTGGGTTCCATGCTCAGGGCCACGGGTAGCATCTGCACCTCCTCTCCCACCGTGGAAGAGGGTTCCCTACCCCTTTCCACCTTCTGGACCAGGACATTCAGAACCCCCATGATGTCCCCTCAGGTGAGTGCCAGGGCTCCAACGGCCTCCACCAGAGAGCGGTGGACCTCCCCCGGCAACAGGTGGGGCAGTGTCTCAGGGATCACCTGGCTGGGCCCCGGATCCCGGGCAGGGGGAACTGCCCCTCCTTAACCCACTGGAGCCTCCCCCGCTGGGGGTGGTTCCTCAGCAGGAGGTGGTGGCTGAAGGTGAAATTGTTTCGCTGCATGTTTTGTCCCCATCTCCCAGTACAGCCAGTTGATGTGGCTATGCTAGAATGGGTTCTATTAGCAAACAAATTAGGACCTCGTGGTTTTATTTAGCGCCGACCGCCGTCCCGCGCCCCAAACCCTATAAAAGAAAATTGCTGCCTGCAGCACATGGAGGGTGTGCCATTCTGAGTTTTTTGCTTCCCCCCCCTGCCAGGCTGAGCATTCTGCCCCCCCCCCAGGAGCAGGCCGTGTGTCTCCCCCAACCCATGGGAGGGCGGGGATGCCCCAGGCTCCACAGCTGTTCCACCCTTTTTAATATTTTTTAAATGTCTCCCCCAGTTGCCCTGCCCACTAGGGAGGGCATGGGGGAGGAGGGATTGGGGGGTTGCCATGTGCCAACTGGAGCCTCCCTTTTGCCCCTAACCCTGGCTGCCAGATGGGAGGGGTGCCGTATCCTCAGCCGTGGCTATCATTCCCTGCTCGCCCCCAACAACCTGAGGAAGGTGGTGTGAGGGGGGAGGGTGCGTCCAGAAGCAAAAAGGGGGGCAGCCTGAGGCTGAGGCCACCTGCCTTCGCCGCCACCCCTCCTGGCCCCCCAATGGCTGTGCCCTGGCCTACCTGCAAGAGGGGGGTGGGGGTGTGGCCCAGGGCAGAGCATGGTCTGCTGCCATGGCGCCGCCGCACAGTCACCCCCCAGCCCAAGCCCCCCCGGCCCGGCAGCCACCCAGTGCTGGTTCCTGGGCGAACGGTGTGGGGGGGTGAGGCAGACCATGCTCCACCATGTCAACACCGCCCACTCGCCTGGCGGCGGTGATGCAAAACCCCCTCCCACCACCCAGCCCTCCCCGGCAGAGAAGTGGCGGGAGTGGGAGTGGTGGGGCGCACGGTGGCCTTCCTGCCTGCAGCCTGAGCCGCTGCCGCTTGAGCCCTGTGCCGGCTCACGCCCCCCCCACCCTGCAGCCCCTGAACGGGCTGTGGCTGCTGTCGGGAGGGGGGAGGGGGGGCAGTGCGCGGCGGTGTGTCGGGAGGGCTCTGCTGCCATGGCCTGCCCAGTTGCCCCATGCCGTGTCACATCGCACCTCCCCCACGTCCACCCCCCACCCTGTGCCATGGGGGGGCCTCTGACCCCCATCCACCCCCCACCCTGTGTCCTGTGCCATGAGGGAGGGGAGGGGGGAAGCGGAGCCCACAGCCAGCCTTTTACCTTGATCCGTCGCCCCTGACGTCCTCCTTCTTCAGCTCCCTGGAGCCAATGAGGAGGGAGCCCCTTCCGGAGCTGCTATTTAACAGCTCCATCGCCCCTCCTCTGACATCTGGCCACGCCAGAGCCGGCTGGATGACCCGCCTCCCAGGGAGGGCCCCAGCCAATTGGGGGCAAGCAGGCCCACCCTGATTGGCTGGCCGCCCTCCCTCCGCCCCTTCTGGCCGCAATGCGGCCTGGGAAGGAGAAGGCAGCATGGCTGCTGCCATGGAGGGCCATGTGGTCCTCCACTCCTCCTCCCCCCCGCACCTGGTGGCACGGGGGGTGCAAAGAGGCATCCGGGGGCGCCGTCCGGGCCGCAAAATGGCCCACCAGTAACCGGCAGAGCCCCCTTCTGTTTAAAGAAAGGGTACTGAATATGTGGCCTACAAACTAGATATTGTGTGCCTGTAGCCCCCTGGCACACCTCTCAAATTTCCAAATACCATAATTTTTTTCCTCAGTGATTTAGGACAATTTTTGCCCTCAGACTACTAGCAAATAGCAGTTATTAGCTTCTCACCCCTTACCAACACCTCTGCCTCTCCTAACCTTTAACAAAAATGACTGAAAAGTGGGCAAAATGGAAGGTGGGAGAGACATGATATCATATCTGGTGTGATGCTGACATACCCAGGGGGGCAGTTTACCCACCTCTGAAGAATTGCCTATTTCTGATTTAAATCATCCTGATTGTTTCTAAATATACACCTGCACATATAAATTAATTAGCACATGCATATTGTGTGTGTGTTTGTGTTATGCACTTCCTTTTTTAAAAAATGATGTGATCCATGCCCCCCAAAGTGCAAGCAACACATCAAATTATGACCATGTATCTTCTTTTAATACACATCTACAAAAGCAGATGTGCTGATTTTACAGTGTCAGTCTGCATCAGTGTTCCATATTATTATACCCATTAAGTTTAATTGTGCCTCATATTCCCATTTGAAAAGTACAGATTTGGCTCAAACCATATAATGCAGAGAGGAAGTGCTGTTGTGCATGACATGCATTACTGATGGGATTACAGATCATATAAAATATTTTTATTATTATTTTTAGAGGCTACAATGATGATCTTCCAAGTGCTGCTTGTTCAGAAGACTTATCTGGAATAGCAAGTGTGTTGGATTCATTGGGAGTGAAAAATAGCATATTTGTTTCTTGTCAAACTGAAAGGTCAGTTCACTTTTTAAAGGCCCTTTTGAAGTCAGCAGACATGTACAGAATTGCATTACAAAGCTTTAAAATAATCATCATGCTCATCCATCCATCATCATTATTAACATCTTTCTACAAGGTCTCACGTGTATTAAGCACCAAATGCACAAGGATCAACATCAGCATCTAATTAATATAATGCATTCCAAGTCATACTGTTGATTTATATTTATTCAGCAAAGTCGTCCCCCCCTTCACCCCATATTCCCAACATTAGTGTGTGGGCACTTTTTTTTGTCTCACAATTCTGACTCCCAGTTGCCACAACAAAATCATCAAAATCAAATACCTTGACAGGCATGATCTTAAAATAAAAATTGAACTCAAATATATTTCAAATGGATACAACTAGCCTGATTAAAAATTTGACAATAGAAAACAATCAATGTGGAGTTTACTTTTAATTTACTTTTTAATCAGCTTTATTTTAATCAGAAAATTGTATCTGGTGAAACTCATTAAATGACATTTGGAAAGAATGAAACGAGACAAACTCTTGACTATTCGGTTCTTAGTTTTCATGCAACAGTTAGGGCTGGTCTCTGGACATATACTGTAGCACAGAAAGAGGAAACTTTGGCTTCAGAATATTAAAATGATATCCCATACTGGAGATATTAAAAAGAAGCCTCTAAAATCACAACAAATGCTGTATTCTTCTGCTTTGCTTTCCAGTTACTTGCTTTTAAAATACCATTGTGTTGAATTATGTTGAAACAAGTGGAAACAGGGCATCACAGGGAAACAGAAGAAAATATTTCTCTGAAATTCAGGGGCTTACCACACGAGGGAAGGAAGCAGCAGTACACCCCAATAATAACACTACCCACCTTCCTTCTCACATGACTTTAGTGTGTTTTAGCTCTTCTCCTGTTCTGATCTTTTGGGAGACGGTGATAAACGTGAGTGCTTTTGCTTACTGGAAAAATATGTTAGCAAAAAGACCTGCCTTTACCACTGTCTTCCTCAGGACCAGAATGGGAGAACAGCTGAAATACACTGACGTTGTGCAATAAGGCAAGTGGGACACACTACTCTTGACCTTCACTTGCACCTCCTTTTCTTCATCTCCCCACAGGGAGATCAAACTCAAACACACACACACACACACACACACACACACACTTGGGTATGTTTCCACTCCCAGTGTGCTGATTAGCTGCCCAGGAAACATACTCAGCCAATCCCCCCCTCTCATTCCCTTAGCTAATCATCACCACATGCAAATTCCCTCTCCACCTCACAATCCACTCCTGCCACTCAATCTGCACCTACACCCCCAGCCTCACAAGGGCCCCTCTCTCCTCTCATTCCCTTAGCCACTCACCAGTCACAGGCTTTTTAAAAACTCATTTTTAAAGTAAAAACCTATGTTGCTCTCTCAAGAGTATGATCATATGATGCATTAATATATAGCCTTTCAAATCTACTATAATTGTGTATGTTACACCAGATTGTTACCTAGAAATTCATCAGGTGCATCCAGAGCTAGCCCTATCATAAGGTTCTTGGTTCGGAATATAATGAACAAAAGAACAAAAAATGAGGCAGATCCTCAATTTCTGGGGCACCGCAAATATACAAATGGAGGGCCAAAGGGGTATGAGAATATCTATCATTGATCATAGTTGTAGGCATGGTTTGGAAGGGAAGGTCTGTAAATCTTGCTTAAGTTTTGGGAATGTAAGCTTTGCCAGATAAACAGCCCTTTGATGGTCAAATTTATAGTCTATAACATTTTGAGGAATTAGAGTTGTTAATAGCCTGCCTGTCCAGTTGAACACCATGGTCAAAAATGTATTCATGAAGCTTCTCTTTTTAATTCAAGATAGAGAAATGATCAGGCAAAGTAGGATATGACTGAAGCAACTTGTGATATCGTCAACTCCAAGTTTTGCAGTTTGATATATTTTCAAAATATGACTTGGGGAAAACCTTGACAGAGGAATCTTTTAAAATTCCCCAGAAGTCAAATAAAATAAAATGAGTGTCAGATCTAATTGAAGGAAAATTGACCTCAGCCTGAACCAGAGCTGCAGAAGTGCCAGGTGAAAGTATTACCAGGTTGTGTTTTTTGTTTGTTTGTTTGTTTGCTGTTTTTTTTTAAAGAAATGTATTCTGATGGGCTTCTAGTTTAGCCATCTGAGAATCATCCCATCCCCAGGCAGTGGCACCATACAATATCTGGGCAATGACTTTGCTCTGAAATATTTGCACATCTGGAACAACCAAGTAACCCTCTGTAGTTTTGCAAAATCTAAGGAGTGCTCCAATAGATCGCGGAGCCACTAGTCTAGTAGCTTCTATATAGGGCTTCCAGGAGAGGTTTTCTGTAAAATGAATGCCAAGGTAGTTAAATTCCCAGTATTTTTCAATCTGTTGACCACTGACAGACCATTGGAAATGAGAATATCTTTTTCTAAACATCATCACCTTTGTTTTAGTATAGTTAATGTTCAGGTTTTCTATAAAACAAAATATGCTGAGCTTAGAGAACAGTCTTCTCAGACCTATACAAATAAGTGACCTTAAAACCATATAATCTGTGTATAAAAGAATAGAAATCTTCTTTGACCCAACTGAGGGTGGAAAAAAATCTGGCTAAGACAATGTTGGAACTATATCATTCAGCTATAAGTTAAGGAATGATGGTGCCAACACACATCCTTGTTTTAGTCCTTTATCCATGGGAATAGGGTCAGTTAATGAGCCTGAAATGCTAACTTTTACTCTAGCTGTCTTATTGGAATACAGTTGCTGATTAGAAACAATAGGCGATTATCTATAGGCCGGTCCAGATGGTGAAATAAATCCTCATAGAATTCAGGGAGAATCCCATGTGTTTAAATGGGATCCAACAGCAGTCCATCATTTTTGGAGGGTGGGAGCAAAATTTGGGAAAAAATGAGTTTTTTTAAAGTTGCGGGGGAAATGTGCACTCCTGCTCATTAGGACAACCAAACTGCATTGCTGTGCGTACCTGAAGTGGATAGCTGATTGGTCAGACATGTACAGGGGAGCAGACCTTGCTAACAAGGCAGTGTCTAGGACCACCATGTTGGATTTTCACAGTAGAGATTGTGTGCTGAGGTGATGAAACAGCCTTTAAAAAAAAAAATCTTGTTATTTAAGCTCTTCCGCACCTTGGATTTTTTTTTTAATACTGTTTGGTGGGGGCATGTTGGGGAGAATAAATATGCTGGAATCACTTTATTATATAATACTTTACAGGTTCATCTCCCATTTCCAGTTTCAAAAAGTATTTACACACTTTTTTTAATTACATGATTGTCATCCTCATACAATTTTAAGTAAAACCCCATTTTCTCCAACTTCCCTGGCTAGATCTCTCTTATCTTGATTAAATCTTTCTTTAAGTTGCACATAAGAAAACCAAATGAAATGTTTACCTTCCTTCAGAAGCATCTCTCTTGATTTAATCTCCCAGCTGTTTTGTTTTGAAGCCATTCTCAAAATGGTGACAGGAAGAGAGGCACCTTTACTTCTTGTCACAAATTTGAGAAGGCCAGCAGAGGAAATATTCTTAGAATGGCCACAGAAAGAGATGCACCTTCAGCTTCTGTCACCGATTTGAGAAGGTCTGCAGAAGAAACCAGAGGTCATTGGGCTTGATGGGAGGGCACTGCCTGTGGGGGAGGGATTGGCTTCTGGCCCACACACAGTTGTCCACCACTGAACTAGTGATATGATGGTACATATGTGACTCAACTGCCCCAAAGCTGAGAAATTCTGGAGTAATGTACTCAACTTCAGTCAAGTAATACACTTAAAGATCTGTTCATTCTATGAGTATTTAATGGCAGTAACAAGAACATGCAAATAAAGACTTAGGGCTCATCTACACTGAAAAGAATATTCAGCTTTCCTTTGGGTTTCCCTGATCCACGGTGACCAGGGCTTGTCTACACAAACACCGCACCACTGAGTTGAGTTCAGGAGCACTGTCCACACACAATTCTCCATTTTGAAATCACCCCAGTCTGATAAATCACAGATTGTGCAGCCCCGTGACTGCGGCTGCTCCAGTTTCTTCCCCCTTCCCCACATGCATGTGAATATACATATGTCTTTTCCCATGGGAAAGGGGCTTCGGACATCTTATTAAGTGGAGGTGCACACAGCTAATAATGATATAGGCAACCTGGAATGTACTTATCTGAACAACAGCTGTGTATGCAAAATAAATGGCTATGAAGGGACTGCTAAAAAGTGAAACTGAAACAAGTAAAGAGATCTTCTGGCCCAGAGAGCTTCCTCACAATGTCTTCTACTCATCCACAAAGACTTCTCCCCCTGGCTCCACACCAGCATCCCAATGGAGTGCAGCCCACATACACACATGAATATCTGGACTTTTCAACTCAAATCTGGAGTTAATCCCAACTCTTGAGGCACTGACAAAACCCGGATTCTAGCCATACATTGTCTGAACAACTCATTGTGAAAACAAGGTAACATAATTTTATGGACAAGCCCCTAGTCTCCCATGTACTCTACTGCTAGAATAGATATTGTACAATTCGGGCAATTCCTGAGTGGATGACTGAAAAGAGTTTGGAAAATAACACTGCATGAGAATTTATTTTATTTTATTTCATTTGTATACTGCCTTTCTCCCTAGATGGGACCCAAGGCAGCATTCATAAAACAGATTTAAAACACAATATATACAGTTAAACTATTATAAAATCAGATTAGTTATGAGTTGTAATTTGAAAAGGAATAAGGACAACCATGATACTGATCCATTTTTGCAATATGGTATCCCTTGGTTGTATTTGTGAATATGGACTCACCACCCTATAAACAATCTTTCCATTTAATGATTTTTTTAAAATCAAGGAAGTAAAGGAATCAATTTATTTTGGTCACAGACCAGAGATACAAAACATCTTACAACAGTTGGAAGAAACATTTTTGCCAACAGTCTCAAGAATTTGATCAGGAGGGCTTTAAACTGAGTCAAATGGGGGAGGGAGACAGTATTCTGGAAGGCAAAAGGGCTGGAGAAAATAGTCAAACTGTCATAGAGGGAACAAGGCAAACAGCGCAAGGACCCAACAGTGGGAGGCAAAAAAACTTGCACAGGCAGCAAGTAAAGGGAACACATGGTCTTAGATGTCTCTACACCAATGCACAGAGAATGGAAATAAGCAAGATGAACTTGAACTCCTAGCACTACAAAACAAATATGATATAATAGGCATTACTGAAACCTGGTGGGATGAATCTCATGATTGGAATGTAGGAATAGAGGGGTATAACCTTTATAGGAGAAACAGGCCAAACAGGAAAGGAGGAGGAATAGCATTATATGTCGGGGATATTTACACCAGTGAAGTGATCCATGACATCAATACTGGAAGCCAGGTGGAGAGCATCTGGATAAAAATTAAAGGGGAGGGAAACAACAGGGATGTTATTGTGGGACTCTACTACAGACCCCCAAATCAGACGGAGGAATTGGATGATGCCTTTCTAGAACAGATGAACACACATGCAGAAAGGAGAGATGTAGTAGTGATGGGTGACTTCAACTATCCTCATATTTGTTGGCAATCTAACTCGGCCAAAACTTCAAGGTCTAGTAAATTTCTTACATGCCTGGAAGACAATTTCATGGTCCAAAAGGTGGAAGAGGCAACAAGGGGGTCAGCTATTTTAGATCTGATCCTAACCAACAGAGATGACCTGGTTAATGGGGTGCAAGTGGTGGGATCCTTAGGTGAGAGTGATCATGTTCTCCTGGAGTTTGTTATACAATGGAAAGAAGAAGCCAGGCATAGTAAGACACGCATTCTTGACTTTAGGAGAGCTGATTTCAATAAACTCAGGGAAATACTGGGGGTGATCCCATGGTCAGGAATACTAAAAGAGAAGAGACCTCAAGACGGATGGGACTTTCTCAAAAGGGAGATACTGAAGGCACAATTTCAAACAGTACCATTGAGGAAGAAAAATGGGAGGTGTCTCAAGAAACCAGGACGGATGACTAAAGATCTTTCAATGGAGCTAAGTTTTAAACGGAACATGTATAGGAAATGGAAAAGTGGGGAAATCACCAAAGAAGAATTCAAACAGATAGTGAACACGTGTAGGAGTAAAGACAGAAAAGCTAAAGCACAGAATGAGCTCAGGCTTGCTAGGGAGGTTAAGAACAATAAAAAGGGTTTTTTGGGGGTATGTCCGCAGCAAAAGGAGGAAGAAGGAAATGATAGGGCCACTACGTGGAGAAGATGGCAAAATGCTAACAGGGGACAGAGAAAAGGCAGAATTACTCAACACCTTCTTTGCCTCAGTGTTTTCAGAAAAGGAAAAGGAGGACCAACCTGAGGAGAATGGAACAGAGGAGACAATAGGGGAAATCCAGCTCAAAATAAATAAAGAGGTAGTACAGGAATACCTTCTTAATCTAAATGAATTTAAATCTCCAGGACCAGATGAACTACATCCAAGAGTATTAAAAGAGCTGGCAAATATAATCTCAGAGCCATTGGCAATAATATTTGAGAACTCCTGGAGAACAGGAGAAGTCCCAGCAGACTGGAGGAGGGCAAACGTTGTTCCCATCTTCAAAAAGGGGAAAAAAGAGGATCCCAACAATTATCGTCCAGTTAGTCTGACATCAATACCAGGGAAGATTCTAGAGCAGATCATTAAACAGAGAGTCTGTGAACATTTAGAAGGCAATGCCATAATCACAAAAAGTCAACATGGGTTTCAGAGAAACAAGTCATGCCAAACTAATCTGATCTCTTTTTTTGATAAAGTTGCCAGCTTGGTAGATGAAGGGAATGCTGTGGACATCGCATACCTTGATTTCAGTAAGGCCTTTGACAAGGTTCCCCATGACATTCTTGCAAACAAGCTTGTAAAATGTGGGCTAGACAAGTTAACTGTTCAATGGATTTGTAATTGGTTGACCGGCCGAACCCAAAGGGTGCTCAGCAGTGGCTCCTCTTCCTCTTGGAAAGATGTGACCAGTGGGGTGCCACAGGGTTCTCTCCTGGGCCCAGTGCTATTCAATATCTTTATCAATGACTTGGATGAGGGAATTAGGGGCATACTTATCAAATTTGCAGATGACACCAGATTAGGAGGAGTAGCTAATACCCTAGAGGACAGGATCAAAATTCAGAATGACCTGGATAGACTGGAGAGCTGGGCCAAAGCTAACAAAATGAAATTCAATACGGAGAAATGTAAAGTACTGCATTTAGGGCGGAAAAATGAAATGCATAAATATAGGATGGGAGAGACCTGGCTGAATGAGACTACATGCGAAAGGGATCTAGGAGTCCTAGTAGACCACAAGTTGAACATGAGCCAACAGTGTGATGCGGCAGCTAAAAAGGCCAATGCGATTTTGGGCTGTATCAATAGAAGTATAGTGTCTAGATCAAGGGAAGTAATAGTGCCACTCTATTCTGCCTTGGTCAGACCTCACTTGGAATACTGTGTCCAGTTCTGGGCACCACAATTCAAAAAGGATATTGACAAATTGGAGCGTGTCCAGAGAAGGGCAACTAAAATGGTGAAAGGTCTGGAAACGATGCCTTATGAGGAAAGACTTAGGGAGCTGGGTATGTTTAGCCTGGAAAAAAGACGGTTTAGAGGCGATATGATAGCCCTGTTTAAGTATTTGAAGGGATGTCACGCTGAGGAGGAGCAGGCTTGTTTTCTGCTGCTCCAGAGATTGGAACACAGAGAAATGGGTGCAAGCTCCAGGAACAGAGATTCCACCTCAACATGAGGAGGAACTTTTTGACAGTAAGAGCTGTTCGGCAGTGGAACGCACTCCCTCGGAGCATGATGGGGTCTCCTTCCTTGGAGGTCTTTAAACAGAGGCTGGATTGCCATCTGTCGGGGATGCTTTGATCAAGATTTCCTGCGTGGCAGGGGGGTTGGACTGGATGGCCCTCGTGGTCTCTTCCAACTCTGCAATTCTATGATTCTATGATATATAAGTAAAAGAATCAACATCACATTTACAACAAACCCACAGCTTGTCTAAAACTTGGTACATGCAAATAAAACATAATCAAAATGTATAAACCAAAGCATGGCATGTGGTACATCCATAAAAATAATTAAAATATCTAAACTAAAACATTATCCACTAAGATCATTCACAACATCATTGTTCAAGGAAGCAAAGAGATGAATTACATACAACCTTTATCTCTTCTGTGACAGAATATAAGAAAAGAAATCACAAAAAGTAGAAGAACTCACAAAAGCACAATAAGGAGCTTGTTAACAAGGCTGACACAATACTATGAATTGTTACATTTGTAAAACTGTACATTTATTTACAAAGAATATATATTTTTTAAAACTGACATTTATTTACAAAGAAAATATATATATATATATATATATATTTAAAAAAAGCATTTTGACATACAATTAATCATTGCTATGATGAAGCTACTGAGGGTGTTGTCTGCACATAAAAACAGAATGTCTCATATATTTATGAGATGAAACTAAAGATGGGATTCTGATCAAGAGCTATAAAGGGGAACTCGCTCTTTCAAAGGTCAACAGACTATCAGTTAGCCTTTCTAAAGGCCAAGAGCCTTCAAGTAGCCCAGGGACTATGTCTTCTTCACTGCAAAACAAAGACGTATCCATTGGCTGATCAAAGTATAATGTGAATATTTTCTCAACTTTGCCTGGGTCAGTAAAGTGATATTCAAATAACTCATGAATAATCATGGGGAAATTAGAATCTATTAATTGTGTCCTCTCTCTCTCTCTCTCTCTCTCTCTCTCTCTCTCTCTTGTGTTTTGAGAAATTGTTTTGAAACGCATGCCATCTATCAGAGTAAATGATCAGCCAAACTTTTAAGAATAATTTTATCTTTTAGGCAGGTTTCCAGTAAAATTTCACCTAGAACTAAATATCAAGAGCAAACTAGTGGATGTCAGCATTTGTGTTCCCCTCCTCAGGCTGAATAGCCGGATTTCAGCAAAGGTCAATATTATTGCACACAGACACGGAGAAATAAAGAGACCACACACAGAATATGGGTTGAAATAAAATGGGTTTTTATTTATCACCCCACCTATTTAAATTCCCTAAATCTTCAGCAGGGGGAGGCAACCTAGTAAGGGAGCAGCTGGGACGGATCATCCCTTCCGGACTTATGCCCCCAGCTTCCCCGGGCGAACACCTGAGCCCTGTTGAGTAACCCTGGGCAGTGGGGTTGCTCTCCAGCCAGCCCATGTCTGGAAGGTCAGCCCGAAAGTCCCTCACTCAATCCCTACAGATTAAGGTGAGGAGCTTATTCTTCAGGCCAACCCCAAGGTAGGTCACCTTCTGTTCTCCCAGATCATACAATCTAAGGAGACCCTTCCAGCGACCGTCCCTTCACCGAAATCGGTGCCATAGGTGCACACCATAATCTACACCTCCCCCTTTCTCACCACAGATAAGGGGCAAGCATCCGCTTTGTCCCTTAATCCCCCACAAGCTTGTCCAATAAGTCCCTCAACCCCTGCTGAAGATCACCCAAAAAGATTAAGTTACCCGTATCCGAGAGATGTACCCCATCAGCTCTGTAGAGCTTGGGCCTCTCGAACACAATTTTGGGGTGTGCTAAGTAATACCCTCCCATTGAATTTAGAAATTTCCCCATTTGCCTGTTGACCTTTCATTTGGCCCTGTCAATCAGGCGGGGATTCCCCTCCCCACGCCAGAGCTGTCTCAGCAAAATGGCCGAGCACATGATGGTGACAGCCAGCCACCTCAACTTAATTTCCTTTAAGTCATGTGATGCCTGTATCACCAAAGCCTTGCCTTTGAGAAGGCCCAAATCGTTCCCCCCGAGATGGAGAACCAGAACGTCAGGTAGAATCACACCATGCCCCTCAAACAGTAGTGGCATGAGGCCATGCCAACCCAACCCCCTTTTCCCCAATCACTCAACAACCCCTAATTCCCCCAGGCTGAGGTGAGGTCCGAAATAACTCAGCCGGGCCTGTCGGGCCACCCAGTAGAGCATACTGTGGCTGCAGATCAACACCCGGCATCTCACCATCCGAGGTCTAATACCTGGAAGACAAAAGGAGAAAAGGCAAGTTAGTAAGTTAAAGAACGGAGGTACCTCTGGTATGAGGCCGACCTCCAGGGCCCAATCCGCTGGATGGCTGCTGGCGAGAAGCCCATCGCCGCTGCTGTGGAAGCGGCACCAATGCGGAAGGAGTGCGTCCCAAACCTGACTCCGGTCAGCCCCAATTGCTCCAATGCCCATGCTGTCACAGCCCAAAACTGGTATCTGGTGAGAGGAGAAAAATCCACGTGAACAAACAGCACCCCCTGACGCTGGCCATGAACCCAGATGTACTCCTGTAAGGCAAGAACTGGACAGATGGTTACATCACTGCATTGACTAAGACGGATTACCTTACCCTTGCCCAACTGGTCAGTTTTAGAAAAACAGAAAGTGAGCCTGACCTCTTGGTCACCCATCACCATGTCACTAAATTCCAAGGCCCTACCGGACTTGTCAGATTTGGAGCCCGCCACCAGCTCGCTTACTCTCAGAGCCCCAAAGAAAGCAAGTAAGGCAGCTGCGTGAAAAAGCAGGGCCTCATAAGGGGAAAAGCAAAGTCTAACCCATACCTGACGTAAACCTCGTAAGGTGTTAGGGGAGAGGGGTGCCCTAGTATCCCTCTTTCTACCCCTCTCTCGAGCCCAACCTTCCAAGGCTTTCCGAATACGGAAATCACCCATATTATCCAATGCCCCCTGGGCTTTCAGCCAAAAGGCCAAAGCGGCCAAACTGCCCCCAATAGACTGTGGGGATAAACCCTTCTTATAAAGATAAACACAAAAATGGAGGAGTTGCTTCACCGGTACATTTAGATCCTGTTGCAACCTATTCTGCTCTCTAAAGGAATAAAACTCCTTAACTGCCCTGGCGTACCCCTTCTTGGTACTGTCGGCCACGGACATACCTAGGGCCCTCCAAATTTCATGTTCCCAAGACTCCACAGGCCTTCCGGTATCCTGTCGCTCTCGGGCACGGTGTCTGGAGCTAGCTGTCTGAAGCGCTTCATCTGCATGCGGGAAAGAGCGTCAGCAATCTCATTGTAAACGCCCGCCACATGTCGCGCAACAAACAAAATATTATTCCTCAGACATTGCAATATAAAAAACCTAACTAAACGCATAACCTGTGAAGATCAAGATATCAAAGAGTTGATCACCTGAACTGTTGCCGAATTGTCACACCAAAAATGTACTGACGAATTTGCCAACTCTCCAGCCCAAATGGTAACCGCAACCACTATTGGGAAAAGCTCCAAGAAGGTGAGATCACCTGTGATGTCGGTCCCTATCCAGGATGAAGGCCACCGGTCAGCACACCACCTACCTAAGAAATACACCCCAAATCCAATGGATCCAGCTGTGTCTGATGGAATTTGGAAATTGCTTTGTAGGTTCCTTTCCTCACGCCAGAATGAAATGTCATTAAATTGGTTCAAAAATTCCTGCTAAACTTGGAGGTCCTTTCGAATCTCATTGGTAATCCGTATCATGTGATGAGGCCGTAGAACCCCCCTAATGGCATCACACATCCGGCGCAGGAAAGCCCTGCCGGGGGCCACCACTTTACATGCGAAGTTCAGGTGTCCAATAAGAACCTGAAATTCCTTCAAGGTAGCCTTACGTTTACTTGTAAAGTTACCCACCCGCTCCCGGAGCTCTTGAACCTTCCAATCGGCCAGACAGCATTGTTGGTTGACAGTGTCAATATCAATGCCCAAAAAGAACAGCTGTTGAGAAGGACCCTCCGTTTTTTCTGGAGCCAGTGGAACTCCCAGTTCAGCGGCCATCATTTCAAATCGCCGCAATAAAAAACTGCACGTGCCGGTCCCTTGTTTGCCTATCAACAAAAAATCATCCAAATAATGGATGACTCCAGTCAAACCTGTCCTAACTTGTAAGACCCATTCCAAAAATGTACTAAAAGTCTCAAAGGTGTTACAAGACACAGAACATCCCATTGGCAAAGCGCGGTCCATGTAGTACCGCCCCTCGAATTGAAACCCTAACAACTCAAAATCCTCGGGGTGGACCGGCAGCAGGCGAAAGGCAGACTTAATGTCGCATTTCACCAGTTCGGCACCCAGGCCGTGATGCCTGACCTCACGTATGGCTGCATCAAACAATGTGTATTTCACGGTACATAATTCCGGGGGAATAGAGTCATTCACCGACTCACCCTTGGGGTAAGATAAATGGTGAATGTGTCTAAACTCACCAGGGGCCTTTTTGGGAACTATTCCCAACGGGGACACCCTCAAATTGGGTATGGGGGGCTGTGAAAAAGGGCCAACTACTCTTCCCTATAAAACTTCCTTCTGAAATTTTTCTCTCACTATATGTTCCATCCCTTTAACCAATTGTAAATTATGAGCCCTGAAGGAGTGTCGGTGTCCTTCATATGGAATCCTAAAGCCTAAATGAAAACCTTCGGATAAATAAGCGGCTGCATCTTTGTTTGGATAGACTGCAAGCCAGCTGTCCAGTGATTCTAACTTAATTGGACTGGGGCCCTTTTGCAGGCTGAGTGGAAGAACCACTCCCTTTACCAATTCCTTGTCCCCCTTTTGACCCTCGAAACTGCCCCCTCCCCCTCAGACAGGAACGAAAGGAATGTGATGCTCCACAGATGGAGCATTCGTGGTTGAACCTACAGGGGTTCCTTGAGCATGCACCATGAGCGCTAAATTCCCAACATATCATCTTGGGACCCAAACCAGGTGTAGCAGCAGCAGCGGTCCTAACCCCGGTCGCGGCTGAAGGCCGAAGGAGGTGACCACTATGAGTGTGCTCCCCCTGAATCGGGCGTGCAGGAGTCATCAACTGCATCCACAATTGGGGGTGCATCATATCCCAATGAAGGGATGGATAAATCGCTGCCCGCATGTGGAAAGCTTCATCGTATAGAAGCCATGCAGGGCCAGTAAAGTCCACATAAGCTCTATGAATGATATCTATATATTGGAATAATGATGCAGCCCGTCCGTGAGCTGCTCTTTGCTGACGAGGCTGCTCTTGTTGCCCACACAGAAGCAGCTCTGTAGCGCCTAACATCCTGCTTCGCAACAGCTGCAGAGCTGGAAGGCAACCTGAAGAAAACAGAAGTCCTTTACCAGCCTGCACCACAGGACGAACATCACCATCCTCACATTGTCGTCGGCAACTCTGTGCTTAAGTCCGTTCAGCAGTTCACCTACCTGGGAAGCATCATCTCCTCAGATGCCAAGATTGAAAAAGAGATCGATCACAGATTAGCAAATGCACATAGCATATTTGGAAGACTTTACAAAAGAGTCTGGAGTAATAAACACCTGAGGCAAAACACAAAAATCAGTGTGTATACAGCCATTGTACTAGTTTCCTTTATGGGTCTGAAACATGGGTCACCTATTGCCGCCACTTACAATTCCTCTAACGCTTCCATCAGCGCTGTTTACACACAATCCTAAATATACACTGGACTGACTATGTGACGAATGTTGCTGTCCTTGAGCAAGCAGGGATCACCAGCATTGAGGCCATGATATTGAGAACACAGCTGCGCTGGGCAGGGCACGTTTCTAGGATGGAGGACCATCGCCTCCCCAAAATTGTACTCTATGGTGAACTCGCCATGGGTCAGCGTAAGAGGGGCGCTCCAAAAAGCGATACAAGGACTCCCTGAAACAACATCTCAGGCTTGGCCAAATTGATCACCAACAATGGTCCGCCCTGGCCTCACATCGGGAGGCATGGAGACGCACTATCCACAATGCTGCAGCCTTATTTGAGAACTCACGCCGAACAAGTCTTGAAGAGAAACGACAACACAGAAAAAATCACAACCTAGAAACATCACCCAAGGCGACCTTCTGCTGTGCCTTCTGCAACCGGACTTGTATATCTCGGATTGGCCTTTTTGTCATCAGCGCGCTTGCAGAAAATGCAGGATGAGTCCTTCCTGAATCTTCGTTTGCAAAGAAAAGCCAGAGAGAGGGAGATGCAGCCCGATGTGGCTGAGCCTTGACTATTACTCCAGCTAGAATCAGAAACCCCGACAGCCAATTGGACCAGTTCCTTTTAACCTTCCTCTTCTTTAACTTTTCCTTCTCTTTATCATCCAAATAATCTTTGTCTTTCTTCTCCAGTTCCCGAAAAAATAGGGAGAAGACACCTACGTATTCTCCCTTGACTATCTTGTCCCGCGTGGATTGTAATAAATGGTCCCCCAAGGGAAGTGACATTTCCCCAAAAGGAACAGCTGAATAAGCCGCCGTGTCATATCCCATTGTCTGCAGTCCCCCACCTGCAGTGGTTGGCCAAACGGGAGGAGCCCCGTATCCCCCAAATGCATACGGACCCCACAGCGACTATTGGGCGCCATGCCACCCCAAGGCCTGCTGAGGGGAAGTCCACAGCATATGTGATGTCTGTGCTCCCCCTTTTGAAGTACTAGGCATCAGACGATAAGGCCAGCTGGCCCATGGCCAAGCTGGATTAGCAGTGTGTGGTGCAGTGTTGTTAGGGGACTCTGGTTGGTGCTGGGACTTCGATGACTTCAGGTTCCAGCTCCACCTGGGGTATCATGTTGTTAAACCCATCTGGCTGTTGAGACCCCAAAGCCCCGTCATCCTGAATCCTCTTCTCCAAGGCGTCTAAACGTGCAAGAATCTGGTTAGTGATCTTGCCTTTTCTCACAACTCGCTTTGAAGGAGGCCCCAACTCCCCTCCCTTAACTCCTTGCAACTTCTCAAGTTGCTGAATTCTATCCAATATTGCCTGCCAAGGAATCTCCTCTTCATCCTTGCTGGATGAAGGTGGGGGTGCTGCAGGCTTTGGTTGCTTTGGGGCAGGCCCTTTGCCCTTGCCACCCACTTTTCCCTTTTTAGGAGCCATATTAGCAGGGCTGAGCTGCAGCTTATGATTACCACCAAAGGCCAAGCAAACTACCAAATGCAGTTGAAGACTGGTTAATAGAATCCACTAGAATCCCCCTTTTGAAACAGGGTTGTAAGAACCACCTCAGAATAAATCAATTATAGGATTAATTCAGTATCACTCCCTAATTGGATTGTGTTGCTATGATTATGATGATGATGATTATTATTAATTATTATTATTATTATTATTATTATTTTCAATGAAACTAAGGGCCTAATCAGGCCTCTCAAGGGCCCAAAGGACCAAAGGACCAACCAACGACCCAAAGCCCACCAAATATCAAGGGTTGTCAATAAACAGCTCCTAGAAAGGCAGCAGCCCTATTATTATTATTATTATTATTATTATTATTATTGGGGTCTAGGCAGGCCAGCAGTCCAGGGCCTGGGAAAGGCACCAGGCCTTGTAGGCCAAAGAGGCCCAAATCAAGCCAGTACTCACCTGCCGGCCCTGCCCACACCCAGACTACAAGAAGGCCTAAACCACCAAGAGACCGAAAGACGGGCCCAAGGCCTTAAAGGCCGGAGAGCCAACCAGGCCAGCAACCACTGTCTTAGTGCAGCAGGCCTAAACAGTGATGAGGCCTACAAACGGGCCTACAGAAAACCCCTGCCCTAGAGGCCACGTGGGCCCAGACCAGGCCCCAGCAGCAGCTGGCCTAAAAAAGGGGGGGAGCGCAGAAGCGGCAATGTGGCCTACTAGGCCTCGCCCAAAGTGGGGCACCTCAGCGGGGCAGCACCCAGCCACGCAGAGAAGAAGAGACTGCTGCCAATGCCCCAATGCCCCCGATGAAGATGCTAGCAACCGAGTTGCTGTCCGTCATGGCCCCGCACCTCGCCCGGATGATGCGCAATCGCCGGCACCGCCTGGCGACGGCTGCGCCGACCCCGCTCCCCATCCCTTGGGGCAAGCCCACCCAGCAGACCCCCACCCTAAGAGCCCCGTGGGGGGACTAAACCCCGGGCCTCCACCCAAACAGGCCGAGATGTGCCACCTGTATCGGACGTTAGCCCTGTGAAACCAAAACAAACCCCAAAGGGTAGGGACCCCGTCCGGGCAAGCCCGGTAACTCAATGAAAAGCGCCGCTCTTCGTCAACACATCATCCCAGACCGCAACTCAAAGCAGCATCACCTCTGAACTCGCCGAGTTCGCAAAGAGGCTGAAGAGAGGGGTGGGCGGCCTTATATCAACTCCGCCCCCGCCCCTCTCTTCGCGTCGCCGGCACATGTTGATGACGTAATTTCCTGGTCTCCTCCTCCTTGCTGTCTGCAAGGGTGGCTCCCCGTCCATAAGGCTGCACAATGCGGTCCGGGGAGCCGTATTCTCAAGGGTTCTGCCTACCCCTGAAATTATCAATTAACACATTTTCCATTTTTTCTTTCATAAAGGCACAGTTATGGACTTTGTCAGATGAGTCAAATACGGTGTCATAATGACACCATATAACTGTGAAAGGGCACACATATCAGATGACATCGCCCTTTTGTGGTTATATTCTTCCCAAAACCTGTACCTTTTTATTGACATCCTAAGGAGTCAATAGATCCCCCATGGCAATTTTGTGCCATCATTGCCAGCATATGGAGCATCACATTTCTTTTTCTTTCTTGTACTTAACCAGACAAAGGCCAGACTGGCCAGAATAGTTCTGGGTGACATCATAATATCCAGGTAAGGGACAAACTTTTAAAATCTTTCCCTGGTTTACTTTTAAATATGTGTTTAGGTGCTTGGTGTAACTTTTTGATGTTTATTTTTTCTTTACTTTTGAATTTTGTGCAGGATTTCAAAGGAGGAAGTGAATGGGGCTTTGTTCACTTCCTTCCTCAGTTGCCGAGGAAGCCTTTGCCAGGAAAGGAAGGTAAGTGTAGTGGGGGACATTCTTTTGCTGGTATAAGAATATATTTATTTATACCGGCCTAAGAATGTCTTTAGGGGGTGATCTGATAAAGTCCTAAATAACATGAAATCAGGTTTTCCTAACTTCAGTTTTCTATTCTGTCCAATCTTGGGATATCATTGTTTGTCTAGACTATGGATAGGGAATATAGTGATAAGACCAGCTCATAAACCACAATTTGACTCTGGCCTAACTAATTACAGTTTAATCTAACTACAGTTGCCCAGAAGTCAGATAAAACAGAGAGCAGAGGCTATTTAAAAACAAACAGAAAAGCATCTCATTTCTTCTTCATGGCTCTGACAGATGAAGAGAGGGATCAAGAGAATTTCAGAGGCTGTGCATGTATTTCTGTAATTCTAAACCATAGTTTGTTTAGATACAGGTCCCCCCCCCCCCAAAAAGAAGCAGAGTGTAATCTTTGGAAGGATTTTTAAAAAGTAAAAGAAAAAGGATTATATGGGAAAGCTAGATGAAGTGGAATGAAACATCTGAACCCTGCTCTTTTGTCTTGGTAGAGCAGCATCTGAGGATGATATCACTTAGATACAACAATGGAGTTCTGTGAATCACTTTGTCACTCTCTTTCTCAATGGACCAGATTCCCTAGGCTACCCTCAGCTGCTGTCTGAGTGTCTCCACTGTGCAGACCTCTTTCTCCAGGACTGGTAACTATCACCCTTCTTCCCCGACTTCTCTCTATTCAACCCTTCAGTGTTTCCCCTCAATAGCCTTATATGGTTCTTAAGAGTGTATGTTCTTGTACAATAATTTATTTCTTGTGTTAATTCTAATAAAATACTTTGTTTAACTGAAGTGCTGTCTACAGTTAGTACTAGTATACATATGTGGAAAGATTCCCAAAGTTACCCTCCTCTTGCAGACCTCCTTTTGAGCTATAATGCCCCAAAACTGGAAAGAGATGCTCTTAGGGTAACACGTCTGCTTGAACAGGAACATCTTTGCCTGTTTGCAAAAGACAAGCAGTGAAGGGGGGCAACTTAGCCTTCAATGAAAGGTATGCCACAAGGTGGGAGCAGCCACTGAGAAGGCTCTGTCTCTCATGAACTCAACTAGTGGGTCTGTGATGGTGGCAGGAATGAGATAAAGACTTCCTCTGATGATCCCAAAGTTCTGGCAGGTTCTCATTGGGAGATACAGTCTTTTAGATAGTCTGGATCCAAGCCATATAGGGCTTTATAGGTCATGACCAGAACTTTGAATTCTCCCCAGAAATAAATCAGTAGCCAGTGAAGCTGTTTTAAAAAGGAAATTATACTATCCCTTTAGCTGGCCCAGGTCAGCGTTCTGTCCATAGCATTTTGAACCCACTGAAGTTTTCAAACAATTTCCAAAGGCAGCCCCATGTAGAAGGTGTTACAGTATTTCAAATGGGAAGTAATCAAGGTGTGTGTCACTGTAGCCAGGTCTGACATCTCAAGGAATGGGCACTGCTTGTGTACTAGCTTTATTTGTGCAAATGCCCTCCTGGCCACTGCTGAAACCAGACCATCCAGGCTCAGAGTTGGGTCCCGGGAGAATACCCATGCTTCAGGCTGGAGATTTCAGGGAGAGTGTAGCTCTGTCCAGCACAGATGGAGTCCCTATTCCCTGGTCTCCCTTATGACTGATTGAAAGAAAGAAAAGGAAAAAAAGATAAAAATTAAAAGAATTCAGAAGTATAATAAGGTTCCCAGCATGGTCGCCACTGCTGTAAGAACCCCTTTTGATGGAGCACAGGATGGAGAACTATAATGTGGCCTTGGTGCTACTTTTTGCAACTTTTCTGGGGGTCTTTTCACCTGTGGATGCAGATCTGATATTCACCTGTGGATGCAGATCTGTGGATGCAGATCCATGCTGTGGATGCAGATCTGATATTTGGCTTAGGATGGTGTCTTAAATAGGCAGTAATTTGGCAGGTAGAGGGGGAGATTTTGTAATTCAGTGAGCACCTTTGGCACCTCCCCCTTTTGGAGGTGAAATGAGGAGCTGGAACTGCCCCTTTAGTTCCAGCGAACTGAGGGGTAGGGAAAGTGATTTCCTTTGGGGCTGGCCTGAGGGATAAACATTTTCTTTTAGTCCTGTGACTTGGGGGAGGGACTTTTGGGTCAGCCTTCCATATGTGGATTGACTGTGGAGAAACCCAGCTTATGGGTCTCCCAGGGGTTCAGGAGTTTTCACCCAAGGGAAGCTGGGGAGGCTTTTTGGAGTTGACCTCCTGCCCTAACAACTCCCATACTAGGTTGCTCCCCCATTGCAGATGTCTCAGAATGGGGTTAAATAGGTTATAGCTAAATAAAAGTGGCCCTTTATATCCCAGCTATATCTGTGATCTCTTTATTTGTGTCTGGTCTCCTTATTTTTGCATCTACCATCAATCATAACTAACAAAACACTGAGTTTATAATGATCCTGACAGAGGGTTTTCTGTGTTTTTTTTTCCAGGCTATATGGCCATGTTCTGGAAGAGTTTATTCCTGATGTTTCGTTTGCATCTGTGGCTGGCATCTTCATCCAGAAAAAAACCACAGAAAACCCATGGATGCTGGCCATGAAAGCCATCAACATCATATTGACACTGACAGAGTTAATGTGGCTTGCAAATTGCTACCCCAGATATTACTTTTATGCTTAAAAAATAATCATAGAATCATAGAACTGGACGAGACCACAAGGGCCATCCAATCCAACTCCATGCCATGCAGGAATACACAATCAAATCATTCCTGAAAGATCCGACCTCTGTTTACAAACCTCCAAAAAGGAGAGTCCACGACACTCCTAGGCAATGCATTCTACTTCTGAACAGCTCTTACTGTCAGGAAGTTCTTCCTAATATTTAGGTGGAATCTCTTTTCCTGTAGTTTGAATCCAATGCTCCATGTCCTACTCTCTGGAGCAGCAGAAAATAAGCTTGCTCCTTTTTCAATATGACATTCTTTCAAGTATTTAAACATAGCTATCATGTCACCTCTTAACCTTCTCTTCCCCAGACTAAACATGTCCAGCTCCCTAAGCCACTCCTCATAGGGCATGACTTCCAGAGTTCCCACCACCCTGATCTTGAATTTAACAGGTCTTGGAATTTGCCCCACACAGATATTTGAAGATGGGGCTAGACTAATATAAACAATATAATTAGGATTCTGATTAATGAAAGATTTTAACTGGAATTTATGGTTAGTGACAAGATTCATTAACTTGGATCTATAAACTTTGGGAGCAGGATAAGCAATAACCACATTTATAATGACCTTTTATAGTAGACGATCTAACTATATGATCAAGAATAAATCTAAAACAGTGAAGCACTTTCTCTCCCTTGGCTCAGTCATAAAGCAAAATGGAGACTAGGCAAAATATCAGATGGCTGGGATTTGGAAAGGCAGCTGAAGGAACTAGATGAGATCTTCAAGTATAAAAACAAAACAAAACAGCAGTGTATGGATGACCCAATCCAAATAATCCCCTCATATCACTTTACAGATCTCTACCCAACTCCCCAAAGGATACCAGTTTGTTTTATTTACACTTGCATTTTCCAATTTATAAGCATTATCCATAACTTCAACAGAGATTTTCTAGGCTTCCTTTTCAATTAACTCCTGCTGAGTTTCTCTATTATGTATCAAAGATAATTATTACCCAAATTTAAGACTATCATTAATTTTAATGCCTGTTTGAACAACATTGTTTGCTTGTTACTTTGTCTTTTCTACCAATGTTGTCTACCAATGTTATAAATAATAAAATTAAACAGCTTCATTAGATTTCATACAATGTATGAAATGAAGAAACTAACTGTACTATTTGAGTGTATGGACATTTTCAGACAGCGCTAAATGGAGCTTAACGCGGGATGAGCTCCTGGGAGAGGAACGGTGCTCTTGCGCTGCGGGGGGTTGTTTTCGGACGCCGCCGTCCCTCTTCCGAGATCATCAGTGTCACTTCCGTTAAACTTTGGAAGCGGCCATGCCATATTTTAAGCACAGAAATTGCCCGTGTTTAAAATATGGCACGGCTTCTTCCAAAGCTTAACGGAAGTGACACTGATGATCTCGGAAGAGGGACGGCGGCATCCGAAAATGACCCCCCGCAGCGCAAGAGCGCCGTTCCTCTCCCGGGAGCTCATCCCGCATTAAGCTCCATTTAGCGCTGTCTGAAAATGTCCTATGTCTGGAGTTGTAATATATGTCTATTTATATGGAGCCAGCATGCAGTAGTGGTTTGAATGTTGGACTATGACATTGGAGACCAGGGTTCAAATCCCTGATCGGCTATAAAAACCCACTGGGTGACGTCGAGCAAGTCACACACTCTCAACCTCAGAAAACCCCATGGTTTAGGGTTGCCATAAGTCAGAAATGACTGGAAGGCACACAACAACAAAAACAATGGGTATGTGTATCTATATCTAAAAAGGTCCTGTCTACACGAAGTGTAAAAAATCTATACAGGGGGTAAAAAATTAGAAAAATACAGGTGTTCAAATGCATATAATCTGTTTACATGGCTAAACTCCCCCCTAAACTCCGTACGACCCCCTAGCCGGCTGGCTGCATCGAGCAATCTCCTGCCACTTTTTTTTAATTTAAAAAGTTCCCTGTGATGTGGACAGTCATTATTATGTCTTTACAACATAAAAAATATTAAAAAAAATTAAAATCGCCATTTGACAGACTTACCAGACTCTCATGTAGCCGGGAATCCAACTGACTTACCAGACTCTCATGTAGCCGGGAATGCTGCCGATTCACCACTTTGCTAGCCCTGCCTCCTCTCCTTGGCCAGCCAATCAGATTGCATTGCCTGTTCATATCTGTTCAAACAGGGGTGTACTAATGATCGCTGGTTCGATAATCATACGGACTTTTATGCAAGATCTGGATGAAGCCCCAAATCCGCCACTCACAGAGTTTAGGGTGAGTTTTGCTGCCCCCACCCCCCCGGATTGACTCATGTGTGTTCGAACAGCTGTGTGTACAGACCATTGATCTTTCAAACACTTTTTGGAATTTTTTTGTCGTATAGACAGCACCTCAGTATATCATCATATTATTTGTAAGCCTACCCAGCTGAAATGTTGCCAAAGTAGGAGAAAGTTCCAAAGCCATTTTTTTAATTAAATGAAATGGCAAGAAGTTGTTGCTTTTTATTGTTATTGTTTGTGGTTCAGTTGGAACTCCTAATACATTTAGGTTGTGCATATATTTTTGTGTGTGGATTCTGAAGTTTGGAAAGCAAGGACCCAACAGTGGGAGGCAAAAAAAAAAACTTGCACAGGCAGCAAGACACATGGTCTTAGATGTCTCTACACTAATGCACAGAACATGGGAAATAAGCAAGATAAACTTGAACTCCTAGCACTACAAAACAAATATGATATAATAGGCATTACTGAAACCTGGTGGGATGAGTCTCATGATTGGAATGTAGGACTAGAGGGGTATAACCTTTATAAGAGAAACAGGCCAAACAGGAAAAGAGGAGGAATAGCATTATACGTCAGGGATATTTACACCAGTGAAGAGATCCATGACATCAATACTGGAAGCCAGGTGGAGAGCATCTGGATAAAAATTAAAGGGGAGGGAAACAACAGGGATGTTATTCTGGGATGCTACTACAGACCCCCAAGTCAGACGGAGGAATTGGATGATGCTTTTCTAGAACAGATGAACACACACAGAGAAAGGAAAGATGTAGTAGTGATGGGTGACTTCAACTATCCTGATATTTGCTAGCAATCTAACTCAACCAAAACTTCAAGGTCTAGCAAATTCCTTACATGCCTGGAAGACAATTTCATGGTCCAAAAGGTGGAAGAGGCAACAAGAGGGTCAGCTATTTTAGATCTGATCCTAACCAACAGAGATGACCTGGTTAATGGGGTGCAAGTGGTGGGATCCTTAGGTGAGAGTAATCATATTCTCCTGGAGTTTGTTATACAATGGAAAGGACAAGCCAGGCATAGTCAGACATGCATTCTTGACTTTAGGAGAGCTGATTTCAATAAACTCCGGGAAATACTGGGGGTGATCCCATGGTCAGGAATATTAAAAGAGAAGAGACCTCAAGACAGATGGGACTTTCCCAAAAGGGAGATACTGAAGGCACAATTTCAAACAGTACCATTGAGGAAGAAAAATAGGAGGTGTCTGAAGAAACCAGGATGGATGAATAAAGAACTTTCAATGGAGCTAAGTTTTAAACGGAACATCTCTCTCTCTCTCTCTCTCTGGCTTCTCTTTGCAAATGAAGATTCAGGAAGGACTCATCCCGCGCTTTCTGCAAGCGCGCTGATGACTAAAAAGGCCAATCAGAGATAGACAAGTCCAGTTGCAGAAAGCACAGCAGAAGGTTTCCTTGAGTGATGTTTCTGGGCTGTGATTCTTTCTGCATTGTTGTTTCTCTTCAAGACTTGTTCGGCGTGAGTTCTCAAATAAGGCTGCAGCAGTGTGGATAGTGTGTCTCCATGCCTCCCGATGTGAGGCCAGGGCAGACCATTGTTGGTGATCAATTTGGCTGAGCCTGAGGTGTTGTTTCAGGGAGTCCTTGTATCACTTTTTTGGAGTGCCCCTCTTACGCTGACCCGTGGCGAGTTCACTGTAGAATACTATTTTGGGGAGGCGATGGTCCTTCATCCTAGAAACGTGCCCTGACCAGTGCAGCTGTGTACTCAATATCATGGCCTCAATGCTATTGATCCCTGCTTGTTCAAGGACAGCAACATTCATCACATAGACAGTCTAGTGTATATTTAGGGTTGTGCGTAAACAGTGCTGATGGAAGCGTTAGAGGAGTCGTAAGTGGTGGTGATAGGTGACCCATGTTTCAGACCCATAAAGGAGAATAGACAGTACAATGGCTCTATACACACTGATTTTTGTGTTTTGCCTCAGGTGTTCTTACTCCAGACTCTTTTCTAAAGTCTTCCAAATGCACTATGTGCCTTTGCTAATCTGTAATCGATCTCTTTGTCAATCTTGGCATCTTAGGAGATGATGCTTCCCAGGTAGGTGAACTGCTGAACGAACTTAAGCACAGAGTTGCTGACGGCAATGTGGGGATGATGGTGTTTGTCCTGTGGTGCAGGCTGGTAAAGAACTTCCGTTTTCTTCAGGTTGATTTCCAGCCCAAACAGCTCTGCAGCTGTTGCGAAGCAGGATGTTAGGCGCTGCAGAGCTGCTTCTGTGTGGGCAACAAGGGCAGCAGCATCAGCGAAGAGCAGCTCACGGACTAGATAGTTTAGAGTCTTAGTGCGAGCCTCAGACGGCTTGAGTTAAACAAGCTACCAACAGTACAGTAACATATATATATGCCGTCGTCTTCTTCGAGCTCCTATGTAGCCCTTTGGAGCATCATGCTGAAGAAGATTGTTAATAAAGTTGGTGAAAGAACACAAGCTTGCTTCACTCCATTAGTTATTAGAAAGGGCTCTGAAAAAGCATTGCAATATCTGACTTGACCGCGCTGGCCCTCGTGTAGGAAGATAATCATTTTAAGGAATTTGGTGGAACATCCTAATCTTTCCAGGATCTGCCACAGACTCATGGTGTCAAAGGCTTTGGTGAGGTCGACAAATGTTACATAAACACCCTTGTTCTGCTCTATACATTTTTCTTGAAGTTGTCTAATGGGAAATGCCATGTCTGTAGTACTCCTATTGGCTCTGAAGCCACATTTGCTTTCACGGAGAAGTTCTTCTGCAATAGCAGGAACTAATCTGTTCAGGAGTATCCTTGCAAGGATTTTTCCAGCAATAGAGAGCAGTGTTATGCCTCGATAGTTTGAGCAATCGGATTTTGCTCCTTTTTTCTTGTACAGGGTAATGATGACTGCATCTCGGAGGTCTGATAGCAGATCCCCTTTTTCCCAGCAATTCACAAGGAATTCGTGGAATTTTTCGTGGAGTGCATGACCTCCGTGTTTCCAAACTTCAGGTGGGATTCCATCAATCCCAGCTGCCTTGCCGTTTTTCATCTGCTGTATGGCCTTAAGGGTCTCTTCCAAAGTGGGAGCTATGTCCAATTCATTTTTCATTGGTTTTTGTATCATATGTTGGATAGCTGAGCCTTGGACTACTCGGTTGGCACTAAAGAGACTTTGAAAGTGTTCAGCCCATCGATTCAGGATGGAGGCTTTATCCGTAATTAATGTTTGACCATCTGTACTGTATAAGGAGCTTTGGACCTGGTAAGTAGGTCCAAACACTGCCTTAAGAGCTTCATAAAATCCTCTAGAATCCCCCAGATCTGCACAGCGTTATGTCTTTTCTGCTATATTGATCCACCACTTGTTCTGCATGTCTCAGAGTTTTTGTTGAACTTTACTACATGTGGGACGGAAAGCTGCTTTTCTTGCATGGCAAGTTGGCTGGGCAAGGTATGTCTGGTGAGAAGAGTTCTCTTCTTTGCCAACAGCTCCTGGATCTCTTGGTTGTTTTCATCAAACCAGGCTTGATTTTTCTTGTGGGAGTACTCGAAGGATTCTTCCGCAGGCTGGAGGACACTGTTTTTGATATGTTGCCAAAGCACTGTAGGAGAAGGATCTATAGGATGGTCCTCAAGTTTTGTTTGCAGGTTTGCCTGGAAGTTGTCTCTCATGGTAGCTTGTTGAAGATTGTTGACTTGGAGCCTCTTCTTTAACATGCCACCCCTCTTAGGTTTGAACTTAAGATGAAGATTTAGTTTACACCTGACGAGGTGATGATCTGTCTGGCATTCTGCACTGAGCATCACTCGAGTATGGCGGACATCGTGAACGTTTCTCTGGTGGACTAGAACATAGTCAATGAGGTGGCAATGTTTGGATTGGGGATGCATCCAGGTTGTCTTCAAGCTGTCTTTCTGCTGAAAGATAGTGTTTGTAATAGTCAGCAGTTGTTCTGCAGAGAACTCTAGCAAGAAGTGTCCATTATTGGCTTGAATAGTTGGGGCATATATACTAAAGAGAACAACATGTGGGAGCCATAAGGAAATAATGTGATCAGTGTGTCCTGTTGGCAAGGTTTTGAGTTTGGAGACAATGGAGTTTTTAATCATGAAGCCTACTCCTGAAAGATGGTTTTCGGTTTTGGGTTTGCCAGACCAGTAAAGTGTGTAGCCGGTGCCATGTTCTTTAAGGCTGCCTTCCTCATGGAGACGAACTTCACTAAGAGCAGCGAAGTCAATATTAAGTCGTGATAGTTCATGGGTTATTAGAGCAGAACGACACTCAGGCCATACACTATCTTCAGAGTCTCACATGTTTCTGATGTTCCAGCATGCAAGTGTCAGTTTATTTACACCTTTGGAGGCTGGTGTGCGCCTTTTTTTCAGGTAGTTGGGGATGAGCTTACGTTAGGCCACCTTTTCTAGACCCCTCTCCATATGGAGCAAGCAGTGCTCTCCTTAAAAAAGGCTGCTTGTTCATTCAGGATGCTGCCGAACAAGACTGTCATCTCATGGGTCAGCCTCGAGCGACCAAAGTCCTGAACCGCCTGCATGCAGGGTTGGGTCTGCGGCTTCCAGTGCATCTTTACACCTGCCATTTCATCCCTCGCCTATCGCTACAGGGCTTTTTTGGAATTGGCTTTGTCCTTTGAGCCTATGCAATGGATTTGTCTGGTGGAGTGCAGCGCGCACAGAACTGGCCTCACCCTTTAAACCAAAGGTTCATATGCTGGCCTTGCAAGCATGGACGGTAGCAGTGAGGTCCTTGGGCCATAGGCTTGATTAGAGTTTCCTTCTCTTAGATGGTTGACCTTACAGGGTTGGACGAGCACCATCTGCCCAGGTTTGGGATTAGGGTTTCCTTCTCCTAGGACAGTTGCCATAAGGCTAGAGAGCCCATCCTGCCCTTTGACGCTCTTTGTCAGACCCTTCGGTTTTGACCTGTCTGGCATGAGAGACCCTACCGGTGGCTATTGTGCCACCGCTAGCATAGCTCAAAACATCATTAGGGTACTCAAGCCTCTCTCCCATGACAAGGGGGCATCAATGGAGAGGAAACGGAAAATGTATAGGAAATAGAAAAAGGGGGAAATCACCAAAGAAGAATTCAAACAGATAGCGAACATGTGTAGGAGGAAAGACCAGAAAAGCTAAAGCACAGAATGAGCTCAGGCTTGCTAGGGAGGTTAAGAACAATACAAACGGGTTTTTTGGGTATGTCCGCAGCAAAAGGAGGAACAAGGAAATGATAGGGCCACCACGTGGAGAAGATGGCAAAATGCTAACAGGGGACAGAGAAAAGGCAGAATTACTCAACCCCTTCTTTGCCTCAGTGTTTTCAGAAAAGGAAAACGGGAACCAACCTGAGGAGAATGGAACGGAGGACACAATAGGGGAAATCCAGCTCAGAATAAGCAAAGAGATAGTACAGGAATACCTTCTTAATGTAAATGAATTTAAATCTCGAAGACCAGATGAACTACATCCAAGAGTATTAAAAGAGCTGGCAAATCTGATCTCAGAGCCATTGGCAATAATCTTTGAGAACTCTTGGAGAACAGGAGAAATCCCAGCAGACTGGAGGAGGGCAAACGTTGTCCCCATCTTCAAAAAGGGGAAAAAAGAGTATCCTAAAAATTATCATCCAGTTAGTCTGACATCAATTCCAGAGAAGATTCTAGAGCAGATCATTAAACAGAGTCTGTGAACATTTAGAAGGCAATGCCATAATCACAAAAAGTCAACATGGGTTTCAGAGAAACAAGTCATGCCAGACTAATCTGATCTCTTCTTTTGATAAAGTTACAAGCTTGGTAGATGAAGGGAACACTGTGGACATTGCATACCTTGATTTCAGTAGGGCCTTTGAAAAGGTTCCCCATGACATTCTTGCAAACAAACTTGTAAAATGTGGGCTAGACAAGTTAACTGTTAAATGTATTT
This sequence comes from Gambelia wislizenii, assembly GCA_030847615.1. NCBI lineage: Eukaryota > Metazoa > Chordata > Lepidosauria > Squamata > Crotaphytidae > Gambelia > Gambelia wislizenii. The sequence continues at coordinate 29,086,620 of JAUMIR010000008.1, read as the reverse complement.
GTAATTGGTTGACCGGCTGAACCCAAAGGGTTCTCAGCAGTGGCTCCTCTTCCTCTTGGAAAGATGTGACCAGTGGGGTGCCACAGGGTTCTGTCCTGGGCCCAGTGCTATTCAACATCTTTATCAATGACTTGGATGAGGGAATTATGGGCATACTTATCAAATTTGCAGATGACACCAAATTAAGAGGAGTAGCTAATACCCTAGAGGACAGGATCAAAATTCAGAATGACCTGGATAGACTGGAGAGCTGGGCCAAAGCTAACAAAATGAAATTCAATATGGAGAAATGTAAAGTACTGCATTTAGGGTAGAAAAATGAAATGCATAGATATAGGATGGGAGAGACCTGGCTGAACGAGACTACGTGTGAAAGGGATCTAGGAGTCCTAGTAGACCACAAGTTGAACATGAGTCAACAGTGTGATGCGGCAGCTAAAAGGCCAATGCGATTTTGGGCTGTATCAATGGAAGTATAGTGTCTAGATCAAGGGAAGTAATAGTGCCATTCTATTCTGCCTTGGTCAGACCTCACCTAGAATACTGTGTCCAGTTCTGGGCACCACAATTCAAAAAGGATATTGACAAATTGGAGCCTGTCCAGAGAAGGGCAACTAAAATGGTGAAAGGTCTGGAAACCATGCCTTATGAGGAGAGACTTAGGGAGCTGGGTATGTTTAGCCTGGAAAAAAGACGGTTAAGAGGCGATATGATAGGCCTGTTTAAGTATTTGAAGGGATGTCATGCTGAGGATGGAGCAGGCTTGTTTTCTGCTGGTCCAGAGACTGGAACATGGAGCAATGGGTGCAAGCTCCAGGAACAGAGATTCCACCTCAACATGAGGAGGAACTTTTTGACAGTAAGAGCTGTTTGGCAGTGGAACACACTCCCTCGGAGCATGGTGGGGTCTCCTTCCTTGGAGGTCTTTAAACAGAGGCTTGCTTGCCATCTGTTAGGGATGCTTTGATCAAGATTTCCTGCGTGTCAGGGGGTTGGACTGGACCCTCGTGGTCTCTTCCAACTCTACCATTTTATGATTCTATGAAACAGAGTTGTAGTAATTGCTTTCCTCTGTGCCTCTGGTGTGGAATGTTTTAAGAAGCAGATGTTTGTGTCTTACTGCTTGCTGTACATTATGATTTACCACTTGAAGGAGCTAGAGTAATGATGCTGAAAGCAGCAGTTTGGCAGCAGTATAGTTAAAGAATTGAAAGGATATAACAGACACACAGACAGACTTGCACCTGGAAAAAAAGGACAAGAAATGGAATCTTTTGCTCCTGGAGATGAGGCAGTTCTGACATATACAAGATCTTTTGAAAATATGACATGTTTCATATACATGAAAACAAAAGACAATCATTTTAAAAGCTGTCAGATTTTTTTCATCTTCTATCTTCTGACAAGGGAGCAAAGAGAGATGGAAGTGTGAATGAGAGCAAAGGGGAGAAGGGGAAACCACACAAAAATATTAGAATGTTTACATCCTTTGGAAAAACAACCAAGGTCATATACCAGGGGGCTCCTGCATAGCTAAGGAAAAAAGAACTTTTTGGATCCTTAACATTTTAAACTAAGCACCATTTTGTCAGCAACTTTATCATTGGCTGCCCAGTGCCAACCATGGACAGAAAACAACATTATAAGAATGTAAACTGCCTTTAGCCTGGTGGGGAGATTGGATATAGATACAACAACAACAACAACAACAACATAATGAGGATTGAGTATTGGAGTAGGAACTTTATTGATATTGCAAAGCCTGGGCTCTGACTTATGACTTTATCAGATGTGGAAAAAACTGCAAGATTACAACATGGTAGCGTGAACAGGCACAGCTAGCATATGACATTGTCATCTTCATATGGTTACTCCACATCCCAGCCACAAATAAGGCATACAGTTTATGGAAATGAGTTACCAAGAGGTACGCGAGTGGGAAAAAAAAGGTTGGGAACCACTGTCTTAGAGGAAAGAAGAATCCTAATGTAGTCAGACACACACTCTGGACTTTTTAAGAAAGCTGATTTCAATAAGCTTAAGGAAATGCTGAGTGAGATACCCCATGTCTGAAAATCAAAAAGGAAGGGAGTTCGTGATGCATGGGAGGTTTTAATTTTGTTTGTGTTTGGTTTTTTGAAGGAAAGACATTGAAGGCACAATTACAAGCAATGCCAATGAGAAATAGATCTTGTAGGTGTCTAAAGAAACCAGGATGGATGAAAAAAGGAGCTTTCAGAGGAGCTGAGATTTAAAAGAAACTTGTATAATAAAGGGGAAAGGGGGGGGGGAATCACCAGGAAGAATACAAATAAGGAGTCAGTACTTGTAGGGAGAAAGAAAGAAAAACTCAAATTCAGAACAAGTACAGGATTTCTAGAGTGGTTAAAAATAATGAAAGGGAGGGTGTCTATATTCAGAGCAAGAGGAAAAAGAAGGAAATCAGATTGCTACTGTGTGGACATAGTGAAATTCTAAGAGGGCCAGAAAGAAAATGGAACTGTCCAGCACCTAATTTGTCTGGGATTTCTCCAAAAAGGAAAATAGTGCTCAGCCTGGTGATATCATACAGAAATCTTTCTGCAATACAATTCATATGAATTAAAAAGTCCAAATGTCAAGAAGCCGAGGAAGTCTGCCCAGAGCCAAGTAGAACAAGACAGAAGGATGGCCCCAGAAAAGGCATACAGAAAAAGCCATTGCCAGAAATCACCAGGATCTAAGCCAAAATTTTGAATGGGGAGGGATGTCTTTCCTAAGTTTTCTTCAACACTAACCTGCATGTCAACAAAGGCTGACTGTAAAGCAGGGACAGCTGGGGCTGATCTAATTATGCTGCAAATGTTTGTTGCTCCCCAAACACTCATCATAATGGCTTGTCTGTGTCTGCTGCTCTGTCAGAGGAAGGCACAATGGTTCAAAAATGAACAAATGATGTAACAAGCAGATTGCAGCCCAGAACAAGCAATTAAGTAATGCCTAGCTTCTCTAAACAGATTCGGGTCTCCAGGAAAGCTTGACCAGGGATGGTTCTAGAACAGTCCATTAAACAGTCTGTGAGAGCTTAGTAAGGAATATGTGATGTTGAAGGCTTTCACGGCTGGCATCCATAGGTTTTCTGTGCCTCCCCCCCCCCGGGCTTTTATAGCATGCTAGGCATTCTCCAAGTGTTTTCCAATGTGTGTTAGCTAATTGCCCCCACAAGCTGGGTACTCATTTTACTGACCTACAAAAGGATGGAAGGCTGAGTGAACCTTGGAGCCCTTAGGATTGAACTCACAACATTGTGGTGGCATTTAACCACTGTGCCACATATGGAGCAATAACTATCACATCTTCTTTGTACTTGTGCTTTGGTGCTGCTTTGGTGATGCACAATCTCACTATCAGTCTTCCAAATTACCTCTCTGACTCTGCCTTCCCATGACAGTATGCTCTACTTAGCACATGCATGATGTCTATCATTTATTTTGGCTGGAACTGCACAATTGGGCAGTTTTGGCTTTCCCACAAGCTAGCATCCACAATTTCAGTTCTCTGGCATTGAGTTTCTCTATGGTTGCCATTTCACTCTTTTGATTATTGGGGACTTGAAACTGGAACTGGCAATACGCTCTTATCTCTGAACCTCCACCACTAATGGGCCACACTTCAGTGGCTATCCTGTTACACACCATTCTGAGACAGTTGGTCTCATAGGTATTTTTTTAAGAGGGAGCATTGGCTTATGCTTAGGCAGCAGTACCTGCTCTAATATGTTTCAAGGTATATGAAACTACAGGGACTTTCACTGGTGACTCTTAGTAAAAACAAGTCTGGGACCGGATGCTGTACTGACTTGGTTTGGAAGCTGCCCTGCACCAAGACATTGGTGGGTGCCCCATGGCAGGCAGCAGTGGTGGAGTGCCCCATGGCAGGCAGCAGTGGTGGAAAACAGAGGTGATCACCCTGGTAGATGACAACATGTGGCTGCACAGTCTCAGAATGACCAGGGCCCCACTGTTCAATATCACCAATGTTCTGTCACCTCAACCCCAGCAGAAGAGAGTGGTAATGAGGGATGCCATTACCATTGAAGAAAGAGCCACCATTGCAATTTGGTGGCTCTCTATCCTCCTCTTATACCACAAGGTAGCAGCTCAATTTGGAGTTCGCACCTTGACAGTCACAGAGATAACCATTGAGATCTGCCTTGCCATAGAGCATGTCCTGCTGTGAAAAATTGTACACCTGGGTAACTGTCACAAGGCATGCTGTCTTTCCCTCCTTTAGCCAGATAGCTCTTCCACTGTCCCTTTTTGTATTCCACTGGTGTTGGTGCTGGGGGGGGGGTTATGATTTCTCCCCTGCTTTGCTTTTATTCTATGTATATGGAAAAGATTAACCACATTTCCAAAGGTATTTGGCAACACCCTGGCCCCTTGCAAAATTTGACCGCTGTCGTGTCTACATTCTGTGTTTATGCCATGGCTCAGGCTGTGCTTCTGGACTGGGGGCCACTCTGTTAGGCAATATCCTATTCCAGCATCATGATTGCAAGGGATCACAGTCTTCATAGTGAGTACCACCTGCCCCATTAACACCACCCATCCTAACAGTCATGGAATCCTTGGTATGTTCTCCAGCTGGCAATGTGACATTGGGAGTTGAATGTAACTAGATGAAAGTTTTCCAGTGGCAGTTACATGTTGGAGAGATCCATTCCCAGTCATTAGATTGCCCACAAACATATGCTGTACTAGAATATGTTGCACAAATTAACATGACACAAGCTTATATTTACTTTTTTTAAAAAATGTAGCAGCAGGGAGAGGATGTTCACAAAGGTGGTGGGATAGAACAGTTGAAGAAGTCCCTGGTGAATCAAAAGTCACAAGTACTTCCTGTCACCATGTGTTGTGCTCAATGACATCCTTTGAAAACACAATGCAGATCTTAGCTTTTACTTCCTGTTGCCTTGTATCACACTGGGCAGCAGCTGGGATGGCAGGCCAGGGCAAGGAGTCTGTGGTGGAAGAGATCCACAGCCATATGCCTGAGGGTGAGAGTATGTCCACCAAGTGCAGCCACATGATGGATGGTTGCTCCCTGTAGCAAAACACGCACAGCGCCCCCCTCAACTTAGGGACAGCCATTTAAACGTATGGCTCAATGGTGTACTGATATGGATTTGTTTCTTTTCAACATGTCTCTGATCAGAGTATCAAAGGTGGCATAGGAGGAAGCGAGGAAAGCTTGACATGCTGGAACTCCCTCAAGAACAGGAATCTAGTGGCCATGATAGGCAGACCTCCTATGCATTGCCCTGCACTGAATCCTCAATGGGCCCATTAGCTCAACCCACCCTTAAGAGCTGTCATGCACTGGTTGTCCATCAGGACTATGTTGTTGTGGCCATGTGTACTTTCATCATACGGTATAATGAGAAATGGTCAGAGCCCACTCAACCTGATCTACTGGACAAAAAAGCCAATGCACTTAAATACCCATCTTCATCACTTTAGGCCTGTGTCTCCCACAGTGTCAGATTTATTTTATCATCCTGTCTAATATGTTAACATCCTTTGCCTGCAGAAGAAGCCAGTGATTTGAAAGCTTGCATGGTGTTTTTGTTGCTGTTGTTTGATTATGTTGGCTAATAAAGATATAGCTCTTTTGTGGATATTTGATTTGGTTTTATCTTGCTCACTGGTCAGCACTGCTTCCCCTTGATATGTTTCCATTTTTGGCAATGTTTGCTTCACAGTGCTGAAGGGGAGGAGGAAGGGACTTCATCCATGGAGCTTTCCCCAGAACCCATCACATCACCACCACAGCAACAGGGAGGAGAAGAGGAATATACGGCAGAATCCCTGAGACCTAGCTACAGTAGACTGGGGCATGGTAGGCACCCCGTGTCTTACCACTGGGAAAAGGTAATAACAGGATTAACTGCTGTTAGTGACCTGTGAATGTGGGGTGTAAAGGCACACTCACAGGAAGCCTTCAACTTCTCCTTGTGCTGCGGCAGGACCAGGGTACCCAGACAGATGAGGTGGGAGGAGAAGGACAAGCCTTACCTCAACATACAAGGGCACTGCTGGATAGGATGATCTCCTATCAACAGTCTGATCTTTCTGTGCACTAGGAATGGAGCTTATGTACAATTCCTTCTGTTCTGGAGAATCAGTTCCAAATTGGTGAAAGCTCTGCTCTTATAGTGCTTTGATGTGTCAGTTTCTGGTGACCTCTTTTCTTCTCTTGCTTGTTGTACCTGCCCAAGCAAAAGCATGCTTGTAAAAGTTACACTTCTGAATTATAAATCTCCTTTTTTGTGTCACTCTCTGTGTATAGTGTCTTCCAGGTTATTAGCTTTCAGTAACAAATACAACAGGACAGCAGTGACAATGGCTCTTTGGCTGATGACTAGGATCAGACCATGCTTACAGTACTCAACACTGTTTCTCCTGACAATACTGGTTCTCTTTTTATTTCCAGCTGTGCCATGTCGCATTGTGTTTGTTCAAAGCATTCACCTGTAAAAAGTCCATTGAGCTTGTTTAAAATTCTTCCTTTGAATCTGATGTGTGTGTGTTTCTCTTGACATTGGCTCTGTTAATCTTCATTGCTTTTATTTTCTGAACTCTGAGTAGGAGGATGATGATGACAACATTGATGACGATGGACAATTGTTGGGGGTGGAATACTGCTGCCCATGGAGGTTGTCAACTTTTCCCCCTCTGTTCACAGGCTCCCTGTGCTGTTTAATAGATGAATAAAAGGCTTCATCTGATAGATGAAGCTTTTTCTTGCCATGATGTTGCTAATAAAACACTGTGAAATGTTACAGAATCTATGGAACCAGAGCCAGGAAAGGACCAAACTGCTGCCTTACTTGGAGAGAACTGCCTCACTCAGATATTTGCATTCTGTTCATTGGGCAAAATGAGATGTCTTGCTGTACATTCATGTCCTCCTTCACACCTGACAGAATGTTAAGCAAACTAGGAATGAGGGCTTGGTGATTCAACTGTTATTATAATAGGTTTATTCTATGAGATTTGCCACCTGATTATGATTAATATTTCAACTTTGCCATTATCAGTTGCCAATCAGGGACAAATTTATCTGCTGATACATTTCCCAGTTTGATGATACAATCAAAGAAGAGCACACATGTCCAATTTTCTATGTGCCCAATTTAATATGTATGTGCTTTTTACATATAGCTTGGTACTCATGCATTTTGCACTAATAAATGTGGATGAAGACTGAGAAAGAAAGTTGTGGCTTTTCTGGAGATGTCACAATCACTATTTCTTTTCTGGGAGGTCTCCCACCATGTACATTTTTTCTAAATTTTTCTCACTCCATGACAAAAATTGTCCAAATGTCCTTTACTTTGTATTTTTGTGGCCTGAAAATCCACATTTCTTATTTTCACTATTATTGCATTTTTCAGAATCTCAACATTTTTGTCCCCTCAAATTTCCATATTGTATTGTGAGGCTTTGTCTTGTTCTTACTTGAAAATTTGTGGATATGTAAACAATTTATACTACTGTACCATAAAGGCACCAGATTCTGTCTGATCTTGGAAGCTAAATTGGGTCAGCCCTGGCTAGTACTTGGATGGGAGACTGCCAATGAATATCGGGTTTTGCAAGCTGTGTTTCAGAGGAAGGAACTGGCAAAACCACCTCTGAGTATTCCTTGACTATGAAAACCCTATGAAATTCATGGGGTCACCATTAATCATTAGGCAACTTGAAAAATCCAGTCAAATGGGAACCCCACAATAATGGGTATTGTCCCAACCAGCTTTTGAAATCTTCACTCTAGTCACCATTCTGCAAACAGATGTTGGGGGAGGGGTTGTTGAATAAGGAAAATTATAACTCTGGGGCCTAGGTACCCTAAAGGTACCAGATCCCATCTGATTTTGGAAGCTAAACAGGGTCAGCCAAGGGTACTGTGTTGTTATTATATTTTGGAGGAAGAACATGGTAAAACCACCTCTGAGTATTCCTTGCCTAGGAAAACCCTATAAAATTCATGGTGTCACCATAAATCAACAGGCAGCTTGAAAGCACATACACATGCACACATTTTAACTTCATTTTTCTTAATGTTTACCATTTTGTACTCATTTCCCCATTGACTAGACAGAGAGAGAGAGTTAGGCATTCCACTGTGCTCACTAAGGTGACTGTTGGTGGCTATGGTCACCAAGGTGGTTAATCTTTCTGTGGGGGTCTGATTGTGTGTTCCTCTGAAGCAAGGGGCTATACTGATAGTAGTATTACTACTTGTAGGGTATCCCAAATCAAGCAGGCTTTTGTTGAGGAGCCAGGCTAAATGTGCCAAACAGCTATCAAACTCAGAATCATCCATGCCATATTTTTTTTTTTCTAATTTTCATGTATGGTTGTGAAGACAGTTGACAGGAAAAGAATTAACTCATTTGAAATGCGGCGATAGAGGAGAATTCTGCAGATACATGGAATGCAAAAAACAAATAAATGGATTCTAGAGCAAATCAAGCCTGACTTCTCACTAGAAGCCAGAATAACCAAACTGAGGCTATTATCACAGTTGGGGCATATCATAAGATTCATTAGAAAAGATGATAATGTTTGGTAAAGCTGTAAGCAGTAGTAAAAGAGGATGTCACTGCAGAGGGAGTGACTCAATTAACGAAACCATAACCATGAATTTGCAAGACCTTAGTGGTGTTATTAATGACTAGACTCCTAGAGGCTTCTCATCCATAGGGTTGCCATAAGTCAAAATTGATTTGAAGGCAATAAACAACAACAGTTTGGCACATTTGCTCATAATTTACTTTGAATTCCAAAAAAAGGAAAGAAGGAATTTGAAGCTCATGTTTTCCTTTTGGTGATGGGAAACTGAAAGATACACATCTGCTCTTAGAGACCATAAACTGAATAAATTCATAAAAAAACCCTCAGATATTGTGAACTTCTTCCCCATGCCCTACTGGGAATTGGGCCATGAATATGGGATGGCTTATTTCTCTGTCTCTCGCACATAGAACACTGGATTAAAAAAAGAAAAGTAGCAGGCAGAAGAGTTACAAACAGAGTAGTGCACCAAGACAGCAATTCCCAAGGCAATACAAACAATTCTATTTTGAAATGCATGCAAGAAAATGTCATGAATAATGCATGTTCCATACTACTTTGGCATATATTATTGAACCTATTTGTTCTGAAGCCAATGATCATGTGCCTTTTTCATTATCGACTACTGATCCACTTAATATCCTATGTTGATTATATTCTTGTAAAGAAATGATCCTGGATGCATCTTTTCACTGCCTCCATGACATCTCTCCATTCCCACTTTCCCCAGAAAACGTACAGAAAATAGTACTATTTAAAATGAATGTGTTATACCCAAACATATTCATTAAAAGGAAGAACCTCTTTACACAGTTCATAGTCAAATTGTAGGATGTTCTGCTTCAATATGTACTGTTGAGTGATAACTTGAGAGGTTGAAAGGGGAATTAGGAAAATTAATGGAAAGAAAGCCTACAAGATCTGATGGCGATACATTATTTTCTCATAGCTTTTTTATATGTGTGGGTAGGCTAGTGGGACTTCGCCCATTGGTCCTCTGTTTTTGTGTGATAACATCCCCCATTGGTCCCAACATATCTGCTAGATTGGGCGGGGATGTCAAATGTAAAGTGGACCCTGTACATGTATTGATTCTCCTTGTGATTAGGAAATCTACCCATGAAGGATAATAACAGCAACAACTGATATCCACACAGCATCAGAAGGCTATAAATGTTATGTACCAGATCCATAGAAAGTTGGGATGAAGGCAGTGGCTGGCATTCTGCTAGTGGCATAAGCAGGCATGTTACCTACCCTAACACCCCCAGTCCAATACCTATATTAATAATTGGAAATATTTAATAACCAGGTCAAACACTGTTTTCCACATACTGTGTCCATTAACATAAACTGGGGAACTAAGAAAAACCCAAAGACAAACACTGCTTAGTCAGGAATGAACTTAAGAAGAAGCCATCTAAATTCTAAAAGAAATGCTAATTTGCAAGGTAACTGGAGGCACATAATCCCATTTGTCCAGGCTGGCAACTCAAAACCTGTAAACTACTCTCATTAGTTTTCCTCACCCAAACAAAAGGATTTGCTTCCTTTCTTTCATTTGCAAAGTATTTAACCATCAAAATGCTATTAACATATTTGGAATGCCTTTGTCACTCTTGGAGCAACAGCCCAAAGCATTGTTTTCCACTCAGAAGGCAAATATTCACTATAAAAACCCATTGAAAACTCAAGGGCTTACAGATTCCCTTCCTGTGGACACTCTGTCTGTCTGTGTAGCCAAGCTCACGGTTCACCTTCCTACCTACTCCACACCATACTGTGCAGCCATTCCAGATCCAGACTCCCACTCTGCTGGTTTTCTCTGTGACTTCATCTCTTCAGGAAAAGGTGTCGTATCACCCATTAGAAACTCCCCTCGCTATTCCTCTATCTCAATCTCTCCCACTTCATTTGCTAGCCTTCTTTGAATGCTTGATGCCTGAATGTGTGTGTGAATGTGGTTGTTATTACTTTTCCTAATACAGATTATTGTTATTCTATCTATTTTCTGTCTCCTCCATAGTACTGGTATAGTTAGTCAAAAGGTCCTGTCATTACCCCCCTCTTGCATCGCCAAGGAAAGTACATTAATTCCCCAAATTAATGTCAATATTTTGAGGGTCCTCACAACCCCAGAGCAATTAGGGTAACAGACATATATCAACCCTACGACTGTGTATGCCTATTTTCTGGTTGCTGCAGAGGTTGGTATTCCCTTCCACCTCCACACTGACCAATGCCCCTCTCAACCTACTGTAGAGCCACAGGGACTCCACTCATGGTCATTTGTGCCTGGATGAAAGTAGAGAGGGGAAATGGCAGAAGTGTTTGGTTATGTCCATATAGCCAAATGAGAAATGATTCAAGGTGCCACTGAGACCTCTGGAGAATCCTTAAGGGCATCAGTAGCTAATTTAATTGCTTCACATTGGGCCATGGAGACACAGCCAGACACATCTGTGATCCCTCTCACTCCACACTCTTTCACTCTCATCCTTGCTATTATCACTCCTAGCTCAAAGACAATACGGAATACTCTATCTGAATTTTCAGAGGCAGAGTCAGAGAAACCCTTTCTCAATGCTGCCAATTACAGGCAGTGGGGTAGTGGAGCCAGAACTCACAGCATCAAAGTATTTGGACATTTCAAGTGGCAGGAACAATGATTCCTTCTTCATCAAGCTTCCTAACCCCTCTAAGCTTAGCTATCCCAATCCTCAGAATAGCTGGGGGTCAGGTGGAGTGGACTTTCCCTGCAACAATATATGGTTATGCATTGTCCTTGTTGTAATACGTTATTGTGTTTTGGGGTGGTTTGGTCCTGAAAGGGTAATTAAAACCCATTAATTTGACAAAACAAAACAAAAATAATTGTCACTTTAAGGAGGTTTAAAGAACTGGTTTGAAGGAAATAAAGGTACTACGAAAGTGTTCATGACAACATTGGCCTGGAAGAACTGCTGAAGTTCAAAGCTGAATTGGAAGTTACTTGCAGTAAAATCCTGACATCCAGTCAAGGTGACCTGCATGTAGAAATGGGATTCCATAATTGGATTCTAGGGCTGCCAGGTCTCAGGGTGCCCTAGAAGTTTTAGGGATTTATTATATTTCTTTGCATTTCCAAGAGAGGTGAAAAATCTCAGGGTGAGGAGAAAAAAAATATTTGTCTGTGCAGAGTGGATTAATGCCTAAGCATCAATCTCTCCCCATTCCCAGTTTGCATTAAGACTCACTGGAGGCTTGTCTACATGGGCAATATACCCAATCTTGACCCCGTTTTACAGTCTTGCAGTCCTAAGGATGCAGGGCTTTTGTCCTATTCTGCCCCCAGGCAGTCCTCACGACTCCTGGGCCAAAGACAGGGATAAGATGGTGGGGAGATGGGGTAGGGTCTGATAAAATGTTGTAAAATAATGCCTGCTTTAATCTAATCACAACTGGCAAAAATATATACTGGGCCATACATGTCTGCAGGAGCCCTTCCTGGCAGGCTGGCCCATCATTGAAGCTGCTGGTCTGCCTTGCTCTTCCAGATCCAGGCAAAAGTCTTGCAGCATGTGACCAAGGCTATTCATGTGCCAGGGGCCTTGGTCGCATATTGTAGCCCAGCTTCCTTGCTTCCAAGAGAGATAGGTTAGTAACCCAGAATCTTGCTTCTGGCCAGGGCTCAAGTTTATCGCCCTGGGTTGGCTGGGCAGAGGGTCTAGGGATAAAGCTCCTGCCCCCAATGCTCCCACAATTGGTTGCCTCCCCTTGTTGCAGATTGAATGTTTAAATAGATAAAATTGAATAAAGTGGCCCTTTTAACCCATTTCTTGTGTCTGACCTCATTATTTCCTGGTTCAGTCTACAAAAGGACTTGTAACCAAGCCCTATGAGGTGTTAATATTCCCTACTACCCCCTCCCCACAATATCTCATAATTGGAAATGTTGGACACTTTATTATTATTATTATTATTATTATTATTTACATATTTCATAACAATAAAAATCCATTACTTCCTTTTACACTGGTGTCTGAATTTTGATTTGTTTCTAACATTGGCTTTCTATCTTTGTTACATTTAGCTGTATTATACCATTAATTTCCGAATACAAGATTTTCCCTGTATTTCCCTGACAGATACATATTTATCCCTTTATTTACATGTTTAACAAGTTTCCTTAATAAACCAAATTGCTCTTATACTATTCCCATCAGCTTTCCAATATTCAATTAGGCTACTCCATTCTTTTCTGAATTCATTTTTCGACTGGTGTTTTACCCAACAAGTGAGCTGTTCCATTCGAGCTACTTCTGATAATTTCCTCATCCATTCCTCACTATTCGGAATTACTTTTGATTTCCAATTTCTTGCAAGAACAATACGTGCTGTGGTGGTCATGCAGAGCATCATACTTTTATATTCCTTCGGAAAGTCCCTATCAAACATATTTAGTAGATATAATTCTGGTTTTAATCTGAAATCCATTTTAATTATCCTTCTTATCAAGTTATGAATATTTATCCAGAATTTTTTCACAATTTTGCATGACCACCACATATGAAAAAAGGTACCTTCAGCCGTTCCACATTTCCAACATTTACTTATTTTCGTCCTATACATTTTCGCTAGCCTGGAGGGGGTCATATACCAACAATATTGCATTTTATAGCAGTTCTCCTTCAGTTCGCTGTTTATCAATAATTTCATATTTTTCCTCCACAGAACTTCCCAGCTCTCTATTGGGATACTATCTCTAACATCCTGTGACCATCTAATCATAAATTCTTTTACTGCTTCAGACTCCAAATCTAGCTGTAACAGCAATTTGTATACTCCTGATACCTTGAAGGGTTTCTCCTCTGTAATTAACTCATCAAATTCTGTTTTTAACTCCTCAATTCCTATCAACTTTTTGTCCATAATGAATCTTTCCATGATCTGCCTATATTGAAACCAATTGGACTTTATTGATTCCTGTTCTAATTCCTCTCTTGTTTTCATTCTAATATTTCCTTTCTGAACATATAATATATCTCCGTACGTCCACCATGTTTCTAGATGTGGCATCTCAGTTCTTCTAAAGGCTTCTTGAGGAGAAACCCACAAAGGTATCTTTGTATACATCTTGTTCGGAAATGTTGGACACTTTTGAGGGTCAGGTTGGCTGGGGCAAACCAAACTTCAGTTGGAGGTCACAATGACCTGGCATGTGTTTTAGGAATATTATGACAAGAAAGCCCAAATTAGGGTTGTACAAAAGTCCCGTAGTAAACACAGTCATTAAGGAGGCATGTGCTAATCCTTTCTCCAAGCCTTGGGCATCTCAGCAGTTATTCATTCAATCAAGCAATTAAGTGACCAACTAAAAGCAACTCTGGAGACAAATCTCATTTAGAATGGGGAATGAAAAAAGGGGGATGTTAGAACTTCAGGCTTCAATCCAGTTTGTTCCTCTGCTTTATTTAAAATACAGTTAAGATAGATTCCCACCATCATTTAACATAACCAAGGATTCAGCTCTGGATATGGTGAACCATCTACTTCAGATGTTTTGAAAGAGGGTGAGAGAAAAAAATCATCACAAAGTGCTATTGGATTGAATTTATGTTGTTTCATGATTATATGCCAAATCTCTCTCTCTCTCTCTCTCTCTCTCTCTTTTAATAAATAAACAGAAGGGGAGAAATGCTCCAGGAGAAAATTTAGATGAAGAAAGATGCTTTCAGCCCTATCCCATTTGGCCAGACTTCTTGGTTCAGAGTTAGGCCCGCAACTGATACCTCATCTAGATCAGCCCTTCTGTGGATCTGCCTCAGTGCCTTGTCAAAACTTCAGTCCCAGGTCTGCAAGGAAATGTCATTCATTTCTCTGCCTGCTCAACTGCCTATGACCCAGAGCTGACAGTTGGATTTTTCATTTTACCTACTAAATGTGAACATATATATATATATATATATATATATATATATATATGCCTGTTTGTGTCATAAGGATTGGATACAAAATGTTGTTATAGCTCCGGATTGAGTTGGAAATTAATTTTCCCCTTCTGCAGTCATTAAATACATTTGAAACAAAAATGTATCTTGGAAGCAATAGTTTCCTAGTGTGATTGTCATGGCTCAGTGTGGCTGTTTGTTGAAGAGGTTGCTATCTATCTCCCATAAGCAGTTGATTAAATAGAAACTTCTCAGCTGATGATAGGAAAAGAATTCCCATATGGCTGAAGAAACTTTGGAATAAGATGAATGACTTCATTTCCAGGCCCATTAGGAACCTGACCACAAACAAAGACCACAGTTCTTTCCCATTTAAAACAGTAGAAAATGATTAATCACTTTTAATTTCTCCGTGTCTGTGGCCCAATGTAAATGGAAGACTGCTGATCACATAGCTATAAGCACTCAGGATTGCTCACGCAGCAATACATTCTTCTCCTTCCACCCATTTCTCTTATGCAGGTGCCCTTCTCATTTCTCTTTTTGCTTTTTTTGTACATTGATTTAAAAAGTATCTATGTTTTTTACCAAACCACAGCCTACAAATCTGTTTCAATCTACAGTGTCAAATTCTGGTTGCCTCCCAACTGTTAAGCTGGCCAGTGCTCAGATCAGTACATGCATGTTAATTATAACTTCAGATCAGTGATGGACCAAAAGTGCAGGGGGGTGAGGTGTGTCAACCCCAGGTGCAAAACTTAAGGGGGTGCAATGGTGGTTCCTCATTCCCCTCTCTCTCACTGAGGTGCTGGGAAAGGGAAGATAGGATACGTTTCTAGAAATGGCAAATAAATAGCAAATACTCACAACCTGGGTCAAGGCAAGCTGATCTCCTCCCCTCCTCCTCTTTCCCTTGGAATTTCCTTGAGTAAGGCAGAAAATAAGGGGGCCATTGGGGGTAGGGAGATGGCAGCTGCCACTTGCGGTCCCAGGCCATACTCTCCACTTCCCTCCTGGAAAAAAGGCATACACAGGAATCTACTTCAACTATTGTATTGATAACAATTGGAACATAAGTATTAGGTGTAGGTTAGTAAGATGATAGTTGACAATAAAAAGGCCACAACTTGCTGATGGCTGCAAATGGTTGACACTATTGCATGGGTCTGGATCCCTTCATTACCCAACCCAATGTTGGCCAATGGTCACAATGTCAGAAGCATCTGACTCCTCCTAGAGGGGAGAGTTCCTGGCCAAACCATCTCCAGGTAAGGAGTCGACACTCTCCCCTCACCTGTAAACAAGATGTTAATCATTTCTATAAACAAAAGGGGAGGTCTCCATGAACTTGAACTTGGACTTGGACTTGAACTTGACAGAGACCCCTTGTTCCCCACCTAGCTGGATCAGGACCTATGCCAACCACCAGCAAATTGCGACAGATAATATATGCATATATAATAATAGAGGGAAGGTTGACAGGACTTTGGCTCCTTTGTGAGCCACTGGAGAGTCCGCGTCGGGAGCCGGCTTAAATACCAACCCCAGCGCAGGCTGCCCACATCATCTGGCCATTCTGGAAGCATGGCCGGAAGTCCCTCCTCTCCCTACTGCCTGACCAATCGAGATGAGAGGAGCTTGCCCCAATTGGCTAGGCCTTTCCTGCAATCCTGGTCCTGGGGAATGCTGGGAGAAGGAGGCTCCAACTATGGTGGCCCCCACGTCAGCCATACAGTTGTGGGGGCTGATCCAGGAGAGGACGCGTGGGGGAGGGAGACCAGCCGGGCTGCAACAAGGCCCACCGATGAGCCTCCTTCCACTTGAAAATGAAACCTACCTTCCTCACAGAAATAGTCCTACTAGTCTGTGCTGCACAAGAAGGAAAAACAGAGGAGAAAAGAAGGGAATTTAGCAGTCCCTTTAAGACTAACTGATTTTTATTTTAATACTGACATTTGTGGATATCAGTCCACTTCCTCAGATGCAATTACTGAAGCCTTCAACTTCACATTGGATTGATATCCACAAACATTCATGGTAAAATGCAAATCAGTAACACTTAAGGGGCAACTCCGTTTTCCTTGTAATTCATCTCTCTTTCTGTGTGTATGCTTTTGCACACACACACCTTCAAGCTGCCTGTCAGTTTATGGCCGCCCATGAATTTCATAGGTTTTTCATAGGCAAGGAATGAACTGGTGTGGTTTTGCCATTTCCTTCCTCTTAAATATAGCCTATAGCATCTGATATTCAGTGGCAATCGGCCATCCAAATGTTAACCAGATCTGATCCTGCTTAGCTTCCAAGATCAGATGGAATCTGGTGTACATTAAATAATGGAGTACATCACAGAATTTCAGAAAAGAATCAGCCTCTGCTTTATAGGTTATAATGAAGCCTTTGATTGTATAGCTCATGAAAAACAATGGATCACTTTTAAAGAAGTGGGCATAAAACAACATATATATATATATATATATATATATATATATATACATACACACACACACATTGTCCTGGTGCATACGTAGCTTATACTCAGGGCAAGAGATCACTGTGAAGTCAGAATATAGAGAAAGAGAATGGTTTGCCATTAACAAGGGTGTCAGGAAAGGGTGCATTTGATCACCCTATCTAATTAACATAGTAAACATACCATACAGAAAGCTGAATTAGACTTTGAGAAAGGAGACATGAAAAATGGAGGGAGGAACATCAAGATATGCATATGACACCATGCTGCTAGGGAAAAAAAATAGCAAAAACTGAACAGCAAATGAAAAAAAAAGGCAAATAAGAAAGTGCAAAGGCAGGGTTACCCAGTGAGTGATTGTATATACAAAGTTAAATAAAAGAGAATGTTCATTGTCTGTATTTCTTATCTGGCTGTTGTTGTTGTCATTATTATTATTATTATTATTATTTGTTTCATTTCATGATTATTATTTTAAATATTTTTTTGTAGAAAGGAGGGGGTGTTAAAAATGATCTTTGCCTGGTATCAAATATACTAGGGACTTTATCAGACCAGGCAAATATGGCATCATAAGGATGCCTAATGATTGTGAAAGGGCACACATAATAGACAATGTCCTCCTTTTGTGATCATCTGCTGTCAATAAGGCATACTTTTTTATTGATGGCCAAGCCATCAATAGATCTGCTGTGGCACTTTTGTGCCAGCATTGCTGGTGTTTGAATTCTCTTGCCATTGTGCTCAGTGAATACAGCATCAATTGGCAGACCATTTCTGGGTGAGATTGGGACAGCCGGATAGGGGGTGCTCTCTTTTTTTACCTCCCCAGTTTACTTGGGACTTTTAAAGTGTGTTCTTGTGTTTGTATCTACATTTTATACCTTTATTTTACTTTAATTTTTGAAGTCCCCATGCTTTTGAGCTTTGTCTGTGCTCCGTTTATGTCAGGAATGCTTCATTGACACTGCTAAAAGTAGATCTTGTGTTTGTGGAGGGGGGGGGTCTTTTGCTGGCATAAAAACACAGTAAAATATGCCAGCAAAATAACATTAATGGGAGGTGGTCTGATAAAGTTGTAGTTTGCCATTGCTTCAGATTCCATTCCTTGAATAAGGTGTTTTGCTTCGGGCAGGGGGGACAAAACAAAATGAGTGAGATAAGGAGTGTATGTGATTAAACTAACACAAAACTTACTTCTGTACAACCTCTTACCACCATCTATTCCTCTGGTTAGCATATCCTTCAAGATAGTTTCCTTTCATGGATGAAAACTGAGACACATATGGCCAAGCAATATTAGACTGTGGCCAAGATGGCAAAAGTTATAAATGATAAAAAACAGACAAACTTGGCTAGGTATCAGCAGTTTTCTTTTGCCTGAACCTACTGGGAAATCCTCTCTGTTGATGCCCCCTTGTCATGGGAGGGAGGCTTGCGTACCCTAATGATGTTCTGATCTATGCTGGCAGTGGCATAAAGCCACCGGTACGGTCTCCCATGCCAGACAGGTCAAAACCGAAGGGTCTGACAAAGCGTCAAAGGGCAGGATGGGCTCTCTAGCCTTGTGGCAACTGTCCTAGGAGAAGGAAAACTCTAATCCCAAACCCGGGCAGTTGGTGCTCTTCCAACCCTGTAAGGTCAACCGTCTAAGAGAAGGAAACTCTAATCAAACCTATGACCTGAGGACTTTGATGCTATGTCCATGCTTTCAAGGCCACGACATATGAACCTTTGGTTTAAAGGGTGAGGCCAGTTCTGTGCACGCTGGGCTCCACCAGAAAAATCCATTGTGCAGGCTCGAAGGAAAAATCCAGTTCCAAAGAAGCCCTGTAGCGATAGGAGAGGGACAAAATGGCAGGTGTAAAGATGCACTGGAAGCCGCAGACCCAATCCTGCATGCAGGTGGTTCAGGACATTGGTCGCTCGAGGCTGACCTGTGAGATGACAGTCTTGTTCAGCAGCATCCTGAACGACCAAGCAGCCTTTTTAAAGGAGAGCACAGCTTGCTTCATATGGAGAGGGGCTTAGAAAAGTTAGCCTAACGAAAGCTCATCCCCAACTACCTGGTTGGCTAGCCGCGGCCAACGGGAATCTTCTGATGCGGTCAAACCAAGGCAAAGAAACAAAGGCACACACCGGCCTCCAAAGGTGCAAATAAAGTGACACTTGCATGCTGGAACATCAGAACCATGCGAGACTCTGAAGATAGTGGACGGCCTGAGCATCGTTCTGCTCTAATACCCCATGAACTATCACAACTTCACATTGACATCGCTGCTCTTAGTGAAGTTTGCTTCCATGAGGAAGGCAGCCTTAAAGAACATGGCACCGGCTACACACTTTACTGGTCTGGCAAACCCAAAACCGAAAAACATCATTCAGGAGTAGGCTTTATTATTAAAAACTCCATTGTCTCCAAACTCAAAACCATGCCAACAGGACACTCTGATCGCATTATTTCCTTACGACTCCCACATGTTGTTCTCTTTGGTATATATGCCCCAACAATGCAAGCCGACCCTGTAGAGAAAAAGAAATTCTATACAGACCTACGCCAACTCATACAAAAAGTCCCTGTAGAAGATAAAATTATTATCCTTGGTGACTTCAATGCCAGAGTAGGAAAGAACTCTGAAGCCTGGAAAGGTGTCTTAGGCAAGTATGGTGTTGGAAATTGCAATGATAATGGACGCCTCCTCCTAGAGTTCTCTGCAAAACAACAGCTGACTATTACAAACACAATCTTTCAGCAGAAAGATAGCTTGAAGACAAACTGGATGCATCCCCGATCCAAATATTGCCACCTCATTGAGTATGTTCTAGTCCATAAGAGAGACATTCGTGATGTCCATCATACCCGAGTGATGCCCAGTGCAGAATGCCAAACAGATCATCGCCTCGTCAGATGTAAACTAAATCTTCATCTTAAGTTCAAACCTAAGAGGGGTGGCATATTAAAGAAGAGACTCCAACTCAACAATCTTCAACAAGCTACCATGAGAGATGACTTCCAGGCAAATATACAAACAAAACTTGAAGACCATCCTACAGATCCTTCTCCTACAGTGCTTTGGCAACATATCAAAAACAGTATCCTCCAGTCTGCAGAAGAATCCCTCGGGTTCTCCCACAAGAAAAATCAAGACTGGTTTGATGAAAACAACCAAGAGATCCAGGAGCTGTTGGCAAAGAAGAGAACTGCTCACCAGACATACCTCGCCCAGCCAACCTGCCATGTAAGAAAAGCAGCTTTCCATCTCACATGTAGTAAACTACAACAAAAACTCCGAGACATGCAGAACAAGTGGTGGATCTCTGGCTTTTCTTCGCAAACGAAGATTCAGGAAGGACTCATCCCTCACTTTCTGCAAGCGCGCTGATGACTAAAAAGGCCAATCCGAGATAAACAAGACCGGTTGCAAAAAGCACAGCAAAAGGTCTCCTTGGGTGATGTTTTTGGGTTGTGATTCTTTCTGCATTGTCGTTTCTCTTCAAACTTGTTCGTCATGAGTTCTCAAATAAGGCTGCAGCATTGTGGATAGTGTGTCTCCATGCCTCCCGATGTGAGGCCAGGGCGGACCACTGTTGGTGATCAATTTGGCCGAGCCTGAGATGTTGTTTCAGGGAGTCTTTGTATCGCTTTTTTGGAGCACCCCTCTTACACTGACCCGTGGCGAGTTCACCGTAGAGTAATATTTTTGGGAGGCGATGGTCCTCCATCCTAGAAACATGCCCTGCCCAGCGCAGCTGTGTTCTCAATATCATGGCCTCAATGCTGGTGATCCCTGCTTGCTCAAGGACAGCAACATTCATCACATAGTCAGTCCAGTGTATATTTAGGATTGTGCGTAGACAGCGCTGATGAAAGCGCTCAAGGAGACGTAGGTGGTGGCGATAGGTGACCCATGTTTCAGATCCATAAAGGAGGATAGACAGAACGATGGCTCTATACACACTGATTTTTGTGCTTTGCCTCAGGTGTTTATTGCTCCAGACTCTTTTGTGAAGTCTTCCAAATGCACTATATGCCTTTGCTAATTAGCAAAATAGTGGTGGATCAATATAGCAGAAAAGACACAATGCTGTGCAGATCTGGGTGATCATAGAGGATTTTATGTAGCTGTTAAAGCAGTGTTTGGACCTACTTATCAGGTCCACAGCTCCTTATACAGTACAGATGGTCAAACATTAATTACGGATAAAGCCTCCACCCTGAATCGATGGGCTGAACACTTTCAAAGTCTCTTTAGCGCCAACTGAGTAGTCCAAGGCTCAGCTATCCAACATATGATACAAAAACTGATGAAAAATGAATTGAACATAACTCCCACTTTGGAAGAGACCCTTAAGGCCATACAGCAGATGAAAAATGGCAAGGCAGCTGGGATTATTGGAATCCCACCTGAAGTTTGGAAACATGGAGGTCATGCACTCCATGAAAAATTCCACGAGTTCCTTGTGAATTGCTGGGAAAAAGGGGAACTGCCATCAGACCTCCGAGATGCAGTCATCATCACCCTGTACAAGAAAAAAGGAGCAAAATCCGACTGCTCAAATCATCGAGGCATAACACTGCTCTCTATTGCTGGAAAAATCCTTGCAAGGATACTCCTGAACAGATTATTTCCTGCTATTGCAGAAGAACTTCTCCCTGAAAGCCATTGTGGCTTCAGAGCCAATAGGAGTACTACAGACATGGTATTTGCCCTTAGACAACTGCAAGAATAATGTAGGGAGCAGAACAAGGGTCTCCATGTAACATTTGTTGACCTCACCAAAGCCTTCGACACTGTAAGTAGAAAAGGTCTGTGGCAGATCCTGGAAAGACTAGGATGTCCTCCCAAATTCCTTAAAATGATTATATTGCTACACGAGGACCAGTGTGGTCAAGTCAGATATGGCGATGCTCTTTCAGAGCCCTTTCTAATAACTAATGGAGTGAAGCAAGGTTGTGTTCTTGCACCAACTTTATTTACAATCTTCTTTAGCATGATGCTCCAAAGGGCTATGGCAGAGCTTGAAGAAGACAATGGCATCTATATACGTTACCGTACTGATGGTAGCTTGTTTAACCTAAGCTGTTTGAGGGTTCATACTAAGACTCTAAACTATCTAGTCCATGAGCTGCTCTTCGCTGATGATGCTGCCCTTGTTGTCCACACAGAAGCAGCTCTGCAGTGCCTAACATCCTGCTTTGCAACATCTGCAGAGCTGTTTGGGCTGGAAGTCAACCTGATGAAAATGCAAGTTCTTTACCAGCCTGCACCACAGAACGAACACCACCATCCCCACATTGCCATCGGGACATCTGTGCTCAAGTCCATTCAGCAGTTCACCTACCTGGGAAGCATCATCTCCTCAGATGCCAAGATTGACAAAGAGATTGATCACAGATTAGCAAAGGCATATAGTGCATTTGGAAGACTTCACAAAAGAGTCTGGAGCAATAAACACCTGAGGCAGAGCACAAAAATCAGTGTGTATAGAGCTATTGTACTGTCTATCCTCCTTTATGGATCTGAAACATGGGTCACCTATCGCCACCACTTACGACTCCTCGAACGCTTCCACCAGTGCTGTTTACGCACAATCCTAAATATACACTGGACTGTCTATGTGACGAATGTTTCTGTCCTTGAGCAAGCAGAGATCAATAGCATTGAGGCCATGATATTGAGTACACAGCTGCGCTGGTCAGGGCACGTTTCTAGGATGGAGGACCATCGCCTCCCCAAAATAGTATTCTACGGTGAACTCGCCACAGGTCAGCGTAAGAGGGGCGCTCCAAAACAGCAATACGAGGACTCCCTGAAACAACACCTCAGGCTCAGCCAAATTGATCACCAACAATGGTCCGCCCTGGCCTCACATCGGGAGGCATGGAGACACACTATCCACAATGCTGCAGCCTTATTTGAGAACTCACGACGAACAAGTCTTGAAGAGAAACGACAACGCAGAAAGAATCACAGCCCGGAAACATCACTCAAGGAAACCTTCTGCTGTGCTTTCTGCAACCGGACTTGTCTATCTCTGATTGGCCTTTTTAGTCATCAGCACACTTGCAGATAGCGTGGGATGAGTCCTTCCTGAATTGCGAAGAAAAGCCAGAGAGACTGGGAAATACAAGCCTTTCCCCTCTCCTTTCATTTCCCCCTGCTATGCCAATGGAGTGCAATTTTGAATTCTTGAATTTTGTATAGGGACAAAGTGGAAAGAGGAGAGAGCAACTGGGACATTCTAAAAGCATCTGTAAAAGTGGGACAGCAGATGATTAATTGGAACTGTCCCTGGCAAATTGGGCCAGTTGGAGGTTATAGTTTAGAAACACTACTCCCTGAAAAAGGCAAATATTCTGGAATAAATATGTTAATGCTGAGATATCACATACACTTCCTTTGTTTCACTACCAATGTACAGTATTTTCCTGGTAGAGAATATTCAGTATTGATGAACCATCCCCTGATTTTCATTATATTTCCCGAGTCTGATAAATAAAAAGTGTGATGAATCTTAATACACTGAGTTTTGGTGATTTGCTATAGGATCAGAGGTATGAGTACAATCATTGGGAGGGAAAGGGTAGCTGAGGGTTATATCTGCATTGCTGTTAGAGATCTAGGCTAAGGAAAAAAAGGATTCCAGTTTACCAAGCTACAAAGTATGCATTATTTATATTAGTGACCGGTCTCCATTCTAAGAGCATCACAGGTTATTTGTCTGGTTCAGGGAGGAGGGGGGGGGAAACAGTTGAAAATATCACTCTCAATTATTTAAATGACATGAGCACTCGAGCTAACACACTGTACTCAGTCCTATTTGAACACTGGTTTACAATGAACTTTCCCCTTGGTTTCATTTTCTGTATGCTTCAGAATTATTCACTGCTTGTGCAGAAAGTCATGGATAATTATGCTGAGGATTTATATTTATTTTTAGAATGACATATTTGGAGAGAATTTCAGGTGAGTTAATCCTAACTGTTACAGTTGAGCCATTCAGTAACTTTTATTCAGGGAGTCTGCCCTGCTTGAGCAAGTAGTATTAAGCAGTGTCAGCATCATGTTTGGGGAACGATTTCCCAAGACAAGTTGCCTTCAGTGGGCCTCCCTTTCAACTATCTCCTTTGAAATTTAATTTTCATGTTCTCCTTCTGTTCCCAGTCCACACCAGTACTGAGAAGGAAAGGACAAGATCAATGAAAACTAATTCTTCTCCCCCTCCCATCACTGCTTTCACACTTCAAGAGGGCAGGTGAATAAGCCACAGCACCAACAAGGAAGGTCTGAATTGTGCCTCCTGTGGATGTGTGAGACATCTCCAGCAAGGCTGACTCCAAGGCTGACCATCAAGTTTTCAAAAGGGGCAGTGTCTGTGGCAAGGTACTGAAAGGATTTTGGTTTTGTATTGAGATTGGGCAACCCAAAAGCAGGACAATGTTTGGAAAAACAGATCTGGCTCTAGCACTTGCCCAGGGCATACCCCCTTTCCTTAGAAGTGGGCAGAAGGAAATGGATGAAAAAGTAGAGAGATGAGAGACTAAGGACTTTTTCAAATGGTGTAAGCCCCCCCCCCCACCGAGGAGGTCAGGAGAAGAATGGGGCTGTCGCACTTAACAGAGCCCCATTTCAGATGATGCAGTCATCCTCTGTCCTCCTCCTGACCTTCCCCTGTTCTTCCTCTGTGCTGCAGGCACCAGTTTTTATTGATGGGAAACCTCCATCAATAAAAAGCGGTGCCTGCAGCACGGGGGAAGCTTGGGAGGAGGACGGAAGAGGACCGGGCTGTCTGAAATGGGGCCCTGTAAGTGCAACAGCCCTGTTCTTCTCCCAACTTTCTTTTTTTTCCTTTTTTTTTACCCCATTTGAAAAAGTCCTAAGGGGTTGTCTAGATGAGAAGACATATGTCAGGAGTTAGAAACTGAACTCCATAGAAAATGGCCAAGCAACTGCTAAGTCATGCTAGTCAAGGCCAAGGAACTGCCAAGTCATGCTAGCCTTGAGCCCACAGCTCCACAAGAAGGTTACTGCAGGGCATAGCATCAGGATAGGGTCTGGAGTGCAAAATCTGATGTAATGCACCCATGTGGTTGAGGGAGTCAATGCCCTGTGATACAATATAAAGGAAGGCTCAGTCCAGTGCATTCTTTCTCTTGAAATACCTTGATGTCTAGTGAAGCAGGTTGTCTGTTTGCTGTTTATATCTGTACATATTGCAACTACCTTGAGCTTGAAGATAAAGTGCCTCCTGTTTGTTTGGATGATAAACACTCTATGTGAGAGTATTCTTAGGAACGGGTTGCTGCTAAGTCTGCTGAAATATTTTTGGCTTCTGCCAGGGATTGAGTGTCCTATCATCCCCCAACAATATAATGCTGATTGCCAGGCATAAATGCAAAATCGCATCAGCATTCTTTTGTCTCCACAGTCCTTTAGCAAAATTGCTGGTATGTGAAGCTATCCATGTTTGAAGTTCACATGCAGCCATGGCTGCAAATCAACATGAGTGAATTATGCATGTTATTGTTCTCCACAAGTTGTTGCCACTACACAGTATTTTTTAAAAACTGAAAATCAAAGGTGCACAAGTGCAACTTTCCTCTTTAGAAAAACCTGTTTGGTCACCTCAGCACAGCAAAAAAGCACACAGTCAGCAACATGAGACTCCAAAATGGTGCTTCTGGCCGCTTCATTGCCAGCAGGCCCACCCACCACACATGTCCAACCAATCAGCTTTCCCCTTCCGCCCTCGCAAAGAATACACTGTGATGAGATTTGTTGCCCAAATGAGCTGGAATGCATATTTTCATCACATAATTTTTAAATCTTCAGGAAAAGCCATGAAGGCTTTCCTCCCATAGTTTTTGGAGTTTTTGGCCCCCTTCTAAATAAGGTGAACCACCACAGGATCTTGTTGGGACAAAAGGTATTCCCTGTGAATTCTAGTAGGATTATTTTCACTGTCTAGAAAAACCCATAAAGTGTTGGAAGGGGGAAGGACAGAAGCTCTCATCTTAACCACCTGAACTTCGCTTTCCTTATAGTAGTTTTTAAATTATTATGAAATACATAATCCTTACAAATACAACAGAAATATACCCGAAACTTCACATGTGTGAAGGCTATGCCAACTGTTACAAATGAGCTTAATGTACCCAGCCAAAATCAATTTTACCTCATAAGGGCACTGTAATTATTTTTTATTGCTATGAGGAAAGAGCTTTCCTTGTTATGATCATGAATTGCAGGACAACTAAATATATCTCTTGCATGAATTGATAATAGGAATCAAGCCCATACACTATAGAAGATGTTATGAAAATATTTGAGCACCTTGCCTGTCTCTTGATCCAAATAACAGGCTAACAGGGCCTGATGATGTGCCAGGCCTAATGCCAGAATGAGATGCTTGTCATCCCAGACAATCTCAGCTGCTAAATAATGACATTTTAGAGGGGAAAAAATTCTCACAGATTCTCTAGCAACTGAGACGCCATCAACCAATAATGATTTTGCATGCCAACAAAGCTCTCAGTGCACATTTATGAAAGACACCAGTCAACGTGTGGCAAGACATGGGTATTCCCATCAAATTCTTGTGGCATGGTGATGAAGAGGCTTCTGTGTGGAATCTAAGAGGCCATCTACATGACAAAAATTACCCAGGAAGAAATCGGGATGAACCCTATTGGTCCTCAAACTCATCAGGACAGATACATGCTATTGGGAAGGAGGGGAGGCAAAAAACCTCCAAAGTATGTGATTTTCTATCCCACTATTTGTCACTTTTTTAAAGTGTGAAGAAAACCATACTATTGGTCGTCTGATCATTCAGCAACCATCTCAGATAAAGGGCACACAGCAGAGCTGTATTGTGATTGGTTGGGCCTTGGAGGGGGTGGGCTTGCAAGGGTTGCCTTGCAATTGAGGATCCATCATTGTTGAATGGCTGTGGCAGCTTCTACAAATAAGGGGCCATACCTTGTGGCTCCTCGCCTCCAGCCTCTGCTTCCCTCCAAGCCTCTGTTCCTTCCCCAGACTCTGTGCAATGAGCCTTCCTAGCCTCTGCTTCTGTCCCAGCCCCAGCGTAACAAGCCCTCCCTCCCCCCCCAAGCCAAAGTGAACAAGCTAAAGAAGTGGCTGGGCGGCTCTGGCAAGGCCTCCAAATGGATGGGAAGGGAGCACGAGCCAGACGCAAAGCCACAGAGGGAGGACAGGTCAGTCATGTGGATGAGAGGAGAGGGGCAGCTGAGCAGGAACCATCTGCATTCCTCCTCCATGACTGACAGTCAGCAGGGAGGCGTGAGGTATGGGGACCATCTGTGTTCCTCCTCCGTGACTGGCAGGCGGCTTGTGCAACCAAGGGCCTGTACCTTGCACCTCTCCGCCAGCTGTCAGTCATGGAGGAGGAACACAGATGGTCCCCACTCGGCCACTCAGCTGGCTGGCCCTCTCCTCATGTCCGTGCGACTGACTTGCCCTCCCTCCATGGCTTCAT
This sequence comes from Gambelia wislizenii, assembly GCA_030847615.1. Classification (NCBI taxonomy): domain Eukaryota; kingdom Metazoa; phylum Chordata; class Lepidosauria; order Squamata; family Crotaphytidae; genus Gambelia; species Gambelia wislizenii. The sequence goes on along the minus strand of JAUMIR010000008.1, from coordinate 29,059,093 downwards.
AGCCGGCTTGCATTCCCTTCCTGGCCATTTGGAGGCCTTGCCAGAGCTGCCCAACCACATTTTGAGCTTGCTTGACTTTGGCTTTGGGGGGGGGAGGGAGGGCTCATTACGCACGGGCTGGGACAGAAGCGGAGACTGGGAAGGCTCATTGCACAAAGTCTGGGGAAGGAATGGAGGCTGGAAGGGAAGTAGAGGCTAGAGATGGGGAGGTGTGAGGTATGGACATGTAAACAACAAATCTGATGCTTTACTACCCATGAAAAATCATGGGTAGAGTGGGTGACAGAATCGAGTTCTTGATTTCTCACATCTTTTCAGAGTAAAAAATCCCGTGTAGCTGAGCCCCAGAATCTCCTAATATGAAGAGTTCATGTACTGCTCAGGTGCAGTAATTTCATACAGGAAATCCTAAGAACATTTGCTAGGAATGGGAAGATTGCCAAAACAAGTCTAGCACCTTGGATAGCTCATCTAAAGTTCAGACTGAAACACTAAACAGCTTTATCACTCCAATTGCCATGGGAGTTACCAGTCCCCACTTTCTTTGCAAATAGAAACACTTACTAACATTTTATAAAAGGTTAGATAATTAACAGAGAATAAATCTACTGCTTGCTCTTCTCTGTAATAATTAAAAGGAACATACCTTAATGTGTTGATACACATCATTGTGTCAAGAATGGGCAGAGAGTCCCCTTCCGCCTGCCCAGTTGCAGATAGCTAAAGCTGAGTCCTACCCATTGTCAGTAAATCAGAGGAATGTAATATTAATAAGGCATGACCTGTGATAAGATTTTGAGTGGCCTTATTATGAAACATTGGTTTAAATCCTCCTTCCCCAACCTAATACCCTTCAGGGCAACCACAATGATCAAAGGTCTGGAAACCAAGCCTTATGAGGCACAATTGAGGAAGCTGGGTATGTTTAGCTTGGAGAAGGTAAGACTGAAAGGTGTCATGATACCTCCCTTTAAATATCTAAACTGGTGTTATTTAAAAGATGGAGCAAGCTTGTTTTCTGCTGCTCCAGAGACTAGAACAAGAACCAATGGATTCAAATTACAAGTAAAAAGATTCAACTTAAACACTAAGAAGAACTTCTTTAGTGTAAGAACTGTTTGACAGTGGGATAGACTTGCCTCAGATGGTGGTAGATTCTCCTTTCTTGGGGACTTTTAAACAAAGGTTAGATGGGTATCTCTTAGGATCACTTTAGTTGTACAGTTGTCTCTTCATATTCGCTGGGGTTTGGTTCCCCCCATGGATACCAAACTTCATGAATACTCAAGTCCCATTATATGCAATGGCATAGCAAAATGGTGTCCCTTATATAAGATGGCAAAATCAAGGTTTGATTTATGATTATTATTTAAAAAAATATTTTTGAGTGATGAATACTTAAAACTGTGGATACCAAATCCATGGATACGGAGGGACAACTGTATATTCCTTCATGGCAGAGGTTCAACTAGATTACCCTAGCAGTCCTTTCCAACTCTAAGATTCTATGATTTTATGACACACACACACCCTGTGGCTTACTGATCCACACATGCACTCCTCTGTGCAGCTAAAAGCTCACAGTAATATTTTTCAGGCCTTTCTTTTGATCCAGGTTGAAGGTTAACAGAATGATCCTACAGCTTTGAAAATGACAACACAACACAGTTGTGACCCTACACATTAACAGGAGCAAAATAGACAGTGAAAATATCTACAGGTAGGAAAGACATGAATGATCTGAATGAAGAGAAGATTTGAACAATTGGTGCAAGTACAGCATTATTTTGTGTGCTTTTTTAAAACAACAATGGTAGAGGAATTTTGAATGATTAGTTCCACTCTGGAAACAAGGCCAGATAACTCAAAACTTCAAAACCCAGAAGAGACTTTGTTGGAAAGCATCCTTCTTGGTTAGTAAAATGTGAAGACGGAGGAAAGTCATGACACCAAACTATTTTTCACTGCATTCCCACATTTGAAGTAATTTCTTGCAAAATGACTGCATCTTCTGGTCACAGCTCCCAATACAACAATCATTCCTTGTGGCTGAAGCAAGCTGTATTAGGTCTTACAGAAAAGGTGAAAGCCAATCCTCAACAGGGAAGAGGGAATTATCTATATCTATATATTTTTTTAAAAATGAAAGCATTATGTCCATCCTGCACATCATCTGGGTTTCAGTTCTAATCCCAAATTCTTTCTGCAGCCATTACTTTCCAGTGCTTCCTTCTACGGCCCCCTTTTGATTTAGCTTCTTTGTATCACTAGAGTGTGTGTGTTTTATTATACCATCGTAAATGAATATCAATATTCTTTTTCGTCCTCCTTGACTTAATGAGTTGCTAACAATGATCAGCCGAAGAAAGGCTGTTGTTCAGTCTTACAAAGAGTGAAAGAGAAACCCCCATGTGGCAGTTGTTGCTATTCTTGCCAGGATTAATAAATTCCAAGAAATTTACATCCCATTATAATGAAGAAAAGTCCAAAAGCTGAATCTGTGATACACTTGGACTCCAAGAGGGGGAAAAATAGATGCAAAATTTGAATTATTGAGACTGATGCTAGGAAGAAAGATTGTTAGAGAGTGCTAGAGAGTGTTTGCAGATCTCTCAATTCTTCTGGTGCAAACCCACACCCTTCCCCCCACCCCACAATCCAAAATGTATGTGCAGACTGGAAGCAAGCTTGTACCTTTACAATGATGCATTGGGGCCATGCAAAACCAAACAGTGGTAAGAATCATAGAATCATAGAATTGTAGAGTTGGAAGAGACCACAAGGGCCATCCAGTCCAACCCCCTGCCATGCAGGAAATCTTGATCAAAGCATCCCTGACAGATGGCAATCCAGCCTCTGTTTAAACACCTTCAAGGAAGGAGACCCCACCATGCTCTGAGGGAGTGTGTTCCACTGGCGAACAGCTCTTACTGTCAAAAAGTTCCTCCTCATGTTGAGGTGGAATCTCTGTTCCTGGAGCTTGCATCCATTGGTTCGTGTTTCAGTCTCTGGAGCAGCAGAAAACAAGCCTGCTCCATCCTCAACGTGACATCTCTTCAAATACTTAAACAGGGCTATCATATCACCTCTTAACCGTCTTTTTTTCCAGGCTAAACATACCCAGCTCCCTAAGTCTCTCCTCATAAGGCGTGGTTTCCAGACCTTTCACCATTTTAGTTGCCCTTCTCTGGACATGCTCCAATTTGTCAATATCTTTTTTGAATTGTGGTGCCCAGAACTGAACACAGTATTCTAGGTGAGGCCTGACCAAGGCAGAATAGAGTGGCACTATTACTTCCCTTGATCTAGACACTATACTTCTATTGATACAGCCCAAAAATCGCATTGGCCTTTTTAGCTGCCACATCACACTGTTGACTCATGTTCAACTTGTGGTCTACTAGGACTCCTAGATCCCTTTCGCACGTAGTCTTGTTCAGCCAGGTCTCTCCCATCCTATATCTATGCATTTCATTTTTCCGCCCTAAGTGCAGTACTTTACATTTCTCCGTATTGAATTTCATTTTGTTAGCTTTGGCCCAGCTCTCCAGTCTATCCAGGTCATTCTGGATTTTGATCCTGTCCTCTAGGGTATTAGCTACTCCTCCTAATTTGGTGTCATCTGCAAATTTGGTAAGTATGCCCCTAATTCCCTCATCCAAGTCATTGATAAAGATGTTGAATAGCACTGGGCCCAGGACAGAATCCTGTGGCACCCCACTGGTCACATCTTTCCAAGATGAAGAGGAGCCACTGCTGAGCACCCTTTGGGTTCGGCCGGTCGACCAGTTACAAATCCATTGAACAGTTAACTTGTCTAGCCCACATTTTACAAGCTTGTTTGCAAGAATGTCATGGGGAACCTTGTCAAAGGCCTTACTGAAATCAAGGTATGTGATGTCCACAGCGTTCCCTTCATCTACCAAGCTGGTAACTTTATCAAAAAAAGAGATCAGATTAGTCTGGCATGACTTGTTTCTCTGACACCCATTTTGGCTTTTTGTGATTATGGCATTGTCTTCTAAATGTTCACAGACTCTCTGTTTAATGATCTGCTCTGGAATCTTCCCTGGTGTTGATGTCAGACTAACTGGACAATATTTGTTGGGCTCCTCTTTTTCCCCCTTTTTGAAGATGGAGACAACGTTTGCCCTCCTCCAGTCTGCTGGGACTTCTCCTGTTCTCCAGTAGTTCTCAAAGATTATTGCCAGTGGCTCTGAGATCAGATTTGCCAGCTCTTTTAATACTCTTGGATGTAGTTCATCTGGTCCTGGAAATTTACATTCATTTAGATTAAGAAGGTATTCCTGTACTACCTCTTTGCTTATTCTGAGCTGGATTTCCCCTATTGTGTCCTGTGTTCCATTCTCCTCAGGTTGGTTCCCATTTTCCTTTTCTGAAAACACTGAGGCAAAGAAGGTGAGAATCTTCTGGGTCTGAGATCACCCCCCCAACCTCATCATCCCCTGATAGCCTCCTGTCCTGGATGGATTTAATATGGATTTTATCAGACAAGCATTTAAATATGCTGTGATTCCATGAGTGAGGAAAGCAGAAACATAGTGGCGTTATTACAATAATTATTGCACAATCACCACTAGCGGTTTAAGATTGGGATTTCAGTGTACGCTATAGTAACACTTGTCTTTTTGTTGCCTTCTAATGAGAGAGTATTTATAACTCCTGCTGCCTAGCACACATGCCTTTAAGAAAACTTCTCTCTTCCTGGATTTGCATGGGTGAGATTTCAGCTATTCTCTCAAGAAGACGTGACTTCACTTAAACACAGCAAAAACAAAAACAAATACATAATGAAAGAATGTCCCAAATAAACATTTAAACAAACATAAAAATGTACCAATGGAAGGCAACACTTCATTTAAACAGTGTCCTGATGGTTCTCTTCGTGTTCTCCACTGGAAGTTGAAGCATGTGTTCTTGTTGGGAAAGGCGAGGGGGAAAGATGACTACATTCATGCTGTAATTGCGTGATTCCAGTGGAACGTGATTTCACATGCTCTTCAATACCACAGAAGGGGTGATATTGATGGCTATTGAGGGCTTTTACCCATTATTATAAATGGGTGAAGCACGGACTGAGTACAGGAGGACAAAGACGTCTTGTGATAATGGGAGCCCATTTGTCCTACCATCTCATTATAATTGCATGATTATAGCATCATGCAATAATATCATATGTTGGTATGTTCATTCTTCATAAGTACAACTAGCCAGTTTCTTGGTCAAGAGATGCAGGAAGAATGACTAAGGCTGCTGACACACTGCAGAAATAATGTCACTTGACAACACTTTAACAATTATGGCTCCATCCTATGAAATTCTGGGAGTTTTAGTTTGTTGTGGCACCAGAGCTCTCTGACAGAGAAGGCCAAGTATCACACAAAACTGCAAACCCCAGAATTCCATAACATTGAGCAATGACAGTTACAGCGGCGTCAAACTACATTATTTCTGCAGTGTGGCAGCAGCCTAGGAGGTAGATACTGCTGTCATCCTCCAAGCATCTGAGGTGCATATAACTACATGTAACATTAGCACCCTTTTGTTCAAATTTTCTAGCAATAAGGACTATCTGAAAGACTATCTCTCCCTATATGAAGCTGCCCAAGTTTTAAGACCATCAAGGGAAGGCTCTCTCTTGTTTCCACCATCATCACAGGCACATTTGATGAGGACACAGAGAAGAGCCTTCTTGGTAGCTGCTCCCATGCTATGGATTTGTCTCCCACAGGAGACTTGGTTGGCCTCTCTTTCCTTTCCTTCTGCCAGCAGGAAAATATCTTTTTTTTTTTCAGGCAGGCTTCTTTTGGTTTATAATTCCTGTGGCAAACAGAGCTTTTAATGGTGTTGTACTATGTGTTTTATGCTGCTTTTAATTGTGTTTTATCTTGCTTTAACGTAGTTTTTAACTAAACTGTTGCTTAATAGTTTGCTAACTTAACATTATTAATTATTTTCTGTACCATATTTTTAGTTGCCTGTTAGCTGCCTTCGATCCTGTACAGGGAGGAAGGTGGGCTATAAATTATTTAAATAAACAGATAACATTGTTTTAAAATGAAATATGCCTTGGTTAATAAGTTAATCAGACTTGGAAGTTTGTGCGGTCTTCAGTTTTCCTGTCCTTGCACAGATGTGTGTGATTCACACAGCCTGCCATGCATTTTCTTATTTCTCATCCATTTGTAGTATGAACAATATAACTGCTCTTTGAAACAGAAGTCTGGCAGAGAAGAAACAATGAATAGGAAATGGAAACTTCCAGCAGGGCAGGCTTGGAAGTGTATTTTCTCCTGCATGTTGCCTTCTGTTCTCCTGCTCTTCTTATGGTGTGGGCTTTGTTTCTATTCCTCTATCTACTGCAGGAGCACTTCTGAATGCTGATGAGACCATCCCTGCTTCAGTTCCAGGCAATCAATTTTCTAGTAATTTCGAAGCCTTGAATACCTGACCCACAATATTTCAGGGACTGTTCATCAAGCCAGGGCAAAGTAAGATTATCTTCTGCTGTTGTTATATTTTTTTTGGCAAGTGGTATCAAGGAACACCTGGGAAGAGCAGGCATTTAAATCTGTATCCCTCCTCAGATCTTCTCCTGCCAGGTTTATCTTGGCTGCCTTTCTGGCTTTGTCAGTTTGCTGTTAGGCTGTTTTCTAGTGAATAATGGCTTTTCTTCTTTGAAATAGCAGGCCACTCCCATGGAATACAAACAAACAATTCCTTTCCCCATAAAAACATAGGAAGATACTGGATTTGTATCTCTGTTACATGCTAGGAGGAAAGCGAGGTAAGCCTTCCTGTGCTATATCATTTGTTTGCAAGAGTTTTGTATAATTGATCTTTGTTTTGTATATTTTGTTATTCTGAAGTAAGATCAGGTGTTGGAGTGCAATCAAGAAGTATGCATGTTTGTTTTTTTAAAGTATGTGGTCTTCCCCTTTCCTTCTACAGTGCCATATACCCTGATCCCATTTAATCCAAGTCTCATCTGAGTGGTTACCATTCTTTTAAGACTACTAGAACATGGATGAGAAACTGTGGCCCTTCAGATATTGTAGGACTGCAGTGTCTCCAGTGATGAGTGATATCAGGCATTATAGTCCAAAAATATCTGGAGGGCAACAATTATCCATCTCTGTGGAAAATCTTTCCCAGCCCCACTTTCTTCAGATCTTACTGCATTTCTGCTTTTGGCTCAATAGTAGGTTGCTGGCAATTACCTTTAAAGCACAAAATAGCTTGCAACTCCAATAGACGAAGGAATATTTATTGTTATAATGGCCCATAATGCTGTGAGTTCTGGTTTTGAGAGGAATGTAGTTATTGGTCTTTCAATTCATCATGTACTGTTGTTATGATATATGATTATAGACATGAACCTTAAGTTGCTTAGAGGTCTATATAAGTTGGTAAACCTCTGCTTGAGTTCCCTTTAAAGCCCCCTCCCCCCAAAAAAGATATGTGCAAGGCAGTGATAGCATAACCTAAATATATGTGAAGCACATGTTAGGTGGTTTCAGCCTCTTTATTGATTTGTTGCTGTTGTTGTTAACTACCTTCAAATTGGCTTTGATTCATGGTAACCCCATGCATGCAACATCTCCAAGACTTCCTGTCCTCAACCACCCTATTTAGGTCCTGCAGGTTCAGGCCTGTGTCTTCCTTGACTCAGTCTATCCACCTAATGTGTTCTCTTCTCCTCTTTCTTTTCCTCTCCACCTTTTCAAGCATTATAGAGTTTTCTAGGAGTTGCTCCTTCTCATGATGTGTCTGAAGTACGAAAGCCTTAATTTGGTCATCTTGGCTAATGGGAGTTCAGACCTGATTGGCTCTAAGACACATTTGTTTGTCTTTTTGGCCATCCATAGGATCCTCAACACTCTTCTCGAAAACCACATCTCAAATAAGTTGATTTTCTTCCTCTCAGCTTTATTCACTGCCCAGTTCTCATACACATACCTGGTGATGCAAAATATGATGGTATGAGCAATCTTGACTTTAGTGCTCAGTTTTATATCTTTGCATTTTATGATCTTATCCAGTTCTTTCATGGCTGCCTGTCCCAGTCTTCTTCTGATTTCCTGTCTATAGTCTCCATTCTTGGCTCTGATTGATCCAAGGAATGGGAATTCTTTCACTATTTCAATTTCCTTGTTGTCTATTTTGAATTTGAATAAATCCTCTGTGCTCATTATTTTTGTTTTCTTACTGTTCAGCATTAAGCCTGCTTTTGCCCTTTCTTCTTTGACTTTCCTTAGTAGTTGCTCTAAGTCTGTTATTTTCTGCTAGTAGCATAGTGCCATCTGCATATCTTAGATTGCTGATGTCCTTGTCTCTGATCTTCACTCCTCCTTCCTCCAAATCTAAGCCTGCTCTATGTATGATATACTCTGCATATAAGTTGAACACATTAGGTCACCTTTATTGTTGTTATTATTTTTTATATAGCATCATCAATGTTCATGGTGCTTTACAAGTAAAACAACCAAAAATAGTGGGTTCTGCTAAAATATATGTGTATAGAAAGATTGGGGGTGGTGAGGAAGGAGTAATAAAACTATACCATACAATTTTTTTTTAAATATCCAGATAAAATACAAAAAATACAATATAATATAAAGCAGACTGACAAATACATGTAATCAAAATATACAAGATTATATATAAAAAAATGAAACCAAGATCCCAAAAAGCTTGAAAAATGAAAAAGGTTTTAATTGAAATTTAAAAATAACAATGGAAGGAGCAGTCTGAAAATGGTCAGGGAGGCAATTCTGAGAGTATGGAACAGAGAGTGAAAAAGGATGAATCTGAACCAAGGAAGAGGAAATCCATTAAGAGTTCCTAGAATGCAGATCTCAAGCAGGTTGGTAAAAAGAAAGAAGGGCTGAAATATGGGAGGTGCTAGGTTGCTTAGGGCTTTGAATATTAAAACAAGAAACTTGTACTTAATCCTAGAAAGATGGGTAATCAATCAAGATATATTAACTGTGGGGTAACATGATCAAAACTACAGGCCAAAAATGTAATCTTAGCAGCAGAATGTTGAATGGAACCCTGAGGACTAAGATGAAATAATGAAAGCCCAGACAAAAAAAGATTACAATAATCAAGGCATGAAGTATTAACAGAGGAAGTGGTGTGTGTGTGTGTGTGTGTGTGGAAAGGTTCAAGGCATGAACTCAAATATTAGCAGAGGAAGTGGGAGGAGGGAGGTCTGATTTAGGAAATGTTATAAAAAAATTGACATGATTTTGCTACAGACATAATGTGAGGAACAAAAGACAACAAAGAGTAAAAAGGAGACTTAAGACTGTGCTTCCTCGACAGGATAAATAGGAGCATTATTAACGGTGATGGAGAATGTATGTTATCAAGGTTTTGGAGGAAAAGTGTTTTTGTCATGTTAAGTGATGATGAAGTATCCATGCTCAGACAGCTGAAAGACATGCTGTAATATGATGTTTGATGTCAGAAGAGAGTTCTGAAGTGAAGAAATACAGCTGAGTATCATCAGCATAAAGATGACATTGAAACCATATGAACTGGTAAGATTACCTAAAGATAGTATATAAAGAGAAAACAACAAAGGGCACAGAACAGAATCCTGTGGGACCCAAACTAAAAGGGAAAAGAAGATACATGACCTCCAGTGGCCACATTAATTGACCAGCCTAAGACATAAGATGTGAACCAGCAAACCCTAGGTTGTCAAGTGAATCCAACAAAAAAGCATGATAACTGTGTCAAAGGCTACAGAGAGAGATCAAGGAGAATAAGGACTGAATATAGGCCTTTTGACTTGGCCTGACGGAGATCATCTGTTATTTTCATGAAAGCTGTCTCTGCAAAGTGCAAAGGGTGAAATCTATGTTGAAAGGTACGCATGTCAGAAAAATGAGAAGAAGTCAAAGAAATGTATCTAAATAGCTTGTTCCAAAACTTTCAAGAAGAAAGGCAAGAGTGAAACAGGGTGATAATTAGAAAGAGAAGATGGGTCAAGTGAACACTTCTTAAGAACTGGAGAAACAGTCATATGTTTAAACTCAGATGGAAATGCACCAGTAGAAAGGGACAGATTAATAATATGGAGAAGAGAAAGGCAGGGGCAACAGTAATTCCAGAAGCAAGAAGGAACAGGATCAGGAGAATAGGTAAAAGGTTTTGAAAGACATCAACATTTTGGATAGTTCATCTAATAAGTCACCTTCCTGAAAGAACAAAAATGTCTTCCCTCCCTTAATCCCAATGAAGAAGCCCTACTAACTTGTAAAGTTCACCATAACTTTCTAGAAAGTTAGTCCTGTCTGGGTATATAACCCCACCATCTTTTAGGACATTTCTTTATCTCATTCCTCAAAAGAGGAATTCCAATGCCTTCTGTGGGAGATCTAGTAACCGTCAGAAACAAGTGATATTTTGTTTATGTTCAAAGACAGAGACATTACAAAGTAAATTGTGTCTAAATTAGGCTGAAGGATGTAGCAATGTTTCTTTGCTTTTATTTCTATCAGCAGCATCTTTTTTCCATTTGTTTGTGTTCAATAATGTGACAGTTTGTCTCTTCAGTGGCTGTTGTACTGTACCCTTAAAAATGGTTCAGGCAGCCCCTCCAGAGCATTACAAAGATCTTTTGCTGATGCTGTTTTCAATCCATCACTGGCATATTAGTCATCAGTGAGGACACTTGTGTAGCAGTGTGGCACCTTAGCTTTAGAATGCCCTCCTCCAATAAATTCACTCTGTGCCAACATAATTCTTCAGGCACCAAAAATATTTTAACAGATTTTGAACAAATCTCTGTCTGTTTTAAGGTTTTATCTTTTGCTTTTATCATTGTTCCTTTTCTGTATATTGATCTTTATATTTAGAAGATGAACAGAAAGTGAAATTTAGTGAGCTTAATGTCCATTTTAATATCTTGCTGAACAGCCACTGGGCAAGTTCTTAGTCCCCACCTGCTCCACTTAGGTTGACTGTTCCATTCTTGGTCTCTTCCAGAGGGGCCGGATCTTCTGTGCCTAAAGTGCTTATTTCTTTTTTTCTCCTCTTAATTGTGGTGGATTCCCACTAACCAGTTCTTCCCTCTGGTCGGTAATTGCTGCTGTCAGCCATCTTTGTTGCAGAGCGTGAACAGAGGTGTCCACTTACTATCTTGCTTCCCTCAGAAAGTCCTCTCAGGGTACTTTAGTGGTGGGTTCCTGGACTGGCAGAGTTGGACTAAATGACTTCCTGTTATATGATTCTATGATTGTTAAAAAAAAAGTATTCTGCAAATCTTGGTGTACCCCCAAACACTTTCATATCTCTGCCCCCCCTGCAGCCCAGTGTTTGCCCTACACCTGTTGTCACAGAGGTGTTGGTTTCAATGTTAGAAGCAGAGGTGGTAAGCTGCATTTCTTTCCATCTTATAGCAGTACAAATTACAAATTTCAAGATAAATTAATTCTGCTGAGCAGTCATTCTGTTGAGTTGGAGCTCCCATCACTCAATTATGGTGATGTTTAAATTAGACCTGAGTACAATCTTGAGACTCCTTGTTGAATAAGCACTTTCCTGACAAACTGAGAAGCAAGCAGATTCCAATGTGCATGGCACATGAAACATTTTTAGCAACATCATTCATTCCACATGGAGTGGATTTATTTATTCATGGGTAGGAATTTTATTTGGATACAGCCTAGTACTTATGGGTTTCCAATTTTTGAAAGTATATCAATAGCAGAACTTGCTAAGAGGAAAAAAAAATCAAGATATCAAACCATAGCAGCTATTGTAATACTTTCTCCATTCATTATTAACAATTACATCTTAAATAATTTAACATGGACTTGACTAGGTGAAATCCCATTATTCTGAACAGAGAAAGATTTTAGATACTGGCTATAACTTGAGTCATACACTCAAAGAACTTTTTGACAATTTAAAAGTGAGACAAACTTTTTACATTTGCTAACCTAAAACAGCTGTACGTAGAGGTGGAAAAATAGCTTGATATTCTGCTCTGGTTTGGTGTCCACTTATTTGGTACATAAATACATAAATACTATAAAAGTCTCTTTTCTGGAGTTGTCAAGCAAGTAGCTGTATTAGTCTCTTGCATATAAAACAGAGGAAAAAAGAGAGAGAAGAAAAAAGTGTAGCAGCACCTTTTGAAACAACTAGTAAACAACTCCATTAAGGTGGTATGTACTAATCCCCTTTTGAGCACCCTCAGCTCTGTATCATCTCCTGCCCTATAATGCAAAGGTTGTCAGAAACCCATCAATTTCTATCTATCAGTTATAAGAAGCAATCAGCAGAGTTTCAGTTTCCATTGTTTAAATGGTGGGAAGCACATCTACAAGTAAGCTTTGTCCTTAGCCCAAACACCCCTTCAGGACATAATTAGGCATTTATACCCCACCCTTCAGCCACAATGGCTATCAGAGTGGTTTACAAATTGTTTTAAGCAATAGCAATTTACACATCTACACTGCATTAAGCCATTTCCAATGTGCTAGTCCCACCTCCACTGCCAGTTGACTGTGTGGTTCTGCAGTCAACTGGCAGTGGCAGCATCAGAGGCAGGTCAACAGAGCAACTCACTCTCAATGCACCACCAACATATGTTATGTTGGGTACAGCTAGTTGGGGCAGCAACAGTGACATCCCTTCATCACTGCCATTCCTGCTGCCACCACCATTGAGTGTGTAGTCTCTCTTGGAGTGGCAACAGTGGCCTCCCACTACTACCTTTCCCACTTCTGCTGCCAAGTTCACTCAGAGGCAGTGGGGCCATGACTTTCCCCCACCCGTTCAGCTGGGAAAGGCCACAGCTTAGCAGCAGCAGCAGCGATAAGACCATGACCTTCCCCCCTGTTCAGCCGGGAAAGACCACAGCTTGGCAGCAGCAGCAGTAAAGCCATGACCTCTCCCCAACATTTGGCTGGGAAAGGCCACAGCTCAGCGGCAGCAGTGGTGGGGCAATGACATCACCTCCTGTTCTTCTGGGCAAGGCTGCAGCTCAGCAATGAGGAGGTGCTGCTGAGAACTGATTGGTCAGCCAAGGAGCACCTAAGCAGCCAGTCAGCACACTGAAAATGACAATGTACCCAAAAGAATTATATATAAAGATATAATATAATAATATAAATTATTATTTATATGAGGAATGATTGCAATATCTGCTGCTCCTTAGCTGAGAAAACCAGTGAGGAGACAACTAGAGCCTGTCTGATCTTGGAAGCTAAGCAGGGTTACCTCTGTTTAGTACATGGACAGGAGACTACCAAGAAATACCAGGTGCTGTAGACTATAATTCAAAGGAAGACAATGGCAAACCACTTCTGAGTACTCCTTGCCTAAGAAAATCCTATAAACTTCATGGGGTTGCCATAACTTGATAGGTCACTTGAAGAGAGACACATACACACACACACATGCTAGAGCTGTCTAAAATTATAAGTGGTGTTGAAAAAGTGTATACAGAGAATGTTTTTCTCTCTTCCTCCATACTACAAATATAACTTGGGTTCTTACAATGAAACAACACAGTTGAGAACATTGGGGTCATTCAATGAAGCAAAATGACTAAGGGCAGATAAAATGACATTTTCAAAGAAGTAGCTATATTAGTCTCTTGTAGCATAAAAAGGAGGAAGAGAGGGGGAGGAAAAAAAGAAATGTGACAGCACCTTTAAATGAAGACTAGAAAAAGAAGACTAGAAAAAGAAACAGCTGAATTGAATTATATTCACAAATTCAAATCTATTAGCAGATTTAGGAACAAAGAGAATGGCTTCATGTCAGACTATGTATATTAATACAAAAGTCCTTGCTACTGCACATATAATAAAAAGCATCTTTTCAGAAAGTTTTGGACCCAGGGAAACTCACTTTTGGTGAACAGCGTTATTGCTTTCACACATCAACACTAACAGAAAGACCTGTATCACTTCCCCCAGCCCATTAAAAGTGTAGGGCAAGGGACATCGAATCATAGAATCATAGAGTTGGAAGAAACCACTAGGGCCATCCAGGCCAACCCCCTGCCATGCAGGAATAAACAATCAAAGCATTCCTGACAGATGGCCATCCATGATTTACTTCTTTCTGAATGCTATTCTATCCTGCTCCCAAAGTGGTATAAATATGCTTTATAACCTGAGGCTTTAATATGACTCTGTACTGCATCTGAAGAAGTGGGTTTCTATCCATGAAATCTCATGATAAAATAGGACCCAGTCAGTCTTAAAGGTATGGACACATTCCTTTTTTCTTCCCCTCCCTACCACCTTTTTAAGAAAAAAGGAAGTCCTTCGTACAATACCCAGGGCCCATCTATATGAGTGACCCCCACAGAGTACCTTACAGTAATGGCATTTCATAGCAGCAGTGACATGTCTTAATGGTGTTTTTGGCCCCAGAAGCCCCAGAGGCTTCACATGCCAGATGGCAGATGCAAGTGATTTACTTGTGTTAGTTCTTCACTACCGTCAAACTTTAAAAAAGCACCTTGTCTAAGGTGCGCTCGAGAGATATTGCAATTTTTCAAATTAAAAAGATAGCAGAACAAAAAAGCCCACTCCATTTATTGGCTTAGCGATTGCTCACTAAGGTGAAAATCCAACATGGCGGAAGCAAGGTGCTTACCCAGTTAAAAAGCCCTGCCACCTGTACTCACCCGGCCAATCAGCTTTGCACTTCCTCTTGTATGAGGAAGCAATTCAAAGTGAATTGCTTGTCCTAAAGTGCAGGTATGTGCACCCCCCCCTTGCTGGTTTTTGTTTTTTTTTTAACTACAGGAAAAGCTGCAAAGGCTTTTCCTACATTGTTTTTGCCATGTTGGTCCCCCCTCCTTCCAAATAGTGTAGATTTATGCAGGATCCTATTTAGACAGGCAGGATACCCAGGGAATTCCATGAGGGTTATTTTGACCATTTAGACAACCACATAGTTGAAAATTTCCCACTGCAAGATGTAGTGATAGCCATCTGTCTGGAGGCTTTTAAGATAGATATAAACAAATTATTGGAGGATAAATGGCTACTAGCCATGATGGCAATGTACATTACTTCTAGATCAAAGGCAGTATCCCTTTCAGTGGCAGTTGCTGTGGAACATAAGGAGGACAACATGTCCTGGTTGTGGCAATGTCAGTTAGCCTCTGGTGAGAAAGAAAACCTGGACTAGAATCAGACATTTGTTCTGATTCTACACAACCATGATCATGTTCTTACATTGTGAGTTAACCAGGTTCACGATTATCACAATCACTTCAGCTCTGACGATAAAATAGCAACTTAGGTTTACATGTAATGACAACCCTGTTTAGAATCTCTTTTTCATTATATTTGCAATGATTGTGCTCATGTTTAGCTAGGACAAGTGGAAAAGTCATTTGGAATGAGCAAGAAAAAAACTCTGTGTTCCAATTTTATTTCAAACCCACAATCCTAGAAAGTTAGTGGGGAATAAAACTGTGGAACTTAATTCTGAGAAATGATACTCTGATTGTACAGGACCTCCCTGTACAATCGTATCATTTCTGGAAGTTTTTAGGTGAGTGTCGACCACCTTGCCAATAAGACAGTTATCTTTGTGTGTTTTTTTAGATGTATGGATTTGAGCTTGTGGTCTTGGTAAAGTTTTCCAAATCAATGCCTCCAGTACAGGTCTGTTTATATTCATTTAGTAGTATTTGGAATGCTTATCTCTCCTTGTTCAGTATATAATACAAATTAAACCACATGGTGGAAAGGACAACTCATTAATAATAATCTTACTGCAAGCCATGAGCAGCATTAAGGAGTATTCAGCTGGCTTTTTATTCTTCCTTTCTTCTTAAAGTGGTTCTTGGAATAACAAATGGCAACATTTGATATTATCCCACATGTTAAATGAACTATCAGACGTCCCCCATCTCCCTCTTTCTCCTGCTATGTTCTAAAGTAAGGCTCTGTAGTTTATTAGACAACTCTTATTATTGACTTTTTCCAGCTATGCATCAAAGGGGAAGTGAATGATGCCTTTCTCGCTAGCTTTAGCATATTAGCAGGCTTAGTACAAAGTCTCTTTGCCAACATCCCTCGATGGGATTCCTATCAGTTTATGTATCACGAAGTGAACTGTAGACATAATAATGCAACCATATCCTTGGGGTTAGATCTATCATTTACAAGGATATCATCCTGTCAAGCACTGTGCTTTATGCATTCTGACAAGGGATACTAAATTAAATACTAATTTAAGCACATTCTGAGCACAAATTGCCACTGTCTTGCCAGGTTTGTTATTATAATTTTTTGGTTTTGGGAAAAAAAATACTGATTTCTTCTTGTGGATTAAATCAACTGAATAATCACAAACACTTTGGGCACATGTTTATTGGTTTATTGAAATATTTATATTTTGTTCTTTATTTGAGGATTTGAGAATGTTGATTATATGTCTCACCTTGAGTGGGTGGTGGGTGGAATTTTTCTTCATATTTAGAATAGAGAAAGAGATAGATTTTCTGATTCCAAATGATATGTGTTCTCAACTATTCCACTATCCTAGGAGAAATAGGAATTCACCTTATCCCCTGCTCCTGCTTTTCATTTATGCACAGCACACATGACATATCAGATGAGGCTTCTATAAAGTACTCCTGGTTTAAAAAAGGTGGATTCAAAAGTGTTATTTGTTGAACATGTCTTATATTCTTCCTCTGATGAGCTTGATATAGTGTTGAGGGTGAGTATTATCCTTACAAAACCTTTTGAGGTAATAGGAGAGAGTCTGAGAGAAAGAGAAAGTTACAAAGTCAAAGACTGTGACTAACCAGGATTTTAACCTGAGTCCTGCCAATCCTGGTTAGACAATCTGGTACCTTTAGTCATTTCAAACTACACAAAACGTGATGGTTTGGACTATACATCATGAAATTTCCCATCTATGGCCCTGTCTGCACTGGCCAGAATACGACACACTCTGGCCAGATTGTTCTGGCCCTGGAGCTGCCCTGGATCCCCCCTTGCCTTGTGTTCCATGGCAGAAATAGGCAGCTGTCTGCAGGCATGCACTGACCTATATCAGTGGCCGCTGCTTCCACCACTGCTGGTGTTGTGTGTCACACTCTTCAGCTGCAAGCAAGGTGCCCAGCCTTGATATCACCTTAGAGAGTGTGACAGTGACACCAGTGGTGGCCAAACCTCTTACATCACCACGCCAAGTGCCTTGACTTTCAATGAGCAGTTATGTTATTTTGTTCAACAATAAATCACTCCTTATGTTTGTTTACTATATTGTCTATTCATGAGTTATTTTCTCTTACTTATATTTAATTAGCATTCAAACCCTATAAACACCCACACCGAAGAACAAGTACTATTCATCTAATTGTGGAACTGCAGTTTACACAGGTTATTCATTCTGTGGCAGTAGTGGGAGGTGAAATCCCCTGTGTCACAAACGTGGCAGCAAAAGTGATGAGGTGGCCAGGCTGAGTGGTGATGTAAATTTGGCTGGTGCACCTGTGCATCACACTCAGCAGACTGAAAAAAGTCCTGAAATAATAGTTATTTAAGAATCAATGAACAAATGTGGGATTGCTAGCTCATCCTTGCTGCTCTGAACACAAAGTCAAATAACTCAGAGTCCTCCTCCTCTCCAAACAAACAAACAGAAAAATCTGGTGAGAAATGTATAAACACAATGAGAAGAAAATGACAGATTTGCATCTATTCTTTTCTTTCCCCTCTGTCCACCCATTTCTTCTATTCATCTGGTAAGACTACTCATCTGTGGCAAAGGAATGACATAAAAATGCTTCATCAGTGTGATTTAAATTATCATTTATTAGAGGTTTTACATTCAAGTTCAAAAATGCATATCTAAGAAATGGGAACAATAAATTCGAAAATGTTTGTTTTGTAATTTTTCCGACGTAAACTTTGCATTTGTTACTTTTCTTCAGGAAGAGTTCTAAATGCAAAACCCTCCAGGGGGATGGTTTTCGTCAACAGGGATGAAATCCAATTAAAAAAATAAATGCAGATGAAAAACCAGGTCATGGAATTTTCACAGACATTTTGAAACCAATAGTTGCTTACTTGAATATTATTCATGGCTCAATGGGCAGCTAATGGTAGGAAGAAAGGGTTCTTCTATGCTGAGTGTTTGCTCCATTTTCCTATTTGATTTAACTTATGGGATGATTTAAGGGCCATTTCCTGAGAGCCACACTTCAGTAGCCCATAGAACTGGGCAGCAGGGAGCTTGTCTACACCAGTGAAATATTCTGGCTTGTCCTTGTTCCAGAGCCCTGTAGTCCAGATTACGCACAGCATTTAACCCAAAGATTTCATGAAATATCTTAGCTCTGTTTTGTGTGTGTGTGTGGGGGGGGGTTGCACTTTAGGAGATTATCAGACAGGGACAAAAAAAAGCATCCCTGTCTCACTATGTTCTCTCCTGCCCCTCTCCTGTCCCAGCATGGATATGAAAAGTTTCAGACACCTACCTTTGCCATGTCTTTCCTCCCCCCAGAAGCCCAGGAATGAATGGTGCTCTCACAGAGCCCCATCCACTTTCTGGAATGGAAATCCCAGTCATTCTCGCAAGAGAACAATCGCACAGAGAAATTCAAAAGTACATAGAAAAATACATTTAAAAAGTTAACCTAAGCACCTAAACACACTTTAAAAAGTACAAGTAACCCGGGAAGGGTTCAAAAAAGTGTTTCACTTACCTTGTTGTCCCAATCGCAACCAGAAGTGCTTGCCACAGACCTCCCACTGATGCTGGCACTGTGCCAGCATAATGGGACACCTTTTCACTTGTCCGTCATTCCATGACAGAAACAGAATGAGGCAATCTATTCATGGCTTAGCCCATGAATAAAACACAATGGTGGTAGAACAGAAGGAGCATGATGACTCGGGGATGGCATCTGAAAAGAAAGCCCTTGCACAATCTCTTGGCATTTGTGTAACACCATATTAAGGGTGTCTGATAATCTCCTTAGTTTAAGAAGGAAAGAAAAACCCTCTTTTTGGTCCTTCTCCTTTCCACCTGTGACCTGTCACCATTGATGTGGTGACTTACCAGAAGGAGAGTCTTTGACCCTAGTAGACTATCCTCTGATCCTCCTTTTGTGCAGGGAGCATTTTTTGCAGTCTCAAACCACACAGACTTGCATCTCTCCTTCTACAATGCAATTGCAGGGAGTGATCTAGCAATTCACCATTCCTCCCAGAAGTCCCCACACCCTGACCTTCTGTTATCAGAGTGTACAGAGGCAACCATTGGGCTGGGCCTGCAAAAACATTATTATATCTGGCCCGCAAGGGTATAACTGTAATAGAAGACTCTTTACTTATCTCAGATGCAATTACCAACAGTGTTAGTAACTAACATGATGACACCTACAATGATGGAATGGAAAGCAGTGCTTTGTGTTCAATATAATTCAGAGGAAGGAGCATTTCCCTTTTTACTGTTTTGTGTAAAGGTGAGGAAAAAAGGGGTAGAAACAAGTGCTTGGATGAACTAGGGTGAGTATTAATCAGTTGTCAAGTTTGTGACCAGGGAATATACCTTTAAAATAGTAGAGCATATATGATAAAAGCTATAATACAGGTAGCTAGATCTGTGAGAGTGTGTAGGTATCAGTGGGAAACTAGCTGCAGCATAAGGCTGGGGAAAATGTTTACTAAAATGCAAACAAGATAAGAAGTGAGAATGTCAGTGCTTCTAGCCTCATCCTATGAGACATGAGTAGAGATGACCTATAATAACCTTTAGTAGGTGTCCAGTAGATAGAATAACCTTCCTAGCAAGTGCACAGGGTGATGTAATCAAGATGTCAGGCAGCCAGAATATTTCTAGTGAACAAGGGTTGGAATCATCCAATCAAAACTAAAGTCCGTATCTATAAGTATAAACAACATGCAATGGACACTTTTGTTTTGAGTTGATAAATTACAAGCTGGGTGAGGTTAAGGAGAGAATAAAAAAGCTAAGATACGAACCCCAGACCTAAGAGGAGGAGCCCCTGGTAGCATGTCACCGACAATGAAGATCACTGTCTCAGATAGCCATGCTGTTTCTGATAGATTAATAAACTGATAAACTACCCCAATATGCTGGCATTGCTGGTACAAGTAAGGCTATGCTAGGACATATATACTTAGGACAGGGACGTTTTAAAAGGGTCCATGTAATAATCTCCTCTGATGAGGATGATGACAATGGATAGAGGTTAAGTTTCTGTGTTTAAGGTGAAAATATTGTGCTATGTGATGACTATAGAAAAGCCTGTTGCAAAAGAGAGACTCAGTCTTGTGAAAGTCCCTATGAAAGTGTAACATGATGTGCAGTAACAAACGTATGATGCTTTAATGATGCAATGTCATGTAATGTGATGAAACTTAGCACACAGACAAATGTCTGTGTTTTCCCCTAAGGAGAATATTCTCTAAGTATGTTTGTCTTTCTCTAAGTCCATATAAAAAAGTCAACCAGAGGGAAACCAAGCCCTTGGGAAAATCTCCCAAGGATGAAGAGATTTCTACTTCAAAATCAGAAGTAGAATGACACTGAGCCCCCAAGAACTGCTGCACCTGAAAAGGCAGGCCAACATCATCATGCTCAGGAGAAGTGACCACCTGTAGCAATAAAGGAGATTATCCTCATAAGGATTTCTCCCCAAAGCCTCCGATGAACCTTGAACAGAGGAACAGGATTCATCTGACCATGGTTCTGGTTGTCCCTCCCCTTCTTGGGTAGAAGAGCTGCTAGGGAAAAAAAATGTATCTGAAGCAGTTTTGTGGCCAATATATTTTGCCAGCCTAGATTTTCCTTGGATAAGGCCCCTGAAAGTAACCTTGAGCGGCTTTTGTTCATGTGTTTAGCGTAACTCTTGTTACTGCACTCTGAAATCTGCACTGGCTTTATTGCATACAATGACTTTTACACTTTGAACACAGTTTGGAGCAATTGAAGTCAATGAAGGACAAAGGGGGAAACTGAGGGGAAGAGAGAAACTGGTACATTTTGAGAAGCAGCTGAAAAAGTGGGACAACAGAAGATTAATCAGGACTGTCCTGACAAATTGGGACAGTTGGGGGATATGATATATGTGTGAACAAGTGAAATTTGGATTGACTCCCTGATGTGTGTACAAGAAGCTTTAACTCTTTGCCTACTCCTGGTGAACCAGACTACTCCCATGCTATTAACATTTAGAGAAAAAGTTCCTTTGGTGTCAATGATAATTTTCCCTCCTTGCAAACAGGGGGACCCATGGAAAAAAAAGATTCACACTGCAGCAAAAAGTAAGAGGTTGAAGCCCCTCTTAATCCTCCACTCTGGATTTCAATACTGACTGGTGTTCTAGAGTCTGCTATTTGCTAGGGAAAAAAGAATAAAATTCACCCAATTGTTAATTGTTTGAATGACATCTCATTTAGTTTGGTCCTGTAATCACATTCTGACTGGGCCATAGCCTGACATTCACTGGACCATAGACCTGACATCCTCACAACATCTTGTGCAGGTCAAGTTCTTTTCAAGTTAGTTTTCATAAAGGCAGAAAGATACTGTTAGTCATAGATTTTATTTTATTTTTTGTTCCTCCTGGCATTGAGAGTTGACAGGAAGTCTATCATTTGGAAAGAGAGGTCTTCTAAGTCTATCATTTGGAAAGAGAGGTCTTCTAAAACTCTACTTGTTATAAATGATATTATAACAGGGGAACATTTAATTCACTATGCTGAGCTTGTGGGGGAAATATACTTGACAGCTATTTTCCAAAATACTGTATTCTTAAAAAAATATGAATTAACTGCATTTTTGGTTGATATAATTACCTCAATGAGAGACTTGGGGAGATTGGAATTCAGCAGTATACCCTCATTTGGATCATTGTTCCAGTAAAGGAATTAAGGAAGATCAAGGGAGATTGCTTAAGACTTTTTGTAAATTCACAGAGCATTTGGGGTTAATGGATTGATGGAAGTATTTTTACTCAAATATTAGAGACTATACTTTTTCTCAAACCGTCATGAATCTTTTTCTAGGATAGATATGTTTTGGATGGAATATGGCTAACTTAGTAAAGAGGATGGGTATTTTACCAAAACCTTTTTTCTGATTATAAGCCTATCACAATGTCTTTGAAAATGGTACAAGTGAAGTTCAGTTGGCAATTTAATCAGTACTTCTAAAGATGAAATTTTACAGAATTTAAGAAAATATTTGAGGGAATTATTTGAATTTAAATTAAATAGAGGCACAGATCCTGCAGTGGTTTCAGAAATAAGTGTTATATGAGAGGGCAATTTTTAAATTATGGTTCCATATTGGAAAATGAAAAATATTTTAAAAAAATGTAAATTGCCAAATGAGATACAAATATTTGAGAGAAAATAGGAGAATTTTGATAAGAAAAGTCAACAAAAGATCAAGCTACTACAACAAGTGTTAATTGTTTTCAGTTGAAGAAATAAATTCCATATTATTGTATCTTAAACAGAAGAATTACAAATTTGCAATAAGCCTGGGAAGCTTTTGTTTAAGTCGAGGCAGGAAAGAGTAAAGAAATTTCTTACAAAGATTAAGATAGGGGATCAATATGTAGAAAATAATGTGAGGATACTAGAAACCTTTGAGGAATTCTACAAAAAATTATATGGGAAAAGCAAGGGCGGTAATGAGATATGGCAGAATATTTGGATAGCGTTCAACTAGACAAACTATGTATGGATCAAACACAAAGTCTGAACAGGCCAGTGACTACTATGGAGTTAGCGGAGGCAATTAAAAGGTTGAAAGTGGAAAAAATCCCAGGCCCAGATGAACAGATAGACCTATTTCTTTATTAAACTATGATTATAAGATACCAGGTTCTCCTTCGGCCAACAGAATGTTGAATCACATTTCTGAAAATATTCATGAGGATCAAAGTGGATTTTTGCCAAAAAGACAATTAAGTAATGTAAGAACTGCTTTGAATGTTACTGAGTACCTGCAATTTCACAGTGAGAAAAAAGCAGCTGTAATCTTTTTGGATGGAGAAAACTTTTGACAATATTTCTTGCAATTATTTATTTCAAGTATTAGAAAGGGTGGATTTGGGGGAAAAATTTCTGGGTTATAGAGACAACATAATCAATGCAAAAAGCTCAGAGTTTAATAAATGACAATATCTGAACATTGATACAGATACAAAAAGGAATCAAACAATGTCCTTGCCTTTGCTTTGTATTTGGCGTTGGAGACTTTATTGAGAGATATTGGGCAAGTTAAGAGAATATGTGGGTGAGGATAAAAAAAGAGTACAAACTGAGGGCCTATGCAAACAATCTGTGACAATGATACAAAACCTATTTGATTCAATGAAAGCTGTTTTGGAGAAGTTATGTCACAGTCTGGGGTGTGGACAGCAAGGTGTGAACACTGGGGCCAGGGCAGATGGAGTGGCAGAAAACCAAAACCCCTAATGGTCAGAGGCAAGGCATGTCCTGGAAGCAGACACCAGGTCAGGAACATGGGAGATAGAGTCCAGTGACAAGCCAAAGTTCTCAGAAACAAGATAAGATCAGAAAATATACCAAAAGTCTGGAGGAAATGAAGCAAATGTAGATCCAGGAAACAAGCAAGAATTCAATCACTATGAGGCAGCAGGGCAATGGACTGACAAGCAAGGAACAGCTACAGACAGCATAGGAGACTGTGTTTCTGTAGCAAGAGCTGAAGGGAGAATGCCTCTCTTAAATAGCTGTTCCCCTGGCTGGGCCTGGTGTCCTGCTTAGAGAGGCAGAGCTGGCTTTAGCAGCCAGGGGCCCAATCCTGCAGGGAGCAGTAGATCCTGACACACTCCCACCATTTTGATTTGCAGGCATGCCCATTTAAACATCAAATGTGGATAGCTTTGCATTCCTGCAAAAAAATTAAAATAAAATAAAATAATAAAAAAAATAAGACAAATGAAAGCTGCTGTGGATTGGCATTACTGTGTACCAATCCACATTTTTTTTGCCTCATATAGACAACCCCCTAGTTACCTGACTGCAGTAAGCTTTTTTCAAGAAAGAATGGGTTAAAAAGTGGAAATGGTTACTTTATAAAGATCTTTTGTACCTGGATCAAGGTAATTGGGAGTTTAAGTCAAGAGAGTTGCTTCCTAAGGAGGGTAAAGATTTGATTTGTTCCCTTATTTGGAACTTATGGAGAGATTTAAGCAAGATAAGAAAGGTATGGTTAAAGAGGTTGGAGAAAATTAATTTTATTCAGAATTCTGTAAGAGTAATGAACATATAATTTTAAAAGTTTATAAATCTCTCTTGAAGTTGGAGACAAAAGATGAGAAGAATACATGGTAATGTGAGCAAAAAAAATTGGCCACAATGTGCAAATGGATGTATGGAGGGGGGATGTGAAACAAAGATATAAAACTTTCAAAATAAGTTGTCAAAAATGTCTTAGATCATTGCTGGGGTTGTCAGAATAAGAAAGGATCTTTCTTTCATATGTGGTGAATGTGTAAGAAGAAGATAAATTATTGGTCTAAGATTTATAAGTTAATTAAAAAAAACCCTAAAACCAGAGTTTCTAATGTCACCAGAAATGTTTCTGTTTGATATTATGGATAAAGAATTGGACAACAAAAATGGACTACTCTTTTGACACATGATAACAGTGGCAAGGATAGTATTTGTTCAAACCTGGAAATGGACTGAAGCACCACAAATGGAAGAATGAGTGACCAAGGTTGCAGAACTCAATAGAAGTATAATATCTAGATCAAGGGAAGTAATAGTGCTGCTCTATTCTGCCTTGGTCAGACCTCGCCTGGAATACTGTGTCCAATTCTGGGCACCACAATTCAAAGAGGATATTGACAAATTGGAGCGTGTGCAGAGAAGGGCGACTAAAATGGTGAAAGGTCTGGAAACGATGCCTTATGAGGAGAGACTTAGGGAGCTGGGTATGTTTAGCCTGGAAAAAAGACGGCTAAGAGGCAATATAATAGCCCTGTTTAATTATTTGAAGGGATGTCACGTTGAGGATGGAGCAGACTTGTTTTCTGCTGCTCCAAAGACTGGAACATGGAGCAATGGATGCAAGCTCCAGGAACAGAGATTCCACCTCAACATTAGGAGGAACTTTTTGACAGTAACAGCTGTTCAGCAGTGGAACACACTCCCTCGGAGTGTGGTGGGGTCTCCTTCCTTGGAGGTCTTCAAACAGAGGCTGGATGGCCATCTGTTGGGGATGCTGTGATAGTGATTTCCTGCGTGGCAGGGGTTGGACTGGATGGCCCTCATGATCTCTTCCAACTCTGCAATTCTATGATTCTGTGAACTTGGCCAAGTTGGTAAACTGACCTGGATTTTAAAGGATAAATCAACTGAAGATTTTCAAAGACTGGAAGCCATTTATAGAGGTGTCTTTTTGTTTGTTTTTTTGTTTTGTTTTTAGCAATAAGACAACTAATAATATAATAATTTGCAGTTATGTTTATTAGCACCTCTTATCACATTAACTTAGATCTGTAATAACAGAAAAATATATTATTTACTAAAGTTTTTTCTTTCTTTCTTTACATTACCATCTCAGTAGGGAGGGTCAGAGTTCTTTTGTGTTTTTGTTAGTTTAAATTAGTTCATAACTAGCTGTATTTATGGTGTTAGTTCTGTGTAGTTAGTCCAGTTTTGGTTTTAGTTTTATGTAGGTATTGCATATGTATAGGATGTTTTTCTTTTTTCTTCTTTTCCTTGACCTTTTCTCTTATTTATTTATTTTTGTTCTGTTTATGTATGATGATTATTGTCATGATTGGGTATTGAGAACACATTTGTATGCTTTAAAATCTAGTAAATATAAACTTAACAAAAATTACCTTAATAAGGGACTAAACTTGCTTTGCTTTTGCTTTTGCCAAGGGTTTGGTTGTCGATAGTGCTGAGTGATGTAACCAAAATATTAGGAAAATTGTATTTTCCCCTGCAAACTTTGTAAAACAGCCTATCATAAAATCAGCATTTCCCTTTGTGAAGGGAATGAATGTGTAGGGCTCTGTGATTTTCAGTACTGTGGATATACTTCCTGATGGCTGCTCCTAAGTTGTGAAATTCCCTCCCATGGAGGTTCAATTGGCCGTCCTCTTTTTTTTTTTCCCTGCTGGCAGGCAAAGACCTCCTTCTCTAGGCAGATCTTTGGTTTATACTTCACAGGGAAGCAGGGACTTTTAATGGGGCAGTCTTTTAAATGGTGTTTAAACTTTTTTACCCTTAGCTGGAATTCACTGCCACAGTTACGGATGAGTAACTTAGAGTTACACATCCATCACTGATTCACATCCACAGTCCCTATATATTCATGATTGTGGCACTATTGCTACAATTGTAAAAAAAAAAAAAAATCTCCCAATCCTATTTTACTGGGCAGCAACCACTATGGACAGTGGAGGTCTACTGTAGCACTGGATATCTCTGGAGGTAGATGGTTGAAAAAAATCAGTCTGCTGTCCCAGATCAACAAGAGAACAGACCTCCATTACTCAGAGCTGCTGCTTCCTGGTACAGCAGGAATGGGATGGGGGGGGGGGCTCTGGCCAGGAGACTCTACTTAGATAAGTATACTTAACTAAGGGGTAGTCCGGACAGTGAAAAAATCCCTCTCAAAATCCGTGAGGAATCTGATGTGTCCAAATGGGATCCTACAGCATTTCATCCTTTTTGGAAGGAGGGGAGGCAAAAATTGAGGAGAGTCTGTAGCAGAAGCCTCCGGGACTTTCCCCGAGTTTATTTAAAATCCTGACAGAAATGCACACCCTCGCCTGCTAGGACAATTGAATCACATTGCATCACATCACTGGAGAGGACAGTTGATTGGTTGCCGTAGAGATTGTGCACTGAGGTGATGAAACAGGCTTTTTTTCTTTGTTTTTTATTATTTAAGCAAAAGATCACTCTTCTACACTTTGGAGTTAGTTTTTTTTAATTGTTTGGTGGGAGCAAGTTGCGGAGTACAAAACTGTGAGTAATTTACTCACATCCACCATCTTGATTCACTGGCATGCCTCCATGTGAAGAGGAAACACAGAGCACTTTGCACACCAGTGATCTTGCCAAGATCTGCTGCAAAGTAGCATTTCTGCACCCAATTCACATTTTACAGCTTGTTATTTACAGCTTGTTATTATGCAGGTTTTTGATGCCAGAATATTTATTTGTTTGTTTGATTGATTGATTTGATTTCTCCTCAGACTGGAAATCATGATGGGTCTGATGTAGCTTCAGTGTGACTTGGACAGAAGTGTGTTTTTCCCCATCCTTTCCTCCTTCATATACGAAGTGTGGATGCCAGTGGAGCTAGCTCCTACTATGAACGAAGTACCAACTTTCCCTCCTCCTGGGCTTCGTCCTCAGATTGTGGCTCCAACTGCTCTTTAGAAAGCTGTCTTACACTGAGCCAGATTATTTCTCTGCTATGGCTCTACATTTTAGACAATGGCTAACAACAGTACACTGAAGTTGGATGAATCTTCTGTGAATTGGTGGTGCTCAGGTCTGGGAACTGGATAAGCAACCTGGGGGACCAGGTACACAGCCTGGGTGAACTTCTAGATCCAACTCTGACACTAGAGAGTCAGGTGGACTCCATGGAGTGGACTCCCATGGGGCAGATGTGGCTGGCCTGCAAGCTATGGACAGGGATAATCCGGTCAAAATAGCTCATAGGCTGAATGCACCCTATGAGGAATTGCTTTTGGAGATGACTTGGAAGCTGCTGCTAGTGCAAAATGTTGTACATGTACAGACGGGATAAAATCATTAGTGCCCAAAGGCCATTAATAAAATGTCATGTTTTAACTTAGCACCAATGCTGATTTCATTTTGGTGCCAAGTTAAAACATGGCTTTTTATTAAAGCCTTTGGGAGCCCTGGTGGCATAGTGGTTAAATGCAGTACTGTAGTAACAAACGTTGTAAATTCAATCCCAGTGGGCTCCAAGGTTGACCCATCCTTCCTTCCTTCCATAGTTCAGTAAAATGAGTACCCAGCTTGTTGGGGGCAATTAGCTAACACGTAAACTGCTTAGAGGGTGTTTTGGCACTGATAAGTAGTTTAGAAATAGAAGTGCTATTGTTATTTGGGTCCTATGACTTTATCCAATTTGCATGTGTTCATGGATTTAACTGTTAGAACTCATTATTTTAATGTGTTTCAGAACTGTGCATTAGCTTTTCCCAAGTGAAAGCCCCTCCCTCCAGCCCAACTGCCATGGCCCTGCCCTTCGAAGGAAGAGAAGAAGAGGCAGGCAGAAGTCCATCAGGCCTGGGCCCAGAAGCAGGTGAAAGGCCCTCCCTCCAGCCCAACTGCCACCACCCTGCCCTTGGAGGGAGAGAAGAACCAGCAGTATCTGCTGGATTTAATCCCTAACCCCACTGCCATTCCCTTTTCCTTATGTGTCATGTCTTATTTAGATTGTAAGTCTGAGGGCAGGGAACTGTTAAATTAACCATTTGTAAGCTGCTCTGATAGCCTTTGTGGTTGAAGAGCGGGGTATAAATAAATAAATAGTTTTGATTGATTTTATTGCATGCTTCCATTAGATCTTTTGATATAGGGTGGGATATAAATATATCAATGAACAAATGAACAGATGTACATACATATAAACAAACATGATAACTAGATTTTAGAAATCTTACAGAAGTGTTATCTGATAATATTATACAAATCATATAATATTGGTTTTAAAGGAGTTGTCTTGGTTGCCAATACACTTCTAAATTCAAAGTGCTTGCAATGAAATTTAAAGCTCACAATAGTCTATGACTTTGAAATGCAGCTATGCCCCAATTAATGAAGTAGATATGTTCTTAGGCATTTTTTCTTTAACAGAAAATGTTGTATCAGAGGCAGCGATAACATGGAAAGAATACATATATGCTTCTGCACCATGAAGAAGCAAAAGAAAAAGAAGGCAGGGGAGGAGGAGTTGTTCAACATATTTCAGCAAACTTTTTATCAAATACTAACAATATGCAAGTGTAAAATTAAACAAACAGGTCAGGAAAGCCTCACAGAAGTAAACAAGAACATCTTCAATTTTCTATAGACTACTTGATTTTTTCCCCCCAAAAATGCATCCAGTGGTGATTGTTTTTCTTTCAGCAGCCTTCACTTTTTTTATTATTTCCATTTTGGTGACCAGACGTATCAAATTATGTTTCTTTAACATGCTGGGCAGGAGAAGCTGGTGAGACACCTTAATCTGCTCTCCCTGTTAATCTGTTTTGTTCTTTCTTCATGCTGAGTAAGAGATTCTGGAGGCAGTTGCTCTTTCTCTTCCCTGTTATAGGCAGGCACACATGGCTACAGTAGAATCAACTAGAGAATTCCCATTCTTTCCCAGCTCGTTTTATACATTAAAAAAAAAAAAAACCAAAAAACTGTAGACACATTGCTTCAACCTGGCACTGGAAGTCTGTATTCACTATCCTCCCAATGCTGCTAAACTCCTATCAGATATACAGAGGAGAGGGAAGAAAAGGAGTGGAGCATAAAAAGGCTTTGTAAAAAGGAGCTTCTTTTCACAGACTTTAAATGAGGAATGCCTGTATATCTTTCATGGAAGGGCAGTTGAGGTACCAACAGCAATATCAATAACACATTTCTGTGCCACTTTATAGTGCTAAGCACTCTCTAAACTGTTTACAATGTGTTAGCTAACTGCCTCCAACAAACTGGGTACTCATTTTACCGACCTACAGAAGGATGGAGGGCTGAGTCAACCTGGAACCCTGCAGCATTGAACTGACAACCTTGTGGCTTGCAGTACTGCATCAAACCACTGTGCCACCAGTAGGGCACACTGTCAGTGGTCCTTATGTACACATTAAGCTTTGTGTGGTTCATACCATTGGTTACTCCATGACTGAAGTGCTGCCCTGCTAGTAGAACTTATTTCTGCCAGTGGATTTGCATGTCTGTTTCTCGTAATAGCCTCTACCAGCCTTCAGTAACAGTTTGGTTTTCTTTCTTGGACCTCTGTGGGCTCAGGTACATGAGCCAGGACATGCTGGCTTTCTGACAGCATATCCTAGCTGAGGATCAGGACTATTGTTCCCCTGTTCCCTCCATGAAGGGAGGAAGTCCTGGTGGCCATGCTGGCCCTTTGCCACTGCCATTTTCCTTGCTGACTCAGAAGGCAGGAAGGGTCCCCTCAACATGTGACTGAGGCCCTCTGCATGTAAGGAGCTTTGGTCACATGCTGCAGGACTCCTTACTGCCTTCTGGGAGAGTGTGGACACATGGGGCCCCCTCTGTTTTTTGTTGGTGGTAATGAAGTAAACCAGGTATTTAAAAAACAAACAAACATTCTATTAGACTCTACTCTGCCTTCCTCCTGTCTGAACACCATATCTGCCCTGAGGGTGGTGAAGACTGCCTAGGAGCAGAACAGGGAAAATGTCCTGCATCATATAGACTGTAGAGATCTGAAATGGGGGAAAGGTCGGGTATTTTGCCCATCTAGTCAAGCCCTGCATGTATTCTCCATTTGGGGGTGTCTCCAAAATGCTCTAGATAGTTGTATTTGTTCTCAGTGGATGGGTTACACAGATAAATAAGTGTTATGTAAACATATACTGAAGATTAAGCAAAGCTTTTTAAAAAAGTTAATTAATTTTTCCATCCTTTAGGTATATATGTAAAGTTTAAGTCATAGTCTCTCTTTCTCTCCTTTTTTTTTTAAATGAAACCACACAAAATACTGACTAAATGTAAGTGGCTCAAACTCCTCCAAAGATATTATACAACATTTCTGGTTAGATTAAACATAGACCAAAAATTAAATCAAGTTATGTTATGTATTCTTCATTTCCTTCAGGGAATTGAGGATTGGTGAAGTGTAAAACTCTAATTAATTATGTGTTATGCTAATGGATTTTAAATTAAAAGCACCTCTAGTTTAATGCTATCATCTTGCCAATTTTCCTTCAGCTTCATATTACACAATAAGATAACTGCATGTGCAGCTCAGAAAGGTGTAGACGGGATAAAAAAGCAAATAAAGTAATATGCAAGGTGTCACTCAATCTTCAAGAACAAAAACACATCAACTGCGTCTCCAAAGGAAATGTGTTTTTAAAAAGTGTTTGTGGTAATTCAGAAAATGAGGGATGAGAGAAAGATATCAGTTGCAGATCTCTGAAACACAAACAGATCTAGGTTCTTTTCACACACACACCTCTGTTCAGTCACAAACTGAAGAAATCCCTGTAATTTTTACTCAGCCAGTGAGCAATCCTTTCACCTATTTTTCTGAAAATTGCCCCATTGAGGTAGATTATAGGTTGGATACACCCACATAGTGGAATAAAGGAGGCCACACATCACAACCTTGCAGGAAACTGTCATCCTGAAGAATTAGCACTTAAGTTCAGTGAAACATTGAACAAGGGAGAAAGTGGAACAACCTTGGATGCTGAAAAAAAAATGACATGGGTTATATAAAATGTGTCTACAGAGAGATCTATATCTGAGTTTTGAGACTCAGTCTCTTTGCAGGATTTCCAGTAATGAGTAACTTTTGAATGTGTGTACAGTATATCCCAGCTTGTCCTAGATGGTAAAAATAATGCTAATGGAATTTGAGGAGAATACTTTTTGTCTCAATTCACAGAGATTCATGGTTTTTCAAAGGAGGGAGGCAAAAACCAGCACAGGAAAAGCCTTTGTGTCTTTTCCTGAGGTTTTTTGAATAACGTGAGGAAAAGTGCATTACCGCAGTATGGCACATTTTAAGCAAGGGAAGAAGTAGAAAGCTGATTGGTCAGATGTGCACGGGGGAGGGGTGGCTTTCTGGCAATGAAGTGGCAAGAATTGCCATTTTGGAGATTTGCGCTATCAATCATGCACTTTTTTGCTGTGCTGAGGTGACCAAACAGCTTTTTAAAGCAGAAGGTCACACTTGTGCACATTTGATTTACACTTAAAAAAATGCCATGCAGCTGCGACAACTTGTGGAGAATAATAAATGAGTAATTCATTCTTGGACACCATCTTGATTCACAGGCATGGCTGTGTGTGCACTTCAAACATGGATAGCTTTACATACCAGTGATTTTGCTGAAGGATTGTGGAGACGAATGCTGCCGTGAATTTGTGTTAATGAGCAGCAATCCACATTATAATATCTTCTCATCTAGACAAGCCCTTGGATTAACAGAAACGTGAAATTAAGATGAAAGAGGATAAAGAGAAAAAAAGGAAAAGGCGATAACAGCATAGGAGAAAAATAATATATATACTAGTGCTCCTTTCTTAAGTGCAATTTATTCAAATGGATATAATGCTAGGAAACCAACAACAACAAAAAGAGAGGTAGATTTTTATCTTAAGACATCACAAGTAGAATTCTGTTATCTTAGTGTGCTAAACTTGAAAGGGAATTAATAGCTTCTATTAAATCTCCAAGGAATTTTGATGGAAACTAAGAAACATTTTCTAAGACGAGCAATGCGTCTTGGATTTGTTAAATGCACCCCTTTTTCAAAATGTAAGAAACTGGAATATGAACGGAACAAGTAATAAATAACATTGTCATGTATTGGCATTTTCAGGACTTTTATCAGACACACATTTAATTTGTTTTTTTGGGTGGCTGTACCCATCCAGAACAAGTAAAAGGCCACCACCCAGGTTACACAAACCAGATTAGCTATTCAGTAAACAGCACCTCAGCCTTATCTGGATTCAGCATGACGTTGTTGCTTTTTGTCCACTCTCTTAGGGGTTCTCTACATGTGGGTCAAAAACTCCAAATGGAGTCCTGCCCCTCATATCTGAGCATTTGCCCCAAAGCCTTGCACAGTATTTATTCTGCAGAGGCATGTCAATACTTGTCTTCAGTACCTGACTGTTCCTGCAGAGTTTTGTCTGCCACTGCTGTCACCACTGCTGCTACTTCTGAAACCTTTTTAAAGCTCAGAAGGCACATTCCCAACTGAAGGGAGAGGTTTTCTCCCTTCCCCTGGCTGGGCAGCACTGCCTTTGCCTGCTTTCCTGCTTGCATGTCATAGGAAGAGGCTCTTGAAGGAAGCTACAGAAATGTTTGAAGCAAGTGACACCCAAGCATGTGTGGGTGGAAGCAACATTGCCAAGCCAGGAGAAGGGAAGAAACCTCTCCCTTCAACTGGGAACTTGCCTCCTGAGCTTTAACATGTTCATGGTGGTAGTGGTGAACAAAAATGCAAAGAAAACACCAAATCCAACATACTCCACATCAAGTTAAAATGCCCCCAAATGCCCCAAATCTGAGCCAAGTGATTGCTCCAGATTTGGGGGAAATGACATACATTGTGTGGCCTGATCGCTGCACATTTGGGGGAATTTACAGGGGGATTTGGGGTTTTTAATAGTGTAGACAAGCCCTTAAACACCAGTTTTGTATATCCACTGCCTCAACTGAATTAGGTGGTAGTGAATAGTAAAGTAGGACATCATCATGCTGATGACACTCATTTCCACTCCCTAACCTCATCCAATAGCTCCATGTAGATATGAAATGCACAGAATATAAGATGGAACCTTGTGAGACCCCATAGAAAAAAATCCCATATGGCTGACCAGATGTCTTACAGCACCACCACCAAACCCATTCTAGAAATGTCTTTTCAAATAGGTTCTACCTCAGTCAGTGTTTCTCCAGACAACCTATCCAGGAGGATATGGTGAGTGATGGTATAAAAGACAACAAAGGTCCAAGAGTATGAGCATGATTCTCATTCCTCATTATAGGTGATCCACCAGGGTGACAATGGCAGTTTCTATGCTCAAACCAGGCCTGAAACTAAATCGAAAATGTTGCCAGATCAGTGGTGTTACTAAGGCCGGTGTCACTCCTCTCTCTGACAGTGTCACCTGGTGCTGTTTGACCTCTCCACACTCCCCTAGTGCTGCCACAGAGCCAGATAATCATTTCCATGTCTGGAAATAAGTAGAATATGAATCACTTCCCAAGATTTCCAATTTAAAGTGTCTCAAGACTAGAAGAAAGGCCATGAACAGATAGATCAATAGTCTGAGCCAGCATAAAAGGAAATGGAGACTAGACAGATAAATGCTTCTGGTATTTTTTTTAAAAAAATGCATTATATGCTTGTACGCATATAATCAACTGTATGTAGAGAAGATGTCTTTTATTACATTTCTCAGCATAATCTGATTCCAATATATTTAATGATTGCTATTAACCTGCAGTAAACAGAAGCTTTATTTGACTCTATTAATTAGGTAAACAATATTGTTTTCTCTCAATGCTTCATCTCTTTAATATACTAGCAATACAAAAAACAGGGCACATTCTTCTCCAAATTATACCTTTGGCTATATAACTGTCTATGAACTCTAAATTGTTGACATACACCCTTCACTTAGGTTGCCTTCCACTGAAAACTTCACGACTATAAAATAGGCAATTCATTTTAGTGATTGCTCCCTCCTTCTAATTAATTATCAACATAATCTGTTTTAATGACAGCTAATATTGACACCAGGGTTTATAAAGTAAATCACTCTAGTTACAGTTTTGTTCTACTGATCTCTGTGTTAAACAAAGTAATGTATAATTCATACATTTGAATATATGTTAAATGTGACAAAGAGAACCGAAAAGAGCATTTGAAAATCAGATGCTTTCACAACAAGGATTTGAACAACC
Source organism: Gambelia wislizenii (assembly GCA_030847615.1). Taxonomy (NCBI): domain Eukaryota; kingdom Metazoa; phylum Chordata; class Lepidosauria; order Squamata; family Crotaphytidae; genus Gambelia; species Gambelia wislizenii. The sequence goes on along the minus strand of JAUMIR010000008.1, from coordinate 29,024,368 downwards.
CATTTCAATATTTTAATTCACATTTTAAATGTTCCACATTTAACCATAATTAATTAAAACACTTTTTATTTAATGTTAAAGGGATATAGAAACATGATATATTTGAGAGGATTTAGATAAAAATGAAGCAAGAAAATAATAGTTAGAATGGTTTAAGAATTTAAAAGGGAGGAAGGAAGAGAGGTATTTGAATATCTGGTGAATGTGTTTTGATTGTAAATGGGAAAAATTAAAAAAAAATTATGCAAACAAAGATATATGTAAAATAATTTTTAAAAGACTATGACATCGTTCTTGTCATCAACTAACAAAGATAACAAAAATGTACTTGAAGCGTCCTATCATCTCAATTACCGTATTGCTACATGTGGTAAGAATCATGCTATAGCTGAGAATTCAATATCTCCTTGTATAAAAGATGCCATTCTGTGTATGCTTAGAGAATATGTGTGGAAAATGAACACTATCCCTCTTTCAAACAATACAATAGCTCAAAGAAGTCAGGACATGACTGACAATGCTGAAGTGACACTAAGGAGATTTTCAGATGGGGCTTATACTGCGGGACAGGCATGGGACAGGGTCAATAAAGGGAATGTCGTTCAGATGACTTCAACCTCTTCCATCCTGCTCCTTCATGAGGAAAAATCATGAATAGAACACCCCTTCTGTGCCTGTCACAGAAACAGGGATGTGGGAAACAGGTCCCTGTCCCTGTTCCGCAATGACAGGCACAGGGGAGGAGCTCCATGGCAGGAACTTCCTGTCACGATCGGGACAGGCAGGTAAGTGCCACTCTTCTCCTCCCCTCCGGGTTCCTTGTTTTATTTTAAATTTAGTTTGTTTCTGTCTTTGACAGCTGGGGGGGGGTTACTTTGAGTTTCCCTCCCACTCGTTTTCTCCCAAGAATGAGCAGGATTTCCAACAGCCGGTCGTAAAAGCAGCCTTATGATGGCTGCATTTATGGCTGGCTGGAAAAGAGGGAGGACACCCATTCCTGGATTGGAATGGAGGTAAGAGTTTGAACATATACCTCCATTCCATTGCAGGAATGGGAGAGGAGGTGGCGGGGCAGCAATGGGGCATTTTGGCCCCATCTGAAAATCTTCTAATAGGTAGAATTAAAAATAGTAAATTATTTGCTCTTCAAGTTTATGAAAGCACAGATGTTGCTTATTTTGCTGGTTTTTTTCTGCTATAGCAAGGTAAATGAAGTTGAAGAAAATGTTTTGCTTTGTCATCCTCTGTCAGAGCACACAAGAGGTGAGGATATATTTAATGCTATTGATTGTTATTTCAAAGAAAAGGACATTAATTGGTCTAATTATTGTGGGCTATGCACTAATGGGGGCAAGTCTATGTCAGGTTTTTACTCAGGTCTTTGCAGGCATGCCCACAATATAACCTGGAGTCACTGCTGCATTCACAGGCAAAGCCTAGCATCTAAGCACCTCCCTGCTGAATTACAAATCATTCTTGCCAAAGCTGTTTCAACTGGTTAATTTTATAAAGTCGAAGTCCACAAACTTGAAGATTTTCAAAACACTGTGTGAAGAGATAATGAGTCTTCATTCTACCCTATTCTTTCATACAGATGTAAGGTGGCTCTCTCACGGTAAAGCACTTACCTGACTGTCTGAACGTAGACATGAGGGCCAGGGGATTTTTTGAAGACATTCCTTTCCAGATTGTTTCCAAGTTACATGACTGTGATTGGCTCTTGCATACTTATTAGATATTTTTCTACAAATAAACAATCTAGATTTGGCACTTCAGAATAGTTTGATAATTATGTTAAAAGTTTCATACAACATTGAATGTAGGATTTTTTTTTAAAAAAAATAGATTTTTGGAGGTCATGTATTGATAAAGACCAACCTGAGATATCTGAAACTTTACACAGTTTCCTATCTGAGAAAACACTACACCTCTCCCAGGAAATGAGCAAGAAAATAACGAAACAACTAAAAGGGCTAAAATATTCTTTTGAGAAGTACAGAACAAGTGGATTGCAAATCCCTTTGAAGAAGAATACTTCCAAACTGCCAGATTATCAATCAAGGAAAAAGAGAAGTTGATCGAAGATTAATTCAAAGAAAAATCCCTTATTAACTTTCAGGTAGATATCATCAGGCACATATACTCAAGCAATGGTGGTCTAGTACATGCACACACACTTGGGCAATGGTGGCCTGTTACACACACATAGGAGATTATCACACTACAATGTTGTAGCACTATTTTTCCACTTTAACTGCTATGGCTGCCTCCTGTGGAATCATGGGATTTGCAGTTTAGGGAGGGGCATTTAGAAATCTTAGCCAGAGAGCTCTTAGGCCTCACTAAACTAGAAGCCCCAAAATTCCACAGGAGGCAGCCATTAGCAGTTAAAGTGGAACAGTAGTGCTATAAGAGTGTAGTGTGATAAAGTTCATTGACTTGGGCAATAGTGGCCTATTACATGCACGTACATTCAGATGATAGCACCCTAGTACACACACACTCTTGGGTGATGACAGCACATTACATGCAAACACAATCAGGTGATGATGGCCTAGTACACGTACGTACACACACACACAGAGGCAGCCTATTATATACACATACATGTGGATGATGGTAGGGTACACATACTTGGGTGATAGCAGCCTAGTGCATGAACACACACTCAGACAATGGCAGCATAATGCATGCACGTGTCCTTGGGCAATGGTGGCCTTCTACATGCACACACACTTGGGAGATGGTGGCCTAGAACATACACACATACTTGGGATACTCATCCAGCCCCAAACACACACAAGGTTAAGGAATACCAGTAATCAAATGATTGTAATGCAGAGAATGGCGTGAAATGGAGAAAAAGGCTGATTAGATGCTCATATGGCAAAGATCCAAAGAGTATTTGTGAGTGGGTGGCCAGGTCTTAAGTAACTTCTGAGTCCACTATGAAAGTGTGGCAGGAGTCCTTGACAAGGTGCTGATTTTAATGAAAATTTCCCAGACATTATCTGGTTCTAGATTTGTAATTTATAATATGTATTAGTTGTTAGCTGTTCTTAGGGCTCATCTACACGGGTCAGAATATGCTGGCTCCCTGACAGTGTAGTCTGATTGTGGATCTGGCCCATTTCTCCCTCATTACCTGAACAAAATGGGATAGAGTCCAGACTGCCATGCCGGCCCATCTCTTCAGCTGCCACCACTGCCTTCTCTGTCACTCTCTCCGAAGCCAGGAAGCCAACCAACAGCATGTGATCAATGTCCCCTGCATATTGTAGCAATGGGCTGGTATGCTGGTGTGGGCTGCTGTGGTCATGCAGAGCCCAATCCTTTTTTCTCAGGTGAGATTATTTTTCCTGGGTATTTTGCTAAAATATTTTATTGGGCTTTACCCCATCTTTCCCCCTGTCTTGCCCCAGGAGTTATGAGGACCGCCCTGAGTTAAAACAAGAAAAAAGCCCTGTGTTGTTTGAACTGCAGGGCTCTAAGACAGGGGCAGGATGGAAGGCCCATCTCTAAGGCCCATCTAGAGAAGGCCTTAGTCTTACTGATGAATTAAGTTTAAATTGTATTGTCTAGTATAATTAACTGAATCCCATTTTGCGAGAAAGGTGTATTGTAAAAATACAATGAATATATAAATAAGTAAAATATTTGTCAGTTTTTAGCCTTTGTTATTTTGATTAATCATCTTGTTTGCTGATGTTTGGTTTTAACGTAATTCGATGCCATGCCTTTTTGTCATGTCTGCAAGAGCCTGGTTGGCTCATGCATAATAAACTTCTTCTTTCAACTAGAACAAGCTTTTACTAATGTTGCTCCAGCAATGCCTCCCTTTGGTTCAGCTTTCCACAGTTGGCTATAGTCTCATTGCCATAGGACTAGATCGAGTTATTGAATGTATAAGCCAGAGAGTATTTGTCTGTACACGAAGTAAAAAGAAACCATGCTGGGACAGTCACCTTCAATGCTCTGCATTCAGTCTAAATTTACAGTAATAGACTCATACTCCAAGACAGCTTGCTGTGTTTGTTTGCAAACTGGTATGCAGTACTTACAAGTCTGTGGTTTTATTGACATATTCCTTTCCTTTCCTGTGGTTTTTAATTGAAACCCCCACTGCTCAGCCTAGCTCCTGAAGGTTAGGGAACAGAAGTCTTGCACTTACCTTAGCATTTAGAGAATATGAACATGTATAGTAAAGACTGGTTGCTTGACTCTGAAATACGTTGTCCAATTTAAATGAGTACTGAAAATACATAGACCAATTTAGAGGAGGAGGGTTTTGGTAATGTGTATTCAATTATGTGTGTATTGGGTACAGGCAAAATGTTGTAACTAATTAAATGAACAATAAAAATAATAGTGGGGAACAGACCTACCATTATGTTGAGTAAGTTAGTGTCAGTTCCCTGCTAGATTAAGGCATGACAGAATTTTACTGCTATTTCTGGTTCTTAATCCTATAAGGTTATAATCTCAAGAATAGTTACATGAAAGCAAGACCCAATGCACTCTGTGAAGAATATAAACTTTTTTTTGGCAGATACTGATAATTTATAATGCAATCCTAATCATGTGTACTCAGAAGAGAGTAAATATGTTTATATCACCTATAATTTAGGTCGAGTATATCACCTATAATTTCTATAATTACCCTCAACATTCCATAACTATTGTCCAATTAGGGCTGCCTGATCAGCAGTATCCTTTTCTAGGAATTCTAGGGTCAAACCTGAGACAAATATACCCCATATTGCCCCCATCTCAGAGCCCTGAGGTCCTTGTGACTCAGGGCTTTGGCCTCATTTTCCCCCCTGACAGTCTTCATCACCCCAGGTGAAGATATGAGGCTCAGATGAAAGGAATGCAGATAGAACCCGATACATCATTATAAGAAAACTAGCTGTACCCAGTGTAACATATGTCTTTATAGAGGATTTGGAAGGTTCACACAGTTCAGCTACATGCTATTATTGTGGGAAAAAAATACCACCAAAATCTATACAACCATTGAGCGACCACCTAGCTGGCTGACACTCCCACCCTGGACTCACAGGCCTCTGTGGCACGGAAGCTTCTCCTCTTGTGCTCCCACAGTGAGGCATATAGCGGAGGTGGAAGGGGGGGGTTCTGTTTGGGCTCCGGTAGTCCTTGCCATGGTTTCTGAGTCAGCCACCCTCACTGCCACCCTTCCCCCCATGCTGGGATCATGGAGGTGGCCACTGTCTCACTGCATGCTCAGGTGAGTAGCTGGTAATAGGACCCTTGTGAGCCTGGGGGTGTAGATGCAGATTGAGTAGCAGGAGTGGATTGTGAAGTGGAGAAGGAATTTGCATGTGGGTGGTGATTGGATGAGGGAGTGAGATGTGGGAGGGGATTGGTTGGGTATGTTTCCTAAGCAGCCAATCAGCACACTGGGAAAAGAAACATGCCCAACAGTATATACATATACACACACTCCAGTACCACTGGCCAAAAAAAAAAAAAAAAAAAAAGGATCAGGCCCCATGTGTCTGCAGGACCCCATCCTGTAGGCTGGCTTTCACTGCTGCTGTGATCTCCCTCACTCTCTGTAAGGAAGGAGTCCTGCAGCATGTGACCAGGTCTGGTTGCATGCAGGGGAACACAGTCACATATTGCAGGCTCCCTTCCTGCCTTCCAAGTCAGTGAAGAAAATGGTGGTGGCTGCAGTGGCAGGGTTGACATGCTCATCAGGACTTCCTCCCATTCTGTGGAGGGAATGGGGGAACAACAAGCCTGATCCACAGGCAAGATATGCCAGTGGGGAGGCAGCATATCCTGGCTCATATATCCATGTTTAATTGATCATTGCATTAGTCTAACTGATCATTGCATTAGAGCCCCAAGCAGTATGTTCTTGTCATGCCACAGGACTGATCCTTGTGCTCTCATTGTAGTGGGCCAATATAATGTCAGAGTGAGGGCATGCAAGGATTAGCAAACTGTAACAGGCATGAGGCCAAGCCAAGTAAATGGAAACAAAATTTGGGTAAACCACAACTAACCCGTCAATTAGGTTAGCTAGAGTTTACCAGGTATTTTTTTTTTAATCAGATAGCAAAATGTGACTGGTCACTGTAGCAGTTATTGTCATTCTTACTAAGACTCACGTCTCATGTGGGAATGTAATGCACATGAGATACAGGGAGCTTTTTCCCTAGGCTTTACACAGCTGCTGAGGTTTGTGGAAGGCTGACCACTAACCATCAGGTTGATTTTCTTTAAAGCCCAGAGCAGCTTTATGGTAAGTAGACTCCCTGGTGCTCTACCTTCTATCTAGTGCCAAATGGCATGATTGGCCCAATTGCATGCCCCCACAGTCTATTTTTTATCTCCCCCCACTCTTCCTGTTGCAACAATGTTGTACAAACAGACTGCACAGGCAGATTTTTGTTGCACTACCTTTCATGCTGAATCAGAAAACCCTTGGACCATTTGGGAACACAGGGTGATTCCCCAAAGTTTGCACGCATGCACGCACACACACACACACTGCCTTTTCCAGTGTGTTGATTGGCTGTTCAGGAAACACACCCAGTCAATCACCACTCACATGCAAATACCCCTTCCACCTCACAACCCACTCCTGCCACTCAATCTGCATCCCCAGCCTCACAAGGGTCCCTCCCTCCCCTCATTCCCTCAGCCACAGGCTGCAATGGGATCCAGACAGTCAACCCGCAGTGGTGGGATGCCGCTGCTGCCACCACAACAGAACCCAGACAGTTAACAGGTGGTGGCCATGGGCCACCTGCGACAGGACCCAGGCAGTCAACTTGTTGTGAGGTCTACTGGGCAATTTTTTGGGGAGTTTTTCAACAGTGTATGTTACACCAGGTACAGCTAGATTAATATTAATTCCTATACCAAAACAAAACTTTCCTCTCCAATGACACTCTCAAGGAGATTTATCTTACCAGCTGGAGATCCAAAGAAGCAAAGTAATTTTCTGAGACTTCAACTGGCACCCTGAGATCTAGATCTCCTCCATCAAAATAATCTTAGTGGGATAATTTAAGTCTTGCTGCTGGTGGGGTAGAATCAGTTTTGCAGACAGGAAAACAAAAACTTTACTATAGATTTTCTTTGGGAAAAAAACCCAAGAAAAATCTATGGATGCCAGCTGTGAAAGCCTTCAACTTCACAAAAAATGTTACTTGTTGTGCCCAAGGGACAGGTCACTAATAAAAATGCCCCAAGGAGGAATCAGATGTGACCTTCACATACAAGAGGTAATTGCCATTATGACTCCAATGACCAAATGCTAGGAACAGACAGTAGCAGTGACCTTCACTATCAGCTTCTTATGCATTTTCCCACCTACTCCTAAATGGCTCACCTTTGGGGGTGCATAGGAAATGGACCTTTAGCCAGTGGGACATGTGCAGACTAATGCAATGATTAATTAGACAGTTAGAAAGTTCCCCATTCCCAAACAATAACTTTGATCCCCCTCACTCAAGCAATTGTGTATTCCTGTCTGCTAAATCCCAAGAGCTGCTATCTTTCATATTTGAACAATCATATGATTCAAGTAATGCTTACAGTTTATTCCATGATAATTTGACTAATGGCTTTATCACACAAGAACATCAAAACATATCTCAGAAATGTATGGTTAGATTTAATGTTCCATGGTCTTACTTGCAAGAAAGCTCTGCGACCGACCAGTTGGACTGGTTGTTTTAAATCCATCTATTACAGAAAACTTGGGTTGTCTAAATGCCAAAAATACTCCTCACCAAATGCGAGGAGAAGACAACCTGTCCTAATGGCAATTCATGTTGTTTTACTGTATTGTGAAGGGGGGGGGGGGGTCAAGACCGGCAAAAACTCTGTACAAAAAGTCTTAGTGGCTTTCCCAGAGTTTTTTTTTTTAAAAAAAAACAATGAGAGGAATGTGCATTCCTGCTCATTGGGACAAGCAATTTGATACGAATAGCTTTCCCATATGAGAGGAAGTGCAAACCTGATTGGCTAGATGGCTGAGGGGGAGTGGGGCTTGCTAACAGAGTAAGTGCCCAGAGCCACCATGTTGGATTTTTGCCTAAGGTGATAAAACAGGGTATTTTTCACTTTTTTTTGTTTTTGTTTTTGTTTTAATAAAGGCAAAATATCACTTGTGTGAACTATAGAAATAGGTTATAAAAAAGTTCAGCTGCAGCAATTTTAAAACACAACTAATTCACTCATGGCTGCCATCTTGACTAGAGGGCATGTGAAGTTTATGGGAGTTGCAATCATTAAGACAAGTTGCAGCTGCTATGAATTGCTACTACTGTGGAGCAATCTGTTTCTTTTGGCCTCATATAGGAAAGCCCTTGGAAACTTTAATATGCATGAGTATTACCCCAGCGGGGCTTAAGTAATCTTACAGGACAATTCGGTTCAGAGGGAAGGATAGGAAATATATTTTGGTTGCTTACATTTTCCTACAGAAATATCTATGTAACACCTGCTGAGACCATCAACCTTTCTTCCAGTCAGCCATTTCTGGTGGTGTAGTGGTTCAATGACAGTACTGCGGCCACAACATTGCAAGTTTGATCCTAGAGGGATCCAAGGTTCTCTCCGCCTTCCATCCTTCCATAGGCTGGTAAAACAGTTACCTAGCTTGTTGCAGGCCAATTAGCTAACACGTTGTAAACTGCTTAGGGAGTGCTTTGTCACTGATAACCAGTATAGAAATAGAAGTGCTATTGCTATTTCTGATATTTGTGATACATTTTTGAATGGAAAAAAATGTACAAAAATCATGCAGAAGTTTTCAACATGTGTACACATATTTTAGTCAATGGAAAAATGCATACAGATATGCTTTTAGAAAAAAATGCTTATGAAATAAGCACACTGGCTGTAGACATAGAAAAAGAATATTTTATATTTTTATATGTTTATATTTTTATATTTTTTTAATATTTTAATATTTTAATATTTTAATATTTTAATATATTTTAATATTTTTTATTTTATTTTTATTTTTTATTTTATTTTTATTTTTTATTTTATTTTATTTTTTATTTTATTTTATTTTTTATTTTATTTTATTTTTTATTTTATTTTTTTATTTTATTTTATTTTATTTTATTTTATTGTTTTATTTTATTTTGCATGTGAGAAGCATGAAAAGTCTCACAACCTGATATAAAACTGGGACAGTATACTAGCAGGATTCTGACAAAGGTAATCTGAATGAGAATGATATATTTTCACATCTACTACATTCATTGGGAATTACTCGAGTGAGACACAGGGGTTATCTACACAGGTTAAATACCCAACTTGCCCCTATCTGTGAGGCTGGAAGTCCAAGTGATGCAGGGCATTTGCCCTGTTCTGTCCCCCGGCAGTCCTTACAACCCTTGCGGCAGAAATGGGACTCAGAGGAAAGCTGGAGTAGGGCCCTTTACCACAGTTTAAAATAATACTTGCTTTAAATCATTTATTCCATGATGGGATAGATTGGGCCTCACATGTCCATGGGAGCCTGTCCAAGCAGGCCAGCCCTCACCACTGCTGCTGGACACCCTTACTCTTACAACTCTGGCTGGTCACATGCAGGGGTTTTGTCCCATGGTGCGGCCAGCTTTCCCTGAACTTCGCAGAGTGAGGAAAATAGTGGCAGTGGCAGCAGCTGTAGTGACGAGCTGGCATTTTGTTTGGACTCCAGCCCATTTCCTCCAGCTAATGGGGACCAGCCACTACCACAGCAAGGATCCTGGCCAGCGTAGATAAGCCCAAAGACTTCCGCTAATAACCCTCTCTCAACCAAATTGAAATGATGGGGCCTCATTGGTTGAAACAAATTCTCTTTTTTTAAAATTAATTTTTAAAATTAAAAAACATACAATTACTACATAAAACTTAACGAACATATATAACAGTGATTCCCTCCACCAAGGGATTTCCCTTTACATTCATCCCTCTTTCCAAAAAAATCATTGTTTCCAACTCAGGTTTGCTTCCTCTCCCCTTTATTAATACAAATTTTAAAAATTTACTCCATTTTTCACCAAAAACATTCTTATTTAGCCCTCCTTTTTTTCCCTTAACCATATTTGTTAATTTCTCATTTATACCTATATTCCATACTTAGAATCATAGAATCATAGAATTGCAGAGTTGGAAGATACCATGAGGGCCATCCAGTCCAACCCCCTGCCATGCAGGAAATCATGATCAAAGCATCCCTGACAGATGACCATCCAGCCTCTGTTTAAAGACCTCCAAGGAAGGAGACCCCACCACGCTCCGAGGGAGTGCATTCCACTGTCGAACAGCTCTTACTGTCAAAAAGTTCCTCCTAATGTTGAGGTGGAATCTCTGTTCCTGGAGCTTGCATCCATTGCTCCATGTTCCAATCTCTGGAGCAGCAGAAAACAAGCTTGTTCCATCCTCAACGTGACACCCCTTCAAATACTTAAACAGGGCTATCTTATCACCTCTTAACCGTCTTTTTTCCAGGCTAAACATACCCAGCTCCCTAAGTCTCTCCTCATAAGTCATGGTTTCCAGACCTTTCACCATTTTAGTCGCCCTCCTCTGGACACGCTCCAATTTGTCAATATCCTTTTTGAATTGTGGTGCCCAGAACTGGACACAGTATTCTAGGTGAGGTCTGACCAAGGCAGAATAGAGTGGCACTATTACTTCCCTTGATCTGGACACTATACTTCTATTGATACAGCCCAAAATCGCATTGGCCTTTTTAGCTGCCGCAACACACTGTTGACTCATGTTCAACTTGTGGTCTACTAGGACTCCTAGATCCCTTTCGCACGTAGTCTCATTCAGCCAGGTCTCTCCCATCCTATATCGATGCATTTCATTTTTTCGCCCTAAGTGCAGTACCTTACATTTCTCCGTATTGAATTTCATTTTGTTAGCTTTGGCCCAGCTCTCCAGTTTATCCAGGTCATCTTGAATTTTGATCCTGGCCTCTAGGGTATTAGCTACTAGGGTATTAGCTACTTGGAGTCATCTGCAAATTTGGTAAGTATGGAAATAATTCCCTCATCCAAGTCGTTGATACAGATGTTGAATAGCACTGGGCCCAGGACAGAACCCTAGGGCAACCCACTGGTCACATCTTTCCAAGATGAAGAGGAGCCATTGCTGAGCACCCTTTGGGTTCAGCCGGTCAACCAATTACAAATCCATTGAACTGTTAACTTGCCTAGCCCACATTTTACAAGCTTGTTTGCAAGAATGTCATGGGGAACCTTGTCAAAGCCCTTACTGAAATCAAGGTATGTGATGTCCACAGCATTCCCTTCATCTACCAAGCTGGTAATTTTATCAAAAAAAAAAAAAAAAAAAAAAAAAAGAGAGAGAGATCAGATTAGTCTGGCATGACTTGTTACTCTGAAGCCCATGTTGACTTTTTGTGATTATGGCATTGTCTTCTAAATGTTCACAGACTCTCTGTTTAATGATCTGCTCTAGAATCTTCCCTGGTATTGATGTCAGACTAACTGGACGATAATTGTTGGGATCCTCTTTTCCCCTTTTTGAAGATGGGGACAACGTTTGCCCTCCTCCAGTCTGCTGGGACTTCTCCTGTTGTCCAGGAGTTCTCAAAGATTATTGCCAATGGCTCTGAGATTATATTTGCCAGCTCTTTTAATACTCTTGTATGTAGTTCATCTGGTCCTGGAGATTTACATTCATTTAGATTAAGAAGGTATTCCTGTACTACCTCTTTACTTATTCTGTGCTGGATTTCCCCTATTGTGTCTTCTGTGCTGTTATCCTCAGGTTGGTCCCCCTTTACCTTTTCTGAAAACACTGAGGCGAAGAAGGTGTTGAGTAATTCTGCCTGTTCTCTCCCCTGTTAGCATTTTGCCATCTTCTCCACGTAGTGGCCCAACCATTTCCTTCTTCCTCCTCTTGCTGCGGACATACCCAAAAAAACTCTTTTTATTGTTCTTAATCTCTCTAGCAACCCTGAGCTCATTCTGTGCTTTAGCATTTCTGACTTTACTCCTACATGTGTTCACTATCTGTTTGAATTCTTCTTTGGTGATTTCCTCCTTTTTCCATTTCTTATACATGTTCCATTTAAAACTTAGCTCTGTTGATATTTCTTTAGTCAACCATCCTGGTTTCTTGAGACACCAGCCATTTTTCTTCCTCAATGGTACTGTTTGAAATTGTGCCTTCAGTATCTCCCTTTTGAGAAAGTCCCATCCGTCTTGAGGTCTCTTCTCTTTTAGTATTCCTGACCATGGGATCACCCCCAGTATTTCCCTGAGTTTATTGAAATCAGCTCTCCTAAAGACAAGAATGCATGTCTGACTATGTCTGGCTTCTCCTTTCCATTGTATAACAAACTCCAGGAGAACATGATCACTCTCACCTAAGGATCCCACCACTTGCACTCCATTAACCAGGCCATCCCTGTTGGTTAGGATCAGATCTAAAATAGCTGACCCCCTTGTTGCCTCTTCCATCTTTTGGACCATGAAATTGTCTTCCAGACAAGTAAGGAATTTGCTAGACCTTGAAGTTTTGGTTGAGTTAGATTGTCAGCAAATATCAGGAAAGTTGAAGTCACCGATCACTACTACATCTCTCCTTTCTGTGTGTGTGTTCATCTGTTCTAGAAAGGCATCATCCAATTCCTCCGTCTGACTTGGAGGTCTGTAGTAGAGTCCCACAATAACATCCGTGTTGTTTCCCTCCCCTTTAATTTTTATCCAGATGCTCTCCACCTGGCTTCCAGTATTGATGTCATGGATCTCTTCACTGGTGTAAATATCCTTGACATATAATGCTGTTCCTCCTCCTTTCCTGTTTGGCTTGTTTTTCTTAAAAAGGTTATACCCCTCTATTCCTACATTCCACCCATGAAACTCGTCCCACCAGGTTTCAGTAATACCTATTATATCATATTTGTTTTATAGTGCTAGGAGTTCAAGTTCACCTTGCTTATTTCCCATGCTCTATGCATTAGTGTAGAGACATCTGAGACCATGTGTTCCCTTTACTTGCTGCCTGTGCAAGTTTTTTTGCCACCCACTATTGGGTCCTTGCACTGTTTGCCTTGTTCCCTCTATGACAGCTTGAGTATTTTCTCCAGCTCTTTTGCCTTCCAGAATACTGTCTCCCTCCCCCATATGACTCAGTTTAAAGCCCTCCTGATCAAATTCTTGAGACTGCAGGCAAAAGCGTTTCTGCCAACTGGTGTGAGATGTGCCCCATCTCTTGCCAGAAGTCCCCCCTCATGGAAGCGCAGCCCATGATCCAAGAATCCAAATTGTTCTCGGTGACACCATCTATGGAGCCAGTTGTTTACATCGGCTATTTTCCTCTCTCTTCCTGGACCATGCCCTTCAACTGGCAGAAGAGACGAGATGACCACCTGTGCATCCATTTCTTTCAGCTTCCTCCCCAGAGCCTCATAATCTCTTCTTATCTTGGGAAAGCTGTGCCTTGCAGTATCATTGGTTCCCACATGGACCAAAAGGAAGGGGTAATGATCCGTAGGCTTGATGAGTCTTGTTAGCTGCTCTGTCACATCATGGATCTTTGCCCCAGGGAGACAACACACCTCCCAAGACATCTTGTCAGGCCCACATACCACTGCTTCTGTACCTCGCAAGAAAGAGTCTCCCACCAACACCACACGCCTCCGCCGAGGCTTCGCAGCTGCTGTTCCTTGCAGTGGTCCTCTCAAGGTCCCCTGCTTTGCCTGTGAAGTCTGTCCATGCTGTTCTTCCTCATTGTCCTTGATAAGAGAGAGGGCTTCGAATCTATTCTGTAGCTGCAAGCTGCTCGAAGTATCACTGGATTTTCTTGTTCTGTGTGTGACATTCCTCTAGCTGTCTACCTCCTGTGTCTGTGGAGTGACCCTCTCTTCCCCAGCCAGTTCCTCTGTGCGGTCCACGTCCAAGAGTGTTTGTTCTGTTCTGTCCAGGAAAACCTCTTGCTCGCGAATCTGTTGAAGTGTAGCTACCCGTGTCTCGAGCAGCTGGGCATGCCTATACTTCATCATACCATTCTTCTATTTTGTATTCACCTTATATTTTCCATTTCTTTGCTATTTATTAACCTTGCTGCTGTCAGCAGATTTGTTAGCAAATCCTTAACAATTTGAGATTCTTGTATTTTTTCACAATATGACAATAATGCTATTTCAGGGCTGTACATATTTGCAATTCCACCACATATGAATATACGTTCCCAATTCTTGGCATCCCCTCCAACACTGTGCTGAATACTTTTTACCTATTTGATTCAATATTACTGGGGTTAAATACCATCTCCATATAATCTTATAGTAATCTTCTTTTATTCTTACTGATAATGTTTTCAAATGTTGCATATTCAATATTTTCCCCCACTTAGATTCGTCTATTACAGTTGGTACATCTGTTTCCCAAACATCTTTTAAATAATCTTGTACTTCTTCATTATCCATTAACATCTTATATATTTTGCTTGTGATACCCTTTATAACGTTTTTCTCTTGAATAGCTTTTGTAATCAATTCCTCAAATTTTGTACTTTTTCTACAACTTCCCTCCTTTAAACATTTTTTTTGTCCATCTTTCTAACTGTATCAGTTTAAACCATATAAATCATTGCTCCTTTAATATTTTTTCCATATAATTTTTATCTTTCATTTCCCCCATCCATTCCTTCAACCTTATTATTTCTTGTCCTCCTAATTTTGCTTCCACTTCATTTTTTAAATTTGCTGGGAAACCCTCTAACTATATTACCGGCGTTAATGGAGATGTTCCTGGAACTAATACTTTTTTATATTTATTCCATATATCTAATATATTTTTTAAAGAGACAGATTGTATTGTTTCCCTAAATTTCTTTTTTAGTTTACAAAAAAAATATATTTCTTAATTTTAACTCTATCTCTTGTTTATTTATTTCCATCCATTCCGTTTCCTTCACTTCCGCAACACTATCAATAATATATCTCAATTGATTTGCTATGTAGCTTTAGATTAGGTAGGCCTAAACCTCCTTTTTTTTAGATTTATACCATCTATTTTTTATTGATTCTTGATCTTTTGCCTCCATTACAATAATTATTTATCATATTTTGCCACTTTTTTAATTCCATCTCTGATACTTTGAAACAGATTCTCTACCTATCTTTTCTGCTGGGGGAAAAAACACAACACTTTGCCTTTTTGACATTCATTGAAAAGAAGACTCACTATCAAGCGTCCCAATCCTTAACCCTGGATTACCCTGGGTTATTTTGTCAACAGGCTTTCTAAGCTACTGCCAAGCAAGACAAAAACACTTTGTTCAAAGATTTTGTAGCTTTAAGATACAAGGTCAAAAGAGGCCTCCTGTCTTGTCCATTAAGGGCATCAATAAAACCTCCTCCAATATGCTCTGGCAAATATTATTCAATATTCTCTGGCAAAGTAGAAGAACTCTGAAAGGATTTTAGTCCTGTCTTTAATATTAGATAAAACTTTAGTGAAAGACTAGATTCTGACATGCCTGTTACAAAATAGCTACTAATAAACACAACTAAATACTCCCACTGTTTTTTAAAGAAAAGGAATATCTGTCTATCCATCTATATTTCAAAACTCCTAAGAAAAGCAAAGGGAATATTTAAATGACTAGTATCATTTATCTAGGAGGTTACTACATTCCTTGTTTGATCCTAATTTTGATAAAGTGTGTGGTATTTCTTGGGATGTTCCTATTGCCAGATTTCTACACAAGCTAAATAATGTTTAGGGTTTAAGATTATGAGGGGCTCCAAATCCTCCAAAAAAACAACAACAACAAACAAACAAAAAAAAACATGGAAACATGGGAAAACAAATTCTGTTAGTACAATATGCATATTTTGTTACTACGGGCTGACCACCAAATACTCTGTGGGAAAAGCCCTCGTGGATTTTCTCAATTTTTTTTTTTAAATTCAAAATGAATTGTGCATTCCCGTTCATTGGGACAACCAATTTGCTTTGCTGTACTTTCCCGATAACAGCAGAGGTGGAAAGTTGATTGGTCAGACATGGGGGTAGAGCTTGCTGGCAAGGCAGCACCTGGAACTGCCATGTTGTATTTTCACCATAGCAATCATGTGCTGAGGCAATGAAACAGCTTTATCTCTTTTTTTTCTGTTTACTTAAGCAGAAGATCTCACTTCTGCACCTTCGATATGCTTTTAAAAATATACTGCTCTGCAGTGGCAACTGGTAGACTAAAAATGTGAGTAATTCCTCATGCCTGCCATCTTGATTCACAGGCATGCCCATTTGAACAACAAATGCATATGGCTTCACATGCCTGTGATCTTGAAAACACCATGGAAAGAGATGAAAGCTGCTGTGAATTGGCATTGCTGTGCATCAACCACATTTTAATGCCTCATATAGACAAGCCCCTGGTGTTGATATCAGTTCTTCACCATTTAAATTTATATCTTGAGAAAAAATGTGTATATTGAGTTGCACTATTCAGGGTTAGTTATTTGATTTTATCAAATGTGACAGAATAGAACGGGATAAGGTGCTAGTCATTAAACAATACCCATCCAACTTGAGGGTATAAGGGGGGGAATGCATGACTTCCTTGCTTCTAGCTAATGGTTAGAACCATTAAATATTTTGTATCCAATGCTTAACTAATTAGTTGTACTTCTAGTTATTCAATTTTTTTTAAAAAAAAACCCTATTTTTCACAACTAAAAGTTAACAGGAAAAAAACCTTATATGTAAAAAAAATCATTCTAACTCTATCACTTCTATTTATAAATCTGTGTTAATACTTCTTTAATCTATCTTGTTATTAAGAATATGTTAAACATACTTAGATTAAAAAAAATATTATAAGTATCTTTAATATAACATTTAAAATGAGAACAGGTTATTAAGAAT
Source organism: Gambelia wislizenii (assembly GCA_030847615.1). Lineage (NCBI taxonomy): Eukaryota > Metazoa > Chordata > Lepidosauria > Squamata > Crotaphytidae > Gambelia > Gambelia wislizenii. The sequence continues at coordinate 29,007,470 of JAUMIR010000008.1, read as the reverse complement.
ACTTTTTTTCTTGGTCCTCTTTTTTGCATTTAATTGTATAATCCCCAACAATTTAATTCCCTTTGATCATGTCATGATACCTATAATTAAAAATCATCACTCATCCAATCCGTACTTAATCTCATTACTTAAATCGTGCATATGGCCTTCTATTTTTTCATTTTATCATCAAGAATATATAGCCATTCCACTTTTTCCAAATCTTATCTTTAAGTCTATTAAACAGCTTCCCATTTTTCTATATTTCCTTTCTTCCAGTAAATTCATCAGATAATTGGTATTTGTCCTCTCATTCATTTTTAAAGGTGTTCATTGCTCCTCTTTCATAATATTTTCAAAAGCTGCTGTCTTTTCCTTCAGTTCTTTCTCAATCCTATCTGTATCTTTCAAGTCTATCTCAGTCAAATTAGAATGAGACATCAGAGATTCCACTTCAGATTTTCCAAATAAAATACTATTTTAAATCTACTCCTCTGTCTTCTCTTTTTCCACTCCATCTTATCTGATTTTCCATCCATAGGTGCTTTTTCTGCTTTCCAATCCATACACATATCATTTATACAGTGTTTGATCATCTACTTAAACATCTAGCATTACACTGGTACCATCCCAATATAACACCTTAGTTAAACAATGAAACATTTTCTGCTGAACTCTTTCCACATTCTCAACTCCCTTCAAGGAAAAATCCCTATCTGTTTTCTACCCAGCCCTGTCTCTCATTCTATCTACCCCTATCTCTCAGTTTAACAGACACACCTCTAGCTTTATATTCTTTCCTGCATAAGCCTTCTGTCAGAGCATTCCTTGAGCTGTTATTGGCTGGCTCTTTTAAGGCCATGGAGATAATAATTTAATTAATCTCTACAATTACAAAGAACTTCCTGACAGTGAGGGCTGTGGGACAGTGGAATGCACTGCCTTGGAGTGTGATGGAGTCTCCTTCTTTGGAGTTCTTTCAACAGACGTTGGACAACTATCTGAGTGGAGTGCTTTAGTTGTGCAGTCCTGCATGGTGGCTATTGAACTAGAAGGCTAGTTCTTTGATTCTATAATTGCGTGATTCTCTATTCCATTTCAGAGCAACGGCAGATACATCAAAGTGTTGTATACATTTACATTTTAACTTGTGCAATCATGTTATTATCTGAAACTAATGCCATGCTGTTAAAATTTAGATAAAGTGTCCTGCAATGCATACAAAATGTTCATTTGTCGAAGGCCATTAATTTAATTTCCTCAGAACAAGATTAAATGTAAGATATTTACATAATTATTAGTTGTGAGGTGTAGAATAGCTAATTAAATATTCTATCACATTAATTGGTATGAATTAACAGCACTTCCATGGTCCTTCTTATATGACTATTAATATTAAGCATATAAAATACTGGGATAAATGCTTACTTGTATGAAAGCTGCATTTTTGTTGTTGTTTTTTAAATGGCCAGATGCTCATCTCTGAATGAATGATTCACATTCCTAACTGTGGATGAACTTCTCTCAATACAAGCAATTGTATGTTATTATAATTTAACTAGTTAAATATCCTGTATTTATTATTACATTACTTCATTTCAACTGTACTCTTCCCCCGCCCCCACTTTGTCTGCATGTAATTATTGAATAAAATATACTTTCCTATTTTGAAATATTCTGTCAAGGAAAGAAAAAATGAAAAAGGCTGTTCACCCAGTTGTGGCATTCTTCATTCTGAGCTGGAAAAAAAAGACCTTTTACCTGCTAAGGTAAAAGAACACCTTTTACCTGCTAAGAATGGCCCAAGCTTCATTCAAAGCCATCTTCTTTTGTATCGGCATGTCTTAAAACATTAAACAAAACCATAGAATCATAGAATCATAGAATTGCAGAGTTGGAAGAGACCACGAGGGCCATCCAGTCCAACCCCCCTGCCACGCAGGAAATCTTGATCAAAGCATCCCCGACAGATGACCATCCAGCCTCTGTTTAAAGACCTCCAAGGAAGGAGACCCCACCACGCTCCGAGGGAGTGTGTTCCACTGCCGTGGCTCTGACTTACCATGTTCCTAGATTCAGATATTATAACATGGATGTGATCCTCCTCCTCCTTTGGGGCTTATTTTTGTTTATTGTTTTGCTACTTGATTTGTTTTCTTACTTGATAAGTAAGTTGTTATTATGGACTTTATCAGCGGAGGCTAAAATTGCACAATTCCGATGTCACAGTACCACAACCGGTTTCCAGCTATTGCATGATGTTGCCATTAAACCATGCACATTGTGTGCTCCAGCAGTCAATCAGGGGCCACTTTTAATTCACAGGTTAACCTGTGAATTCCTCTCAATATCACTGTTTTCACAGTATTGAAGAGCATGTGAAATCACATCCTGCTGTAACCACAAGAACGGGGGACCCTCTTTTCCTTTTCCCTTTCCTCAATGAGAAAACTTCCAGGTGAGAATGTGAAAAGGATATACAGGATGCTGTTTTAATGAACTGTCACCTGTTCTTACATTTTTATGTTTGTTTAAAGCATTTGTGTGTGAATTTCTTTCATTATTTATATGTTTCCAGTGTTTGTAAGCAAAGTTGCATCTTCTCATGAGAACCACCAAAATCGTGTCCATGCTAAATCACGGAAGTAAGTGAACATCTCCCTTAAAGGAGCAAGTGTGGCCCAGTACAAAGTGTCAATGCTGTGTTATTAGAAGGTCATACTGTGGTGAAAAGGCCTTTGCAGATTTTTACAAAGTTTTTAAAAATAATGTGTGGATATGCACACTATCGCTCACCTGGACATCCAATTTGGAATGCTGTGCATTCTTGGCTAGGGCAGAAGCAGACAGAGGATTGGTCAGATGTGCAGGTTGGGGGTAGGCTTGTATGGAAGTGACCAGAAGCACCATTTTTGCATTATGTATTGTCGAGTGTGCACTTGTTTGCTGCACTTAGGTGACCAAAGAGCTTTTTATAAGCAGAAGGTTGCATTTGCAAACTTCTGATTTACAAATAAAAAGAATATATAGTATATATCTATGAACTGTGCAGCAGCAACAACATGTGTGGAGAATAAGAATGTGCTGTGCGCTCAACCACCTTCTTGATTCACAGGCATTGCTGCATGTGCACTTCAAACACTAATAGCTTTGCATATAATAGATTTTGCAAAAAGACCATGGAGACAAATTAGTGCCGCTGCAAATTTGCAAGAACACACATCAATCTGCATTATATTTTCTCACCTAGACAAACCCTTCAAAATACCAACCACTGCTTTACAGATCGTTCTAAACACTCATGTTGGCAAACTCCTTTATGCCTAGATTGTGCTATGGGTGTTTTGTGGATCTCTCCATATGGATCAGGTTAGAAAAGAACTAGTTTAATCATTAGATACCATGACAAACATATCATCCTTGATGGTACCCATCTTTAGTTAACTTTGTTGAAAATAAGATGAGGACTCTGGTGACAGTTATTGATAAGCTATTGAACAAGACTCTCAGGACTTTTTCAGACAGGACTTACTGCACAAGGAGACTCTGGAACAGTTACGACACTGTTGCACAGCAGGTGGTCCATTTCATAGACTCATAGAGTTGGAAGATTACTTCCCTTGATCTAGACACAATACTTCTATTGATGCAGCCCAAAATTGCATTGGCCTTTTTAGCTGCCACATCACACTGTTGACTCATGTTCAACTTGTGGTCTACTAGGACTCCTAGATCCCTTTCGCACGTAGTCTCATTCAGCCACGTCTCCCCCATCCTATATCTATGCATTTCATTTTTCCGCCCTAAGTGCAGTACCTTACATTTCTTCGTTTCGGACAATGCCGTCCCTCTCTCAGCGTTATCTGTGACTGTTCCAGGTATGATTGCAGGCAGCTGCACCATTTTTTACTCATGAACAACTTCCATGAGTAAAAAATAGTGTGGCTGCCTGGAATCATACCCGGAACAGTCACAGATGATGCCGAGAGAGGGATGGCATTGTCCGAAATGGACCCCCTGCCATGCGACAGTGTTGTAACTGTTCCAGAGTCTCCTTGCGTGGTAAGTCCTGTCTGAAAAAGTCCTCAATAGCTGTTTACCTATGTGTTTTCTCACAGGTTATGATGCACAGGGCTTCTTGGCCTCCAGGTCTTCATCTGTGTATTTGAGGCCTCCTGCAGAAAGCTGTTATCAGATAGCCACTTTCATCTGTCTCTATGGCTTTCATGGAAGCCATGGGAACACTGAGACAACTGCAACCCCATTATATTTCCAACCACATTTTACTTTCATTGAATTGTGTTCATGTTGTGCCAAAGACACCTGGTGAAACACTTGAATTATAGTTGCCAGGTGAAAGGTGAAATAAGGGACTTCAACACCTTCAAGGCTTCAGCACCTGCTGAAATACCCTGTTCTATACAACTATTAAAGAGGTGGGAGCCCTAGATTTTCCTTGTTTTTTTTTTTCCCCCCCAGGCTGTGAGGCCATGTTCTGGAAGAGTTTACTTCTGACATTTCGCCTGCATAGCCCTGTCCCTCATTACAACTCTAACTTGAACTTACCGAAGAAATCCTAATGGATCAATATCTGAGAAGGATGTCAATGATCAGTTGTTGTTGTCCCACTTTTGTTTTTTTGTTCAAATTATCTTACCTGTGAGTGTGGATGGGAAGAATTAATTAAGCCACATTGCCCCTGTAAATTTTTTGAGTTTTTTGGGGGGACTTTAATATTAAGTGCACTGATGGGCTTTTACTGTGTAAATAGCATCAGGAGAGATAGTTTTGGTTGTTCCATCAAGGTATAGTTTGTTGTAAAGAGGAAAATAAGATCTCATCTACACTAGGATATGCCGGCTCCCTGCTGGCATATCTTGATTGTGGAGCTGGCCTGTCTATCCCCCATTACCTAAAAAAAAATGCACCAGAGTCCACACAGGAATGCTAGTCTATTCCTGAAGCTGCCTCCACTGTTTTCTCTGCTGTCTTGGAAGCCAGAAAGAGGGACCACAACATGTGACTGAAGGTCCCCTGCATGTGACCATACTTGGTAACATGCTGAGGGACTCCTGCCTGGCTTATGGGAGGGCCAGGGAGATGGAGGCAGCAATGAGGGCTGGCATGCTAGATGCTCCTATGGACACACAGGGCCTGATCTGGGTTTTGAATGGCAGGAATAGATTCAACTGGGTATTATTGTGTCATGTCTTATATAGATTATAAGCCTGAGGGCAGGGAACTGTTAACCATTTGTAAGCTGATCTGAGAGAGTTTGTGGCTGAAGAGTGGGGTAAAAATACTCTAATAACTAAATAAATAAATATAATGTTTTATTGGGCCCTACCCTGGAGGTCATAAGCACTTCCAGGGGGCAGGATGGGGCAAATGGCCTGTGCCATGTGGACTGCAGGGATCTGGCAGAGGGGCTAGCCAAGGCACATAGCCCCTAGAGATAAGGCCTAATTGGTTAGCACCATCTTTTGGAAGAGAAAGTTGACAGAGTCAGTCAAATATAATCATTCATCTCTGCAGTCTGTGTACAAAGGTGTGCCAAGGTGGGGGGGAAATCACAATGGGCAAGAAATAGTCTTTAATAGTGTCTAGTGAATATTCTCTCTCACTAGGACTCAATACAGTCTTACCAGATACTGAAACATTAACATTTCAGGCTGGCTCTCTTGTTATCATTTTTAGTTTTCCAGCCTTCTCCTCCCTCTCATAATTTATTTTTTTATTTAAAAAATGATCAAATGAAACATTGTCAGAGATCTATAGACATTCCACTTGCCTTGATCACTGAAGCTTTTTTCAAAGCAGTTTGCTCAGAATTAACGCTATAAAAATGTATTTCCCTTTTTATGCCAAGATGAAGTTACAACATTTCTTTGCACTAATTTCTTTTTCCTTTATTCCAGAGAAAATTAAGAAATGTTACTGACACATATTAAACTTCACTTCAGCCTATTTGGTCTTTATTACCCATGTGATTAACACTTACACACACCCCAAAATGGATAAATGGTAAAATCTACAATAGTAAATCTTCTCTTCAAGAAGTACTACTCCCAAATCTCTGAACAGTACATTTCCAGACTGCACTTCCTAATAACTTTAGTTTCCCACTGAGTAAAAAAAGCTTTTAGTACATTGAAGAAGGAACTGTTCTTAGCCACTATATTTCCAATTCAGCTATGTTTCAAGTGGCAGCTCCTGTATATGTTCATTCAGCAGTACATTTTCATATCATTAATATAAAGTATTTCATCATGACTTCTAGTGATTTAATCAACCTGTCATTTCACTCAAGTGATAAAAAATCACTTTACTAGATCTAAATTCCTAGAAAGTTTAAAACATCCAAGACAGTCAGATATATGGGTTGAAATACAGTCAGACACCTATACGCATGGGGATTCAGTTCCAAATTTATCACAGATACTGGAAACTGAAGATAACGTCCAGTAAAAACATATCATAGAGTTGTGTTGGAGGACCTAGAAGATGTCTAGAGAGGACATTTTTCTGACAATTTTCTATGCTGACTCTATGGTATGTGTCCCCATTTTGTGTCCCATGGATAACTGAAACTGTGGTTCAGCAGATATGGGGGTCAAACTGTAATCTTAATAATTAACTACTGAAATCTGTAGGTATTTGTATGTGGATAAAACAATATTTCTCAAGAGAGAGGCACTTTGTTATTTTCTATATCTATCTTTCTTTCTCAACTATACATGAACATGTCACAGATTCCATCTCTGAAAAATAAACTCTGGAAAATTACTTTTAAAAACTAACGTGGCTTTAAAAAGAGTTGCAGTTACTTAAAATAGTTGCTGTAACAGTTGTTATTTTTAAAAGCAACACTTTCTTATTTCTCAAAATTAACTAACTTACCATATGAACCATGCCTTTTCTATCATTTATTGAGGACACACATTCAGTAACTATAAAAGAAGTTAAAGGTTAAGGTTATACCACAAAATGAATGAAAATGTTGTCCATTCAGTATAGTCTCACTGATAGTCACCTGGAACATCCTGGGGATGAACTAACCCAAGAATAGCGAAACAGCAGTACTGCACAGCAGAATGGGCACACAAACAAAGGCTTCAGCTAGTAGCTGTTTCACTGCTCTGACCCACTTTCACACACAAAAAGACTTACAGGTAGTGAGGTTCATCCAAACATATCTGGAGATCTTTATCTTCAGTCGCAGCATAAACAAACACAGTATATAAACAATGATATCTCAAATATCCAACAACACTCCTCTTTCTCCACTGTACCAACCCACACACAATGCATCTTGTGCTTCAACTATATAGGAGTGGTTGATAATCAGTCCTCTCTGCCTAGCTACAGCTGTGATAAAACCCACTTCAGATGTGCTAAGATGTGGTCTGTTGCTCCAACATTTTTCCTTTTGCACTTAAAGCAATATTACCCTGACAGATGTTCTGTTATGGTATACTGTGAATGTTGCTGTATTTCTGCAGTGTAGACATGCCCTTATTTATGCCTTCACTAACTAGAGGGAAAGGGAGCAATTACAATAGTTCATAACTAGTTATTTCCAAGCTGTGTGGATGAGACATTTCCTACTGCTTGGAAGAGAGAAACCAGTGCAGCTCTGAGTTGGTGCTGGCTATCCACAGTTGTTGTTTTTAAAAACAAAATTCTTATTAATATTAAAACAACATATTGGTGTTGTTGATTTTAATCACATGTGCTACACAATCAATTAAGGATATCTTTTAAGACAACCAAAATATCCCTAGGCTGTATCCAATTCCTAATGAATTTCCATTACATTAATTGAAGGAATGATTAGTAAACATGAATATAAACCCCACTGACTCAATGGATCTATTCTAGCTGGGAGTTGCAATAAGCTATAGGGTACAATCCAGTGCATATTACCTAGAAGTAAGCTCCTCTGAGTTCAATGTCTCTCCCAGGCCTTAACAGTATGGGCCAAATGAAATGGCTTCCTCCTATTCCCATGATCAGATGTTCAGATGATACAGGTTTCTACTCTGAAATGTCCAGAAAACATCCAGGCAGTTCCAGCTAGAAACCAGGGCACACCTTCCTTAAAATGGCTTTTAAAAATACCTGGGGAATCCTAGGTCCTGAAGGAAAAACTGGAATGTTCCATGGAGAGAACAGGCAGATGTATGCATGCACGTGCTGTGCTCCATCAATGTGCACCTCCTCCACCACCATGGTGTCACACATCACACTCTCTAAGGAGGCACCAAGCATGTGATCAAGGCTGGAGGCCTCGCTTCTGGCCTCAGAGAGCATGACAGAGCAATGGTGGAAGAAACACCCACCGATACAGTACAGTGAGCACATGTGACAGCTGCCCATTCCCACCATGGAACACAAGATAATGGGGCAGTGGAATCCAGGGCAGCTTCAGGGCCAGAATACTCCAGCCAGAATGTGGAGTATTCGGGCCTGTGCAGATATAACCTCAGATACAAGTAAAAATAAATGCTAACAGAGTTTTTAGACCTCAGCAAAAAAGGTATCCTGACACATCAAAACATCTAGTTGAAAAAAAAAAAACACCACTGAGATTCACCCCTGCATGAAAGTGAAAAGAATAGTATTTTTAAAAACCTTTTTTCTCTTAGCTTGCGTAGTTGAAAAAACACTGGCCTGAATCCTGTTGGATAGCCTCAACTAGAGTAGACCCTTGAATCAATTATTGAGCAATGGGTCAACACATAGGTAAATTCTATTGATTTAATGAGTCTACTCTTGAGGGAAGAAACCAAAGGACACTATCTTTTGTACAAAATACCTTTCTGTATGAAATTTTGTATAAAACATGTTTTTCTCCCACAAAATAAACACCTTCATGATTTTTTTTTTTGAATTTTTCCTCTGAAAGCATGAATTATCTTTGCAAAATTCACAAAAGTTCTCATAATTTTGCTTTGTGGGGAGATTTTTTTTGGGGGGGGGACATTTGCATTTTTGCATGCAAAATGAAATAATCAAAGATTTATATTCCTACTGTTACGAAGTTGCAGATAGCTTTATAGCCCAAAGGCTGAATTTATTAATTGAATTCTTTATTGCCCTTTACTGTCCTTTACTGTCCTGATCACTTGGATCCTTGTCAAACGCTAACACAAAGAAATAGCTTTTGTAGGATGTTGATAACAAGGATATGCCAAATGCTGTTTAAGCTTCCAGAAATTACACTTTTCAATAGTATATGTGATAGGAAGATATCAAGGCACCATGTAATTAGCTACAACCACAAGTTTCCATTCTGCAGATATAGGAAAAGTTATTTAAAAATTATGTACTCGATGTCAGTTTCACATGATTAAAAGAACACTGATGGAATTTGCATGTAAAGCAACAGTCAATCCAGCAATTATTTTTCATATAATCTTGGTGGCAATGACTCTTTGTCTTACTTGTGGGTCTTTTCACATGATTTATCAGCATGAGAATATGATGTGTCATAATGCAATGTAGTAACACATTCAGACCTGAGACTGCCTTGCACATATTAACACATTCAAATTTGATATATGGCATAACCATATAAGAAAACAGCAAGTATTATCACCTCATTGACTGGATCATAGCTCTGTGATGGTCTGGTATGTATTACACACCTAGTATTATTTGATGATGTTCTGCATGAACACAGCCCCTTACAGATGGATCCCAGGACAAAGAAAACAAGGTACCGGGATTCAAAACTGACATCTCTAAAAACAAGCTTAATAAAATATTTAGGGCACATGAGAATGGCATAAAATTGGGCAGCAGATCCAGAGTGAGCCACCAGTTCAATATCAGAACACATGAGTCTGAAATCTACTGGAAGTCCCAACAACAGTAGGCCCGTGGATCAATTGTCAAATGTGAATCAGTTTCAAACGCATGAAATTCCATTGATTCAGGGAGTCTACTATGGTTGAAAACTACAAATGGTATTTAGGCTGCCCGGCCCCAAATTGTTTAGGCTAGGAGTGAGCCACACATAGCCTGTAGGCCATATTTTCTATTTTTGTAGTCCTTGAAGACTGTTTTGGCCCCCATGACAAAATGTGGCAGGGATAGGTTTTAAAAAAAATCTACCTTGTATTTTTGCAGTAAACAAGGCACACACTTTCTTTAGAGGAAGACTGCATTCCAAAGATCCATCAAGAAGAGTACTCTAAAAACAGGCCTGCACATGCCTTATTTTAGTGTGAAAAATCGGATTTCTTTGGCAACTGGGAGTATTTCCCCCCAGTTTTTCTCTCTGTCACTTACATAAATTTGATTAGTGTGTTACAGATCCAGGGAGTGAAACTGGATTCTAGAATCAGAAACGTTGCTCTTTCGTTTGTGGGATAGAAGCCATGCTTCTCTCCAGATATTTTTGAACTTGCAAGTTCCAGTGGCCTTAGGCTGTTGACACAGTGAAGAAATAATGTAGTTTGACACCACTTTAACTGCCATGGGTCAATGCTATAGAATTCTGGGATTTGTTGTTTTGTGAGCTATTTAGCTTTCTCTGTCAGAGAGCTCTAGTGCCACAACACTACAAATCCTAGGATTTCATAGGATGGAGCCATAGTTAAAATAGTGTCAAACTTGCATTATTTCTGCAATGTGTCAGCAGCCTTAGCCAGCCAGCCAGTGGTGAGGAATGTTGTAAATTGCCATCCAATAACATCTGGAGGTCTGCATGATTCTCACCTCTGATTTAAAAGGAAAGAGCAGAACCTTGAATTAAGTAAGAAAAAAAAACTGGCAAACAACAGGACTAGAATAAGAACACAGTAATACATTGAAGTTGTTTGGGACTAGTCTAATCACAGCATTTTGGAGCAGCTGACATTGTCTTAAAGATGACTCCACAACAGAAAACATTAGCAATCCCACCTATAACAAGTTTCTAGGCACTATGGTTCCTAGATGGTCTCCCACTCAAACAGTGATAAGAATGAGGGCTGTCTTTCACTAGGAACACTGCTGTAGTGTGAGACCTCTGAGCATAACCACAGCTTTGATCAAGACTCCGGCTAAGAATCTAACCTTTTACTTGAAGGATCACTCTGAATTTGACTGTGATAAAATACAATGTGTGATGTATACATATGTATTCCTCTTGTATTTCTGTCAACAAGCTGAAAATTAGTTTAAAAAAAAAAAAAACTTCTCAAACCCCCACACCCTATTCTTCTGGATAGCACTGTTTCATTTAATAAAAATTACATGAAGCTGTTTTAAAGCAAACTCCCCCTGAAACATTGTGGATAAGCATTAGGGAAATGATATTTCTGAGAAAGTCTTTATCTTACACACACTCACTGAAGCCTTACGTTTTCCTGTTTCTAATTATATCCCACCACCAGGGCTTTTGTCAACAGTAACAAAGCATTTTAAAAGCAACCTCTAGACAGACTGCTTTTTTTTAAAAAAAAACACTTTTGTCAGTCACCATATGGAGTTTTTGCAACAATTTGACTTGCATGACACTATTCTTTCACTAGGGTTTGCCAGAAAAAAAGACATAGAAAGAGGATTTTATGTGTGTTTTTTCAAAGGGAAACATTTATCATAACTGAGACCAATGCCATTCTCCTTCTAGAAAAGTATGCTTCTAGGTAGATGTGAAATCAAAGTCCAAGACACAAACAGAAAGGTCATTTTAGCCTTTACCTTTCCAAAGTAAGAGATTATTTTTGCATCTCTGCTGGCCACAACTCCCTGAACACCTCTGAAGAAACTATGAACTTACAGAGAAACATTCAACATTTCAGTGAATTTGGGAAGAAAGAGACAGCATACAATTCAAACAAACAAAAACTGCCTTGTATATAGAAGCTCCTTGATCATTTCTTCAGAATTATTTAGGGCTGATTCTGAAGTTCCCTTGATTCAAATTTATTTTTGGATGCAAAATTCCAATGTATCTTCTCCTGCAGTGAAAACAACATTTTGGTATGGAAGATTAACTCCAATTTGGAAAGGGTGTTGGGAGCTGGATTCTAACAGTGAATGGGATTAAGGGTACTGACAAAGACAAAGGACATTTTCAGACAGTGCTAAACGGAGCTTAACGTGGGATGAGCTCCCAGGAGAGGAACGACTGCTTCCAAAGCTTAACGGAAGTGACACTGATGATCTCAGAAGAGGGATGGCGGTGTCCGAAAATGACCCCCCGCCGTGCAAGAGCACCGTTCCTCTCCCGGGAGCTCATCCCGTGTTAAGCTCCATTTAGCGCTGTCTGAAAATGTCCCAAGTAAGCGGTGCCAAAGCAAAGTGATTAAGGAAAGATGTAATTTCTTAGCTGTTTGGATAGTTTCTTGTGAAGCCCATAAAACATAGCTGAATGAGATGCAACTCTGTGCAGAAGGTAGTAAGCATTAAATGCCCATCTATATACATATATCTACAATACCTGGCAATTTAAATATTATTTAATTATGTAATTATGTAATTTCTTTTACTTTATTTAAATATCATTTAATAATATAGCTTAATTGATATTTAATAATATAGATAAAAACACCAGCTGGCATCCTGTTCAATATGAGATCATAAGCCAACCTTACAATTTCATAACTTTTGGGATACATGTTTACAGACATGGCCTCAAAACCCTTCCTCTTAAGCACCCCAAACAAAGCATTTCCATGGTGCTGAAAATTCTGGGAAATGACAATTGCTGATAGCTCTCCTGGTCACAGGGCATATAAAGGCATACAGATGTGGCAGGACCCCAAGGGCTCTCTACAGCTGCCTGTCTACATGTTTCCCATGACAGGGATGTCAGGGGATGATAGGACATTCAGTTCCCGGCAGAAGCCAAAAACTGTCTCAGCAGATTAGGTAGCAATCCTTTCCCAAAAATACTTACACACAGAGAATGTTTGGCGTCCAGAAAACAGGAGGTACTTTTAATCGTCAGTAGTTTCAGTATGTACAAAGTGCTACATCAGGCATCAGAGGATCATAGGAAGAGAATGAACACTGATCTTGCTCTCTTATATCCAAATCAGCACACCATTGGCTTACCCAAGGACATGGTTACATTGCACCAGATTTCTACCTTACATGACTTTGTACTGTAGTAACCCTTCTGATGAAATCCTTCTTATGCTGCTGTAGCACGATTAGCATGACTGGCAGTTCATGGAGTCAGTCATCATGACTCAGCATGATTTCTGCAGTTGTTTGGCCATTTTAAAACTCAGGGTTCAGTAACCAATTCCTGATAAGGGAGAGGGCTGCAGCCATAATTTCCCACCACCCCAACCAGTAGGGACATTGCTTAGTTAAGAGGTAGTTTTTTTGTGGGGGGGGCATCAGAAGAAGTAGCCATGTTGATGGAGTTCTGTCATCATATCTATGCCTAGGCCAATTATTTAAATAAAAATGTAACCCAGAGAACACTACCAGTCAAACTAGAGAATACTGATGTAGATGGACCCATGGCCTAACTCACTTTAAATAGCTTCATGCATCACTACACACCTCTATACACTCCAGATGCCTCTTCTGCCACCACCACCTCCTCCTCCTCATCATCATCATCATTGGAAAGGAAAACAACTTTTAATACAATGTTCAACTGTTTTGCTAAAAGTCTGCAGTATAGGTTTATTCTATGCTCATAACTTTGTAACATCAATGTGGTTTAAACCACATAGTACTGTTATCTACAGTTCCTATTGTTTGTGGACTTTATCAGACGCTCTTAAAAAAAACCTGGGGAGGTCAGGAGGAGGACACCACTGTCCTGCTTCCAGAGGTCGGTACCACAAACACACCATCCTCCTGTGTTTCCTCCATGCTGGAGGGACAAAAAAGGTGCCACTTTTCATTGACGGAAGTTTCCATCAATAAAAAGCGGCACCTTTTTTGTCCCTCCCGCATGGAGGGAGAATGAATGAAGGATGAGAGGAAGACAGCATTATGCAATACCGCCAACCTGTCTTGGTACAGTGGCATCCTCCTTCCGAGCTTCCCGGAGGGAGAGTTGCATCTGATAATATTCTGTGTCTCTTTCTCCCTCTTGTAGCATTTCTGCTGGGAGACTTGGAAGCTTACAGTGCAAGCCTGAACCACCAAATCATCTGGCTGGCAGAGTTAGTATAGGGTGAGTCTACCCCCACATTAGAATAGAGGGGCTCTGCTGATGGAGAGGGGAGGAAGAATGTTACCTTACAAGATTCTGTTAAGCAAACTTTGTGGAAAGCCCAAGCACTGATCTAGTGATCTACTGATGGGAGGATGGGAGTACATCCTACCAGTGGTGGTATTTCCCAGTGGAGTGGTTGAAACAGAGTGGCTTTGGATGCATTGGTTACAAAAATAATCCATTTTTCAAGAAGGGTTTGGGTCAAGCCCCTCATATACAACAGCTCAAATTTTAACCTCACCATTAAAAAAAACACCCTAAAAATAATGTGACTGTCTTCCCATCCTGGGTAAGGTGAGCTGGCATTGCTTTGGAAGCAGCTTTCTCTCACTACATTTTGGATTGATTTTCTCATCTTATTTCAGTGCTCACAGTAGCACTAAGCATCTCCCTTCCTCATTCTTCCTAAAATATACAGATAAGTCAATTTAAATATGTCATTTTAAAAAATCTTGAAAACTAAGACAAGAAGGATTGCTTTCCTACAGATATCATGTGATATTTTTAATTCAAGGAGAGAAAAATTATAAAAGATTACCTATCTATCAATCATTGATATAATTAGGAAAAACACCTTATTTTCCCTATGCATATGCAAAGCATGCCATGTGTTACTCAAACAGTGATTTTTTTTTTTTAACTGTCAAAGAAAAGTGGAGAACAGGATTAGTTTGGGGGGGGAGCATGCAAATAAAAAAAGGAAAAAGGAAAAAAAAACTTTTTGTGCAGTATAGAATTTCCTCCAATTTATCTGTAGCTGCATCTATAGCTATGCCATCTATGTGTACATCTCAAGTGAAATTCAAGGTGAAATTTATCTAATCTGTCCAGGCATACTTCATAAGCTTTTTGAGATCTTATGAAATCCAAATAATTTTGATGAAATTTATGATATTACCAAGAGGGCATTTTACTTTTAAATATTTCTAATTCTTAAAATACATTTAACACAAAGTGAGTACCTGGAGACCATATATAAGAAACCTCTTTCCTTCAGACTGTTGATGGACTCCAGCCCCTGTCATCAGCAACCATGTTCCAAATGTCAGGAAAGACAAGAATTGTGATCCATCAACCTCTAGATGGGCAGACATTCCTCCTCTCCATCTTTTCTATAGTCACAATAAATTGGAACATATGTCTCAGGATAATTGCAGAGGTTTGAAGAACAGCAAAATCTACAGATGTTCATAGAATCATAGAGTTGGAAAACACCACAAGGGCCATCTAGTACAACCCCCTACCATGCTGATTCCATCCCAATAGAAGGCCATCCAGCCTCCATTTTAAACCGCCAAAGAAGGAGACTCAACCACACTATGAGGCAGTGAATTTCATGGCTGAACAGCTCTTACCTTCAGGAAGATCTACCTAATGTTTACATGGAATCTCTTTTTCTATAGTTTGAGATCATTTCTCCATTTGTATTATTTATTTATTTATTTATTTATACCCCGCTCTTCAGTCACAAGGTTATCAGAGTGGCTTACAAATTGTTTTAAGCAATAGCAATTTATACATCTATAGTGCATTAAGCAGCTTCCAATGTGTGTTACCTAATTGCCCCCACAAGCTGGGTACTAATTTTACTGACCTACGAAAGGATGGAAGGTTGAGTGAACCTTGGAGCCCTCTGGAATCGAATTTGCAACATGGTGACTAGCAGTACTGGCATTTAACCACTGTGCCACCAGGGCTTCATGGCCTAGTCTCTGGAGCAGCAGAAAACAAGCTTGCTCCATCCTCAGTATGACATCCCTTCAAATATTTAAATATGATTATCATGTCACCTCTTAACCTTCTCTTCTCCAGACTAAACATACTCAGCTACCTAAGCTGCTCCTCATAGAGCATGGCTTGCAGACCTCCCACCATTCTGGTTGCCCTTCTCTGTACACATTCCAGACTGTCAATATCCTTCTTGAATTGTGGTGCCCAGAACTGGACTCAGTCCTCCAGGTGAGATCTAATCAAAACAGAACAGAGTGGCACTATAACTTCCCTTGATCTAGACACTCTACTTGTATTGATGCAACCTAGAATCACATTTGGTGGGGTTTATCCTGTGGTGCAGGCCGGTAGAGAACTTCCATTTTCTTCAGGTTGACTTCTAGCCCAAACAGCTCTGCAGCTGTTGCAAAGAAGGATGTTAGGTGCTGCAGAGCTGCTTCTGTGTGGGCAACAAGGGCAGCAGCAGCAGCAAAGAGCAGCTCATGGACTAGATAGTTTAGAATCTTATTGTGAGCCCTCAGACGACTTAAGTTAAACAAGCTACCATCAGTACAGTAACATATATAGATACCGTCTTCTTATTCAAGCTCTGCCGTAGCCCTTTGGAGCATCATGCTGAAGAAGATTGTAAATAAAGTTGGAGCAAGAACACAACCTTGCTTCACTCCATTAGTTATTAGAAAGGGCTCTGAAAGAGCATCACCATATCAGACTTGACTGTGCTGGCCCTCACGTAGCAAGATAATCATTTTAAGGAATTTGGGAGGACATCCTAGTCTTTCCAGGATCTGCCACAGACCTTTTCTTCCCACATTGCCATCGGCAACTCTATGCTTAAGTCCGTTCAGCAGTTCACCTACCTGGGAAGCATCATCTCCTCAGATGCCAAGATTGACAAAGAGATCGATCACAGATTAGTAAAGGCATATAGTGCATTTGGAAGACTTTACAAATGAATCTGGAGTAACAAACACCTGAGGCAAACCACACAAATTGGTGTGTATAGAGCCATTGTACTGTCCATTCTCCTTTACGGGTCTGAAATATGGCTCACCTATTGCCAACACTTACAACTCCTTGAACGCTTTCATCAGCGCTGTATATGCACAATCCTAAATATGCACTGGACTGACTATGTGATAAATGTTGCTGTCCTTCAGCAAGCACGGATCACCAGCATTGAGGCCATGATATTGAGAACACAGCTGCGCTGGGCAGGGCACATTTCTAGGATGGAGGACCATCACCTCCCATAAATAGTACTCTACGGTGAACTCGCTATGGGTCAGCATAAGAGAGGTGCTCTAAAAAAGTGATACAAGGACTCCCTGAAACAACATTTCAGGCTTGGCCAAATTGATCACCAACAATGGTCCACCCTGGCCTCATATTGGGAGGCATGGAGACACACTATCCACAATGCTGCAGCCTTATTTGAGAGCTCACACCAAACAAGTCTTGAAGAGAAATGACAATGCAGAAAGAATCACAACCCAGAAACATCACCCAAGGAGACCTTCTGCTGTGCTTTCTGCAACCGGACATGTTTATCTCAGATTGGCCTTTTCAGTCATCAGCGCGCTTACAGAAAGTGCGGGATGAGTCCTTCCTGAATCTTAGTTTGCGAAGAAAAGCCAGAGAGAGAATCACATTTGGTTTTTTGGCTGCCTCATCACACTGCTGACTCATGTTTAGCTTGTTGTCCACTAAGACACCTAGATTCCATTCGCATGTATTGCCATCAAGCCAGGTGTCACCCATCCTATATCTGTGCATTTTGTTTTTACTGCCCATGTGTAGCATCCTACATTTCTTTCTGCTGAAATTCATTTTAGATTTGGCCCAGCTCTCTAGTCTGCTCATGTCACTTTGAATTCTGATCCTATCCTCTAGGGTATTAGCTACCCTTCCTAATTTTATGTACTCTGCAAATTTGATAAGCATGTCCTCTATTCCATCATCCAAGTCATTGATAAAAATGTTGAATTGGGCCCAGGACAGAACCTTGTGGCACCCATGTTCCCAAAGAGGGGATAGCAGGGGAGCCAAACTGGCAATCCCATTGAATATTATTTATTAATTCCAAATTATTTGCTTAGATACTAAGTAACCAAACTTGTTTACTGAACCAATATAAAATAGTAATAATGCATAATCACATGATAATATATAAAGCTAAAGAACTGGTGATAAAAATTGCAAAAGTAGCAAATAACTTAAACTTACAAAAACAATCATGAATTACAATTAACTGCAGAGTACCTAAACAAATAAATCACAAATATATCACAGAGAGAGAAAAACTGTATTTGCCAGACTTGGCTCCCCAAGAAGTTGTTGAACGAAGACACACACCACCCCTTGCACCTCCCATCATTCCTTGTGGTGACTGAGGAAGATAGGAGCTCCAGTCTAACAGTATCTAAGGTATCCAGTTTTGAGAAACACGAGTATAAATGGGAGGGTTTTTTTTTAAGGTTTCATAATACAGTAGGACCCTTTTATCCACTGATTCATTATCCACTGATTCAATTATCCACAGGACACAAAGCAGCACACCTACCATAGAGTCTTCCTAGAAAATGTATCCTCTCTAGCAATTTTCTAGGTCCTCCATGGCAAATCTATGGTATTTTAAACAGGAAGTCCCATTATTTTCAATGGTGTTTACTATTATCCATGGTTTTCAGTAGCCTTCCCCCCCCCAAAAAAAACCAATCCCCTGTGGATACAGGGGTTCTACTGTATGCAGAAGTCCATCCTATGCTCTCTCATAAAGAAGGCTATCTCATTCCTATCTGCCACCTACAAAATGGGCATTGATGGGAAATGTGTGAAGCAGATTTCAAGCAAACGGCCATGATAGTGACTGCTAGCAGATATTTGCCCAAACATGCTTGTGTGTAAAGGAGGTTCTGGGATATCCTCTAGACTCCTAGTTTCAAACTTCTTCACAACATTCATGGAAATTTGGTATTAAAGAAAATCAGATATGGGCGAACACACACTAGATGAAATAGACTGATTGATCTTTCTCTGTCTTGGAGCAATAGAATCATAGAATCATAAAATTGTAGAGTTGGAAGAGACCATGAGGGCCATCCAGTCCAACCCCCCTGCCACGCAGGAAATCACGATCAAAGCATCCCCGACAGATGGCCATCCAGCCTCTGTTTGAAGACCTCCAAGGAAAGAGACCCCACCATGCTCCGAGGGAGTGTGTTCCACTGCCAAACAGCTCTTACTGTCAAAAAGTTCCTCCTAATGTTGAGGTGGAATCTCTCTTCCTGGAGCTTGCATCCATTGCTCCATGTTCCAGTCTCTGGAGCAGCAGAAAACAAGCATGCTCCATCCTCAATGTGACACCCCTTCAAATACTTAAACAGGGCTATCATATCGCCTCTTAACCGTCTTTTTTCCAGGCTAAACATACCCAGCTCCCTAAGTCTCTCCTCATAAGGCGTGGTTTCCAGACCTTTCACCATTTTAGTTGCCCTTCTCTGGACATGCTCCAATTTGTCAATATCTTTTTTGAATTGTGGTGCCCAGAACTGGACACAATATTCTAGGTGAGGTCTGACCAAGGCAGAATAGAGCGGCACTATTACTCCCCTTGATCTAGACACTATACTTCTATTGATACAGCCCAAAATCGCATTGGCCTTTTTAGCTGCCGCATCACACTGTTGACTCACGTTCTACTAGGACTCCTAGATCCCTTTCACACGTAGTCTCGTTCAGCCAGGTCTCTCCCATCCTATATCTATGCATTTCATTTTTCCGCCCTAAGTGCAATACTTTACATTTCTCCATATTGAATTTCATTTTGTTAGCTTTGGCCCAGCTCTCCAGTCTATCCAGGTCATTCTCAATTTTGATCCTGTCCTCTAGGGTATTAGCTACTCCTCCCACTTTGGTGTCATCTGCAAATTTGATAAGTATGCCCCTAATTCCCTCATCCAAGTCAGGCTAGAATGTATGTAACCTTTGTACAGTTGGTCCTCCTTATCCACAGATCATTTATCCATTGATTCAAGCAACCATGGCTTGAAAATATTTTTTAAACATCCAAAAAGCAAACCCTTCCATTCCCTATTTTATATAAGGTACACCATTTTACTATGCCATTGTATAGACTTGAGCATCCACAGATTTTGGTATCCATGGGGGCTCTTGGAACCAAAACCCAGCAGATACCAAGGGCCAACTGTTTTTCATAGTTCTCTGGTTTCTATGCTGAAGTTTTCAAATTAAAAAAAAAAAGTAACAAAATTTGTTTTTTAAAATATATTATCTTACAATAAAATTCAGCCTAAATCTTGTGTTTAATCCTGACTAGAGCAGGCCCATTCAATCAAAGCGATTTATCTATATGTTGATTTACGATCCAATAATTGAAGACATCTACTCCAGTTGAGACTAATCAATAGAATACCAGCCTACATTTTAAAATGTGTACTTTGAGCCAAAATACTTTTAGAAATGTTAATTTTGTGAGAAAACATATTCAAAATGAGTACAAAGACTTTAAAAATACTATCACAGGGTAAGATGGAAATAGATCAGAATAGATTTATGAATAAAGACATACAAAAGTGGCATGGACTGAAAAGTGTTTGCTCTATACCTCTCTCCTAGGGCATCAGATTCCAAAATCACTATAGCATGGACATATTTACATCTCACTTGGCTATCTGGTCTAAAGGCAGATAATCCCTTAAACCAAACCTATAGCAGGCAATCTTGACCATTTATTAACAGGGTTGTGTACTTTGTTATAATCACTATTTGAGATTTACTCATTTTTCTTGGGTGTTTTAATTTTACATTTATTCCCAATTTTTACTTTAGATAAAATATGGGAGCAGTTCTCTTAAGAAATGAGATTGAGACCATTACTTAGACTCATTTAACATAGTCCCTGGACTTGAAGAGAAAGCAACATTACTTGAAATTGATGGTTTTTTATCCCATTGGCAAGAAGCAAAGATGAAGCTAAACTTTTGGCTCTTGAGCTATTCATGCAATATTTGCTAGAGACATTTGGTCACAGTAGGGATCAAGAGAATTATATCTGCAGTGAAGCTCTGTGTGTAACTAGGATGAAATATTGATGAGATCTGAAGTGGCAAAGATGATATTTCTTTTGTAAATTTAGCAGTTTTATTGAATTGCTAATAAAATACCGACCTAGGAGAAAGGGACAGTAGGAACTCTCTGCATGACACCACATTTCTATAATTAAACACAAATAAATTGCACAAAATTATTATAGCAGAAGGAGCTATCTAAGACTTGGGGATGACATTTAGTTGGTATGAAAGGACATTATCCAGGCAAGGGCTCAGGGATGTGAAACAGTCTGTGGAAATCAATAGAGCAGATGAGGACCCATATCAATGTGATTCTTGTGTTCTAAGACACAGCTAGGAAATATATCACATTCCAGATGTTCATGAACTACTAAGGTCATCTTTCACTACTGACCAGGCTGACTGATTCTGATGGGGAAGGTGTGCACAGCTTGTGATCAGTGCTAGTTCCAGGTTTTGGTTTGAGAGCCTAAACCAAGATGACCTAAGAAGATTCACCTCCTCATTGCTTATGTCACCCATTTTGCATGCTGCCTACCTTTGGGCTCATCCATTGAGGAACTCAAAGAAAGGAAAGCTTAAGAAGAGAGAGAGAGAGATTAGCTGTTGCTTGCTCTTATTCTCCTGTTCTCTGCTGACATATGTAGAGAGGACATGTTAACTGGCACCATCAACAATGAGATGGAAGGCTCCAGAGGGTTCTAGAGAGATTACTCTGCTGACAGGAAGAAAAATGGAGCTTGGCAAGTACCCCACGCAATCTGATTTCATCATTCTGAATGAACAGGCTAAAGAAAGCCCATAATTTCTTTAAGAACAATCTGGAGGTTCATGAAAATTTGTAAGACTGGGGAAACTGAGTTGCTAGAGATTGTGGCTGGTATCCTGTATGACCTTTCACTCAAGGTAAATTTGCATGCACTTAATTAAGTAGCAGAGGTGCTAAGAAAGCCAGTTACTGAATTGAGAAGATGTGTGATGGTATGCCTGCAATGAATGAATGAATTTCTTTATTGTAGTTATAGACCAGCACAAATAAATAAAAGTACAATATAAAAGATACAGATTAAAACATATTTAAAATTATCCCTTCGGGGTACATGCTCTCAGTAAACCTAGACATATTTTATATTAGTAGTCCACTGAGGTCATCGTTTGTTGGATTTTAATTGCAGCTATACAGAACCTAGCTACATTGTATGATATATTAAAATTGATATCTGGGAGCAGCAGAGAAGTATAGAAAGAGCCACTATGACCTAGGACACCTGCAAGAATGCCCAGTGCTCATTGGGGTTGAATTATCAGCCTGATGCACATTGGGGACCATAGTGTATTGGTCACAATGAGCTCTGGTTCCATTGGGCATCAGATACCTTGCCAGCTCTGCTATGCAATTACATAACAGCAGCCCTCTACTGGATACAAACATTGCACATCTTCACAATTCCATTTCTCGCAGAGTCAAGTCCACTTACGAGCATGCAACACCTCAACAGGAATCGAGTCTGGTGAGGCAACACCATGTAATGGAAACTATGGGTATCATAAGAGTACCAGTATAAGACAAACAAAATTCCTAACAGTATTAATGTGTTGTGGCAATGTGGTAAAGATGGTGGGGCCATACAGGATATACTCATGAGAATATTATTCTTGTGGGAGGTAAGAAATGCACAGTACTGTTATGCCCAGAAAAGGAGAAACAGTAGCTTTCTTATTTCATCCAGACACGTAAGAAATCAAAGCTAAAGGTTTTGTACTGTCTTTCTTTGTTTTCTTGTTTTTTACTTTTTTTTAACACTTTGGAGTTTTGCTTCTACTAATATGTGTGGAAAAAGCAAAACAAATCTTTAGATATCTTGCTGGCCACCAAAGCAGAGCTTGAGAAAGTTGCTTTTTCGACTGTAACTTCTAGAATTCTCTAGCTAACAAAGCCACTGGACATGCCGGAAGGAGTTTCTATGAGCTGTAGTAGAAAATGTAACCTTGCCAAGCTTTTCATCAATGTAGAAATTTAACATAGAGTTCTCCAAATTAAAGTTGTCACAATTCATTACTGGTTTGATTAAGATAGAGGATGAACAGACTTCAGTTCTTTACTCTGTCATGAAGGTCACTATAGTTAGTCACTATAGTTCTGTTTAGGCATTTAGTAATGTTAACATCACCTCTTATGTGAGGAATTTGGTGAGCAAGGAAGGTGTAGTAGTATTTGTGTGGTGAATGCTCTGTATGCAGGGAGCTGCATTCATTCACAGCCTGTACAAAGGGACAAGTCAATCAGGGTGGAGCTAAGGATATCCAACGTGCTAACCCCAGGACTCAGGGAAAGAGGCCTCACCTGAATTAAGTTCCAAGAGCTATGCAGAGAGGGCCTTCTTCGCTGTGGCTGCTCTGTCTGGAGAGCCCTACATGGATGGTGCTGAATATCTATTAAAGGGGGTTCATATTTGAGTTTCAGATGTGATTTCAAGGGGAAAGGGTGAATATGGCAAATAATTTGAAATCTGTGTGAGGATTAAAGGAGGTTGTTAGGGCAAAAAATAGCCAAGGAACTTAAAGAAGGCAGAGTGATCATCCCCCTGGGGACCCCAGAACTTTTATGTCAAGCCTGTTGTAAAGTGAATCAAGAAATCCATAATGTCATGGGAAACAGCCTGGGGATCTTCTTGCCTCATACAGACATTCATTACAATTGCCCAGAGCTTTACCATAGTGATGGGGTTCATCTGTCTGATGCAGGGATGGATATTTTCTTTAGCGATGTGCAGTGTGGTGTTATGGTTATACTAAATGGCTTAGGGGTTTTTTTGGGTGGGGGCAAGAGGCAAAGTAATGGTTTCCTTGTCCCTGATACATAGTGGGTAGTATAGGAAGTTAAAGGGATTATATGATAGGTAAGCACCTATCAAGGCACAGTTTGACACCACTTTAACTGGCGTGGGAAATCCTATGGAATCCTGGGATTCGTAGTTTGTTGTGGCACCAGAGCTCTCTGACAGAGAGGGCTTAACAGCTCACAAAACTGCAAACCCCAGAATTCCATAGCATTGAGCCATGGCAGTTAAAGTGGTGTCAAACTGCATTATTTCTACTTTGTGGTAGGAGCCTCAGAGTGAAGGGATGGGCTCCAAACTATCATCACAGGTTATATGAGGCTCAGGTTCTGTGAAGGAAATGTCCCTTAAAGGCTTGGGGTTTGAGGGAGATAGTGGGTAGGGCAGTTGGCAGTCTATGAAGTAACAGAGACAGGGGATAAGAGTTTGCCCTGCCTTGGTGAATAGGGAAGTCAGGGTATGATCTCCTGCTCCACCTGTAATTCCATACTAGGAAATACTCCACTGCAGGTTAGGTGGTTGTAAATAGTTTAATAAAGTATTGCCTACATTACTTCCCATCACACGTGTCCTGCCTCTTTATTTCTCAGTGGGCACACAGTGTCAGCCAGAGGTATTCAGTATTGCTTGTACAGCCACAGTACAATGAAAATTTGAGGGGGGAAACCCCCTTTGGTAAGCTACCTACAAGCAAAGTGACAAGCCCAGAAGTAATTTGGCCATTGACCTTTGAAATGCTTACACACAAGTACGTGCAAACTTTCAAGGAGTCCCTTTATATTTCATCTGATTTATTCCTTTACTGAGTTCACAGGAATAGGGAGGAAAATTATGAACTCAGGCACAAAAGTAATTTCCCCCCTGCTGTGTAGCCCACCCTCCTCTCCTATTCAATGAAATTGTTCTAGTGGATGGGCCAATTTCATCTACCATTTTATGCTAACAAATGCTAAATTGGGAATAGGAGGATATATAATTTCCTTTCTTTTCTTAATTATGAAAGTGAATTGTTGAAATATTCCTAAAGCAAGCTAGTAATAATGAAAATATTAGGACCCCCTGTGTTAGAGGAAAAATCTAGAAACTGTGATAAGGGACTGATTTCAAATGTTCTGCTTTTTATTGCATATAAACAGCCATTTCTGTCAAATTAAAAAAGTTATAGATCTTGTTTTGCTTCCTCCTTCTTCTCCTTTTTGGTTCTGATTATCTGAGTTGAAGATAATGAATAGATCCTTCCCTACTTGGTTCTTCCAGATGAGTTTCATGACAACTCCTATCATTCCCAGACATCATAGAAAACACTAAGCACACCAGTTTGGGATAACTGGTCTAATGCATCTCAGTAGAATGTGATCAAGACTGATGGGTAATGAAGAATAGGTTTTACTCTTCCCCCCCACTCCTATGTTTGCCTTCTTTTTTCTACATTAAGACCAGAGTTAAGGCTATTGGCTCAAGAGTAACAAAGTGAGGAAATCAGAATGGGAGAGTAATGAGGCTCTAACACAGTGGTTCTCAACCTGTGGGTCTCCAGATGTTGTTGGACTACAGTTCCCAGGAGCCCTCTGAAGTCTCACCTTGACAGCCAGGTGGTCCTACCAGTCATTAGTGAGGTTTTGAGTTCAATCCTAAGCCTCACTAATGACTGGGAGGACCACCTGGGTGCCAAGGGCAGACCTCAGAGGGCTCCTGGAAGCTGTAGTCCAAAAAACATCTGGGGACCCACAGGTTGAGAACCACTGCTCTAACAGATGTGTCCTGTGTAAGTAATGATATTGTGTGAGATCACAAATATTAGCTTAAAACTTACTCCCTTTTCACCCACACTTTCCCTTCGTATTTCTAACCCAAATCAGATAAGGCAGGTGGCATGCCTTGCATAAGCAAAGATCCTCCAAGTTGAATATCTGCTACAATGGATTTCTAGGTTTCCTAGGCTTTTGGAGCTGGTGTTTATAGACTGTGAGGATTAGCAAGAGGAGAATCACTGCTTCTGACTGCTCTCTGAAGAAGAATACCACTGGAAATTTGCCAAAATAGCCATATGTGGGGTTTTTTTTAAATTAAAATAAAAAGGTTTGCCCTTTATTTTACTGTTTTATTTTAACCAAGAAAGGTTTGCTCACTATTTACTTATTTATTTTGGTTCTCATTTCCTCCCCTCTCCCCTCCCCTCTTTTAGTACTTGCTTATCCACTATGGTCATATTTGCCACTTGGTATTTGTGGCCTTACAAGTGACATACCAGAGCTTATATTGTATTCATTTCTTGTTTGTTCATACTTCTTCCATGACATTTTTCTCTGGATGCATGGGTGCAGTTTTCTAGCCAACAGAGGGCTCGTCTACACTGGCACCTTAATCTGAGGTCACGTCTAGAGCTCGCCTGGATTCAACACCATGGTGGCCACACTTACCTGGAGTGAATCCATGTCAGAGTCCTTCCAGGCCAGCTGGGTCAAAACTGCATTGGCCCCGGTGGCCTGTCCCCTTGTCCCTGGTGCCACTGCTACCACTGCCTCACCAACCAAGCAGCACCCTGCAAAGAGCCTGGCCAACACTGTTGCTTCTGCTGAGGTCAGAATGGCGTGCCCAGACATTTGATCAACAAGGAGGGGGTCTCGCTTCCCCTCCTCATTGACACCCCATTCTGAGCTCAGCAGAAGCGACAGCCAGGGTCTCACAGGGAGTTTCTGGGCTAGTGGGGCAGGAGTGGCAGCTCTGAAGAGGGAGGTGGTGCCGCATTAGTGTGTGGGCACCTGGATTGGGCTGATCCAGCTGTCCAGACAGCAAAAGAACTCCAGCAAGAGAACTTCCTTATTTCCTTATTTCCCTTATATATATCAAGAGAGAGGGAGATAGTAAGTTCAGGCTGGACACATGCAGCCTGAGCACTTTTCTTCTGATTTGATTAAATGGCTCATTTCCCACCCCCTTACTTAGGTAGAACAATTTCAGAAATGTGGATCTTTTCAAGTACAGTAGTCATCTGAAGATTTGGTTCTGACTAAACTTTATTTTGACATCTTTTTATATTTATTTTAAAATGTTGCCCATAAGTGACTGTAACTGAGCAAATCCAGATGAGAAGCATTTTTAAAAGGCAGGAGACAAAGGAGATATTGGGGAACACATTCTGTCCTATCACAACGCAACACTTCTCAGCTCAATATTATTTAGATTTCTCTTTCTGTTTCTGCTCAATGGCATGTATCTTGTCACTGCCAAATTAGATTAATTTTTGAGGTGCCTTTCGACATTCACTCTGTGAGTATCAGGAGACAAGTCTCTGACAAGGCTACCACTGGCATCAGTGAAGTGGAAGGAGGCGGGGATGATGAGTATGAAGAAGTTCAGGACTGGCAATAATTAATATTTTGATTTAATTGGATCTGTAACTGTGTAGGAATTTAGGATGCTGCCTTACAGTGCAGTCCCAACCCAAAGTGGGTTAAGATAAGACCCAAGGCATTTGCAGGCTTAACTTCTTTTACACTGGTTATAACCTCTTGTGCTAGCTGAGCTCAGAGAGCAGCCAGCGGAGAGATCAACAGATATAACTGCTGAGATCAGATATCCGGAGAATAGAAAGAAAGAAAGGAGAAAGGAAAAGAAAGGGAAAGGGGAAAAGAGGTGGACAAGTGGAAGAGCGGGGAGGAGCTGGTTTACGTGACATCCAAACATTGCCACATTATGCCACTCAGCAGCCTCCAACAAACTACTCAGAATGGTCAAATACAGAGAAACACTGACACAGCAATGTTGAAAATACCAGATAGGCCTCATGTGTGCCCTTTCTTCTTGTTTTTGTAATGCCTGCATGGTTGTGTGCCAAGACTTCTCCCCTTTCACATATATAGTATGCTTGCAGGAAAGACCACACTATCCTTACACATGTAGAGAGAGACACAGCACAAGTGGAGGGGAGAATAGGGCAGAGGTGGTGAATTCCTGTGTGATTCATACCTCCCCTCCTTCTGCCAGTGGACTGTTCACTTTGATGTTTCATTTGCCACTAACAAGCCTTCATCCTCTCGCAGTAGCATTCTTGACTAATAGGTGCTTTGCTGAGCACTCATTCCTTGTCTTTTAGGAATGCAGTGAATTTGCCCTAGTAAACTTGCCCAGAGGACACCATGACAACTATGGGAATAACAGGGGTGGGGGGCTCCTCAAAAGCACTTTGGAGTACTCTGCCATTTTAAGGAAATAAAGGCCTTGTTTTTCGTCCCTCACATACTGTGATGTCTACTTACCAATGTTTTATCAACACTGTGGTTGTTTCCTGCCTCTTTTTCTGTCTCTTGTTTTTACAGACAGCTGATCCACAGGTGCAGTTTCCATTCCCATTATCCTTGCCTCAATACAACCACAGACCAGGAGATTACTGTTTGCTATCACTAGCTATCAGGAAAGTGCAGCCTTTGCTCATTCAGCTTGACTATGCAAAGCCATTGCCAAGAAATGCTAACAACTAGTGATGTGGTTCCTAGGGCCAGTCTACAAATGGTAAAAAAAAAAAAAAAAATACGTACAGCGTTTGGAATATCAATCATCCATACACATGGCCGTTTGGATGTATACGTGTCATTTGGAAGGGGGGCTAACGAATCCCAAGTAAATTCTGTGGATATGGCGTTCTGGAGGATTAGTGAATCTTGACCTAAAATCCATACAGCCGTTCATATTGTTGTTGGTCTGTACACTCCGTTCGCACACATGTGAACAGGCAGTGTAATCTGATTGGCTGGCTGAGCACAGGAGGCGGGGCTAGCAAACAGGGGAATTGGGAGCGGCTGCCATGTTGGATTCCTGGCTAAGCGAGAGTCCAGTAAGTCCATGAATTTTACATTTATTCCTTTTTATTTTATTTTGTAAATATGGAAAACTGACTGTCTGCAAAACAGGCACCTTTTAAAATAAAAAAAAAGTGGCGGGAGATTTAAAACCGCCACTAGGCTCACACGCTCCAGCCAGCTGGGCAAGGGGGGGTCATACGGAGTTTAGGGGGGTAAATAATTGTGTAGGCGGATCATACGTATTCAAACAGCTGCCTTTTCAATTTTTTTACCCCCAAATGGATTTTTTTAATCGTGTAGACCGTGCCCTAGTCACCTGACTACAGAACCATTTACATTTTCATTGCTCAGTAGAAGACCAAGCAGAACAACTTAGTCATGTTCATTTGTTTCTTCCAATATGTCAAAGATACATGCTGGTTTCTCTGCGCATGTTAAGAGGACCAGATAGCTGACATCAGCTGACAAAATGAGCACACAGACACAGAGATTGTGTCTACACTACTGTCCTTTACTTAAGCATATTGAAGAAATACATAAAATGAGTCTTTTTTTAATTATTATTATTTTTATAAGTTCAATTATAAACATACAAATGCAGTCTCCTTACATGCACATACACCTACTTACATACATACATATTCCTCTTTCCCCTCACATTTCCTTTATAATATCTAATCCATATCTTCCATCTCTCCTTTTATTCTTCCCATCTCCCTCTCTCTTCTTTAATCTTCTCCTTGTTCTTCTCTAAACTTCCTCTTACATACCTCACTTACTCCGCCCCTTCTATATTTACTCTCACCTTCTCCCTTCCTCCTTCTCCCTTCCAACTCATTCAACCACTGACTTCCTTTGTTTCCCATTCTTTGAGCTCAGCATCCCGTGTGTTTACCATTTCATCCCCCTTTTTCACTCTTTCATTATATTTTTCCCTACTTCCTTTCCCGTACTATATCATTATATACAGCCTTTTATCCTTTTTAACCTTTGACTGTCTTATTTTTCTTTGTAACTCCCATCTAATTCTCTTAACAATTTATCTTCCGCAGCCTTAGATTTTCAGTTCCGTGTTCTTGTTAATCACCCTAATCCTCCCCTAGTTTTATTCTCCAAACTAAATTCATTACTTTTATTTATATGTTTGCTTTAATATTCCACCTTTTTTTCCCAATATTTGCGTATTGGCCGCAACTCTTCTTCCAACTTTTTTATCTTTTTCTTGTTAATAATATGTGTCAATTTGTCGTTTTCTAACATCTCATTCAGTTGCAATGCCCATTCGTCTATTGGAGATAGATCCTTTTTCTTCCAATTGTCTGTGATAGTTAATCTTGCCGCTGTTATTGAGTATATATAACAAGACTCTCCAGTATTGTTTTGCAAAATTTTGTTCTAAATTTGATGTTATATTTAATAAATACAATTTTGGGTCTAATGCAAACTGTATCTTAAACATTCCTTATATAATCTTATGAAGAGAATAGAATAGAATCTTTATTACGGTCATAGACCAGCACAGGTAAAAAGGGGATACAGAATAAAGGTAAAAATACAGGATAAAAACAGGCTAAAAGCAGTATTTAAAATGTTAGCTCCAGTATAACAAGACTAGGTTGATACTATTCTACTGCTGAGGACATTGTCTGTTGAATTTTAACCACAGCTGCGCAGAATCTGGCAACATTATAAGTTGTTCCTTGGTTGGTGTCTGAAAGCAACAAATTTATGTAGAATTGTCCAGTGTGCCCTTGATATTTATGCAACAGTGGTGAAATTAGGCTGAGACGTATGTCCCTGTAGAATGAGCACTGGAGTAATACATGCTCTGTTGTTTCAATTAGGCCCAAGTTGCAGGGGCATAGTCTGTCTGAGAAGGGGATCTTCTTGTATCGGCCTTCAAGGACAGCTGAAGGGAGGGCACGACACCGTGCAAGAGTAAAGGCCCTGTGATGTTTAGAATCATAGAATCATAGAATTGCAGAGTTGGAAGAGACCACGAGGGCCATCCAGTCCAACCCCCCTGCCATGCAGGAAATCACAATCAAAGCATCCCCGACAGATGGCCATCCAGCCTCTGTTTAAAGACCTCCAAGGAAGGAGACCCCACCACGCTCCGAGGGAGTGTGTTCCACTGCCGAACAGCTCTTACTGTCAAAAAGCTCCTCCTCATGTTGAGGTGGAATCTCTGTTCCTGGAGCTTGCACCCATTGCTCCGTGTTCCAGTCTCTGGAGCAGCAGAAAACAAGCTTGCTCCATCCTCAGTGTGACATCCCTTCAAATACTTAAACAGGGCTATCATATCGCCTCTTAACCGTCTTTTTTCCTCAGGTTGGTCCTCCTTTTCCTTTTCTGAAAACACTGAGGCAAAGAAGGTGTTGAGTAATTCTGCCTTTTCTCTGTCCCCTGTTAGCAATTTGCCATCTTCTCCACGTAGCGGCCCTATCATTTCCTTCTTCCTCCTTTTGTTGCGGACATACCCAAAAAAACCCTTTTTATTGTTCTTAACCTCCCTAGCAAGCCTGAGCTCATTCTGCTCTTTAGCTTTTCTGACTTTACTCCTACACGTGTTCGCTATCTGTTTGAATTCTTCTTTGGTGATTTCCCCCCCTTTCCATTTCCTATACATGTTCCGTTTAAAACTTAGCTCCATTGAAAGTTCTTTAGTCATCCATCCTGGTTTTTTGAGACACCTCCCATTTTTCTTCCTCAATGGTACTGTTTGAAATTGTGCCTTCAGTACCTCCTTTTTGAGAAAGTCCCATCCGTCTTGAGGTCTCTTCTCTTTTAGTATTCCTGACCATGGGATCACCCCCAGTATTTCCCGGAGTTTATTGAAATCAGCTCTCCTAAAGTCAAGAATGCGTGTCTGACTATGCCTGGCTTCTCCTTTCCATTGTATAACAAACTCCAGGAGAACATGATCACTCTCACCTAAGGATCCCACCACTTGCACCCCATTAACCAGGTCATCTCTGTTGGTTAGAATCAGATCTAAAATAGCTGACCCCCTTGTTGCCTCTTCCACCTTTTGGACCATGAAATTGTCTTCCAGGCATGTAAGGAATTTGCTAGACCTTGTAGTTTTGGCTGAGTTAGATTGCCAGCAAATATCAGGATAGTTGAAGTCCCCCATCACTACTACATCTCTCCTTTCTGCATGTGTGTTCATCTGTTCTAGAAAGGAAACATCCAATTCCTCCGTCTGATTTGGGGGTCTGTAGTAAAGTCCCACAATAACATCCCTGTTGTTTCCCTCCCCTTTAAATTTTATCCAGACGCTCTCCACCTGGCTTCCAGTATTGATGTCATGGATCACTTCACTGGTGTAAATATCCCTGACATATAATGCTATTCCTCCTCCTTTCCTGTTTGGCCTGTTTCTCTTATAAAGGTTATACCCCTCTATTCCTCCATTCCAATCATGAGACTCGTCCCACCAGGTTTCAGTAATGCCTATTATATCATATTTGTTTTGTAGTGTGAGGAGTTCAAGTTCATCTTGCTTATTTCCCATGCTCTGTGCATTAGTGTAGAGACATCTGAGACCATGTGTTCCCTTTACTTGCTTCCTGTGCAAGTTTTTTTGCCTCCCACTGTTGGGTCCTTGCGCTGTTTGCCTTGTTCCCTCTGTGACAGTTTGACTATTTTCTCCAGCCCTTTTGCCTTCCAGAATACTGTCTCCCTCCCCCATTTGACTCAGTTTAAAGCCCTCCTGGTCAAATTCTTGAGACTGTTGGCAAAAATGTTTCTTCCAACTTTCGTAAGATGCACCCCATCTCTTGCCAGAAGTCCCCCCTCATGGAAGTGCAGTCCATGATCCAAGAATCCAATTTGTTCTTGGTGACACCATCTACGGAGCCAGTTGTTTACGTCAGCTATTTTCCTCTCCCTTCTTGGACCATGCCCTTCAACTGGCAGAAGAGACGAGATGACCATCTGTGCATCCATTTCTTTCAGCTTCCTCCCCAGGGCCTCATAATCTCTTCTGATCTTGGGAAACGGGCCCAGCCCGCCCTATTGAGCGCCCGAGGGCGGGCTAATCCTGAAGGGCGCCCGGATGCTGTGGTGAGTGGAGTGAAGGGCCCGTTCTTTATTAAAGCTCGAGTGGGGGTTGGAGGTGAGGGCCCCACCCAAAAAGTAATGTTAATGATAGACTCTGGTTGTACCCAAGTGCTCATCCACCCCTCCTTAGTCAGTGAACTGAACGTTAATACTGTTAAGCTGGACAAGCCCGTGTGGCTGTCTCAGATGGATAGGGGGATGATGAAGGGGGGCCCTGCCAGGCGCATAACCGGCCCCATGCACATGAGGATGGGAACCCACCAGGAAGAACTGCAGTTTGTGATTGCTCCAGGCTTAGTCCCCACGGCAGTTGTGGGTCTGAACTGGCTAAAGTACCACAACCCCACCATAGACTGGATAAAAGAGACACTGACTTTTACAGACCCACTGTGTACCAAGGAGCATGGGATGGGGGAGGATCCCCAGGGGACGGGGTCCCCATGGAGGGTGAGTCACGGAACTACATGACTGCCTTAGTAAAAGGGGAGCTGAAAGGACTCCCAGTGGAATACAAGGCATGGCAATATGTGTTTGAGGAGAGGGAGTGTGACATTTTGCCACCCCACCGGGCTTTTGACTGTGCCATCGAAATACTCTCGGAGTCAAGCCTACCTAAGCCTCACATTTATTCTATGACCCCAGCTGAAATGGAGGCGCTCCGAGAGTTCATAGACAAAAACTTAGCCCGAGCGTTCATTAGGCCCTCAACCTCACCCGTGGGGGCTCCGGTGATGTTTAGGCGCAAGGCCGATGGGGGGCTTTGTTTGATTCAGGATTACAGAGGGCTAAATGCAATTAGTGTCTCCAATAAGTACCCCCTGCCCCTGATGTAGGACATATTAGCCCATCTCTCCAAAGGGAAGATTTTCACGAAGCTGGATCTGCGGGAGGCCTACTACAGAGTACGGATTCGGGAAGGGGACAAATGGAAGACTGCATTTAATTGCCCCTTGGGGGCTTTCGAGTTCCTCGTCATGCCTTTCAGTCTAAAAGGGGCCCCTGGCATTTTTCAGAACTTAATTAATGATGTGTTACGTGATTTTCTGTACAAAGGGGTGTTGGTATACCTAGATGATGTGTTGATTTATTCTGAGGACTATACGTCCCATGTGAAACTGGTGAAAAAGGTACTTGCCAGGTTGGGGGGAAATCATCTGTATGCAAAAATGTCCAAGTGTGAGTTCCATCTAAGCCGTTTGGATTACTTAGGGTACCACATCTCAAACAAAGGGATTGAAATGGACCCAGAGAAGGTAAAGGGGGTCTTTGCATGGGAAGCCCCTAGAACCAGGAAACAGTTACAGAACTTCCTGGGATTCGCTAATTTTTATCGGTCCTTCATCCCTGACTTTGTGTCGGTAGCCCTCCCCCTGACCGATCTGCTGAAAACCAAAGATGGAAAGGGCAAGGGTTCCAAGCTCAGTAAAAGGGATAAGCCTCCCCAAAAGATTGTGTGGTCACCACAGTGTCAACAACATTTGACAAATTGAAATCCCTTTTCACTTCGGAGCCTATTCTCAAACACCCCGACCCTTCCCAGCCTTTCGTGGTCCAAGTGGACACCTCAGATGTGGCGATGGGTGGTGTCCTGTTGCAAAAAGGGGAGGAAGGGGATTTGAGACCATGTGCCTACTTGTCCAGAAAATTCAATGAAACTGAACGAAATTGGCCGGTATGGGAGAAGGAGGCAGGTGCAATCAAGTTGGCTCTAGAGACTTGGCGCCACCTACTGGAGGGCTCGCCCAAACCGTTTGAGGTTTGGACTGATCACAAGAATTTGGAAGTGTTGGCTACCCCTAGACGTTTCAGCCCCAAGCAGGTCAGGTGGGCCAGTTTCTTTTACCGGTTTAATTTCACCCTGAAATTTATCCTGGGGAAAAGGAATTTTCTGGCTGATGCTTTATCCAGGCTCCCGCAGCATGAGAGTAAGCGCAAGGAGGTCATTGAAACCATTTTTTCTCCTTCCCACTTGGGATTAGCAGTCCTTACGCAGAGCAAAGCCAAACAACACGAATCCCCTGCTAGCCCTGCTGTGGAGCCTGGATCAAATGGAATTAACAGTGGCTCGCCCCTGGCGCCTGAACCTGAGCCCCAGCCCTTGACCCCCGACCCCGCTTCCCCAGACACTGGGCCCCGGGCAGTGACCCCTATGGCGGATGGTTCTGCCACTCCTGAAGGTTCTCAAGGGAAACAAGGGGGGTGGCATTCTCAGTTGGCTTCGGAACTGCCCACGGATCAGTGGTTCCGAGCTCACCCCAATGAGGTGACAGTGAGGGAGGGTTTGGCCTGGAAAGGGGATCGCCTGTATGTTCCTGAAGTCTTGAGTGCGAGCATCCTCAAGCAGTGCCATGATGTCAAAAGTGCGGGGCATTTTGGGTATCTCAAAACTTTGCATTTGGCCCGGAGACAGTTTTGGTGGCCCCGAATGAGGAAGGAGATGGAGGAATATGTGAAGGGGTGTACCACCTGTGCAGTGGCCAAAGGGGGGTCAGGGAAGCCCAAAGGTTTGATCCAACCTCTACCCATCCCAACCAAGCCCTGGGAGGTCATTAGCATGGATTTTATAGTTGAGTTACCAGAGAGTAGGAAAACGACGGTTATTTGGGTGGTTACTGATTTGTTCTCAAAACAAGCGCACTTTGTGGCCTGTAAGAAACTCCCCACGGCCTCCCAATTAGCCAAGTTGTTCATTCAACATATTTATCGGATTCACAGCATTCCTGCCAAGATTGTGTCTGATCGGGAGGCCCAGTTTACCTCGCAGTTTTGGAAGGCTTTCACAGACCTTCTAGGGGTGGAGCTCGGCCTTAGCAGCTCCCATCATCCCCAGTCGGACGGGCAAACGGAATGAACGAATCAGACACTTGAACAATACCTGAGATGTTATGTGAATTTCCAACAGTCTGATTGGGTTGATCTTCTACCTTTTGCTGAAGTGGCCTACAATAATGCCACCCACCAGAGCACTGGACTCTCGCCGTTTAAGGTTATGTCTGGACATGATTTCGGTCCCCTGCCTTTGTTGAAGGGGTCCCCCAACTCCGACCCTGTTTTGGTCTCCCAGTGGAGTCAAAAGGTCAGAGACGCTTGGCCTCATGTAATCTTGGCCTTAGACTTTGCCAAAGCACGCTACAAACATTATGCTGATCAAAAGCGGGACCCTTCTCCAAAATATGAGGTGGGGGATCTGGTTTATTTGTCCACTAAGTTCCTTAAGTGCCCCCAACCCTCCAGAAAGTTGGGAGCCAAATACATTGGACCTTTTCTTATTGTTAGGATGGTAAATCCTGTGGCTTTTGAACTGTCTTTACCTAAGTTGTACTGACATGTGCATCCTGTGTTTCATTCCAGCCTGCTCAAGCCCGTGAACCCTCCAGACAAACACCATCCGGCGCCGGAACCTGCGCCTCAGCCGATCCTGGTGGATCAGGACCAGCATTTTGAAATCTCTGAGATCTTGGACTCTAGGCTTAATCGGGGAGGGTTACAGTATTTGGTGAAGTGGAAACACCTGCCTTTGGGCCATGCGGAGTGGGTAGCTTCTGACCATGTCAATGCCAAACGCTTATTGTGAAAGTTTCATGCCTGCTTTCCCGATAAGCCTGGCTGAGAGGGGGGGGTTGGTCTTCAGGGGGGCAGTATGTCAGGATCGTCCATGAATTCTGGGTTATAGAGTGGAGTTCATGGAAGACCCTGACAGTTAGTTAGTTTGGGTTTGGTTCTGTCCTAGGCTTTGGAATGTCTGGGAAAGGAGCCAGGCCTTTTGGTTGCCATGGGAGCCCAGGTCCTACCAGGAGCTCAAGGTCAGGCAGATGGTTCAGAGCTTTCGCTCCCCCTTGCTTTCTCACGCTGGGTGTTTTTTATCTCTATCACAGCTAGTCTGAATCTCAGTTGCAGCTTTGCCTATATTCCTGACACATGATTCCTTTCCAATAAAGAACTTTATTGAAGAAGTGTGAGTTTGTGTTCTGAGTATATCACAGTCACCCACACTCTGGCCTCCACTTTCATAAATCCTGACTCCAGTCTCAGAGCTGCGTTAGAGACACATTTTGGAGTTTGGAAAGCTGATCTTAAAAATTTGGATTGGACAAGTTTTAATGCAGCAGGGTTGGGGAAGGGTCCCAATTGGGATCCATAAAGCAGTTGTGCTACTGCTCGGAGGATGGTGGGGTCTCCTTCCTTGGAGGTCTTTAAACAGAGGCTGGATTGCCTTCTGTTGGGGATGCTTTGATCAAGATTTCCTGCATGGCAGGGGATTGGACTGGATGGCCCTCGTGGTCTCTTCCAACTCTGCAATTCTATGATTCTATGATTCTATGATTCTATGAGGTTTGTTTAGCTTCTCTCTCTTGGTGTGCAGAATTATTGGTTCTTTGTGTTATTGTTGCTGTTTTCCCTATGATGAGGTCACGGATTATCTCATTCTTAAAAACGCTGTTAATTTCTATATAATGTGCATTCCAGAGGAACTTTCTTTTCTGTAACAGCCTGTTAGGAATATTTGCCTGGCTAAAGGTCAGTATTTAATCTGTTTGCTATAATTGTATAAATTTTGTAGTCCACATTCAATAAGGAGATTGGACGATAATTTGCCATGTTTGTTCCTTCTTTACCCTCCTTGGGAATAAGTATGATATTTGCTATCTTCCATGACTCTGGTATGGCTTCAAATGATATTTTGTTCAGTAGTTGTTGCATTGGAGTAATTAATTCCTCCTGAAAAGTCTTATAAAATTCTGGTATAAAACCATCCTGGCCAAGTGCTTTCCCTGACTTTAACTGTTTTATTGCATGACATATCTCCTCCCTTCCAGTAGGTTGTTACAATTTCTTTTTCATATCCTCCGAGAGTGTCTTATTCCAATTTTTTTTAATATAGTTAATTTCTTCCACTTCTTCTGTTTCTGTTTCCTACGCTTTTCCATATAATGTTTTGTAATAATTTACAAAAGCTAATTTAATTTCCTTCTGTGTCATATAGCTTAATCCTCCAATCTTTACTTCTGTGATTAATTTTTTCTCAGTGTCTTTTCTTAAGCAATACGCCGACCAACGACCTACCTTGTTAGCTCTTTTGAAATATTTTTCTTTTATCCTTTTTAAATTATTTCTGATCTTTTCTGTTAAGTCTGCTCTCAATGCTTCTTGAATTAACTTTATTTCCATTTGTAATTTTATATTTTTCAGATTTATCCTTAATTTCTCTTCTTTTTCTTTTAGATCTTTTGTCAAGTTTTCAGGGTTTATTTTTGTATAATTTTTTTA
The DNA here is from genome assembly GCA_030847615.1 of Gambelia wislizenii. NCBI lineage: Eukaryota > Metazoa > Chordata > Lepidosauria > Squamata > Crotaphytidae > Gambelia > Gambelia wislizenii. Next base: position 28,969,516 of record JAUMIR010000008.1, on the reverse strand, counting down.
ACTTCCATCCCTCTCTGAAGAAAAAGTCCTCAAATTGTTGCCTTAAAGGCATCCCATGTCATCCTTTCATTGACATCTTTAGTATTGTTGTGTTTAAAGAATTCTTGTATTTCCTTCCTTACTTTGTGAATTGTTCATCTTTCAGCAATCCTTTGTTCAATTTCCATCTATATTCCCTCGATGGATTTGCTAATTTAATTTCTATTGGATTGTGATCTGATAGTATTCGTTCAACTATTTCCATTTCTTTTACCTTTATTAACATTCCTGTAGATATCCAACACATGGCAATTCTTGACATTGATTTGTATGACTGAGAAGAAAGTAAATCCTTTTTTCCCTTTGTATTTTGCTGTCCACACATCAGTCAGATTGAGATCTTCTAAAATACTTTTACCTATTTCTGGTAGCTCTCCTTGGGGTGTATTATTTGTTATTGGGTATCTGTCTTTATTCGCATCAATTACACCATTAAAGTCTCCAATTATAACAATATTTTGTTTGTTCAATTCCTCAATTTTTTGATATAATTTTTTATAGAATTTTCCCTTCCTTTCTAGTAGGGCATATATGCCAATCACGATTAGTTTCATATTTATCAGATTTATTTCCACTCCAATATAATGCCCTTCTTTATCATTCAAAATTTCTATCGCTTCATATTTGTTTTTAATATATAATGCTACTCCTTTTTTTCTTTTTCTTGCATTGGAAAATAAAACCTTGCCCAAGTTTAATTCTACGCAGTAATTTGTTGTCTTTTTCTCGGATTTTTGTTTCTTGTAAGCAGATAATGTCGGAATTACTTCTTTCTAATATGTGAAAAACTTGATTTCTCTTTTTAGGTTCATTTAACCCTTTCAAATTCCAAGACCTAATTGTAATTGTCATTTTGTTGTTATATTTTTATAATTCCAAATTTTGTAATTCTTCCTCTTTTGAATCAGCCAATTCTTCCTTATCTGTGTCTTCCTCCTCACAACGTGGTTCTTCCCTCTCTTCTAATTCTTCTTCTTCCTTTTCCTCATCTGTTTCTCTTTCTTCTTCCTCCTCTTTGTCCTCCCCTTCTTTTCTTTCTCGTTGTTCTCGATCTTTCTTGTTTTCCTGTCTTTTATCTGGTGATTTTTTTCCTTTCCTTGTTTCTTTGTGAATTCTTCTCTTCCTCCCTCTTTTCTTTTTACCTCTTACTTCTGTTCTTTTTTCTTTTCTGCTTCCAATGTTTTAAGAATTTGTTCTGCTTTTTCTAATGTATTTATTTTTTGTCTTCTTTGATGGTACATGAACGCTATCCCATCTATTCATTCCCATCTATATGCTATTCCTGTTTTGTTTTGTTTTTTAATTTTTGTGTCAGCTGTCAGTAATCTTGTCTTTTCTTCAGAACCTCTGATGATTTATCTTTAAATATTTTGATGTCATTCCCTTCTATATTGAGGTTTCTCAAATAGCTTGATTGGACTACTTTATCTCTTATCTTCAATCGATTAAAACAAACAATGATATCTCTTAGTGATTTCTTCACTCTCGCTATTACTGAGTTCACTTGGAACAGCTTGTGAATTGCCAATTCCATTTCTTCCTCCTTAATTTCAATGAATTTTGCCATACTGGGGGTTATTTTTTCCCAAAGGTCTTCTCTCAAGCTTTCCACAACACCTCTCAGTTTAAGACATTTGTCTCTATATCTCATTTCTTGTGATAAGATCATATTCCTTTCTTTTTTTGTTAATCTTTCATTTCGTCTATTTGTTTCTCAAAGCTGTCTGCTCTACTTTCTATGTCATTCACTTTAGTCTTAAGATTTGTCATTTCTGATGATAAGCTATCCAGTTTATTATCGAGTTTCTCCATATTTGAGCTTATTTCTTTCTTAAATGTTTTGAGCTCTTCCCTTCTCTCGTTCTTAAAATTCTTAAGCTCTTCCAGTATTTGTAACCCAACATCTGTTTGTATCGTTGGATTATCTGTCAAATTTCTTCTTGTAAAGGATATTTGTGTTTGCACCTGAGAGCCTGCTGCTTTAGCTCTAGTACTTGCCGCCACTTTCTTATTTGCCAATTATCTCAATTCCACAATTAATTGATCTCCTACACAATCCAATTCACAATCAATTAATCTCCCCTAGAATTTGCTTACAGAATTCATCAGTCATATGTAATCAGTAGATGTATCAATCTAATATGATCTAGACTAATCAATATTTTACCCACAATATGCAGTTAATAGTCAGGCTATTTCAAATCTGCAATGTCAATAATAAAATTACCTTCAAATCAACAATATCAATAACCAATATTGATGTCAAATAGACCCCTCTAGTCACTTCCGGTCAATATTCATAGAATCATAGAATCATAGAATTGCAGAGTTGGAAGAGACCACGAGAGCCATCCAGTCCAACCCCCTGCCACACAGGAAATCACAATCAAAGCATCCCTGACAGATGGCCATCCTGCCTCTGTTTAAAGACCTCCAAGGGAGGAGACCCCACCACACTCTGAGGGAGTGTGTTCCACTGCCTAACAGCTCTGGCTGTCAAAAAGTTCCTCCTAATGTTGAGGTGGAATCACTGTTCCCGGACATTAGGAGGAATTTTTTGACAGTCAGAGCTAGTAGGCAGTGGAACACAATTCATTGATTTTTAATTCATTGATTTTTAAAACCCATATAATTGTATAAATCTATAATCACGATTTTTAATATAGAATCCCAATTCCCCACATACAATTATTTAATTAATCAATTAATCAATTCCTCTTAATTTCTCTTAGTCTATTATTCCTAGATTCACTGCATTTTATTTAAGCTTCTATGAATTTATATTTTAAATATATAATCTATAGTTTTAAATATGAATTTAATACATATATATTAATATATTGATATATTAACTTAATCAATAATTGATAACCAATATCGATCTGCAATCCCATTAATCGGCCATGTCTAATAGCTATACCCTTAATTAATTGTTAACAATTAGTTAATTAATTATAAGCAAATAATCTATATACTCAATATTCCCTTGGGCCCTTATGTAATTAATCAATTTCTCACTGAAAGTTCATCTTAATCCAATAAAATTAATTTCAATCAATTCCTTTTTTGTTCCAAACAATTAATATGATATTGGTCAAGCTTCAAGTCCATATATATATAGCCAGTCTTCAAAACCGATTATATATAGACAATTATGTCCTAACAGTCAAATTCCAGTTTTTCCACTATCTGCTAGATGGCAGCAAATCTTCAGTTTTTTTTATACCACAGTCTGTTTTCGTTATATATATCGCTTTCCCTTTAAGATAGGCTCATATTGTATCTTTGAAAAGGTCTGTGATGCAGAATCTCCAACTTCCCATTTTGTTTTGCCTATTTTTGCTGCTTTAACTTATGTAACTTATGTAACTGTTTGCCAAGGGAAGGAGAGAGTGAAAGCAAAGTTATAAAGTTGCAGAAAAATAGCCAATAAACAGATCGTTGTGGTCTTCAACCTCTTGAGTGGTCTAATCCTTATAGTACCGTTTCTACTTTCGCTTCAACCACTTGTTTGGTCTAATCCTGTTAGCTATGACCCAGTCCTCTTCTGTCCTCTTCTATCCTCTTCTATCCTCCTATATTTTCTCCAACTTAATAATTTAATTGTTCTCATCTTCGGGGGAGGGGGTTCACCGCTCATCACACATCACTCCTCAAGTCGTTCTGTCCACTGCTCATAGCTTTCTCCCTTCCCCTTACTTATTAAGATCTGATCACTGCTGTTTTTATCCCCCTTATTCCATCTCTTTATGTATTTATATTAAAGTCCCATACCTTTACTCGCCAAGCACCTGTCACCAACTTGGAATTAGAGAGTTGGCACCATGTTCCACGATTTCCATGTGCTCACTTCTCATCCGAGTACTGTCCGAACACTGAAATATGTCGGGATCTTATTCCACGCTCAAAGCTCCGGGTGCAAAAATTAAATCCACAGCTGTTGATTTTAACGTTGCTTGGTAGCAGGTGAGTATCGAGAGTCAGATCCGAGGATTTCTTTTCACCGCAATGGCTGCCACTTTCTTCTTGCTGAGGACACTCGCCACATCGGAACCTCCATCCCCATGTACAGAAGGTCCCTCCAGCTGAAATCATGCTGGCCCCACTGAGTTCAGATCTTCCCGATCCAAACTACTGTCCGAGGGTAAAAAAGAGATCTATTTTATCCCCGGATTTGCGGCAATAAGTGGAGTATCCCAAGCTGTCACAGCTCAGACCTCCGTCCCCTCTGCTCACCTGCTGGAAGTCCATAAAATGAGTCTTAAATTCCAAATATATTGACTACATAGCTCAGCAGTCACAGCAGTACTGTCCAGTACTGTCCAGGATGAAGAACTGTTACAGACAGTGTACAGTGAGGGCAGGAACATAGAACTACCTATTGGAACATGTTTACTTCACATTCATGGACCATGAAGTTGCCCATTCCCACACACATGGTTTATCTAGTCTTTCCCAGGGTGATAGCAGCTGTATCCCTTCCTCATGCTTTGCTTCTCACACAGACTAATGTAATCATCAGTTAGCTGACAACACTAGCTGCATTTAGCTACCCCTCACTACTGGCCCCTTCTTTACAACACATGACAGCTTACAATATAAAATTCTCAGTGATTACACATTCCAGAAAACTTACTTACTGGAGACTTACTTTGCAGAATGGCTAGACTGTGATTCTGTGTGACAAACACATGGTAGAATCAGGCATTTTGAATTACTTTGGAAATCCTGACATTTTTCTATATGTTTCTAGATAACCTTCATCTGAAATAGGATGAAGACTAATGTACCTTGAGAGAAAGGAGTGTGAGACACACATATCAGAGAGAGGGAAAAAAAGAGAAATATTCTATGAGATTGTAACATTTGTATGTCTTCAGTCTGAGGAGAGTGAAGAGCAGGAGGGAGGTGTGTTAAACACATTTTCTGCAAATCTGTAAAAAGTCTATGTGTGGTTAGCTGTGTCTGGCCTGGACTTATGGCTAGGTTGACAGCATTATGGTACAAAACTCTCCCAGCTATTTAAAGAAGAAAGTAGTGTGATGTGAAAGAGATGCCAAAAGTTATGCTGTGAAGCCATCAAGCATAATTCCCCCAAACATTGCCTGTATAACATGACTTCAGCTCACTGGAGGTATCTTTTGGCGTTCCAGAGATCTTTCCTGCCTGGCATTCATTTACATTTTAACAAGAGAAAGATGCTTCTTAGAAATGTGCAGGTGTTAAGATGTGTGTACCAAAACACTTGGGTCTCATCTACATGAGCCACAATACACTGGCTCCCAGCCGCTGGCTTTTCCTTTGTTAAAATAAATTTCCAAAGGAAATGTGCATTCCTGCTTGTTGGGACAACCAATGTGATTTGCTGTGCAGTCTGGAAGGGCAGAACTCAACATCTGATTGGTCGGACATGTGTAGGAGTGGACTTACCGTCAAGAGCCCAGAAGCACTAGCGATCCTGTGCTTTTTTTAACTTTTATTTTTTAAAACTATCAAAAAGTACCCTGGTAGCAACCAGAGACAATAAGGCGGGTGGCCACTGTGAAGAAGAGGAGGAAAGCCACCCATCTTTTGCCCATCCCAGCAGTGGCAACAGCAGCCTCTGATTCTTGCTGCAAAGGGATGAGAGGAGCCACCTGGCCAGCAGCTAGTTGTGGAGAAGGAAGGGGAGGGTGGCTCTTTGACACTCCAGATTCATCTCAGGTTGGGCTGCTCCTTCTCTCAAGCCTGTCTGCTAAGCTCGATGTCAGTGGGCTTTGGAGGGCATGGGGAGGCAGGAGAGAAGGAGCAGCTCAGCCCAGGAAGGTGAGATGAAGCCGGAGCAGTGAAGAGCCACCCTCTTTTTCCTCCTCCACATCCAGCAGCTGGTTAGGCATCTCCTCTCATCCTTTTGCAGTTGGAATCAGATGCTGCCTTCAGCAGGATGGGTGAAGGGCAGACAGCTCTCCTCCTCTTTCTCATGTGGATGCTGCTGGGTTCCCTTCACCTTCCTCTTCCCCCACCATGCAAAACAATAACACGACCACCATCTTGATCTGCAGCCATGTGACCATCTCAGCAGATAGTTTCACAGCCTAGCTCTTTTTTTATAGCAAAACACCATGGGAACAAACCAATGTTGCTGCAAATTGCCCATAATGTGCATGTATGTGCATTATTTCTTCTCATCTAGACAAGCCCTTCTTTAATGAATGCAATATTGAATCCAACATATGTAGCTGAGATGTCATAGACATGAATGTATGAAGTCATGCTGCCCCCTATCTATTTCACCCTCTGCAGGTGCTTAGCTGCCTGCTGTTTTCCTTCCTTCCTTCCTCACTTTACTTCCAAGTTCTTTCATTTGGCCACTACCAAGCAGCTTCCCACAAGGAGGAGGGACTTCCCACAGGGAGGAGTGCTGCCCTGTGCCCACTCTGGCCTACCATTTCATACTGGAAAAGGATTGCTAATACAGTAAGATTTTGTTCTATGAGCCTTCAATAGTATTTGCCCTGTCTAAGGTTATAGTACATTATTGTCTGTTCGTTAATAAATGAGATCAATAAATGAGATTGTCTTTTCACTATTTGTTCTGATTCTGTGAATATTTATTGTGGCAGGGGAAGGCTTATCACTGTGTGTATGTGAGTATGTACCCATTGGAGAGAGATAGATGCAATGGTAGAACCATGGGAACCTAGAAATGTAGGGTTGAAAGGGACGCCCATAGCTTGTCTCGAACTAAGCCTAAAACCACACTGGCTGATGGTATCTGACCTCTGTTTAACAGGCTCCAAAGAAAGAGGTTCTGCTAACTTCTATATGTTCTGAATGCCCTTGGTGGTCTGGGAGGAGCTTGGCTTTCTGGACAATAATAGGGCCAGCTGATGTAGTATAAGCTACAAGACAGATCTCAAAATAGCAAAATAGGAGGGTTGCAATGACATGCATTACTGGAAGGAATGGACTTCATTGCCATGTGGAGTACCTGGGTTGCCCCTGTATCAGAAGTTTCCCTCTTCTAATTGGCTGGCTGTGCTAGTGGTTGCAGTTTGGAGCTAGGATGTCTGGTGACTAGTAGCTGTCAGCACAGCTTGCATGGATAGCACAGGAAGAAAGTCCCCCCCTGCTAACTTGGGGGGACTTCCCCCCTCCCATTAGGCCAGCTCAGTCCCCATACTTTGGACTGAGTGCAGCTTTAGGTGGCCCAGTGTCAGCTCAGCTGCCATTTGCCCTACTTATTGAGTTGGGATTGGGATTAGATTGTTTTTCTGGGAGCTCTTCTACATGAGTTAAAATATGCCGGCTCCCTGCCTTGGCCACATGCTTCCAGACTCCTTCCTGACGTCCAGTAGATCTAGAGAGATAGTAGCAGAAGCAAGAACTGATGTGCCAGATGGCCTCCTGAAGACACACAGGGCCCATTCTGTCATTTGCTGGCAGTAATGCAGTAAAATGGGTACTTTTTTTAAAAAAAAGTTATATTAGGCCCTACCACACTTTTCCCCTGTTTCAGCCCTCTATCTGATCAAGGGGTGGTGAGGACTGCCTGGGGGCAGAATGGGGGAAATAACCTGTGTTGTATGGACTGTAGAGCTCTGAGATGGGGGCAAGATGGGGTATTTAGCCCATGTATACAAGCCTTGAGTCACTCCATTGTGTTCAGTATTGTCTACACTGCTCTCCAGAATTTTGGATATAATGACCATTTTCTAGTCTTATTAGGAGATGCCACAAATTGAACTTAGGCCTACTTTAAAATACTACTTAATAGTAATAGTGTTCAGCCTAATGGCCCATACAGCCTCTTCCAACCCTATGATTCTACGACAGTTCTTTTCTGTGTCCAGGTAGCTCAAACTACCCAATGAGCTTCAAGAGTTCCCCCAAATCACTGATAATTCTTGACCTAGGTCTCACTAAATGACTGCGTGTTTTCAGTCCTCCTTCCAGTCTTCACATGAAAGTAAATACACAGCCTATGCTACAAGACTAATATTCCTGCTTTTGCATGGTTCTGACAAACAGGAGGATCATGTTAGGTTAAGGTAGCCTCTACTTAAGAGAAACCTCATGTGAATCAACCTTATTCTACCACCTGACAGATGCAAAACAAATACTTTCAAGATACTTGTGGTAGCCTGAAACCTTGTGTCAGCTGTAGAATACTCTGAAGCAATTAAATATGTGTGGTTAAAAAGTTAAAACCTAATTAATTACCATGAAATTTGTTTAAATATTATTTGTCTAAAAGCTCTTTAATTACAGTATGCTCTTTATGTTGAGTTCATTTATACAGGGAATGCAATAATTAATTATCATAATGAAGACACCTGAATGCACCATGCCAAGCATTCTTTGAAAGCTGAACTGTGTCATTGTCTTATCTGTGACAGTTCAGTTCTCTGTCAGATGTTATCAGCCATTTTCCTAATCATTAAGAAATGCTTTGCTAATTAGCACATGAAATTCATTCTACATCAGGCTGAATTGAATCAAGGCCTGTTATCCTGAGCAGCAAGATACTTCAAACTTCATAGTGATAGGACATGAATATGTTATACAGTTCATACACATTTCATGAACCTCAACATTGCCTCTGCGGGTTTTTTTTCCTTCTCCCTTCCAGGGCTCTTCCATTAGTAATGCCATTTTCAGGTCACTTAATTTTCTCATACACTTTAACAGCTGATTAGACTACAAAACCTGAAAATTGCATATTAACCCATTTTTTACCTCACTTCTCTTTGAAATATTGGACACTTTCTTATGATCATATGATGCTAAGTACTAAATCTGCAAATAGATTTTTCAAAGAAAGAGAAGAAGAATCACACATCCTCTCATTTATCCCCCCTCCCAACCTGGAAGTTAAGGAATAAAAACTATTTAAAATTGTTCAAGAGATTCCATTAAAAAAACTCTGAGATTTCCTCTCCCATGCACACCCCATTTATCAAAATAAGGAAGTATCCATTTTAGTAACAAGATATTTCTTTATAAAATCTGGAGTACTTCAGAAAATTGTAGAAACACTTGAAATCCATGTGAAAAAACAAAAAAACAAAATTTCTATTTGTGGAGGAAGGTGTGAAATAGATAAATAGATAGATGAAAACAAATACCTTTTAAAAATCATTTTAGGCAACATTATCCGCTACACTAAAAAATAGTTTTTGGCTTAAATCCAAAAGAAAGAAAGAAGAAAACTATAGGGGAAACTACCAGTGGTAGAGGACAGGTTTATAACAGATGGATTAGACCCAAAGAAGAGGGCTGAAGAAAGGAAAAAGCAAAAGGACTGAGGGCGAGGCGGGGGAGGCGATTGGAACGAAGGAAAGAAGTGGGGAGGAGAGGCTGTTAAAAATAGAAGGACAAACACTAAGAGAACATTAATGAAGCAAAAATATATCATTTAGATTTAAGTAAAATGGTGGGATTAGACCTAAAGAAGAGGGTGAAGAAAGAAGAAAGTACAAAGAGATAGTGGGACAAGACGGGAGAGATGGTGGAGATGACAGAGAGAAAGCAACGACAGTAACGGGGTGTTAAATTTAAAAGGGAAAGAGGGGAGGAAAAAAAGTGGGTAAAAAGGTGGGCATAAAACAAGTCAATACAGGGGTTTGGGAGGCTACTGTGGAACAAGGACAGGATTATTCAATATATACAACAGTATTGGCGAACAGACTAAACAGAATAATAAAAGAAATAGTGCATGAGGACCGATTGGGCTTTATAAAAGGGAGACATATGTCGGAAAATATAAGAATAATGGTTGATGCCATAGAATACTATGAAAGAATGAATAACAAGAAAGCGGCTTTAATTTTTATTGATGCAGAGAAGGCCTTTGACAATATAAATTGGACATTTATCATAAAAACATTGGAGAAATTAGAACTTGGGGAGATAATTGTCAAAGGTATAAAAGCAACATATGAAACACAAAAAGCACAATTAATAATAAACGGAGAGAAAACAGAGACTTTTAACATACACAAAGGAACATGGCAGGGTTGTCCCCTGTCACCGTTACTTTTTATACTGGTAGTGGAATGTTTGAATACCAAGTTAAGGAGCGACAAACAAATACCAGGTCTCAAGATAAAGGGGTCCATTTCAGACAATGCCGTTTCTGTCTTGGCATCGTCCGTGACTGTTGCGGTGAGCTTTGGAGGTGGCCGCACTGTTTTTTTCACTCACGGAAGTTGTCCGTGAGTGAAAAGCAGCACTGCCGCCTCCAATGCTAGCTGCAAGAGTCACGGATGACCCCAAGAGAGAAACGGTGTCATCCGAAATGGACCCCTTGCCACACCGCAGCCTCGTTACTGCACCGGAGGCTGCTTGCATGGCAAGAGGCTGAAAGAGGCATCCAAACATCTCCTGAGTGTGTGTAACTTGTCCAAGGTCATGCTGTAGGTTTCCATGGCTGAGGGCTTGTCTGTACAGGCAATTTATCCCATCTTCCACTTGTCTGGGAGCCCTGTAGTCCAAGTGATGCAGGGCTCTTGCCCCAATTCTTGACAATGCCTGAGGCAAAGCCAGGTGGAACCTGTTTATGACCAAAAAAAAAAACACCCAGGAAAAACCACATCATGCAGGAAAACCCAGATGGGTCTGACGTGGGAATGCAGGAGTCCATACTTGTAACTGAGCTGTATCTCCGGATGCCTCTTCCGCCACCACTGGTGTCACTCTGGAGCTGGGAAGGGGTCCCCCAGCATGTGATCAAGGATCCCTGCATGTGACTAGCTTTGATGACATGCTGGGCAACATGGACAGCAGTGGAGGTACCTACTGATACCAGCTGCCATTTGCTTGTGGACTTCCATTTTGTCATGGTGACAGAGGGGGAACTGGTCAGCTGCAGAGCCAGAATACACCAGCCAGAAGACATCATATTCTGGTCAGTGCAGACAAGCCCTGAGTAGAAATTTGAACCCCGGGGGCTTACCACACTCTGAAGAAAAGCATCAAGGCCGCAGAAATGTCCCAGCTCCTGTGCTGCCTTACCACATGGAATCGTTGTTTTTTTCATTCCAGTCTTATGAGGGACCAAGGTAAAACTGTGCCTTTTTGCTAACCAGAAAAACCCATTAGCAAAAAAGATGTGGTTTTAGCTTGGTCCCCCATGGGACAGGAACAAAAGAATGCTTGGTGAATGGCAACTTCATGTGGTAAGGCAGCTGCTTTTCTTCAGAGTGTGGTAAGCCCCCTGGTCTTCCAGAGTCCTAATTTATTTCTGAAACCACTACACATACTGGCTGTCAGTTACTGAATGGTAAATCAGCATGTTTGTAGGTTACATTGATTCATTAAGTCTATTCAAGATGGGATTTACACTGGATTTACTGTATGTCATAATCTCAAAGATACTTCTATACCAACATTATGAGTAACTAAAATTCATTTCCACAAATGCAAGAAGGTTTAAGTTTAGTAAAATTGAATTGAATATTCACTGAAAGGTCTTTGCATGAACATTTGCAAATGGGTGGGAGTAAAATCATCGATGGCATTTTTCATCTTCATTCAGATAAGACTTTTATTAGTGCAGGCATTTAACTTATATTTAAATAGCAATTTAGCATAAATACTAGTTAAACATTTTCTCCTATTAATGGAATTGTGATTGAATCAGATTTTTTTGGCTTAATAACAATTAGCTGAAAGCATTCATCCTTTCCTACAAAATTTCCCATTTCTGAATAGTGTAGAATTGCTGGCAGATGAGGAAAACATGCATCAAAGACTGTACAAATGTAAATGATGCCAGCAAAGCAGAAGTGAACACAGAACATGGTTTACAGGGAGTGATGGAGGACTGACCTCGGACTAGAAGTGAAATCAATTTAGGGTTGTTCCACACATAATCTAGAGGAAACCCTAAATATCATCCACTATATGCTTCTGTTGGACATTTTAATGTCCAAAATCAACAAGATTTCTATTGTAGATTGTGGACAATAATGAGGATGGTGATGATAATGAAGCTCAAGGTCACTATTAATGCCCACTTTTAGTGGAAAGGGAGGATAAAAGTATTCATTATGTGAAATTATAACTAAATGCAATTTTAAAAAATACAAATAAAATAAAATAAATATAAATAAAATGGTAAATAAAAGAGTGGAATAAAACTAAATAAAATAAAGTGGGATTTCTACTTAAATGCAATAATGACAAATATGTATGATTATGTAATAACAAAAGAAAATCAGAAGAACTGGGGTAATTCTAAGTTGCATTAAGTTGTTTTTAGATGAATTAACAGATCACATTAAGACTAATCTGACTGGGAATTTTGCTCAAATGTCTAGATTAATATTTGACATATAACTCAGGTTGCAATCTAGCATATTTGTATAATTTATTTTAATGGAAATGAAAAAGTGTGGGGAGACCTACTTAGCTGCTAAGAGGAGATATTTTAAAAGACCATTTCATATTCTCCATCTCAGTGCTTTGCAGCCCTTTTCATTCTACATTTGTTCTTCTTCACCCCTGTGAAGTCAGTAAGCATTTCCCAGTGGGGAATATTTTTATCAGTAGAAATTGCAAAAGGGAGCCATTCAAACCGCTATGAATTACTTAAAGACATCTATATCTTTGAAAGAAGACAGAGAGCCTTTTCATGAATATAGAGAGGTAAACCACAATCACAAAGGTTATTTTTCTAGGTGGGAACTTTAGTGGTATACACGAATAATTAGCTCAGGCAGATATTTATTTCTACATGAAAGATTACATTGCTGCTGCTGTTGTTGTTATATACTGTCTGCGAATCAAGGCTGCTTAGGGCTTATCTACATGGGCCAAATACTCAGGCAAATAATGCAGGCATTTACCCCCTATCTGCCTCCAGGCAGTCCTCACCACCCCTGGGGCAGGTACGGGGCTGGAATGGGGTAAACCGGGATAGGGCCTGATAAATGTTACAGTATAATACCTGGATTACTCCATTTCCAGTGGCCAAAATCCAAGTCTTGCATGTCTGTGGGAGCCCATCTACCAGGCCACCCCTCACTGCTGCCACCAGCTTCCTGGAAAATCAGTGAAAATGTTCAAGAACCAACATGTCCATTGCCCTGGTCTTTTCTCAATTCCAACACAGAGGAAACTTCCCAACAGCCATCAGGAAACCAACCAGACCCATAAATATCCTGGGATTGAATTGTATACATAAAAATGTATGCATAATCTTCTATCATTTGACAGGGGAAGGAACTGACAAAATATACTACATTCAGTAGGCTACTTGTTTATGAGACAGGGTTGGGTTAACAAGAACTTGCAGAATAGTACTTGTTGGACTGTTAAAAAAACCCAAAAACTTCTCTTGAATATTTCAGCTTCCCATACCCGTTTCTAAATATGTGATCAAACACTGGCCATATTTGCTGGCAAAAGCAGGCATTCACTTTTCCTAACAGTACAATGTTCTGAGCAGAAAGAACACGAGAAAATTAGATGTGCTGGATTTAATGTACAAGCTAAATAAACTACAGTTTAAAGCCTCAGGGGCCGGTTCCACGACAGGAAAAAGTTCGCCAGATTCCGGATTACCGTCCTTTCGTATCAGGAGCGCATAAATCACACGGTGCCTGGCAGTTTCGAATGATCCAGACACTTTCTGTTTTGCTTAATTCACACAGGCAAAGGTGGGGGGGAATCGCCTCCAGATGATTAAAGTCAGGCAGGAGGCGGGGAGGGAGCAAGGAGGGGGTCATGGAGACCATAAATAATGAGAGGAAAGAAAAAGGACAAACAAACAAGCAATCGAAAGAGCGATCTGACAAACTCCCCCGTCTTCCCCAGCCCTGAAAGGCTTTTGTAAAGAAAGGAGTCACGAACAAGCAAAAGCATAGTGGAGCAGATTCCCTTCATGCATGCATGCACACACAAACACACACCACAGAACTAGGGCTTGCCTCATTTGGTTTCCCTCCCTCCGAAGGCTTGAATAAAGGCAAGTGAATGGAAGGACAAACAAAGAAAAGAACGAACATGCGATCGGCTGTTTTCCAGCACAAACACACACACACACACACACACACCAGCGAAGCAGCGAAGCATCTTCCCACCCCCCCACCCCCCAAAAGATAGACAGGAAGGGCTCCGTTTTCCAAAGTGAGTTGCAAGCAGAAGGAGGGTGAATTTCTTCTCTCCAACCCCTCAGTCTATTCGGATAAAGCACTCCAACCAATCAGGATTCAGCTCTGCTCACAGTAATTCGAAAAGGCAGATGCCAGCTTACACGATCGTTAGTTCCCACGATAAAGTATGCGCATTTTCGCGAACTTAATCAAAAAAGTGCGGAAAACTAGCAAAAGCTGATACTGCGCAACTTATGGGTTTTTTGCACCCCCTCCTTTTGAAAAGGGCGCTGTTGCTTCGAGATGCGTGGGAACTATCAGGCTTCTTGTCGCATTCTTTGAGGATTTATTTTGCCGTGGAAACGACCCCTCAGTTTGTGAGAGGCCTCTGAAATACAGTCGTCCCTTCACATTCGCGGGGGTTACGATCCACGGACCCCTGCGAATGTGAAAAAACCGCGAATACTGTTTACCTCCCCACTCCCCCACAGGGCCTTCGTGGGGCCTCCGGAGACCCTCCGGAGGCCCCGCAGAGGCCTTCCCTGCCCTCCCCACTCCCCCCCAGGGCCTTAGCTGGGCCTCCGGAGGGTCTCCGGAGGCCCCGCGGAGGCCCTCCCAGCCCTCCCCACTCCCCCACAGGGCCTTCGCGGGGCCTCTGGAGGCCCTCCGGAGGCCCCGCGGAGGCCTTCCCTGCCCTCCCGACTCCCCCCCTGGGCCTCCGGAGACCCTCCGGAGGCCCCGCGGAGGCCTTCCCTGCCCTCCCCACTCCCCGCACAGGGCCTTCGCGGGGCCTCCGGAGGCCCTCCGGAGGCCCCACGGAGGCCTTCCCTGCCCTCCCCACTCCCCCCCAGGGCCTTCGCGGTGCCTTCGGAGTGTCTCCGGAGGCCCCGGGGAGGCCTTCCCTGCCCTCCCCACTCCCCGCACAGGGCCTTCGCGGGGCCTCCGGAGGCCCTCCGGAGGCCCCAGCGGAGGCCTTCCCTGCCCTCCCCACTCCCCCCCAGGGCAATAGCGGGGCCTCCGGAGACCCTCCGGAGGCCCCGCAGAGGCCTTCCCAGCCCTCCACACTTCCCCACAGGGCCTTTGCGGGGCCTCCGGAGGGTCTCCGGAGGCCCCGCGGAGGCCTTCCCTGCCCTCCCCACTCCCCCCACAGGGCCTTTGCGGGGCCTCCGGAGGGTCTCCGGAGGCCCCGCGGAGGCCTTCCCTGCCCTCCCCACTCCCAACACAGGGCCTTCGCGGGGCCTCCGGAGGCCCTCCGGATGCCCCGCGGAGGCCTTCCCTGCCCTCCCCACTCCCCCCCAGGGCCTTAGCGGGGCCTCCGGAGACCCTCCGGAGGCCCCGCAGAGGCCTTCCCAGCCCTCCACACTTCCCCACAGGGCCTTTGCGGGGCCTCCGGAGGGTCTCCGGAGGCCCCGCGGAGGCCTTCCCTGCCCTCCCCACTCCCCCCACAGGGCCTTTGCGGGGCCTCCGGAGGGTCTCCGGAGGCCCCGCGGAGGCCTTCCCTGCCCTCCCCACTCCCCCCACAGGGCCTTTGCGGGGCCTCCGGAGGGTCTCCTGAGGCCCCGCAGAGGCCTTCCCTGCCCTTCCCACTCCCCCACAGGGCCTTCGTGGGGCCTCCGGACACCCTCCGGAGGCCCCGCGGAGGCCTTCCCTGCCCTCCCCACTCCCCCCACAGGGCCTTCGCGGGGCCTTCGGAGGGTCTCCGGAGGCCCCGCGGAGGCCTTCCCTGCCCTCCCCACTCCACCCCTGGGCCTTAGCGGGGCCTCCGGAGACCCTCCGGAGGCCCCGCGGAGGCCTTCCCTGCCCTCCCCACTCCCCGCACAGGGCCTTCGTGGGGCCTCCGGAGGCCCTCCAGAGGCCCCACGGAGGCCTTCCCTACCCTCCCCACTCCCCCCCAGGGCCTTCGCGGTGCCTTCGGAGTGTCTCCGGAGGCCCCGGGGAGGCCTTCCCTGCCCTCCCCACTCCCCGCACAGGGCCTTCGCGGGGCCTCCGGAGGCCCTCCGGAGGCCCCCGCGGAGGCCTTCCCTGCCCTCCCCACTCCCCCCCAGGGCAATAGCGGGGCCTCCGGAGATCCTCCGGAGGCCCCGCAGAGGCCTTCCCAGCCCTCCACACTTCCCCACAGGGCCTTTGCGGGGCCTCCGGAGGGTCTCCGGAGGCCCCGCAGAGGCCTTCCCAGCCCTCCACACTTCCCCACAGGGCCTTTGCGGGGCCTCCGGAGGGTCTCCGGAGGCCCCAGCGGAGGCCTTCCCTGCCCTCCCCACTCCCCCCACAGGGCCTTTGCGGGGCCTCCGGAGGGTCTCCGGAGGCCCCGCGGAGGCCTTCCCTGCCCTCCCCACTCCCCCCACAGGGCCTTTGCGGGGCCTCCGGAGGGTCTCCTGAGGCCCCGCAGAGGCCTTCCCTGCCCTTCCCACTCCCCCACAGGGCCTTCGTGGGGCCTCCGGACACCCTCCGGAGGCCCCGCGGAGGCCTTCCCTGCCCTCCCCACTCCCCCCACAGGGCCTTCGCGGGGCCTTCGGAGGGTCTCCGGAGGCCCCGCGGAGGCCTTCCCTGCCCTCCCCACTCCACCCCTGGGCCTTAGCGGGGCCTCCGGAGACCCTCCGGAGGCCCCGCGGAGGCCTTCCCTGCCCTCCCCACTCCCCGCACAGGGCCTTCGTGGGGCCTCCGGAGGCCCTCCGGAGGCCCCACGGAGGCCTTCCCTACCCTCCCCACTCCCCCCCAGGGCCTTCGCGGTGCCTTCGGAGTGTCTCCGGAGGCCCCGGGGAGGCCTTCCCTGCCCTCCCCACTCCCCGCACAGGGCCTTCGCGGGGCCTCCGGAGGCCCTCCGGAGGCCCCCGCGGAGGCCTTCCCTGCCCTCCCCACTCCCCCCCAGGGCAATAGCGGGGCCTCCGGAGACCCTCCGGAGGCCCCGCAGAGGCCTTCCCAGCCCTCCACACTTCCCCACAGGGCCTTTGCGGGGCCTCCGGAGGGTCTCCGGAGGCCCCGCGGAGGCCTTCCCTGCCCTCCCCACTCCCCCCACAGGGCCTTTGCGGGGCCTCCGGAGGGTCTCCGGAGGCCCCGCGGAGGCCTTCCCTGCCCTTCCCACTCCCCCACAGGGCCTTCGTGGGGCCTCTGGAGACCCTCCGGAGGCCCCGCGGAGGCCTTCCCTGCCCTCCCCACTCCCCACACAGGGCCTTCGCGGGGCCTCCGGAGGCCCTCCGGAGGCCCTGCGGAGGCCTTCCCTGCCCTCCCCACTCCCCCCCAGGGCCTTAGCGGGGCCTCCGGAGACCCTCCGGAGGCCCCGCAGAGGCCTTCCCAGCCCTCCACACTTCCCCACAGGGCCTTTGCGGGGCGTCCGGAGGGTCTCCGGAGGCCCCGCGGAGGCCTTCCCTGCCCTCCCCACTCCCCCCACAGGGCCTTCGTGGGGCCTCCGGACACCCTCCGGAGGCCCCGCGGAGGCCTTCCCTGCCCTCCCCACTCCCCCCACAGGGCCTTCGCGGGGCCTTCGGAGGGTCTCCGGAGGCCCCGCGGAGGCCTTCCCTGCCCTCCCCACTCCCCCCACAGGGCCTTCGCGGGGCCTCCGGAGGGTCTCCGGAGGCCCCGCGGAGGCCTTCCCTGCCCTCCCCACTCCCCCCACAGGGCCTTCGCAGGGCCTCTGGAGGGTCTCCGGAGGCCCTGCGGAGGCCTTCCCTGCCCTCCCCACTCCCCGCACAGGGCCTTCGCGGGGCCTCCGGAGGCCCTCCGGAGGCCCCGCGGAGGCCTTCCCTGCCCTCCCCACTCCCCCCCCAGGGCCTTAGCGGGGCCTCCGGAGACCATCCGGAGGCCCCGCAGAGGCCTTCCCAGCCCTGCCCACTTCCCCACAGGGCCTTTGCGGGGCCTCCGGAGGGTCTCCGGAGGCCCCACGGAGGCCTTCCCTGCCCTCTCCACTCCCCCCACAGGGCCTTCGCGGGGCCTTCGGAGGGTCTCCGGAGGCCCCGCGGAGGCCTTCCCTGCCCTCCCCACTCCCCCCACAGGGCCTTCGCGGGGCCTTCGGAGGGTCTCCGGAGGCCCCGCGGAGGCCTTCCCTGCCCTCCCCACTCCCCCCACAGGGCCTTCGCGGGGCCTTCGGAGGGTCTCCGGAGGCCCCGCGGAGTCCTTCCCTGCCCTCCCCACTCCCCCCACAGGGCCTTCGCGGGGCCTTCGGAGGGTCTCCGGAGGCCCCGCGGAGTCCTTCCCTGCCCTCCCCACTCCCCCCACAGGGCCTTCGCGGGGCCTCCGGAGGGTCTCCGGAGGCCCCGCGGAGGCTTTCCCAGCCCTCCCAGGGCTTTCACGGGGCCTCTGGAGGCCCTGTGTCGCGGTTTTGGGGGGGCCCTGGGGGGCCCTCCCAAAACCGCGAATACTCGAAACCGCGAATGTCGAATTCGCGAATGTGGAGGGACAACTGTATTTTTCAAATCAAGAATACAGTAATGCCAAAATAAAAATAGAAAACAAAAATCCCAGCCCAGCTCTAATTTTCAAATTCTTTCTCTTTCTGTCTGTCCTCCACCTCCTTTATGGGAGTTTCTTAAATTCAATGTAGTTTAGGGCCTCATCATGTCTTAATTTGTCCCTTCCTCCCCCATCCCCCCAGACAGAACCAATTATCTATCTAGGTCAGTATCTAGGATGTTGTGGGGGTTATTTTGAGTCCAGGTTGGAAACAAACTATCAGGGGTTGGGAATCCTGTTGGATGATATAGCAATACAGTTAGTAACTTAGATGGCTTTAAAAAGCATTTATGTAAACTTATGGAGGATACAGCTATCAGCTGTAAATCCTCTGTTGAAAAAGCCTTCCCTGAATCTCATCATACTTGATAATTACTGGACATTTTTTAGTACTCCATTTCAGGAGCAAATAGTGGCAGCCAAACTCCAGATGTTCTTGGAAGGACAGAGCACATGGATTAATTTAAATTTGGGTTTAAGCCTGTTTATGGTATGGGAACTGCTATGATCACCCTAGTGGATGACATATGTGTGAGATTTGGATGGGGGAAGTGTGTCCTTGTTGGTTCCTCTGGATCTCTTTGTGGTTTTCAATACCATCAACCATGCTTCTGGGTCAACCCTATGGAATGGTGCTTGAATACTGCCTATTATGGTGACTCTCTTCTTTCCTGGAAAGATGAAACCAGAAGATGGTTCTGGAGAACTCTTGTTCAAAACCTTAGCCAGTATGCTGAAAGTTGTGTTTTGTACCCGATGCTATTTAACATAGAATCATAGAATCATAGAATCATAGAATTGCAGAGTTGGAAGAGACCACGAGGGCCATCCAGTCCAACCCCCTGCCACGCAGGAAATCACAATCAAAGCATCCCCGACAGATGGCCATCCAGCCTCTGTTTAAAGACCTCCAAGGAAGGAGACCCCACCACGCTCCGAGGGAGTGTGTTCCACTGCCGAACAGCTCTGACTGTCAAAAAGTTCCTCCTCATGTTGAGGTGGAATCTCTGTTCCTGGAGCTTGCACCCATTGCTCCGTGTTCCAGTCTCTGGAGCAGCAGAAAACAAGCCTGCTCCATCCTCAGCGTGACATCCCTTCAAATACTTAAACAGGGCTATCATATCGCCTCTAAACCGTCTTTTTTCCAGGCTAAACATACCCAGCTCCCTAAGTCTCTCCTCATAAGGCATTGTTTCCAGACCTTTCACCATTTTAGTTGCCCTTCTCTGGACACGCTCCAATTTGTCAATATCCTTTCTGAATTGTGGTGCCCAGAACTGGACACAGTATTCTAAGTGAGGTCTGACCAAGGCAGAATAGAGTGGCACTATTACTTCCCTTGATCTAGACACTATACTTCTATTGATACAGCCCAAAATTGCATTGGCCTTTTTAGCTGCCGCATCACACTGTTGGCTCATGTTCAACTTGTGGTCTACTAGGACTCCTAGATCCCTTTCGCACATAGTCTCATTCAGCCAGGTCTCTCCCATCCTATATGTATGCATTTCATTTTTCCGCCCTAAATGCAGTACTTTACATTTCTCCGTATTGAATTTCATTTTGTTAGCTTTGGCCCAGCTCTCCAGTCTATCCAGGTCATTCTGAATTTTGATCCTGTCCTCTAGGGTATTAGCTACTCCTCCCAATTTGGTGTCATCTGCAAATTTGATAAGTATGCCCCTAATTCCCTCATCTAAGTCATTGATAAAGATGTTGAATAGCACTGGGCCCAGGACAGAACCCTGTGGCACCCCACTGGTCACATCTTTCCAAGACGAAGAGGAGCCACTGCTGAGCACCCTTTGGGTTCGGCCGGTCAACCAATTACAAATCCATTGAACAGTTAACTTGTCTAGCCCACATTCTACAAGCTTGTTTGCAAGAATGTCATGGGGAACCTTGTCAAAGGCCTTACTGAAATCAAGGTATGCAATGTCCACAGCATTCCCTTCATCTACCAAGCTGGTAACTTTATCAAAAAAAGAGATCAGATTAGTCTGGCATGACTTGTTTCTCTGAAACCCATGCTGACTTTTTGTGATTATGGCATTGCCTTCTAAATGTTCACAGACTCTCTGTTTAATGATCTGTTCTAGAATCTTCCCTGGTATTGATGTCAGACTAACTGGACGATAGTTGTTGGGATCCTCTTTTTTCCCCTTTTTGAAGATGGGAACAACGTTTGCCCTCCTCCAGTCTGCTGGGACTTCTCCTGTTCTCCAGGAGTTCTCAAATATTATTGCCAATGGCTCTGAGATTATATTTGCCAGCTCTTTTAATACTCTTGGATGTAGTTCATCTGGTCCTGGAGATTTAAATTCATTTAGATTAAGAAGGTATTCCTGTACCACCTCTTTACTTATTTTCAGCTGGATTTCCCCTATTGTGTCCTCTGTTCCATTATCCTCAGGTTGGTCCTCCTTTTCCTTTTCTGAAAACACTGAGGCAAAGAAGGTGTTGAGTAATTCTGCCTTTTCTCTGTCCCCTGTTAGCATTTTGCCATCTTCTCCACGTAGTGGCCCTATCATTTCCTGCTTCCTCCTTTTGCTGCGGACATACCCAAAAAAACCCTTTTTATTGTTCTTAACCTCCCTAGCAAGCCTGAGCTCATTCTGCACTTTAGCTTTTCTGACTTTACTCCTACACGTGTTCGCTATCTGTTTGAATTCTTCTTTGGTGATTTCCTCCCTTTTCCATTTCCTATACATGTTCCGTTTAAAACTTAGCTCCATTGAAAGTTCTTTAGTCATCCATCCTGGTTTCTTGAGACACCTCCCATTTTTCTTCCTCAATGGTACTGTTTGAAATTGTGCCTTCAGTATCTCCCTTTTGAGAAAGTCAAAACCGTCTTGAGGTCCCTTCTCTTTTAGTATTCTTGACCATGGGATCATCCCCAGTATTTCCCTGAGTTTATTGAAATCAGCTCTCCTAAAGTCAAGAATGCGTGTCTGACTATGCCTGGCTTCTCCTTTCCATTGTATAACAAACTCCAGGAGAACATGATCACTCTCACCTAAGGATCCCACCACTTGCACCCCATTAACCATGTCATCTCTGTTGGTTAGGATCAGATCTAAAATAGCTGACCCCCTTGTTGCCTCTTCCTTTGTTGCCTCTTCCTTCATTTGCTGGCTCCATGAAATGTCCAGGGAAGGTTGTCCTGGATTTTGCATTAAAAATTAGTCATACATGTTCCCGTGTATTAAGGGAACAGTGTGCTTTCAAAGTGCTGTGTCTTGAATGCTATAACAATCATCTACATGATGAAAAAATATGTTTGGGGGGTAAAAAATTCAAAAAGGCATCCGTTCGAATCTGTACAATCTGCCTACATGATTTTTACTCCCCTAACTCTGTATGACCCCCAATGCCCAGCTGGCTGGACCGAGAGATCCAAGTGGCGGTTTTAAATCTCCCGCTGCTTTTTTTTTAATTTAAAAAGGGGCCTGTGATGTGGACAATCATTTTTCCGTATTTACAGCATGAAATAAAAATGAATGAATGTAAAAATCTCCATTTCATGGACTTACTGGACTCTCGCTTAGCCAGGAATCCAACATGGCAGCCACTCCCAATTCTCCTCTTTGCTAGCCCTGCCCACTCTGCTTGACAAGCCAATCAGATTACACTGCCTGTGTGCGCGAACGGGGGTGTACAAACAATCACAAATTCAAATGCTTGTAGGGATTTTTTGCCGAGATCTACTATTCCTCCTGAACTCTGAATTCACAGACTTTATGGGGGATTTGCTGGCTCCCTTTTCAAAAGACATGAATGTATCTGAATGGCCATATGTACACATTATCAATCTTTTGAACGCTGTATGGATTTTTTTTCTTCGGGGCCTAAGACCATAGACCAAGAGTCTGCAAACTCCTTACATCAGTGGCCCTTTCTCCCTCCCTTGGCCGCAGGGAAGCAAACCATTCTCATTCGTCGCTACCCTTCCTGTGATCCTGTGCTCCTAAACATACAAAGAGCAGCTTGGCTTCTCTTTCTCTCTCTTGGGGTCTAGTGGGTAGCTCAAACCATTTCTTCCCCTGGGGTGAGGAATGGGGGAAGAGATGTAGGGAAGAAAGAAAGCAGAAAGCAGTGTGAAGAGGAAGAGGAAAATATTGATCTGTTGGATTACTTCCTCCTAGTAAGTACCATAGCTCCAGGAACCATAGCTCTGTATGTGTGTGTGTGTGTGTGTATGTGTTAGTATCAAAGGAGGGCAAAGTTGTGGATGGGGCTGTGATGCAGGAGGAAAGGCTGGTTGGAAAATGTGCCTGGATGGAGGAAGGTACTTCACTGTTAAGTATTAAAAACGTAAGGTCAAGGAAGGGACGTTAGGGAATGTAAGAGGGAGAGGATGAACTGGGTGAAGGCTAGGAGTGTGAATTATGATTGTAAGGTAATAAGGGATGATATTGTGAAACAGAAGCAAGCATGGTGTAGTGTTTTGAGTGTTGGACATGATTCTGGGTTCAAATTCCTGTTCGGCCATGAAAAGCCACTGGGTGATCTTGGGCAAGTCATACTCTTGCAGCCTCAGTGGAAGGCAAAGACAAACCCCCTCTGAACAGATCTTGCTAAGAAAGGCCACCTTAGAGTCACCGTAAGTTGGAAATGACTTGAAGACACACAACAACAACAACAACCAAATGCCTTTTGTAACATCATTCTCTGCTCTTGTTTATCTTAAAAATAAGTATAGAAACCATTTGAAAAACATGAGTGAGAACAGACACCCCCCCGGATCCTGAAGAATGGTGGATCCGGGGGAGGTGTTTTAATGATGAGCAGGGAGGCGAACCATGGGCTGCCCTGGGCGTGGACACGCCCCGGCCGGGAGGAGTCAGGGGAGGCGCCAAGGCAGGGCCTATTTTACCCACGGCCTCCCCTGGTCTCCTCCTCTTTTCCATCGGTTCGTCAGGAGAGCAGTTTCGTGGGACTGGGATAAGTTTCTTTCGTTCCTTTGTTCAGTTTCTTTGTCTGTTTCTTTGTCTGTGGGGGGGGTAGTGCGCTCCCTCTTTACTACTTCTTTCTTACTTTCGCTCTACAGCCTTTTTCCTCTACAGCCTTGTGCCCTGTCCCCTCCCCTCCATTGTTCTCCTTTGTTTGTTTTTGTGCCCCGAGTTCCATTGCTGCTGGGCTCCGGGCCGCTTGCTCCGCCGCCCCCCCTCCTCTTCAGGGGAGCCACGCGTTGAGCCGCTGGGCTCCGGACCTGGCCGGCGTCCCGCCGCTGGCTCCGCCGTGGCCCCCCCTCTCCAGGAGAGCCACACGGCTCCTTGCCTAGCCGCTTGGCTCCGGGCCGCTTGCTCCGCTGGGCTCCGGGCCTGGCCGGCGTCCCGCCGCTTGCTCCGCCTCACCCCCCCCTCTCCAGGAGAGCCGCACGGCTCTTTACCTAGCCGCTTGGCTCCGGGCCGCTTGCTCCACTGGGCTTCGGGCCTGGCCGGCATCCCGCTGCTTGCTCTGCCGCACCCCCCCTCTCCAGGAGAGCTGCACGGCTCTTTACCTAGCCGCTTGGCTCTGGGCCGCTTGCTCCGCTGGGTTCTGGGCCTGGCCGGCGTCCCGCCACTTGCTCTGCCGCACCCCCCCTCTCCAGGAGAGCCGCACGGCTCCGGGCCGCTTGCTCTGCTGGGCCTGGCCGGCGTCCCGCCGTTTGCTCCGCCGCTGGGCTCTGGGCCGCTTGCTCCGCCGACCCGGCCGACCTCCCTGCGCCTCCACCGATCGCGCGTGGGTTCTAGCTTATCGCGAGCCCGCGGCCTTTCCCCCCCCCACCTTCAGGCCTGGGGCTCCGTGCCTGGCCGGCATCCCGCCACTGGCTCCGCCGCCCCCCCTCTTCAGGTGAACCGCGTGGCTCATTACCTTGCCGCGTTTAGCTTTGGGCTCCTTACCTTGCCGCGTTTAGTTCTGGGCATTCTGCCCCCCACCTGTGGGCCATCCGCCATTGTAGTTTGCTCTCCCACCACGTGGCGCCCCCCCCCTCCTCCAGGGCCATCCGCCATTGGGGTTTGGTCTCACACCACGCGGCGCCCCCCCTCCTCCGGGGCCATCCGCCATTGGGGATTGGTCTCGCGCCACGCGGTGCCCCCCCTCCTCCGGGGCCATCCGCCATTGGGGTTTGGTCTCGTGCCATGCGGCGCCCCCCCTCCTCCGGGGCTATCCGCCATTGGGGATTGGTCTCACGCCACGCGGCACCCCCCCTCCTCTGGGGCCATCTGCCATTGGGGTTTGGTCTTGTGCCACGCGGCACCCCCCCTCCTCTGGGGCCATCCGCCATTGGGGTTTGGTCTCGCACCACGCGGCGCCCCCCCCCCCCCGCCCCCACCATCGGGCCATTCGGCCTTTGTTGTTCTGCCTTTGGGTCTTTGGGCTTGGATTTAATTCATTCCTTTTGATTCAATTAATTAATTCATTTCAATTGAATTTTATTATTGCGGTTTAATGGGGATTTGTTGATATTCCTTTGATTTCTTTGCTGGCTGCTTAGTTTGTTTGGGCTTGGATTTTAGTTTGTTTGGGCTTGGATTTACTTCATTCATTTTAATTCAATTACTTAATTCAATGCTATTCATTTCTATTGTTTCGATTTAATGGGGATTTGTTGATATTCCTTTGATTTCTTTGCTGGCCGTTTAGTTTATTGTTTGATTTATTTCAATTTGTATCCGGCCATTCGGCCTTTGTTGTTCGGCCTTTGGCCTTTGGGCTTTGACTTAATTCATTCATTTTAGTTCAATTAATTGATTCATTTCAATTGATTTTAATTTCGATTGGTTCTCTGGCTAATTACTTCAATTCACTTAATTTTAAATTCAATTGATTCTCTGGCTATTTAGTTTATTGTTTTGGTTTTCTGGGTTCAATTTATTCATTTAATTCAATTAATTACTTCATTTCAATTTATTGTTTAATTGGGCTACCTGGTTCAACTTGCTTCAATTTGATTTATTCCAATCAATTTATTGGGGATTTGTTTCTATTTCCTTGCCTATTATATTGCCTATTGCCCATTGTTTACATTCTTTTCCCTGTCTTTCCCTGCTTCCTCGCAATTTTGTTCATTGTGTTGCTCGCTTGCAATTGCATTGGCTTATTTTCACTAATAGTTTCTGTGCTTTTCGTTTGCTGCAGTGCCATGGCCCCTAAGGCCAGGAAAGGAGGAAAGGGCAAGGTGCCAGCGGAACCACCCCGCCCTCAGGATCTAGTCGAGCCAGTCGAGCCTAATGACCCGGTTGAGCCGGTGTATCCTGCCCCCCCCAGGGATACGATTGAGAATGTTTTACAGCAAATCTTGGATTGCTTGCAGGCCTTGGAGGACGTTCGTCTTCCTAGGCCTACAAAGCAGCCTGCCAGGGATAATGAGGGGGGCCTTTCTAATGCGGTAGCTAACCAACTTCTTGCTCGCATACAGGCTTTGGAAGATCAGGGGGACGTGGCGCCTCGCGATCCTCATGATGGGGACGAGTCTCCTGGAGAAGGCCCAAGCACACAGCCGCGTCGCTTCCTCAGAGTGAGTCTACTCACGACACCAACAACTTTTACAATACACAGGCATGGCCTTGGAGCCAACCTGACCCCAACACTGATCACGGTAACCAGGTGTTTGCCGCCTCCCCGGGAAGCCCGCCCACCACCATGTTTGGTTGGTACCCGCCTATGCCCTTGGGTTCCCCCTACTCCGGGAACCCTCTGGCTTCGAACCCGCTTGCATCCCCTCCCCCCGGTGGACAGGCTGCCATGGGCCTTCCTCATGTTCCTGTTGGCTTGGAACAGGCCCCGGCTTTGGGTGAGCATTTGGCTGCCGCTACTAAAGAAAAATTTTTGAAGGGGGAGTATGTGGACATTTTCTCCCTCCTTTTCCGTGAACTGGAGAAGAAGGAGAAAGATGAATTGGATGACAGGGAGAAAGAAAAAATTAGGAAAAGGCGGGTCAACAGGACTTGGTTCAACTGGTTGGCTGGCTTCCTCATTTATGCTGGAGTGGTCTCCCACAGCCAGCCACACAAATCCTATGCCCTTATTAGATATTTGGACATTATTTACAGGGCGTATGTTGATTTTGTGGGACCGGCTTGGCTCCAATACGACGAGGCATTCCGGCAAATGGCGGCCTCCTATCCTACTTTGAGGTGGGACATTATCAACTCACACTTGTGGTTGCAAATTATGTCCACCAGCCGGCCCATATTAGGGGAGCGAGCTCAGAGCGGCCACCTTTTGCAGAATGCTCGCCCTGGCAGTTCATCCCGCCAGGCTTCTCAGACTAATCAGCCTGCGACGCCCACTCGCCAGCTGTTATGCTGGGAGTTTGGTTATAGAGGATCGTGCTCCCGCCACCCGTGTGCCTTTCGCCACGAATGTTCAATCTGCGGGGGCGCACACTCGTTCCGCAATTGCCCAAAAGGGAGGGGTCAGTTTGGCAGGGACCAACAAGGAGGTAAGAAAGGCCCCAATAACCCCGCACCTCAGGGAAAAGGGACCCAGCCCAATTAGGCTGGAGGTTCTGGCTGCCTGGCTTTATGTTTACCCGGACCAGTCGGCAGCTCAGTACCTCCGGGACGGGTTCCATGAGGGCTTTCGCATTCCTTATCAGGGTGTGCGCAGGCCTTATATGGCACCCAATCTGAAATCTGTACAGGGCTTAGAACATGTGGTCAGACAAAAAATTCTGAAGGAGGTTGCGGAGGGACGGGTCCTTGGCCTGTTCGAGCACCCGCCCTCGCCCTGTTTGCGGGTCTCTCCTTTGGGTATCGTCCCAAAGAAGACACCTGGCGAATTCCGATTGATTCATTATCTATCTTATCCACGGGGGCAATCCGTTAATGACTTCATTCCGCCAGAGTTATGTACCGTTCACTACACCTCTTTTGATGCGGCAGTCAAGGTGGTTAAGCGGTACGGCCTCGGTGCGGAACTTGCCAAGTGTGATATTAAATCTGCTTTTCGCTTGTTGCCTGTCCATCCAGATGATTTCGAGCTACTGGGCTTCTCATTTGACGGCCTATATTATATGGATCGGGCCATGCCTATGGGCTGCTCTGTCTCCTGCGCAGCCTTTGAGAAGTTCAGTACCTTTTTGGAGTGGGCGATCAGGCATCACACTGGGCATCAAGGGGTTGTTCATTACCTCGACGACTTCCTCTTTGTGGGGCGTTACGGCACGGGGGTTTGCCGCTCCCTTATGGAGCGTTTCCAAGACCTTATGGCGGTCTTTGGGGTTCCTCTAGGTCAGGAAAAGACGGAGGGCCCTAGTCAACGATTGGCCTTTCTGGGTATCGAAATTGACACTGTGAATCAGTTTTGCCGTCTGCCCTCGGATAAGATAGATGATCTCCTGCTCAGGGTCACGGGCTTCCTTCAACGCAACAAGGCCACGCTCAGAGAATTTCAGGAACTGATTGGCCACCTTAATTTTGCATGCAAGGTGATAGCGCCGGGCAGGGCATTCCTCCGGCGCCTATGTGACGCCACCGCCGGAGTCTCCTTACCGCATCACAGAATCCGCATCACCCGTGAGATTAAGCTGGATTTGGATGTCTGGTACAACTTCCTTCATCAGTTTAATGGGGTTTCCTTCTGGAGGGACAAATTGCATCTAGGCGATGCCCTTCAGGTTTCTTCTGATGCCTCAGGTTCACTTGGGTTTGGGGTCTATTTTGCCGGGAGGTGGTGTGCGGAACGATGGCCAAGCTCCTGGTTGGGTTCGGATATCACATCTGACCTCACCTTCCTGGAGCTCTTCCCTATCCTAGTGGCTGTCACATTGTGGCCACACGAGTTTGCCAACTCAACAGTGCGCTTCTGGTGCGACAACATGGCCACTGTCCAGGTGGTAAATTCTCTCACTTCCAAGTCCAGAAGGGTGATGAATTTGGTTAGGGCATTCACCCTGCAGTGCCTCAAGTACAACATTCTGTTTACTGCGTCCCATGTGGCGGGAGTTGACAACGGCATCGCCGATGCTCTCTCCCGTTTACAGATGGACCGCTTCAGGCAATTAGCTCCGGGCGCCACCGAGATGCCGGACCCGATGCCAGAGGATTTGTGGGAGCTTGGACTGGTGAGATAGTTAAGGCCATTACCCTCTCCATCGCTCCAAGCACCAGAAGGGTGTACAAGCATTCTATTCAGGAATTCTTTGAGTTCAGGGACTCTGTGCCCCTCCCAAATTGTTGGCCTGTTCCTGTCCCTCACCTGTTACACTTCTGTGTCTTCCTCAAGAATAAAGGCCTTGCCCCCCAATCGATTAGGTCCCGATTGGCCGCCTTGGCCTTCTGGAGTAAGGCCCAAGGCCTACAGGACAATACCTCTGACTTCAGGATCCAGAAGGCGCTGGAGGGTTGGGCCAGGCAGCGGGGCAAAGCAACTGATGATAGGCAACCACTCTCACCAGCTATTCTCAAAGGCCTTTTCCAGATATGGCCCAATATATGTTCCACCCCCTTTGAGGTGGCGTTGCTGCACGCTGCCTCATTGATGGCCTTCTTCGGGGCGTTACACATTAGCGAGCTGGTGGTGGCGTCCAAGAAGGACTCTGCGGGCCTTGCGCTGGGGGTAGGTGACTTAGCCGTGGGCCCCAAGCATGTAACTCTCACGATTAGGCAGTCCAAAACCGACCAGTTGGGCAAGGGTAGTGATGTGACCCTACGCGAGTGCTACGACTCGACTCTTTGCCCTGTTGCGGCCCTTAGGGAGTATTTGAAGCTGCGCCCTCCTGTGCCTGGCCCCCTTTTTTGTCACGCCGATGGGTCCCCGCTAACCAAGTATCAATTTTGGTCGATTACGACTAAAGCCTTGACCCGCCTGGGCTTGGGAGGCGTGCGTTTTTGTTTGCACTCCTTCAGGATTGGGGCTGCTTCAATGGCTGCCGCCATGGGTATGCAGCCCGAGGCTATCAAACAATTGGGACGTTGGAAATCTGCTGCCTACAAGGGCTACGTACGTCTGCTATGCAATTGATTGTCTGTGCTTTCTTTTCCAGATATGAGGTACCGGGTACTGATTTGTGGCCACAGCTTTGTGTATTGGGCAGCAAGACATGCCAAGAGGAGCCCGTTGGGTCCGCAGCTGGGTCTGGGAGAAATTGCCTCTATCGAATGGCTTGGCAAACGGGGTTTGAGGTGGAATGGTTTAATCTCTTTCCTGTTACAGGAGCGTCGTGGACCTCCTCCGCATGTCCTGGTTATCCACCTTGGCGGCAATGATCTCGGCCTATTGAAGGGCAAAGCTTTCATGATACAGGCTTTGGCTGACATGCGATAGATTAAGGTGGCATGGCCGCGAACCTCTCTGGTTTGGTCTGACATCATTCCACGACTCTCCTATCCCGGTGACGGTCCCCCCAAGCTGTTGGATATAGCTCGAAAGAAAGTGAACAAGGCGGTTCACAGGGCTCTTAATGAAGGCCTTGGCCAGTTTATACAGTACCCGGGCATTTCATATAAACGCCCAGAACTCTATCGGGTTGACGGGGTTCACTTGTCTGACATGGGGATCCAGCTCTTTCTTGAGGGTATGCGACAGGGGGTGAGGGCTGTAAATGAAATGCAGCACCATCCTTCTCTTTAATTAATTAATCAATCAAAATTAACAGGTAATTATTAGGCCAAGGTTCAGTGTTCAAGTATTAGTATTTTAGAATAATAGAATCATAGAATTGGAAGAGACCTCAAGGGCCATCCAGTCCAACCCCCTGCCATGCAGGAATACACAATCAAATCATTCCCGACAGATGGCCATCCAGCCTCTGTTTAAAAACCTCCAAAGGAGACTCCACCACACTACGAGGCAGTGTAATAGTATTGTTGTTGTTGTTAATTATTTTTATTTTAAATTTGTATGGAACCTTTCCAATAAAAATATTATAATAGGAGTGTGTTCATTTACTTATTTCTCCTTCCTCTTCAAATTTGAAGACCCTTGATGAGCAACTTTAAATAAATATTTGATACACCTTAGGGTATTAATTCGAGAATTAAGTCTGGGGGGCAAAACATATTTAAAAAGATATTTAAATATTTAAAAACATATTTCAACATGTATTTATTTCTGGTAAAGAACGGGTTACGAATCATTGCTATAGACCAAAGGTTTGCAAATATTTTTGGTCAGAGGTTAAATTTGCCTGAGGGCAGATGGCATTGTTGAGTGTCTTTCCCTTTCCTTTCACCTCTTTCCTTTGTCTCTCTACCATGCTCTCCTGTTCAATCCCTCCCCTGATTCTGAGTCTAAACATAAAAAATGTATTAAAAAAATTCCAGGGATCTAGCCCTTTTAAAAAAGAAATAAAAATATCTTCTTTAAAAAGTAAAAATCTTTTCTTTCAAATTCATGACAGAGTGAGGCATTAGGAATGATAAGACAGCTCAATTAACATTTAAAAGTGTGGTCTGATCACCCAATCAATTAGACACATTAAAAACAAAGAAGTCAGTTTTAAAAATGCATATCAAAAGTTTACTGAAGGTATATCAATCTTAATCTACATACTAAAACAAACTTTAAAAAGGGTTCCTAACTAACTAAGAGAATTTAGGGTAGAATGAGACTCACCCAGCCTTTAGCGGTGGGGGCTGCATGGTGACTTGAAAGGAACTCAAAAACACAACAACATCATGGCATGGCTTCAGCCACATGGAGACTCTAACATAAAAGGGACTTGAACAAAGGGTCATAATATTTAAATTAGGTCATGTGAATGAATGACCCATTGCTCCAGTTGGCTGAAATTGCTTAGTGAAATAAGAGAAGGGGAAGTTGGGAGAACTGAAAAGCATGCAGGGTAGATTCCTAGACTTAATTTAGAAATGTGAATGGAGTACACAAGATTGTATTACATTACAATAATTATTTCCCCACATACTACATTTCTCCTTTTCAATCGTAGGGTATTCCATGAACAATCATCATTTCTTCTTGTAGTCTCAGGAAACTGTCCTTAGGAAGAGGCTTACGGTAGTTAAAATATCAGCTATCATTTGTTCTGAGTTGCAGTACTCCAGTTGAACAAGTTGACTCTGGCACATCTCTCTCACCTTGTGGAAAGCAATGTCTATGTTCTTCATCAGAGGCTTGTCACTCTGAGAAATTTTGATACAGCTTTGATTGTCTTGCATCAGAATGGTTGGCTTGGGTTCTTGTATCCCAAGATCTAGAAGCAAATTCGGCAGCCATTTGATTTCATCACAGGCAGTTTTCGCTGAGACGCACTCGGCACCTGTGGAAATATCTGCCACTGTACTCTGCTTCCGACTTGTCCAACTTACTGCTTCACCACCGTAAAAGATGATGTTTCCACTAGTTGACTTTCTCTCTGCCGGATTGGAGCCACAATCTGCATCTGCATAGGCAATCAGTCGTGGCTTGTCACATGCTGGCAGCATCTGTTTGAAGTCAGCAGTTGATTTTGCATATCTTGAAATTCTTTTCACTGCAATAAAATCTTTGAGAGTAGGAGAGTTAACCATTCTACATAAGATGCCAACAGCATTTGCAGTATCAGGTCTTGTGAAATTAGCTATGTACAGAAGTTTCCCAACTGCAGTTCTGTACTTTTCACTGTCTCTCAAAGGTTCAGATGCCTCATTGTTCTTTAAGAAACCAACTTCCATTGGAGTTTGAGCATCCCTTGCATCTTTTAAGCCAAGAGATTCCCCCAGCCCAGTGGATTTTTGGGGAAGGACTGCCTGGGCCCCTTCAGCAGTAGATTGACTACTTCTAATACATACATGAGTTCAGAAGAAGAAAACTTTTTATTGAGCTATACGTCTCAGAGTCCACCAACCAATTTTATCATAAGGTATGTTGACTATGGGATTTCAGGCACTGTAGTTCCTCCAAGTCCTAATGTATACCACCATTGATACTTGATCATAATTTCCCCCTGTAAGAGAGAGAGAGAGAGAGAGAGAGAGAGATTTACCAAATATAATCTCATTTTTGATTTTCATGTCCATCAGTACTGAGGAGCCCAGGTGTAATTGCTTTCATAGGTTTATGCCATTGTCATTTTTCTGCCAAAGTGATATGACTTTGATTCCAGGCAGCCTGTCAGACATTTGCAATGAAACCTACATGTTTCTTAAATCTGGAGCCAAGCAGTCAACAATTATACATGCATGTCACCTGGAAGATTCCACAACTCACTCCCACCCTCCTCACTGGTGCCTCATGAGAACAGCATGCACTGCAACCAGTGCAGAATTTATCAGGCTGTATGCTCATCAGCTTATCTCCCTTATGCACCTGCCTATGTTTTGAGATCTACTAGGGAGGCCCTTCTTTCTGTCCCACCATCCTTACAGGTACATCTGGTGGGAACACAGGAGACGGCCTTCTCAGTGGTTGCCTTGGACTCTGGAACTACCTTCCCAGACAGGTTAAACAGACATTCTCCCTACTCCCTTTCTTCAGACAGGTGAATACCTTTCGTCTCAACAACCCTTTGACGACTGAGTATACAAGGCCAATCAAATTCTTTTCTGAAATCTAGATAAATGACATCCACTGCATTTCCAATATCTTCTATACTAGTGACCTGATCAAAGAAAGAAGATAGATAGGAAATTATCAGATGGGGCTAATATTCTGGTGCAGGAATGAAACAGGGTCAAGAAAGTGGCTCCCTTTTCTGATGACATCGACCCCTTCCGTCCTGCTCCCATCCTGCCCCCGTGCTGGTCCTGGGGTATTCTATTCATGATGGAAATCATGAATAGAATACCTCTTCTGTTTTCTTCTGTGTCTGTCACAGAATCAGGGATGTGGGAAAAGGAGCCCCGTCCCTGTTCTGAGATGATAGGCACGGGGGAGGAGGTCACAAACGGGACATCTGGCCATGAACAGGACATCCAGGTAAGTGGCACCCTTTCCCCCACCCTGTGTTATTTAAAAAAATATTTTTGTATTTTATTTCTTGATTTGACAGATGGGGGGTGGTATTTTTGAATTTCTCTCCTGATCATTCTCTCATGAGAATGAGTGGGATTTCAACCGGCCGGTCGTAAAGGCAGCCTTACAACGGCTGCATTTACAGCCAGCTGGCAAGAAGGGAGGGAGCCTGTTCCTGCAGTGGAACAGAGGTAAGTGTGCAAACATTTACCTCCATTCTGCAGCAGGAACAGGATAGGAGGTGGCAGGGCAGTAATGGGACATTTTGGCCCCATCTGATAATGTCCATAAATTAGTGATTGGCAGATTAGAACTCATTTAGGTTATCTAGGGGGATTCCTGACTACTCAATATCAATCTTGATTTGTAATCCAGATCCCTTTCCAAGTTCTCTGCTGCTGCATGGAAGCACACAGTTCTGTTTTTGGAAGAAAATTGAAGCAAAATACTAGTAGTTCTGCCTTTTCATTTTGATCTGTTTGCATTTTACCATCCTTACTGAACAGGGCCACCACTGTTTTCTTAGTCATTCTCTTGCCTCAAATATATCTGACAAAGCCTTTTTTTATTGCTTCTTGCTTGCCTAGCCAGTCTCAACTCATTCTAAGATTTAACTTTAAATTATTCCTGCTAGCTTGGGCTATACATCTGTAGTCTTCCTTGGTGATACATCCTTCCTTCAATTCTTTATACATATACTTTCTTTTCTTTATTTCTTTCTTTTTTTCCCTTTTCACTTCTTCCTTGAGTTAGCTGTGAAGCCACATTGGCTTCTTCAGGTGTTTGCCCTTTTTTTTCCCCTTCCATGATATTTGTTTCACATTGTGCTTTTTGCAACTTCTTCTTCAAGCACGTACCGTATATTCCTGCATGCAAGACTACTTTTTAACACTTGAAAATCTCCTCAAAAGTGGGTGGGGGGTCTTATACCCCAGTAGATCTTTTCACCTGCTGTGAGAATGATTGAAGTGTAAAATGGCCTGGGCAGTTTTCTCAGCAGATCCTCCCTCCTGCTGTGAGAATGACTGCTTTGCATTTGAAGAGTTAAATGGCCCTCTATTTAGCTCAGGAGAGTCAAAATGATGTTTCTTTTCAGGACAAGTTAGCCTAAAATTAGAATTTCTGGATTCAACTTCTCATTTTGCATCAAGTTTTGTCTATGGTGAAATTCTCTTGTCTGCCAATGTGGCTCTAAAACCATTAATGTGCTCATTCAAAAATTTGGGATTTGATAGCTTCATATTAACCAACTTACAGTATTAATGCAACCTTACTTTCCAAAGATTGAACACCACAGAGATTTTTCAAAGTATCCCATGCTTTTTTAGCTGTTATCAGTCCTTTAATTTCACAGACTACTCCATCATCTACAGCCACTGAGCTGGCTGGCTGGCTGGCTGGCTGGTGGGGAACAGGCTTTCCAGCCAGCCAGCTGGCTGGCTGGCTGGGGGGGGGGGGACAAACTCTATATTTTAACTTAAAAATTGGGGGGTCGTCTTATGCGCCCAGTTGTCTTATACACCAGAATATACAGTACTCCCACCATTGCTGGATGCCTTTTTCCTTTAGCACATCTAGCCATGGGATTCCACCCAGTATTTCCTTGAGATTATAAAAATCAGCTTTCCTGAAATCCAGGGGCTGTCTTTGACTATACTTTTCTTTGCCCTGTCCCATAAGTGAGAATTCTAGCATTACATGGTCACTTCCCCCTAAAGAACCAACTGTTTTGATTCCAGTGACCAACTCCTCCCTTTTGGATAGGAGTAAATTCAGGACTGCCAATCTCCTTGTTCTTTCCTCTAACTTTTGAAATAGGGGATGTACCAGGCACATCAGGAATTTGTTGGAAAGCCTATGCTTAGCAGATTTAGGCTGTTGACCCACTGCAAGAATAATGCAATCTGACACTGCTTCAACTACAATGGCTCCATCCTATGGAATCTTGAGTTTTGTAGTTGTGGCATCACTAATGCTGGTGTCACCCATTCCCCCAACAGTGCCACCTGATGTGGTTCAGCCTCTCAGCACCACCCTAGTGTCACCACTGATTTGTAGTTTGTTGTGGCACCAAAACTCTCTGACAGAGAAATCTAAATATCTCACAAAACTACAAATTCCAGAATTCCACAGCATTGAACCATGGCAGTTAAAACAGTGTCAAACTATATTATTTCTGCAGTATGCCAGCAGCCTTTGGGCTTATCTACACCTGTTAGGAAATGCTGGCTTCCCACCAGTGTGACATGGCTCCTGATCTGGTCCATTCTGCCCCTGTTACCTGGAGAAAACCACTGGTATCCAAACAGGAATGCTGGTCCATTGCTCAAGTTGCCACTGTCATTTTTGCTGATGACGTGGAAGCCAGGAAGGGGGTTGTAACATGTGATTGAAGGCCCCCTGCCTTGGTCATATGCTGAGTGACCCCTGCCAGGCTTCAGGGAGAGCCATGGAGCTGGTGGCGACAGCAAGGGACAGCATGCTAGGACAGGCTCTCATGGACACTTTCTGTCCTGATGGTACTGGGTTAAATAGGCTATTTTCTTATCACAGTTTATCCAGCCCTACCCCAGCTTGCCCCTATTCCAGCCCTGCATCTGCCCTGGGATGGTGAGGATTGCCTGGGGGTTGATTGGGGCAAAATCCTTGCATCATATGGACTGCAGGGCTCTAGTACAACGGCAAGTCAGGGTATTTAGCCCAGGTAGATAAGCCCTTAGTCTCCCAGCAAATATCGAGGTAATTGAAGTCCCCCATAACTACTAATTCTTTCATAACTGAGACTTCTGAGATTTGTTTCTGATTTTTTTTATTTTTTATTTTTAGAGTTTAATCACTAAACTTCTATATTTTGTGACTTTTTACTATTTTTTTAAAATTTGTTTTGAACCACCTTGAGTCCCAAGGTGACTCAAGGGCAAAAAGCAACAACAACAAACAGCAGCAACCATTTACTTTTTTAGAAAAGAATTACTGTTCCTCCCCAAAACAGGAGTATAGGCAGTCTGGATGGGTTCAGGGGAAGAAAAGCAGCCTTAGGACCACAGGTGGCTCTAGGACACCACTGTGACCTACCAATAGCTGATAGCATTGGCCTAGAAGTGAGGAGACCCAGGTTGAAATCCTCACAATGAAGATTTCTGGCTGACCTTGCACAAGTCACTACTTTTCAACTGATGCTGTCTGAAAATTGATAACATGCACAAAATGAGGCAAGGAGAGGTAACCCCATATGCTTGGGGGATAGGCAGGATATGTGTAATAAAGAAATAGAAAGGTCAGTATCAAATTCAAGAACCTTCTGTTTTGATGGAATCACTTGAGGCACGTTGTACCTGATGACTTCAGTAAATAGGCTGCATGAGAAAGAAATAGAGTTTTTGAATACTTTTCCATTTTTTAAAAAAAGTATCAGATTTTTAGAATACAATTGAACCCCCATATCCACAGAACCAATATCTGCAGTTTCAGTAGGGACACATATCATAGAGTCGTGTTGGAAAATACCTAGAGAGGCATTATCTCTAGGCATCTTCTAGGGACTCCAACACAACTCTATGGTATGTTTTTACTGGAAGTCCTTTATTTCAATAGGGTTCACTGTTAACGGTGGTTTCCAGTATCTGCAGTAAGTCTGTGAACTAAACCCCCATGGATATGGGGGTCCAACTGTACCAGTATGTGAAAGAGAAGAGTTTTAGCCTGACTAATTTTCCAATGTAAGGTAATGTAGATAGATAGATAGATAGATAGATAGATACGGGGGCACTCTCTGTGTCAAAAATGAGAGTGAAAAACATCAGAATGCTTCTTCTTCGTGGTCTCTGTGAATCCACACATAAAGGGTTAATCCTGCGCCTGCGCAGTAGCATTCGGAAGTCGTTAGAGTCAATTAGCCATTAGATTGAGTTTTGGCGGTAATCCCGCCCACCATCCCCTCCAGGCTATATAGGCCCTCCTCGAGCCCGCCATTTTAGTTCCTTTTTTTCCGCCGCGTTAGCAGCACGAGGAACATTGTTGGACTCTTAGCCTTCGGACTTGGATTCTACCCCCCCACCCCTTGGTCTTCCTTTCCCTGTTTTTTCTCACTGAATAGGATTCTATTCAACTCGACAGACGGATCTTCCTCAGTACGACCCCGAATTTACCATCGGACCTCGAAACCGTGAGTGACCACATTGTGCAGAATGGCGTCGACGGGCTTTTTCAAAGCATGCTTGACTTGCGGGGTTAAGATGCCCGAGTCGGACGGGCATTCCAACTGCCTGATGTGTCTGGGAGAAAGACACGATGTCCGGTCCTGCCGCCACTGCAGCGCCTTCACCCCTCAGGCGAGGCGGAACAGGGAGAAGAGGCTGAAGGCCCAACTTTATGAGCATGTGCTCTCGGGCTCGGCCACGACTACGGCCCCAAGGCCCTCGACGTCCAGCTCAGTGCAACAACATAAGCAACCCGCTAAGGACCCCTCCAAACCGAAATCCCGGGACCGGGGGAAAGAGGTGGCCAAGAGTTCTTCCTCGAGATCGAGGAAGTCCGACTCCGAGACTGCAGACGGTACCGTCCCGAGAGATCACGGTACCGCTACACTACAGAAAGAGAGGCCTAAGACAGTGAGACTTACCTCCCCAAAGGCTGTCCCACAGGAGGAACCGCCGAAGAAGAAAAAGAGGCGGTCCGACGACTCCCTCTCGAGTGGGACTCAAAAAGGCCGGACACCGATACCGGACCACTCTCCGGGTCACAAGTCCCCGGTAGTCTCTCCCATCAGAGTTAGCCTCTCCAAGCTTCGGTCACCGCCGAGGGATACATCCCCGATGTAAGTAGGGGATAACAGAGAACGAGAGCTGTCAGAAGGTGAACTCCAAGAACCGGAGCTGAAGATCGTTGAGGTATCGACGAGCTCGATAGAAAGAGAGGGACGGCACCGATCCCGCTCGAGATCGATCACCTCGGTATCGCATCGGTCCTGCTCACCCCAGACGATCCCGTCGAGGTCGGCCTCCCGATCACGGTCCCGCTCACCGCAGCTCACCAAACCAGCCACCCCGCGAAGGTCTCCGCGTTGGTCCCGCTCCCGGGATCGCCACTACTCTACGGAAAGATCTCCACAGGGATCACATACCCCCCGTCGGTCCCGATCCCCGAAGGGGTCACCGCGTTGGTCCCGTACCCCGCGACGAACCCACTCACCACGCCGGAGCCGTAAGTCCCGCTCCCCGAGATGCCGACACCGGTCCCATTCACCGAGACGCCCACGATCCCGATCTGCGTCATCGGTCTCGTACATCTCCGAAGTGGGGACATCGGAGGAAGAGTGGCTGTGGGAGCGGTACGGCCGTAGGTATTACGAACGCCCTCACAGGTACCACCGGTACCACCCGTTCGGGCACTACTGGGACCCCTACTACGAGGACGTCTTTGACCCCTCGCCATGCTACAGGGCTCGAAGACACAGAGACCGCCAACGGTCCCTAACACGCACCCCAGAAAAAGAGCGCCAACCCATCACTAGACCACCAACGGAATCTACACCCAAGTCGGGCACCGGTACAGCCCCGGGTGGCTTGGGCAAAAATAAGGGACCGGCCCCATCGAGATCGCCGTCAAGGTCACCTTCCCGGGAGAGACCACTCCCACACAGCCCCCCACCTAGAGGCTCACCATCCGGAGCGACAGTGCCCCCCAGGCGCCCGACACCACCGAGAAGGCCGGTCTCAAGAACCCCCTCGGCCCACTCTTCAGACTCGGACTCGAGATCCTCTTCGCCATCACCGAGACCGTCCCCGGTACCGGGCGGAGCGCGACCGGACCCGCCGTCGCCTTCGGACGATATGAAGGCTTTCGCCGACTTTATGCACCGACTAGCAGGCACCTTGGGGATCAAAACCACACAACCAGAAAAGGAGGTGGACGATCCCATATTTGAAGACCTGCAACAGAGGGCACCGTCCCTTCCCTCCTTATCCATCTCACCATACCTACTCCAGGTATTGAAGTTGTCCTGGGCTACACCATCTTCCACACCGCCCACATCCAAACGACTGGACCATCTATACCGAGTCTGTACAGACTCTGCACCATGGCTTTCAATCCACCCAAAACCCAACTCGGTGGTAGTTGAGTCAGCTCAGATGAAGACATCTCAGAGACTACACTCCACCCCGTCAGACAAGGAGGGCAAGAAGCTGGACGCCATAGGCCGCAAATTCTACTCCTCCGCCTGCCTCCTCACTAAGAAGACTTCGTACGCGGCCTGCATGGGAGCTTACCAGAAGTTCCTATGGGACGCTTTGTCGGTCCACATCTCAAAGTTGTCTGAGCAGGACCAACGAATTGTCAACTCCTTCAGGGAGGAAGGTTTGGCACTAGCGGGGTACCAGCGGCAAGTGGCAAAACATATTGCAGAATGCACAGGCAAGATTGTAGCCAACTCAATTGTGGTCCGCCGCCATGCATGGTTGCGATTGTCTGGGCTGTCACATACCGCTCGCTCTATCATTGAGGATCTTCCCTTCGACGAGCTGGGTCTATTCCATGCAGACACAGACTCGAAGCTAGAGCATGCGGAGAAGATGAGGTCGACAGCCAAGAAATTCGGCCTACCCAGCAGCCACCACCCGACAAGACCTCGCCTGCCCTTTCGCAGGACGGGATCAACATACCGCAAAAGATACAGCCCGCCACCCTCCAGGCCACGACAGTCCTCCTCATACCAGCCCCACAGGAGATTCCAATCATTCAAGCCCAAGCCGCAATTCCCCAAACGGAAACAGGAGTCTTCCAAACAACGCGCTTGACTTCGAAGAGCCACTACCACCACCAGACACCAACGCTGCCTCCCCACCCCATACTACACCCTCTCCCGCAGACCGCCTCTCAGAGGCACTCCATTCATGGCAACTCATTACCTCAGACCGTTGGGTCCTGAACATTATAAGGAGAGGATACTACATAGACTTCGAAGAGCTTCCGCCCCCGAACCCACACAGAGGAACCCCACTGTCTCCACTCATCGTGGAAGAGGTCAACACTCTCCTACGAAAAGGCGCCATCGAATGAGCTCCCCGCTCTCACACGGGAGGCCTCTTCCTCTCCAGATACTTCATCATAGAAAAGAAGGACGGAGGCAGCCGCCCCATCCTAGACCTGCGAGATTTGAACTCATTCATCCGCCCACAGAAATTCCGTATGGTTATGCTCCCATCTATACTACCTTTCCTGAGGTCAGGAGACTGGTTTGCCACCTTGGATCTGAAGGACGCTTACTTTCATATCCCAATCGCGCCCCCACACAGGAGATTCCTCGCCTTCGCGGTCGGCGGCGCGGCCTTCCAGTTCAAGGTCTTCCCGTTCGGCCTTTGTACAGCTCCAAGAGTATTCACGAAGTGCATGGCAGTGGTAGTGGCTTGGCTCAGACAGAGAGGCGTAGTGGTGTTCCCATACTTAGACGACTGGCTTTTTACGGCCCATTCGGCCGAAAAACTGGACAGAGACATCAAGATGACCATCAACTGGCTCGAGCGACTGGGTCTAATGATAAACTACGAGAAATCGCATCTTCGCCCCTCGCGGCGCGTCAGGTTTATAGGGGCCTCCCTAGACTCCAGAGTAGGGAGAGCGTTCCTACCGGACGACCGGTTCCACACACTTCAAGCAGCAGTACTAAAGTGTGCAAACCGACGGAGGTCCACAGTGAGAGAGGTGCAGCAGACTTTGGGCTACATGGCCTCTACTACAGCAGTCACACCCTTTGCACGACTACACATGAGACCCCTCCAGAGTTGGTTCATCGCAAGGTTCAACCCGTATGTTCACGGGCCACACAAATGACTGACCGTCCCCCAACCACTCAGGAAATCCCTCCTCTGGTAGACGAACCCACGGATGGTCGAACGGGGCCCGCCTTTCAAACAGCTAAACCCCACAAGAACCATCACGACGGATGCGTCCCTATCAGGTTGGGGGGCTCACGCCAAAGGACTGTCTGTCCGGCGACGTTGGTCACGGGAAGAGAGGACACTGCACATAAACGCCCTGGAATTCCTAGCAGTGTTCAAAGCCGTGAGGGCATTCGAACCCTCCCTGACCGGACAAGTGGTCCAAGTGGCATCAGACAATACCATAACGGTCTTCTACATAAACAAACAAGGAGGAACGCACTCACCGACGCTCCTGCGACTCACCCTGGAACTCTGGGACTGGTGCGTGAGACGAGACATCACACTCCTAGCCGTACATGTCCTGGGCAGGATCAACGACCTGGCGGACGCGCTCAGCAGATCAACCTCCAACAACCACGAATGGGCTGTGAACAGACAGACGCTCGCCTCCCTCTTCTCGCAATGGGGCACCCCGACAGTCGACCTCTTTGCCTCCAAGAACAATGCAGTGCTCCCGCTGTTCTGCTCGAGGGGCCGTCGGTCACGGGACAGCCTGGGGGACGCGTTCCTATGGCAGTGGAAGGGCCCCCTGCTTTACACCTTCCCCCCCTTTCCTCTCATCCCCAGAGTGATTTCAAAACTACACCAGGACAGGGCCAGGTGCATCCTAATAACTCCATGGTGGCCCCGGCAACACTGGTTTGCCCCCCTCCTCAGGATGGCATGAGGACGGTACCACCGCCTCCCACGGAAGCCGAACCTTCTGTCAATGGCAGACGGCCAGATTCTCCACCCGGACCTCGACCTGATCAACCCAACAGCATGGCTGATAACGCCGTGAACCCTCTTTCAGAAGCAGCAAGGGACATAATCAGAGCGGCGCATCGGCCTTCAACGGCGAGGGCCTACGACTACAAGTGGAAAAGGTTTTGCTCCTTCCTAGAGGAGAAAAGGATTCCACTACACTTAGCGGACTCCTCTAACTTGATGGACTTTCTAGCCTCCTTCTCAGACAAGAACTTCGCAGTCTCTTCAATCAGGAGCTATGTAGCAGCGGTATCTTGGCATTTCCAACGCCTAGGTAAACCATCCTGCTTTAGAGACCCTAAGGTAAAAGCCTTCATCAAGGGCTACACTAACCTACACCCCCAACACTGGGGCCTACCCCTGCTTGGAGTCTGGAGATAGTATTAGCGGCCTTATCTAGGGCCCCCTTTGAACCAATAACTACATGCGATCTCCGCCTCCTCTCCATGAAGACGGCTTTCCTGGTGGCGATCACATCGGCGAGACGAGCCAGCGAACTGTGCGCGTTAAGGGTAGACCCCCCCTACACACGCTTTCACTCTGACAAGGTGGTCTTGCGGCCGGACATTGCCTTCCTACCTAAAGTAGTATCCTGCTTTCACCTCAACCAGGACATAATACTCCCTGCCTTCCCTGACCAACTGTCGGATGACGGCCAACAGTCGCTCCAATACCTGGACGTCAGAAGGGCGTTAACTGTCTACATTGACAGAACCGCGCAGATGCGGAAGTGCAACAGACTCTTCATCTGCTACGCACGCCCAAGGAAGGGCAAGGCGGTATCTTCACAACGATTCTCTAAGTGGGTAGCAACGACGATCAAGCTAGCATACCAAATGGTGAATAGACGGCTGCCGGAAGGCATCCGTAGCCACTCAACCAGAGCTACCTCCACCTCTATGGCATTCCTACAAGGGATCCCGATCCAGGACATCTGCAGGGCAGCCACATGGGCGACACCCCTGACTTTCGTCAAAGTTTACAAGATAGATTCTACCTCGAGAGAGGACGCGGCCTTGGGACGAGCGGTCCTCATGTCCTGCATTGCACAACGGACTTGACGGAGTCCATAGACATTGGACATCACAACGCAGCTACCTCTGATAAGTAAATAAATGACCCTAAAGGGTCCCCTTTGGTCTTATCTTGACTGGCATGTGGTGTCTCTTCATTTTTGCTTCTGCCTTGGGTTTTAGACAGGACACACCCTCCTCCTGAGTATTAGCTTGCTAATCTACCCTTTATGTGTGGATTCACAGAGACCACGAAGAAGAAGGACAGGTTGCTTACCTGTAACTGTAGTTCTTCGAGTGGTCATCTGTGAATTCACACAATCCCACCCATCCTCCCCTCGGGTGTCCTGGCTACCTTCTCAAAAAAAAAGGGGGGGGCTGCAACTGCGGCTATTCAGAACTAAAATGGCGGGCTCGAGGAGGGCCTATATAGCCTGGAGGGGATGGTGGGCGGGATTACCACCAAAACTCAATCTAATGGCTAATTGACTCTAACGACTTCCGAATGCTACTGCGCAGGCGCAGGATTAACCCTTTATGTGTGAATTCACAGATGACCACTCGAAGAACTACAGTTACAGGTAAGCAACCTGTCCTTTCTCTAGAGCTGCCTTACCATCTTCCCTTTGAAAGGGAATACTTCCCAAGGGAAGATGGTAAGGAACCTCTAGAGAATACTCACAACTCAGACAAAGACCAAGAACAGCCCCAGATACTTACAGATACCTGGTTCAATTGCCTGTTTGTCTTTTTCTCCAAACTACAGCCTATCCTCACTTATGGATGATAACATCTACACCAGAAATGGGATGATGGGGGAGATAAAGACATGCCCTCTTTTCCAAATGCCCCCATTTCTACCACAAGCTCCAGAAAATTTCTTCTGATTGTGAATTTTTAATTGTGAATTTCAGGGACACCATTTAATGGAGCTGAAGTAAAACTCCATGACACAAAACTGGTGGAGAGATATTTGACTACGTTTTCAGTTGGGAAGCAAGTACT
Source organism: Gambelia wislizenii (assembly GCA_030847615.1). Lineage (NCBI taxonomy): Eukaryota > Metazoa > Chordata > Lepidosauria > Squamata > Crotaphytidae > Gambelia > Gambelia wislizenii. Next base: position 28,925,368 of record JAUMIR010000008.1, on the reverse strand, counting down.
CATTATTTTCAGGGGTTGTGGCCTTGCTGTAGCACATTAAGCAATACCGGTTTTCTCATTGTTTCCTCTAAATCCAAAATGCTTCATGCTCAGGCACTGAGCATCTCAATTGCATTCTGCCCCATATAAAGTCTCATTAGGAAAGATGCTATGCATTGTGTGTGTGGTGGGGGAATGATAGGGAGGTACTACCAATGTTCATGATCCTCCCTCACACATCGTCAGCAAAGTCTTCTAAGAAGAGCCTGCACTTTTGCAATTTAACTACTGTATACATATTACTTTTTTAAAAACCTACACATACACAAAATTCTGCAGAATCATCTTATTTGCACATTTAAATGCCCCTGTCTCCTTCCTTTCTTCAATTTCTTGCAACCCAGTGATGGACTGCAAGAAATGATATTAAGTATTTACAATCATCTAATAAAATGTTTCATGGATATTTATGAGATTCTATTTTAGCAGGCTGCATAATAATATTAATCAAAATCAAGACAGCTGCTTGCATGCTCTCCAAGAGTTAGTTGCAGTCTTCTTGACTCATTCCCATTGAGTTGTCATTGCTACTGTTCAGTTTCCCTTCATTGTTTACCACACAGTATTGCATATAGTTGGAATACAAAGTCTCTAAACAATTTCAGAAGTTATTGTTGGTCACAGATTTGTTAGCAATGGAGCTTTGAGCTCTACTTACAAAGAAAACATTCAGTAATATCCTCGTGCCAGGTATAACACTCTAAATATGTTATTTGCTGATTTCCTGTTTCCTCTCCTGCTTCCAAATGCTAACACCAATGGTAAGGAACGTACAAAGAAGACAGAATGTACATCTCTAAATTATGTAGTCCAGTGAGAGAAAATATGTTTGTCTTTGACCTGGTTATCTACAAAGAAGACTCTTTCTTGGTTGCCATCTAGTGGACCTCTAATATAAGGAGTACCCAGAGAAGTGCTTCTGACAACGATACAAGCTGGTTAACATGTTCATGTGCAGCCAAGTAACCAACCCTTTAGTTAGACAGCCAAGCAGCAGGCCCAGAGCAATTAACTGGTCAGAGTGTCATAGGGAGAAAGGAAAGCAAGCCAACTATAGTTGGTCTTTCTATGTCTGAACATTTAGACAAAGTTGGTCTTCCTCTTCCACTGTAGAGGGTGTAGCCCCCTTGTGGTCTCTGGTCCCTGGTCCCAAAGTCAACAGGAGAATCCAAGATCATGCTGAAAGCACTGGTTCTCTCTGATCTGTTGGAACATAGAAAAAATTGCAACAATTATTGTTATTTATTATTGTTATTGAATTATTATTCCTCAAATTTGTGGAAGCTGAATATGCACTTAACTAATGGGCCAGAATACACTGGCTTCCCACTGCCATATCCGCTGCTGGGTCAGGCCTGTTCCTCCCACATATCCTCCACAAAATGGGAGAAGTCCAGATGTCACTGCCGCTGCCACCAGAGTCTCCCTCACTCTCCCACAAGCTAGGAAGCTGGCCCACAATATGCACAATATGGCCTGATCCATTTTTTCCTGGCCTCCTGGGAAGAAGACACTTGGCATGGTGGCATGGTGGGCTTCCCTGCTGCCAGGGCCCTCCCTGGATGACAAAGAAGCTGCCAGGTAAGTCTGGCATCCTCTTTTTAAGGTTGAGTTATTCAGTTAATCTTTTTGTTTGCTATTTTGTTGTTGTTGTTGAATCTTCTCATATTTGGATACTCTGCTGTGTACCATACAGGCATGAAGAAACTAATATTAGGAGAGGGCAAGAAGACTGCTGGAATTTATTTCTTCTAATTAGAAGATAGCACTTGCATGGTTAAATCCTGCATAATAATTCTATTAATCATATTTGCCATAGCAGAAGGACTGCACCACTCAAGTGTGAAAACTTACCAGACAAACTGCAGACCTTATCAGTGTGGATTCACAGAACTACATAGATTAAAGCTCTGAACATCATGTTGAGCCATCTGCTTGTACCCTTCAATATGAGACAACAGCTGATCGGTTTGCATTTCTGGAGGTTTCTTTGCTCTACTCTAAATTTTATCCCCCACTTCCCTCTCAAAAACTAATTCTGAAACATTTGATCAATAGCTTCAGGGCAATATCATAACAAATTTATCTAAGAGTAGATGACAAGACCTGGAATCACATACATTCTGAGGAATTTTACAAAAGTGCTAGGAGTTATGATATACATTTCAAGTCTACAAAATTCAATATACATTATTTCTCTTTCCTTCCTTCTTCCCTACTTCTTTTTGGCTCATCATCAACAGTGTTCCAAAATGAAATGAAACCTTCATGAAACTGCAGCTTCATAAAGGACTTTCTTTGCATGAGATTTGTTTGCTTGCTTGCTTGTTATACTGCTCTGTTCATTTTTTAAAAGGCTTTCACAGAATCTTAACAATAAGGTGAGGAAAGCAACATTTAAAATAAAATAAAATAAAATGTATCAGTTTTTTAAAAATGTAAATTATGTAGTAGATTCAGATAAGATCAACATTCCACACATCAATGTATTATTTATATTCATTCAAGGAACAACAAAAAGTGATACTGAAATGCATATAAAATGCATAGTGTGAGATAAAACTGTGTCACACATATAAAAGTTATTGGCTTAACCTAGACAACACTGGTGGAATGAAGTGTCCCACCAGCATACATATGCTGGATCTCCAGTTGTGATAGAAGCATTCTTCTATAGCCAGGGCAGCAGTGGCATTCACAGAGCTAGAACTGATATCACAGAGCTGGAACTGGTATCTGGCATCTCCAGAGCTATCTGGGAGCTTTGGGCACCTATCTCAGACCAATCTGTGATCATCCTGGTTTGTGAGTGTGGGTGGGAACTGTACTGACCTGGGAGAAGCACTTATGGAAGAAGTCATTAGATGTCTTCTTGTGCAAATTGTTAAAAGGTATAAGTGTTCATGCAACTGGAAGTTGTCCAAGTGTAGTCTGAATCCTGGTATGAAACACTGAATCCTGGTATGAAGCAATGAGCAAGCCTGGAAGAACCAGCCAATCACTCCTCCTGGAATGCTGCAAAGGGAAGGTCTATGTGGGAGAATGTTATGACCTACTTTATCACACTACACTGTTATAGCACTATTTTCCCACTTTAACTGCTATGACTGCCTTCTGTGGAATTCTGGGGTTTCTAGTTTAGTGAGGCCTAAGAAGAGTTCTAAATGTCCCTCCCTGAACTGCAAATCCCAGGATTCCACAGGTGACAGCCATAGCAGTTAAAGTGGAATAATAGCACTATAACCGTGTAGTGTAATATGAGGCTTTTCTGTAAAAGGGTGGGTTAGGGCAGCCAGAGTGAAGACTTAGGAAGAGAGGAATTGATAAGGTCTGAAGAGGGTTTGAGAATATAGAAAGAGTTCAGGGAGTTCATGTTTAACCTATTTGTTATATAATAAATGTTTCCTCTTCATATTTTGTACAGCTGTTTGTCTGATTTTCACATTTAAGAACTAAAAGAGAAGACTGGTTACACAAAACCACAATTAAACCATTGGTTGACCGGCCGAACCCAAAGGGTGCTCAGCAGTGGCTCCTCTTCATCTTGGAAAGATGTGACCAGTGAGGTGCCACAGGGTTCTGTCCTGGGCCCAGTGCTATTCAACATCTTTATCAATGACTTGGATGAGGGAATTAGGGGCATACTTATCAAATTTGCAGATAACACCAAATTAGGAGGAGTAGCTAATACCCTAGAGGACAGGATCAAAATTCAGAATGACCTGGATAGACTGGAGAGCTGGGTCAAAGCTAACAAAATGAAATTCAATATGGAGAAATGTTAAGTATTGCACTTAGGGCAGAAAAATGAAATGTATAGATATAGGATGGGAGAGACCTGGCTAAACGAGACTACGTGCGAAAGGGATCTAGGAGTCCTAGTAGACCACAAGTTGAACATGAGTCAACAGTGTGATGCAGCAGCTAAAATGGCCAATGCGATTTTGGGCTGCATCAATAGAAGTATAGTGTCTAGATCAAGGGAAGTAATAGTGCCGCTCTATTCTGCCTTGGTCAGACTTCACTTAGAATACTGTGTCCAGTTCTGGGCACCACAATTCAGGAAGGATATTGACAAATTGGAGCGTGTCCAGAGGAGGGTGACTAAAATGGTGAAAGGTCTGGAAACCATGCCTTATGAGGAGAGACTTAGGGAGCTGGGTATTTTTAGTCTGGAAACAAAGACGGTTAAGAGGCGATATGATAGCCCTGTTTAAGTATTTGAATGGCTGTCACGCTGAGGATGGAGCAAGCTTGTTTTCTGCTGCTCCAGAGACTGGAACACGGAGCAATGGATGCAAGCTCCAGGAACAGAGATTCCACCTCAACATTAGGAGGAACTTTTTGACAGTAAGAGCTGTTCAGCAGTGTAACACACTCCCTCGGAGCGTGGTGGGGTCTCCTTCCTTGGAGGTCTTTAAACACAGGCTGGATTGCCATCTGTCAGGGATGCTTTGATCGTGATTTCCTGCATGGCAGGGGGTTGGACTGGATGGCTCTCGTGGTCTCTTCCAACTCTACAATTGTATGATTCTATGATTCTATGATCAACCTAGCTGCTTTTCTAGCACAGAAGTCACCTTGAGGCCCACCTGAGTACCAAATGATGATGATGATGATGATGATTTCTTACCTGCCCTTTCCCTATGGATCAAGGCAGGGAACAACACATTAAATTAAATTCATTAAATTAAATACGTGGAGAAGATGGCAAAATGCTAACAGGGGACAGAGAAAAGGCAGAATTACTCAACACCTTCTTTGCCTCAGTGTTTTCAGAAAAGGAAAAGGGGGACCAACTTGAGGATAAAGGAACAGAGGACACAATAGGGGAAATCCAGCACAGAATAAGCAAAGAGGTATTACAGGAATTGTAGGAGTAATTAATCTAAAAAGTAAAATTGTATTTAAAAATTCCAGGATCTAGTCCTTTTAAAAGCAACACGAATTATCTTTAAAAAGAGAATTTAAAAAAATCATTCATTTACTTTTAACTTCATGCAGAGTGCAACTTAGGAATGCTGACTAAATCTTAAGTAACATTTAAAAAGTGTATTCAGAGGTCAGAGATGACTCAGTTAAATTAGACTCATTACAAAACAAAGGAGTCAGTTTAAAATGCAAATCAAAGTTTACTGAAGGTATATCAATCTCTATATACTAAAACAAATTTTAAAAAGAGGTTCCTAACTGACTAAGAGTATTTAGGGTAGGGAAAAAACCCTCACCCAGCCTACAGCAGTAGAAGGCTGCATGGTGAAACATTATGGCATGGTTACAGGAAAGATGGTATAGCTTAAGATGGCTTAAGATGGAGTAAAGGATGGCTACAGCCTCATGCAGACTCAAATTAAAAGAGAACTTACACAGCAATAAAATTTAAATTAGGTCATGTGTTGAATGACCCAGCACTCCAGTTGGCTGGAAGTGCCCAGTGAAATAAGAGAAAGGGAATTTTGGGAGAACAAGAGCATGCAGGGAAAAACCCTAGACTTATCTTAGGATGTGAATGAGGTACACAAGATTGCTTTTACATTACAATGATTATTTCCCCACATACTACATTCCCCTTCTCAATTGCAGGGTACGCCATGAACAATCTTCATATATTCTCGTAGTCTAAGGAAACTGTCCTTAGAAAGAGGCTTAGTTAAAATACCAGCTATCATTTCTTCTCAGTTGCAGTACTCCAGTTGAACAAGTTGACTGTGGCACATTTCTCTCACCTTGTGGAAAGCAATGTCTATGTTCTTCTTCAGAGGCTTGTCACTCTGAGAAATTTTGAGACAGCCTTGATTGTCTTGCATCAAAATGGTTGGCTTGGGTTCCTCTATCCCAAGATCCAGAAGCAAATTCTGCAGCCATTTGATTTCATCACAAGCTGTTTTCGCTGAGATGCACTCGGCACCTGTGAAACTATCTGCCATTGGACTCTGCTTCCGACTTGTCCAACTTACTGCTCCACCACCGTAGAAGATGATGTTTCCACTGGTTGATTTTGTCTCCACCAAATCACTGCCCCAATCGGCATCTGCATAGGCAATCAGTCATGGCTTGTCACATGCTGGCAGCATCAGTTTGAAGTCAGTAGTCGCTTTTAAATATCTTGAAATTCTTTTCACTGCATTAAAATCTCGAAGAGTAGGAGAATTAACCATTCTACATAAGATGCCAACAGCATTTGCAATATCAGGTCTAGTGAAATTCGCTCTGTACAGAAGTTTTCCAACTGCAGTTCTGTACTTTTCACTGTCTCTCAAAGGTTCAGATGCCTCATTGCTCTTTAAGAAACCTACTTCCATTGGGGTTTGAGCATCCTTTGCATCTTTTAAACCAAGACAGTCCAAAAGATCTATAATCTTTTGCTTTTGATTAAGAAAGAAGCTTCCATCACGGTCTCTTTCAATTTGTACTCCAAGATAGGGTGAGATATCTCCCAAACTTTTAATGTCTATTTCTTTCTGGAGATTCAGGAGTATCTCTTGACTATCTGCTTTGTCTTGACTGCACAGAATCAAATCATCAACATAACTTGCAATGTAAGTCCATCTATTGTTTCTGAATCTTTTGTAAACACATCGGTCAACAGTGCCTGGAGTAAATCCTTCTTTAATAAGGAGATGATTTAACTTTTCGTGCCATTTCTTGGCAGCTTGTTTTAATCCATACAAGCTTTTCTCAAGTTTACATACTAGATGCTCCTTTCCAGGTATACAAATTCCAAAGGCTGTTCCATGTACAGTTCCTCATCTAGATCTCCATAAAGAAATGCTGTTTTCACATCTAGATGTTGTACATGCATTTTCTTGGAAGCTGCAACAGCCAATAAAGTTCTGATAGTTGTGTGTGTAACTACTGGGGAGAAAGTCTCATGAAAATCTTCTCCAAATTTCTGATTGTAACCTTTAGCTACAAGTCTTGCTTTATATCTTTCAATCTCCCCGTTTGCATTTTGTTTTGTTGTAAAGACCCATCTGCAGCCAATCGCCTTCTTGCCTTTTGGCAATTCTGTCAAAGTCCAAGTTTTATTTTTATATAAGGATTCCATTTCCTCTATTGCTGCTTTCACCCATTTCTCAGAATCAGACTTTGGCAGTCCTTTGATCTTCTGCCAGTCAGAGGCTTCCAGAAGGCTTTCTCCTGTGGCTAGATAGGAGAATCTCAAAGGAGGCACTCCCCTGTTACCCCTTGCAGATTGTCTCACCTGGACTTCAGTTCCTGGCTCTGCTCATGGTGTGCCGTCCAGTCCTCCATCCTCTAGTAAGTCGTGGGCTAAGGGAGCCCCTTCTGGATGCAAAGCACTTGCAGGAGGGTGAAAGAGCTGCACACGCTGTGGCTGCCACTGAGAATCAGGGTCAGGGTCTTCTTCCACTGCAAACACATCTGAATAGAAATCTTTGTTTGGATTAGAATTAACTTGAGGGCTTTCGTCAACATAAACAGCACTTGTTATTCTCATTGTGCATCCATCAAACTTTAGGATTTTGTAAGCACCTTTGGCATAGCCAATAAAAATTCCCTCTTCAGTTCTATAGTCCAGTTTGTCTCTTTTCTGTTTGGGAATGTATGTATAAGCTTTTGATCCCAAAACCCTGAGATGGTTCAGTCTGGGTTTCACACCATGCCACAATTTAAATGGAGTAACATCTCTGGATCTGGTTGGAAGTCGATTGTATAAGTGTGTGGCTGTGAGAATTGCCTCAGACCAATAAGCTTTAGACATGTTAGCCTGCAAAAGCATTGCAACTGCCATTTCCTTTAAGGTTTGGTTCATTCTCTCTGATGAACCATCTTGTTGAGGACTATAAATCCCAGTAGTCTGGTGTCTGATGCCATGTTCCTTTAAGAACTCATGAAATTGAGTATTGACAAATTCAGTCCCATTATCCGTCCTCAAATTTTGAATTTTATAATTGAATTTATTAGTGACATAATTAAAGTACTCTTTGAACTTTTCAAAAGCTTGACTTTTCTCCCTTAGGAGGTAGCAATGGATGTACCTGCTGAAATCATCTGTGAGGGTCATGAAATAGAGGTTTCCACCCACTGATTTCTGTCTAAATGGCCCACAGAGATCAGAGTGTATCAACTCAAGAGGTTTAATAGATTGTCTTTCTGTGAGAGGCTTTTGTGAAGGTGCAGTAGCCTTAACTTTAATGCATTCCACACACCTTTCATTCACAGAACAGTTCTTGAAATGAAAGTCTTTTGCTAGCTCTTGATTAGCCAATTTCTTTATGCATTCAACATTTCGATGGGCAAACCTTCTATGCCATAAATTTATGCAGTCTTTGTGTTTACACTGAGTGGCAACATTGGAATTTGAGTCACTGATCTCCATGTGATAAAGGCCATCATCCTTTAGAGTGCCTTTAAAAATCAACTGTTTGCCATGAAAACCTTAACATGCATTCTTTTTGAAAACTACTCTGTTGCCTCTAGATGTGTTCATTTTGACTGAGTAGAGGGAGCTCTTGAGCTCGGGGGCATATACAGCATCCATAGTTTTCAATATCTCTGTCCTAGCTCCCAATTTCATAGGAAGATACACAGTCCCAATTCCTTGCACCATAACAGAATCTCCATTGGCAAGAAACACAGGGAATTTTACTTCTTCATTAAAATCTTGGAAATATTCCCTTTTATTGATAAATGTGTTGCTAGCGCCGCTGTCTACAATGAAGGCATCTTTATATTGATTTCCAGAAGCTTGCATTACTTTTTCATAAGCCAATCCAATGTGAAATTTCTGTTTAGCATCAGCTTCTCTATCTCTATGGCCTTTTGCATTCTCTTGCCTCTGGCCAGTCATCCCTTGCTGTGAGAATGAATGTCTCTTTCCCTTTGAAGCCTTAAATTGCACCCCATTTGGCTCAGGAGAGGAGGGGGGCTTGGAGTGGTTAGCATTCTTTTTAAAATGCTTCTTTTATTTTCCAGCCAAATTAACTTGCTGGTCAAAGTTAGAATTTCTGGATTCAACCTTGTCATTTTGCATCAAGTTTTGCCTATGCTGAAATTCTCTTATTTGAATATAGGCTTCTGGGAGGGTTAAATCATTTTTCCATTGCAAAGTATTTATGATAGGATTGTAAAACTTTGGTAAGCTTGCTAAGAAAATCCCAACTTGCATAGCCTTTGGAATCTCTTCTCCAGGAGATTGCAATTCTGCTAATGTAGCTCTGAAATCATTAATGTGTTCATCTAGGCATTTTGGATTTGATAATTTCATGTTCACAAATTTCATCATCAATGCAATTGTATTTCCCATGGATGGAACATCACATAGATCTTTCAAAGTGTCCCAAGCAGCTTTTGCTGTTCTCTTATCTTTGATTTCAGGAATTAATCCTTCAACAGTTGTTAGAATTATGTATGCTAATACTTTTTGATCATTCCTATCAAAATCATTCCCCTCTCTCCCCTGAGGAGGTCTGGGATTGTGTAAAACATCAATAAGTCCCATGGCCTTCATGTATGTTTCAAAAGAAAAAGCCCATCTTTTATAATTTGGACCATTCAGCTTATCCAGGTTTAAAATAGCAGGTAGGCCAGGGGGATTTGTCTTCTCCATAATGGCTTTATTGCTTTATGGTCTTTGTCTTCAAACTGAGAGAGACCAAAAACAGCAACTCTGAGGTGATCAGATAAAAAGAAAAACAAAACTTTTGCAAAAACAAAAATTAAATTGAGCTTTTAAGTCTTCAAATCTGGGCCCATAACCCTTCCATGTAGGAGTAATGAGTCTAAAAAATAAAATTGTATTTAAAAATTCCAGGATCTAGTCCTTTTAAAAGCAACAAGAATTATCTTTAAAAAGAGAGTTTAAAAATCATTCATTTACTTTTAACTTCATGCAGAGTGCAACTTAGGAATGCTGACTAAATCTCAAGTAACATTTAAAAAGTGTATTCAGAGGTCAGAGATGACTCAGTTAAATTAGACTCATTACAAAACAAAGGAGTCAGTTTAAAATGCAAATCAAAGTTTACTGAAGGTATATCAATCTATATACTAAAACAAACTTTAAAACGAGGTTCCTAACTGACTAAGAGTATTTACGGTAGGAAAAAACTCACCCAGACTATAGTGGTAGAAGGCTGCATGATGAAACATCATGGCATGGTTACGGGAAAGATGGTATAGCTTAAGATGTCTTAAGATTGAGTAAAAGATGGCTACAGCCTCATGCAGACACAAACTTAAAAGAGAACTTACACACAGCAATAAAATTTAAATTAGGTCATGTGTTGAATGACCCAGCACTCCAGTTGGCTGGAAGTGCCCAGTGAAATAAGAGAAAGGGAATTTTAGGAGAACAAGAGCATGCAGGGAAAAACCCTAGACTTATCTTAGGATGTGAATGAGGTACACAAGATTGCTTTTACATTACAATGATTATTTCCCCACATACTACAGGAATACCTTCTTAAACTAAATGAATTTAAATCTCCAGCACCAGAAGAACTACATCCAAGAGTATTAAAAGAGCTGGCAAATGTAATCTCAGAGCCATTGGCAATAATCTTTGAGAACTCCTGGAGAACAGGAGAAGTCCCAGCAGACTAGAGGAGGGCAAACATTGTCCCCATCTTCAAAAAGGGGAAAAAAGAGGATGCCAACAATTATCGTCCAGTTAGTCTGACATCAATACCAGGGAAGATTCTGGAGCAAATCATTAAACAGAGAGTCTGTGAACATTTAGAAGGCAATGCCATAATCACAAAAAGTCAACATGGATTTCAGAGAAACAAGTCATGCCAGACTAATCTGATCTCCTTTTTTTGGATAAAGTTACCAGCTTGGTAGATGAAGGGAACGCTATGGACATCACATACCTTGATTTCAGTAAGGCCTTTGACAAGGTTCCCCATGACATTCTTGCAAATAAGCTTGTAAAATGTGGGCTAGAGAAGATAACTGTTCAATGGATTTGTAATTGGTTGACCGGTCGAACCCAAAGGGTACTCAGCAGTGGCTCCTCTTCATCTTGGAAAGATGTGACCAGTGGGGTGCCACAAGGTTCGTTCCTGGGCCCAGTGCTATTCAACATCTTTATCAATGACTTGGATGAGGGAATTAGGGGCATACTTATCAAATTTGCAGATGACACCAAATTAGGAGGAGGAGCCAATACCCTAGAGGACAGGATCAAAATTCAAAATGACCTGGATAGACTGGAGAGCTGGGCCAAAGCTAACAAAATGAAATTCAATACAGAGAAGTGTAAGGTCCTGCACTTAGGGCAAAAAAATGAAATGCATAGATATAGGATGGGGGAGACCTGGCTGAATGAGACTACATGCGAAAGGGATCTAGGAGTCCTAGTAGACCACAAGTTGAACATGAGTCAACAGTGTGATGTGGCAGCTAAAAAGACCAATGCGATTTTTGGCTGTATCAATAGAAGTATTGTGTCTAGATCAAGGGAAGTAATAGTGCCGCTCTATTCTGCCTTGGTCAGACCTCACCTAGAATACTGTGTCTAGTTCTGGGTACCACAATTCAAAGAGGATATGGACAAACTGGAGTGTGTGCAAAGAAGGGTGACTAAAACTGTGAAAGGTCTGGAAATGATGCCTTATGAGGAGAGACTTAGGGAGCTGGGTATTTTTAGTCTGGAAAAAAGACGGTTAAGAGGCAATATGATAGCCCTGTTTAAGTATTTGAAGGGGTGTTACATTGAGGATGGAGCAGGCTTTTTTTCTTCTGCTCCAGAGACTGGAACATGGAGCAATGGATGCAAGCTCCAGGAACAGAGATTCCACCTCAACATTAAGAGGAACTTTTTGACAGTAAGAGCTGTTCGGCAGTGGAACACACGTCCCTCGGAGTGTGGTGGGGTCTCCTTCCTTGGAGTTGTTTAAGCAGAGGCTGGATGGCTATCTGTCGGGGATGCTTTGATCGTGATTTCCAGCGTGGCAGGGGGGTTGGACTGGATGGCCCTCGTGGTCTCTTCCAACTCTACAATTCTATTATTCTATGATTCTGTGAAATTATAACTTATAAACATAATGTTAGTTAAAATCTTATCAATTTAAAAAACAATAAAACTAAGACATTTTAAAACAATTGGCACACAGTTTAAAATTCACAATTTCAAATCATCTGGATAGGCCTTTAGGGTGGGATTCTTGAGGGTAAAAGGAGGGGTAGAACTATGGGGCCAGCTTCCATCACACTAGGTCAAAATAAGTATTGAAACAAACTTTTAAAGAAAAAGTTAGAATTAAAAAATAACAAAGATACATTAATTAGAAAACAGGATGGAATGAACCTATAAACATGTGAAAAACACACATGCAGTGGAAACAGAACAACCTGCCTATTCCTAGTTGCATACAGATTTGTGAATAAACAAGCACGCAAACATATCTTTCCATTCAAATTCTACAATATATTGTTCACTGGATCTTCCCTGCTGGTTTTGGTCATCATCTCTTTCCTCGTGCTGCGTGGCCTCTGTATAACATCTATGGCCTTGTGTGTCTCTGAGAGGAGACTAATCTTGGGGTTAAAAAAAAAAGTATGTTTTTTGGAAACTTAGATATTGCAAGCTCCAGAGTCACAGTGTGACAGCTCCAAAACCTTAGCTGAACATGGCCTATATGATAGAGAACTTGTTCTTAACCTCCTCCTTGGTTTACTGACCTAGAAATATATTAACAGGAATGGATCTTTAACAGGCAGGTCTCATCTCATGCACAAACAGTGCACAATATCATGATTCTTTATTGCTTTTTCATTGTTCTTACCCCCCTCCTTTTGACCAAACTGTTGGAAGTTTTAAATGTTGTCTTAAGCAGAAGGTACTTTATAGTTAGAAACCATATGCTGTGTCCAATTCTCTTTTGAAAAAATAAATAAATTGAAAGATTTCCTTTCTGAACCAAAGCATCCATGCTGTCATTTTATATCTCTGCGCTCCTTGTATTCCTGTACCACATTGCTGAAGATAACACAGACTTATGGTTTGTGAGCAGCAGCACTCACAGATTCCATATCAGTGAAGAGGTTAATCTACTCAGGGTTTTAGTCCAAACTTTGGAGAGCTATCCAAGGTGCTGAACCCTATCCACAAAATAGGTTCAGGATTTTGGATGACCCCTTTAAAATCATAGTAAAACCAGAGCAGATTCACAGCCTCACTGACATAGAAGCCACCATCCATTGTTATTCTTCAAAGCCCACCATATTTCCAAACCCATTGTGGGAATGAAAGAGATACCTGAAGGCAGAGTGAGCAGATATCAGGCTTGCAGGATCTACTTTATTGGTTTACTTGCCAACAAGTCCTGAAACCTATCAACAGGAGCCAGATGCAAAATATTGACTGAGGTGGGTAGGAGAACATACTCTTAAAGAATAGGTTGCCTATGAACACATGGTCTACTGGGGGAAAAAATTGTTATCAGCACCAAAACTAAGCTCCAAAGTCCTTTCACAGAAAAAATCCTCTTGATTTTTATCCAATTGTTCTCCCCCCCCCCTTTTTCTTAAGTAATGCAGACACTTGAGAATCAGAAACCCTTGGCAGTCACCAAAGATCTACCAGTAGACCCATATCTATCCTCTTCCAACCCTGTCCTAAAAGACTGACTTAACTTGATTTTACTTGCACAACAGATACCAGCAACTGTAGCATCAGAAGAAGTAGTAATAGCTGTATCTTTTAGAATAACTTTGATTTTGATGATGTTTTATTTCGTGTAATAGAGGGAGAATATTTTGGGGCGAGGTGAGCCGATGTGTGGTTTTAGTTGCAACTGATAATGGTTGGGATGGACAAACTTTTGTTTTTGAACACAACTTTCCAAAATTTGCAGATAACTTCATATATCCAATGAGAAGAACTTGACACACATACATGTCAAGTCAATGACAATCTTCCTCCATTTCCTAACAGTTGTGCATCAAACTTGTTTTCTGTTGCTCCGGAGACTAGGACATAGAGCAGTGGACTCAAACTACATGAAATGAAATTCCAACAAACATTAGGAAGAATGTCCTGATGGTAAGGGCTGTTTGACAGTGAACTACAGTGCCTTGGAGTATGGTGGGGTCTCCTTCTTTAGAGGTTGTAAAACAGAGGCTGGATGGTAATCTGTTGGGAGTGCTGAAAAGCAGGGAGTTGGACTGAATAACCCTTGTGGTCTCTCCCAACTATGGACTATATCAGACATCCCTTATACAGTGTTCTTTTGCTGGCATGAAAAAAATTCATTTTTATGTCAGCAAAATAATGCTCTCCTGCATTCACCTCTAATCCTGGAAAAAGTAGCTCCGATAATGACAGAAGAAATGAACCCGGGGATGGTCATAAAAAGTGTGTCACTTATCTGGATGTCTCAATCTCACCCAGACATGTATGCACCAGACCAGCCACTGACGGGGTAAGTATGGGGAAATAAGGAGGCAAGATGTCACATGCTGGTTTTGGCAGGGACACAACCGTGGAAGGGCCACATCGTCTGATATGCACACCCTTTCATGGTTATGTTGCATCATTATGACACCATATTTGATGCAACTGATGAAGTCCTATGATTCTATGATCATTTCCCTACATGGAGTCTGCACATAGTCCTAAAAGCCCTTACTAACCTGAATTTGAACCCCTCCTTTTGTATTATCACCTTTGAAATCTTTTTTTCATGTTTCAACAGAGCACATTAGGGAATACAATTTGATCCCCATATCTACAGTTTCACTTATCCATGTCTGAGAATATAGGTTCTCTCTAGGCATTTCTAGGTCCTCCAATATGATTCTATGGTCAACTTCTGGCATTCATCTCATTGAAAATAATAGGGTTCCTTATTATCCATGGTTTCAGGTATCCATGTGTTTGTCTTAGAATGTATCCCAAACAGATATGGGGGTTGACTGGTGTGCTCAAATGGGCTCCTGCGGCCATGCAGGGCCTGATCTGTTTTTTGCTGGCTTTTTCTTTTTTAAAAAATGTGTAATGGGCCCTATCCAATCTCCCCCCTCCAGCTGTCTCGGTCCTGTATTTGCCCTGGGGGTCACGAGGACTGCGGGGGGGGGGGAATGGGGCAAAAGGCCCACATCATCTGCACTGCAGGGCTCCAAGACAGGGGCAAGACAGGGCATTTAGCCTGTCTAAACAAGCTCTAAGTCAAAAGAAACAAACAAACAGAAGAGTTAAGCCTACCCTTATGTAGGGATCAATGAGTCTTGTTCTGTCAAGTTCTCCACTCTTTCAGACAGTGTTTCTCAATCAGGGTTCCCCAAGAGGTTGCTAGGGGTTCCTTGAGATATTGAGATTGAAAATAATATTTTTTTTTAAAAAAGGGAACTGTGGATATAATAATTTTTAGGCAGGGGTTACCTGAGACCTGAAAAGTTTTTCAAGGGTTCCACCAGACTAAAAAGTTTAAGAAAGGCTGCTTTCGGATGTCTCTCTTTGGTACTTCCCAGAAGGTACCAAACCTGGAAACCTGGTCCCCACTTTCCAGGTTTCTTTTGAATTAATACTCCTAGAAAGCTTTCTTACCCCCATTTCTATTAAGGTCAACCAATGGGACAGAACCCACTATCTCAGATGCTACTTGAGGGCTGAAAAGGGATGAATCTCTTCAAAAAGTCTGAAGGATGCTATGAAATACAAAACAAAATATTTTAAGAAGTAGAAGTATTGCTGACTGAGTAAAGTAAAAAAGGAACACAGATTGTGTTCCCCTTACCAGTGAGGTGACAAAGAACTTTTTCAGATGTGAGCTTACCATGCAAGAAGGCTCGTAGCAGGCACAACACTGCTGCACGGCAGGGGGCCTGTTTCGTACGACACTGTCCCCCTGCTGAAATCAGCTGTGTCAGTTCTGCGAGAGACTGTAGCCAGCCGTGCCATATTTGGTCTTTTTTTAATTCATGGAAGTTGCCTATGAATAAAAAAAGGCCAAATATGTTGCGGCTGGCTCCAGTCTCTCATGGAACTGATACAGCTGATTTCGGCAGGGGGATGGCGTTTTATGAAACAGGCCCCCTGCTGCGCAGCAGCGTCACACCTGCTACGAGCCTTCTTGTGCGGTAAGTTCATGTCTGAAAAAGTTCAAATAGAAGAAGAATCAGAGTGACATACAGTATAACTTCAAACATTAAAACATAGTATAAATTTATCTAAAGTATTCAGTGAAGCTTATAGGTACATTTCTCTGTGAAGAAATCCACACATCTTTTCACTTTCCCTTCAGTTGGATTAAGTTTGGACAGCAGTGAATTGCAGCTGAAGGAGAAGGAAAAATGTGACACACAACTCACTGGAAAAAACAACAACAGTGGAGACCTAAAATATTTAGGCCATGAACTGATCTATGTTTTAGAAACATATGTCTGGTCAATATTTCATTCACATTTTTAGGACCAGCTAAATCACTTTTCTCAGCATAAAAATGTTTTAAGATCATAAAACAAATGTTTTTGGCATTATGAGACCCCCAAATGCTGATTTGTTTCCTATATGCAGTAAGTATGCAGTCCATTTGTAAATCACCAAGGTGATTGCTTCTATTGCTTATCTTGTTGTTCATTCAAATATAAAAGAAATCATGGAAATATTGATTTTCCTAATTCCAAAATAACTCATTGCATGAGATTGAACCTTACTCCTTCTTTAGAATTTGCATGCATAATTTCCCATATTCAGTTCTGGGCATCTGTAGTGAAAATGGCCAAGTAACAAACCACTACAAGTCAGTTTCTAAATTCCTGTGTTGGTGGACTGTTGACCCTTCTGGGTGAATCATCAGAGGAAGATGACTTGGAAGCTACCAAGCCCAACATCATGGGGAAGAAAACTACATCATGGGAAGTTGTTGCAAATTAGCAGGAGCTGCAGACCTCACTGGTGTTGGCAGTGGATCATTCCCTTCAGTATGGAGATAACCCCCCCCCTTTCAGGTGGAGGGGAATTCCAAGCTGGCTACCTAGCCCAGAGAGTGCAGGGATGTTAAACACAGTCAGTTGCCTGATGTAGAAGTGCCCAGCTGATGAAGCATTACTGTAGGTGTGAATAGGACACGCCTTATGAATAGATCAGTTTCACAGATGAGATTGACAGCCTTCAACTGTCCTTTGGGTGTGGATCTTCTAGGAACAGATTGCTGGAACAATGTTTTTGTATCATGTACATCCCTGGGCTTGTCTAGATGGGCAATTTACCCCATCTTGCCTCTGTGTTGGACCCAGTTGCGAGGCTTTTGCCCTTCTTTGTCCCCAGGAAGTCCTCACAACCCCCAGGGCAAAAACAGGATTAAGACAGGGGGAAGATGGGGTAAGGCCCATTACACCATTTTTAAAAAGTAACTGGAAAAATCTGCTCCAGCCAAAATAAAACAAATCGGACCCCATGTGACTGCAGAAGCCCAGACCGCCATACTTGCTCATCACTGCAGCTGCTGTCTGCCTCTCTCTTCTGTTGCCAGGAAAGAGTCCCACAGCATGTGACCAAGGCTAGTTTCAAGCAAATATGTGCTGTGGACCAGCTTCCTGGCTACAGAGAATGGGATGTTGATGGTGGCGGTGGCAGCAGAGACTGAATGGTGTGCTGGTTTGGACTCCATCCCATTCCATGTGGATACTGGGGGAGCAATGGGGAAGATCCACATGTAGATGAGCCTCTTGTAACTAGTTAGGTATTTTCTGAACCTCCTGGTGTTTCGATTCCCTTCACACTATGGTTCCAATGATGGTCCTTGCAAATGCTTTCCCACTGTGACTCTCATACCAACTCTTGCTAATCTGTCACTGAAGTGTGGTGCAGCCTGAAGGAGGACAATCTGAGATCAAGCAACTTTCTTTGTCAAGGGGTGACCACAATTACAATGACTCTTTCATAACTCAGCTATGCACAAAAGATTATTTTCATACACTAAAGGATGTTTCCTAAGATTACTAATTATCACTTCTGATATCTTTGAGCACTCATCACTTTTAATAAAATCATTGCTGTGATAGGAATAGCCGATCAGACATCATCATTGCATAGCTGTCTGTGTGTTCTTAACAAGACAGTTTGAAAGCATGAGCTTTTGTCAGTGTAACAGAGAGAGGTTTGCACATCACCTTTGTGTTGCAGTTGATCCATCACAGCTGTCTGAATACTTTCCTAACTGATACAGCCTTAAATAAACATAGCTGTCTGATTTGACTCAAATGGTAGTAGGAGAAAAGAAAGTTCAGTGTGGGTTAAGAATGAGTGCATGGTCAAGAAGTCATCTGTTCAGTCAGACATATCCAGAGTGATGACCAATAAAGCTGGCAACAGGGAGATGGAAATAGGTAGATGGATATGTTTCAAAGATAATAGATCCCAGTAGATCACAAGTTGAACATGAGTCAACAGTGTGATGCAGCAGCTAAAAAGGCCAATGCGATTTTGGGCTGCATCGATAGAAGTATTGTGTCTAGATCAAGGGAAGTAATAGTGCTGCTCTATTCTGCCTTGGTCAGACCTCACCTAGAATACTGTGTCCAGTTCTGGGCACCACAATTCAAAAAGGATATGGACAAATTGGAGCGTGTGCAAAGAAGGGCAACTAAAATGGTGAAAGGTCTGGAAACGATGCCTTATGAGGAGAGACTTAGGGAGCTGGGTATGTTTAGCCTGGAAAAAAGACGGTTAAGAGGCGATATGATAGCCCTGTTTAAGTATTTGAAGGGGTGTCACATTAAGGATGGAGCAGGCAAACACCCCCCTGAACAAATCTTGCCAAGAAAACCTCATGATAGATTTACCTTAGGGTTGCCATGAGATGGAGGGAGGGAGGCCCTCTTTTGGGAGAGGAGGAGGGAGGGCCCCTCCTTCCTTCCCTTCCCCTTTGCTGTGTGGGGATGGGGGGGTCTCCCTCCCTCCTTGGGGCCCCTTGGATTGGATTGACTTGGTGGCGGCGGCAGGGCTGGGCCACAATGGCATCATCAGTGGTGTAAGGGAGGGTGGCCACAGGCACCTCCTGAATGGGCCACGGTGCCCCAGGCAGGCGGGGGTGGCGAAGCGGAGGAGGAGGAGGAAGAGGAGGTGGCAGAGGCAGAGGCGGTGGCAGCGGCAGCACTAGGCACACCCCCTTCCCTCCTGGCCACAGAGAAGAGCTGAGGAGGAGGTAGCAGAAGAGGGCCGGAGCATGTGGGTGCCAGAGGGGAGACGCCTCACAGGCACAGGCGCTGGCAGTGGCTCCATCCCCATCCTCCTCCTCCTCCTTTACCCTCCCTTTGTCGTGGTGGTGGTGGTGGTGGGGAGCACCTGCTGGTGCTCACGGAGCCTGAAATCACCACTGCTGCCACAGGTTGGGGCTCTATGTGAGGGGGCCGCACACAGGAAGAGCCCTCGCAAATCCTGATGCCGGCCCTGCTCACCACCCACCCATCGCGGCTTCGTGAAGGGTGGGAGGGAGGAAGGGTAGAGGGGGATTTCCACCCCACACCTGACCTTCACAGAGCTGGGATCAGGGTCCCGATTGGGGCTTCATGAAGGGTGGGAAGGGGAGGCTTTTCACCCCACACCCGCCCCTCACAGGGCTGGGATCGGGGTCTTGATTGGGGCTTTGTGAAGGGCGGGAAGGGGGAGGCCTTCCACCCCATACCCACCCTTCATGGAGCCGGGATTGGGGTCCCGATCAGGGCTTTGTGAAGGGCGGGAGGGGGGCATTCCACCCCACACCCGCCTTTCACGGAGCCATGATCTGTGTCCCAATTGGGGCTTCATGAAGGGTGGGAGCGGGTGCTTTCCACCCCACACCCGCCCTTCATGGAGCCCAGATCAGGGTCCTGATCCGGGCTTTGTGAAGGGCGGGAGGGGGGAGGCTTTCCACCCCACACCCACCCTTCACGGAGCCAGGATCGGGGTCCTGATTGGGGCTTTGTGAAGGGTGGGACGGGGAGGCTTTCCACCCCAAACCCACCCTTCATGGAGCTGGGATCAGGGTCCCAATCCGGGCTTTGTAAAGTACAGGAGGGGGGATTTCCACCCCACACCCGCCCTTCATGGAACTGGGATCAGGGTCCCCATTGGGGCTTTGTGAAGGTCAGGGGGGCTTTCAACACCACTCCCACCCTTCACGGAACCAGTATCAGGGTCCCCATCAAGGCTTTGTGAAGGGTGGAGGGGGGCTTTCCACCCCACACCGGCCCTTCACAGAGCTGGGATTGGCGTCCCGATCAGGGCCGCATGAAGGGTGGGAGGGGGTAAGCTTTCCACTCCACACCCGCCCTTCATGGATCCGGGATCGGGGTCCCAATCGGGGCTTTGTGAAGGGCGGAGGGGGAGGCTTTCCACCCCACACCCACCCTTCACAGAGCCGGGATCGGGATCCCGATTGGGGCTTCGTGAAGGGCGGGAGGGGGGAGGCTTTCTACCCCACTCCCGCCCTTCATGGAGCTGGGATTGGGGTCCCTATTAGGGCTTCATGAAGGGCGGGAGGGGTGCTTTCCACCCCACACCTGCCCTTCACGGAGCCAGGATCACAGTCTTGATTGCGGCTTGGGGGTTATGGAAGGGTGGCTGACTGGGAGGGGTTTGGTCTTAAAGGGCTCCCCATCGTGGCTTCGGGAAGGACGGGTGCTGGCAAGCCTCTCGCCATCCATCCAGCCACCACCCGTCCTTATTTTGAGAGCTTAAAAAGTCGTCTTCTACGCCAGAATATACGGATATATTTTCTTACATTGTTTTTCTCTTTCTTCAATCTTGATCTTTCCATTATTGTTTCCCCCCTCAGATATGCTTTAAGAGTGTCCCAAAGTAATATAGAGCTCAGTTCATTTTTATAATTCATTTCATAAAGGAATTTAATGTTGTTTCTATTTTCTTGAAGAACTTGTGGGTTCATGAGTAATTAGCACTTAATCTCCAAATCCTGGTAAATAATACTATCCCATTGCACATTAACTGTAGGTGTTAATCTAGGACAGATATATATCCTAGAAACTAATGATGTGAGTGATTCTGGTATAAATGTATGATATACACATGGATAGTTAAAAAAAAATATTTGAAAAAAGTATAATTTCTGTTCTTTACATTCAAGTACTTCCCTCTATCCACAAAACCTTCCTTTTTAAGCAGCTTTCCAATTCTTATTGCACCAGGAGATATTTTTTCTAGCGTGTGATGTTCTATCTTTTTTTTTTTAAATTTAAGACACAACTAATGTGTCCTCCTAAAATTATTTCTCCCTGTGCAGATTGCCCTAACAGTAACCACATCCAGGTAGAGATTTAGTGGGGAAATAACATGAGCCAATCATTCATAATCTACCCCCAGGTTTGCATTTCATCTGTCCTCTGCATTCCAATCAAAAATTCCTCATAATTATAGCTAAACCTCTTGATGATGATGCTCTAGTAGCATCTCACAAAACCAGAAGATTTATGGTATGCTGTACCTGATTCTTATTATATGCAATAAAATTATATGCAATAAAAAAATCAGCACCCTTTTACAAATTGTTTGCATCAATCTGTAGTGTTTGGTGGCAGATCTCAAATCAGTTGTGTTAAAGGAGAATATGCTTACATTTCCAAGCATTCCATAAAGAGCTTTTAAATTGTGGGCTCCCCTAAGATGCCAAGAGCACTTGGCTCCTGAAGCTGAACCCCTTTTTCCCCAATTCCTTCCCCCCCTTTAAATTCTATTGCTCACTTCTAGGCTGTGATACATTTGAATGAACATCTACATTCTTAAACAGTCTTCCCATTGGGATTTAATTATCCAGTACCACATATAACAATAGGAATCTGAATACTTTTCTGTGGTTCTAGTGAGAAATGAAGCAGAACTATACAGGGGAGTTGAGAAGTCAGTTCACTTTTCTCTTTTGCTTTCTTGCTTTTTTTTTGTGGGGGGGGGAGGTAAGGTTCCTGTCCTTTTTCCTGAAGCTTCTTTCTCTTTGTTTGTATGAGTCAGGCATGTCAGTCTTTAGTTGTCTATCTGCTTTGTTGCTTTTCTGTGATGTTTGTTCTATGCTCTAGCCAAATAATCAGTTTGAAGAGAAATCCCCATAGTTACTTAATTATTTTATTTCTAAGCACCTGAGTGTATGGTTTCCACTCTCTTCTTCATGTTATTGTGTTGACAGCAATGTTTAAAACACTTCTATATTATCTCCTTGATATTGCAAGATCCTGTAATTGACTCAACACATGACACATTGTCAATTTCACAGTATAACAAAAGAATCTTACAATAATATCTCTTTGACTACCATCCTGCATTTGTTTAGGGTCAACTCTATGGATCCTTTCCAAGTCAAAAACTTTACAAAAACATCAGGGCCGGGCAGAGATTGTGGATCCAATTCATTTTTTTAAAAACTACTTTCCTATTTTCTTGCTTTAAATCTTTCAGAGGAATGTGAAGGCAATTATCACAGTTCTCATGCTCCTCCAACTTATCTTTCAACTCTTTTATTTTATTTTGCATGCTCTGAATTGTAGAGTCTTGATATTGTGCCAAATCAAAAGTTCTAATCATTAGTTTTCGTATTTCACCAATGGTGCAAATGTCTTTTTATCATAGCCAAAGCTACTATCAAATTGGTCTGCAAGTCTTTTCTTAAGTGTTATAACGATTTTGTTAATATAAATATAAATATATATATATATATCTCTTAATTAAATTCAATTGGCAGTTTGTTTTTCAGCTCTTTCCTCTCCTTCACCTTACTAGATCTGGGGGCCGGTTCCACAACAGGAAAAAGTTTGCAAGATTCCGGATTACCATTCTTTCACATCAGGAGTGCATAAATCACACGACTCCTGGCATATTCGGAAGATGCGGCCAGATGCAGCCACTTTTGGTTTTCCTTAGTTCACACAGGGAAAGGTCGGGGGGGATCGCCTCCAGATGATTAAAGCCAGGCAGGAGGCGGGGAGGAGCAAGGAGGTGGTCATGGAGACCATAAATAATGAGAGGAAAGAAAAGGACAAACAAACAAGACATTGAAAGAGCGATCTGTCAACTCCCCCATCTTCCCCAGCCCCAAAAGGCTTCTATAAAGAAAGGAGTGAATGAAAGCACAAAGAAGCAAAAGCATAGTGGAGCGATCTCCTTCCCTTCCCTTCACACATGCACACACAAACACACACCACAGAAGCCGGGGGCTTGCCTCATTCCTGATTGTTTTCCCTGCCTCTGAAGCCTTGAATAAAGGCAAGTGAATGGAAGGACAAACAAAAGGACGAACATGTGATTGGCTGTTTCCCCGCACACACGAATGTACACACACACACTCACACCAGCGAAGCAGGGGCTCATCCTGATCATCTTCCCAACCCCCAAAGCCTTCCTTTGAAACAGACAGGAAGGGCTCAGAGCAGATTTTCCAAAGTGGGCTGCAAGCAGAAGGAGGGTGAATTTCTTCTCTCCAACCCCTCAGTCTATTCGGATAAAGCAGAATGGTCACTCCAACCAATCAGGATTCAGCTCTGCTCACAGTAATTCGAAAAGGTCGATGCCAGTTTACACGATGGTTAGTTCCCATGACAAATTATGCACATATTCACAAACTTAATCAAAAAAAGTCTGGAAAACTAACGAAAGCTGATACTGTGCAACTTATGGGTTTTTTGCACCCCCTCCTTCTGAAAAGAGCGCTGTTGCTTCGAAATGCGTGGGAACTATCAGGCTTCTTGTTGCATTCTTTGAGGATTTATTTTGTCGTGTAAACAGCCCCATGGTCTCACTTTTGCTTTTGTTTGAAGAATTACTATCAACTTCACTCTCTAAAGCAGCATCTGAGACTCTTCTGTGATGTTTTCTTTTGTTCTCTCATCATAGTAGAGACATTTCCCAGATTATTTGGTTAATGTGTGGTTTGACTCACATTGAAATTTTAATTATAGAAGATAGAGATTGGAGCAGATCTATTATCTTGCCATTCCTCTTGGGAGTAAGGCACATCACCCTCAGTTTTCAACAGATAAAACAGGAGTAAGGTGGAGAAATGGTTGATACAAATGGCTTTCTTCTGCTACTTCAGTGATCAGATGCAGATATATTAATACGAAATAGGTCTATTTTTACAGCTTGTCTGAAGTAGAGAAAGAAAAAAAATCAAACATGGCTATCTTAATTCATAAATCATTCTGTGTCATGCTTGCTGAATCAAATTCACTAGCTCTGTTTTAGGCTCTGTTTGCATCATTAAACATCATTACCTTTTAATAGGGATGGTATCTAGAGGGACACCATCAAACTTGGAGAAGTTTGTCATAACTTATTACTGTCAGTTGACAGTTGTTAGCAAACACATGGAGATAAATGGCATCATAAATGCCACAGATACTTAGAATACTTATGCATCCATTCTTTTAAACTGAACTGTTTTAATTGCTTTTTATCTTTTTAAGTGTATGTTTAAATTAGTTCAACATTGTGAGTAGTTTAAATCCATTTTAATGTTCACTTTTTGTATGCTTTTAGCTATATTGTTTGTATTTTAAATTATAAGCTCACCTGAGTCCCAATTTTAAGAGAAAGGCATGATGAAGAGGATGATTTTCTATTCAGGGGAGAAATATTCTGATACACTTTACTAGATACACTTAACTACACCAATGGGATATAGTATTTTTTCTTGTAACTTTCAGAGCTTCATTAACACTCAGTGACTTAATTATCAGTGTTCCCTAAGAGAAAAACTATTCCCTGCCCCCAAATGTTTATAAAGCATAGGTGCTCAAACTGTTGGGTTTTTTAAAAAAGATGTGGCTACAGAATATGAATGATGGCTAAAGCAGCAGGAGTGAGGGTGGGGAGTAAGAACTGGGGATAATCCAATGAAATCCACATGAGAAGAAGGAGACACATCTCAAAACGCTGGAGAGATAGTTATAAAAAATAAAAGACCATCTTTTCAGCATCTTGAGATGTGTCTCCTTTTTTCTCTTGCAGCTACAGTGAAGTCATCATATGCTATTCAATCTCTCTAGCTACATCAAAAGCCCTTGGCAGTTGCATTTGGGGGGTGGTACTGTAAGAATGTAAGAAGAGTTTTGCTGGATCAGGTCTATTTTGTCCCAGTGGTGGCACTGGGGTGTGTTGATAGGCTGAACTGCACCAGGTGACACCATCCATCCATCCACAACCTTTATTAGGCATAATACAACATATACGTATAACAATAGAACAATAGGGCTTCAAAGATCATTTTTAGGCAGGTTAAGCCATATGTTTGCTGCCTCAACCAAAAAGTTAGCCATTAATCTGGTGATATGTGGATTTTGAGCCAGGTGACACCTTTGGGTAGGGTGATACCAGTCTTACTGATGTCACAGTCTTGTCCAGCATCACATTTCCCACAGTGGCAAACCGTAATCTACAGGAAACCAGCACAGGACATGAAGCAGGTTAACCCTTGATAAAACTATTTGAGGTCAGATTATTATGTTCACAAATGGACAATTTTGAAATTTGTTCCTGTTTTAATACACTAGAGTGAAAGGGTCAAGAACCAAAGAGAGTATTCCTGATTGGGATTCAAATGCGTGGATATTATACCTACCTCTTTTTCTTTTTAAAGTACTGAGAAACATCTCAAATGATTAGTCTGTTATTCAATTTATTCTACAAGCTACTGTATTTCTTCAGGTTTTCAATCATTGTTGGGCAATAAATGTGTCAGAGTGTGACACAAAGTTCTTGGAGGATACAGTAATTTTGAAATTAAAACTGGGTGTGTTGGTGGGAATGATTAAAAAAATATTGTTTGAATGAAGTTCCTGTCATCTTAAAGATGAAACAAAATGTGGATTTTGGCATATTCTTGTAAAAAAAAAAACCTAAGAAAAATGTTTACTCAATCCTAGTCATGTTTAGTTGGGCTTTTGAGCAAAAATACTCCCTAATATCTTTTACATGAAATCTCTGGAGACTCCATTATTTGCAAGTGCTTCCTGCTTCTGAGGCGATTGCTTCCTCCTTCTCAGTCACTGCTCGGAAGTTTAAATTAGAAAAAGTTAGAAAAAGATGGCTTTCGTCCTCTTGATGACACCATAAGAAGCTTAAGCAATCATTTAGAATGGGTTGTCACATGAAAACAGAATTCATAGTTACATAGCTTTCCAAAAAGCAATGATGCATTCTTACCACCCAGTATGTTGCATTTTTTGGTCTCACTCTTGGGCTATTACATGTCCTTTTCCCCACCTCACCATCTGTTGTTGACACATCACCATCTATCAATGTATTTATGGACTGAGTCAGAGAAATAATGAGACCACACATAGATATATGGGGTAAAAATAAATGATATTTATTAATTCTTGCCTATTTAATTCCCAATTAAATCTTCAGCAGGGGGAGGCAACCTAGTGTGGGAGCAGCTGGGGCGGATCGTCCCTCCTGGACTTATGCCCCCAGCTTCCCCGGGTGAACACCTGAGCCCTTTTGAGTAACCCCAATTTATGGAGTTGCTCTCAAGCCAGCTCGTGTCTAGAAGGTTAGCCCGAAATCCCCTCACCCTGATGATGATGATGATGTTCCTGCATGCCAGGGGTTGGACTGGATGGCCCTTGTGATCTCTTCCAACTCTATGATCCTATGTTAATGCATATGTATTAAGATGAGGGGGGTATCCTTCAGGCCAACCCCAAGATAGGTCTCCTTGTGTTCTTCCAGGTCGTGGGGCCTAAGAAGACCCTGCCGGAGATCAAGCCTTCACCAAAATCGGTGCCATAGGTGTCCACAATAATCTACATCTCTCCCTTCCTGCCATAGATAAGGGGGAAGCATCAGCTAAGTTCCTTAAACCCCCACTAGCTCGGCCAATAAGGCCCTCAACCCCTGCTAAAGATCGGTCAAAAAAATTGAATTCCCCATGTCAGAGAGATGAACCCCATCAGCCCTGTAGAGCTCGGGCCTCTCGAACACGATATTGGGATGTGGCAAATACCTCCCACCTGCCCTTGACCAGAAATTTTGAAAACTTGCCTGTTAACTGTCCGTCGAGCCTTGTCAATCAAACGGGAGTTCCCCTCCCCTTGCCATACCTGTCTGGGCAAAATGGCCGACCACATGATGGTGATTGAGGGACACTGTGACCCAATCACCATCATATCTTGTGTCGCCTGTATAATTAGAGCCTTGTTCTTCAAAAGGCCCAAATCATTTCCTCCTAAATGGAGGATGAGTATATCTGGCGGAGGCCCCCAATGCTCCCCAAACAACAGAGGCATGAGGCCATGCCAACGAAGGCCCCTCTTCCCAACCCACTCAATGGTCACCCTATCCCCCAGGCTGAGGTGAGGCCCGAAATGGCTGAGCCGGGCCTGTTGGGCCACCCAGTAAACCATACTGTGGCCACAAATCAGCACCAGGCATCTCACCATCAAAGATCTAGTACCTGGAAGACAAAAAGGGGGAAAATCAATTTAGTAAGGAAGAGGGCGAATGTACCTCCTGTAGGAGGAAGATCTCCAGCGCCCGATCCGCTGGATCACTGAAGGGTTCATACCCATGGCCGCGGCGGTAGATGCTGCCCCTATGAGAAAGGAATGGGTGCCAAATCGAGCTCTGAAAACCCCCAGCTGTTTCAAAGCCTTCACTGTTATCACACAAAACTGGTACCTGGTCAAGGGGGAAGAGTCAATATGCACAAAAGAGGGCCCTCTCCCAACCCTCTGACACTCAAATAATTCTGCAATGCGAGGACTGGGCAAAACTCTGGGTTGTTGCAACGGGACAATCTGCTAACTTTTCCCCTACCTACCTGGTCCATTTTAGAAAAGTGTATCGTGATTATGACCTCCTGGTCACTCACTTGTCCATCCTTGAATTCCAGGGCTCTCCTGGACCTATCATGTTTTGAGGCCATGATAAGTTCATGTACTCGCAGGGCACCAAAAAATGCTATGAGAGTGGCTGTGTGAAAAAGCAGTGTCTCATATGTGGACGAACAGAGCCTGGCCCAGGACCTCCGTAAGCCCTTCAGAATGCCTGGGGACAGAGGGACTCTTGAATCTGGCTTATTGCCCCTTTCCCTGGTCCATCCCTCCAGAACTTTCCTAATCCCGAAGTCTCAGTATTATCCACTGCACCCTGGGCCTTTAACCAGAACGCTAGTGCTGATACCCTGCCCCGAATTGATTGTGGTGCTATTTCCCATTGGTATCGAGAGACACAGTATCACATTAGGTGCGACACTGGGACGTTTGTCCCCTGCCTCAAAACCTCCTGATCCCTAAATTGGCAAAACTCCCTCACTGCCCGGGCATACCCTTTCCTAGTGCTTGGAGCTACTGGCATACCTAGGGCCCTCCAAATTTCGGATTCCCAAGCTGCCATAGGCTTGTCGGCATCATGTCGCCCACGGGTGCTGCATCTGGAGCCAGCTCACTGAAGCGCTCTATCTGCATACAAGAAAGAGCGTCAGCTAACTCATTTTGCACGCCAGCAACATGCCATGCGACAAACAAAATGTTATGCTGAAGGCATTGCAAAGTAAATGCCCTGACCAGACACATCACCCTTGGCGACCTAGAAATAAGGGTGTTTATCACCTGGACAGTTGCCAAATTGTCACATCAGAAGTGAACTGACGAATTGGACAACTCATTGGCCCAGATGGTGGTGGCCACCAGGATAGGAAAGAACTCAAGAAAGGTGAGATAACTGGTAATTTCCATACCGGACCAACTCACTGGCCATCTACTAGCGCACCAGCGACCACTGAAATAGACACCAAACCCAATGGCCCTGGCCGTGTCGGAAACTATTTGAAAAGTGCCCTGTAGCCTCCTTTCCTCCCGCCAGAATGAGATGCCATTGAAAAGGTCCAAAAACTCCTGCCACACTCAAAGATCCTCTTGGATCTCCACTGTAATCCGAATCTTGTGGTGAGGAACCTGAACCCCCACAAGAGCGTCACACAACCAGTGGAGGAAAGCCCTACATGGGGCAACCACTTTACATGCGAAGTTCAGGTGTCCTATCAGAACCTGAAATTCCCTCAGAGTAGCCTTGTGTCTACCCCTAAAATTAGATACCCTCTCCCTTAATTACGTTACTTTAGTAATTGCTAGATGGCATTGCTGATTGACGAAGTCAATTTCAATGCCTAGGAAGGTTAACTGCTGTGCTGGGCCCTCGTTTTTTTGGGGCACTAACGGGACTCCCAACTCTTTCACCATCCACTGGAACTGCTGCAGCATATGGCTGCACACCCCTGAACCAGGTTGTCCTATGAATAGGAAGTCGTCCAAATAATGGACGACCCCCCTTATCCCTGTTCTAGCCTTCAATGCCCATTCTAAGAAGGTACTGAAAGTCTCAAATGCTTTACAAGTGACGGAACAGCCCATGGGTAGGACGCGGTCCATGTAGAACCCACTGTCAAATTGAAAACCCAATCATTCAAAATCATCCGGATGAACTGGGATCAGGCGGAATGCTGACTTAATGTCACACTTGGCCATCTCTGTTCCGAGCCCATTCTGGCACACTTCCCTAATAGCAACGTCAAAGGAAGTATACCTAACTGTGCATAACTCCATTGGGATAAAGTCATTGACTGACTCCCCCTTTGGGTATGACAAGTGGTGGATTAATCTGAATTTCCCCAGGGTCTTTTTAGGGACTATGTCTATTGGTGACACCCGAAGATTGTGCACGGGCGGTTGGCTAAAGGGGCCAACTATCCTTCCCTCCGCCACTTCCTTGTGTATTTTGGCCCTAACTATATCTTCCTTACCCTTAACCGATAACAAATTGTGCGCCCTATAGGGACGTCTAATGCCCTGAAAGGGGATGCAAAAACCAAAACTAAAACCCCAGGATATATAGTTGGCTGCTAACTTATCAGGGTACAACTGCAGCCACCTATCTAGGACATCCAACCTAATTGGGCTGGGCTCCTTTTGAAGCCAGGTTGGAATTACGACCTCCCCTAGCCCCACCCTGTGCTCCTCTATTCCCTCTAAATGAATCCTTACCTCTCGGGCAGTTATAAAAAGGATGGGAAGCCCCACAGATAGAGCACTCATGGCTGAATCTGCAGGGCTTCTGCACACATGTCCCATGTGAGCTGAACTCCCAGCACAACTGTTTCTGGCATCCACTGGCGTGGCATCCAATTAAGGGGCTGTTGCATCATTGGCCAACTATTACATGCTCCCTATGATGCCCAGCTGTGTGTTGTATCGCCTGGTGCGGATGGTGACCATACGCCCCAAGGCCATGAATACCTTGGCACAATGGCTGTCATGTTAACAGTGGACTCACCTGCTGGTATCAGGGCCACATCCATTGCAGGGTTCTCCTCAGTCCCGGCCGGTGGCTCAGGAGCGTCATCACAAGGTCAGGATCCAGATGCATCGCTCTCATGGATGTTCTTTTCCAACGCATCTAGACGGGCAAGAATCAAATTAGCCAGTTTGCCTTTATCCTTAGTGCGCTTACGTTTGGGCATGGCCCCAGGACCCTCAACCCCTTGAAGCCCCTGAAGCCTCTCAAGATGCTGGGTTCTGTCCAGAATTGCCTTCACTGGAATGTCCTCATCGTCATCACTTGATGAAGGCAGAGGATCAGGGGGTACAGGTTGTTTAGGTGCGGGGGCCTTCCCTTTTACCCCCAACTTTCCCCTTCTTGGGTGCCATTGGCACAACTATGCTCCACTAGTTGGCTGGACAGCACCCCAACTAATCGACCTAAGACCTGCATACAAGATTATTGCTGGTATTATTGTTGTTGTTATTATTATTATTATTATCAATTTTGCAAGCCAGCTGTTGTTGTTGTTGTTGTTGTTGTTATTATTACTAAACAGGATGTGAGCAAGTAAGGTGCTGTATGTCCACTTGAGCCCTGAGAGAAGGCGCTCTCTCAGCCACAAGAGAAGGCGCTCGCTCAGCTCAGCCACAATGAATACCAATTCACAATACTAGCTTCCCATATACACAAAATGGCTATCCTCTGAGAAGGCCTTCAAAATGGCTGCCCAGCAATAAAAGGCACTAAGAGCCACCTGGAGGCCCGCCCATATAATTGAGGAAAGAACTCTAGTATCAGCAGCCCCCTGGTGGCCTGCCAAATTCTGGCTTAGGAGCAGCAACGGATAGAGTGAAGGGGAAAAAATGGCCCCTAGTGGCCCACTGAAATAAGGGAAAAATCCACCCCCACTTGGCTAATTCAACAATTGGCAACCAGTAACACCCAAGCAAAACAAGCACACAGAAAAGGAATTCAATAATCCCCCAGTCTTAACATCTCCTAATACTCCCTGCAATCGGACTGTCCAATGATGATCTCGGCAGGCAGATAATCAACTGGAGCGGGAGCCAGCACCTTGGGCCGACGGAGTGTGGTGGAAAGCCAAGGTCACTGCACGTAGGCTTTTTCGCCGGATCGCAGCCGCGATCTGGTCAACCCCTATTCCCTAAAGCAGGCGAAACCCCCACTAACCGGCTGCTCCTCAAGGCAGCAGCCCAAGCCCCCGGTAAATGGGCCGTTTCCGCAGATCACAGCCGCGATCTGGTCAGCCCTTCAAGGATCACTGGGGGGAGGGGGAGTTCAGCCAGAGCCACCACAAGCAGGCTGCCCCACCTGATTGCAGCTGCGATCAGGCCATCCCTCCCGGCCAAAGCTGTCAAGATCGGCTGGAGAGAGGGAGGGGGGTGCAAACACCCTAAATGCCGCCCTTCTGCAATCTGGCCAAGCTTCGGCAGCCAAAGCTGCTGTATGCAGGCTGCCTCGACTGATCGCAGCTGTGATCTGGCCATCCCACTCCCGACAGGAGCAAGCCTGCCCAAGACCCTGATCTCAGCCAAACCAACGAAGAAGCTGCGCTCTGAGAAGCTGTGATCTCAAGGATTGCAATGGAGCAGAGAGGGCGAGGTGAGGGGCAGCACTCCTATTTAATCCTTTTGGCCCTGCCCGTCACATCCTGTCACCGACACTTGCCGGTGACGCGATCGGCTGGTCTCTTCTCTCCCAGACCATAAATAAGCTTCCCGCCGGAGGCGTTGCTGCCCGTGGGGAAGCTGGGTTTTGCCTGGAGATTAATAACATCTTCCTGTTTTTGCATACTGCAAAAACTGCTTGGTTGAACCTCTGATGGGCTGTCAGCAAAGGTGGTTGGTGGACTGCATGCAGTTCAGGTGGTTATAAATTGTCTTCTTTAATAGTATGGTGTCCCCTCCAGAATAAACTTTGAAAAGACAAGAAATAAACACACACACACACACACACATATATATATATATATATATATATATATATATATTAGGGTGGGATGTGTTCTCATTCCTCTGCAACAATGGAAGCAATAAGAAAGCAATTAATGTGTGGATATCACTCTTATGCCACTTGAGAAATAGCTGGATGTCTTTAATTGTCTCTTCAGTGGGAGCAAGGATAAAAAGCCCCAAAGGGTTATGTCTTCTGCTGAGGGTACCAATTGCTCAGAGTTCTGAGATTAAAATGAGATAAAGAGAGCGAATGGTCCCTGGTGTCTCTCTTTCTTTCTGGGTATTTTAGGAAATCATTTATAATTAGAGAATAAGGACTGGCCTTTAATCTTCAGTGTATTTTAATGTGATAATGGCATCCTGCTATGGTCATGTATAACAATGTATTCTTCACAACTCACAAAATCCTACAGAAGAAGGAAGAACTGTGCTGTGAAGGCTGAAGTCCTAACAATGTTCATGGAAGACCTGGTTATTATTTATAGGGTATTAAATGAAGTTATATTGTAAAGCAGATCTTTCAAGACCTGCTTCTGTGTATATGCTGACCCTCCACCCATATTAATTTGGCTTATTCCATTTTCTTTTTATTTCCCTTTTACTTCAACAGATATTTTGTTCAGGCAGGGTTACTAAATTCAGGATTTAGAAATTTACTTTGAGCAAAAATCATTGGCAACATGAGGATCATAGTGAGATCTACTATTTGTATTGAAGATTCCACTTAAACTATAAGTAGGTCAGGTTAGTATTCATTGTGCACCTGCCCTTTTATTGGCACACCACTTAGGAATTCTGTTTAGGGCAGGAAAAAATATCCCTTGTCTAAGTCAGTTCCAGCCACTAAATGATACACTCCAGTCATTCTTTAATTCCCTTCAGAGCTTTGTTTGTTCCTTGACAACTGCAGTCATAAGTATGGTTACCTTGGAATGAGCTCATTGGCCCATGGGACCTACAGACCTTCCAACCGTCCTGATTTGGTAGGGATGATTCTCATTAATTCTCCATCAACGAGGGCTGGTCTATACGAGGGAATAAAATGTGGATTAGTCCACAGTAATGCCAATTCGCAGCAGCTTTCATTTGTCTCCACTGTTTTTTTGGAAAGATTGCTAGTGTGCAAATCTATCCATGTTTGCTGTTCACACAGAGGCATGCCAGTGAATCAGGACGGCAGCCGCGAGTGAATTACTCATGGTTTTGTTTTCCACAGCTAAATCCAAGGTGCGGAAAAGCAATCTTCTGTTTCCATAAAAAAAAAAGAAGAAAGAAAGAAAAAGAAAAAGAAAAAAAGAAAAGAAAGGTGGTTTCATCCTCTAAGCTCACATTCCGGCTCCCCACCATGTGGCAGAGCCGTTAGTGTGGGGGAGCCGCCTTTGCCACCATGCTTGCGGCTAGGGGACCACTCGATTGGTCTCAGGCATTGTCGCCTGTGACGGGGGATGAGGGGCGGGGCCAGAGGCTATAAAAGCCCTGCCGCTCCTCTCCTCCTCCTCTTCAGTGCAAGTGATCATTGAGATCACTAGTGGGTCGTTTGCGGCTAAGCTGAAGAGGATAGCAGCGCGTAGTTTGCTGCTGGTTCCTGACAGTATTCCGCCATACACCCACCTTCTGCCCTCCGCTATGATCGGGCTGGTTGGGCTCTTGCTGGCAATCGTGCAGCACAGGCAGCCTGTGCTGGTGCGGCAGCCTAGTTTTTTGCTGCATTTGCACACCGCGGGCAGCTTGAACTGGGTTGTGTCCATCCTGGCCACGATCAGGACCCCAGGAGCGGAGACAGTGGCTACGTGGGCCACTTCCTGGTAGCAGCAGGCTGCCCATTGTCAGAGGCTGCACTTCAGATCGCTGCTTGCAGGGAGTATTGTGCAGGGAGGGGTACATTTGGTAGCGGGGTTGCTAGCATCTAGCGGGCCACAGCCAGCATTTCCCGGCCGGTACTCATCCTTGGGGGATTGGGCCCGGACATAACCCCCCCTTAGTCCAATTAAGTTGTTTCCCCCCCCCCCCGCCTACCATTTTCTTGTAAGAGTGAGGGCTCTCCCGCAAGTTCCCAGGGGTGGATTGGGATGCCTCACTGATAGTATTGGGGCAGATATTGGGTTTGACCACCCCTCCCCAATCTTAGCCGATCTTCTTGCGGGGAGTTATTAGCCATTGGGGTTTTTGGTGGGCCAGCAGGGGGGCATTTTTTCAACTGTTCTTTGATTAGGGGTGGACCGTCCCCTCCCCATTCTTGAGCTACTTAGCCGGTTGGGTTTTGGCGGTCCACCAGTGGGCCATTTTTCAACGGTTTCTGCTTGTTTGTAATTGGGCTTAGTTCCTCTGGTGGGCCACCAGGGGTCCTGCTGCACTGGCAATTTCCCTGAAGTAGGTTAGGGCCTTAAATGCCAGGAGGCAGCCATTTTGTGGCCTTATTCTGTTGGGGGGCAGCCATTTTGTGTGACTTGTTGAACTAGGCTTTCGGTTGGGCAGCCAGGCATTTGATTGTTATTGGTTACTGCAACTTGTTGATTGTTATTTGTTAATTGTTGCTGCAACTTGACTACTGCTGAGTAATTAATAATAATAATAATAATAATAATAATAATTGTTGTGTTTTTCAAATTGGCTAGTTGGCTGGTAGTGGGCTGGTTTTATTGGTTGCTATTAACAACAACAGCATCAGCAACAACAATCCCATACTGATAGCAATTCTAGTTGCAGCATTAAGTTTTTGTTTTATATATTGAAGTTAGTGGGTTGGGCGTTGCGTAATGGCTGCACGTAAAGGAAAAGGGGGAGGCAAAGTGAAAGGGCGGGCTGTTAAACAACCCCCCCCCAAATACCAATTAGTCCTGATCCCCCCTCATCTAGCGATGAGGAGGATCAGATCCCTTGGAAGGCAATATTAGCCAGGATTCAACACCTTGAAAGGCTCCAGGGTTTTCAGGCAAATGATGTGGTAAAGTCCAGTCGCCATAGCAAAAAGAAGAAGATTGCTGATGATATTCTTTCTCGCCTGGATGCACTGGAAAGGAACATGCATCCGGATGGAGCATCAGGGTCCAAGCCGGTGGAGGATGTTGCGGGCGCTGACCTGCATCCTGTTACTCCTCAGGAACCACCTGTACCTGAGAATGCGACTCCGGGGATTTCAGGTGAGTTGCCTAATGATCCAACAACTCCTTTCTCAGGAATGGCTTGGCCTTGGGGCCATTGGTCTCCCCTCACACAAAACGTTACACATATAGATTCAGGTACACAGGTAGCACAGTCACCATGGCCTATGCACCCACAGGTGATGAATTGGGCCCCATAGCAATGGTCACCTTGGGTGCCCTACGTGCCTGGATCATTCATCGGCCACCCTGGGTTTGGCCAATGCCCGCTGTGTACTGCCTCAAGTCTGGGCTATGAGGCAGTGGCTTACTCTGCCATTCCCTTTGGCGAGATGTCCCTTCCATTGGGTGACCACTTACTTCAATCTACAAGGGATAAGATAATAAAAGGGGAGTATGTCGACATATTTTCCTTACTTTATAGAGAAGTGGAGAAGAAAGATAAGGATGAAATGGACAAGAAGGATAAGGAAAAATTGAAGAAAAGAAGGTAGAGAGAAACTGGACCAACTGGCTTTCCGCATTTCTCATTTACGCCGGGGTGGCGGTTAAAGCTCATCCTCATCATGCAGCTGTCCTGTTCCAATATTTGGACATAATTCACAGGATGTATGGTGACTTTGCAGGTCCGGCATGGCTCCTGTACGATCAGGCCTTTAGGATGAGGGCTACTATTTACCCTTCGTTGAGATGGGATATGATGCATCCTCAGTTATGGATGCAGCTTATGACTCCAGCTCACCCAATTCAAGGGGTGAGGACTCATATTGGACATCTGGTTAAGTCCTCCAGCAGCCCCGAGGCTCGTTTGCCCTCTAGTATGGCCGTGGCCACCAAGCAGGTGTGTTGGGAATTTAGTTCACAAGCGTTTTGTACCAGGAAAGG
Organism: Gambelia wislizenii; assembly: GCA_030847615.1. Lineage (NCBI taxonomy): Eukaryota > Metazoa > Chordata > Lepidosauria > Squamata > Crotaphytidae > Gambelia > Gambelia wislizenii. Next base: position 28,889,153 of record JAUMIR010000008.1, on the reverse strand, counting down.
CTGCAGATTCAACCATGAGTGTTCCATATGTAGCGGGGGGCATTCCTTTCGGAATTGCCCAAGGGGCAAAATGGCTGCCCGGGATGGTAGGGCCAATCAAGGAGGGAGGGGGCGGAGGCACTACCGCTCACCCTCAGAAAGGGACCCAGCCCAATCAACAATGAGGTTCTGTGGCGATGGCTCATTGTCTATCCCAAAAGGAAAGCGGCTAAATATCTACTTGAGGGTTTCCAGTTTGGTTTTAGGATTCCGTTTCAGGGTGTTAGGCGACCATTTTGGGCCCACAATTTAAAATCAGTTTTTGGTATGGAACATATGGTTAGAGAAAAAATTAGGAAAGAAGTTAATGAGGGTCGTGTTTTAGGTCCTTTTCCCAGTCCTCCGGTTTCCAACCTCAGAGTATCACCTCTGGGTGTTGTGCCCAAAAAGGCCCCTGGGGAGTTTAGGCTCATCCACCGTTTGTCATACCCTGAAGGGGATTCGGTGAACGACTCTATTCCCTGTGAGCTATGTTCAGTGAGGTATACATCTTTAGATATGGCTGTCAGGGCGGTTTGGCTACAGGGTTGGGGATTGGAGTTGGCAAAATGTGATATTAAATCTGCCTTTTGCCTTCTGCCAGTTCACCCGGATGACTTTGAATTGTTAGGTTTCCAGTTTGAGGGGCAATTTTATATGGACCGAGCTCTCCCCATGGGTTGTTCAGTTTCATGCAATGCATTCGAAACCTTCAGCACCTTTCTTGAATGGGCTTTGAGGGCTAGGACCGGCTTGCACAGTTTTGTCCACTATTTAGATGATTTTTTTTAATGATAGGACCCTATCAATTTGGCCAGTGCATGTATCTGTTGCATCAATTTGAAGCACTGGCGGGTGAACTGGGGGTCCCCCTAGCACCTGAAAAAAACAGAAGGTACCACCCAGGTGTTGACCTATTTGGGTGTCGAAATCAACATGGTCAACCAATACCGTCGATTGTCGGCTGCTAAAGTCGCTGATCTGAGGGATAGGGTCTCCCAGTTCTTAACAAGGCATAAGGCTGCTTTACGCGACTTTCAGGTCCCTATTGGACACTTGAACTTCGCGTGCAAGGTGGTAGCACCTGGCAGGGCCTTCCTTCACCGACTATGTGATGCCATTAAGGGTGTACGACAGCCATATTTTCTAATCCGCATAACTAGGGATGTAAGGGCAGACTTACGTGTTTGGCAACAGTTCTTAGAACAATTTAATGGCATCTCTTTTTGGCATGAGGACCAGAAGCTAAAAGGGAATTTGCAGGTAGCCTCAGATGCAGCTGGATCCACGGGGTTTGGAGTTTATTTTGGTGGACGGTGAGGAGCAAGTAGGTGGCCTCCAGACTGGGCCACCTCAAGTTTCATTGCTGACTTGACATTTTTAGAATTCTTCCCGATCTTGGTAGCGGCCACCATCTGGTCTAAGGAGTTAACAAATTCATCTGTACACTTTTGGTGCGATAACATGGCAACCGTCCAAGTGATAAACTCCTTCACCTCAAAATCCCCTCGGGTGATGGTGCTTGTCAGGGCCTTTACGTTACACTGTCTGAAGTTTAATATTCTGTTTGTGGCTCGGCATGTGGCGGGCATTAACAATGGAATTGCTGATGCTCTTTCCTGCATGCAGATGGAGCACTTCAGAGAGCTGGCCCCTGACGTAGTACCTGAGGGCAATCTGATGCCGGCAAGCATGTGGAGGCTTGGGAGGTTGAGCTCGTGAGGGCAATAGATATGTCCATGGCACCGAGCACTCAAAAGGGATACGCCATGGCCTTGCATGAATTTTTTTCAGTTTAGGGAACAGTCAGACTTCACGCAGGGCATTCCTGTACCTTTCCAGCACCTCTTTCAGTTTTGCATTTTCCTATACCATAAGGGTTTATCTCCAAATTCCATTAAGATTAGACTTTCAGCGATTGCCTTTTGGCTCAAAGCCAAGGGTGTCCAAGACAGTATGGGGGATTTTCGTATTAGGAAAGCTCTGGAAGGAAGGTCCAAGGAACGGGGACATAGGGCTGATAGTAGGGTCCCGATTTCTCCTGTCATTCTGAAAGGATTGGCAAAAGTTTGGTTAGACATTTGTAAGTCTCCATATGAGGTGCTGCTTTTTCATGCAGTTGTGTTGACAGCATTTTTTGGGGCACTACGCATTAGTGAGCTTGTGCAGGCATCCAAGACGGATGCTTCTCATCGAGCTCTGGAATTGAGAGATGTCGTTATGGAGGGACGCCAGGTCACTTTAACCCTGCGTTTTTCTAAGATGGACCAGCACGGGAAGGGCAAGCAATGTCACTTGCTGCCGTTTAGTGACCCCGAGTTATGTCCAGTTAGGGCTTTACAGCAGTTTGTAAGAATTCAGGGGCCACTCCCGGACCCACTCTTTGTGCATGCGGATTTTTCCCTACTGACAAAATACCAGTTCTGGACGCCAACCGCTAAAGGGCTAGGTAAGTTGGGCCTTCAGGGGATCCGTTTTGCCACCCACTCCTTCCGTATAGGAGCTACTTCCGCAGCCTCTGCAATGGGCATGCCATCAGTGGCAATCCGAGGAATCGGCTGATGGAGGTCCTCCTCCTATCGGCGTTACATGCGTTCACTTACTTACTAACTAGTTGTCTTCCCCTTTTGTTTTTCAGATTGTAGGCCATAACTGGTGAGGCTGCGGGTGCTGATCTGTGGCCACAGTATGGTGTACTGGGTGGCCTGACAGGCCCGACTGTGTCACTATGGGCCTCACCTGGGCCTGGGGAAAGGGGCAACAGTTGAGTGGTTGGGGAAGAGGGGTTTACGTTGGCATGGCCTGTTGCCACAGCTTTTTGAGGAGTGCCAAGGGCCTCAACTGAATGTTCTGGTTTTGCATTTAGGGGGGAATGATTTGGGGTTGTTGAAGGGGAAGGTCTTGGTCCTTCAGGCGATCCATGACGTGCGGGTAATCAGGTTGCGGTGGCCTGAGGTTACCGTCATGTGATCCGCCATGCTGCCTAGACAGCACTGGAGGGGGGAAGGTGATCCCCGCTCATTGGATAAAGCCCAGAGGGAGGCCAACCGGGAAATTAAGAATGCTACGTATAAGGAGTTGGGATATTACCTACCACACCCTGGCATTGTGTCCAAAAGGCCCGAGCTCTACAGAGCAGATGGGGTTCACCTCTTGGATGCTGGAAATTTGACTTTTTTGAGTGATCTTCAGCAGGGATTAAGGAACCTTTTGGATGAGCTGGTGGGGGAAAGGGACTAAGCAGATGCTTGCCCTTTTTTGTGGCAGGGAAGGGGGAGGCGTACCTTCGGTGGGCACCTTGGCACCAATTTTCGGTGAAGGTAGGGTCTCTGGAAGGGCCACTTCAGGTCTTAGGGCCTAAGGGGACAGAAGGAGACCCGCCTTGGGGTTGGCCTAAAGGATAATCCTTCACCCCAGTCTGTGGGGCTTGGGTGAGGGACTTTTGGGTTCACCTTCCAGATGTGGGCTGCTGGGTAGCAACCCAAGGCAACTGGGGTTCCTATCCAGGACCCAGGTGTTCGCCTGGGAAGGCTAAGGGGTGTGGTCCAGTATAGACCTACTGCCTCAGCTGGTCCCTCACCACATTGCCTCCCCCTGTTGAAGATCTTAGAAGGGATTGAAATAGGTTGATTTAAATAAAAACATTTTATTTCACCCCATTTCATGTGTGTGGTCTCTTTATTCCGCAATCGGCTGGCAATAGCTACTGTTGAAATCCAACATGGTGGTTCCAGGCGGTGCCTTGTTATCAAGCTCTGCCCCCTGTGCATGTCTGATCAATCAGCTATTCACTTCAGGAATGCACTGCGATGCAATTTGGTTGTCCTAATGAGCGGGAGTTCATCTTTCATCTGCAGCTTTTTAAAAAATCAGGAAAAGCTGCAAAAGCTTTGCCCATTAGTTTTTTCTGAATTTTGCTCTCCCAGCCTCTGAAAGCAACGGACCATTGTAGGATCCCAATTGAACACATAGGATTCCTTCTGAAATCTAAGAGGATTTATTTCACCATCTGGATTGTCCCCAGTTATTTCAGATGCCTTTAAAATGTCTCAGTTTCTCTCTCTCCTTCCTCCTTTGAGTTCAGCTTACTTCAATGGCTGCAAATTGAGTTCAAGGACAAATTTAGTTTGCACTAAATTAACTCATCAGGAAGAGAGGAGAGGAGTGGAATCATACCTTTCCCATTAGGACCAGGCAAAAGCAAAGCACTACAGCCTCTGTTAGCTTGTGTGTTTTTTCTTATTAGTCACTTTTGCCATCTTGACCACATGGTGGTGTTGCTTGGTCACATGTGTCCCAGTTTTCATTTGCAAAATATTGGAAGAGAATAAATGTATTTTCAAGTACAGTAACACCCCCATATCCACTGATTTGCCAACTGCAGATACAATTATCCATGGTTGGTGATGTTGAAGAGGATGAGGGATCTCTCCTCCCCTATCCCTTCCCCTGGGAGGGCTCCTGTCACTGCGGTGGTGGTTGTGGGGGGTGGAGGAGGGAGAGAAACATTTTCACCCCTTCACCTCTGCAATTGCCTTTGCGGCAGGGGAGAAGGGGAAGGGGGAGAGATCTTGCCTCCTCCCCTTCCCCCTTTGCCCCTGTGATCACTACAACAGTGGGGCTATGGTGGGGGCAAAGGGGGAATGGAGGGGGGAAAGTGATCTTGCCTCCCCCTTCCCCTGGGATGGTTCCTGTCACCACGGCAGGGCCATGTCAGGGGGGAGGGGTTATAAACCTATAATTCTTACATTCCGTCACATTCTGATCTTTGTTGGGTATAAAAGTTATGATTGCATTACACCAAGTCTCTGGGATCTTCCCAGATGTTAAAGTCAAATTCATCACCTGTTAAAGTAAACACAGTTGCTCCTTTAAACTTTTGTGATAAATGGCCATCAATCCATTGGATCCAGGAGTCTTCACTACCTTGACCTTCTTAATAGCTCCACTATTTCAGCCACAGTAATAGGAACATTCAATATTGACCTTTGATTGACTGTAATTATTTGTAAATTCTGGTTATCTAAATGTTTTCTAATTTTGTCTATTGAAATCTGAAATCTGCTGCTCTTTATATAAAGAAGTGCAGTAATTGTAAAAACAAATCTTAACCTTTCCCTTATCCAGTCATATTTTTTCCAGCTCTAATCTTTAATATCATATTTTTTTGCTATATCTTTTCTCAGTTTATAAACCAACCATCTACCAGGCTTATTTGCAAATTCAAAATGTTTTCCCCTCATATCTCATTTTTTCCTGCTTCACTCATCATATTCATAGAAATTTGTTTTTGCAAAACTTTTAATTCTTTCATGAGCACTTCTTTTGACCCCCCCCCAATTCCTGCTCTTTACTTTTAATTGCATCCATAATCTGTTGTGTTATTGCTTGTCTTCTTTTCAACTCTCCATAAACTCCCACTATCAAAGTTCTCAAGTCATGTAATTTTATCTCCACCCCTATATATCAATCATTTGATTCTTCACATTTTTTTCATGGGGCCAGTTTCTGATTAACTTAAGCAACCATGCCTAGTTTTTTCTTCTTCATCAATGGAGTAAATTCTCTCCCTGATTCTGAATTTAATAAAAATCTCATTTTTTTCTTATGTGAGTCTCCTCTAGGGAAATCAAATATTTAAATTTTCCCAAATAATGAAATCCAGGGATTTATAGTTTAATGAGTATTTAGAATTCTCTGCCAATGAGTTCTAGTGTCTTCCCAAATTACAAGTCCCAGGATTCTATAGGATTCAGCCATGGCAACTAAAATGGTATTTTAAACTGCTGTAATTGTGCACTATGAGAAGGGCCTAATAAAAATAGTAGCACTAGAAACATCATTTGTGGGGTTTTTTCTGATCAATCAACCTGTCTTCCTGTGCTTGCTTGTGCCCTTTCGCATCTAAAGGGCAAAGGCACTAATTTTATACAGAACCAGTTTTTTTACACAATTTTTTTTTTATATTGTAATAATAAACAAAAATGTTCATTGCACGATCAAGACAAATCTCCCAAGGGGTTAGTCAAGTGCCCACAAGGCAGCCTTATTGGTCTATATGCCCTGGTCACTTGAAATCTTGGGTGAAAAGGGTTTTGTTTTTTGTTTTTTTTTAGCTTATTACATATGACCAAATAAATACATTTCACCAGTTCTGCCCATCTCCTCTATTACACTTACCCTACATTCTTTCTTTTGCTATTTTGTTTGTAGCTAGCATACTCTTCAGTATAACTGTTAAACACTATAATCTTCCATCATGGTGTATCTAATGTTACAAATTTGAACCTGAATAGATCTACAGGACTGGGCAGGGTGGCTGGAGCTCTGTTTGTTCTTCTCTCTTCTGTAATTGTTTCGCTGGCCTAACTAAAAGAGGGAAGCCATATTCATACCAATTCAACTCATTGGAATAAAGAAATGAATCTATATAAAGCCTTCCTCCAAAGTTATTACCTCCGGGAATCCCTGGAAGTCAAAAGCTGGTTTTACTTAATTGAAAGCTAACAGTAGGAAACATCATGGAGTACAGCAAGAAAGATGTCCCCTTTTCAGTTGTGCTACACTTTTGATTTGCTGTGAAAAGACTCTATTTTAAGAAACATGAGAATCTTCTTTTAAAGCAATTTCAGCACTATTCTTCTCAAAGAGAATGATATGGAGGTGGAGTTAATAAATCTAGTGAAGCATGTTATAAAGGCTTAATAAATGTAAGGACTATACTATGCCATTGAACCTGAGAAAAATGAGGAAATTTCTTCCTTCCTTCTCTCCCTTTGTCCCTTATTTCCTGACATTAACAAGTACAGGTACTTGTGACATTTAATTTTAGAAATTAGAATCTCAGCTAAAAGTACAGTTTTATACTAACATTATGTAAACCCTGCTACAGCAAATTCATACATCCAGTGTCAATAGAGTTTAAAAGAGACCAATGCCATGTCCTTCTGGATGAACCCCTTCTAGAAGACCTGGAGCTCCTTCAGCCAGACTTCATGGAAAAGTACCCCATGTTATGGAAATGTGAGATAGCAGGCCTTCCTTTCTAGATGCTTTTTTTAGCAGCCACCTAAGTCCAGGAGCTGAGGTGCCCAAAGTTGTGAGCAAGGTCATAAGCCAAACATAGAACTATCTACATGATGAAGGTTTCCTTGACTACAGGGTTATGCATATCTGGGACATTGTTCATGAGTAGACAAAATCCACAGGTAACAGTGATGGCCCAAAGCTATACTTTAAGGGCGGAGTCATAGAAGCTTTCAATTCTAGGCATGCAGTGATGCACCCAGAGCTTGTAAAGTTACTTTTAAAATGAATCAATTAAAGTTCTGAGAAAGCCCCCCCCCACAATACAATTTTACAATTTTCAGAAGAAACTCTTTACTTTGCTGCTTCTCATAAATAACTCAAATCGTTTCTTTTAGTTGTATTTAAACTCTGGATGCTGCAAACCACTGCCTTATGGTATAAAGCACACCAACCTCCTATATATCTTGTCTTTCTCTTAATAGCCCTCCACATGCGAAGCAGTGTGAGCAGAAACTTGAAACATCTGAGATCCCTCTTCTAAAAATTACTGAAGCCACCCCCTCCAGCTTTCAAAGTAGATGAACGTTGGTGTATTTCTTATGTTATAATCATAATTAAGTTATACTTTGATACTGGTAAAAGCCATGGCATTCCCCTCACAGTATCAGGAGGTGGGGTGGTCTGACAGGATCGAGCAAAGGCTCACCCACTCCTCCTGGTCAGCAGCAGCAGCTGCATTGGGCCTAAGTACCCAAACTACACCAGTTCCTAACTGGTCTTGGAAGCTAAACAAGCTCAGCTCTGGTTTGTACTTGGATGGAAGACCACCAACAAATACCAGATATTGTAGGCTACATTTCAGAGGACCTGACAAAACCACATCTGAGTATTCCTTGCCTAAGAAAACTATAAAATTCATGGGTTGCCATAAGTTGACTGATGAATTGAAGGCACACACACACACTGGTAAAAGTAATTAATTTCAATTAACCAATTATTCATAATTAGGCATGAGTTCTTGTTGGAACAATATCTTTGCATTATTTCTTTGGTATGCATTTCCTTTGATTGCATAGTAGTGGGTCTCTTTAGTTTCAATTCCTTGAATATCTTCTTTCTCATGCTCTCCCTCATTTTGAAATTTGGAACTGTCTGACTAATATGAAGCATTTTTAATTTCCATCTGCTCTATCATTTTACTGTCTAAAGCAGAATAGCTACTGAAAGAAAAGCAACAATTATAGCACACTTGGGGAATCCAATGGTTGTCAAAAATGTGCCAGATTTTTTTTCTAAAAAAATCCAGAAGGGGGGCATCCTTGCAAAGAAAACCAGCCCAAGAAAAACTAAGTATGTCCTAGGATGCTGTGGATATTGTATGCCTTGATTTCAGCAAGGCCTTTGACAAGGTTCCCCATGATATTCTTGCAAACAAGCTTGTAAAATGTGGGCTAGACAAGTCAACTGTTCAATGGATTTGTAATTGGTTAACCGGCCAAACCCAAAGAGTGCTCAGCAGTGGCTCCTCTTCGTCTTGGAAAGATGTGACCAGTGGGGTGCCACAAGGTTCAGTCCTGGAACTAGTGCTATTCAACATCTTTATCAATGACTTGGATGATGGAATTAGGGGCATACTTACCAAATTTGCAGATGACACCAAATTAAGAGGAGTAGCTAATACCCTAGAGGACAGGATCAAAATTCAAAATGACCTGGATAGACTGGAGAGCTGGGCCAAAGCTAACAAAATGAAATTCAATACGGAGAAGTATAAGGTACTGCACTTAGGGCAAACAAATGAAATGCATAGATATAAGATGGGGGAGACCTGGCTGAATGAGACTACATGCGAAAGGGATCTAGGAGTCCTAGTAGATCACAAGTTGAACGTGAATCAACAGTGTGATGCGGCAGCTAAAAAGGCCAATGTGATTTTGGCCTGCATCAATAGAAGTATAGTGTCCAGATCAAGGGAAGTAATAGTGCCGCTCTATTCTGCCTTGGTCAGACCTCACCTAGAATACTGTGTCCAGTTCTGGGCACCACAATTCAAAAAGGATATTGACAAATTGGAGCGTGTCCAAAGCAGGGTGACTGAAATGATGAAAGGTCTGGAAACCATGCCTTATGAGGAGAAACTTAGGGAGCTGAGTATGTTTAGCCTGGAAAAAAGATGGTTAAGAGGCAGTATATTAGCCCTGTTTAAGTATTTGAAGGGGTGTCACATTGAGGATGGAGCAGGCTTGTTTTCTGCTGCTCCACAGACTGGAACACGGAGCAATGGATGCAAGCTCCAGGAACAGCGATTCCACGTCAACATTAGGAGGAACTTTTTGACAGTAAGAGCTGTTCGGCAGTGAAACCCACTCCCTCGGAGCGTGGTGGGGTCTCCTTCCTTGGAGGTCTTTAAACAGAGGCTGGATGGCCATCTGTCGGGGATGTTTTGATCGTGATTTCCTGCGTGGCAGGGGGATGGACTGGATGGCCCTCATGGTCTCTTCCAACTCTGCAATTCTATTATTCTATGATTCTAGAATAAGCATGGGCAGCTGTGGCAGGCTTTGGGGGAGGGGCAATAGTTCCCCAGGAGATCTTAAAGTGTCATATCCCCCACTGCAATCACTAAAAAAAAATTAAAAATTGATTTGCCCTCAGATGCTTCTAAATTCCCTCCAGGAGTCCAGGGGAATTTTTAAAAATCATGTTTTAGTCCTCTGGGGCATTTTAAGTCAAGATGAATCATTTTGTTAAACACATTATATATTAAAAACATCTCTCCTGGGCCTAAAATGGTCCTGGGGGGCCACAACCATGGTGAATATTCTCCCATACCTCCAAGAAGGCATTTTTTTGGGGAGGGAAACATTTTTTAAAATGTTCCAGGAGGGAACGGGCTGCCAAAAATGGTCCTGGGGGATCTGTATGCAGCCTGTGGCATGCACTTTGCTCACCTCAGCCTTAGAAGCAGGCAAATAAAAAAAAAAAGTCCATTTGGCAAGAGAGGTATGGATTTCACTTTCTTGAGCATCTTAAATCTAGGCTGCTCTGGAGGCAGATATATCTGGCTGAAAACCTAGGCTCTTCTACCGCTCTTTGCACCAGCAGTGCAAGAGATATACCTCTAGCATGTTGGTTCCAAAGGCAGTAGTCATACTTATAGTAGAGTGGGGATGTGGGTTGAGTGGGCTATGTGTGAACCCTAAAGGCCTTTGGTGTAGTTCCCAGTTTCTTCCAGAACCACCAACTAGGGTGGGATAACAAATAATCATGAAAAAATAATGTGCCAGCTGAAGTCTGTTTTTTCTCCCCCCCCCCTCACCAAAAAACACAACCCACTAACTTTAAAAATCTGGAAACAATCCAGACCTAGAAAGCTGTATGGGGGAAGGTGACGTCTGTTGTAAAATGGTAAACAGCAACAACACCTCACACAGCTTTTAAAAGCTCTAAATACTGCAGTTTCTAGCCACTTCCATTGTAACCTGCAGGATATCAGAGTGGAGAAATGGGGAAATGGGGCTGGTGTGGGTCTTGCACTGTCTGAGATTATGTAGTGCTATACAAGAGGGTAGGTTAAAGTTTTAGTAATGAATGCTGTCACCTTGCATGCTTGCTTGATTCTCATAAAAAATATAATTAGGATGTCTGTGGCTCAAGTGTGAATGCCTGTAACAATAGTTCTTCTTCATGGTCTGATTTTGTTCTTTCTTTCAAAAAATGAAAGTAACCAGAAAACTGAAAGTGATCTAGAAAGTTGGTGGGGGCAGGTGGATTGTGAAATGATGAATTACAACACACCCTATATCTTTTTAAAGCCCATAATAGCTTCTGGTCACTTCCAGTTTGGAAAATGTAGATGTGTGTAACTTCTGTATAAACTCATCATCTGGCATCCTGTTAGTAAGATTCTCTTACATCTAAGTAAGTCCTTTCTTGGATCTTGCGAGGTTGCTATTCCCTTCCTCTGCCTGCAGTGTCCAAAGCCAGCCAATGTCCCATTCAGCCTCTAAAGCCAAGATTGAGCACTCTGCCTTGTGGGGTGTGGACAGTATCACAGAAGCATCTAGATATGTCCCTGTAGGTAGATGCACAATGACTACAGTACTGCCGAGACCTCTGGAGGACCCCAGCAGATCTCAGCATTGTGTCTTAGCCAGATACTTCTCTGAGCTTTACCCACTCCCTAAAAAGCCATGCAATGGCCATGGGGGGGGGCTTCAGAGGCTATGTCCAGGTTGTGGTGTATGGCTCAACCATGCATGGAACTACTACAGTTCTATTCTCTGTCTGAAATCATTGTCTGTACAAAGGCTATCTGATCCATATACAACTGAAGATGAACAACCTTCATGACCTCCTGGAATTAGAAAGCATCAGTTTTACATTTTGCTGTCTTGCATCAGCAATATCAGATTTCCATGGGATTGGGTATGTGTGTTGTGTTCCGTATACATCCACAGCTTTTTGAGTAATGTAATCAATTGTGCCTTATATCGTAATTATGAATGTGCTACTGCATGTCTCTTGGGAGTGATTCTTGCTTAGTCCAAATTTTGATTACCACACAGAATCTGATGCTATAAATACTTCTACCATAGCATCCTCTTCTCCACTCGTTAGGAATCTCAAAATTCAGCACTAAATGGCTTGAGACCAACCATTATTCATCCATGAATACTAAATAAATAAATAAATAAATGCTGTGTTCTGGGATCTGTAAAACTCTCTAAATATCACAGGTTTCTGCTGACTTTAAATAGGACCCAGGTGAAAAATGTTTACCTTGGGAAGCTTAAAGAAGATGCAGGTTGTTTTGAAGAAGGCTGATTAAACTGGGTTTTGAAAATACTTGAGATAAATTATGAATTGCATGATGCCTGGCCCCTGAGTTTACAAACCCTTATTTCCTAGAACTATTTTTGAAACCAGTTCGTTTTTGTATGTGTGTGTGTGTGTGTGTGTTCAGGCACATGCAAGTGTTCTAAACTAAATGATTGACTGATACACATAATGTCTAGATTAGGCTTTTTTTTGTAATATTCAGTGTCTCTTGCATGAATGTTTAGAGTTGCCACAAAATCTCTCAGAAAAAACAACAACCTGAGATTAATTTGGAAATGAGAGGAAAATGTGGAAATCAGTCAAAAAAAACCCCCAAAACAACAGCAAAATAAAACACCAAAAGCTGAGCCTCTCACTCTTCTAATTTGTAACTGAGTTTTTACCAGAAATAATATTTTATAATCTTAAAATTTTAAGGGTTTTTATGTTTATCAAATACCCAAAGAATAGCTTTAGCCCATGATTGATTGTACCACCATTATGCTATCAATATGGGAGGGGTATTTCTTTATTTGGTAGTGCTGGCACCTCAAGTTCAACGTACACTCAGAAGTTCAGCTACTGAAGCAATAGACAAACAGACACAGTTCATCTCATCAGAGGATTCTCCTAGCAATACAGTAAGACATATATATATATATATATATATGGAGAGAAAGCAAGAATTTTCAAGTAGGGTAGAATTCTACAAATCACAACTGTATATAAGAAAAGGAGGAGAAAGAGAGAAAGAGAAAATAAAGACATTCAAAGATAAAACATAAAGAATAAGGATTAAACAATAGAGGAAAAGATGACTTCCATTTTTCCTTTGGGTGGTTATATAACAATTACATCATATCAAGCCCGTCAGAATAAAAATCAATAGCAATCTTCTTTCCATACCCTTTTAGCATTGAAATATCAATTTTTGTCTTTCAATATTCCAGTCAAACAATCAAACCATTACATCATGTTACATCCTGATAAGTAATATTCAGTTTTCTCCTTCCTATACTAACATCTTACTAACATATTAGCTTACTAACATTGTTACACAATGCTAATCCTTACTAGTAAAAACCTGTATATCTCTTACATATTATATACTGTATCATTACCATATCCATTTTTCTTTCAATCTCCTTGTTTCTCTAAAATTTCATTTTTATTGAACTTAAATATTTCTTAAAAATCATTTTCCAAATCATATCCACATTCAGTTCTGATTGTCATTATATCCTGCAGCCAATTCTTATAACCCAATTTCAACCAAACAGTATTACTTCAATGTGAAGTTGAAGGCTTTCACGGCTAACATTCATAGATTTTCCTTGGGTTTTTTTCCAGGCTGTGAGGCTGTGTTCTGGAACAGTTTCTTTCCAGAACACGGCCTCACAGCCCAGAAAAAAAAAACCCAAGGAAAATCTATAGTATTACTTCAGTTTCATTTTAAATTTGACTCTTGTTCTCCTCTTCATCCACAGTAACCATGTCCTTTCCCAAAGTAATCTTCACAACTTCCCTTCCGTACAGCTTGTTATGTCCCTCTTATGGAATAGGAATATTCCAGTTTCCTATTCCAAAAGTGCTTGTCCTGAGATAGAATACCCTCCTTTTTCATCTGTCTCTCACCCAACTTTTCAAACCACTTCTCCTCAGTATTGCAGGCTAATAAAATATAAGCTAACACAATTAGAGACATTGCACAAAATGATCACATGGAATATCTGTTAAGGCATAGGTTTGCTCTAAAACTAATAGGCATGTTCTTTTTGTTAAGCAATTGAATGTGATACTGGGATATTTTCTAAGTTCCATTTTGGAAGTGTTTTCATAAGCCTTGTATGTTACTTTACAGGGGACAATCCTTTATTGGAGAGCTGTCAGAAAGCACTGACCTCTCTTTGAAGTCATTGTCTGTGCAAAGGCTTATCTGGGCTGCCTCCAGTTGAAGATAAAGAACCATAAGAAGGGAGAAAAGGTACTTTGAAGTTGTCCATCTGTAGTTAGACAGCAGCATGACCACATGGACCATCAAGACACAGTCTTTCCTTCAATGGTCAAATGTATTCCTATTAAAATTATAATTGTTTTGAAATTTGCACACTTATATACAGTACTATATGCAGTTCTGTGCCCTCCTTTGGGGAGATGCACATCCTCTTCTTTCAGGCGATGTATAAGTGGCCTTCCTTATGATTTATTCATTTATCTAGTACTGATCATACTTGCTAATAGGATCCATTATAAAAAGCCCTGATAACCCATGCATTTCCACAGGACATGTGAAGAATAAAATCAGGTAGGGAAAATACTGAAAGGTCAGAAATATTGTCTCAGAAATCATGTAATAGAACAGGATTTGTCCCAAAGATAGTGCAAATGTGATTTTATCAGGGCAAGATTACTTTGTATGCACAGATTATGATACCTGCAAAATAGTTAGATTCTTCACAATTTAGACACAAAATAGATGTGCCTTTAACATGTGTGAGTCAGCAGCTTGGCTTCACAAGACGCAATATGGCCCCTTCTTCAATATTCTTTTATATGTTTTTCTTCCCTTTCTATTTATTGTACTGCCCAGTGCTCACTTCCACTATTATCTCAAAGCCCTACAAATTACAGAGCAACTCACAGGTCTCAGCACCTCTCATTACACATTAAACTTTTGCTGAACATTCTTGAGACAAAGGTCAAGGTTCCACTTTTAGATTAGTTTCCACTATTAAATGCCACCTTTTAATTACTACTTTCTTTGTGTTTCAAACTTGGTAGTGGAGAAAGGAAATGCACTGTTATGACACACAAGGCAATGAAATAAGGCTAACTAGAAAAGTGGCAAGGACTCAGTAACATTCTGTCTTTTCTGCTACCTTACCACATGGTGTTTTTTTTTTTTTCCATTCCAGTCCTGTAAGGGTCAAAGGTAAAACTGTGCCTTTTTACTCAACAGAAAAACCTGGTAGCAAAATGGTGTGGTTTTAGCTTGGTCCCCCATGAGACCAAAATGAAAGAAAGCTGGAAGAATGGCAACATCATGTGATAAGGCAGTGAGAAAGACAGAACATTCCTGCTGCCTTGCTACATTTCTTTGGAGTGCAGTAACACTCACAATCTATCTTTCTCTTATGTCTTGAATCTTCGTTTGCGAAGAAAAGCAGAGAGATGTGGCAGGAGGATATGCTTCACCATATAAACATTAGCCGGTCCTTTAGGCTGCACAAATTTAACAACATTTGACAGGAAATGATCTATGTTAAATTAGTTATTCAAACATTAGTGTAGAAAAATCAACCCTCCTAAAAAAATTCTCTCTGTGAGCAAAGCTGTATTAATGCTACTAATAGTATAGTATTATTAATAATATTGTAATAATAAAATTAATTGTTACTGAGGTACTATTTTTTTAATTAAAAATGCTTTCACCAAAAAGTTTATTTTTAAAAAAAGTGTCATATCTTCCTTTCCTCTGAAAGAATTCAAGGTGGATTGCATTTTATTCTCACAACAAAAGTTTATGGTGGGGTGGGCTAAGGAATATAATGACCAATGGCGTAACATAAGAAGGTGGGCTTGTGTTTTTGGAGTCAAGGCTGATTGTTTGGAGGTTTCCTCGTGTGTCTTTGTGTCTTTGGGGCCATGTACTCTCCCTGAGCACATGGGTAAAGGGAAGGGAACTTCTGCTGAAATGAAATGAGCCACCAACTTAGTCGGGGGAGTGGAGCTAGTACCTGCTAGCAATACACAACTGCTGCACCATTTTTTGGAGGTCAGCAAGCAGAAAGAGGAATACAGGTGTTCTGTGAGGGGCGTTTCATGGAGTGCTATGCTGCTGCCTATACAGGACACCAGACATAGATGGTGAGGGACCTGCTATACCTGTGCCATATTTGTTTCTTGCCAGAGGATTTAGGGTGCTATAGCTGCAGCATGTGCAAGCTGGTTGCCATTTTGGAAAAGAAAACGGAGCACCTTAAGGCCTTCAATTAATCAGAAGGGATGCAGCTTTCTTTTTCTTTTTCTCCCCTCCCTCCCTTCCTTCCCCTTCTTCTTCTTCTTCTTCTTCTTCTTCTTCTTCTTCTTTTTTGAAAGAGTGGAGCAGACTCTTCTGAAAGGGCAAGACATTGGGGATACTTCTAGGGATGGGGACAATTCCAAAACCTGAATATACCGCAGAGCAATCACCATGGTATGGGACAGAAATCCATTGGCACCATCTGCTGAGTGTACCCATCGAGGAAAGACTGGAACCACTGTAGTATAATTCTTCTGAGTCCCATCCCAAAGAGGCAGCCCATAAGGATACCATGGTTGATGTTATTGAAAGCCTCCAAAAAATCCAGCAGAACCAACAAAGGCACACTTCCCCTGTCCATTTCCAACCATAGGCCATCTACCAAGGTTATTAAAGACATTTCCCTCCCATAATGTAATCCATTTCATCCAAGGCCCTCTGGAGTTTGGAGGCCACAACTTGCTATAAAACCTTGCCCCAAAAAGGGATACTAGAGACTTGTTGGTAATCATCTGATATGGTGGGGTTTATGGAGGGGATTTTCAGTAAAGGCTTAATCACAGCCTCTTTTTAACAGGACAGAAACTTGCCTTGCTGCATCAAGGCATTCACCACTCCCCTTACCCACTTGGCCAGTCCCCTTTTGGTGGCTTTAATAAGCTAGGAAGGGCAAGGGTCCAGCTTACATGTAGTAGTGTTCAACTCTCCAAGGATCCTGTCCACATTCTCAAGCTGCACATGTTGAATGCATCCAATAACAAAGGACAAGCAGGAGCCAAGTATACATCTACTGGACCAGCATTTGCTACAGTATCCAAGCCAGAATGGATCTGAGCTATTTTATCTTGTAAGTTCTTTGCAGCATGCTGCATTCTCTTCTTGTGGGGCAGAGCACAGAAGACCCCTAACCATTCAAGACAGCTCCACTGGATGACTCTGTGCAGGTGTGATGGTTTCAGACAAGTATAATTTATTCTTTTCTCTCACTCTCATTGCATTAGCTTTCAAATTGGTTCTAGCCTATGTTTCATCAGATCTGCTCTGAGATGTCCATGATGGATGCTCTAGTCTCCATCCCAACCACTGCCAGCTTCCTAGCATACCAAGGGCCTGTTAGCTCCACTCAATGGGAGGGTGCACTCAGGTCAATCATGTCCACCTAACTAGACATTTCTCCATTCCAGAGATCAACCAGGGCTTAGACAGGAAACACCCCCAAGAGCCATCAGCAATCCATCTGGATCAATATGCCTCCTGGGACAGACCATCTGGGACAGACCATCTGGGACAGAGCCGCCCCAATTGTTTTTAGCAGAGAGGTGGGGTATAAATAATAATAATAATAATAATAATAATAATAATAATAATCTTAATCAGCTTCCCACCTCCGCAGAGATTCTGAGACCCAGGGAGTCTAAACCCCACCAGGTAGTAACAATGGAACTACAGAAAGTTCCTCCACACCCAGATCACCATCTTCCTTCCCAGGACAGAACACTAGGTCCAGTGTGTGTAATGCAGCATGAGTGGTACCAGATACTACATGGGTCAGACCCATGGTCAGCATGGAGGACACAAAGTCCTGTGATATTCCTGACAGAATATCCTGACATGAATACTGAAGTCCCTTATCAAAACAATCCAGAGGAACTCCAACTCTACAGCTGTGTTCAACTCCACGAGCTCAGGAATGGAGAGACTGCTGGGTAAAAGAATCCCTATCCTGTCCTGGCCCCCCACCTTCAAATGCAGATCCTCATGCAGATCCAGTAGACTGTGGGACAGGGAAACTCATGAGATAGATGTAATCCCAACAAACCACTGCAAGTCTATCTCCCCACCCCAGACCTTGTCTGCTGCTATTCAGAGAGCCCAGGTGGACAGAGGGACTTTGTTTTCTGCTGCTCTATAACTCAAACTGAAAGATTCAATTTAAAGGAGTTTCCACCAAAATATTTAGGAAGAACTACTTCATGGTAAGGAATGTTCAACAGTGAAACGGACTGCCTTGGAACATTGTTAGATTGTCCTTCATTGGAGGTCTTTTAACAGAGGTTAGATTACTATCTCACAGAAGTTCTTTAGATATCATGTCATGAACTAAATGGCCCTTGCTGTCCTTTCCAACTCTATGATTATTTGATTCATTTAAGACAGTGGTTCCCAAATTTTGGTATTCCAGATGTTTCAGACTTCAGCTTCCAGAATTCCTGACTGGCCAAGTCAGCTAGGGCTTCTGGGAGTTGAACTCCAAAACACCTGAAGGACCAAACTTTTGGAATCACTGGTTTAGTATGAAGCGGTCCTTCACTTCCAATTATGAGTTTAAGCAAAACAGAGGTGGTTTAAATCCATTTACTTGACTGGCCAACTTGATCATTTAAGGAATATTCTTGAGCTATTGTTTCTTAAAATTTTATCCACATTAATAAAACTAAACTAGGGGTGGGTGTGTTAATTTTCCATCAGCTGTGATTTGCTGACTTTATGTATTTGGACATATGAATCTTAACTATCTGTAGGTTTCAGATGGTTTTGATGGAGATCAGTAAATATGTTTAACATCCTCTTGTCTGTGAGATTTATCTTTGGAATGCCACACCATGGCAGCAGTAAATGGAAAGAGACAAGTGAACACTGCAAGAATGAAAAATGTCCTATGTATAAAGTTCAAATTCCAACCAGGCTATTTTGAAAACTGTCAAACAAATGTGCAAAGTAAATTACTCAACCTAGCAAAATCTCCAGGTAGTTTGACTTATCTATTGAAGGGGGAAACATGCAGGTTATAGTAATCTGATGAAAATTGCATAGAAGATAAATAGCGGTAGGAATCTTTGGCTTAAATAATTTCACTGACAAGGTTCCATCTGATTTTTGGCATACTAGCTTCTACCTCTCATATGTCTTTCTGTCATTTGGTATCTGATAAAAAGGTGTGTGTTCTAATTTCCATCACATCCATTTAATTCCAGACAACACTTCTGACCTTTTCTGGTGCTATATTTGTCTGCATTATTAACCAAAGGTCTACCATAATATTAGATGGAAGCATTAAATAAACATTTTAAACTGTAGTGAGAAAAGCCAATTGAACCTCTTTCATTTCTGCCACTGGGAGAAGTGTATGTATGCTTGTATGTATAGGGCATGTGAGATCTAGAGAGGCTCATATTATGTGTAAATTAGTGATGGAACTAGGTAGTGGATTTGAACCTGATACAGTGGATTTGGACCTTCAATTGTTAGAGATGATTTTGATTTAATTATTCATTCCCACAAGGTAGAATGAGAGATTTAAATACTTTTCTTCTCACTGCATTAATTATTTCTAGTTTCTATGCAATTTTCAAAGACATCTGTCGGGGATGCTTTGATCAAGATTTCCTGCATGGCAGGGGGGTTGGACTGGATGGCCCTCGTGGTCTCTTCCAACTCTGCAATTCTATGATTCTAATTCTATGATCTCGGGGGGGGGGGAGAATATCTCCCCCCAAATCACCTCTGATGGGAAGGGGTGGATGGAGCAGCCAAGTGAGAAGGCTCACCCATGTCAGCTATTGTAGCCAGTGATATGAGGTCCTCCTCCTTCAGCTGGTTCCAATCCTCCTCACCCATGTTGCCAATTGTTCTTACCAGCTGGTGGAACAGGGTGGACAGCCAAGCAGGGAGGCTCACCCATTGCTAGTTATCATTAGCTGGTGCCACACAAACTTCTGTTGTCTACCTTCTTGCCTACACCATGATGTAATAATGGAATGGCAGGCAGCCAAGTGAGGAGGCTCATCTGTCTCTGGCTAGCTGGTGATGAATGAGCCTCAGTTGACTACTCTTCATTGCCCCCTCTCACCCACACATCTCTGTGTGTGTGTGTTGACAGGAGAGAGACAGAAGCAGCAGCCAAATGAGAAGGCTACCACTTGCCAACTGTCATAGCCAAAGAGGGAATATCCTCTTCATTCAGCAGTCCAATCCTCTGGATGGAGAGAGGTGGACAACCAAGGAAACACGCCCCTTCATCATTGGGTAGTCAGTGATGGATGCCACTCAGTCAGTTAGTCTCCCATCCTCATAACTCATATTTCCATCTTGTGGCTGTGTGGATAAGAGGGAATGGGTGGGGGCAGCCAAAGGAGGAAGATTTCCTTTCATAACCAGTGTGTATTGACACAGGGTCCCTTCAGGACCTCAGAAAAGTGCTCAGGCAGCCATCCAAGATGTTGTCATCCTGATGCACACATGATGCTCATGGAGATAATCCACACTTATCTGTCATGTGCTCTTGCCAGCCACTACGTGGCCCTGGGTGTGGGTGAGAAGGTAAAGTGTGGGATGGGGTCAGCTATTTGAGGACTGGGGAAAATGGGAAAGGGGCTTGAGGAGGATTCTTCCCATTGGGATTTTTCCAGACACTCAAGAAGCTCCTTTCTTCCCCGCCTCAAATCTTCAAGTATTATTTTGCCATCCATAGGGGTTGTACCTAAACTAGGGCACTATTTAAGATCATATACATTCACACCTTGGAACATAGAATTATAGAGTTGGAAGAGACCTCAAGGGCCATCCAGTCCAACCCCCTGCCATGCATGAATACACAATCAAATAATTCCTGACAGATGGCCATCCAGCCTCTGTTTGAAAACTTCCAAAGAAGGAGACTCTACCACACTACGAGGCAGTGTATTCCACTTCCAAACAGCTCTTACTGTCAGGAAGTTCTTCCTAATGTTTAGGTGGAATCTTTTTTCCTGTAGGTTGAACCCATTGCTCCATGTCCTAGTCTCTGGAGCAGCAGAAAAAAGCCTGCTGCATCCTCAGTATGACATCCCTTCAAATATTTAAACATGGCTATCATGTCACATCTTGACCGTCTCTTCTCCAGACTAAACATGCCCAGTTCCCTAAGCTGCTCCTCATACGATGTGGCCTCCAGACCTCCCACCATCTTGGTTGCCCTCCTCTGGACATGTTCCAGCTTGTCAATATCCTTCCTGAATTGTGGTGCCAAGAACTGGACACAGTATTCCAGGTGAGGTCTGACCAAAGCAGAATACAGTGGCACTATTACTTCCCTTGATTTACACACTATACTCTTATTAATTCAGCCTAGAATCGCGTTGACTTATTTAGCTCATGTTCAGCTTGTGAACTCATGTTCAGCTTGTGAACTCATCATGTTCAGCTTGTGGTCCACTAAGATTCCTAGATCCTTTCTGCATGTACTGCCCTCAAGCTATGTGACACCCATTCTATATGTGTGCATTTCATTTTTACTACCCAAGTGTAGTCTCCTACATTTCACCCTGTTGAAATTCATTTTATTAATATTGGCCCAGCTTTCTAATCTGTTGAGGACATTTTGGATTCTGATCCAACCTCTGGGGTATTAGCTACTCCTCCTAATTTGGTGGAAGAGCTGAGAATGGAAGAGAATATGCCAGCTATCAGCTCCTATGACCAGGACTCAATCTGGCTTTTCTTGGACTGACATAAAAAACAAGTAGCCTTGACTTTCTATTGTGGCTTGGTCAACAGAGCAGCCCCTGCTACACTTCAAGCTCCAGTAACAACAACTGGATGGTATCAGAGTGCAGCTGCTGGTGAGAGTGTATACAGCACACAATGCCCAGTGTGGCACTCCAAATTGTAACTGTTCACCACTCCTTGGGGTTGTCTAAACAGTCAAAATAACCCTCAAGGAATTCACTGGGAATGTGACCTGTCTAAACAGGAGTCCGCATCAATCCACTGTATTTGGAAGGAGGGGGGCACAAAATGGCAAAAACACCACAGGAAAAGCCTTTGTGCATTCCTGCTTGTTGGGACAGCAATTTGATATGAATCACTTTCACATAGGAGAGGAAGTGGAAAGCCAGGCCAGGAGAGCGCAGGGGGCAGGGCTTGCTAATAGGACAAGCACACACTGCAACCATTTTAGATTTTCATCTTAGCGATCACTCACTAAGGTGATAAAGTGGGATGTTGTTTTGTTTTGTTTTGTTTGCTTTTCTAGTAAATAAAAAAGTCAGTTTAGCACACCTTAGACATCATTTAAAAAAAAAGTTTTATGGTGGCAAATTGAGGTAAGTACAAGCAAGAGTAAATCACTCGCAGCCACAATCTAGCATGTGAGCTTATGGGGGTAAAAACATCATTAAGACAAGTCACTGCTGCTGAGTGGCCCTCGTGGTCTCTTCCAACTCTACCATTCTATGATTCTAAGATGCCATTACTGTGAGGCACTCTGGGGATTTTTTGCCTCATATAGATGATACCCTAGTCATGGGCTATGCTAACTATTGTTGATGAATCCAAAACCATCAGGAGGGCTATGGTTTGCCACCCTTGGTATGTTGTAGAGGTGGAGTCTCTCAGCTCAAATTCTCTGGGTTCTACCTAGAGTTGAGCTGAAAGTTCTCAAAAACTTCTGTCTTGGTTGAGTGATTGAATTTGCTCTGGGCATGCAAGGTGGGGTGATTTTGAATGGAGGATGACAAATGTCTTTTATGGCTCATGAACTTGGTTTTTCCCTGCTTTGCAGTGCTGTTTAAGGTGGCTGACATTAACGGTTTTCTTCTCCTACCCATGTCTAGACAATGACATAAACTATTTCAGGGCATTGGGGAGGGGTGGGGTGGAATTCTAGCTAAAGAATAATTGTAACATCCTCTCCCTCTCAGCAAGGCCTTCTAGACCTTGGACCTGTGGGTTATGAGGAGGGTTAAAAGACCTGCAAATAAAAAAAGTATATAAGTCCTCTCATAATTGTCTAGCTACCAATGGGGAAGAAAATTTGGCAGAGGTCATTTTATGAAAACTGTAGTTAAACGTTCATATGATTCAGCTGCTATCTGTGTTAGATATAATATGATCTGCAGAGCAATTGTTATTTGATAAGTTTCAATGTAATGACTGGTATTACCAGCGTCATTCTCTCTGCAAAAACAGGACCATGGAAGGAAAGAAATAAAAGGAACATGTGCTCAGGTGGCTCTGAGTATATTGATGCTGGACTCTCTCCCTTTTGCCACAGCTAGTGCTTAGGTGTCAATGCAAAACAGATACAAAACGGTGTCCCTGTTATTATCACAACTGATTCTACACCAGCAGAAACATGGGAGGTGGGAGGTTTTTTTAAAAAAAAAAAAGTTCAGAAAAACAATTAGACAAGCTCTGCTCTAGCCACTACACATTTTAAGCTCAATCCTTAGAAACATCTAGGAACTATTATCTCATAGAATCATAGAATCATAGAATCATAGAATTGCAGAGTTGGAAGAGACCACGAGGGCCATCCAGTCCAACCCCCCTGCCATGCAGGAAATCACAATCAAAGCATCCCCGACAGATGGCCATCCAGCCTCTGTTTAAAGACCTCCAAGGAAGGAGACCCCACCACGCTCCGAGGGAGTGTGTTCCACTGCCGAACAGCTCTTACTGTCAAAAAGTTCCTCCTCATGTTGAGGTGGAATCTCTGTTGCTGGAGCTTGCACCCATTGCTCTGTGTTCCAGTCTCTGGAGCAGCAGAAAACAAGCCTGCTCCATCCTCAGCATGACATCCCTTCAAATACTTAAACAGGGCTATCATATCGCCTCTAAACCGTCTTTTTTCCAGGCTAAACATACCCAGCTCCCTAAGTCTCTCCTCATAAGGCATCGTTTCCAGACCTTTCACCATTTTAGTTGCCCTTCTCTGGACACGCTCCAATTTGTCAATATCCTTTCTGAATTGTGGTGCCCAGAACTGGACACAGTATTCTAAGTGAGGTCTGACCAAGGCAGAATAGAGTGGCACTATTACTTCCCTTGATCTAGACACTATACTTCTATTGATACAGCCCAAAATTGCATTGGCCTTTTTAGCTGCCGCATCACACTGTTGGCTCATGTTCAACTTGTGGTCTACTAGGACTCCTAGATCCCTTTCGCAAGTAGTCTCATTCAGCCAGGTCTCTCCCATCCTATATTTATGCATTTCATTTTTCCGCCCTAAATGCAGTACTTTACATTTCTCCGTATTGAATTTCATTTTGTTAGCTTTGGCCCAGCTCTCCAGTCTATCCAGGTCATTCTGAATTTTGATCCTGTCCTCTAGGGTATTAGCTACTCCTCCCAATTTGGTGTCATCTGCAAATTTGATAAGTATGCCCCTAATTCCCTCATCTAAGTCATTGATAAAGATGTTGAATAGCACTGGGCCCAGGACAGAACCCTGTGGCACCCCACTGGTCACATCTTTCCAAGACGAAGAGGAGCCACTGCTGAGCACCCTTTGGGTTCGGCCGGTCAACCAATTACAAATCCATTGAACAGTTAACTTGTCTAGCCCACATTCTACAAGCTTGTTTGCAAGAATGTCATGGGGAACCTTGTCAAAGGCCTTACTGAAATCAAGGTATGCAATGTCCACAGCATTCCCTTCATCTACCAAGCTGGTAACTTTATCAAAAAAAGAGATCAGATTAGTCTGGCATGACTTGTTTCTCTGAAACCCATGTTGACTTTTTGTGATTATGGCATTGCCTTCTAAATGTTCACAGACTCTCTGTTTAATGATCTGTTCTAGAATCTTCCCTGGTATTGATGTCAGACTAACTGGACGATAGTTGTTGGGATCCTCTTTTTTCCCCTTTTTGAAGATGGGAACAATGTTTGCCCTCCTCCAGTCTGCTGGGACTTCTCCTGTTCTCCAGGAGTTCTCAAATATTATTGCCAATGGCTCTGAGATTATATTTGCCAGCTCTTTTAATACTCTTGGATGTAGTTCATCTGGTCCTGGAGATTTAAATTCATTTAGATTAAGAAGGTATTCCTGTACTACCTCTTTACTTATTTTGAGCTGGATTTCCCCTATTGTGTCCTCTGTTCCATTCTCCTCAGGTTGGTCCTCCTTTTCCTTTTCTGAAAACACTGAGGCAAAGAAGGTGTTGAGTAATTCTGCCTTTTCTCTGTCCCCTGTTAGCATTTTGCCATCTTCTCCACGTAGCGGCCCTATCATTTCCTTCTTCCTCCTTTTGCTGCGGACATACCCAAAAAAACCCTTTTTATTGTTCTTAACCTCCCTAGCAAGCCTGAGCTCATTCTGCGCTTTAGCTTTTCTGACTTTACTCCTACACGTGTTCGCTATCTGTTTGAATTCTTCTTTGGTGATTTCCCCCCTTTTCCATTTCCTATACATGTTCCGTTTAAAACTTAGCTCCATTGAAAGTTCTTTAGTCATCCATCCTGGTTTCTTGAGACACCTCCCATTTTTCTTCCTCAATGGTACTGTTTGAAATTGTGCCTTCAGTATCTCCCTTTTGAGAAAGTCCCATCCGTCTTGAGGTCTCTTCTCTTTTAGTATTCTTGACCATGGGATCATCCCCAGTATTTCCCTGAGTTTACTGAAATCAGCTCTCCTAAAGTCAAGAATGCGTGTCTGACTATGCCTGGCTTCTCCTTTCCATTGTATAACAAACTCCAGGAGAACATGATCACTCTCACCTAAGGATCCCACCACTTGCACCCCATTAACCAGGTCGTCTCTGTTGGTTAGGATCAGATCTAAAATAGCTGATCCCCTTGTTGCCTCTTCCACCTTTTGGACCATGAAATTGTCTTCCAGGCATGTAAGGAATTTGCTAGACCTCCTAGAAGGTGTGACACAGAAAGGCATTTGTGTACAGCACAAATTTCATACCCGAACACTAAAGATGCATCCACACTACACAAAAAATCTAGTTTGAAGGTGGATTATTTTTCATGGCTCCTTCCTATGGAATCCTGGGATTTGTAGTTTGGTGAGGCACCAGCCCTCTTTGGCAGAGATGGGTAAAGACCTTGTAAAACTACAAATCCTGGGATTCCATCAGAAGGAGCCAAGGCAAATAATCCAGTTTCAAACTGGATTATTTGTGTAGTGTGGATTAGGCTTGAGAGAGTGTACAAAATGTTCCTTAATCATTGGACTTTATCAGACTATCCACTGTAAATGTTCTTTTGCCATCATAAAATAAACCATTTTTTATGCCAGCAAAAGAATGCCCATCACCACCACACTTACCTCTAATTCCAGCAGAAGGCTTCCCCAGCAATGAAGAGGAAGTGAATGAAGCCCCATTCACTTCCTCCTTTGAAATCACACAAGAATTCATTGTGTGGGAAATTTAAAAATAAAATCAAAATAAAGCACAAAAAGTTAGAGAAAGCATACACTTTAAAACATCCAAGTAAACCAGGGAAGTTGTTAAAAAGTGTGTCACTTTACCTGAATTTCACAATCTCACTTGGAAGTGTTTGCATTGGACCTGCCATTAAGGTTGCATTCATGTGAGTTAAATGGTCCAAGGTTTCACATGCTGACATTGCAAGCACCAAAATGGGAATGGCGAGCTATTCATGGCTCAGCCCATCAATAAAAAGAAATGCCAGAATAATGACAGTGGAACACAAGGGGATGACATCATGTGATACTGGTGTTCTTTTGCATTCCGCTGTCGTTATTCTGGTGCCACATTAGCCACGTCTGATAATCTGTATTAACTCTCATTAAGGAAATTTCAACCAATTATTCTAAATTATTAACCTGTGATCTGATTAACAAAAAATGGTTCCACCAGAAACTGTAACAACATCCTCCCAAAACTAGTAATGCAAATATGAGGAAACAAAGTAATTAAATAAAATCTCTATAGGCAAAGGATACAATGGCCAAATGAGACAGAAATATAAAGAGCACATTCTGAGTGAAAATGTATTTTGCTTACTAGCAGTGTAATTTGTTGTTGTTAACAGCTGATAAGTCCTTCAAAATATGCGAATGAGGGACCTTCTAGTCACTCTATCTTCAACTGCCTTTCTTAGGTCTTGCAGACTCAGCATCGTGGCTTCCTTGATTTTTTTTTTTTCCAGAGATTGGGGAAAATATTTATTTATTTATTTTTTAAAAATGTTTGGCTTAGTGGCCATATACTCTTCACATGCTCAGGGACACTTTGTCCTGATTTTTTAAATTTTTTTTATCATATATATGTAAAATGTATATTTACAAATTCAAACAATAAAGTCATATTTTCCCAGCACATTTTACAATATCAATTTAAATCCTTTTACAACAATTACATCTTTTTTACTTAGTACTATATATCACATGTCTTTTATAGTTGATATATTTATAATTCATAACTTAAACAGTTTATTTTGTATCTCTGAGGCCATCCATCTGGAATGTGCACTTCCTCTTTTCCTGCTGCCTTCTGCCTTACCAAGGCTTCCATGAGGGGGGACTTCTGGCAAGAGATGGGGTGCATCTCACACCAATTGGCAGAAATGTTTTTGCCTACAGTCTCAAGAATTTGATCAGGAGGGCTTTAAACTGAGTCATATGGGGGAGGGAGAAAATATTCTGCAAGGCAAAAGAGCTGGAGAAAATCGTCAAGCTGTCATAGAGGGAACAAGGCAAACAGCGCAAGGACCCAAGAGTGGGAGGCAAAAAAAAACTTGCACAGGCAGCAAATAAAGGGAACACATGGTCTTAGATGTCTCTACACTAATGCACAGAGCATGGGAAATAAGCAAGGTCAACTTGAACTCCTAGCACTACAAAACAAATATGATATAATAGGTATTACTGAAACCTGGTGGGACGAGTCTCATGATTGGAATGTAGGAATAGAGGGGTATAACCTTTATAAGAGAAACAGGCCAAACAGGAGAGGAGGAGGAATAGCATTATATGTCAGGGATATTTATACTACTGAAGAGATCCATGACATCAATACTGGAAGCCAGGTGGAGAGCATCTGGATAAAAATTAAAGGGGAGGGAAACAACAGGGATGTTATTGTGGGACTCTACTACAGACCCCCAAGTCAGACAGAGGAATTGGATGATGCCTTTCTAGAACAGATGAACACACACACAGAAAGAAGAGATATAGTAGTGATGGGTGACTTCAAGTATCCTGATATTTGCTGGAAATCTAACTCAACCAAAACTTCAAGGCCTACAAATTCCTTACGTGCCTGGAAGAGAATTTCATGGTCCAAAAGGTGGAAGAGGCAACAAGGGGGTCAGCTATATGATCCTAACCAACAGGGATGACCTGGTGAATGGGGTGCAAGTGGTGGGATCCTTAGGTGAGAGTGATCATGTTCTCTTGGAGTTTATTATACAATGGAAAGGAGAAGCCGGGCATAGTCAGACACGCATTCTCGACATTAGGAGAGCTGATTTCAATAAACTCAGGGAAACACTGGGGGTGATCCCATGGTCAGGAATACTAAAAGAGAAGAGACCTCAAGATGGATGGGACTTTCTCAAAAGAGAAATCGTTAAGGCACAGTTTCAAACAGTACCATTGAGGGAGAAAAACGGAAGGTGTCTCAAAAAACCAGGATGGATGACTAAAGAAATTTCAATGGAGCTAAGTTTTAAACAGAACATGGGTAAGAAATGGAAAAAAAAGGGGGGGGGAAACCAATGAAGAATTCAAACAGATAGTGAACATGTTTAGGAGTAAAGTCAGAAAAGTTAAAGTGCAGAATGAGCTCAGGATTGCTAGAGAGGTTAAGAACAATAAAAGGTTTTTTGGGGGTATGTCCACAGCAAAAGGAGGAAGAAGGAAATGGTAGGGCCACTACGCAGAGAAGATGGCAAAATGCTAACAGGGGACAGAGAGAAGGCAGAATTACTCAACACCTTCTTTGCCTCAGTGTTTTCAGAAAAGGAAAAGGGGGACCAACCTGAGGATAAAGGAACAGAGGACACAATAGGGGAAATCCAGCACAGAATAAGCAAAGAGGTAGTACAGGAATACCTTCTTAATCTAAATGATTCCATACTGCAGTGTCTTTTTGTAGATGCCATGTGTATTTTTTGATGTGTAAACTTCTAAGAAATCCAGACTATGAATAGTGCTAGCTGAAATATCAGTGCTTTCCTTGTATATGCCTATTCGTTGATACACTTTCTCAGTGCTTTTCAGAACCTTGTGCCTGTTTAAAAAAAAAAAAAAGACAGAGAAACTGGACCAGCACCTTGATCCTGAAGAAAATATTTTGTCTCCAGAATTCCTATAGAAATAGAGAATGAATTTATTTTTATATTGATCATTGTACAAAATAAATCAAACTGTGTAAATATACAGAATCTACACTGTAAATAAGAACTGCAGCAATGCAAGCACAAGAAACATCATTCATTAAACTCTGGCAAAAAATTAATGATCCAATCTATTCTACTGTCATTTGTACAAACAACCAAAATGATGTTGCTGGCTTTTGGCCACAATTCATCCACTAGTCTGATTATGTCTTATTTTGAATTAGTCATAAATGACCAATTATTTATAAGCCTGACTAATGTACCCCTTCCAAGACAAGACATACGTGTGGATAATCTTGAATCATGTGTGTGTACATCACCAAGAGAATTGCAGCCAAACAGTTTCTTACCCAAACTAGTTGATGGATTGGGTCCAAAACCTTATTATGGTCTTGGTTTTAGCTCCATCATGTAACAAACTACATTTGGTGACCCTTTGATTAATACTTTTTTATTTGTATGGCATAACAGAAAGACAGACACATTAAATAATAGTATAGACTCATAGCATATACCACACACACACACACACACAAACTACTGAAGATGCATCCAATGTACATAGTTCAGGAGAAATTTCTACACTAATGAAATCACATTTTCAACTGAAAACAAACTAGAACCCCAGCAACTGTACAGCTGAATATACATGAGTGTTCATCCATTTTTTGCATTGGATTGCAAGGATGAAAAACATCTGTTGGATATTATTTATAGTTCAATGTCCTATGTACAATTCCTCCCCTCCCAAAAACTATTGGCAAATACTTAAATTTCAGTGGTGGAAAAGTGTTGCTCACAATGCTCAACTGTTGCTTTCAGATGTCACCGCCATAAAACACAGTGTTCAGAAATGTGTTGCATTAATTTCATGCAATTCATATATAAAGATTAATGATGTCCCTTTTACTTCTGACAGGCTCCCAACATAAAACCATAGCTGTTAAGCAGGTTACTCACCCCTGAATTAAAGGAAATCAGTGTATGCAGTAGGAATTTTCCTTACTTGTTTGCTAACCTGGGTCTGTAACTAAATCTGTGTAACAGCTGAATCGTAAAAGCCATTAGGAAAATGTTCTTAATGGAGCAACATTTTTTAAGTGTAGTGATTTATTCTTTTTTGTCATAATAGCAGGCATAGGAATACTATATATAGGAAGCTATGTGCCCTTGCTCAATTAAAGCCAAGAGAGTCTGCACTGTAGTTGTTGTAGACCTGGATTCCATGGACATTATTGCTACTTTTATTGCATTGTTTTTAATATTCAATGATAAAGACTGGGAAAGCCGTGGTTTATCGAGACTCCTCTTTTGCATTGATTGATTGATTGATTGTTGTTGTTGTTATTGTTGTAGTGTGTCTTCAAGTTGCTTCCTATTTATGGCAACCCTAAGGTGAACCTATCATGGGGGTTTCTGAGGCTGAGAGTGTGTGACT
The DNA here is from genome assembly GCA_030847615.1 of Gambelia wislizenii. Lineage (NCBI taxonomy): Eukaryota > Metazoa > Chordata > Lepidosauria > Squamata > Crotaphytidae > Gambelia > Gambelia wislizenii. Next base: position 28,858,743 of record JAUMIR010000008.1, on the reverse strand, counting down.
TGCCCAAGGTCACCCAGTGGGTTTTCATGGCCAAGTGGGGATTTGAACCCTGGACTTCAGAGTCATAATGCAAAACTCAAACCACTACATCACTCTGGCTACTGTTTGTATTGATATCCTTATTGAATGTATATGTTGTTTTTGGTTTTTTTAAACCCACTTGAAAAATTGGGTATTTTTGCTGGGATGGAAGAAGATTAGACAACATTTTATCAATAGAAATTTTGTGAAGCATAGTGTGAAGCACAGTCCTCTTCAACCCCTGAAGAGGAAAAGGTAGAAGGAGAAGAGGAGGAGGAAGAGAAACAATAACACAAGGGCATCAGTTACACGACAGTTTTTATCACAGGGAGAAACGGGATTCCTTCATCCCGAGTTTGTCCCTTCTTGTTTACACGATTTGTCACGGTAGCATAAGTCTGGGTGTTTTAAATTTCTTGTTCTGAATGCCTCCATCCCGGGATAGGGGCACACAGCAGAGCAGTATTTTGATTGGTCAAACTTCAGAGGGGATGGATTTACAACGGAAGCCTGACAAGGCTTCGTCCGCCATTTTTGACAAGGTCAGAACCACCCCACCTCTGCCAGGCACAGCAACACTGGCCACTCAAGAGAAACCCCCTCCCCTGTCTCATCAGGCTATTGCCTCCCACCCTTGCCCACGGGGGAGGGAGGAGGTGTATTCTCTGTGACTGTCAGTCACATAGAAGACCCCCACCCCGCTCAGTATTCCCCCCACCCTTGCTGCCACATGGGGTGGGGGGGTATTCTCTGTGACTGTCATTCACAGAGAACCCCCTTTGCCCCGTAGCTTCCCCCCTTGCAGACAATACCCACTTCCCCCCCCGCTGCTGCCAAAAAGAAAAGGGGGGAATGGAGGAAGAGACAGCTGAGGAGAAAGGTGGATGAAGCAACTCTGAGTCCCATTACCCACCTTTCCCTCACTGCTGCCTCCCCCTCCTGTCTGGCTTTTCTCTTCCCCATTCGCAAAGAGAAAATGGGGAAGAGAGGAGGAGGGGGGAATGGAGGAAGAGACAGCAGTGGAGAAATGTGGATGAAGGGACTCTGAGTCCCATTACCCACCTTTCCCTCACTGCTGCCTCTGCCTCCTGCCTGGCTCTTCTCTTCCCTATTGGCAAGGAGCAAACAGGGAGGAGAAGAAGGGGGGGAATGGATGAAGAGACAGGGTGCATTCAACGATATAGCTGCTACATTCACAAAGTACTTACTGTCAATTCGAATTCTTACTCCTCAGGAGACCACATTAGTATACACAATAGAATTAAACCACAGTCCCAAATTCTTACTCTTGAGGAGATCTTAATTTTCCATTAACAGAAACAGGGTGCGTTCAAAGATATAGCTGCTGCATTCACAAAGTGCTTACTCTCAATTTGAATTCTTACTTAAAGCATTGCTTTCTATTGGAGGGGGGAAAGTGAGGGAAGGAATGGGTGGACAGACAGAACTTAAGGCATTGCTTTCTATTGGAAGGGAAAAAGTGGGGGGAGGAATGAGTGGACAGACAGAACTTAAGGCATTGTTTTCTATTGGAAGGGAAAAAGTGGGGTGAGGAATGGGTGGACAGGCAGAATGAAGGCATTGCTTTCTATTGGAAGGGAAAAAGTGGGGGGAGGAGTTCTGTCTGTTCACCCATTCCTCCCCCCCCCACTTTTTTCCTTCCAGTAGAAAGCAATGCCTTAAGTTCTGTCTGCTCTCTTCCCAGGGATGAGAAGGGAGAGGCAGGAGGGAAAGGCAGTGCCAGGCACTCAGCTGGCTGCATTGGAGCCAGCGGAGGGCCCAGGGGGGCATAACAAAATGGCAATTTCAATGCTTCCCTTGCAAGCCCACTCCCTCCAATGTCCAACCAATCAGAAACCATCCCATGTCCTGGGATGGTTCCTGGTTGTTTAGACAACCAATAGCACGGCCTGTCTCGGACTTTCCCCAGAAAGTCCTGAAAAATAGAGGGGTGGGAAATCATGAGTTAACTGGGCTTTTTGCTACCCCTCCTCCTGAATAGCCCGTGGTGTGTGTAAACAACCAGGGATCAACACAAATTCTTCTCTGGGATTTTTTGTCATGTAAACGGCCCCTAGTACTACTAGTGCCTGACAAGAAAGTGGATTTACTAGTTTCAACTTTGACTAGAATTTTAGATGCCCATTGGATATTCAGCTATTTTTGTCTATCATAGTTGTAGTCTGTTCTTTGTTCAAGGAGCTCAAATGATCACTTTATCTGTCCTGTAATAAATAGAATATTTTATGCAGCGCCATCAAGGATGGTCCATGGCTGAATAGAGATTTGTACCCAAATCTCCCCAAGCTGTTTTGTTTTGGGGTTGCTTCTTTTTTACATTATATAAGACAGTCAATAGCAAGAAATTGCAGTCAACTAAAGGAAACAGCTGTTTCCAAAATCATATAAAACAACAATGGCTAGCAGAACAAATTGTTCAGCCCAGCAAGTTAGACATCTTCCCCATCCCCTGGGTCCCAGGATCTAAAGACCCCATTCCAGAGCCCTACCTTTACCAAAAGGGTGCCAAGGTGTACACTGAACTCTTATATTCTCCCCATTTTCAAGCATTGCAAGTAGTTCTGCAGCAAGCCACCAGAAAAATCATGATTTCTGAGACTTTTTTTTAAAAAATATGGTTAAAACATAGATGTATTCACTAATGCACTTACGTTTTTTTTATTGCAAACATCTAATTGGGGCCTCCTGGACATTAAAACAGCCTGGCAATGTGCCTTGTCCTATACATTGGAAGAATGAGAATGGTCTTAAATACTGTCCTTGTATCCACTGAAAACCACACTCCCAAATCTGCAACAAAAATGCTGTTTCAATGCTATCTCACACCAAAAAGATTTGCTCATATAACTGCCAGGCTGTCACTCAAATTGCATGGGGCCCATGGGGACCCTCTAATGTCCAAAATTATTCATGAGGAATGTTAATTAGCTCAATTATGGCAATGAGAGGTTTGGCAATGGGGGGACCTTTAAACCTATGTATAGCAGTAATAACAGAGAAGCTTCTAAGCTAAAAGTTACAATTACATTTTCTTTATTGAAAATTAATATCAACAGCATTCACACAAACACTCAGGCTTCAAGCCCTCAAACAAGGCTATTGAATGTAGTAGGAAATATTTGGATAGAGGAATTGGTCTGTGCATGGGACAATGCTATGCCACGGACACCCTTATGTGGTCACACTTCCATCTGAACAGCTATTGGAAATATATATATATATATATATATAGAGAGAGAGAGAGAGAGAGAGAGAGAGAGAGAAAATTTGCAACCCCCTTTCCAAAAGACATGTTTTTATTTGAGCAATTGTATGAATGGATCGCCGTTCTTTCAAACGCTGTTCATATATTTTTTGCCATGTAGACATGACTAGAATAAGGAGATGACAAGTTAGACTGTACCAATCCTGCAGAGCAGAGACTGAGAAGTAAACCAACAGTGAAGAGGTCTGGGCAATAGACTGCCTACACAGAGTGACATGGAGTTGAAAGGAGGTGAAACTTCACAATTTGATGGTGTTTGGGGGGGGGGTGATATTCATATGAAATAATTCCCCTGAAGGGATAGGATTTTGCGGGAAATACAATAGTTTTTGGAGGTTCCCAAGACGAAACAAAGGGTACTCCAGAAGATTTAACAATAGTTAATGGCTAATTCATTTAGAACTGAATAGGAACAGACAAAGTCTTTTGTTTGGAGGGGACTGGGAAAGGAAGGAGCCATTTTACAAGTGTTAATGTCTCTTGCTATCATTGAGTGGATTAGTGATCGTCTCTAGGTGTTGACCCCTAATCAGAATATTTGTTTTGAGGAATGTCCAATGGCCCTTCCCTTGGTCTTGCATGAATCCAACCCTGGTATTTGGGGTCCCTGGTTTACCTGTAACCGTGTGGATGGCCACCTTAGCCAAATTATTAAATATAGCACATTATTTGATATTCCAAGATGGGGGCTATAAGGATAGGTAACACAACAAAGTAGTAGATTGTTTAAGGATGCGTTCTGCATTAATAGTGGAGCTGCCCACTCTCTCACCAGTTTTGACAAGAGATACATATAGAAATTGCCGACATTGTGAGACAAGCTATAGTTCTAGACCCAGGTTTGGCATTATTAAATATCTTTAGAGGGCAAGCAGAACATTTACCTCATAGAGATATAATTACTTTTCTGTTACTAGCAGCTAAATAGCTTATAGCATATAACTGGAAAGGAAAGTCAGCCTTAAGGCTAACAGACTGGTATAATAGCATGTTGAATCTTGCCTTATTAGGAAAGTTAACAAAAAGTTAACAAATAGAGTCAACAGGGCTAAAAGAACAAATGAAGAAGGACATGTCTGAGTGGTTTGGCTTCCCTTTATTGATTTTATTAACAGGGAAGGTGGAGGTCTGAATGCAGTGCTAACAATGCACAGAAGACTCTGGAGAGATACCCTCAGTTAAATAGCAACCTCTTAGTGACACCTGAACAAAAACCCTTGACCTCTCCATGTTATATATCTTTATAGTAGAGATTATATCTTTTCCATAGATCACAATGGTGGGGAAAAAAAGTATTCCATTTAGGTTTTGAAACACTGCATACAGAATTATGTTATTTTATTTAAATAAACATGTATTTAAAAGGTTGTGGCTGACTGATCCATGAAGTGTAAATATGCAAAAAAAAAAAAGAAGAAAGAAAGAAAGAAAGAAAAGAAAAGAAAAGAAAAGAAAAGAAAAGAAAAGAAAAAGAAAAGAAAAGAAGTTAATAGCAAGTTTTGCTTGAAGCTTTCACATTATGGTCATGGTTTCATCTCTCATCTGGACATTCTGCATTCACAGGTCTTGGTTTATCAGCCTCGCAGGATACATTTGTTTGATGCTGGGAATGATAACTTTTTGGTGAATTTACATAATGGAGCCACCAATTTATTCTGCAAGTGGTAGAAGGAGTGGGTGGCTAAGTAGAGGCTTACCAGTTCTTTATAGCACAGGTGTGTTGGAATATTTGGCACCTTTAAAATTGTTGTTAGTTCCTCTTTGAAATGTCAAGAATACTCACTAATATTAACAACTTAAATTGTAAGAAAGGATGTCCAAACAGTCAAGATATCTCATCTAGGAAAAGGAGAACAGCTGCAAGATTCTTTGCACTTCAGGACTTGGTTGAAATTAATTTGTGCAAGAATACACATAGGTTTTTTGTTTGTTTTTTGGAACAGAAAATTAGTTTCTGGGCTGAAAATATGTTTTATGTGGAAAAAAAGCTATTGTGTGTGTGTATGTGCTGCCTGTTCTCAATGTGCCCCATGACCAGGAGAATGATGAAGTCATTATTTCTCAGTGCCCCAATCTGCAGCATCTCAAAAACCATTCAACTGAAGCATAGCAAGAATGAAATGAAAGGTATTTTAGGAGGTGGCATCTTTAGATATAATTGGAGATTATCAGATGGGAGGAAACACAGCACAAAACCATGCCCCAAAAGGTGTCAGAAGATCACAATGATAACACAAAGGGCAACATTATCAGATGCCCCCATCCTCAGCCGTTCTGGAGCGTAGGGTAGGTGTGAATAAAGCATCCCTTTTTTTATTGATGGACTAAATCATTAATATAAAGGAACACTTTATTCAAGGCCATGCTGATAATGTCGCCTGTTTGGTTTATTGTTGCATTCTTCTAATGTGTTTTTCACATGTCTGATAAAGTCCTATGACAATCGAGCTCTGTCATTGTAGTTACATCTGATGATGCAGGACTTTAACCCATGGTTTCTGACTCTCAACATTTTTTTTTATTTTATTTTTTTATTTTATTTCTTTATTTTTTGTGGAGAACAACCATATACATTTTTGTGCTAACATATTTCTTCAAAGTAAGGTGGATGAATAGTTCTTGAAAAATTAAAGAGAAACCTTTGTATTGCTCCACAGTGAGGATAATATCATTAAAGTTTGTTTCATGCCGCATCCTGAGTCCTTCAGATCAAGACTTCATGGCCTCTGGGCAAGACAGAGACTTAATTTAGGACAACCTTCCTCACCTAATCAGAGTTTTGAAGCATAGGATGTGTTGACATGGGGAGTTTCTCTTCACTGGTATTGATGTAGGCCAAGGGACAGGACATGCTTGGGGGGATTCCCCTCCTTCAGGTATGATTAGACTCACTTTTTTTTAAAATTTGGGCTGAGTTTCTGCAATTCCCACATAGTTTCCTTTTTTTTTCTTTTTTTGGCAGATTTGGTTAATGCCATTTAATAAAATATGGTTTTAGTTTAATCCATCACTTTTGCCATGTCTCCTTATTTACTCCTATGGGTACAATACCTGCTGCATTAACCACACATGAATTTAAGCACTGTTAACATCAGTTGCACACGTGCTTTCATTAACTCATATGCATTTCATTTCATTTCAAAGATGCTATAGCAAAAAGAGAATTATACAGTGCACATCAGGCATTTTTTTCAATATTGATATGTAATCCATTCAGAGAAATGATAATCTCTTGTCTGCAAAACATGTATAAGATCATTATATCTTACTTTGCACATCAGGAATATTCTTCTTCTTGTTGTAAGATTGTTGTTACTACTGCTGCTGCTACTACTGCTCCTCTTCATGTGGTGCTGGGCTATGCAGATTTTAAAGGTGTTTGTCATATATCATTAGTCACTCTGTGAAATCTTTCAGTAGGAGTGAGCCTTTGAATTTCTGCTGTTAAGGAGAATTTAACACTGATTGATGGAAGATCACTTAGTAGGGTGGCAGGCTTTCCAATTTACTGCAAAAAAAATTCTCTTTTCTTTACATTCATTCTTTCATCTGCAGTGGCATGGTAAGATGTATATGCCAGGATGCACCAAAAACATGAAGACATGATTGGTAATCTGGCGGGTCTTTATTTACATTTATGATTTTATCATTTTCCAAACCTGTACTGAATGTCAAATGTCATTGTCAAGGTCAAAATGGTTATATCTAAATCTATCAAGGTCAAATAATAAACTGATGTCAGGCATGCATGTGCCCACACACACACACAAACACACTTCAAGAAAATGTAACAAAAATTGTATAACCTTGTCAGAAAAAGAACATGTGTATTGTTGTAGCACTTTTCTCCTCTCAGCTCTCTAATGTTTCAATTGTTTGAGGCCTAACTCTCCAGTGACCATCCATTTGATATGCAACCCAGCATCTCGATTTCATAGAATCATGTAAGGCAATGCAAGGACCATCTAGTCCAACTCCTTTCAAACAGGAATACACAATTAATGGACTTCTGAGAGACGGCCATTCAACTACTGTTTAAAAACCTCCAGAAAAGAAGAGTCCATGCCATCTGAGGCAGTCTATTCTATTGTGTGTCAAGGTGTGAAATGGTCCCCCTCCCCTCACCCTTACCTCAATAAAATACAGACACAGTGATGCTTTCAGAAATATATTGTATTTCAATGGTATATATATATTTCAATATTGGCAGTAAATGGCCACAACTTTCTTTGATGACAGTTGCTTAGGTTGGCACATAGGCATGGGTTTGAATCCTAGTCATCGACCAACCCACCTGTCTGGTCGATTAATCCTCTATTGGCCTGTCTGCCAACAGCCATACGCTCCACCGGGGAGGAGACCTGGCAGGCCTACCATTCACCTATCTACCTCCTTTCCACTCCTGTGGGCCACCAAACCTGTGATTCAACACTTCCCGGAAACGTGAGAGACTCCAGGGCCAAATCACCCCCAAATGGCATGCATATTCTGGATCCCCTCCCCCCGGGGTGTCCATGAACCTGAATTTGGCCTGGAATATAAATTTGGCCTTGAACTTGAAGGTGACACCTGTAACCCATGAGTTTGGATCAGAACCCCATGCTGACTGCCAAATTCCAAGAAAGTTGTGACAAGATAATATTCAAAACCACTGTACAATAACAGACATAACCCCACCCCAGCAGAACAGAGGGAGAGTGGATGGGTCTCCCCAGGAGCCACTGCCTGGACCTGTGCTGCGGTCGGGCGTAAATACCCGACTACCGGACCAGAGGGAAAACCTGCCGCTCGAGCAGGCTTCCCTCCCAGCCAATCAGAAGGCTAGGACCAAGCCTGCCCCAATTGGCTGTGGCTAGTTTAAATTGGCCAATCAAGCAGAGGGTGTGTCTCCTCGATTGGTCAATTTACGATCCCTCTTTCCGGGCAGGCAAAGCCAGGCAAAGCTTGAGCAGGCTTCCCTCCTAGCCAATCAGAAAGCCAGGAACAAGCCTGCCCCTGATTGGCTGTAGCCAGTTCAAATTGGCCAGTCAAGGAGAGGGTGCCTCTCCCTGATTGGTCAATTTACGATCCCTCTTCCCAGCCAGGCAAAGCCTGCCAGGAAGCAGGGATCCAACATGGCAGCTCCCATAGAGACCAACCGTGTGGGGTGATTGTTGGGGACCTCCAGGCCCACAAAACAGCTCTTACAGTTTAAAAAAAATCTTCCTAATGTTTAGGAGGAATCTCTTTTCCAGAAATTTCAATCCATTGCTCTGTGTTCTAGTCTCTGAAGCAGCAGGAAACAAGCTTTCTCCATGTTCTGAATCCCTACAAATATTTCTACATCCCTTCAAATATGTAAAGATGGCTACATGTCATGTACATTCCCAGACATAGTGTCCAGCAGTGTCAGAGTTAAACAGAAAACTTTATTGGCACAGTAATCCAGAAAGTGTATTATACAAGATTGTTGCTCAGAACTGAAACTTGAAAAGCAGACAGTATAATATAAACATATTCTCTGGCTTTTCTTTGCAAACTGAGGGCTCACACTAAGACTCTAAATTATCTAGTCCGTGAGCTGCTCTTCGCTGATGATGCTGCCCTTGTTGCCCACACAGAAGCAGTTCTGCAGTGCCTAACAAACATACTACAATTAATGAAATCTGGTGGGCTTCTTTTTTTAAACTATTTTTTAATTTGATTCCATTTTTTTACAAACAAAAACAAACAAAATAAACAAACTAATAGTTAAAAAAGACATACACATACATACCCTGTCACTTGCCCTCATAACAATCTTCTGTTAAATATCTTTATTAAATTTAAGTTGAATAAGAAAAAAAGGGATAACAAAAAGAAAAAAAGAATAATAAATACAATTGACACAACATAGAAAAGAATTAACAAACAAAAAAAGATAAAAGAAAAGATATATAACAAGGTAACAACAAAAACAAACAATTAAGAATTAACACATTAAAAAAGACTTTAAAGTTATCTCTAGCTGTACAGTGTTAAACACATTTCAATTCTTCTCTCTAATTTCTAACTCTTCAACAAATTATCTCCATCTATTCTCTATAGGTTCTCTTGGTATATAGTTCAAATCCAAAAGTTACCAAGTGTCCATTATATTGCTTCACATAGTCTGTAAAGGGTTTCCATTTTTTTTAAATGTTCTATTGAATTTCCTTTTACTAAATTTGTAAGTTTGCCCAATTCTGCCATCTCAAATACTTTTATTATCCACTCTGAAATTATTGGAATTGTATTACTTTTCCAATTTTTTGCATATACCAATCTTGCTGCTGTTATCAAATATGTTATCAAAATTTTATGTTTTCTCTTTTTTGTTTTCTATATCTATCATATTCAATAAGAATAGCTCTGGTTTAAGTTCTAATTTTAATTTCAAAACTTTCTGTATTATTTTCCTAATTTTTAGCCAATATCAACATACTTTCTTACACTTCCACCAAACATGGTAGAAGGTGCCAAACTGTTTCTTACATTTCCAACACTTATTATTTACATTTTGATATATTTTTGCTAATTTGTTCGGGGTCATATAGTATTTAAACATCATTTTGTAAAACATTTCTTGAAGAATGTAACAACATGTAAATTTACATCTTTTTTTCCATATTAATTCCCAATTTTCTAATTGTATATTATGTCCAATATTTTTAGCCCAATCAATCATACAATTCTTAATTTGTTCATCTTCCATATTATATTTTAATAATAATTTATATATCCTTGATATCATATGGTTATTTCCCATGTAAATTATTTTCTCTAATTCCGTTCTTTCTTCTTCAAAATTATATTTATTATAGTCCTCCTTGAATTTTTCCTTTAATTGCATGTATGAGAGCCAGTGTAACTCTATGCCTTCATCTTTTAAGTAGTCTTGGTCTTTCGTCTTCCATATTCCCTCTCTCTTTTCCAACAAATCCTTATACATGATCCACCTATTTTGGTATCCGATTTCCCTTCTATAAAATGCTTCCTGTGGGAAAAGCCAATGGGGTATTTTAAAACTGAATCTGTCCTTATATTTGTTCCAAATTTTAAACAATGTATGCCCCATAATATGATTTGTAAATTCTTTGTTCATTTTGATTTTTCCATACCATAAGTACGCATGCCACCCAAATTTCAATTCATGACCTTCTAATTCCAATAATTGTTTATCATCTAATAAAATCCATTATTTTAAATTAGATATGCATGAGGCTTCAAAGTATAACTTTAAATCTGGGAGTCCTAAACCTCCTCTTTCTTTCGCATCCATTAATAATTTCCATTTTATTCTTGGTTTTTTACCTCCCCAAAGAAATTTTGACAATTTCATTCTCCATACGTTAAAGGGATTGGTTGAATAAATAATTGGTATTGTTTGGAACAAATACATCAATTTTGGTAATACATTCATTTTAATTACGGATATTTTTCCTAATAATGAGAGGTTCAGCTTTTGCCAATTGACCAAGTCTTTTTCAATATTCTCCCATGTTTTCATATAGTTATTTTCATACAGTTGTTGAGGTTTAGTCATCAAATTTATACCTAAATATTTAACTACTTTTGAAATTTCAAAACCTGTTTTATTAGCAATTTCTGTTTTTTCTTGAGTTGACATATTCATTGTTAAATTTTTTGTTTTAGCTACATTAATTTTAAAACCTGCTACTTTCCCATAATTTCTTATTTTTTTCTATTGCCAATCCCAAGTCCTCTAGCGGATTCTCCAATATTAGTACCATATCATCTGCAAATGCTTTTACCTTAAATTCTTCCTTCCTTACTTTCACTCCTCTTATCTGCTCTTAAATCTCTATTTAATATTTCTAAGACCAAAATGAACAATAACGGTGATAACGGACACCCCTGTCTTTTTCCTCTTTCTATATTTATTGTTTCTGTTTCATTACCATTAATTATTAGTTTAGCCTTTTGGGTTTTATAAATTGCTTGTATCCAATTAATAAAATTATTTCCAAAATCCATCTCTTTTATTATTGTTAAAATAAATTCTCAATTCAAATTATCAAAAGCTTTCTCAGCATCTATAAAAACCAATGCCACTTTAATTTCGTTATGATATTTTAAATATTCAATTCCATCAATTATCATTCTAATATTATTTTAAATTTGTCTGCCTGGTAAAAATCTATTTTGATCTCTATGAATATATTTGTTGAGGAAATTTTTCAATCTACTAGCTAATATTGCAGTAAATATAGTCTTCATTTAATAGTGATATTGGTCTGTAGTTCTTAATTTGTTGAGGGTCACGCCCTTCTTTTGGTATTAACACTATATTGGCCTCCTTCCATGTATTTGGAATTTGATGATTTCTAAGGATATCATTCATAACTCTTTGCAATGGCTTTATTAATTCTTCATTGAACTTCTTATAATATATCGCTGTTAGCCCATCTGAACCTGGAGTATTACCCTTTTTGGTTCTTTTAATTGCTTCTAAAATTTCCTCTTTTGTAATTTCCACATTTAACTTCTCTTGTTGCTTTTCTGTTAGTTTTTTAATTATTTGTTTTTGAATATATTCATTTTTCTTATCTTCTGGTATGTCCTGTTTTTTATATAATAAGTTGAAGTATTCAAATTTTTATTGGAATAATTTCTTCATTTCTTTTTCTTTTGTTATTATCCTGTCTCCCTCCTTTAATTTTAGTATCATCCTCTTTGCTCTTTCTTTTTTTAATTTATAAGCTAACTATCTCCCTGGTTTATTTCCAAATTCAAAATTTCTTTGTTTTGCAAAATCTATTTTTTTCTTTATTTCATCCATCATTAACATTGTTAGCTGTTTTTCCAGTACTTTTAATTGTTTCCTAATCTGTTTAGTCTTTAGGGTTGTTATCATTTCCTGTTCTTTTACTTTAATTTCTTCTAAAATTAATTTCATTTTCTCTTGTCTCCTTTTCTTCCATTCTATGTTTTTCTGAATAAAGAATCCTCTTATTACCGCTTTACTAGCCTCTCATACTATTGAATCTTCTAAGCCTCTGTCCATATTTAATTCAAAATATTCATTAAGAATTTTTTTTTACCTTCTTCTATTATATCTTCTCTATTCATCAAATATTCATTCAATCTCCATCTAAAAGTATGGATTTTTTCTTCCAGGTCATTATTATTGGATTATGATCTGATAAGACTTTCTCCAATATTTCTATTTTACTGATATTTTGTATTAAACTTTTTGACAGCCAAAACATATCTATCCTTGACCAGGATTTATGGACTTCTGAATAAAAAGTAAATCCTTTTTTATTGTCTTCCTTGGCCCCCCAAACATCAATTAATTGTACTTCCTCTATTATTTCAAAAAAGTCTTTCACTAATTTACCTTGATTAGCCTTAATTTTTTTGTTTAATTGTCTATCTAATTGTGGTTCTATGACCCCGTTAAAATCTCCTAAGAGTAGCCAATTCTCATAATTCAGTTTCACTACAGTGTTTCTCAGTTCCTTATAAAATGTGGTCCTTTCATTAACTGGTGCATATATCCCCATCACTAATACTTTGGTGTCATTCAAATTTACTTCCACTCCCACAAATCTACCCTTAATATCAGATATAATCAATTTTGGTGTTAATCTATTATTAACATGTAATACAACACCATTCTTCTTCTTCTGATTAACTGAGAAAAATTCATCCCCAAGACTTTTTTGTACTAGCAGATTGGTATATTTCTCTTTAATCCGAATTTCTTGAAGGCAAATTACATCAGCATTCAATTTTTTTCAATACTGGTAAATCAACTTTCATTTCTTTATCGTGTTAAGACCCTTTACATTCCATGTAATATACTTATAATCCATCAACTATTATTATGTTATTATTTTCCCTTCTTTTTCACTCTTCCCTTATCCCTTCCCTCCCTCTCCTCCCTATCCCCTTCTCCCTTCTTGGTCTCTCTTCCTTTCTTCTTTTCTTATTTATCTCTTTCCCTATTCTTTGTCAGAAATTTCTAAGTCCAGTAGGTTGGCTTCTTCTCGCTCTTTGTTCCTTTCTTCTCTTTTCCTTAATTCTTTCTTTTCTCTTTGGATTCTTTTCCCATCAATCTGAGAGTGAACTTCAAGGGTTCTTTGTTCAGTATTGTTATCTCCATGTTCCTCCTCATCAGTTTTTGCTGTTTTATGGAGATCTTTTTAAATTCTTTTCAATAAGTCTCTTGCCTTTTCCATTGAGTCAATTCTAAGTCTTTCTTATATGTACAATGTATCCCTTCCAGCTTATTCCAGCTGAATGGAATCTTTTCCTTTTTCAAAACATCAACCAGAAAGTTATAGTCTTTCCTTTTCCTTAATAGTCTTGCTGGTGTTTCTTTCAGTAAAATAATCATTTTACCATCTATTTCAATACCTTTATTGTAATGTACATCCAGGATGAAGTCTCTTATGTTTTTCCTAACACATTGTATTAGGATATCTCTCGGCAGTCCTCTCCTTTTAGCCAATCCTGATCTCACTCTATAGATACGATCCAGTTCTTGGTCGAGATCTATTTCTTTCCTCTCCAAATTTCTTGCCAGTTCTTTAACAATTATATTTCTGATATGTTCATTTGGTAATTCTGGCAAACATCTCAGCCTTAACCATTTCTCCTTTTCTCTTAATTCTGCTAAAGCTTGACGGTCTAATTGTCTCTCCATTTCCATCTTTAAATCTTGTGTCTCTTTTTTCAAAATTTGGATTTCTTCTTTATTTTCTTTTATATCTTGTTTTACTTGGAGGAGGACGTTTTGAACTGCACTCACTTTAGTATTCATATCATCCAGTTGGGTATTAATTTCTTTCCTGAAATCTCTCATCTCTTCCATGAATTTCACCATGTATTGTGGTGTTCCTTCTTCTGTTGATCCTCTCCTTCCATATCCATAATGGGGTTCTTTCTATTTAAACTGTTTTGACCTTACGCCGGAAGCCGTCTTCACACTTCCTCTTACCTTCTTCTACTTTGACAAGCCTTCTGCAACTTATTACTATTTTCTTTCTTGATCTCTTTCCTTTTCTTCCTTCCCTGTCTATCTTCCTTTTCTAAATTTTCAACTCTACTCTCAAATTCCTATTCTTTTCCTATATTTATTCCTTCTTATTTTCCTTCAGTATTGTAGTTATTCTTCTCTCTTATTTCCTTTATAATGCTCTTTTCCCTTTTGTTCTTTCTCCCTTCTCCCTCATAACAATCTTCTAAACATATTATTAATCATAAACATAACCTTCAACATACATCTTCCATCCATCATCTTCTGCTTCAATACTATTGGTTAACCATCATCCCCTGACCTGCCCCCTTCGGATGTAATGTCCATCCTATTTTTCCCAAGCTGATTGTGCAGCTGTGGTTTATCTACTCTTTCTCACAACCAGCTATTAGAGTACCATTTCACAGGCACCACAACACCATTGTTAGCAAGCACAAGTAAATGAAAACACAATTAACAGCAAGGTTACAAAGAAACACTGAAATTGGCAGGAATAGGTGACATCCTGGCCTGATCCTGACAATATCATATTACAGCTCAATCCTCTCTTCTTCAAGCTAAACATACCCAGCTCCCTTAGTCATTCCTGATATGACTTGGTTTCCACACCATTTACCATCTTGGTCACCCCTCCTCTGGACATGTTCCAGCTTGTCAGTATCCTTTTTGAACTGTGCCCAGAACTCATCACAGCAATCTAGATGAGGCTAAAGCAGAACAGAGGACTTTATCAGATGTGTCAAAAAATACTAAAAGGTAAAATTATCAGATAATGTAATTACTCACCCATTCCCACTGAATGGTGTGGGTGTGAATAAGACATCACTTTTTATTGGTGGCTTTTCTCATCAATAAAAAGTGATGCCTCATTCACGCCTACACCACACAGCGGGAACGGGTGAGGGTGCAGGTACCTGATAATTTTGCCCTTTGGACTGTCATCCCATTTTTATGACGTGATTTTGGACGTGGTTTTTTGCCACATTTTCCTGCATCTTATAAAGTCCAGAGTAGTACTGTTATTTCCCTTGATCTGGACAGCGTTCTCCTATTGGTGCAAACTTAGAATTGCATTGTTGTTGTTGTTGTTTTGTATTGTATTGTCAACATCACACTGTTGACTCATGTTTAACTTGTGGTCTACTTACACCCCCAGCTCCTTTTCATTTGCACTGTTGTCAAGCTATGTGTCACATATCCTATATTTGTGCATTTCTTTTCATTTTCACCCACTTAAGAATTTAGTAGGCATTTTCTAGTGAAGCCTCATCTCATTTCTGCAAGAGTGGGCAGGAAACAGCTACACTCCTTATTTCTTTCCCCCCATCTCATACCCCATATCTTGGAAGTATGATTTGTTTGAGTGCTTTTTAAAAATAGTGCTGAGTCCGTGTGACTTTCACCTAGTCAGAATTCTTTCCAAATTTACACACACCTGGGAAATGGGAAACGCAAAAGAATGGTATTTTCTCAGAGAAATGCATATAAAATATTGCTGTAGGGTTGCAGTTTTAATGCCACAGAGCCAAGCAAAAATGACACATCCGAAAATAGATTGTAAACACTGTAATGAAAACAAATGTGTTAAAGTGTACACTGGGGTCCAATTATGTACTCATTACAGGACTACAGTGGGATGTTATGTATATGTTGTATGGCTACAAAATGGTGCCTCTGGGAAATGATGCAATAATAATGGAATCTTTCATACAGTCTGCCACAGGACACATCTGCAAGTCCGTTTTATGTAACTTGATTCTAAGTACAGAAATGAAATTTACTGTTGAAATTATAATTGCATTTCACAGGTGTACACATGTTATATCTGTTCTTATCCCTGAATGCCTATCTTTAATTCTTCTTCCTCAACTCTCCTGGTAAAGCACAACTTTATTTCTTAATTTCTCAATTAGGTTGAGGAATTAGTGTGATGATGTTAAAGCTTAGAAATTGGGAAATCAATTCATAACCACTAACACTAAATGTTAGAATGAATGTTAGAATTAATTTGTTTAATTAGTTGAGCTATCATTAATTCACTCATTATTTGAAACACTACCTTCCAGGGCAGATCAGGACATTTACAGAGGATGTAATTAGAAGATTGTCATTGTTGACCCCCATGGATTACTCTCTGTTATTTGCACCTTCAGAAATGCTCACCCCCCCCCCCCGATTTTAAAGTTTGCTTCTCCTAACCTGGGGCTTTGTCACACTACACTGTTATAGCACTATTATTCCACTTTAACTGCTCTGGCTGCCACCTGTGGAATCCTGGGATTTGCAGTTTAGGGTGCAGGACATCGAGCATTCTCAGGCAGAGAGCTCTTAGAGTCCACTAAACTACAAAGCCCAGAAGGCAACCATCACAGTTAAAGTGGAATAATACTGCTACAACAGTGTAGTGAGATAAGAATTCTAAAACTTCTTCTTCCAGGTGGTCTACAAAATCTATAATCAGGAAGGGAAATCCTAGAGTCTCCCTTCCTTCCTTTTCCCTCCCTTCCTCACCATTGCTTCTTCCACTCTTTGTTCACTCCACTCACTCTCCCTTCCCTGCTACCCTCTCCCTCACTTCACCTCACATCATTGCAAAGTGCCCCTCCCTTGCTTATTGCTTTCTGATATTTGCACTGCTCACTCCCCTTCTTTTCTGCTTCCTCACAAAATAAACTCTAAGGACATTATCATACACAGCAAAAATCACAGGATTACAACACCACAGTAGTGCAAATCAGTCCTGCTATTGCACAGCATCATTGTCTTCATGTGGTTACAGCATACTCCAGCTATGCAAAGGTGTTTCTAACTAATTCATGGGACATGCCATGAATAGATCTTCAATATCACTTTTTTCACAGTATTGATGGTGTGCAAAAGCACGTCCCATTGTAATTGTGAGATTACAGCATGAATGGGCAGTTTTCAGCGAAAAAACTTCTGGGTGACAATGTGAAAATGAAGCACAGGACAATCTTTTTATGAGCTGTTCCATTTAGTTTGCACATTTTTAGGTTTGTTTCAGTGCTTGTGTGTTCATTTACTTTGTTTATTAAGGTGTGGGTTTTTTTTAAGTTTTAAGTGTGTTTGTGTCTTCTCGTGAGAACCGTTGAAATCTCACTCAGGATAAATCACAGAAATAAACTCCTGTTCTTAAAAGTGCTAGTGGTCATTGTGCGATAATTCCGTAGTGGTTCTTTCACATGATTACAACGATGTGTGATAATAAGGGTAATAATGATATGATGTTTCTGCTACCCTCCTTCGCAGAATTACAGCATTTTAGACACTAGTCTGATAATGTCCTAAGTGTCACTCCTTAATTCTTGTACTCCATGACTTGCACCACTCACTTTCGCTTTCCTCCTCCTCCTCCTCCTCATTTACCTCACCTTGCACCCTTGCACTGTACCCCTCCCTTTCATTTTGCATGTCACCACTCACATGACTCACTTTCCCTTCTTTTACACCTGAAAGGCAGTGACAGACTTGTTTCTCACCAAACTATTTCATATAAGAGCATTTCTACATTCTGCCCCATATTTTGGCTCTTACACAGGCTAGATTTTTATTTTGTAAAAGAAAACATGGAATCCAGGCCATTTGATGGCCCGAAAGAGCATTTGGAAGCATGCCTAGAATCCAGGTAAACCTGGGCAAACCAGGAATATGGCAATTCTATATGTGTGACACCCTGAGGATTCTCTGGTATGTATGTGCACTTCATCTCTACCCCACTCTCCTTGCCCTCCCCAGGTTTCCTCCTTACAGCAGGTGGGTTGATGGGACAAGAGCCCTGGTTTGCAACAGTATGCTGGGTATTTTTACCCTTCACATAGGCACAGGAGGTGAGATAGCTAGGCATGTCTGTCTCTTCACTACTATATGCCTCCACCTACCTCTTCTGCCTCTCTCAGAGCAATACATGGATATGGAGGTCTAGCTATTTCTCCTCCCTCCTCTTTAGTCTCTCTCCTTGTAGTAGCAGCTCTTCTATGACAGTGAGCCCAGGAGTTTTGCCTCTGGCTGCCTGCAAAGACCAAACAAGTGGAAAAAATAGAAGAATGGATAAATGTGGCTAACCTCACACAAGCAGTTGTACTTCCAGGTAAATACCAATGGCAGATGCTGTCCCTGTTGCCTGGGAATGTTTGCCACTGTTTCTGGATCTGATTCTACAAACCAAGGACCTCAAATGGTTTCTTCTTCCTATATGGGGGCATCTATGGGCCAGATCATAAATGAGTATTTTGCATTGGGTCAATTAACCCCTCTCCATGAGAAGTCAAAATACTTTGATGCATTTCTGTCCTCATGTGCTTAGTTGAGGGGAATTAGGGTCACCTACTCATGGCTCTAGTCCTGGATGTTGGTGCCCCCCTAGATGCCATGGGGGAATATTATACATCAGACTGGTGTCTGTGTGAGTCAGCATCAAATGCTATCCTGCCACTTTTTGAGCAGATATTTGTGTTATCCCACAGTGTGATTCAGCCATGTGTCATGACTATGCAAGGCATCCCACCATTTTAATGACCTGAAGGGGAGGAAATATGCATGTTAGCACCAGCCAAAGTGTAGGAAGCATGCAAGTCTCATGTTTCAACAGGTGCGCTGGCTGCCAGTCCATTTCTAAACACAATGCTAAGTGGCACTGATGCCTTATAAGGCCCCATACAACTCAGAAGAAGGTTATCTGAAGGCCTGTATTCTCCCATATGAATGAGCTCATTTTTTGAGATTCTAGTTTTTGAGGAGTTCCTTCATTGTTTACCATCACTCTCACAGGTACATCTGAAAATGGGAGAGGAGCTTGCTGCTGACTCCTCCCAGGCTCTTGAACTCCCTTCCTACAAAGAAAGGTTAAAATGGCACCCTCCTTGCTACCCATCTGTGGGGAAGTGAAGTTCTTTTTTCTTTTTATGGGTCTTTGATGCATGATTGTTCAAGGTAGGGAGGTCTGAATGTGATGTACTATTCATTTGTTGTTTTCTTTTTAATGGTCGTCACTTGTCTTAACAGATTTTTTCCCATTGTTAAAGTAGATTTTTTTTTGGGGGGGGGAAGGGTTAGAGAGAATTTATATGATTTGCATTTTAAAATTGTGTCTGTTAAAACCTTTATAAGCTGCCTTGACTCCCAGACTGGGGGAAAAGGCAGGAAACAATAACAGCAGCAACAGCAAAAGCCAAAATCACTTTTGGGGTGTTGGTCATGCCAACTGCATCCATTCACAGCTGGGGCAATGGTGGCAAATACTTAGGTGTACTTAGCCTGGTGGGGCCACTATCACAAATATATATTTATGACAGTGGCCCTGACAGGCTGGCTCCACAGTTCTTAGCACTGGCTGCCTGTCACTATCACCTTAGGGTCCCCTGTTCAAATCTCTTTCTGGATTTAGGTCTGGTCTTCTAGGTGACCTTTCTGTGGACAAGTCTGGATAATATTGTTTCTTCTGATGGTAACTGTGAGGCATGGATAAATTCCCATCAAAAGAGCAGACACTACATGACCTTGGACATTGCCTTGATTTGTTCAAATGTTCTAGGAAACCCCTTCTTCCACAACTACCTTGCCACTTTCTTATAGAGGTAAGCATTTGGAAGAAGGAGGGCTCTTCATTAGTGTCCTAAGGCCACTGTTGTTCCAGATACAGCATTACCAACACTTCGTCTCTCCTGCACAAGCTTCACCTGTCCCTGTTGCTGTTAAGGTACTGGTGCTACCACTGCTCTATCCTGCCACTACACTTCCCTGTAACAAACTTCCAGGGGACATAAAATGGCAGTGGAAGTACATCCCAGACATATGGGCTTAATTAAGTCCTTTTGCAGAAGCATGGCAATAAAAAATCTGGAAATACCAATTGAGAGCTCTTTGTGTCATTTCACAATTATGCTGGAATGATACAGTGTGTTTACCTTTCACTCACTGCTTTGGCTGTTGCAGTGCACCTCTTTGCTGTGGACAGAACAGAATGGCTGACAGAATACCCCCCCCCCAAAAAAAACAATGGAAGGCAGGGGCTCAGTGGTGGGATGCTGAAGTCATAGATTTACTGATTATATGGGGAGAAACAAAGGTGGAAGAGGAGTTGTGTTTAAGCCACCACAATATTGATTGTTCTGAGCATATGGTGATGGAGATGTAAAAATGTGGTCATGATTATACCCATACAGAATTCAGGATAAAACCAAGGGCATCTGCCTGAAATATAAGTGGGTAGAGTCATACAAGAGCATGAATGGGAGGCAAAGAGTTAGCTGCCCCTATTACAAGGACTGCACAGGATCTTGCATAGTGATACTAGGGATGCTTCTAAACAGTTGTGCCAAAGCCTCAGTTCCATAGAGAGAAAGCACCCAGGAATCATGGAATGGGTGGTGCATCAGATCTGGAAGTTAATGATGCATCCAAAATCCTAGAGGAAAGAAGATGCACAATAGTGTGTGGGACAACTGAGGAGACCTGTACAGGACAGAATAACAGTGTGTTAGGAAGATGAGGCTTGTGTAACTGTGTAGCAGGAAGGACAGGACAGAATAGAATAGAGATCATATTTCAAATCAAGCCTAAACTCTCCCTAGAAGCCAAAATGACCACCCTGAGGCTATTGTACTGTGGACATATCGTAAGATGGCAAGGCTCATTAGAAAAGACAACATGTTCAGTAAAATAGAAGTGAATAAGAAAGGAGGAAGTCCACATTACACATAAGTTGATTCTATCAAGACACAACGCCAAGTTTGCAAGATCACAGCAGGGGCATTGATATCCAGGGCTCATGAAGGCCTCCCGTTTGTAGGATCTCCATACGTTCACAGGAAGTTCCATAAGTTGACAGAAAAGAACACCAATAATGAAGAAGTAATAAATACAAAGACTGTCATGTTGTTGCTTCTGTTCCCTGCCTTTGCCTTCACCAATGTAAGAGTCTGATCTGAATAAGAACATATATTTATATTTTTAGAAAACAGCTCTGGCCACTGCTTCTTTGGAGATTTTCAGACCGCGTTTTAGAGTGCCTAGACCGGGAAGAGCTTTCGGGAGAGGGACGGCGATCTTGCGCAGCAGGGGGACGTTTTCAGACACCGTTGTCCCTCTCCCGAAACCATCCGTGTCACTTCCGTGAAGCTTCGGAAGCCGCAGAGCCATATTTTAATCACGGAGGTTGCCCATGATTAAAATATGGCGCTGAGGCTTCCAAAGCTTCACGGAAGTGACACGGATGGTTTCGGGAGAGGGACAACGGCGTCTGAAAATGCCCCCCTGCTCCGCAAGATCGGCGTCCCTCTCCCGAAAGCTCCTCCTGCCCTAGGCACTCTAAAACGCGGTCCGAAAATCTCCTTTGTCCAAGAATCTTAGCCATAAACTATTACTCATGCATTCAGTCTACAGTCTATATCATCAAATAAGATCTGAAATGTAGACTTCCTGGCAACAATATCTGGTATAATATCTGTCCCTCCCCAATTGTCTACCAACCATCTTTTCATATCTTCTAATCAATTAAACAGTTTAGGACATCTTGAAAGCTGCCATACTCATTTGGTGAATATTTTGGGTCATCCTAATAAAAGTATGTTCCAACTGTGGAAACATAGAAATTTCTTAGTTCATTATGTATTAGTAAATAATGTTAGTGGCCACAATCCAATATCTCACCAGCACAGAAAATCTAGACAATTATACACTGTGGCAATTTACGTCTGTTTTCGTTGTTGGCTGATCACTGCAGTCTGATGCAGATGGTTTTTTTTTTTCTTCCAACCAAAGGCCAATCATTTTGCTCATGACTGTCATCCAGGTTATGTTGACCAAACTTTCTCACTTAAGTGAAGCATTTGTCTCTTAGAATTTCCTTATATGTCATTTGACATATTTAATGATGTGAGAAATTAAGGTGAGATTATAATCTCCTAAATCCATTCATAGCCAAGGAGGTGGAACTCAATAGATAAAGCTTTCCTTTCCTTTTAATTTAAACATTTTCTTCCGACTGATTGGAGTGTCGTGTGCTGGGCTAAAATGAAAGCATGCCTTCCTATCTGGATTTCATAAATGTTGAAGTTATAATTTATTCGGTTTTCATGTAACAGCATTTCTGAAGGAAACAGCACTTTCATGTAAGCTCAGTTTGAAGATTTAGGGCTGGAGAAAACTTCAGTTGGTCTACATTTTTAGGTAAACTAAACCAATTTGCACTTCCCCAACTAATATATAGATCAAAAACAGTTATCCTTCAGACTGGAGACTTCTCCAAAATCCTTGGCTCAAAAATTGTGTACAAAAGAGGAATATTGAAGAAATTATATGCATAGAGACCATGATACTGTATGGAGAGATAAAGTATAATTATGACTTCACTCCCCCTTCACCTCTTGCAGGACTCACGTGTCTCTTGCCCTGCTCCCCAACACATCTATTTAATGGCTAGGGGATACCAAGGGTGTTGGAAAAGTGTCCAGGTTGTTGAAGATGCTGCTGCTGCTGTTATGCATCTGGCTATAGGAACATAGCAATTCCACCAGCCCCTACTCTCCGGCCATGTCAGGAAGAGCCAACAAGAGACAGGTGAGTTTTCAGGGCATCAAGGGGGGCAGTCACTGCATGAGGGATTAGTTTAATTTCTCCCTTTCCAACAACTGAAAAAAGAAATATGCCAGTATTACATTAACATATGCCACTAAAAGGATGCCAACCAATAGGACACCTACTAAAATGAATGCAAATAGTCAGCTCCAACTAAAGTCTTATTTATTTGAGTCCAGGGCTCATGAAATACACTTTTGGTGGGTCTAATCTAGATAGTAGAGAGCCAGTGTGGTGCAGTGGATTGTGTATTGGATTAGGACTGTGGGAGGCCACGGTTTGAATCTCTGCTTGGCCATGGAAACCCATGGGATAACCTTGGGCACATCACACAGTCTTAGCCTCAGAGGATGGTAAGGGCAAACTCCCTCTGAGCAAATTCTGATAGGCTTGTTTTAGGGTCACCATAAGTCAGAAATGACTTGAACACACGCAACAACAACTCCAGGAAGTACTAAGGTTGGATTGAGGCCCTATTAGGAGAAAATCATACAATATGTGAGTGCTAAGGGGAAATTGAAAGCAAAAATAAATGTGGGGGGTTTTTTGTTTGTTTTTTGTGATTTGGAGATTGATGTAGAAATTGCATGGGAAGGAGTTGCAATCAACAAGCTCCAAAACCAAAATGGACCATAAGTTGACTGATTCATCTATAAATAACCATAAAATCAAATGAAATGTGGATGCTGTAGCACTGGCAATTCTATGTAATGTAGATAATTTAAATGGAAAGAGAAAAACTTTGCTCAGTCAGTCCAAAGGTTCATTTAATCCAGCTACCATCCAGCTTTCTAGAGTGGCCCACTAAATGCTTCTTGGAGGTTTCAGAAGCATGGCAGATTTGTGTTACTACATAATATCTGCTCTAACCAGCAATGCCTACTCAGTAATATACTGCCTCTGAACATGGCAATAATCTTTGAGAACTCTCGGAGAACAGGAGAAGTCCCAGCAGACTGGAGGAGGACAAACGTTGTTCCCATTTTCAAAAAGGGGAAGAAGGAGGATCTCAACAATTATTGTCCAGTTAGTCTGACATCAATACCAGGGAAGACTCTAGAGCAGATCATTAAACAGAGAGTCTGTGAACATTTAGAAGGCAATGCCATAATCACAAAAAGTCAACATGGGTTTCAGAGAAACAAGTCATGCCAGACTAATCTGATCCCTTTTTTTGATAAAGTTACCAGCTTGGTAGATGAAGGGAACACTGTAGATATCGCATACCTTGATTTCAGTAAGGCCTTTGACAAAGTTCCACATGATATTCTTGCAAACAAGATTGTAAAATGTGGGCTAGACAAGTTAACTGTTCAAAGGATTTGTAATTGGTTGAACAGTCAAACCCAGGTGCTCAGCAGTGGCTCCTCTTTGTCTTGGAAAGATGTGACCAGTGGGGTGCCACAAGGTTTAGTCCTGGGCCCAGCACTATTCGACATCTTTATCAATGACTTGGATGAGGGAATTAGGGGCATAGTTACCAAATTTGCAGATGACACCAAATTAGGAGGAGTAGCTAATACCTTAGAGGACAGGATCAAAATTCAGAATGGCCTGGATAGACAGGAGAACTGGGCCAAAGCTAACAAAATGAAATTCAATACAGAGAAGTGTAAGGTACTGCACTTAGGGTGGAAAAATGAAATGCATAGATATACGATCATAGAATCATAGAATCATAGAATTGCAGAGTTGGAAGAGACCATGAGGACCATCCAGTCCAACCCCCTGCCACGCAGGAAATCTTGATCAAAGCATCCCCAACAGATGGCAATCCAGCCTCTGTTTAAGGACCTCCAAGGAAGGAGACCCCACCACACTCTGAGGGAGTGCGTTCCACTGCCAAGCAGCTCTTACTGTCAAAAAGTTCCTCCTAATGTTGAGGTGGAATCTCTGTTCCTGGAGCTTGCATCCATTGCTCTGTGTTCCAGTCTCTGGAGCAGCAGAAAACAAGCCCGCTCCATCTTCAATGTGTCACCCCTTCAAATACTTAAACAGGGCTATCATATCGCCTCTTAACCGTCTTTTTTCCAGGCTAAACATACCCAGCTCCCTAAGTCTCTCCTCATAAGGCATTGTTTCCAGACTGTAACCCCACTTCCAAGGCACCCCAATTCGGGAATGTTAGCATTGGCTGTAGGCCTCAGAAATTGGCCAGGCTTGGTTCAGTATTGTGGCATTTTACAAGGGAAAAGACAGGATAGTCTTAGAAAAGGTCATTTCTGGTTTTTCCCTGGAAAGGAAGGCCTGGGGCTATGAAGCCAAAAGGAGGCACATTCCACATAAATGGGAAGTTAATGGATGGGAGAAACACTTTTGTGCTTGCTGATTGTGAAATTTCCTCTCCTCAGCTCCCAACCTAAAAGAAGTTGCTGAAAGCTGTTAAAATCCAATCATTGGACATTAAGAAACACATTTAGCATCTTCCTCACCATTTGTCAAGACCAGAAAACTCATTGTCCAATCCATGAAGGCTCATTGAATTCATTGTTTCAACCCATGAAGCAACCAATCCCCTCAGGTGTATTTGGAGGTATAAAAGACCCTCCAAATCATGCCTCATTTGTGCACATCCAGTAACAGGGGGACACTCTGTTGCTATGTGCTGCCACATGCAGTTTCCTCCATCCACTCTCCCAGATTGACTACAGGAAAGGTAATAGTATCCCAGCAAAACCCTCTTGGAACCCTCTATCCAAGTTTTCCTACTGTTTCTTTCAATAGCCTTGAGTGAATGCTTCTGGGTGAATGTGAGTGTGTTTGGTGTTATTTTTGAACTCCTTAATAAAAAAAAATACTTAATTTTAAATGTGTAATGTATTGCATCCAGACGAGTACTGGTATAATTGGTTTGCAGATTCCCTTGTTACCCCTTCTTTTGCATAGCTAAGTCGAGTTGCTGCTAATTTCCCCAACACATTAGAAACTCGATATTTTCTTGGAAATTTCCAAGGAGCATTTTGGGTAACAAGACCTTTCACCATTTTAGTTGCCCTTCTCTGGACATACTCCAATTTGTCAATATCCTTTTCGAATTGTGGTGCCCAGAACTGGACACAGTATTCTAGGTAAGGTCTGACCAAGGCAGAATAGAGTGGCACTATTACTTCCCTTGATCTAGATACTATACTCCTATTGATACAGCCCAAAATCGCATTGGCCTTTTTAGCTGCCGCATCACACTGTTGACTCATGTTCAATTTCTGGTCTACTAGGACTCCTAGATCCCTTTCGCACGTAGTCTCGTTCAGCTAGGTCTTTCCCATCCTATATCTATGCATTTCATTTTTTCGCCCTATGTGCAGTACTTTACATTTCTCCGTATTGAATTTCATTTTGTTAGCTTTGGCCCAGCTCTCCAGTCTATCCAGGTCATTCTGAATTTTGATCCTGTCCTCTAGGGTATTAGCTACTCCTCTTAATTTGGTGTCATCTTTGGGTTCAGCCAGTCAACCAATTACAAATCCATTGAACAGTTAACTTGTCTAGCCCACACTTTACAAGCTTGTTTGCAAGAATGTCATGGGGAACCTTGTCAAAGGCCTTACTGAAATCAAGGTATGCGATATCCACAGCATTCCCTTCATCTACCAAGCTGGTAACTTTATCAAAAAAAAAAAAAAAAGACATCAGATTAGTCTGGCATGACTTATTACTCTGAAACCCATGTTGACTTTTTGTGATTATGGCATTGCCTTCTAAATGTTCACAGACTCTCTGTTTAATGATCTGCTCTAGAATCTTCCCTGGTATTGATGTCAGACTAACTGGATGATAATTGTTGGGATCCTCTTTTTTCCCGTTTTTGAAGATGGGGACAACGCTTGCCCTCCTCCAGTCTGCTGGGACTTCTCCTGTTCTCCAGGAATTCTCAAAGATTATTGCCAATGGCTCTGAGATCACATTTGCCAGCTCTTTTAATACTCTTGGATGTAGTTCATCTGGTCCTAGAGATTTAAATTAATTTAGATTAAGAAGGTATTCCTGTACTACCTCTTTGGTTATTCTGAGCTAGATTTCCCCTATTGTGTCCTCTGTTCCATTCTTCTCAGGTTGGTCCCCCTTTTCCTTTTCTGAAAACACTGAGGCAAAGAAGGTGTTGAGTAATTCTGCCTTTTCTCTGTCCCGTTAGCATTTTGCCATCTTCTCCACGAAGTGGCCCTATCATTTCCTTCTTCCTCTTTTTGCTGCGGACATACCCCAACCCCCCCCTTTTATTGTTCTTAACCTCCCTCGCAAGCCTGAGGTCATTCTGTGCTTTAGCTTTTCTGACTTTACTCCTACACGTGTTCGCTGTCTGTCTGAATTCTTCTTTGGTGATTTCCCCCTTTTTCCATTTCCTATACATGTTCCATTTAAAACTTAGCTCCATTGAAAGTTCTTTAATCATCT
Organism: Gambelia wislizenii; assembly: GCA_030847615.1. Classification (NCBI taxonomy): domain Eukaryota; kingdom Metazoa; phylum Chordata; class Lepidosauria; order Squamata; family Crotaphytidae; genus Gambelia; species Gambelia wislizenii. The sequence goes on along the minus strand of JAUMIR010000008.1, from coordinate 28,831,444 downwards.
ATCCTGGTTTCTTGAGACACCTCCCATTTTTCTTCCTCAATGGTACTGTTTGAGGAAGAGAAGTGGGAGGTGTCGCAAGAAACCAGGATGGATGACTAAAAAGCTTTCAATGGAGCTGAGTTGAAAGGATGGGGGAGACTTGGCTGAAGGAGACTACGTGCGAAAGGGATCTAGGAGTCCTAGTTGACCACAAGTTGAACATCAGTCAACAGTGTGATGCGGCAGCTAAAAAGGCCAATGCGACGTTGGGCTGCATCAATAGAAGTATAGTGTCCAGATCAAGGGAAGTAATAGTTCCACTCTATTCTGCCTTGGTCAGACCTCACCTCGAATACTGTGTCCAGTTTTGGACACCACAATTCAAAAATGATATGGACAAATTGGAGCGTGTCAAGAGAAGGGCAACTAAAATGGTGAAAGGTCTGGAAACAATGCCTTAGGAGAGATTTAGGGAGCTGGGTATGTTTTCTGCTGCTCCAGAGACTGGAACATGGAGCAATGGATGCTAGCTCCAGGAACAGAGATTCCACCTCAACATTAGGAGGAATGTTTTGACTGTCAGAGCTTTTAGGCAGTGGAACACACTCCCTCGGAGTGTGGTGGGGTCTCCTTCCCTGGAGGTCTTCAAACAGGGGCTGGATGGCCATCTGTCGGGGATGCTTTGTGGTTTCCTGCATGGCAGGGGGTTGGACTGGATGGCCCTCGTGGCCTCTTCCAACTCTGCAATTCTATGATTCTATGATTCTATGGTTCTAGAAAGCGTACAGATTCTATGATTCTATGGTTCTAGAAAGCAACACCAATGGGGTGTTGGCCAATTGATGCATCAGCCAAACATACTATAAGTATATTTCAAAAATAAATGCGTGTACTGTATAGTAGAACAAAGTACGGAAACTATTATGAAGTTTTTCTCTTGTGTAAGTTTTCTCTGAAGTAAATAGGAGTTCAGTTTTTATTGGGTTTCCATCCATGGCAATGAACTTGTGGAGAAATTATTAGGCTTTCTCTTTATGGTCCACTCCAGTCAGGAAAAAAAAATCAATATATCTCCAGCCCCTACCACTTTCCAATCATAGGTTTGCTCCATTTCATTTGTGGTGATTTCTTTCTTCTAAACTTCACCAAAATCTGTATTTAAATTATATGCATTAACACCCCCTCTCATGTTCAGAAGGGAATAGAAAAAAAGTTAACTATGAAATTTAGAGATGTAAATCATCTTTAATTTAATTCTTACAGGCAAGAATGAATAATTTAATCAATTTTCTCCCTGCTGTGAGTGAGTCCTCAAAAACTCTTCAGTGTTCAATGACTGTTTGGAGCACCATTATATACCAAATAAGGGTGTGTGTGTGTGTTTTCACAAACCACCCACCCGGGCATGATTTTTGGTGCTGGAAACAACAACAACTTCTTCTTCTTCTTCTTCTTCTTCTTCTTCTTCTTCTTCTTCTTCTTCTTTGCAAAGAAATATGGTTTTCTAAGCAGCAAGTTTCCTGTGGAGAAAAGATTATTTTCTGTAGGAAAAACAACATCAGGGTGTCTGTGTGTGTGTGCGTGCACGCACACACGCAAGCATGCACACACAGAATAACCCTCCAAAATTAATTGTTGTTTTTGCTGCTGTTGTTGCTGCTGTTGCTGTTGTTGTTGTTGTTGTTGTTGTAAAGGATTTGGAAACTGTCAAATATTCTTTACATTCCAAATATGCATTTCTCTGATATAATATGCGTTTTCATAGACATTCCTGAGCTGGTGCTACCCAGCAAAATTCTAAGATATATGGAATGTGAAGGGTAATTTCATTCTAATTTCAATGGTCCTGTCTATATGAGGGGGGAAATACAATCTCCTCTGAAGAAACAGCAATTTGCAGCACTGCGACTTGTCTTAATGGTCAAAAGATCCCCCCCCTAAACTTTGCATGCCCCCTAGCCAAGGTGGTGGCCAGAAGTGATTTACCCACACTTTTAAATCTGCCACTGCCTAATTTTTTTTAAAGTTTACCATGGTACACACATGTGATACTTCACATTTACAAAGAGAGAGAAAGAGTAAAAGATCACAGTTTTATTGACTTACTGGAATCTCACTTAGCCAAAAATCCAACATGTTGGCAGCAGGTGCTTTCACTGTTTGTGAGCCCCAACCCCAAGCTCATCCAGCCAATCAGCTTACACTGCCTGGTTGCAGCAATGCAAATGCAACTGTCCTAATGCCCACACATTTGCATGCCCTACGGACCTTTTTAAAAACTCAGAGAAAATCTCCAAAGGCTTCCCTTTGGAGCATTACAGTGGTTTTGGCTGGGCCCCCCCCTTCTGAATGAAACATATTGATGTGAATGTCCATTTGGACAAATCACCTTCCATGTGATTTCCATTTGGATTATTTCAACAATTTGGACAGGACCTATAACTTTCCAGGAAGTGTAAACATGCCCATGGCTTAAGTTCATATTGAGAATCTTTACTCCCTGATCCGCTACTAAGATCAGTAGAATGCACCATTACTAGAGAGAGGGCCTTTTTAGTGACAGTCCCAAGAATATTCAAAATTATCATCATCATCACGATCATCATCATGGTGTTTTACATGAGTGGTTTATCATTGTTAATTTGAGTTCCCTCCATTCAGGCTTACAATGTAAAAAGACACAACACAGAAGGAAAGGGGGATGTCAGTGGGAGAGGGGTTTAAGTCTAGTAGATTCTGGCTGCTGTTCTCTCCATCTGAGGCCATAGCAATAGCAATAAGAAGGGTGGGAAGGCCTTTCATTAGCTATTGGGCCTAGGCATGATGGAACTGTACCTGCCTCTCAAGGCCACAGCAGTGGCAATCGGGGTGGATGGAGGGCCTTTCTTCAGCTGCTGGGCCTAGGCATGATGGAGCTGTGCCTCCCTGTCCTAAATATAGAGGAGCTATTCTCCTCTATATGCACTAGTGGCCACTAACAGATTATACTGAGAAGGGATTTGAGATTCAACATGATATTCAAAATTTCTATCAACATGTTTTCTGAGTGTTGAGAAACCCAGGCTCCTGGACTGATGAGAATCTTCAATGTTCAGTACTTATTCTGCCCAAAGTGGTTGTTCTGCACAGAAAACAGCATTTTTCTGTGCAAGATACAGCATTTTCTGTGCAAGATACAGCATTTTCTGTGCAGAAAAAGATGTTTATATGCAGAAATATTATTTCCTACACAGAAAATTCTGTAATTTGAGAGTTATTCTGCACTAAATTTCCATGTGGGTGACTTGCATATAAGTAGATTTGTTTCCTGCAGAAGAAGCAACATTTTTTGTGCAGAAAGTATTTTTATGCAGGAATATTATTTTCTATACAGAAAAGGCCATTTACTTCACAAAACAGCCATGTGTGAATTTCCCACTTTCTCACAGTGGGAAGAGCATTCCTAAAATTATTTGTTGCTTCTTTCAAGGACAAACTTAGTAAAGAATTATATAGATAGGTAGACAGATGGATGGATACCCCCTTCCGTGGTTGCTTTTAAGAGGGCTTTAAAAAATACATTTATTTGTCTGTCTGTTTGTTTTAAACAGATATAATTTTGTCCCAGAATGAGCTTTGACAAGGGGCTTATCTAGACAGGCCAACTGAAATGGCCTCCCTCCTTTTCCACACCCAGCAGTCCAGAAAATGCAGGGTTTTTGCCCCAATCCTAATCCAAACTACACAGATATTTTCTGGACAGTTCCAACAAGAATAGGAGACAAATAACCCTTAAAATGTAGTGGAAACTTGTTTAAAAACTTCAGCATTTGCTCCAGTTCTTCTGGAGAAAACAGTGTGTTACCTTATCATATTGGGGGGGGGGTGTCCACACACAAAGTCTGTGGGATGCATGACGCAGCAATTTCTTGCCTGGATTGCACACATTGCATCTGCTGAGGTCACTGCAAGGTGCCCAGCCACGTGACCATGGCAAGATGTCTAATTCCTGGCCTTGGAAGATGCAACTGGTGCGGGAAAGAGAAGCTCCAGTTTGTGCTCTTGCTGCAGGTGTGGGGATACCACTCCATTGCCACCACGGAAGGACAGGTAATGGAGGGGGGGGAATGCAGTGGGCTAGAATACCCAGGCCAGAACACAGATTATTCTGGCCAGTGTAGACAAGCTCCAGGACTCTCTGCAACCTGGAGGTGGTTTGACTTGGACATACATGTTTTTACGTACAGACGTCCATTGTGCATGTAGTGAGCACCAAAAGATATGATTATTTTCACCATAATGTATGGAGACTTGCCTGTATTTTTGCATTTGATAGCCCTTCAGATATTTGAAAATAGTGATCTTATCACCTTTCAGTCTTCCTTTCTTTAGGCTAAACATAGCAAGTTCGCTCAACCATTCTTCATGTGACTCCTGATTCTGGAGATAATATGTAACCATCACCATAGAATCATAGAATCATAGAGTTGGAAGAGACCACAAGGGTCATCCAGTCCAACCCCCTGCCATGCAGGAATAAACAATCAAAGCATTCCTGACAGATGGCCACCCAGCCTCTGCTTAAAAACCTCCAAAGAAGGAGACACACACCACACACCACTAATAGTCATGGATAGCCTCATCTTCCTGGAATTAATCAAATCCTTTTTCAACATTATCTGTTGGTGTCCATCAGTGCATATAGAGGAGAAGGTATTTTTCAGCTCTGATTGAGGGTACTGTAGCAGTCAAGGTGATGTGTTGTGGTAAAAATATTGCCCATTAATGTCACTTCAGTGATATTTTCAGTGACCCAGGGCAGGAGGGAAGGGGGTAGGGCAAATGTTTGTTTGTAAGCTATTACTACATTAGCAGTTCAAGCCGAAAGCTTCCTGATCTGACAGAATGATTTTTAAACTAAGAGCATAGAGTTGTTCATTAATTCTTTGAATGGCAGCCTAATACAGCAAATCAGTCCAGAAGATTCCTGAATGCATTAGTATTGGCAATTTAATACCTGCAACAAATTTAGCTGTCACTCATGAGCCTAACAGTCCTTCGTAAAAGTAAAGGAGGGGGATATTAAGTAGGTTCTTTCTTTTGATGGACAACAGCTTAGAGGAGACAAAAGCTTTTCTTTGGACTTTGAACTCCGTAGGAATAGTTAATTTCTGAGAAGTGGAGGCATTTCTTGCAAGTACAGTGTGGGCGAATCGCTTAAGTGAGTGAGGTTCCTATAACTGATTAGGAGTTCTTAAATCCGACTCATACACGCACCCTTGGACTTTGCGGTTTCTTTTTGTTTGTTTGTTTACATTTTTTTTTCTTTTTAAAAACTTCCATGTGTAAGTAGACATATTGTATTACAGGAAGCATATCAATACAGCTTTGCACACATACAGTCATTGTTTCAAACTCTTGCATCTTCAATTTAAATGTACCACAAAACCTAAAAGTGAGCACAGTGTAGCTGATTGTATGTGTTCTCTCCCCCGCCCCCGGACCTCCACAGCAGTCTGTGGTCTCCTGCCACCCCTCCAGTAAGTGATGGTTTTGAAACAATGTTCCCATGGGTATAAAGCAGTCCAGGTCACACTGCAAATGAAAAAAAATAGTGAGCTGTGCCTTTTAGGGGGTCCCACAGAATGGATCCAGCCTCCAGACCTCTGGAGGTTGTCCATGCTTGCTTGATAAACCAGTGGTACCATTAATCCTGGACTGGAGGTAGACGAGGGAAAGTGCAGCACACTCCCTGAGTGATATATTTTTGCAGCTTTTTCACTTGGGGGTCATTTACATGGGCAAATATTCCTCTGAATATACCACTAAGATAGCTCATAGTTCCCACGGATCGCAGCACAGCATCACCTCATTCAGAAGGGGGGAAGGTAAAACACCCAAATATAGCATGACAAGGGATGTCGCTACTTTTGCCGGCATATTTGCAATGTAGTGCTTTATTGGCAGTGTAAACTAAGGGCTACATCAGATCTGCATTGTGATTGGTTGCTATGATGTAAGGGGTGGGCTTAAAAGAGAGGGACTGCATTCAGTAGCATCAGGAAAATCCTCTGCTATTTTGCAGAAGGTCTGCCAAGAAAAAGGATTCCAAAGACCTTTCAGTCATAAAGTTCCCATCTGGTCAGCTCTGCTTGGGGGAGGGAGAGAGTGAGAGGGAGAGAGGGGGGAGGGAGGGGGAGGTTGGAAAAACTTGTGATAGGTTCACCTTAGGATCCATGGCATGGCAGCAAGGTCTTTTAGCAGAGAAATTACTGTCCCTCTGCTTCATGGAGTGAGTTCATTTACAGGCAGATTTACAGAGACAAAGAGCCACTTCTTTGATCTCCCCCCCAGCTATTTGGGCAGTCTGTGAGTCTTGGTCTATGCCCTTCCCCATACAGCCTTTGTCTGCTTGAGAGGCCACACACCCCACACTTATTCAAGTCTGAACGTAAAAGCGGCATAATTAGAGAGGAAAAAAAAAACCCTGACTGGCACAGCTGCGGAGAAGAATTAAAACGCAAGTTGCCGCAATAAATCTGCTGTGTAAACCAGCCTGGGAAAAAGATATCAGTGTGTTACATGTGAAATTTTTGACTGCAAATTGTTTCTTCAGTGCTCAAAGGAATAGTAAGTAGTAAGTGGAGAAGGGAGTTGCATTTCAACTGTGGCATCACTAAAACTGGTGTCACCCCTGTTACCCTAAATGCTTGGGGGTCTTAAGGATCCTCAAAATATTGATATTAATTTGGGAAATTAATTATACTCAGCTTGACTATGCAAGAGAGGGCAATAGATAGCAGAATCTTCTTACCTATCTTTACTGGTACTAAGGAGGAGACATCAAGCTAGATAGTACAATAATTGATCTTTGTTTGAGAGAAACAATAATAACAACATTCATGTGCACAATCAAGCTTCAAGCATTCATGCAAGACTAGCGAATAAAGCAGGAAATATTGAGATAGAAGAATAGAGAAGGGAGTTGTTTGTGGGAGATGTGACACCTGTCCTGTAGAGCAGAGGTTCCTGCAGAAACAGGGTCTCAGAGTGAACTCTGAGGGTCTGTCAGCAAACCAGCAGCATGGGTGTAGGAGGAGGAGCTGAAGATAATTTGGTGTTGTTTTCAAGGGTTTTTTATAATCAATAACTGCCTTCAGGGGATGGGAATTAGAGTGAAAGACAATATTTCTCAGAGTTGCTCAGGGTGAGACAATAAACACTCTGGATATGTTAATGGAATCTGAATGTGATGATGCTTTGCAATTGAATGGAGGAAGCAACTTCCTTGGAATTTGGTTTTGCCCCTCCTTAATTGCATACCTGACTGAGTAATGTTTGTCTTTTGGATTCCTAATTGTGCAATTTCTCAGGTTTTAATGGCCACACTACAAGGAAGGCCATATTTGACCTAATTATTAAATATTGCCAATTTATTACAGATAGATATGGGGCAAGGGGTGTCAGCACAAGTAACACCCCTCCTCCTGATGGTGTCACCAGGTGCAGTTTGGCCTGTCCGCAACCCCATAGTGCCACCACTGCCTTTCACTATTGCAGACAAATCATAACTAAGAAGGCAGGAAGGCACCACTTGCACATAGATATGCACAACAAAACACAGAATCTTTAAATAGAGAGATGACTGACTCCATAATAGGGTGTTGGGAACTGTTATTTATTTTATATTTATTAGTTGCCTTTCTATTCCAGATTTCCTCCAGTCCAAGGCAATGCAACATTGCTTTCCTTCTCCTCCCCTTTATCCTTGTAACAACCTTACAAAGTAGGTCAGGCTAAGATCAGCCAGTGAATTTAATGAATAATTGAGGATTTGAATCTGGATCTCCTCAAATCTCAGTCCAGCACTCTCACCATTATATCACATGGGCTCTTGATAAAAGGATTTGGTGTTTCTCTGCTGCTTATATGGGGTCTGGAAATGGGGACAAGATATCACAATATAGTGAGAGGGAATGGACTTCACTTTCACCCAGGAGTCAGGTTCATTTTGAGTCTGATTGCATTGCATTGATTTTGGAATGTGAGTTTGAAATGACTTGGTAGGTGACTAAACCAGGTCTAACTAGATAAACCATCAGGCTGGATAACTAGACAAAATAACAGCCCCAGAACTTAACTGAAACTGATTAACCATTTTATTTAACACAATTACAAAATAGCTCCTGAATAGTGGATTCAGGAGCATTGTTCAAAAGCTTTATGTACTTCCAGTATCAGTAGTCAGATTAGCTGTAACATAAATCTGAGGCTAATTAAAAGTGCAATTGACAAAGCCAGCACTACAGAAATGATAAGTAAGAGATAGACAACTGCATCACAAGCTTCTTCTTCTTCTTTTTTTTGCTGAATGATATATGATCCTCCAGAACACCTTCTTGTGCTCTACTTTTAAATAAAAAATGTGCTAAATCAATTAATCTAACTTCAACTTGACACCCTCCAATTCTTTGTTCATAAGAGGTTTGCCTTTGCCTTCCTCTGAAGCAGAGGGAGTGTAACTTGAAGAAGTTCAGCCAGTGGATTTCCACGGCTCAGCAGGGATTCAAACCCTGGTCTCCAGAGTCGTAGGCTGGTGATACACTGCAGAAATAATGCAGTTTGACACCACTTTAACTGTCATGGCTCAATCCTATGGAATCCTGGGATTTGTAGCTTGTTGTGGCAGCAGAACTGACAGATAATGCTAAATATCTCACAAAACTACAAGTTCCAGAATTCCATAGCATTGGGCCATGGCAGTTATAGCGGTGTCAAACTGCATTATTTCAGCAGCCATAGTCTACCACTCAAACCACTACACCACTCTGGCTTTCCCTCCAACACTTACAACTTAACTAGTGTTACCAAAATGGGTGTGGGTCCATGGGGAGCCCACTTGTGATGCCAAATTTCAGTTATTAATTGAAGGAATTATTATAGCTCAAATGGATGGCTGTGAGAGGTTAGGTAACCTCTGGGATCTTTGAACGTATGTATACCTGTACTAACTGCAGGGACTCCGAGTTAAAGTAAAATAAAATAGTCTTCATTGGAAAATAACATGGAAACATTCACACATGCACTCACACTCACAAGAATCACACAAGGATAATGAAGAGTTAAAGGTGGAAGGGTTGGATAGAGGAAGAGATTTGGGTGACTGGGACTATAGTTATCAGTCTTGAAGAGAGAGAAGTGAAGGACTCAGACCTCAATCTGATGGTGGCACTGGATGTTCCAGTCCAAGAGGTGTGCCAACAGAATGTCTGGGTGTAGTTACAGTGGCACAGCTTGCTATTGTTTGTGGACTAATATCTATACCATATTTCATATCCTGAAGGGGTGTTAGGTCTTAGAACAAAGCACAGGTGGGTTTCCCACCATTAAACAAAGAAAATCATGTTTCTGCTGATTGCTGTTAATGGCTGAGATATTGGAATTGATGGGTTTATGACAGCCTTCATATTGTGGGATAGAAAAAGTGTAAAGGAACATTTCCTGGGGATGAGGGGTGTGCAGATCACTTGTTTGTTTGTAATATGGAACTCATTGCCAAGGGAATCCAAGAGGGGATGAGCACATACCTCCATAATGGTGTTGTTTACTAGGGGCTTTGATTAATCCTATTGTTGGTGTGTCTGCTGGCAGTTTCCATGACATCTTCTTCAGGTCCTGGTAATCTCCGTCTCACCTCACTTATGTTCCACCCTGGTCTACTAAACCTCATGGAGCATCTTAATATTGCCAATCAGAAATATTATAGGGAGAGGGTGTAAGGCATGGCAACAACATATCAACACAGGCAGGGTAGCTTGATGCTTAGATCTCTTTGGTAGCTTGTTGATTCCTTGGCAGTCCCACCCCTTACTTGTCAATGTTTCCAACATCCCCTCCTCCAGCTTAGTGCTTGCCCTCTTGAGACTAGAGCACATCAGCCATGCCCATTTGGAAGCCCTCCCTCCCTTGCCTGTGTCCAGGTCAATTCACTGCCAATTACATGGAGATTTTTTCACATGGGAAAATAATCTGTATATATTATTGTGCACTTTTGTAAACAGGTATCTTTATTGAGTAAAAATGTGCTAATGTACATTTTAGAAATGTATGCCATGCAAATTTTTCATCTACATGCATCTAACTTTTTTCCAAACTTTCATAGAATGCACCACAGTCCTGTAAATGTAATCAGATTCTGACTGCCACTTTTGCACATCTCCATATTCAGTCTAGAAGATGAAAAACTGGTAACTCCATCTCTCTCTCTCTCTCTCTCTCTCTCTCTCTCTCTCTCTCTCTCTCTCTCACACACACACACACACACACACACACACACACACAGCCTGGTTCTCTTACATGTCCCCTTCAAGGCTTTAAATTCTTCACTCCTACAATAGTAAGACCCCAGCAATTTTCTGTTTTCTTTTATATTGTACTCCATTACTTGTTAGGAGATAACTTTATCTGTGAAGAAGGAATGTAGAGATGGAAGCTAAACAGTCCATTTTCTTTTTAAAAAGTGACACCTCCCCCACAACCACAGGAGTGCCAGTCTCTTAATTGATTATTTGGAATATAAGTATACTTCTAATAAAACAGAACAAATATTCTTACAGTCAAACTGTTGAACATGGAAGCTTTTACTAAAACAAAATAAATATTCTATCAGTGTAATCCTATGAACACCCAAACTACTCAAATGTAGGTTCCACAGAAATATGTCTTGCCGCTGGGAAAGTGGGTTATAAAACTGTAGATAAATTTGTTAAAATAGCTCTATTTTGACAGCATCTGCTTGTGAAACATGATAAAAAAAGTGTAACATTTCAAAATGGGATGAGGACTCACTCATTACTTGTTCATTACATGTATGGCTCAACATTTTCCAGTTAACTCAAGGTGGCATGCTTGGCTTTCTCCCTCTATTCTACTACGCCCCCCCCCACTCACAACAAAACTGGGAGGTTGACCAGGCTTTTCTAGTGAGAAGGCTTGACTCACTAGCTTCCCTAATTCCATTCTGCTTTACACCTACCTACCTTCGTCGGTGGATCACTGAAGTAAGGTTAGAGCTTTGATCCGAAAGATGCAACTAGCTAAATACACACCCTCATATTCTTTGTGTGTCTTTTTCTTTTAAATAATCTACTCAGAAGTATGTCTCTTTGAGTTCACTGAGGAAAAAGTATACTGTCTTACTGATCCTTGCACAACACACATTTCATTGGGAATGAAGAGGCAAAGAGCATGCATTCATTTAGTTCTTCAGGAAAAAAATCTGCATGTGCTCAGAGGCACTGAAAATATTTCTTATTAAGAATTCTCAATCCTTGACTAACCTTAGTAGCCAGCCATTAATTGCTGCATGTGCAGCTCAAATTAACTCATCATTTCTTACTGAAATTTAACATCAGTCCTTATTAATCTTCAGTAAGCAAGATGTTTGAAGGAGAAGTGAACAGTTATAGAATCATAGAACTGCAGAGTTGGAAGAGACCACGAGGGCCATCCAGTCCAACCCTCTGCCATGCAGGAAATCACGATCAAAGCATCCCTGACAGATGGCCATCCAGCCTCTGTTTAAAGACCTCCAAGGAAGGAGACCCCACCACACTCCGAGGGAGTGTGTTCCACTGCCGAACAGCTCTTACTGTCAAAAAGTTCCTCCTAATGTTGAGGTGGAATCTCTGTTCCTGGAGCTTGCACCCATTGCTCCGTGTTCCAGTCTCTGGAGCAGCAGAAAACAAGCCTGCTCCATCCTCAGCATGACATCCCTTCAGATACTTAAACAGGGCTATGATATCGCCTCTTAACCGTCTTTTTTCCAGGCTAAACATACCCAGCTCCCTAAGTCTCTCCTCATAAGGCATCATTTCCAGACCTTTCACCATTTTAGTTGCCCTTCTCTGGACACGCTCCAATTTGTCAATATCCTTCCTGAATTGTGGTGCCCAGAACTGGACAGAGTATTCTAAGTGAGGTCTGACCAAAGCAGAATAGAGTGGCACTATTACTTCCCTTGATCTAGACACTATACTTCTATTGATACAGCCCAAAATTGCATTGGCCTTTTTAGCTGCCGCATCTCACTGTTGGCTCATGTTCAACTTGTGGTCTACTAAGATTCCTAGCTCCCTTTCGCATGTAGTCTCATTCAGCCAGGTCTCTCCCATCCTATATTTATGCATTTCATTTTTCCACCCTAAATGCAGTACTTTACATTTCTCTGTATTGAATTTCATTTTGTTAGCTTTGGCCCAGCTCTCCAGTCTATCCAGGTCATTCTGAATTTTGATCCTGTCCTCTAGGGTATTAGCTACTCCTCCTAATTTGGTGTCATCTGCAAATTTGATAAGTATGCCCTTAATTCCCTCATCCAAGTCATAGATAAAGATGTTGAATAGCACTGGGCCCAGGACAGAACCCTGTGGCACCCCACTGGTCACATCTTTCCAAGACGAAGAGGAGCCACTGCTGAGCACCCTTTGGGTTCGGCCGGTCAACCAATTACAAATCCATTGAACAGTTAACTTGTCTAGCCCACATTTTACAAGCTTGTTTGCAAGAATGTCATGGGGAACCTTGTCAAAGGCCTTACTGAAATCAAGGTATGCGATGTCCACAGCATTCCCTTCATCTACCAAGCTGGTAACTTTATCAAAAAAAGAGATCAGATTAGTCTGGCATGACTTGTTTCTCTGAAACCCATGTTGACTTTTTGTGATTATGGCATTGCCTTCTCAATGTTCACAGACTCTCTGTTTAATGATCTCCTCTAGAATCTTCCCTGGTATTGATGTCAGACTAACTGGACGATTATTGTTGGGATCCTCTTTTTTCCCCTTTTTGAAGATGGGAACAATGTTTGCCCTCCTCCAGTCTGCTGTGACTTCTCCTGTTCTCCAGGAGTTCTCAAAGATTATTGCCAATGGCTCTGAGATTATATTTGCCAGCTCTTTTAATACTCTTGGATGTAGTTCATCTGGTCCTGGAGATTTAAATTCATTTAGATTAAGAAGGTTTTCCTGTCAAGGATGTCAAGGATGAGAGGAATATACATTGGTAACTAAACTGAACTGAATCTGTTGTAAGATGAAATGCCTTATTTTAGGACAATCTTTCCCACCCTAATGATTTCCAGATGTTTGAATTCCCATCATCCTCAGGGAATATGTATCATGTACTGCTGTACATCTAGTAAGACTCCAGTTGGGGAATGATAATATTAAATCATGTTCACTTAAGGTTGAGGGTGGCAACCTTCTTGCCATCCTCTGTAAATGACCTGCCCCAAACTAATGTTCAAAATAAAAAGTTACATCAACTCATTAAGCAAATCTAAGTACATACTGAGTATTCCTTATCTGGAATTCAAAAATCTGAAATACTCCCAAATTGTCCATATAAGATAGTGACAACTTTGCTTTCTGATGGTTCAATATATACAAACTTTGTCAGATCTAAATATTTCTACCACTGACACAGAGTGGTCTTCTCTTTGGTCTCCCCCCCACCATGAAATCATGGTCTGACTCACAAGAGAGAACTTACTAAGGAAATTTTCAGACAGCGTTTTAGAGTGCCTACCGCGGGGTGAGCTCCCGGGAGAGGAACGACGCTCTTGCATGGCAGGGGGTCATTTTCGGACGCCACCGTCCCTCTCCTGAAATCATCAGTGTCACTTCCGTGAAGCTTCGGAAGCCGCAGCACCATATTTTAATCATGGGCAACTTCCGTGATTAAAATATGGCTCTGCGGCTTCCGAAGGTTCATGGAAGTGACACTGATGATTTCGGGAGAGGGACGTCGTCGTCCAAAAACGACCCCCTGCTGCGCAAGAGCACCGTTCCTCTCCCGGGAGCTCATCCCACAGTAGGCACTCTAAAACGCTGTCTGAAAATGTCCTAAGACTATATACAAATGATATTTAACCCCCTTACACCTCTCAAGAATGATGAAGACTCTATCACCAAGATGCTGGTGGGAATGCACAGAGCTAGGGTCATATTGTCACATGTGGTATGATTGCCCCCCGATCCAGCATTTCTGGAGGGAAGTTGTCTCACTTATTTCACAAATAACCAAACAACCAGTTAAATGTTGTCTAGCATTGCTATTGCTCAACATCTACTCCTTGCACAACAAGACATAGGGCCTTAATAGCCTTTCTTCTTGCTGTGGCTAGGTTAGAAGTCATGAAGTCTTGGAAAACAGGATTAGTCTCAATAGAAAAGTGGTGGAATAGGATTTGGGCTCAGTGGCTCTCTGAAAAGCTGTCTGAGAAAATGAAATCACAAGAGACACAATCTGAATCTGAATCTAATCAGTTTACTGATAAATGGTTTCTCTTTATTGAGTATGTCAATTCCCACCCAATAAGGATTAAATCCCCAGAGTCCCACAGAAATCTATGGTCTGATATTCTATCTACACCTTTATTTACAGTATCTGTAATATGATGTATTGTCTTTTTCTAATTAATGATTCCCATATTCTGAGTACAGTTTCCTTGTTCGCTGTTTGCTTTTGTTCTGGTGTAAATCTGTAAAACAGAAATTCAATAAACAGTTAATATACATACTTTGTTTCATGCACAACATTATTAAAAATATTATGTGTGATGCGGCAGCTAAAAAGGCCAATGCTATTTTGGGCTGTATCAATAGAAGTATAGTGTCTAGATCAAGGGAAGTAATAGTGCCACTCTATTCTGCCTTGGTCAGACCTCACTTAGAATACTGTGTCCAGTTCTGGGCACCACAATTCAGAAAGGATATTGACAAATTGGAGCGTGTCCAGAGAAGGGCAACTACAATGGTGAAAGGTCTGGAAACGATGCCTTATGAGGAGAGACTTAGGGAGCTGGGTATGTTTAGCCTGGAAAAAAGACGGTTAAGAGGCGATATGATAGCCCTGTTTAAGTATTTGAAGGGATGTCACGCTGAGGATGGAGCAGGCTTGTTTTCTGCTGCTCCAGAGACTGGAACATGGAGCAATGGGTGCAAGCTCCAGGAACAGAGATTCCACCTCAACATGAGGAGGAACTTTTTGACAGTAAGAGCTGTTCGGCAGTGGAACACACTCCCTCGGAGCGTGGTGGGGTCTCCTTCCTTGGAGGTCTTTAAACAGAGGCTGGATGGCCATCTGTCGGGGATGCTTTGATCAAGATTTCCTGCGTGGCAGGGGGGTTGGACTGGATGGCCCTCGTGGTCTCTTCCAACTCTGCAATTCTATGCTTCTATGCTTCTATGATTCTATGTATACAATTACCATCAGGCTATGTGTAGAACATATATATGAAACATAAATGAATTTTGTGTTTAGACTTGCATCACATCTCCAAGCTATCACATTATGTATGTGTGAATATTCCAAAATCTGGAAAAATCCAAAACCCAAAACACTTCTATTCCCAAGTATTTTGGATAAGGGATACTCAATCAGTATTGTGTTGGTAATAAATTTCACAGTTTCTAACACTATCAAATTAATTTTCAATCTAATGTTCTGAGCTCCAAGTTGCTGTCCAGTAGCCATCATTACCAGGAATGCACCAACAATATTTCTTTCTTGGAAAGGCAGGTCCAATAGCAAAATAGACCAACAGTGCTTTACATCTGCTTAAAAGCAGTAGGAGCAATCATCTAGAGTTCTCAGATTTGCTACCCCCAATAATCTGGTTTATTAATTTGGTTAAGTGGCCTGCCTTTTTTATTTATTTCCTGTCTTTTTAACTGTAGTTGATGTTTTTATGGCTTTTTACTGTAGATTATGTAGGGTTTTTTATTTATTAAAATACATTTTGTATAACACCCTGGTCTCTTAACATGAGTGAAGGTATGAAAATATTGTTTAAATACATAAATAATGGGATCCAAAATGTGGAACTCACAGTCCCAAGAGATACCACTTTGTTTTCTTTCTGCATCCTTTAGAAAACATATTTTTTAATAAGCAGGGCTTCTGGGTGTGTTTAAAAAAATTTCGCCAAAAATACATTATAATTTTTTTGTGATAGTTATTTGACCACTTTAGGAGCAGTTTTACAAAAGCAAGATGCTCCCAGCTAAGCTTATACAAAAATAGGTAGGTACTACAGCTTGGGAAAGTTATTTTTTGGACTACAACTCCAAAATATATTCCTCTTTCAAAATCTAGAGAATTTCTTTCTCTTCACTCCTCATCCACAAATGATCAATATTTTCTCACCCCCAATTTGAAACAAAGTTCCCCCACAAAAAATCTGGGATAAGATGGTGTATTTGGACAATGTAGGAGGTATACTATTCTCATCAGCAAATTTGCCTTCAGCATCCAGCATTTATACAAATCTTCCAACTTCAGCCCCACCAAATCCTCTGCTGGTAGTTGTTTTTGGTTCTGTTTTATATAGATAATCAGCCAAGTTCTATGAGCATTGGTCTAGACAGTACCTACATTTCCAAAAGTACCCCCAACACTAGGGCACAGTGGGAAGTTAAAATGATAGCCAGCATCAGCCAAACTTGTTTAGAACATTGGCTATGCTACCTACCACTATCACCACCCAATAATTCTTCCATGGCTCCAACTGAGAGAAGAGGTAGCTGTTTTAGTTCAAGCAAGCTCTAGGTTCTCTAATAGTCTGAGCTAAACAGGAACAATTCCAAAAGCAAAGCCCAGAGGCAGTCCAGGGCCTAACATGAAGAGCATGGGATAGAGAGGGAGGAATTAGAGTCTAGATTTACAAGCATTGTCCCACTATTCCTCCTTGCCTTAGGACATTATCATATCAGCCTCATGTCCTGTAGAAATCATGTTATTAATGGAAATGGGAACATACCAATTGTAAAAAGTTTATAATCACACTGATCTTCATTTGTGCAACTGTGCTCCTCTGGCAACCCTCTGGTGTGATGGATCCCTTTGCTTCAGTTCTAGGATGACAACAGTCACATGACATGAGGGGGGCTGCTTCTCAACCTGTCTCCCCCCTCTCCCCCTTCCCCTTGCTATTCCAAAGGGACCTATTGCATCAGAGGCAGCAGCAGAACAAGAGTGATGTTGGCAGGTATTGATGGGATTTTCCTTTCAATTGAAATGGGTGCAACAGTAACGACTAGAATTCAAAGCAGCAACAGGATAGACATGATGTTGTCTGATAAGTACTGTCCAAATTCATTACTATCCTACTGAAATTTCACTTTGGGAGTCCTGTGTGATAAAGTCCTAAGACTTAGGTTTCTAGGCTTGAACTCCAAGATCCCCCCAAAAATTGTCAGCTGCAGTTAATATTATGCACCCAGAGGTCCAAAAAGGAATTATGTATTTCCTTGGGAGTCTTCTTCTACAAGCAGCAAGTCCTTTTTTGTGTGTTGGCAGTCACCTAGCCTGAGTCTTTAGATGGTGACATTCTCTGATGCTGAGGGCTGGCTTTGTGGATTGCTTGCATTGGTAGGACAAAGTGGCTGTTGGGACCCATTGATCTGTATGATTCTAGATTATTCAGGAAGCTGAGTTTAGCTCTTGGGCTCTAATTGCTAACCATATCTGTCTTATAAACGAAAATTGTTCTAACTGCATAAAAGAAGGTCCTTTGGTTTAACAGTGTTTCATCAGTGCTATTGCAGTGTTGAATGGGTCATTAAAGTTCCTTTCTGCCTTCCAATAAGACATCCAGTGTCTCATTGCAATTTGTCATGGTTTTGGCAAGAGCATCATCCTTCATCAGATGACATCCAGCCATTTCCATGCTTTGAAGGAAGATCAAGACTCTTGGGAGTCATTGCCCATTTGTGGTGCATTATTTAGTCGACTAAGTGTTTGCTATGCAGGTGCAATCAAATACTGAATTATCTAATAATAAGTGGGATCAAATGCAAGAACAAAACTGCACTGATAGTCATTAGTAGGAAGAGCAGGTGCGCTCATAAACAGATAATCAAGGTTTCTTGAAACAGAGCCCAATGAATTAAAAAAAAAATACAAGTCTCTTGGGAAACTTCAGTCTTTGGGAAAACATTATTTTCAGACCCTGCCAAACTAAATCTGAGTGACACAGAAGGAGATCGATTATTGTCAGATTATTGGGGAGCTATCATTAAAAATCTTTGCAGCAACAGAGCAGTAATGTAGCAGTTAGAGTGCTGGACTACGACTCGGAAGACCCAGATTCAAAGCCATACTCAACACCAAGGTTGGTTGGTGACTTTGAGGGTTTTTGTAAGAATGACAGTGGTGGGATGTAAGTAAATGAATTCTAGCCTCATAGAGGTAAGCTGAGATCTAAATATAAAGTGGTAGAGGAGGTGATGGTGGTTAATAATATAATTAGAGAAGTAGAAGACAGAGGGCATAATTTTTTCTCCAGCTGAAATTGTCCTCTGAAGCTGCTATTGGCCTAAATGGAGCTATGATTTCCATCAGGGATGATAGAATCATAGAATTGTAGAGCTGAAGGTCACCCAATTATCATAGCAACAGCACTTAGGACTTCTATTTCTATACAATTTATCAGTGGCAAAGCACGTCCTAAGCAGTTTACAACATGTTAGCTAATAAGCCCCACAAGCTGGTTACTCATTTTACTGACCTATGGAAGGATGGAAGGCTGAGTGAACCTTGGGGCCTTCTAGGATCAAACTTGCAACATCGTGGCTTCAGTACTAGCATTTAACCACAGCACTACCAGGGTTCCCCTGGTCATCTAGTTCAGTCCTCTGGTAATACCAGCTACACCATCCCTGACAGGTGACTCAGCCTCTATTTAAAAACCTATAATGGTAGTCCTTGGAGGGATGAGTTTTCACCATCAGACAGCTCTTATCATCTTCCTAGTGTTCTGTCAAAATCTTATAATTATTTTCTATTCAAATTTCTAATTCAGATTTCTAATTTGAATCCATTGGTATTGGATCTCACACACTGAAAGCAGCAGAAAACAAGTTTGCCCCAGTTTCTACATGACAGCATTACAAATATTTAAAGATGGCTAACCCATTGACTCCTATCTCAATCTCTTCTTTTCCAGCTTAAACATACCCAACTCCCTGTATTACCCCTCCATACCCTTTAATGTGGTGGACATGTTACAGCTTGTCAATAGCTGTCACAAGGTGTCCTGCCTAGAAGCAGACACAGTGCTCCAGGTGAGAGTTGATCAAGAATAGAGACATATTGTTGTGGTGTATGACAAAAGGGTTAACTGTCACCCAATCAGATTGCCAAAAACACAAACGAAGTCTATGCACTTCTTTTGAGGTAAAAAGGAAAAAAGAAGCAATCAATAAATGGACTCTTACATCATATGTAATTTGATCCTCAGTGACATAGGCTTTGCTTTGTATGTCCATTTACTATTAGACATATCAAATTAGGTTTCAGACGTTTATACTATTACCCTAAGAGGTCGAGGCCAAAATCTAGTTAGGGGAATTACTTGCCCAGACAGGAGGCCTGTGAAAGAAAGGTAACTTTGGGGAGCTTTTCAACTATGTATACCAGTACTAACTGTAGAGGAAGCTCCAGTTAGTAAAACAATGTATTTTATTGGAATAACACAAAAAGTAAACTAACATACACAGCACACGTTCTTAAGAACCATACATGCTATAGCAGAGTAAGGCAGAAAGCTTGGATAAAGGGAGAGAGGTCCAGGAAGATAGGGTGATAGTTACCAGTCTCGAAGAGCAGTGAAGATACTCTCACAGGCATCTGACGGTGGCACAGGAGGTCCTGATCTGGGACGTGCTGAGAAAAAGAGTGACTGGGTCCATCTACTGCAGCACACCTTGCTATTGTTCAGGCTCTAATATTTATACCCTATTCTGTGCCTTGCAGGGATGAGTTTAGCAATCACAAAGCTGGGATGGCTCTCCCATTGAATAAACAAAGAAAACCAAAACTCAAATGATTGCTTTATTTGGTGAGAGATAGAACATTGATGTTTTTTTGACAACCTCATAAGATTGGACAGGAGGGGGTGTGAGGAGAGATTTCCATAGCGTGTGAAATAAGGAATAATCACATGATTACTTGATTGAATTATTTCTTGAAATGTCCAAGGCTGGAAGAAAAAAAATAGCACATACCCCTTTAATGACTGGGTTGCTAGCACAAACCCATTATGGGGACTTTCTGCTTAATCCTAAATTGGGCTTTCACACCATTATATTTCTAGAAACCTCTCAGGTCATTGTGACCTCCAACCGACCTCCAGTCTGCCTAAGCCAATATGACCCTGAAAACTGTTCAATATTTTTAGTTATGGAATCTTGTGGGGAAGGCGTAGTAAGGCATGCTAACAATACATCCCATCTTCTTTTCTAAATATAAGGCATACTTCCTGCTAACACCATTGCCAAGCAAAAATGGTTCTTTAGAAGGAAATGACTTATACAATGTGGTTCATCATAAATAGCTACAATTTTGCATTAGGGATACAGAACATAATTCCCTTTAGAATTTTTTTAACTGTAGTTACTTTTTCTACTAAAACTCATAGTACTTATTTAAAATAGTGCTGTGTCAAAATGTGTCCTCAGATTTCTCAAAAGATTTGGGGACTTTTCCTTCACAAAAAGGTTTCTATTGTTTTTCTGGATCATTCTCAGAACAGTTTAAACTGTTTTTATAATTTGTTTTGATAGTGTTTTTGAGCTTGCTTGATCATAGTATTGGCCAAGGGTCCTGTGTTTCTGTACCCCTCCTCCATATCCATCACCTGTCAATTGCTCTATACCATCTCTTCCCAGTCTGAAAAACCCTGCATGAGGTGCTATGTCAAGACACCTCCTCCTGGATTAAAAAAAAAAAAACAAAGAATGAAAATATGGAGAAGCTGAATGTTAAGGGGAAGTAAAATAGAAATATGGAAAAGTTGGATTCTGAGGTTCTGAACACTCATCCTCACCCCTTTGCCATCTCACAAGCAGTGGTTGCACTAGGGTGGTGGAGAGAGGCCAGACCACACCAGGTGACACCATTGGGGTATGTGTGATGCCAGCCTTAGTGATGTCACAGTTCACAACTAATGGAAACATAGAATCATAGAATTGGAAGAAACTACAAGGGGCCATCCAGTCTAACCCCACCATGCAGGCACACAAGAAGCCTGCACACACCCCTCCTCCACAAGTGTCATCGTTGTCATCTTCAGACTTTTTTTTTTGCGAAAAGCTATTTCTTTCAGAGCAAAGTCACTGAGAATGGTAGAAAACACAAAGAACAGAGTTTCAACACAGTGCTAAATTTAAGAAGCTACACATTGACTTTAAACATTACTTAACACCTGGTAAAAGGAATGTAAAATGTAAATTTCCCCTACCCTCAGAAACTCCACTGATCTTTTCAAAACATATTTTGCTTTTTCATAAGCAAAGCAAAAAATTTGTGGTAATTTCTGGTGGCAATATTGTAAGACAATTTCAGGACACCCCCACACACACACACTAATTGACTTTTTAAAAAAGGAAGTCATTTCTAGCAATCACAGCCATTGAACTATAGCAGTTTATGGATATTCTAGATCTAAGTCAGCAATGTCAAATCTATCAGGCTAAGAAATTCTCATATCCCTTTCCAGTTCATTAAATACTGGCTTTTTAATTGAAGTTAAAATATTTATTTGCTTATACCTATTTTGGTATGCTACATTTCATCAGTAATTTCTCCAGTGATTTTTAGTCTGTTTCCTTCCATTATCCCTTACTTAAATGTACTATATCATACAGCTATGGCTATACACCAGATTTCCAGTTGATTTCCCATAATTCTGAATCCAGTTTTGTGCCAGATTGGATGAACACTTACCAAGACCTATGATGTTATATGTCTAACTTCTCTGCCCCTCCCAGGTACAACTGAAACCTCTAACAATACAGGCATCCTTTCTGGGTTTCACACTTTCATTGGGAGGTATTTGGAACTGCACCTTCATTAGAAACTTCCTTAGAAGCAACATTAGAAGCCAGTTGTGCCAGATCTATTGGGCAAGTTAAAATATTTTCTAGTCTAGAGAGGGGCAGTTAATAAATCCTGCCCTAAAGGCTTTTACAGCTAAAATCATTGCTCACATGCTTTATGAAGCAGAAATCTGGGGAGAAGATGCTGTGTCTGACTTGGAAATTTTGGAAAACAAATCCATGCCACAGACCTGGAGAGTTCCCACAGGGGTTCCAGCAGCTCACATTATGGTTGAGTTGGGTCTTTTCTCAACTGCAGCTAGAATTGACCTGTCTCTCTTAAGATTCTGGCACAGATTAAATGAACTCAAGGTACTATTTTGGCACATGAGGCAGAAAATCCCCCACACATTGTCCCTAATCTGACAGTAAATATACAATAATAAAGAAGGAAATAGCTAAAAATGTCCTTCCCTTTCAAGATGCCAAAAAGCTACTGCCACAGGTAGACACAATTTGCCTAATGGTAAAGCCAGTCCTGATAAGAATCATTCCTAAAATGCCTGGGAGTATAAAAAGGGCATCATCTGGTGTTGAACAGAGACAAGTAAGCAAACCACAATATAGCCACCCAATGAACATCTCTAGGGAGGTCTTTCTACAGGTGAGGCACACCATCTAAAAAGCCCTCTTTGTTGTAACCAAACATTTCACTTCATTTTTGGCAAAAAAAAACCTGGAGGAGTGTCTCATAACATAGGTAAAGCTGGAAAGGGATGTTTCCTCAACTATCCCCCACTACAGCCATTTACAGATTGAAAGATTGAAGCCAGCATTGTGAATTGGACCCAGCAGTGGTCTAATAGATAGTGCAAATGACAAAGTGCCTGAAAAATGTAATCATATCAAGTATTCCTCATTGCCAGAGTAGCCATGCTGTTTATGAGACTAGCCGTGAGTTTCCAAAATGTTCTTGAGTGATACCTAAATATACTTGCAGCTGTATATTGCACCAAAATACATTTTAATGTCCTAACTGTAGATAAGCCAACCTAAATATCCCTTTGTCCCTGCTAGCTGGACAAATGGCATGTCTAGACCTGCCAGAAAACCCAGGCTCCCTACCGGCATATTCTGGCCCTGAATCAGTCCTGTTTCCCCCTGTTACCTGCACAAAACGTGATGGAGTCTGCACGGATATGCCAGCCCATACTGGTGGTCACCTCTGCTGCCATCTGCATCATTCTCTGAAGCCAGAAGGAAGCCCACAAAATGTTCTCAAAGCTGGTTACATGCTGCAGGCTTTCTTCCTGGCTTCAGAGAGAGTGATGCAGAGGGCAGTGCAGGTGACTGCAGATATGGGCTGGTGTGCAGGTATGGACTCCTGCATTCCCATGGGGCCCAATTTGTGTGTCGTTTTTTTTAAATGAGGCGGGGTTTCCCAGGTGTTAAAATAAAATGGCTTCACGGGCTTTACTTCATCTTCCCCCGTCTTTGCCCTGGGTGTCATCAGGACTGCCTGGGGATAAAATGGGGCAAAAGCCTAGCATTGTATGAACTGCACGGCTCTAAGGCAGGGGCAAGAAGCAGTAAATTGCCTGTCTAGACAAGCCCACAAAAAGAAATCACGGGGTTTCCCTGCTACACCATAAATAATGTTGTGGATCTAGACAGCTGCATTCTCCATTTCACTTTGTATTATATGCTTTGAACAAGCTCTCCCTATTCACATTAAGAAGGAAATTAACCATTTTAACCCTCCCCTACTCCAGTGCCAGAGTAAATACTGTTGGCATCATGTTTAAAGAGCAAGCTTGTCTTACAGAAGGCTGGATTGTGCTTATTCCTCCTGTTGGACATGAATTTATGCTTTACTTGTTTGAATATATGTGACCAGCATAGAAGAGCAATGATTCAGTATGTGGTAAAATATATCACTTAATGGCTGCACTGTTTGTTAGCTGGAAAGCACAACCAGCCTAAATATGATGAGGGTTTGGTTGTAAATCTTGGCTCAGTAACAGTTGGTGAATGGAGAAAGCTTTGGTTTATATATTTTCATTGCGCTGCTTTCTCTTTTTTGCATGAATCATGGCTAAGTAAAGGCTATAGCTCACAAGACCTAAACTCATGCTCTAAATTTCTTGCAGGAACATTAATTTAAATGACAGGCCATTATGACCTCATCCAAAGATGCCCTAGAGAAGGAAAAAAAAAACACCCATTTTCTTGAAGACCTAATCCCTTCAATATCAAAGAGTTTTTGCTATTCACCCAGAACTATCATATGATGTGGATATTACCAAAAATAACATTGTTGTCACCAAATCTAATTAAGGGTTTGTCTACATGGGCAATATAACCCATACTCATCCTGTATTTATGGCACAGTTGACACATATTTCTGCATATCCAGTAATACAGTACTCTGGGCCCACATATATTCATTTATTTACATGCACGAGAGAACAGAAAAAGCACACACACCAGAGTAGCCCTGGCTGTATGGCCAGAGATAGTATAATGTATATGAAATATTGTCAATCTGTTAGTGTGTAAGGGCATGTAACTTTACCTTGGGCAAGACATACTCTCAGCCTCAGAGGAAGGTAAATCCAAATCCCCTCTCAACAAATCTTATCAAGTAACAACCATGATAGGTTCACTTTAGGATCTCCAGTTCCATAAACTGGAAATGACACGAAGGCACAGAACAGCCACCCTCAAATTACACCACCAAGTTTCAGTGGTAAGCCACCAAAAACAGATTTTAAAAAATAAAAGAAATAAAGAATGCAGCCAACAGATGTGGTTCTATACAGACTAATGGTTTCTTTTTTTTTTTTTTATGAGAACAGGAAGTCCTATGGGACCCACCACTGACACCTAAATATTAACTAGTCATTGATATTATGTGATAAAAGTGGGTCTAGATCAAATTTACTTACAGTGTTGAGTTCTGAATTTTTAAACATGGTCGTTTTGCTAAAGCAATGTTAACGCAGGCAAAAGAAAAGATTACAGACAGAATAAGATGTCTGGAGGGATTGAAAAGATGAATATTTTCCCATAACCACTTTGTTTTATCTGCTTTCATACATTTAAATTTTGTAGTAATTCAACAGTCACTGTTTCCTGCATCTTTGACAAACAAACATCAGTAGATATTTGTTCTGATATGAATATTTTCACAGGTGATGGGTTTTCTTCCTCCCCCCTGCAATGTTATTGTCTGATTTATGTATATCAGCAAAGTCATGCGAAAGTCACAGATTCTTTTTTCTGTCTCGTATTACTTTCTTAACTCAAGCACCATTTTCTGTCCCGTATCTTTGATGTACTGGCTGCTTGATGTGGCTGGCAATATAAATCCATGCTTCACTCTTATTTACATAGACAGAAGTTATGTAGTGACAAGGTCCCTTCAAGGCTTGAATGGTTTGTTAATAACATGTACTAAATAGCATCTGGTATCAATCTTGTCCCACAGACATGCCTGTAGTGATTTAAAGCTTTCATTCTTTGAATTTAAAATCTAATTTTAATGCATTTTTGTCAGCTATCTTTGCAGCTTTTAAACAAGATTCTATCATCTTGATATGCTCCCAAATAAACTGAAATTTAACTAGGGGAAGGAGGAGGTTTAAAGTCATATAATATCACCCACCCATACCTGCCTATATTATACATCTTTATCAAATTTAGGTGTTGAGTTTTTCCCCTCAACCTGTTTATGTTACTCTTTATTCTGAAATATTGGCCCTAGCTTCATTTCACACATACATAACATACTGTTTTGGAAGTGATTCAGATTATCAGATGTGGCAAATGCAGTATTATCACGTCGCAACGAGACTGCAAAAGGGCTTCCCTATCACATGACGTCATGCCCCAGCATTCTGCAAGTGTTCTGCTGCTGTCAAGAGGACATTCTTTTTTTTATTAATGGGCAGAAACTGCCAATTTATCTCTCATAGCTTTGTTTTTGTGGCTTTGCTTGTGTGCCAAAACGTACCCCATTCTGCTGCTATGAGTCCAGCATCAATGGGCAGTCCCCGCCAGAACACTTCCAGGTAAGACCGGGAAAATTAGGTACCATATGTTCTTTTTATGAACCTCCCCATCTTGCTTGCAAGTTTCCAAGTGTGTTTCAGTGCTTGAGTGTTCATTTTCTTTGGCAATTTATGTGCTTTGGGACTTTTAAGCATGCTCACATCTTCTCGTAAGAACTGCCAAAATCTCACTCATGGAAAAATGCAGAAGTAGCAGTGTGAGAAGTTATATTGCTGGATTTCAGAGGGTTCTTTGTCTCGTTATTACAGCAGCATGTGAAAAGAAGTGTCATTATGCCAGGATATTTAAACTGTAAAATATAGTGTCAAAAGAACATTTTTAGGACTTTATCAGACCAGAAAAACATATCATCATAAGGATGCCTAATGATTGCGAAAGGATGGGCATACCAGATGATGTTGTCCTTTCATGATCATGTACTGTAAATGAGGCATAATTTTATTGATGGCCCAAGCCGTGAATAGATCTCCTGTTCCACTTTTCTGCCAGCATTGCCAGTGTTCGAATCCTCATGCCATTGTACTCACATGAATGCAGCATCAATGGGCAAACACTTCTGGGTGAGATCATAATGGCCAGGTAAGGGACACTATTTTTATGAACCCCCACCTGTGTACTTGGGACCTTTAATGTGTGTTTTAGTGCTTTGCTGTACTTTTTGTGTCATTATTTTGTTTTTATGTTTGAATTTCCCCCGCTAGCGTCTTCTCACAATAATTGATGAGATTTCAACCCTGGAAGTACATGGAGCTCTGTTTGTCCTCCTTTACTGCCAGGGAAGCCTCATTGATGCTGGAAAAGGCAGGTCTGTTGGAGGGGGGGAGTTTGCCAGCATAAAAATAATGCAATTTATTCTGGCAAAAGAATGTTAAGAGGGGGGAGTCTGATAAAGACCTGAGACCCTCGTCATATAATCTCCTCAGATTTAAACAACCTGGGCTGAAATTAGCTCACCTTAAAAACAACAATCTTAAAATAATGTTTATTGAATAAGATACCACCTAAGGTAGCAGCCACAGAGTTCAAACTAGCACCAGTGAAGTGATGAGCCAGAAGAGTATCACAGATCCAGAACAGTCCAGAGAACTCCTTTTCACTCAAAAATGTCTGTGGGTGCTCACCGATTATTGACCAAGATTTCACTTTCTGCACCAACCTTCTAAAAGTGATCAAATATTAATTATTACAATGAAATGTTAACTTAAATAAATAAATAATTTTAAATATACTCCACTTAAATGATATTCAAGCCAGTATATTTTGTTAAAATCAAAGCACCACCCAAAGCCAGTTTTCTCATAGTACCATGATGTACTAACTTCCAGGATGGATGGATGGGTTGGGAAACAAACTTTGAAAGACAGAAGATGTGGGATGGAGTACTAATTTATAACCTCTCACACTACAAGGGGAGAGGAGATCCTACTGGAAGCATGTCTTTGGTTCAGGATGACCTAGAAATCAGGGAGAAGAGTGTATTAGAGCATGGTACTTATCCAGATCCCACCTACAACTTTTAAATAAGTACAAGAAATAATCATTATTTATTGTTATTGTTATTATCTTTATTTATTTCTATCCCACTTTTTCCCCAATTCAGGATTCAAATTGGCATACAATAAAAGACATTGTTAAAATCAGCAAAATACAAAAGTTAAAACACAATTAAACAACTGAAAATTTAAAAACAGATAAAACTCTAAAAACACACACATACACAACACTCACATTTACCCCAGCACTGCCACATAGAAATATGGGATAGAAATAAAGATAATACTAATAAGAATAAGAAATCATATGGCAACTACAAAACTAACGACAACAAATACATTCATTAGGATACGTAACAACTACTAAAGTGATATATACCCAGCATACATTTGTAGCAGGGAATAATAATCTTGCAGTGGTGTGCTACATTTAATTTCATTCCCAGCTGTTTTACATGACATTGGCTTCCCTTTTTTTCTAGAGCATTACCAGCCACCCTCGCTTCTGAATATTCCCTCAATTAAGTCTTTATACCTCAATTTTCTTCCATAGTATTCAAGATGATTCTGAGTCCAACTTCTAACCAAGCGTTGACCAGACCCAAACCAGCTTAGCATTAGAAAAGCTGTTGTGCAATAGGTCTTTCAACTATACCTTGAAAACTCTGAAGGCTTTCTTGCTATTCTTTCCTTTAATATTCCACATTCTTTCCCCAGAAACTCCTTTTTGCTTACCACATTTTCCTAGAAATATTCTAAGAAAAGCATAAGAGCAGGGTTGGAGTATAAATACATAGTTCTTTGTTGTATTGATAGAAATGGAGAGCTCCTAAAAGCATCCATTTTGAGCTAAGATCAGTGGGACAAAAAGAGATGATGAATGTAGTCACCAAAACCCAGCAAGCCATATATGACAAAATGTGTTAAATGGTTCTAGTGTGATTGCCAAAGTAAACACACGTACACAACAAACAAAACAAAAACAACCAACCCCCACCAAAAAAACCCCACAATTGGGTATCCCCTAACATAAGGAGGGCAATGACCACATGAGTGACTCATTATCTTTACTATTTTTAATGTATGATTTAGCAAATGAAGATGATAACAACTTTCATGATATCATGGTTTTAAATTATAGAAATCTGTTTAATAGAAAAAGAAAGAGATTTGTTCTTGGTGCACTTGAATTTCAGTATCCTTAACTCAGTGTTGACTTATGGCCAATCTATAGCATTCATTGAAGGCACGGGGGAGCAGGTATTAACTTTCATTTTAATCTAATTCTATACCTTCAAATGAGTTATCTTTCAAAAATCACCCTTCTCAGAATTTCGTAGTCCAAGAAGTAACAGAGAGACAGAAATGTGTAGATTAGGCAAAGTACTTGTGATAATGAGGTGAACTTATAAGGACTGTCTATCTATGTATCTACATAAGACTATGTGATTTTAATATTTAATCATCATAAGTCAAGATGGAAAAGTTTTGTTCTTCTGAGAGATCAGAAAAAATGTGCTAGTGCTTGTAGAAATTAAGAAGGTTTTCTTTCCATTTGGGAGGATATATATCAAGAGACAGTATTTCAAAAGCTTCATCACTGTGGGAGATTAACAGACTTGAGGAAATGTGGCAAAAAATGTGTCCCAAACCATGTCAGAAGAAAATGATGAGAACAGAAAGGGTGACATTATCAGATGTCCACATCCTTGGCCATTCTTGGGGCATAGCACTAGTGCAGATGAGGCTTCACTTTTTTATTCATGGGGCTAAGCTGCCAATAAAAAGGGACACCTTATTCAAGCCTGTGCTACACCCCTGGAATGCTGACGGACATTGTCATCTGATAATGTCACCCATTTCTGTTCTTGTTGCATTCTTCTGACACAGGTTTTAAGGATCTGATAATCTCCTGTATGGTACTAGTGTAGCTTTACTTGTAGTAATATACACAACTAATATCTTAATGTATTATACTTCGGTCTGAAGAACTGTATTCACAACATCTGCTATTAGCAATTTTTGAATGTCACAAATTCACCAGTCTCTGATGTGCTTAATAATGAAGCCAATTTTTCTCTATTTTGGGGGGAGGGTAGCTTTTTTTTTTTTTTTTAGCATAAATATTTCACAGAAAACTCATGTAAGCTAGAACATTTTGGGATAAATTGTGATCTTGTAACCCCTGTAAATCATTGGCTTGGTACAGTGGGTGGGGAAATACTAAAAGTGGGGCTGTTCTTACCAGCTCAGTTCAGAAAAGAGAAGGGTTGCTGGAGAGGATAGGATCTGTCATTGCCAGGAATAAAGGTTAGGCTATTTTCATGCTGAATAAGTTTGCAGGATTTTTTAAGCCTGTGTTTAGGAGGGGACAAAATGGTAAATTCCTTATAGTGGAATTTCTGTTATGCATTTGAGCCTATTCTATTTCTTTTACTTAGGGCTTTACAATTCCCCCCTCCCAAGGTTGTTGGCTATACTACTGAGCAGTATAGTACATGCTGACTAACCATGGAAATAAGGAGACCAGGCACAAAACTTGGGTTGAATAAGGGCCCCTTTAACTATTAATCTATTTAACCTTTAACCCATAACAGGTGCAAGTGGTGGGAGCAACCTACTGTGTGAGCAAATGAAGCAAATGGTCTCCCCTAGACCTCCTCCTCAGCTTTCCCTGGGTGAAAAACCTGACCCCAAGGAGAAGCCCAAAATCTGGGTTGCTCCCTAGCCAGCCCACTAGAAGGCCAATTCTAGGAAACCCCCCCCCGACACCAGTTATAGGACTTAAAGTGATACCTAGGACAACCCAAGGAAAGTTTCCTTCCCCAAACCCAGGTCATATGACCTAAAGAGGCAGACCCAGAGCACTCCCCTTCACCAAAGGGGTCAGAGGTTTTCACCAAATTCTGATTTTCTCTCTTCACTACCAGTCACAAAAAAGGGGAAAGCATATATTTAGCCCCTATCCCCCTATCAAAGGAGACTTGGCTGGCAAGGAATTAATAACTTGTACCATGGCCATGTTGTCACACACAAAAAACTCAGAAGCTTTAACAAACTCATCAACCCATATTCAGGCAGCAACCAGAATAGGGAAAACAACAACAACAACAACAACAACAACACAGGTCTGCCACAAGGCCGGTTTAAACCCAATCACTAGGCCGACAATGGGCACACCAGTGACTCTTAAAACAAATACCAAACCCTGATCCTGCAGCATGAAAGGAACTTGGAGAGCATCCCTAAGTTTCAATTCCTCCCATCAAAGAAAAGAAACTCCATTAAAATTCACAAAGAATTCCTGCCATACCCCAAGATCCTCTTTAATCATTTGGGTGATCCTAATCTTATGATGCAGCTTAATAGTGCCACAAATAGTGTCACAGAGATGTCTAAGAAATGCCTTGTTGGGAACAATTACACAGCAAGCAAAAACTTGATGCCCAATAAGCTCTTATCGTTCCCTGAGTGTAGCTTTCCTCCAGAGGAGAAAGGCTGAAACTCTCTCCATCATATCCTGCAATTTCTCCAAAGACAATCTATAAAGTTGATTAACCATATGAACGTCAATACCCAGAAATAACAGACAATGCATGGGGTCTTCATTTTTTTTCTTGCACAAGAGGAACCCCTAGCTCCTGTACTGGGGGCGGGGGGACAGATTAAAGGTGAGCATACTTCCTTGTCTCAAATTGCCCAATGAACAAAAAATCATTGAGGTAATGTATCACCCCCTTTTGCCCTGTTATAATCCTAATCACCAAGTCCAGAAAATTACTGAACTTCTCAAATGGAGCACATGATACCAAAGACCCCTTAGGAAGGGCCTGGTTTTTGAAAACTTGCCCACAAATGAGAAACCCAGCAGCTCAAAATCATCAGGGTGCACTGGCAAAAGACAAAATACAGACTTAAGGTCATATTTCACAAACCCATCCCCTACACCCTGTTTGAAGAACTTCCTCACTGCCACATTGAATAATGTGTATCTAATGTTACACAGCTCCACACAGATGGCATAATTAACTGATTCACCCTTGAGATAGATCAAATGAATAATCCTGTATTCCCCTTGCACTTTCATTGGCACTACCCAGAGAGGAAACACAATTAAGTTGGAAAGAGAAGGTGAAAGAAAGGAGTCTAGCATCCACCTTTAAGACACCTTCCTCTGAATCGTGTCCCTAACCACATGCTCTAAACCCACAACTGACTGAAAATGTAAGGGTGATGGATTCCTTGAAGCATATTCTGGAACCCCTCATGCAAGCCCTCCCTCAAATAATGCATTGCAACTTGTTCAGAGTATAATTGAAATAAAACAAGTGATCTATGAAAATTAATTGCCCTTTTGGAGGTTGGGAAACGTCCCACACCTTGTTGCCTGTGTGCTGCCCTTATAACCCCCCTGAATGACCCCTTCTTGAATGATCCAAAATGCTCCAAAATGAATGGGCCTTATCTGAAACATATAAGGGCTGTATGCACATGCACCCTGAACCCAAAATTCCCAGCAAAGTAACTTCTGGTGCTGTCCTTGGGAAGTCTGTGGGCAAACTGCTGGACCACTCACTTCTACACTATATGACTACTGTGCGATTGCTTTCCTTGCATTGGCCAACAGGGGCCTGTAGGCCAACCAAGTCTTCACAGATTTCTGTAGGCCCAAGCATGGCCCAACAAAGTTCCACTGGGGTGTATAGGCTGAACAGAGGCCTACTGCCCTAATAGGGAACTAACCTCACTGTAGCCTGTCCAATACAAATTCCAAATGAGACCCACATGCTGAAACTGGGCATGGAAAAAACACTAGCTACTGATGGTACCCACAGCCCAAATGGAGCCCACTCTACTTCCCATGGCTCTACCACAACTCACGATCAAGCTGAAAGCTACCCTGCTACCCATAATCATGCCAAAAACAACCCTGCTAAACAGACCCCCCCATAAGCCAGTTGTCACACTCCAACTATAAGAAACTGGGGGGGGGGAGGGAGTTACAGGCCATAAGGTTTTCACCGCCAAACAACCAACAGCAAACTGCCACAGGTATTTTGATTGCCATTTGCCACTGCTAACAGCCCATCTGAGCCCATCCCATCCACTGCTGATGAAGTCAAGCAAAGAGGGAGAGGAGGGGATGTCGAGAGTTTATATGAGTAAATTCTCTGATTTCCCCACATGCTTCCCATCATGGTGCAAAGTGTCATGAATATTTTTACTGGCCTCTTCCATTGAGGCCAGCAAATCCATCCCCTCAGCTGTAGTGCTGCAATGGCATGGAGCCAGGTTCTACAATCAAGTCTTGCACTGATACCTCACTTGATGCATGGAATTTTGGGGGCACTGGATATGTGTTCAATTTAATATATAATTTGCTGTATCATTGTAACTTAAATTGTGATTGTGCTTGCAATATTCATTTATGATTGGCTCCACAGAACACAGAAGAGGTACAATCTCTCTAACCTTAAGACTACCTGGAGTTCACATTAAAAACAAAAAACAAACAAACAAAACTATTGATTAGATAGACCACATAGTGGCCTAGATATCATGCGGTCATTTGGTCATATCATTTTTTTTTATTTTTTTTTTTTTGGTCTTCTGTGCCTTGAACAAATAATGTTGGGATCTGGCTACTTTAAGCCTGGTTTAATCATTAAACCAAATGTGGTAGAGAATAAATGCATCAGATGTCCTTTAAACATCTTCTCAGCTGAATGTAAACTGAATTTGTTAGGGCTGTGCTGAAGGTAATTGCAATCATGGCAGACTAGGAGATTAATGCCAGTATTTTGAAGGAAAGTTGTGATAATCTTGGATTACAGTATTATTATATTGCATTATCTCAGCTTGGCAGAGCTGTACATGTGAAGTGCTGTGCTCCATATGTATGATGCAAGATTTCAATCATAGTGTTTCAGACAAGAAAAACTGGACACATGTATACAGTTGAAAATGTGCACAATTAGAAATGGATATATTTAGGAAATGAATATATACATGCTTTAGTCAATGGGAAGAAGTCATAGAAGAGAGTACTTTAGGAAAATGCACACAAAAATATGCCAAATTTCTCCACAGGAAGAAAAACAAAATTTTGCAACCTGATACAGAAATGGAATAGGATGTAGAGGCCTGTGTACTTCTGTGTACAATGAAAATACAACTGAGAGATTTTCCCCTCTTTAATTCTAGGGCATACTGCCTTTCAATGTGGTGGTTCCATTTAAATATCATTTCTTATATGCATCATCTGTTAATTTATGAATCCACCTATTTTTAAACTACTTAAAATGGAAATTAATTCCTTGTGGAAATGATTTCATCAGCTGTT
Source organism: Gambelia wislizenii (assembly GCA_030847615.1). NCBI lineage: Eukaryota > Metazoa > Chordata > Lepidosauria > Squamata > Crotaphytidae > Gambelia > Gambelia wislizenii. The sequence continues at coordinate 28,797,695 of JAUMIR010000008.1, read as the reverse complement.
TCAATTCATGAGAAATTACTGGATTATTTTATGGGAATTTCAAGGGCAATGGTAATGATAGGGATATATTTAGGTGAAAGACTTTCACAATCCAAATTCTCTCTCTTGCTCTCTTTCAACATTATCAGACTAGCATTTAAAAATGATGTAATTCCATGAATGAGGAAAGTGGAAACATAGTGGCATTATTACACTTAGGAGATTTTTACACAGGCTATAGATCCCATGGCAGGAACAGAACAGGGTCGGTTCGGGAAAGGTTTTACCTTTCAGACAATGGCAACCCCATTCTGCCCTGCCTCCATCCTGCTCCCGTGCATGTTCTGGAATAATTTATTCACTATTTTTCATTGTGAATAGACTACCCATTCTGTGTCTATCACAGAATCACAGGTGTGGAAACAGGATCCCTGTTCCTGTTCCAAAATGACAGCCACAGAGGGGAGGTCCATTCTGAGCACTTCCTGGCATGATCTGGACATCCAAGTAAGTGGCACCCTTTATTTTACCCTCCCTGTTTTGATTCTGTACTTTAAAGTGTGTCATTGTGCTTGGTGAACTGATTTGATGTTTGCCGGGGTGTGTGTGTTATTTTTTAAATTTACTGCCCAGCTTTTCTGTTGCGAGAATGGCCAGGATTTCAGTTCCCGGTCATAAATGCAGCCTTACAATGGCTGCATTTACAGCTGGCAAGCCAGGGGAGGGGTAGCCCGCTCCTGCTGCAGAATTAAGGTAAGTGTGTGAAAGATTTGCCTTATTCTGTGGCAGGAACGGGAGAGGAGGTAACGGGGCATTTTGGCCCCATATGAAAATCTCCTTATTATCGCACATTGCTGTAATCATGCAAAACAACCACCACGGAATTATTGCACCACTACCACTATCACTTTAAGAAGGGATTCTACTTCCATGATTTAGCATGGGCGAGATTTTGGCTGTTCTTGTAAGAAGAGGAGAGTGTGCTTAAAAATAGTAAACCCCCTTAATTTGCAAAGTAAATGAACAAGCAGTTAAACAAACCTAAAAACATGGAAACCTACCCATAGAGTTCATAAAAAGAGCATCCTGTGTATGGTTTTCCCATTGTCACTCAGATGTTTTCACACTGGCAAGAGGAAGGTGGGAAAGAGGACCACCCATTCATGCTGTAATCTCTCAGTCATAGTGGGACATGTTTTTGCACACTCTTCAATGCCACGAAAAAGCAATATTGTGAGCAATTTTTGCTGTGTCTAATAAAGTCCTCCCTCCCTCTTCCTTTCCCCTCCTCACACACACAGTTCTTCTGAGTTAATCAAATCATGTACAATGATCCTGTATTACAACAAGCTTGTAGAGATCTCAGTTAATTTACTTAGATGCTTGAGGTAGTTGTTGAATTCCAACCCCTTCTTTCCAGAAAAGTTTTTTTTTTTCCTGGTAAAGAGGTGGGAAACTAAGGCCACTATGAATCAGAATGGATCTTACAGGCCAGAACAGTTGATATGTGTTGAAACAGCCTTGTCTTCACTCATATAAAGAAGGCATAGAGAGAGAGAGAGAAAGACAGACAGACAGACAGACAGACAGACATATATGCATCAAAGGGTGAAAAGAAGTCATATTTGCTTTAGCTAATCTTAGAAAGAGCAATAACATCTTTATATCATAAAGCCACCAATGCTGCTTCCTACACAGGCATACGACTCTATCCACTTTCCAGTAAGATGAAGATTCTCTTATCAATCCACTGAGCCTGAAGCAATCTTATAGTGGTTTTTGGACCACCAAGATAAAAAAGCTTAAAAAGGCAAAGAGGCTAAGAACTAAGTGATTGCCATGTGCGCACATAAACACAGTGCTTTCTTAAATAATATACTACCAATCACCCTGCTGGGCTCTGGAAAGCCATCTCTTTGGCACTTGGGTCTCTCCTGTGTCAGCTGTATTTCCTCTGCAGTACTGTTAAAATGTAGAGACTTTCTTATCTAGATCTTGGTGCCATTTTAATAGTTCATGGCTTTCCCAAGAAGAGACACAGAGTTTCTTTGATATGAACATCTTTATATCTGTATTCAGTTTTGGCCAATTAAGACATCTATCAGACCAGCACTAAGGGGAGGAAGCATTAAGAGGGTGAAAGCTCAGAGTGTGATTGTAGCAGGTAATGAAATAAGAGTCTTCAGAGAGCTAAATACATTATTATTTTCCCTAGGTCAAATTTCCCACAGTGAGAACTATAACCAAAATAAAATAAAATACAATAATCAAGTTAAATCCTCACTACTACAGGTATGCCACCCAAAGAAATCAGAATACCAATATTACATTGCTAGGATTACAATGCCTTTACATAAATCTATGTTTTCTACATGGTAGAACCACAACAAAATATTGTATCATTCATCATCATTGCATTTATTATTCTACAACTTCTGTTTTGAGTTTCTGCTTTGATGGGTCTATGGACTGTAATAAACAAGGATGATGTATAGTTCTAGTTACCCCACTTTTAAAAAAAGAACATTTCAAAGCTTGAAAAAGTGCAGAAATGGGCATGAAAAATAATCAGGAGACTAGAGCAAATCCTTTATGATGAAAAATCACAATGTTTTGAGCTTTCTAGTCTGGAGGGGGGGAAAGGCAAACAAGGGACACTAGTGTATAAAATTATGCATCATGAAGAGAAGAAGGTGGACAGTTGTATGTGATATTATGCTAAGATTTACTAGTTAGAAAGCCGAAAATCCCAAAATTCTTTGTTGATTATTGTTTCAATATTTCTCTATTATTTCTCTATATTTTCTACTTTTGCTTTCTGATCATGAGACCTTCTCCAACATCAGGGCAAAAAAATAAATAAAAAAAATAGTTCCTTACCACCTCTTTCTAGTTATAGCCAGGAGAGGGAAAGTCTATTATAGAGACATGGATAAAAGCAGCTCAGCAAGTTGCATCTGCATTTCCTCTGATCCATTTTCTGCGTAAGGGCTTATCTATACGAGGCTATAAAATGTGGATTGATCTCTCTCTCTCTCTCTCTCTCTCTCTCTCTCTCTCTGGCTTTTCTTCACAAATGAAGATTCAGGAAGGACTCATCCCGCATTTTCTGCAAGCGCGCTGATGACTAAAAAGGCCAATCCGAGATAGACAAGTCCGGTTGCAGAAAGCACAGCAGAAGGTTTCCTCGGGTGATGTTACTTGGTTGTGATTCTTTCTGCGTTGGTGTTTCTCTTCAAGACTTGTTTGGCATGAGTTCTCAAATAAGGCTGCAGCATTGTGGACAGTGTGTCTCCATGCCTCCCGATGTGAGGCCAGGCCGGACCATTGTTGGTGATCAATTTGGCTGAGCCTGAGATGTTGTTTCAGGGAGTCCTTATATCGCTTTTTTGGAGCGCCCCTCTTAATGCTGTCCCGTGGCGAGTTCACCGTAGAGTACTATTTTGGGGAGGCGATGGTCCTCCATCCTAGACACATGCCCTGCCCAGCGCAGCTGTGTTCTCAATATCATGGACTCAATGCTGGTGATCCAGCTTGCTCAAGGACAGCAACATTCATCACATAGTCAGTCCAGTGTATATTTAGGATTGTGCGTAAACAGTGCTGATGAAAGCGTTCGAGGAGTCTTAAGTGGTGGCAATAGGTGACCCATGTTTCAGATCCATAAAGGAGAATAGACAGTACAATGGCTCTATAAACACTGATTTTTGTGTTTTGCCTCAGGTGTTTATTACTCCAGTGCCAATTCCCAGCAGCTTTCCTTTGTCTCCACAATCTTTTGGCAAGATTGCAGGCATGCAAAGCTATCCACATTCATTGTTCAAACGGGCATGCCTGTGAATCATGATGGCGGGCACAAGTGAATTACATTTTTATTCCCACAAGTTGCTGCCACCAAACAGTTTTTTTAAAAATGCAAATCCAAGGTGTAGAAGTGTGTTATTTTAGTTGAATAAATAGGGAAAAAAAATTAAAAGGCTGTTTTGTGATCTCAGTTCATGATTGCTACGGAGAAAATCCAACATTCTATGAATCCTATGAGGAGTATTTTCTCCATATAGACAACCCCTAAGAAAGATGTTCTCCAAAATCCATTTCAGACTATAATATTGGCAGCATCCAAGATATCAGCACAACATTGTGACAATAGCTTGATGCCTGTTTAAATATAACCATTTCATATTAAGAAATCATGGGAATTGTAGTTTAATGAGATACTTAGAATTCTCTGCTGGGAAGCTGTAGTGAACTCCTCTAAACATAGTACATTAATACTTAATACAAAGTCCTTAAATCTGAAGTACTTAGGGCCTTAGTATATCACTTAACTACAACCCCCCCCCCCGGACTTCCTAGGATGAAGCCATGACAGTGATTTCAAGCCAATGTAATGGTGCAGTGTTTTACAGAGCTTTAAAAGGGGAACAGACTAATTCATGTCCATGGGTATTATGATGGCCCTCTGCTAACACCAGACTAGGCATTTTGAATTATTACATTTTTAGCAGGTTGATTATTTTTGCCTCTATGTTTGGTTCCATTGTTCTTTAATGTTTTATAATGTTTAATATTGTGGTGTATATTTGCACGAAAGACACTGTGGTATAGGTATTTGAGTGTTGGATTGGACTATGCTAGAGGGTTGAATACCCATTTGCCCATGTCAACCCAATGGGTGGCCTTTAGCAAGTCACACTCTCTCAGCCTGAGAGAAAGGCAACAGAAACCCTTCTTTCAACAAATCTTGCCAAGAAAACTGTATAATAGGTTCACCTTAGGACTGCCATAAGTTGGAAACATCTTGAAGGCACAACAAGAAATATTTGGACATTTGGTGACTCTGTATTTATTCCTTATCAGAATCTAAATGTGATAAGTACTGTTCACAGTCAGTCATCAGTATGTCAGATGCTTGAAACTATTAGATTGAAGATCCAAAAAGATGCATTGGCTGGGGAGGTAGCTAGTCCACTTAACACCCCTTCTATTTCTAATGTGTGCATTTTGCATTGGGAATTGTACTGAAAAAGCTGCTGGTGAATTTACATTGATTCACAGTATGTCTGCACCAAAAGGCAATTTGGTGAAGGATGGCATATAGAAAGAGTTCTGCTCTGTCTGTTCTACATTCTTTGGCATGTCAGTGGATGTGGAAGGACCGTGTTACCAAGGGGATTTAATGAAGAAATGTGATGATAAATTGGCATTCTGCCTTCTCCATATCTTTTCAAGCCATTTTGACTTTTTGGGATTTGCATTTGAAGGATAGTATTAGGTTCTGAGATTCACCTTGATTTGGGAAGTTTACAGTTGTAATATTTTCTTACTGGTGCTCCTACAGCAGCTGCATTTGCAGGGTTGGACAAGCTAGTCTTTAAACAGTTAGGGAGGTGGAAGTCAATTGCTTCTGAGGGCTCATCTACATGGACCAGAACATGTTGGCTTCTTCCCAGCCTATTCTGGCTGTAGATCTGACCTGTTCCTCCCCTGTTACTGGCACAAAATTGGATGGAGTCCAGACTGCCGCACTGCCCCATCACTGCAGCTACTGCCACCACTGATGGCATCCCACTCTCTAAAGCCAGGAAGCTGCCCTGCAGCACATGAACAAGACCCCCTGCATGTGACCAGCATGGTCACGTGCTGTGGGCCTGCTTCTTGGTTTCAGAAGAGTGACAGACTTTTCAGAAGAGTGACATGTTCACATGGGACCTGATCCAATTTTTGCTAGCTGAAGCAGTTTTTCCCATGTATTTTTAAAAGGCAGCTTAATGGGCTTTACCCTGTCTTGGCCCCCTCTTTGGCCTGGGGGTTGTGCAGACTGCCAAGGGGAAAAACAGTGCAATTGCACTGTGGCATCTGGGATAAAGGGCTCCAAAATGGGGGTAAATAGCCTGTGTAGACAAGCCTAAATGTGATATTTTGCTTCAACGGAATTACAGAGATGCTTGCTCGCTTTCACTTTCAACCTGCTCAGCACTAAATCCCTTGTTAAGAAGGGAAAGCAATAGCCATAATTGTTCTTTGTCAATGCAGGTATTACATCAAACCTGTAATACTACAAACTATGTTTTACAAATCCAAATAATAATAACACTTCTTATCACATGCTGCTGTAATCATGAGAAAGAGCTGCCCCAGAATTATTGCAACACAACTGCTAGCACTGTTTACTTCTGCATTTTTGCATGGGTGAGACTTTGGCAGTTCTCACATGAAGATTTAAGCACACTTATAAGTCTAAAAGCACCTAAATTACCAAGCAAAATGAACACACAAGCACTGAAACACACTTAAAAAATTTCCAGAAAAACAGGGAGGTTCATAAAAAGAGCATCCCATACCTAGTTTTAACATTCTCACCTGGAAATGTTCTGACAGAGGACTTTTTCAGATGACTTAAAAGTTGTCCTGAGGAGCCGCAAGAGGCATGAAGCTGTCTCGCTGCAGGGGTCCTTTTTCAGACAATGCTGTCTTCTTCCATTTCACCTCTGTGTTCCATGGAGGGGAAAGGTGGCACTCTTTACTCATGAACGTTTTTTGTGAGTAAAAAGCGGTGCCTTTTCCCTCCATGGAACACAGAGGTGAAATGGAAGAAGACGGCGTTGTCTGAAAAAGGACCCCTGCAGCGAGACAGCTTTGTGCCTCTTGCTGTTCCTCAGGACAACTTTTAAGTCATCTGAAAAAGTCCAGGGACTGTCCATTGATGCTGTAATCATGGTAGCAGAACAGGATATGGTTTTGCACACAAGCAATACTATGGGGGGGGGGAACCCATGGGATATCAATTAGTGCTTTGGTCTTCTAATAAAAAAGAACACTTTTTTCACAGCAGCAGAATGTGAGGAACACAATATCATGCAACTGATGAGCCCTTTCATGGTATCTAGTTGTCGTTATCACACCATATTTGCTGTGTCTGATAATCTCCTAAACTAATATATTTGGTTTGGGAAGGCAAACCACTTATAGGATCTGAACAGTAATGGTACTGTTTGTCTTCCAAGTCTAGTCATCCACATGCCTGTTTAAGGAATTGGCAGGACCAAAAATGTGTTAAAACTTTTCCTCAACCAGCCTTAGAGCTAAGGTATTGTTAATCACTTTGACTTGCTAGAGATGGAAACCTAGACTTCTTGTACAGTGCTAAGTTAGCATGGCTAAGTTATTTATTGTAGAGATTTTGGTAACCAATAAAGTTGTGCCTTTTCAAATCCACCCAGGTCACACTTGTCTTTATTCCCAGTGGGAAAAGAAATCTTTCTTTATGCAAAATTGAACCTAAATTTGTTCAAAGTACCTTCAAATACTTAAAAATGTTTTAGAATCAAATCTGAGCATTAAGGTATTTCCCTATAAATTTAATGCTAAGCCTCTTTCATTCCACAATGAAAAACATTTAACTTCACTGTTTGACATTGAAATGTGTCGGCAATGCCACAGAATCAATGAATGTGCCATTAATCATCACAATACTAAAACAGTTTTGAGATACACTGAGCAAGAAGTTAGAAGTGCATGGCTTTCCCCTTCCCAATAACAAATTCATTTTTACAAACATTTTGCTTGACATGAATGATACAGCCTTTGATTTTTAAATTCTGCTTTCAGTTAGGAACAGAGTCCATAAATAGATATTGATTAACACAGTAAATAATAATGTAGTTGTGATCTTAAGGGGAAAAAAACCCATTTTATTTCCCCTTAAGATCACAACTCATATCTTCCATGTGGATGCCATGGATTTGGTTTGTCCATATTTTAAAAAGAACTAAACTGTCCTGCACCTCCCATAAAAATCTGTAGAAGCAGTTATCTTTTTGTTTTCACAATTTAAAAAATTGCATTAAAATTGTCAGCTCAAAAAGCATTCTAAAATGCATCTATGATACATATTTTACATTAAAATACATACAAACATATGTTTTATGACAGGACAAGTATGAAAAGAATGTGCACACACATTTTAGGGGGAAAACTGCTTACAGAAAAAATATAACATGAACGTATGTACTTCTGTTGTCAGATTGATGTGGCAGAAGAATGAAAGTGTCTTATAATGAATTTATGAAAAACACACATCAAATGAAAACAGACTGATCCATCTATCCTAAGTCTTCCATAATAGCTAAGCAGATGTTCCCAGGAGGTGTACAACAAGGGTAGGTAGCAATATGTAGGTATGTTTGCATGCATCTATATATTACTGTCATTAATATTCCTTCAGCCAAAAAGATCCCCCAGGGTGACCCTCATGTTAGAAGTGCAACAACATTTAGCATTGAAGAGTCAAGAATGCCTCAGAGAAGGCTGTAGTAAAGGGGTTAGAAAGTTTGACTGGCCCAAAGTATTCTCCTTTCTTGTCTACCTATCACCACCCTTCTGTGATGTAAACTGATAGCTTTTAGTGATGTTTTTCCACATCTTCTCACCAGTCTTTTCTCAGCTAGATTACATTAACTCCCTGGGCAACTTTCCCATTTTACAATAGAGTTCCCATAATAAAGCCTTTAGTTAGTTTCTCCAGGCAATTGGTGCCTTTGCTAGATAATCAGGATCTCTAACCACTGCACACAATCTCTATCAAACAAGGTATGTCATAAGACAGAACTAGTCCTCAGGGTTACAGTCTACTCTTTTTTTTTTCTCCCCAGCACTTTGCTTTTGAACACAGAGATTCTATTAAGCCATGATGGGAAATAGTCTTTAATAGAGTTGGAAAGGACCTCAGATAGAGCTGGGGTTTAATAGAGTTGGAAAGGATCCACACAGGGTTTCAGTTCCAGGACTTCCCTATGGATGACAAAGAACACAGATGATCATATCCCATATTATTAAATGACACAGATATGTGCACAGACTCTTCAGCAGATCCACATTCATGTCACTGCCATTTTCAGAATAGGACGTGATGATCTGTGGTCACTTGAAATCACAGATGCAGAGCTTGTGGATCAGGAGGGCCCACTGTATCTTCCAGAGCATGGTGGCTGTGCATTTCCTTAAAGACCTCCCTTAAACTTTTCTTTTAGTTTCTTCTTTTCTTTGTTTGCTTGTTGCCATGGAAAACAAATATTCGGGGTAACTGTACTGGCCATGCAGCAAAATACAAAATTTATGCAGAAGAAAAATGGTGATGATGTTAGAGCCAGAGGCCTACATTCTGTCAGATGTTGTCAGTTAAGATGGTATTGAGGAATTTCAATGCAGGCAGAGGCCACTCAACTTATTGGCCTTCTGAGGACTAGGGAGAAAGAGCAATAAAAAAAGATAAGTAACTTTTCATGAGATCCAGCTGTCACTATCCTATGTGAAGCTAACTGCTCCTTCCCTAGGCAGAGAACATTGAATTTCCCATGGAGTTTCTGTACTGTTACATTTGGAAAAACTCAAAACTCAACAACCCAGCTGAAGAGGTCGAGGGTCAGATGAAGCCATGGAACAGGTTTTTCCCCCAGGAAGTCCTAAAGAGCTGCAGGTTCTGGCTGTGGTAGGAAATAGATACAACCTGCTGGAATAAGGTCCCAAGGGACTAGGTCAATTGCATAGTCATATGGTGGGTTTGGGTGAGCCAGTCAGCTTCCCTTTTACCAAATGCATCTGCAAAGTCCTGACATTTGGTTGACAATGTGACAGTCTGGCTCCGAGGCATGAGCAGCATGCATCCATTCTGAACAGCAATGCTCCTGGAAAAACAGTTCTTGCCTGGACCAAGAGATCATGCCAGGTGAGCCACGGCATCCCCAAGACCAAGGGAAAGTGAGGTACTCTTGCTAAATGGAACTAGATCTGCTCAGTATGACCCTGGATTTCAAGCATCAATATAGCAGTTTGATGGGTCACTAGGCCAGAGCACAGTAGACAACTATCAATGGTCTGCATAGGATGAGGGTCCTGCAAATGATGTGGGGGTTTGGTGGCAAAGTCAACATCCATGAAGTTATTGGATGCCCACAATAGCTCCCATCTATAAGACCTGTCCCTTGACAGCCCATAAAGTAGCAGCTAACAGCAGGGGTTCTCAAGAGGGTTCACCTGTTGTGCAGGGTTCAACTAGACTTTGCTGTCCCAGGCAAGGAGTCCATTTAGGTCTGGGATGACCCATTCCCTGGTGATGTAGGGCACTCTTTTTTTTTTTTTTTTTTTTTGTCCACAAAATGGCCAGAGGTGTTATAAAATAGGCACAATCCTGACTGTCTCCAATATTCTTTCTCCTCCAATGGAAGCTGAGGTCAAGCCCCACTCAACTGCATGGGCTCCACAGTTGCATTGGGCACAAATGGTACTGGTCATACTGATGAAGAGGCAAGGACACTGGAGATAGGTAGAGCTCTGGACATTGGTGCACAGCAAGTCTGGTGGTGGGTTTCCACCCACCCATTGATCTGAAAGCATTCTTCAATCAATTTCCACAGGGAAGCAGGGGAGGTCAATTTGGGCCAGCTCATCCAAGGTATCATTAGCCAGATCATCTTTATACTGGTCCCGTAGTGCCATGGCATTCCAGGCCAAGTCCTGAGCCATCATCATCATCATCATCTATATCCCACCTTTCTCCTGCCAGTGGGAAACAAGGCAGCTAACAACATTTTTAAAACAATCCAAGTTGAAAACAATACAAAAGTAAAAATTACATTATAAACATAAAATTTTAAAAAAGAATCAAACAACTTATAGGTTAAAAACATTGAACAGTATGAATATTCAAATACACTAAAACCCATATAAAGATCCTTCACAATCTTAAAAACCACACCCTTACAAGCCCAGCCCTTATCAGTTAATAAAAACCTGACAGCATAAAAATGTTTTCACATGCTGCCAGAAGGAGAGCAAGGAGGGGGTCATTCTGGCCTCTCTAGGGAGGGACTGGAAGTCAGTAATATAAGTGGCAACAGGCCCCTTCCCTTGATGGATGTATCAGTCGGCAATTTTGGCTTGCACAAGGTCCTTTCATGTCCCTCTCATTTTCCTCAGAAAGTCAGCAATTTGTCTCAGGAGAGGACTTGGCTGCAGGAGAAAGGGGGTGGCTTTTGCAGCTGGACCAGTAAGCAGGCTATTTTTAAATACCAATTTTACCTGGTCAGTAGGGAAGTCCTCCGGATGGACATGCATGTACAGCTGACAATGAGCCCCCAAAGCCTCGAACTGATCTGGGGAGACATTAGATTTATCTGCTGAAGTTATGGGGTGCTTGCACCAAGGAGGCTGTGGTGGATGCAGTGTCTACTGCTGGTTAATTTGTGACTGCAGATTGGCCACAACTGTGGTAAGCGGATTTGTTAGCTCAGCCAGAGCCTGGTTCTGGTGGAGCAGTGCCTCCATGCTCCCCACATAGTGGGTTTTTGTTTTTGTTTTTGTTTTTGCAATCTGTCCTATGCTGCAATCAGCAAGTGACCCAGGAGTCAGGTGACTGGCGTGCAAGAGCTGTTGGGCAGTTAATCCAGTCCAGGTCATCACAGGTTATCCAGCAGAATGAAGGGAGAAACAAGAGTCTGTGTGTCAGCTGGTCCAGGTTACAGCAAGTCAGTAGTCTAGATAAATGAAACCAGCAAGGAGTAAAACAGAGTCATCAGTCATAGCTGGTCAAAGGTCAAGAAACCCCTGACTCTGAAGAGTACTACCAGTTACCAAGACAAAACAGTTGCATGCAACAAAGACACTAGGGAGCTGCTAGGAGATTTATAGGCAGCTATCTCAAGACACCAGGTTCTTAGTGAGTCAATGTCTCCTATTTAACAGCTTTAGGGATCATTCCTTGGACTTGAAGAAGCCATACATTCCAGGATATCTGACTTCTCTGTCTATGAATCTTCCAAATATTTGTTAGAAAGATTACATTACAAATGCATAGACTCAATCAAGGAACCCATGGCCCTGCATCTGCAAGACCTGAGAAAGTTTTTCTTTTTTTAAATGATAGGGTAACTTGATGATCTCTCATTCATTGGTTCACCATAAGTTGAAATCAACTTGAGGGCAGTTAACAACAAAGGAGAAGCTATTATGTGTTTTTCTTAGCAAGATTTGTTCAGAGGGTTTTTTTTCCTTTGCCTTCCTCTGTGGCTGAGAGCATGTGATTTGCCCAAGGTCATTCAGTGGGTTTTTGTGGCTGAGTGGGATCAAATGCTGGTCTCCAGTCCAGAGTCATAGGCCAGTGCTCAAACCACTACACCACACTGGCTCTAGGCCCTAAGAATATTCCTTTGGCAGTGCTCCCTCTATTGTATGGAGTGATGGGCAGCGTGTTGGTTTCATGAACATCTGGAACTCCCAGAGAAAGTTAGTGCTCAGATCATACTGGTAAAAGCAAAACAGAGAAGACTCTTGCCAATTTTCCAAGCTGTGTAGAAGCTAACAATAACACAGTGAATCCTTTTTGCAGCTCTGGATTAGAAAATGAAAGTGGATTTTAAAACTATCTCAAGTCTTTGAAGGGATGCTCAGCATCTATGAAATGAACCGATTGGAGAAGTTTTAAAGGGATTATACCAGTGATTACACTGAAATCACTTTGCCACTTAGAGGCTGACTTGTAATATCTCGGAGGTTAAAGAAAAGGCACTAGAAAGATAGAAAGTTGTTACAGCACTGAAGGGCAGAGGGGTTTTTTTCAGCATGAAGAAGTAAAAGTTGGGATGTCTATGAAGTTTGGAATCACATAGTTTGATGAAGTGGAGAAGTCTACAATGGAATGTAAAATTCATCAGGTTCTTTCTTTTTTTAAAAATAGTAATATCTAAATTAAAAAATAGTAATATCTGTGATTTCTGGTATCTCAGAGAACCATAGTTTACAAATAATAAGACTATGATTTAAAAAAACTAATTGTAACTTTCTATAAAAATATGCTTTATTAAAAGAAAGGAGATTTTCAGACCTGCCAAAATGCCGGTTTGCCGCGCAAGCAGCCTCCCGAAACTGCTGCGCGGCAAGGGTCTACTTCGGACGACGCTGTGCCTCTCGCGAAACCATCCGTGTCACTTCCGTGAAGCTTGGGACGGCTCAGCGCCATATCTCCGTGATTGAAATATGGCGCTGAGCCGTCCCAAGCTTCACGGAAGTGACACGGACGGTTTCGCAAGAGGCACAGCGTCGTCCGAAGTAGACCCTTGCCGCGCAGCAGTTTCGGGAGGCTGCTCGCGCGGCAAAACGGCATTTCGGCAGGTCTGAAAGTCTCCTAAGACCAATTCAGTTTAACCAGCTTTATTTGTGCAGTCAAATTCACATTGATTTATAGTTACCCATGAATTAAGAGTCTGCCAAGAGACCTTGATATAAACAGCCCTGCTCAAGTCTTGCAAACTCAAGGCCATGGTTTCCTTCACTGAATTTATCCACCTGTTATGTGCTGTTCATTTTTTCTTACTTTGTTCAACTTTACCAAACATTATTGGACTTTTTTTTAATGAGTAATGTATTCTCATGATATGTCAGAATATAACAGAATATGACATTTTGGCTCTTGGTGAGCTTGCTTTGCATTCACACACCCCCTTTTATTGGGGGGGGGTCTCTTTGGCAATTCATGGTATCTGTAGAACTCTCTTCCAGCATTGCATGTCAACAAAACTGTTATTTTTCCCCACATCAGCTTTCTTCACTGTCCAGTTTTCACATCCATATAAAGTAATCAGAAATATTATGAAATGGCTGATCCTGACTTTGGTATTCAATGATATATCTATACACAAGAGAATATTATCTAGTTACTACATAGATGCCCTTAGAAGTCAACCGTGCCAGCACAGTTGTCTATGGTATGGCAAGGTTAAAATAAATAAGGAATTTAAAAATCATATTCTAAGAAAATCATTATTTAAAATTTGGCAGAAATATAAAGACAGATTATGTCCCAAAATACCAGGATGGCTTTCACCCCAGGAAGCATTTTGCAGATGAGAATTAAGAGACTATAGTTGGTTGACGTATATAACTTATTGGTGGGGGGAGCAGGAATGTGGAATATTAAAGACTGACATGATTTAAAGAAAGAAGGACTTCAAAACTAGTATCAAGTGAGGGCAAGAATAAAACTACAATTTGAAGAGGAAACATGAGAATTTGAAAAACTGATAAGGCCAGATAACAAACATTAGATCAGTAGTCTATATAAATTAATATTAAGATTTAACACTGAAGAAGAACAAGTTAAGCATTGTATGGTTAGTTAGTCATCAGAGATAGGACATAGTATACAAATGGTTCAATGGGAGGATATTTGGCTGAAAGGATTAAAATTCACCTGTTGTTATTAACTTAAAGATTTGTTTTTTTCAAAATGATGTACAGGTGGTACATGACTCTGGTTAAATTATCTAAAATGAACAAAAATACCCCAAATATATTCTGGAGATGTGAAGAGCAGACAGCAACATTCTTCCATAGAAGAAATGTGGAAAAATGAGAAAATACTGGTATAAAATAAACAAAGAAATAAAAAAGTAGGCTTTGAGACCAGAACTATATCTTTTGAATATGATAAAGTTAGAAAATAGAAAAAGGACATAGGAAGTTATTATCTTATTTAATAATGGCTGCATGTGTGATTTTGGTAAGAATGTGGAAATCTAAAGAAACTCCAACAATTATGAAATGGAGGAAGAAAACAATGGAATTGGCACAACTAGATAAACTGACAAACATAGTAAGAAGAAATCCAGTATAATAATTTTGAAAAACATGGATGCTGTTCACCGATTATATTAGACAAAAAGTGGGGAGATCAGTACATTTTGGTTTTATAGGTAGATAAACAAATTAAATTGTATACATTTATATTTATATATCTATCCATTGATAATTGATTTAATTACTTAGATATTTATCTATATATTAAAGTATAGATATATTTGTTTTATTATTATTTAATTTATTATGATAGTTTTAAACTCTATTTAAATTGGATAGAAAATAAGTTGACTGTGGAAGGAATGTTGTTTGTTACTAAGTGGTTTTTAGCTATATTGAGAAAAAAAAATATCATTTAAGGGAGGTGGAAATATTTCAAAAATGTACAGAAAAGGAAGAGAATAAGTGGGAAATCTTTTTAATGATGTCATTCTTTTTGTCTAGTTTGTTTTGTTTTCAAGATGGGGGAAGGAGAGGGAGGGGTAGGGGATATTGTATCTATTTTATTTTATATGTTGGGTCTTTATGTGTATATAATTCAGCATGATTAAACAGGTAAAAATCTTTTTGGGGGCTGACTACTTAGAGTGATAAGACTTTTTATGTGCTTTTTTAATGGATATCCTTTCAAGTTTTTTTAAAAAAATTACTAATAGTTTAATTATAATGGGCTTATGTATAAGGAGAAAATACTCCTCATAGGATTTGAGGAGAATACCTTTTGTCCCAATGGGATATCACATCATTTCACCATATTTGGAATGCAGGGGGGGGGGACTCCAAATACTCAGCAGGAAAAGCCTTTGTGGCTTTTTCTGTTTTTTTTTTTTTTTTAAACTCCAAAGGAAATGTGCAGTCCTGCTCATTGAGAAAACTGATTCGTTTTGCTGCACATTCCTAGTAAGAGCAGAATTGGAAAGCTGATTGGTTGGACATGTGTAGGGGGAAGAGCTTGCTGCCCAGAACCACCATGTTGCATTTTCTCCATAGCAATTGTGCACTAAGGCAATTAAACACACACACACACACACACACACACACACACCTTTATTAAAGTGGAAGATTGCACTTCTGCACCATGGATATGTGTTTAAAAAACAAAACAAGAACAAACCACTGTTTGATGGTGACAACTGGTGACAATAAAAACATGAGTAATTCTCACACACACACACAATTTTTATTTTCAGGCATGCGCATGTAAACTACAAACACCTATGGCTTTGCATGCCTGCAATTTTGAAAAACAAACAAACATGGAGACAAATGAAAGCTGCTGCGAATTGGTGTTAGAGCACGTATGTCCACATTTTATTGCCTCATATAGACAAGCCCAATTTGATGTAAAGCTTTTAGCTGTACAGGTTGAGTATTCGAAATGCTTTAGACCAAAAGTATTTGGAATTTTAGATTTTTATTTTATTTTATTTTGGAATATGTTCATATGCATAATGGATCTGTGAAATGGCAGGAATCTAAATGTAGTGCTTAGCACAAATCCATGCCTCCAACCATTTTTCAGATCTTTGCATGCACATATCATTTGCTCATTGCCTGTGTTGTGCAAGAGATACAAGGCTGGAAAGAGACTGAGCATCTGAAAGATTGAAGATATAAGGGACCTGATATTTTGGGGTGGGGGGATTACATTTCTGTACAGGAGGTCTTTGGGGAGCTCACCAGCTGCCTGCTTCTGCCTTGCAAATGAAAAAGCAGGTGCACTGTAGCCACCACCTTGAAGGTGAACGTGGATGGCTTGTGGGTTCCCTGGAGGCAGGGAGCCCAAAGAATGCGCACCTGGTGGATAGGGCTTGCCGCTATCGCCGCTGTGGCCCTACAGCATGTTATAAATAAGGAATTTCTTTTTTAAAAAAATATTTTTATTTTGAAAATTTCATACATAAATACATATAGTATTATAAAAATAATAAACAAACAATACAAATAACAAAGTAACAAACAGACCCATTACAAACACATATATAACATACTTTTTCACATCCATCTTGACAAATAAATACTGTTTTGCTTCCTTTGATTCCTTTTATTCCTTCTTCTTCAAGTGTATTATTTCATGTTTCTTCTCATCCCCTCTCCAAGTTATGTTTATATAGTTTCTGTTTCCTTTTCTTGAATGTCTCTATTATTTGTTATCCTATATTTATCGTTGCATTTTCTCCCCCTATTTCTTTCCATAGGGGTATCAAAATCTTCCAAACCTCGCAGTCTTTTAATGTTTTATTCTCATCCAAGATTATTGTCAATTTGTCCATTTCATACATCTCGAAGAGTTTGTATGTCCACTCTTCCATTTGTGGGGCTTTTGCATTTTTCCAGTTTTTTGCAATTATTCTAGCCGCTGTTATCATGTATAATATAATCTTTCTATATATTTTTAGATCTTGTTTGTTTATACCTTCTAATATATTTAACAAATATATCTCTGGCTTGCATATATAATTCACCTTCAGATATTTACAGATTCTCTTATGAATTCCTTTCCAAAACCTCCTAGCATATTTGCAGTTCCACCAGACATGAAAGTATATGCCCACTGCTTTACCGCATTTCCAGCAAATGTTTGATGGTTTTTTGTATATCTTTGCTATTTTAACTGGTGTAAGGTACCATCTGAAAATTGATTTGTAGAAGTTATCCTTTAGATCAATGCTTTTTGTAAATACGTTGTTTTTTGACCATGCTGTCTCCCAATCTTCTAATGATATTTGGTTTTTACAGTCTTGGGCTCATGCGATCATGTATGCTTTTACTGTCTCTTGCTCTAGATTCAATTTCAAAATTTCTTTATACATTTTTGACATAAATTTTCCTTTCTTTTCCCATATTATTTTATCCACTTCATTCATTTCATCTTCTATTCCCTCCGAGGTTATATCCCTCTTAAATTTTTCTGTTATCTGTCTATGGAGGAATCAGTGGCAATGAATATTCTCTTTCTTCAACTCTTCTTCTGATTTCATTTTATATGTTCCTCTTTCTTTAAGATCTCTCTATACCTTAACCAATTATCTTTCACCAAGTTTTCTTTTTTTATGGAATGCTTCGTGGGTTGATATCCAGACTGGTATCTTCCAATATAATTTTTCTTTATATTTTAACCATATTTTTAATAAAGCACATCTAATGAAGTGATGGGTGAATTCTTTATGTACCTTAGTCTTTTTATACCAAATATAGGCATACCACCCAAAATGCAGATTAAAGCCCTCAGAGTGGTTTTCTACCAGGGAGAAGTACAAAAGATAATCTGAGAACATTACTAAACATGATAGAATACTATGAAAAACACAATGAACAAAAACTAGCAATGATATTTATGGACGCCAAAAAGGCGTTCGATAACGTGAACTGGGAATTTATGAATATGGTACTAGGAGAAATGGGAATTGGGAACAACTATCTAGAGTGGATCAGGAAGATCTATAAAAAACAAGAAGCTCATATAATAATCAACGGGGAAAAATCCAAAATATGTCCAATAAAAAGAGGTACTCGTCAGGGCTGTCCTTTATCTCCTCTACTGTTTATCATAGTATTGGAGATTTTAAACAGGAAAATCAGACTAAGCCAACAAATAAGAGGGATTAAAATTCAGGAATACCATTACAAATATAAAGCGTTCTCCGATGACATAGTGTATTTCTTAGAAAATCCAACAAAAAACATTGAATTATTAATAAAGACAATAGAGGAGTATGGACAAATGGCTGCAATAAAGATAAACAGGGACGAAATCATGATAATTACAAAAAATATAAGTAAAGGGGAGGAACTGCAATTAGAGAAAATCACGGGATTCAAAGTGGAAAAGAAGACAAGATACCTAGGGATAAATATTACCAACAAAAATATAGATATATATGAAACCAACTATATCAAAAAATGGAAGAAAATAAGGGAGGAGTTAAAAAGATGGAGCAAACTAAATTTATCATGGATGGGAAGAATGGCAGTAGTAAAAATGATGGTGCTCCCCAATTATTATACTTATTTCAAAATATCCCAATACTTTATAATGAGAATTTCTTCAAAATGGCAAACAAAGATATATTTGGATTAATATGGGCTAACAAAAACCCTCAGATTAGGAGAAATTTACTATATGAAAGGGGAGGACTAGGCTTCCCAGACATTAAAAGTTATTATGAAGCATGCTGCTTCCTATGGTTTAAAGAATGGATATGGTTAGAAGATAAAAGAATGTTACAGTTAGAGGGCTTTAATAAATAAGGGATTTCAGCATCCATGCATTTTGGGACCCTCACAGGTTCCTGGAACCAAATCCCTGGAGATACAGTTTTGGATTTTGAAGCATTTCAGAATTCAGATTTTCAGATAAGGGATACTCAAGCTGTATCTGCTTGGCAAAAAATCCTTTACTCCCTGAATACTTCTTTAAGATATGTCCCAAGGAGGATTTTCCATATCACCCTGAATCTCATTTATCCATTAAACTATGTGAATATTCTGTTGTGTACCTTTCCCTTCATGTTTTCTGCTACAAAATAGTGAGTGTGACTGACATAAGAGGGATTTGAAGCCTTGGTTATAGGGATGCTTGGGACTGTCATTATTGGGGCAGATGGATGGTGTCCAAGTTGTGTTCTGCATAGAATCATAGAGTTGGAAGAGATCACAAGGGCCATTCAGTCCAACCCCTGCTGTGCAGAGCATACAATCAAATCATTCCCAACAGATGGCCATCCAGCCTCTGTTTAAAGACCTCCAAAGAAGGAGACTCCACCACACTATGAGGCAGTGTATTCCACTTCCGAAAAGCTCTGTCAGGAAGTTCTTCCTAATGTTTAGGTGGAATCTCTTTTTCCTGTACAGTAGTTTGAACCCATTGCTCTGTGTCCTAGTCTCTTGCATGTGTTCCTAACCCTTACTTTCAGAAAGTTCTTCCTAATATTCAGGTGGAATCTCTTTTCCTTTAGTTTGAACCCATGGCTCCGTGTCCTAGTCACTAGAGCAGCAGAAAACAAGCTTGCTCCACCCTCAGTATGGCATCCCTTCAAATATTTAAGCATGGCTATCATGTCCCCTCTTAACCTTCTCTTCTCCAGACTAAACATACCCAGTTCCCTAAGCTGCTCCTCACAGGACATGGCTTCCAGACCTCCCACATTCCAGCTTCTCAGTATCTTCTCAATGTTGTGATTTGGGAGAATGTGTAGGGTGGTGGTGTCTTCCTTGCCATGTACTCATTGTGGGTAAATAGCATGCACCCCTGACTGGTACAGGCTCTGATTGGTTGGGCACTGACATAGTTGTGGGTGCGGCTTCCATTTCCCCCCACCTATTTTACTTTTCTAGTTATGTTTTTCCATCCTCCTCTCTCATTAGATGCAGCACATGTTAGCTACAGCAGCCTTTTCTCTGGAGGGGCAGCAATATAGCTGTCGCCAAGACTAATGCAAATGCAATATCGTTCTGATAGTCACAGCAAGGCTTACCCCTCTCCCTACAGAATGTTTAAATTCTTTTGGCTTTCCTTGAGATTCATTGGCTGTTTCCTCTGAGGAAGAGAAAAAACACTTGCTTTGAATTTCAGTCAGTTGAAATTTTGTTGCCAAATATAATGCAGAGGAACAGTCAGAGGGCATGTGTATAGAAAGAGCATTGCACACAGAGTCGGAGAAATAATGAGACCACACACACAGTTTTGGGGTGAAATAAAATGGAATCTTTATTTATCACCCTACTTATTTAATCCCTTAAATCTTTAGCGGGGGGAGGCAACCTAGTGAGTGAGCAGCTGGGGCGGATCGTCCCTTCTGGACTTATGCCCCCAGCTTCTCCGGGCGAACACCTGAGCCCTGCTGAGTAACCCCAGGACTTGGGGTTGCTCACCAGCCGGTCTGTGTCTGGAAGGTCAACCCGAAAGTCCCTCACACAATCCATACAGATTAAGGTGAGGGGATTATCCTTCAGGCCAACCCCAAGGTAGGTCTCCTTCTGTTCTCCCAGATCGTACAATCTAAGGACACCCTTCCAGAGACCGTCCCTTCGCCGAAATCGGTGCCATAGGTGTACATCATAATCTACGCCTCCCCCTATCCCCACCATAGATAAGGGGCAAGTGTCTACTTTGTCTCTTAATCCCCCACCAGCTTGTCCAATAGGTCCCTCAACCCCCACTGAAGATCCCCTAGAAATAGTAAATTACCAGCGTCCGAGAGATGCATGCCGTAGAGCTTAGGCCTCTCAAACAGAATCTCAGGATGTGCAAGATAATGACCTCCCTTTGAAAGTAAAAACTTCCCCATCTGCCTGTTGACCTTACGTCTGGCCCTGTCAATCAAGCGGAGATCCCCTTCCCCCCACCAGATCTGTCTGGGCAATATGGCCGACCACGTGATGATGACAGCAGGCCATCTAGACCTGATCACCTCCAAATCATGTGACGCTTGGTTTACCAAAGCCTTGCCTTTTAAAAGGCCAAGATCATTCCCCCCCAAGGTGCAAAACCAAAACGTCAGGCGGAGGCCCAACACGCTCAGTAAACAACAATGGCATGAGCCCATGCCATTGCAATCCCCGCTTCCCCAACAACTCGATAACCCCCATGTCTCCCAGGCCAAGGTGAGGTCCAAAATAACTTAATCGGGCCTGTCGGGCCACCCACTAGACCATACTGTGGCTGCAGATCAGAACCCGCCGTGTCACCGGCTGTGGTCTGGGACCTGGAGGACAAAAGGGGAAGAAAGACAGTTAGTAAGGCAAAGGACGGACATATCTCTGGTATGAGGCAGACCTCCCTTGCCCAATCCTCTGGATGGCATTAGGCGACAGGCCCATAGCCACAGCAGTGGAGGCGGCCCCTATCCAGAAGGAATGCATCCCAAACTTGACCCCAGTGAGGCCGAATTGGTCTAGTGCCTTAGCCGTCACCTTCCAAAACTGGTACCTAGTTAGGGGGGAAGAATCAGCATGAATAAACAGCGCACCTGGGAGTTCACCCCAAACTCAAAGATATTCTTGCAATGCAAAAACCGGACATATGGCGGTATCACTGCAGCGTTGTAGCTGTACAGTTTTACCACGCCCCAACTGGTCAGTCTTCGAAAAACGAAGCCTAAAACTAATCCGCCCCTCTGTAACATGTATGTCCCTTAATTCCAACGCCTTACCTGAGGTGTCAGCCTTAGAAGATACCACTAGTCCGCTAACACGCAATGCGCCAAAAAAGGCCAGCAAGGAAGCGGCGTGGAAAAGCAGTACCTCATAAGGAGAAAAGCAAATCCCTATCCAGGCATGGCACAATCCTTTCAGGATGCGTGGTGAAAGAGGAACTCGAGAGTCCCTCTTTCGGCCTCGCTCTTGGGCCCATCCTTCCAACATCTTCCGAATACGGAAATCACCAGTATTATCAGGGGCCCCCTGAACTTTCATCCAAAATGCTAAAACCGAGAGTTTGCTCCTAATTGACTGTGGAGCCAAGCCTCGTTTATGAAGATGCACACAAAATTTCAGCAGATGTGCCACTGGTACCTCAGCTCAGAAATGAAGACCAAACTGATCCCTAAATTGATAAAATTCACTAACAGCCCTGGCATATCCCTTTTGTGTGCTTGAAGCTACTGACATACTTAAGGTCCTCCAAATTTCGGATTCCCAATCTGCCATAACTCCTCCGGCATCCTGTCGCCCTCGGGCTCTGTGTCTGGGGCAAGCTCTCTGAAGCGCTGCATCTGCATGCGGGAAAGAGCATCAGCAATCTCATTGTTAATGCCCGCCACATGCCGTGCAACAAATAAAATATTGTATTTAAGGCACTACAATGTGAACCGCCAAACCAGACACATGACCCGAGGGGACCTGGATGTGAGAGAGTTTATTACCTGGACCGTTGCTGAATTGTTGCACCAAAAATGTACTGACGAATTCGCCACTTCTCATGCCCAGATAAACACAGCCACCAAAATTGGGAAAAATTCCAAAAAGGTAAGATCCAGGGTGACGTCTGTTCCACACCATTTGGTGGGCTATGTATTGGCGCACCACCGGCCACCAAAATAAACACCAAAACCAACAGAGCCAGCGGCATCTGATGCAATTTGCAATGCCCCCTGGAGCTTCCATTCCTGACGCCAGAATGAAATACCATTAAATTGATCTAAAAATTCCTGCCAAACCAGCAGGTCATTCCGCATTTCCTTGGTAATATGGATCTTATGATAGGGCCTTTGCACTCCCATAATGACATCGCATAACCGGCCGAGGAAAGCCTTGCCGGGGGCTACCACCTTACATGCGAAGTTCAGTTGCCCAATGAGAACCTGAAACTCCCGTAAGGTGGCTTTATTTCTAAATCAACCTGTCCCTTAAATCCTGAATTTTCGAATCTGACAGATGACAGAGCTGATTGACGGTGTCAATCTCAATGCCCAAAAAGGCTAAAAGCTGTGAGGGGCCCTCGGTCTTTTCGGGAGTAAGGGGAACGCTCAGCTCCCTTGCCATCCTTTCAAAAGAGTGCAGTAAAAATCTGCACTCAAAAGAACCATACCGTCCAATAAACAAAAAATCATCTAAATAGTGAACTACACCCTGTAAACCCATCCTGGTTCTAATTGCCCACTCTAAAAAGGTACTAAAGGTTTCAAAGACATTACAAGATACCGAGCACCCCATGGGTAAGGCCCGGTCCATATAGAAAAGGCCATCAAACTGAAACCCTAGCAGCTCAAAGTCGTCGGGATGAACTGGGAGAAGACGGAAAGCCGACTTGATGTCACATTTTGCCAATTCCGCTCCAGGACCATGCCGCCTGACCTCACTTATAGCTGCATCAAACTAAGTATACCTAACAGTACATAATTCAGGAGGAATAGAGTCATTTACCAACTCTCCCCTAGGAAAAGATAAATGGTGTATAAGTCGAAACTCACCAGGTGCTTTCTTGGGAACTATCCCTAATGGGGACACCCTCAGAGTAGGCACCGGTGGCTGAGTAAAGGGGCCAAGGACCCTACCTTCAAAAACCTCTTTATGGATTTTTCCCAAAACAATGTGTTCCAAGCCCCTGACTGACTTGAGATTTTGTGCCAAGAAGGGGCGCCTAAGACCTTGATATGGAATCCGAAAACCAAAATGAAAACCATCTGATAAATAACCGGCTGCCCGCCTACTGGGATAAACGGCCATCCACTTATCCAAAACATCCAATTTAATTAGGCTGGGGCCCTTTAGGAGGCTGGGAGGAGGAAGTACCTCCCCTGCCAGCCCCCTGACTGCCGCTAGACCCCTGGGGCTGTCCCCTGCCTCTCAGGCAGTTCCGAAAGGATTGTGAAGCCCCACAGATGGAGCACTCATGATTAAACTGACAAGGTTTCCGAGAGCACGTACTGTGTGAGCTGAATTCCCAACACAACATCCTTTGTCCCCCGCTAGCTGGGAAAGGTGTGCCTGCCTTCTTGGTCCCTGAACCCGCACCTGGCCTCAACAGGTGGCTGCTATGTGTCCGTTTCCCTTGAATGGGACATGCCGGGTTCATGAGTTGCATCCACAATTGGGGATGCATGATGTCCCAGCAAAGGGATGGGTAAATAGCAGCCCTCATACGAAAAGCTTCATCATATAAGAGCCAGACGGGGCAGGCAAAATCCACATAGGCCCTATGAATAATATCCATGTACTGAAAGAGGGCCCCAGCACGGTGCGGCTGTGCTTTAGCAATCACACCGGCTAAAATGAAGAATCCGGATAGCCAATTGGACCAAGTCCTCTCTACCTTCCATTTTCTCAATTTCTCCTTCTCCTTGTCATCCATATCCAATCTATCTTTCTTGTCTATTTCCCGATATAACAAGGAGAACAAATCAATGTATTCCCCTTTTACTATTTCGTCCCTTGTAGATTGTAAGAGATGGTCCCCCAAAGGAAGGGACATCTCACCAAAGGGGACTGCGGAATATGCTACCATATCGTATCCTGGTGTCTGAGAAAAACTAACTGGGGGAGAAGCCCCAAATGAAGGTGCATTGTACCCACCAAAGGCGACCGGGCCCCAAGGAGACCACTGGGAACCAGGCCACCCAAAAACTGATTGAGGCATAACCCATGTGCCCTGTGTTGTCTGAGCACCCACCCCTTGTGACGAATCAGAATGCATGGGTGCATGCCAGTTAGCCTAAGGCCAAGCCAGGTTTTGAAGCTGTGTGGTGTCATTATTAAGTAACTCACCCAAAGGTGTCAACACAGCTGCAGGTATGGGTTCGGTATCTTCCCGTGATGGTATACCGGAGGGGCCATCCTGTTGATGTGATCCCAGAGTGTCCTCCCCTTGGATCCTCTTCTCCAGTTCATCGAAACATTCAATAATCTGGTTAGCAATCTTACCCTTACCCCCAACTGATTTTGTATGGTATACAGATTCGCAATCCTTTATCCCTTGAATTCTCTCCAGGTGTTGAATTCTATCTAAGATCGCTTGCCATGGTATATCTTCCTCTTCATCACTGAGGGGGGGGTGGAGGAGAAACGGGTGCCGGCCACTTTGGTACCAGCCCCTTCCCCTTCCCCCCACCTTTTCCTTTCTTAGGTGCCATGAGCTCAGTAGGCCCACTAATTGAGTGACCTTGTATTATTATTATTATTATTATTATTATTATTATTATTATTACTATTACTATATGTTACTATTATGTAAAAATTGACAATCCCCGCTTCTTGACTCAAGGACAGCCCAAATTCTGCAGAGCACCAATAACAACCCAAGTCAGGTGACAGACTTTTATTGTTATTGTTATTATTATTATTATTATTGTGACCAACAGCACTAAACAAAACTGCCTGCCAAGCCGTTTGATTTGCTATCCACATAAAATGGCTGCCAAGTGAAAAATTCAATCAAAACGGCCACTGGCTGAATACTGAAAAGTAGACCCCTGGTGGCCCAAAAAACCCAGTAGCTAGCAAAAAAGGGGGGTAATCAGGAGTATTGAGAACCCTTGTGGCCCACCTGAAACTAAGTGGGGAGGGAGACCCCTGGTGGCCTGCCTGAATGCAAAGGCCCGCCTGAAACTAAGTGGGGAGGGAGACCCCTGGTTGCCCGCTTAAACACAAACCAATTAAGGGAGACCCCTGTTGGCCTGCCTAAATTATCAGGCCCCTACACTTCCAATTGCACTCGGTATCCCTCTCCAGACTCAAAAGGAGAGTAAGCTAGCCACCCAGGACCCGAGCCCAGGCCTCCCCTGGTGGGTGAAGAGGCAAAGGGGCAGTGATTCCCAACAGGAATCCAAACCTTCAACCACCCAGCCCCTCGTCCCTGAGACCCAGTACTCCCAATGTCCTGAGGAGTGAAGGGCCGCGTCTCCCAACAGCCAGCTAACAGTTGTCCCATCGGCCGCAGCCACGACCAGCCATCAAGGCCCGAGCTGCGTAGGCCCCGCAGCCCGCCCAGCCTGGGTAGCCAAGTCTCCCCGCGGTCCAAACCTCCAAGCACCCAGCCCCACGTCCCCGAGACCCAGTACTCCCTGAATATCCTGAGGACCGAAGGGCCGCGTCTCCCAATGGCCAGCTACCAGTTTTCCCATCGGCCACAGCCGCGGCCAGCCGTCAAGGCCCGAGCCGCATAGGCCCATCAGCCCGCCCAGCCTGGGTAGCCAAGCCTCCCCAGAAAATCGCACACCGGTTGAATTGTTACCACCAGATAAGAAGCCAGAGTAAAGACCCCAAGCTTCCCACCGCCTGAAAACAGGCAAATCGCCAAGCAGCTCTTCCAAATTGCGCCCCAAGTGCCTCTAAAGATAGGGAAACAGCGATCAGCAAGGCGACCAGCTGATCGCCGAGAGAGGAAGAGGCTGAGGAGAGGGACGGGCCACCTTTTATGTGCTCTGGCCCCACCCCTCTCCTCGTGTCGCCGGCACTTGCCAGTGACGCAATCATTGGTCTCCCTCTCCTCGCTGTATGCAAGGAGTGCTCCCCGGCCGTAGGCTCCGTGGGCGGCCCGGGGAGCAGTAATACAATCCATTGATCAATCAATCAAAATACACAACCAGCACAATATCCTTCTTTTCCAAATCCCATTTATTTCAATCGGACTTATACTGGAGCACTTCAAATATATTAAGCCTTGAGTATTTAATGCTAAATATTAGAAGGCATTGCCGTGCTTAAGCAGAATCTGAAAGATCATGCTTTTCTTTTTATATACATGAACTGCAAATGTGGTCATTTCTATATATGGAATGTATTCCTTCCTTCCCTCTTTTATATATATATATATATATATATATATATATATATACAAACCACCTTTAGGATGTTTAGAGTTTAGGCTGTACACTGTGTTGCTATGATGATAGGAGAAAAATGAGAACCTAGGGTTACACTTTTAGGTGTTTATTTCTTTTTCACCTCAGTGAAGATTTTGAAATGCCAAAGAGTAAAAAGCCTGTGAATCTAACAGTCTGATGCCTCTATTGAGGTTTCTATGTGGGATTTGTCCAAATGCCATGAACAGTTGAGGGCAAATGGAATCTAATCCACAGCTGAAAGCACAGGTACAAACAAGAGTTTGCCAATTGAGTAGGTAGCAGAGAGTGAAATTAAATTTAAATTCACTAATTTCAGGAATTAATTGGCTTTCTAGCATTGC
Source organism: Gambelia wislizenii (assembly GCA_030847615.1). Taxonomy (NCBI): domain Eukaryota; kingdom Metazoa; phylum Chordata; class Lepidosauria; order Squamata; family Crotaphytidae; genus Gambelia; species Gambelia wislizenii. Next base: position 28,770,460 of record JAUMIR010000008.1, on the reverse strand, counting down.
AAGTAGAAATTAGATGATTATATAGGCATGGATCTAGCCATTCCTACTAAATCAATCAGAAGTGCATGACTGTACTTGTTACTACTAAAATTTGATTCACTTCACTTATTGCCCTTGAATGTGTGAACCAATCCATTTTAAAGTCTTACAGCTAGGCTATAGCAGTGGTATGGAATTTCAGTCCATGATATCTGATCTGTGATGGTTCATTTATACATCATTTCATGTTAGAGTGATCACATAATGAATCAGTTAGATGAAAATGTGAGAATCCAGCTCCTGATGTTAAAAAATCAAATACTGAGCAGCATCACAACAACAACAACAACAACAACAGTGGCAACACTGTTTGCCCCAAATGGTCTTCTTCAAACACAATCTCAAGAGTAGATAGGGTTGGATCAGGACCTACCTCTTCCATCACTTCTTCAGTCTCAGTGGCTGGTTTCAAAAGGCTTGCACGGGCCTCAACATTGTGGTATTCAAAGATGTTTTGGGGCTCTGTGGAGTATCAGGAACTTCCAGCTTCTCTATCTTCTGGAGATTTTTTAAAAATTTCAGCTGCAGTCATACTTGATATCTGAGTCCTCATCAATGGAATCCATATTCCAGGCTGTTGGGCATGCATTTCAGGGTCTTTATAGAATAATCTGTTTCTAGGTTGAAAATTGAAAATTTGACAGGCATAGAAAATCCCACAAAACCATTATATCTCAGCAAGGGTGACCCCTGGTTTTTTTATTTAATTTTCCTGGGAGTGGAAAAACTTGTTGGCTTCTGAGGAGTGATCAGCACCTCCATATTATCTCCACAGAATGTGTCTTGACATGAAAAAAATTGTCATGGTAGTGTACTGGTGCCTCTGAGCATATCAAGAGGACTAGGCAGCAAATGTTGTTGTAGCAGAGTTGCAATCATCAGGTGAAGAAATGAGCACACAGACGTGTGTCTAAATAGTTCTCCTTACTAAAGCATATTTTAGTAACATTTACAATGTGTCTGAGACTCCTAGCAGGCTACATATCACAGCACAATGTACAGTGCAGTCCTGCACTGTACATCCCAGACTGAATGCACACAGTTCAAGAACTAAATCCAAGTCAAATGTAGAGGCAGAGAGTGGAGTGATATAGTTATACAGTAGAAATACAGTACAGTCATGGGTTATAGAGTTAGTGGTTCTCACACACATTTTCCCATATAGATAACACTTCATCCTTCCCATGTCCTTCCCATGCTTGTCTCTCAGATATAATCTGGTTATGCTGTCCAGCTGCATTTAGACTGCCCATTGCTAGTCCCTGCAGGTGTAGCATACCATAGTCTAGCCCTTTATAGTATAAATTTCCAGTTATTGTATATCCCATCACCCTTAACAAAATGGCTGCTTCTCTCTCCAGAATATATCTCACAGCAGGCTGTCCTCCTGTTGACCGGTTTGGCCCATGTGATTCTGAGGCATCCAAAACCAGATCCAATTGGTCAAGGGTGATGGGGCAATTTCCTAGAGGGGTCACATGATCCCACTGGAGCCAATTGGGACACAAATTGGAAATCAACACCAATTGGCCAGTTCAGACCACAAGGGTATGAGAAATCCAAACTTGGTGCTTATTGGTTGGTGATGGAGCAGCAAGGCCAATGCCCCACTGGGGGCACATGACCACATTGGGGCCAATTGGGGAACAAATTGGCCAGTTCATACCACCAGGGCCTCAGAGGTTTCAAACCTGTTCCAGTTGGTTGGCAGGGGGAGAATTCCTAGAGGGGTCACATGACCCTGCTGGGGCCAATTGGGACAGAAATTGGAAATCGACTCCAATTGGCCAATTCAGACCACAAGGGTTTGAGAAGTCAAAAACTGGTCCTTATTGGTTGGGCTTGGGGGAAGGTCATCTGACCCCACTGGGGTCAGATGACCCCCCTACTGGGGCCAATTGGGGCACAAATTGGAAATCTACTTTGATTGGATGGTTTGGACCACATGGGACTGAGGGGTCCAAAACTTGTTCCAATTTGTCAGGGGTGCTGGGATGAGTTCCTAGAGGGGTCACTCCTGCTGGGGCCAATTGGTGCACAAATTGGAAATGTACCTTGATTGGCCAGTTCAGACCACAAGGGTTTAAGGGGTTTGAAACTGCTTCCTATTGTTTGGGTTGGTGGGGTGAATTCCTAGAGGGTTCACATGACCCCACTGGAGTTAATTGGGGCCTGAATTTGAAATATGCCCTGATTGGCCAGTTTGGAACATGAGAATCTGAAGTGTCCAAAGCTGGTTCCTATTTATTGGGGTTGTTGGATGAATTCCTGGATGGGCACATGATCAGTTCCAGATGTCCCACCCTAGTACTTCTGCATCAATCATTTTGTCAGGGCAACAATTATTTTTGACAGATCATCAATCATTTTGGCAGGAGCTACCCCCTACTACTACTCTCAGTAAACTCAGCAATGGGGAGAGTAAAGAAGGGGACAAATCATGTCCTTCCCTGTAGATTCAGGTAAAAGCAAACTGCTAGAGCTTCTGTCAGCTCTTGTGTTCTTCCTCATTAGTAACTTTTCCCACATTGACCACACTCTGATATTGTTTGTCCATGTCTACTGATCTCTTTTTGGTCAGTCATCTTCATTGACCTCCGTTATTACCACCACCCAGATTTCTGGGCGGACTCCCTGTCTTCTGGGAAATCAATTTGCCCTGCTGCATGTTCATATGATAGATGTGGGGTGGAGCTGTGCTAGAAGGAAAAATGATGATTTCTACATGTACTTTCTGAAGCCAGAGAGAGAGAGAGAGAGGCAGGGAGAGAGGAGGGATCTTAAAAAGCAATTCAAGATTTAACTGAGGGTGATAAGTAATGTAAAAGGCTCTGATAGCAGAGAAATTATCTCTAATGATAGCTGGTCCTTCACTTGAGCATCCCTGTATTAGTTGTTTCAGCACCAGGATCCAAATGATTGTTTTGTCACTGGCTAAGAATTACAATTTCAGCCTTCTTAAACAGAGTAGATAGTGAAAGAAGTCAGTCAATTCCTGTGTGAAAATTAAGAAGACAGAGGTCCATCAATTTGTGCATTTTCTGGATAGGACCCATGTTATTATGAATAGCCATAACAAGAAAGATGAAGAAGCCATGAGGACTACAAGGCTACTTTATGAAGGTGGACCTCCCACACCCTGATAAGATGTCTGTCTCTCCCTGGGATGCCCATATTTTACTCTTTGCATTTTACACTCCTTGCTAGGATGTCACTATGGCTTATATGGAAGGGGATGAATACATCTTTTGCATGTGGGGCAAAGGAGCAGAAACACTTTAAACAAAAAATGAAGAAGAAGAAAAACTAGTGCCTAGTGGCTTCAAATAACCTAAGTTATGTGAAGGACCACATTATTCCTTAATGAACCTGTCTGTGCTTTGAGATCTTCAGGGCAGGCCCTTCCTCTCTGTAACAGCACCCTCACAGGTACATTTGGTGGGAACAAAGGAGAGGGCCTTCTCAGTGGCTGCTCCCAGGCTTTGGAACTCCTTTCCCAGAGAGGTTAGACTGACACCCTCCCTACTCTCTTTCCACAGACTTCTCTGTTTTGAGGTCTTTGAGGATTAATTGAACAGGGCCTAAACAATCAGCTAGATTTTTCTATTTGTTGGGCTATTTTTTTAAAAAAAAAACTATTTAGGTTTTAATGGTTTTATTATTGATAGTTTAATCACATTTTTACTTTTGTAAATTTTAACTGTCTTTTTTTAATCTGTTGTAAGCTGTTTTGAGTTCCAAACTGGGGGAAAGATGGGATAATACTAATGAGCTTAGAAAGTTGTGTGTGTGCCTTCAAGTCACCTGTCAACTTAAGGAGACCTCATGAATTTCATAGGGCTTTCTTAAGCAAAGAGTATTCAGAGATGGGTTTGCCAGTTCCTTCCTCTGAAATAAAGCATTTCGCACCTGGTATTCACTGGCAGTCTCCCATCCAAGCCCATCAAGGACTGACCCTGCCTAGCTTCCAAGATCAGACAGCTTCTGGTGCCTTTAAGGTATTTACTTGCCATATATATATATATATATTCATATAAAACTGATCTATAGGAGACTAATAAACATGCACTGAGACCTACCATGACAGTTATGTATGGATTCAGAATATATATATATATATATATATATACATACATATATATATATATATATTGAGAGAGAGAGAGAGAGAGAGAGAGAGAGTTAACTTTCCTCATTCTGTGTGCAAGGAATTTACAGTTGGACCCCCATAACTGTAGAGCCAATATCCACAGTTTTAGTTATCTGTGGGATACAAAAAATAGGGGACACATACCATGAAATCACCCTGGAAAATGCCTAGAGGGGCATTCTCTCTGGACATCTTTTAGGTCCTTCAACACAACTCTATGGTACGTTTTTACCAGAGGTCATTTAATTTAGTAGGTTTCACTGTTACCCATGGTAGGTCTGGGAACCAAACCCCCACATATATGGGAGTCAGACTGTATTTAATAATTGCCTATGCCCAACAATATGATCCTACATATGTGTATAATAACAATAAGACTCATAGAGTTAGAAGGGTCTTACTTCTTCAAAAGTGTGCATAAGAGTGGCTTGTTCCTAAGACAGCGAGCTAGCTTGTTAGGTTGTTAAACAATAACTTAAAGTAATAGGCTCTTTAAATGAATTGTAAATTACAATGGAAGTTTTAAATATAACATTTGATGTCTGTTGTATGCTGTGAATGACCTCATAATATTGAATCATTAGCCCAATATTAAAATAACATGGGGCAGGTGGTTTATGGATGTCTCTAGCAATCTATAGAGGTGCATTGCAAGAAGTAGATAAGAAGGATATTTTATGTTTTCAGACTTTTAAGGATTATGGTTGTTTCAGTTTTCTCAAAACACACATTGATTAGTCATAACCCAGTACATAATCAACATGGTATAATTAATTACATATATAGACCATAGTGTGTGTCTCACTAAACTTTGAAGGGATTTTTCCAGCCAAAATTGTCAATGGAATTATGGCCATTGCTTTTCACAAGTATATGCAACACACATTCTGCTTTCTTTTAAAACCTGGAAACAAATATTATAAATATGAAAAAAGTGATAAACAAGTCCTTCAACTGAAAGTGAAGGTGATAATTTAGCACCAGATCCTGTGTGGAGCAGACTGCAGTTAGGATCAAGAAATTTCATATACCAAAATTTTGAAAATTAGTTGGAACTTCTATGAAACATTCTTTGACTCTTCCAGCTTCTATAAGAGAATTGCCTTTCATGGTTACCCTTGTAATTCTGCATGTGAAATCTTATTTATTAAGATACTTCTATCCTACCCTTTAGCACAGGATCTCAGGGCAGTGTACAATATAAGCAATTTAACAGATTTCTGGATTAAAAGCATCAATAATTTGAACATATTAAATATAGCAACAGTTAAAACCACGTTAAAACAGCAACAATTTAAAACCATGTGCAAGTATACCTGAAATAAATTAGTTAAATACATTTAATTTGTTTAATAAATAAATTTACAAAGCCCTGAAGGCTTTAATCAAAAGCCCTGCTTTAGCTTGGCGCTGGAAAGAAATCAATGCTGGTGCCAGTTGGAACTCCAAGGGGAGGGCATTCCACAATTGGGGTGCCATAGTGTCAGGATCGGTTCTCTTTGCTTCTGGTCTGCCATATTCATTAGTTTAACTGTGGCTTTTATGTAGAGTGTGCATAATAGTTTGTTTGGAGTGAAATGATGTATGTGTAACTGTCTAGGCTTTGCTTGGGGAAGCAGACAACAAGGCACCTGCAATTAATGGTTCTAGTTTCAAGGCAAGAGACACTGGGAAAATGTTAACTTTCATTTTAAGGAATGCCTGTGTTAGTGGATGATAGATGACCAATAGTTATGCAGCTCCTCTGATTTTGTTGATTGTAAAATGCGTTTAACTTAGATTGTAACTGTTAGATTCTCAGGGGCTGTCAAAGGAGATTTTCAGACCTGCCAAATGCCGGTTTGCCGCGCGAGCAGCCTCCCAAAACTGCTGCGCGGCAAGGGTCTACTTCGGACGACGCTGTGCCTCTCGCGAAACCGTCCGTGTCACTTCCGTGAAGCTTGGGACGGCTCAGCGCCATATTTCAATCACGGGCAACCTCCGTGATTGAAATATGGCGCTGAGCCGTCCCAAGCTTCACGGAAGTGACACGGACGGTTTCGCGAGAGGCACAGCGTCGTCCGAAGTAGACCCTTGCCGCGCAGCAGTTTCGGGAGGCTGCTCGCGCGGCAAACCGGCATTTTGGCAGGTCTGAAAATCTCCTAAATGTTGAAAATACTCCTCATGGAATGTGAGGAGAATCCTATCTGTCTTAATGGGATGCTGCATCATATCACCTTATTCAGGGAGGAGGGGGGGGCAAAACATTAAAAGCTCCAAAGGAAAAGCCTTCACAGCTTTTCCTGGAGTTTTAAAAATTGGTGAATATCATTTAAAAAATCAACTAAATTCACATTCCAAAAGCTTGCTGTAAATAGGAAATGTGTGTAGTCACTCTAACAATCTCTGCAATTTCCTCATCAACTTTGAAATCTACCAACCAGGAAAAAAATACGAACAAAGTCAGCATTTGAAAAGTAATAGCATCAGATTGTAGAATGAATGCATCAGCTGAAAGGGACTTTTTCTCATGGTAGCACTCATAATCAAACTCACTAAATGGGCAATGGAGTGTGACATTGATAGAAGAATAGGTCAATGCCACTGGCCGTTGCTAAGAAATCTGCATTCCTTTTATGAAATGTGAAGAGCTGCACTGTCAACGTTTTTATTTTGCACTCACTGCCATCAGTTCCTGACTGGAATGCAAACAGTAAAAGACAAGAGGGCAGTAACTACCAATAAACTGGTAGCAAAACTGCAGGAAAAAGAACATGAGCAGTTAAACATCAACAAATCTTAAGTAAAATGAAAATATTTTAAATTTAAAATAAGCAAAACTGACATTGATGTCAAGTGCAACACCAATCTAAAGGTTTGTCAAATCTAGACCAACATTTAGTAATCTAAATAGAGAAAATGAGGAATTGTGGTGGTGGGTAGATTGTTCTTCTTTTCAACCTTCATCTAAGGAATCCATTGAGATATTTTATCTTCACAATAACTTTGTAGGATAGATTAGACATTAATAGGCATCACAGTTCTGACAATTCAGCCCAGTGCTGTCAGGAAAAAAAAAAAAGTTGCAGCCTAATTCAGCACTGCAAACATGGTTGAATATATAGGGATTTGAATTTAGACTCAAAGTTCTCTGTATGGATTACTTTATCAGTTGGTTTTATTCTCTCCCAAAGCAGGTAAACAAACACATGCTCTATATGTGTGTTCCTCCATCAAATTAATGAAGAAATTGTGTCCTTTTGGGGGGGGGGAATCCTTATAAGTGCACTAAACAAAACTTTCATTCATCCCTAGTCTAATCAAAGGGCTTATATGTAATACAACTACTACTGCCAGAACAGGAAATTTAAGCTAACTGTATACTTTAACATGCTGTATAATAATGGAATCCAGACCCCACCCCCATGCAGCATTGTGGAGGGGGGATATGTTTTTGCTGGCCATGAATGAAAGGCAGCCATGAGGTAATCTGTTATGACTCTATGTGCCGTGACATAGAGGGGATGGAAGTCACTGTATACCTGGGCTCACATCTTCCATGTGCTCTCTTGGTGTTTTTCAGGCCACTGTTCCACCTCTGATACAATGTAAACTTGCTGGTCATTTGGGGGCTGGGTAGGATTATTTTTTTCCCTTTTCAAGGGTTTCTTTTGCCTACCCTACACTGTTGAAGGGGATTTGGTAATTTGGTCCTGGGTGGTGCCATAAATAGGTGTTCACTTGGCAAGTAGTGTGTGTGTGTATGTGGGAGAGAAAGTAGGAGTTCAATGAGCACCTATGGCACCCTTTTGGTGAAGGTTAAGTCTGTGGAGCTGCCCTCACATCAGGAGACCAGGGGCTAGGGGTGGAGAAGGAAGTTGCCCTTAAGGAGGAGGCCATATGAGCAACAATTTCTTAATGCTGTTGACTCCTAGCATGCTATTCAGTGGTGTACCAGCTCTGAATCTATAGTTTATATAGCTAGTGATGTGGGGGGGGGGAAATCATGCCACTGCTGAGATATTGGTCTACACTGTCAGCCCACTTAAATAGTCTATCAAGGATTTGCCAAACCCTCTGTAAGTGTGAGATCAAAACACTAAGAAGAGGTTGGTGTTTTTTATCATATTTTCTTCATTCCATGTAGAATGCTTTTGTATTCGTGCAAAATTCATAACCTTTCCCCTTTAAGCACGTTTTCACAGCACTGTTGACAAAATTAATGCATGTAGAATGCAAGTAAGCACATATACACAGCAAGAACAACCATACCAAAATCTGATTATGAAGACACAAATGTCCTTTCTAATGCTCCCATTATAACTTGTTAACTTGTCCATGCATACAACAGTTATCACATTACCCAGGTTTTCAAGAATGTACAAAATCTCCCAGGAACCTAAAAAAAACCCCACAATATTGATATTTCATGGTATGTAGAAAACAATTTGTATTGTCCCATTTACCATGCAAGGATGAACCCAATCAGGACAAGATATGGTTAATCACTAGGCAGAGATCTCACAGCTAACACAAGCATTCACAACCCTATTCCTTTCAAAGCCATCTAAAGTTGAAGCTATGACAAGTTGATGGAGATCTCACTTATCCTTCCCAGCCCTTTTCATGCCATGCCTCTCTCTTGATGTTTTCTCCATTTTTAAAATGTGTAAATTTCTTGATGACTGCAGCTCTTCAGCTTGTGCCTATATAAAACTGCACATTTTGGTTTCCATTTATGGATATACACACGTACACACAACCTAAGATTTTGAATAATTGGATTGCTTTCTAATTTATCCATGTTTGTGCATGTGCCTTCAAGTCACCTGTCAACTTACAGTCACCCCGTGAATTTCCCAGGATTTTCTTGGTGGTACTCAGAGGTTGTTTTGTCAGTTCCTTATTCTGAAATATAGCCTACAACACCTGGTATTCATTGGTGGTATCTCATCCAAGTACTAACCAGGGCTGTCCCTTCTTAGCATCCAAGATCAGATAGGAGCTGGTACCTTTAGGGTATTTAGGCTGGCTTACAATACACCAAATGGCTGATACCTGTGAGTCTATTGTAATTGTGTTTAAGTTTAAAAACACATGGGGAATTCACCCTTAATCTTAATTCTTTTTAATGTTCAGATTCTAAATAAGCTACTGGTTTCCTGGGAAAGAGTTGCTTATTTTTCAGCTTGAGAGAAAGAGAAAATCAAGAGGAGTAACCTCAGAAAACAAGAGCATAATTTTGTTCCCAGCTGGAGGGGCCTTTTGTCCTCTTGTTAGAGACGCTATATGGGTCACAAAACCTACATCACACTGACAGTTGTTGCTTGAAGGATTAGCTCCTTCTTATTCCCCACCCCAACATTTCCTCTAGGAATTAGGCAAGCATTTGCCTTGGGAGATACATATTTATCTATCAGATGAGAACTGCTATCAGAATGGGATGCAGATGGAGTTTAATTTCACCTTTCCATTTATTCCTCTAATGCCTAGGGCATTGTTATCACTCACAGCACTCCTCAGAATCCTGCAGGTAAAGAGAATATAAAAGAATCCATGTTGAAGAATTAGTCGTCAAATTTAAATATGAGCTTCTATGTAAAGCAGGATATTTCATTTTCTCCCTGAGAAATGATTTATAAAGAAATTTTGTAGTCAGCAGGGCGTTCGTGGTACCTGTCATCCCTCCCTCCCTCCCTGCTTTTTGTGAGACAGCTATATTTGCTATTTTCTGTTCTGGCAGAGAGAAATAATAATATGACAGATTTGTCAACTTCAGTAGCTTCTTCATAAAGAGCAAATGTCTTAATTTCAAAGGTCCCAAATGGAATGAACATGGCTTTTATTCCTGTGGAGCTTTCTGTATTGAAGCTTGCAGTGCTGTGCGGGAACTGACAACACTTGCACACAAAATGCATGGATTGTTTCCTTCCTAAAGGTTGCAGTTTCTGGAAGGACTAACAGTGCAACCCTATCTCAAAGATGGACCAACTGCAGTAGGTTAGGATTAGGCACAATGTTCTTTAGCTGGCACATCTCAGAGACCTGTTGACAAAACTGCTCTGCTTGCTAAGATCTGTCAGCAGAAGAACAAAATGAAAGTGGAGAAGGGATGAAGCAAGACAGGAACCAAATTAAGCAAGATCCAAACCTCCTCCAGACCAAGGGTGCAGCTGCAATTTTGGTATAGAGTTAGGCCAAGGTGAAGTTAGCCTTAGGTAATTTCCAGTAACCCAATACTGAGTTTGGATTAGTGATGGAAACAATGTTTGCTGTTTCTCATTTTGCAGCTAAAAAATGGGTTTCCTGACACTCAGGAAACCCAATAGGACAGAATACAGTAGGACCCGCATATCCTCTGATTCATTATCCACTGATTGAGTTATTCACGGAACACAAAACAGACAACTACCATAGAGTCTTCCTAGAAAATGTGTCATCTCTAGCCATTTTCTAGGTCCTCCAAGGCAACTCTATGGTATTTTAAACCAGAAGTCCTATTATTTTCAATGGTATTTGCTACTATCCATGGTTTTCGGTACCCACAGCCCGCCCAGAACCATCCCCCAATGGATATGGGGATCCTACTGTAGCACTCTAGGAATTTTTTTGTGAAGTTTTTGCCAGATGTTCACATACTTAATTTTTTCAGAACCAATTCTGCACAGAAATACACCGCTTTTTCATGAAAGTGATGTTTCTGCACAAAAAGCACATTTTTCACTGAACCCACCACAATTTTACATATATTTTTTTTGCTTTTCTGCAAATTCCAGTGCATAAACCTCATAAATATTGCACAAAATAGTGTTTCTGTAAACAGTGCTATTTGCACAAGAATTATGTTTTTGCACAAAATTTACATTGTTTCCATAAACACGTAGAGGTTTTTTTGGTGAAAAATTGGTATATTGGTATATTGTTTCACACAAATCCCACCCCCTTTGCAGAAAAATCCACGTGTGTTCTTAATACACTTGTTTGTGGTAGGGTAGTGGTGGTGGTGGGAAAAAAATCCTGCATGAAATACATTTCACTTTAAAAAAAACAAAACCCACATGTATTTCTGCACAAATAATTTCCTGAAACACTTTAGAATGTGTAAAATGGTTGAAGATTTGGTTTGGTTCAGTACAGCTTCAGTTGGCCAAGTGTTAGCTGGAGTAGCTTTTGTCCATTTATTATCAGGGTTGCACTCTTAATGAAACAATTAATGTCTATATGAACAACAGCTATCCCCACTATATCTCACAGGGATGTAATTCTTCACAGATTCCTTCTTGAAGGAAACAGTAAGTAATATCAGCAATTTTCTTCCCACTGTGAGAAAGTCCCAGAAAATTAGACAGTTTTTAAAGGCTACTCACAACTTTATTGTGTGCAAAATTTACACATGGTTGTTTTCCACATTAAACAGAATTTTCTGCACAGGAAACAGCTTTTTATGTGCAGAAAATAATGCCTTTACAGAGAAATATTATTTTCTACACAGAAAAAGCTGCTTCCTATACAGAAAATGCTATTTTCTATACAAATTAACCACATGTAGATTTTGCACAGAAGTCCCTAATTATAGCACTTTCTCATCAGGGTTTCTCAGCACATGAAAAACATGTTTTTTGGCAATTTTTGGGATATTTTTGAATATTCTTTCCATCCCTAATTTCTTATGTTCAGGGAGAATACTATTGTCTATATATCCAAAATGGCACCATCCATACCAGGCATGGATGTGAATTTCATTCTAGTTTTTAATTGCAATTTTTTTTGGATGTGTGTATATGTGTGAAGAGAAAAGGCAGAATTACTCAACACTTTCTTTGCCTCAGTGTTTTCAGAAAAGGAAAACGGGGACCAACCTGAGGATAAAGGAACAGAGGACACAATAGGGGAAATCCAGCACAGAATAAGCAAAGAGGTAGTAGAGGAATACCTTCTTAAAATAAATGAATTTAAGTCTCCAGGACCAGATGAACTACATCCAAGAGTATTAAAAGAGCTGGCAAATGTAATCTCAGAGCCATTGGCAATAATCTGTCATGGTCAGTCAGGACACTGAGGACTCAGAAGGCGAGGAGGCTGAGCCAGTAGCAGAAGAGCTGGCTGAGTCTGAGTCTAGCCCTGAAGAACCCAGGGCTCAGCAGCCTAGCCCTCCCCCAGCACAAGGTCCAAGCCTGGGAGACAAAATGGAGCAAGAGCAAGAGGTAGAAGAGCAGGTACCTACCTTTAGCCAAAGGAGAGCAGAGAAGGCGTGGCTTCATCGTTCCCAGAGATTAAGAGACAGAAGCTCATCAATCAGCCCGCAGCTGGGAGTGGGAGCTGGGCCAATATAAGCAGCTGGGGGAGGCTGAGTTCCTTGTTTCAAGCAGTCTGCGTTACCTGGAGAAAGCCTCTACCTGTGACTCTCCTGGAACCTTGCTATCTTGAGACTTTGGATATCTTGACCTTGGACTGCCTTTGTTGACCCACCTGCCGGAACCCTTTTGACCTTGGACTGCCTCTTCATTCTGCACTCTCTCTCTGTGTACTTCTGACCCTGTAGGACTGCTACTGACAACACCAGCTACTGTGCTTTTCAACTGGGTTGTTGCCGAGCCGGGCTCCTTATCAGCTATTGAGTTGGCTTCTCGACATAATCTTTGAGAACTCTTAGAGAACAAGAGAAGTCCCAGCAGACTGGAGGAGGGCAAATGTTGTCCCCATTTTCAAAAGGGGGAAAAGGAGGATCCCAACAATTATCGTCCAGTTAATCTGACATCAATACCAGTGAAGATTCTAGAGCAGATCATTAAACAGAGAGTCTGTGAATATTTAGAAGGCAATGCCATTATCACAAAAAGTCAACATGGGTTTCAGAGAAACAAGTCATGCCAGACTAATCTGATCTCTTTTTCTGATAAAATTACCAGCTTGGTAGATGAAGAGAACACTGTGGATATCATATACCTTGATTTCGGTAAGGCGTTTGACAAGGTTCCCCATGACATTCTTGCAAACAAGCTTGTAAAATGTGGGCTAGACAAGTTAACTGTTCAATGGATTTGTAATTGGTTGACTGGTTGAACCCAAAGGGTGCTCTGAAGTGGCTCCTCTTCGTCTTGGAAAGATGTGACCAGTGGGGTGCCACAGGGTTCTGTCCTGGACCCAGTGCTATTCAATGACTTGGATGAGGGAATTAGGAGCATACTTACCAAATTTGCAGATGACACCAAATTAGGGGGAGTAGCTAATACCCTAGAGGACAGGATCAAAATTCAAAATGACCTGGATAGACTGGAGAGTTGGGCCAAAGCTAACAAAATGAAATTCAATATGGAGAAATGTAAGGTACTGCACTTAGGGCGAAAAAATGAAATGCATAGATATAGGATGGGGGAGACCTGGCTGAATGAGACTACATGCGAAAGGGCCATCTGTCAGAGATGCTTTGATTGTGATTTTCTGCGTGGCAGGGGGTTGGACTGGATGGCCCTCGTGGTCTCTTCCAACTCTGCAATTCTATGATTCTATGATTAAAGTCTTCTGAAAACACTTTAGCAGAATATGTAGATTCTTCATACTTATGGTGGAAAGAACTTGAAAATGGGTATAATGACATGTTGAATCTACCCATAACTGAACATTGGTACAGAAAAGCTCTGGTATCCAAAGCATATCATTATATTTATTCCTTAAACTAACTTTTTAAGCTCTGTCAAGTACTACCTACATCATGTCTTACCAATCCCAAGTCATCACTGTTTAGAATAAAGCAATAGCAATAACATTGATATTTCTATTCCACTTATCATTGCCAAAGCATTCCCTAAGTTGTTTACAATGTGTTAGCTAATTGCCCCCAACAAGCTGGGTACTCATTTTATTGACCTACAGAAGGATGGAAGGCTGAGTGAAACTTGAAGACCTCTAGGATGGAACTTACAATGTTGGTGTTCTGAATCTCTTGATGATTTTAGAGCCCACATTATTATACACCTATCCATATTTATGCACTGGCAAGAACTCAATGACTGGCTCATGTTGTCAAAAATCCAATGTATGACTTGAATCCTGTTGGGGAATTATAGCTACATAAGTGTACTTATGTCTGCAGGAATTAGAACTGGGCAGTTCTGTAATGTCCTTATCCAGCAGAGGGCTGCTGTTATATTTCTACATAGCACAGGTAGCAAAATGACCATTGTGCAATGTTACGAATGCATAATGGGATGCCTATTGGTCACAATGCACATCACATTTGGCACAAATGCATATCAGGCACACTTGCTGGGGTCCTGTAGTGGGGCCCTGAGGACTTCTTGTCAGTGAGGCAGCAGCAAGAGGGGGCGTGGCCAGGAGTGACTGGTGTTTTAAGCCACTCCGACACCCCTCAGGAACACCAGGCAGCAAGCCAGAGGTTCTCCAAGCCTGCAGCAGCATTTCACCCCACTCCACTGGGCCAGAAGGCTGTAGTGGGGCCCTGAGGACTTTTTGGCAATGAGGCAGCAGCGAGAGGGGGCGTGGCCAGGAGTGGCTGGTGTTTTAAGCCACTTCCACACCCCTCAGGAACACCAACCTGCAGCCAGAAGGACTCTAAGCCTACAATTGGAGTCAGCTGAGGCTGAGAATGGAGTGGGGGCGGAAATTGGAGTTGTGCTGGGGGAAGGGAGGTATGATCAGAACAGAGTGAACAGAGGGTACAAAAGAAGGCGAGATCGCTGTTTGTTAGCTATCCCACCTTCAGTTCACCCTGTTTCCTGAAATGGATTGGAGAGTGTACCAACCATTCCACAAAACCTTACTTTGCACATCTGCAATGCCAGGTCAGTTAAGAATAAAACTCACATTATTTATGATCTTCTCTTGGATGAGGATGCCGACCTGGCTTGCTTCACAGAAACCTGGCTGGGAGAGGATAGTGCTGTCACGTGGGTGCAGGCCCTCCCAGCCGGGTATTCTGTCAGTGAGTAGGTTAGGGGAATTGGGTGGGTGGGGGGCGGAGTGGCTCTGGTTTATAAGGATAATCTGACCTTGACCAGGATACCTGTCCGAAACACAGTCCACTTTGAGTGTATGTACCTTAGTCTGAGGACCAGGGATAGTTTGGGGATTCTGCTAGTATACCCTGTTGTCTAGCAGACTCCCTAACCGAGCTGACACAGCTGGTCTCAGAGTTGCTGTTGGAGTCACCCAGACTTTTAGTTTTGGGCGACATTCCACTTGAGACCAGCTTGACAAATCTGACTGGTGCGGCTCGGGAGTTCATGGAAACCATGACGAACATGGGCCTATCCCAAATGGTTGTCGGGCCCACACATTGTGCGGGTCGTACCCTCAATGCGGTCTTCAGTACGGAACACGAATATCCGTGGGCGGAGGTTATAAAAACCACTGCATTGTCATGGACGGATCATTTCCTGGTCAAGACTGAACTAAGAGTCTCTTCCTGCCCCACTGGGGGTGGGGGACACATTAGAATGGTCCGCCCCCGAAGGCTAATGGAACCAATAGGATTCCAGAAAGCCTTGGAGGGGTTAATGGTTGGTAACGCCGGTGACCCTGTCGAAGCTTTGGTTAATACCTGGAACACTGACCTTACCAAGGCTATCAACATGATCACTCCCAAACGTCCTTTCCAACCCTCTCCAAACTGTAAGCCATGGTACACTGCAGAGCTTAGGAAAATGAAGCGGGTTGGACAATGACTAGAGCGCAACTGGCGGAAAACTCGACTCTTATCCGACAGGACACGTCATAGGAACTTTCTTTGGTCCTATCGAGAGGCAATACGGGCAGCGCAGAGATCCTTCTCCTCTGGATGTATTGCGTCTGCAGAGTCCCGTCCAGCCTAGCTGTTTAGGGTGGTAAGGGAGATGACGCAGGTTATTCCTGCGCAGAACCCATTGCTTAACCCAACGACGGCCTGCTGTGAAGTGTTTAACAATTTCTTTGCAGACAAAATCTCTCAGATAAGAGCCGACTTAGATGCCAGTAATTTGACAGAAACTACTGACGAGGTGTTCACCAACTCCGTTGATGTTAGTTTACTGGATCAATTTCAATCCGTGAGTACCGAGGACGTGGACAAGCTACTTGGTAGGGTGAAGAAGACGACCTGCCCTCTCGATGCTTGCCCTTTATGGCTGGCCATCCAGGGGTGGACTGCCTTGATGGTATTCCTTAAGGACATAATCAATGCACCCCTCAGAGAAGGGTGTGTTCCATCTTGTCTAAAGAAAGCAGCCGTTAGGCCACTCCGGAAAAAATCTTCCCTTGACCCCCTGGACATGAACAACTCTAGGCCGGTTTCTATGTTACCATTCTTGAACAAAGTGATTGAGAGGGCAGTTGCGCTTCAACTCTAAGTGGTCTTGGATGAAACCAATTATCTAGACCCATTTCAAACTGGCTTTAGGACGGGATTTGGAGTTGAGACTGCCATGGTTGCCTTGACCGACGAACTGTGTCTAAGCATCGACAGAGGTAATATGTCCCTCTTGGTGCTTTTAGACATCTCAGTGGCTTTCAATACGATAGATCATAGCATCCTCTTGGATTGCTTGAGTGGGTTAGGAATCGGAGGCACTGTGCTCAAGTGGTTCCGGTCCTTCCTCTCGGGCAGGTCCCAGAGGGTGTTGCTCGGGGACAGCTGCTCCAGTAGAAAGGAGCTGACTTGTGGTGTTCCGCAGGGTGCCATCCTATCCCTGATGCTGTTTAACATCTATATGAAGCCGCTGGGTGAAATTATTTGGAGTTATGGGGCTGGGTGTTATCAGTACGCTGATGACACCCAGATCTATTTCTCCTTGTCCTGATTGTCGACCTTGAATTCCGATGCTGTCTCTCCTCTTAATGATTGTCTTAAAGCAGTAATGGGCTGGATGGGGAAAAACAGATTGAGATTAAATCCAGACAAAATGGAGGTGCTCACGGTAGCAGCCCGAAAACCAGGTGTTGGGTTGCAACCTCCAGTCCTCGACGGGGTCACGCTCTCCGTTAAGGACTGTGTTCGCAGTCTGGGGGTGCTCCTTGATTCATCACTTCAGATGACTAGTCAGGTGAATGTGACAGTCAGGAGCGCCTGTTATCAGCTTTGGCTGATATACCAGCTGCGCCATTTCCTGGAAGTAAGGGACCTCGAGACCGTGGTGCACACGCTGGTAACCTCTCGTCTAGATTTTTGCAATGCACTCTACATGGGGCTGCCCTCATGCTTGGTCCGGAAACTTCAGTTGGTACAAAATATGGCAGCCAGAGTGGTCTTGGGAACATCTCGGAGAGAGCATATAACTCCAGTATTAAAATCTCTCCACTGGCTGCCTATCCGTTTCCGGGCCCAGTATAAGTTGTTGGTTATTACCTTTAAAGCCCTAAATGGCTTGGGTCTAACTTATCTCCGGAACTGCCTCCTCCCATACAATCCTCCCCGCGTACTCCAGTCCTCTGGGAGGAATTTGCTTCAGCCACAAAAATCTAGGCTGTCTGCAACCTCCCAGAGGACCTTTTTGGTAATCGCCCCCAAATTGTGGAATGACCTGCTGAACGAGATCCATCAGATGACAAGCCTGAGTAGCTTTAAAAATCACTAAAGAGGGATCTCTTTCGGCAGGCCTTTTCTAATTAGATCCTGGCCTCAGGGGATCCTGACCTCTTTTAGTCCGCTGGCTATTTATTTTATTTATTGTATTTATTGTTTTTAAATGTGATTTTAGATCAGTTGCTTTTTAATTTATATTTGTTTAATATTTTTTATGGGGGAGTGGTGGTGGGTGTTTAGGGATTTTTATCTGTATTGTATTTTAATTTTTGTAAGCCACCCTGATTGCTTTAACAGAGGGGTGGGGTATAAATAATAATAATAATAATAATAATTATTATTATTATTATTATTAAAGTTACATAATATAGATGGTGATAAAACTTTATAATATGCTTTGTGATGATGGGATGTCCAATGGGAATGCTACTTTTCACTCAAACTCCACTTGTGTTAATTTGACATGAACTGTTTTTGGTGGGAAGAGCACAAATAATAACATGCTACAGGAGGAGTGATCAGTGGCCTAAATAGAAAGCACAGTGCTATAAAATATAGTTGTTTTGTTGTGGGAAGTAAATTGTGTTCACCTCTGGGGAGCTTTCTGCTTATTTCTAACAACAGTGAGAAGTCACATTCTGTGAACAAACTCATCTAGATCCATTGCTGCCAAATTCTAGCATAGAGTCTCAGCCACATATTGCAACTTGAGTACTAGCAATTATGAAAGGACTGAAGCAGGCTCCTAGATTTCAATCCACCCACTCAAAATATGTGTCAATGTAGCAAAAACATTTGTTCCTCAACCATCATTCTCATCCATTGCCAGAATAAGAAAGGATGGAGTAGGATTCAACTGCGATGAGTGAAACTACCTACCATGGAAGGATAAATTCACAGCTCTTTGGTATGATGAACCATTCATTTGCTGTATAGGAAAAATGCTTATTAGAAATGAATTTTACATCCTGCTTGTTTTGAAGGATTTCCAGATACATGACTGTCTGTAATTAATTCTCACACAAAAATGCATGCTAGGTAGGCTGAAAGTTAGTAATTCAATGAGGTCACACAGTGGGATCCATGTTGGAGTGGAAATTTGAATCTCCATGGGTAGGTAGTATAACCTTTCAAGAGAAAGCAAGTTGTTTGCCCTGAGGGTTACATGCAATAATGCATGGTGAATTGGAGGCCATATGCTGTCTGAAGATAGTAGCAGGTGTGGCCATCCCCCTGCCTCATTTTTACACATATGTGTCTGAGTTCACAGGTACACATGGATTTTTTCTTGTGCAATCACTCTTCCATAAAGAGAAAGACAGAGACACACACCACATCCTCCATCTCTCCTGATTTGGAAGCGACAGACCCAATTAATCATCTGCAGTCCCACTAATTTCAGCTGCTTTTAAATGCCCTGGATTCTCTCTCCTGCTCCCACTTTCCTCCTTTATCTTCTGCTTACTTCAGTTGCTGAAAACTGTTCAATGTGCAAAAGTAGTTTCACTCAATTAACAGGAGGGAGAGGAGAGGGAAATCATGATCTTCCCTGTAGACTCAGGCAAAAGCAAACTGCTGCAATCTCTCCCAGCTTGTGTGTTCATCTTCATTAATAATTTTTGCCATCTTGATCACACTCTGATGCTGCTTGGCCACATGTCTCCTGGTTTCGATCTGTGAAATGTGTAGCATTCACTCAATTCCCAGTGTGCAGGGCTGGAAAGGTTTAAACCTCTCCTCCCTTATGTGGAATTCCCATAATACATCTCACTCCCTGCTGCCATGCTGACTGCTCAGCACCAATCAGCTGGATGGAGGAATGGGGCAGGATGTGTGTGTGTGTAATTTAAAGGGTGCCCATCATTTGTCAGGAGGAAACACCTCATGTACATCTTTTTCCCATTCTAGTGTTGCTGTGACTCACTTGCTAAACAGCTATTTGGAGGACTCGGGAGAGTGCAATTTACCTAGGAAGGACAGCATGAATTCGAACAGGGAAACAAATCCAGATGCCATTAAACTGTTACTCTCAGCATTCTTCATCATTGCCTATCCAGACTAAGGCTGCTGGAAGTTGCAGTTCAACCTTACATGGTGGGCCAGTCAATTCCAGTCCAATCTGGAGAGCTGTACAATTCCCACCCTGCACTTGGGCCAGTCCTACATTCCTTTTCCTCTCATTAGAAAAAAGAAAAGCTTGGCGGCAGGCTCTGGGGATGAAAGAATTTAGGGCTTGAACAGTATGTCACAGTAGCACACTGGTACCTCTAAGCCTATCAAGAGGACCAGGCAGCAAATAGTTCTTATAGCAGAGTTAGCAAACATCAGGCTGAAGAAATAATGAGCACACAGGCACAGGCTTGTGTCTAAACTACTTTACTTTCCTTTACTTGAGCATGTTACTATTAAATACAATGAGTCTAGGACTCCAAGCAAACAGACTACACAACACAGCAGATATACAGTACAATCCTGCACTGTACAGTTTAGACTGCATGTGCAAAGTCTAAGATCAAAATCAAAATATAAAGGCAGTGTGTGGGAGCATCTAGTTATACAGATACAGAAACAGTACATTTATGGATTATACAGTTAATGTTTCTCATACACATGGGCTACGCAACATTTTCCCAGGTAGATAACAGGTTCACTCATGGTTTCCATTCCCACAGAAGCCTCTTAGACAATATCTAGATATACTAGCCAGCTGCGTTTAGCCAGCTCACTGCTGGCCCCTGCAGGCAGTAGCACATAATACCATGACAGCTCTTTACATTATAAATTTTCCTGTGATCACATGTCCCATCACCTTGACACGCTAGAGGTAGGCTGCAGCCAATGCTTCAATGGACCATATGGCTACTGTGAGATGCATCATCTGATGGGCCACAGAATTCCTATCCCTGCTGTAATTAAGCATTACTGTCAAGATATTAGCTAGTGTTATCTGCTTACATCCATGTTGCACCTACCTGTTCTCTCTACCATATGGGGGAAAGTGCCTTATTATATTTGATATATGAAGTAAATAATGCCATAGGGAAAGCATAAAGACAATATATTTGGAATGTTTCAATGGGTATCACAGTAATTTTTGAAATAGGCCAACAAGCATGATTAATCTCATGTTGCAGACTCCAAAGTTGTGACCTCTCTAAGGCATGGCTTAGGCAAGCTTGGAAATAGAGAGCACTGAGTTCATATTCTTTGCTAGTATAATATACTGCACACACTGAGAAAACTCTGGATTTTACCTTAGGCTGAGGGGGATGTAGTATCAAACACAGAGCATCAAGTGATCTTTCACAAGACAGTCTGAAGAAAATTAAGTTTGCTAATTAACTACTTTTAATAGCATCTATCTGCTTCTTCAGCTCTGGCAGGCTGTAAAGGCTGTGGGTCAAAGGTGAAAAATGGGATTAAAAAATAGAACTATGCAACCAATGTTGCGTGCACTGATATTCTATGCTTGATTGCTTTCCTGTTTATTCATTCTTTTACACCTGTCTTCAGGGACAAAATCAATGAAATGTTATTTTGTGCTTCAGGGTTGTCATCATGGTCTATATGGATGCAGCATTTGTTTTGGTACATATTGAGTGGATGGTAAAATAAAAACCCAAGAAAAAACAGAAAGATCAGAGTTGAATAATTCCTTTTAAAGAAGAGGAGCTAAATGCTGCTATTGTTGCTGTATTACTAAAGCTTGATGGCAGAGCTGGAATTTTTTCTTCAAATGATCATGATATGCCCTTTTCGTTTAATTTCCTGAAGTTAACATTTAGATTCAAGTATACCCAAAGGCACCAGATCCCATCTGATCCTAGAAATTAAACAGGATCAGCTCTGGTTAGTACTTGGGTGGGAGACCACCAATTAATACAAGGTGCTGTAGGCTATATTTCAGAGGAAGGAACCAGCAAAACAACTTCAGAGTATCCCTTGTCTTAAAAAAAAAACCTACAAAATTCATGGGATCACCATAAGTCGAAAGGTAGCTTGAAGGTGCATCCGTGTGCACAAACACACACTTTTAGTGCATCTTTTTTCCACAAATTGTTGTTGTTGTTGTTGACTGACAGGCCAATTTTGACTCCAAGGGCCCCTGTCATCAACAGCCATGCTCAATTCTTGTAAAGTCAGGGCCATTACTTTCTTGATTAAATCAATCAGTCAATCCACCTCTTACCTTAAATGCTCGGGGGTCTTAAGGACCCTCAAAATGTCAATATTAATGTAGGGATAGGGAATTAATATAATTAGCTTGGCTATGAGAAAGGGGGAAACAGATAGCAGGATCTTTTAACCTATGTTTACAGTGGAGGAGACATTAAGCTAGATAATGTCTCCTCCGTAAATTGGTCTTTATTTGAGAAAACCATAATAACAACATTTACACACACATTCAGGCTTCAAACATTCATGCAAGACTAGCAAATAAAGTAGAAAATATTGGGATAAAGGAACAGGGAAGGGAGTTGTTTGTGGGAGAGACAACACCTGTCCTTTAGAGATGAGGTTGAGGAAGAAACCAGAAGAATGAGGGTCCCAATCAAGAACAGCTACACAGTTTGATGTGGATTCGAGAGGAAGATGAACTGTGTGCACTTGAGTGGGTTTTGGAGGGGTTTTTATAGTTGATAACTGCCTTCAGGGGATGAGATTTAGAGTGAAAGGCAATATTTCTCAGAGTTGCTCAGGGTCAGACAATAGACACTCTGGATATGCTAATGGCATCTTAAAGTGAAGATACTTTGTGATTGAATGGAGGAAGCAACCTTCTTTGTTTCTAGAAGGGTCTCAGGATCTGAGGTGTGGGTTGTGCCATCTTTGAGCAAGATGCCAGGGCCGGGTCAGGAACACAGGAGACAGAGTCCAAAGTTTGGGTAGGGTGAATGACAAGGTGAAGTCTCAAAAGCAAGCAGAGGTCAAAACATGTACCAGGAGTCCAGAGGGCCAGAGGCAAAGGCAGGTCCATGAAGGGAGTGCCAGGTCAGGAACACAGAAGTCAGATTCCAAGTAAGCCAAAGTCCAAATAAAAGCTAAGGTCAGAAAATGTACCAGGAAGGAGTTCTGCAAGGAGAAACAGATCTTGACAAAGGGTAAAAGTATAAGGATCGTTTACAGGTTTGAGTATCTCAGCTTTGGCTGATAGAATTAACCAGGTGTTCGTACCCTTAGTTGCTTTGAGAATTAACATTTTGTTGGAATTTGGGTTGGCCTCTTCTTAAGGCCATACCTGAACTCTCACCAGAATAGTGGACTAATCTTTTCTACATCAGTGGTGGAGCTTCTGAATCTCTCATCAGTTTTAACCAAGTGTACAGCTAGAAATTGTCAAAATTGTAGGAGAAGCTGTAGATCTGGAGCCAAGTTTGGCATTTATTGATTTATTTAAGGTTGTGTTTGTTCTGACAAGAGGGAATTAATACTTTAATCAATATGCTCTGTTATGCAGTTTTTGAAGATAGTTGAAATGGAAAGGAAGCATGGGGAGGGGGAAGACCCCTGGCCCACCCTAACCCAACTTCAGTAGTTGGGAAAGTCAGTTGAAGATCTGCCGGCTATAGCCTTCCAGAATCCTTCCCTGGCTCTCCCACACTTGCTTGCCATGTGACGTTGAGAAGTGAGCCTGTGTGAGGACTGGGAGGAGCAGAAAGGGGCTTTAGGAAGATTTTCTTTGGGGTTTGGGGTAAAAAAAAAAAAACCCTTTCTCATTTGTTTTTCTCCCTTAAGTATTCCAATATATTTTCCCAACTTTTGTGTTATTAAACTTCTTTAGAGGGCAAGCGGAATGATCTAATGGAGAAAAAAATACTTTCATATTATTTGCAGCTAAACAGGGTACAGTCTGTAATTAGAGACTCTTTGGCCTTGTCTACACCAGGAAAAAAGTCCATAGCTATCTCAATTCTGGTTCAAATAGAACACACAACATAGGACTGTTTAAGCAATGAAGGTATTTCTTGAAGGTTTTAGTGCTATTTTTTAAAAAACTCACTTCTTGTTCTGTAGTTTTCAGGAAAATCTGATTTTTCCTACATGTGTCCATCAGCATGACGGTGGTGGTAGGATAGAATATTTCAGGGGGAGAGGCTAGTTGTGTTGGTTTGTTGCCACAAAAACAATTCAGTCTGCCTCTCTCTCCCTCTCCCCTTTGGAATAAGAAAATTTCATTTGAAATATATTTGTGGATTGCAGCTCACATCCCTCCTTTCTAATCTGCCATTCAATGTGCTATCCATGCAGGGGGAAAATCTTTCTCCTCGGGGCCACCACCGCTGCCTTCCCAGCCAAACATCTCCTCAGCAGAGCCCCACTGACAAAGTTGCTTCCACTGAGTTCAGAAAAAGGCACCCAACTATGAGATCAACAATGAGAGGGTTTGACTGGGTTACCTCCTGATCATCATGGCTAGGCATCTTGTTCTGACCTCAGAATAAGTGACTTCACCAGCTGGGCTCAGTGGGGAGGTGCTTGTCTGGAAAGGCAATGGCAGTGGCTCTGAAGAGAAGAGGGGGGAAAGTGGTGCTGATTCAAATCAGGGCAGTGATATTTTGACTAGGGACTTTATCAGACAAGGTACATACTACTAAAAAACCCACATCATTTAGGACACGATAACACAAAGGGCGAAATGATCAGGCATCCTCATCATTCGGGGCATAGTGCTAGGGCAAAGCCATCAATAAAAAGTGACACCTTATTCATGCCCACGCTATGCCGGCAGAACAGCTGAATGACAGTGTAATCAGATAATTTTGCCCTTTTGTGCTATTGTCACATCCTTATGATGTGGTTTTTGCCACACCTGATAAAGTCCTAAGTGTGGTGCTAATGGAGTGATTTCAGGGCAGCTCCAGGGCAAAATACTCTGAATTGCAGCTGAATTATTTTTGCTGGTGTAGACAAGCCCTTTGTTAAGACTAAATTTGTTAAGACTAAGGGCTTGTCTATATGGTTCCTTAACCCCATCTCGCCCACATCTTGGAGCTCTGCAATCCTGACAACATACAGCTTTCGCCTTGTTTTGCCCCTAGGCAGTCCTCACAACAACCAGGGCAAAGATGGGGTTAAGATGGGAGGAAGATGGGGTAGGGGCCTAATGAAATGTTTAAAGAAAATGTTTGTTTAAATCTGTTCCAGCTGAAATAAAATTGGGCCCTGTGTGATTGCAGGAGTCTATTCCAGCACACTGGCCTGGTATGTATTTGCCAGCTGCCTAGCTGTCCCGGATCCAGGAAGGCGGCCTACAGCATGTGACAGGCTGATCACATGTGGGGGGGGGGCTTACTCATATGCTATGGGCCCCCTGCTTGGATCCAGAGAGTGGGCTGCAGGCAGCTGCAGGTAAGGGATGGCATGCCCATCTCGACTCTGGCCCATTTCCTCCAGGTAACAAGAGAGGAACAGGCCTGACACTGGTGGGGAGCCAGCATATCCTCGCTCATTTAGATAAGCCTGAACAGGACTTATATGATAGGATACAAAATCTTGCCTTATTAGAAAAATTTACTTTTATTTATTTTTATTATGTTATTGAATGTATATCCTGCTTTTCTCCCAAGATGGGATTTAAGTTAACAAACTGAATCGACAGAGCTAAAAGGACAAATAGACAAGGATACATTTAGGTTATTTGGCTTCCCTCTCTTGAGTTTTATTAATAGAGAAGGTAGAGGTCTGAATGTAGTGCTGACAACGCATAGAGGACTCTAGAGAGAAACATTGAGTTGAATATCAACATTTTAATGCCACTTGAATAAAACCCTCTCCACGTTATGCCTCTTAACAGATGTTTATCTCTCTTCTGTAAAAATTGCAGTGGCAACAAAAAACTTCACTTGTGTTGTGTAACATTGTGTTTAGAATTCTGCTAATGACAAATATTTTCCCCAAAAAATAATACAAGAATGCATCATGCATTAAACTAAGCTACTTTCAATAATTTACTTCTTAATGGATCGAGGGGTATTTTATTTTTTTAATACAAAACAGTTAATAAAATAAATATATGATCATGTATATAAGAAACATAACTTTACTCATTTTCTATATTTACCTGATTTATATCTGTGTTTGTCAGTTTTTATCTATTAAAAATTCTACTAAGTTCCTCCTATTACCTGTTTGACCAGAGGGTTCAAATTACCTATTTGGCCAGAAGGTTCAAATCCCTGCTTAACCATGGAAATCCACTGGGTGACCCTAGGCAAGAAATACTTCTTCAGAGGAAGGCAGAAGCAAATCCTATCTATTGCTGCTCTTGCTGTTGCATTGTTATTGTTTATTTATGTAGCACCATCTATGTACATGGTGTTTTACTTTAAAACAAGGTTTACATTAAAAGAAGTAGCAGCAACAACAACATACAAAACTTTTAGTCCTGCCAAAGGAGTACTAAAAGAAGTGCATATGTAAGCAAACACAGAAGGAAGGAAGGAATAATAAACATAAAACTATAAAATGCAATTGCAAAACAAGTTATCCAGAAAACTGTTTAAAACAACAACAATATAATATGAAAACAAAAGAAAATATAAGAATAAAATAAATGAGCAATACATGCTATCAAAATATACAAGATTACAAAACAGTATCAAACAAAAATTCAAAAAGCTTTGGAATACAAGAAAGTTGTCAATTCAGATTTAAAAACATGGGGCAGAGAATGAGAAAGGCCAAAGATGAGCCTGCAAAAAAGAATGCCTTGGTTGGGTGAGAAGTCTAGAGTTCCCAGAACACATGTGAACAAATATTCCCAGAAAAAAAAAACCATGATAGGTTCACCTTAGGGTCTGCATAAGTCAGAAATGACTTGAAGGCACACAACAACAACAACAACAACAACATATTTAACAGCATGGGTCATTTACTTTGTTCCCTGCTAATTGTGATGTGCCAATGTTTTTTTTATTATTATTATTCAAACATAATCCATAGCAATATAGGCATCTGCAGAAATACAGACTGCATATCTTCTGTGTCTTGAGACAACTTGCCACAAGTACTTCTGAAGATATCTGCAATGGGGGAGCAACCTAGTGTGGGAATAGCTGGGGCAGGAAGTCATCTCCCTGACCTCCTCCCCAATTCCCCTTGGGCAAAACACCTGAACCCCAGGGAGAACCCATAAACTGGGTTGTTCCCCAGTCAGTCCCCATGTGGAAGACCAACACAAAAGTCTCTCCCCCAAGTCCCAGGACTTAAGGAGAAGGTTTATCCCTCAGGCCAACTCTGAAGGAGGTCCTTTTCCCCATCTTCCAGCTTGCAGGACCTAAAGGGGAAGTTCCAGATCCCCCTGTTCATCCCCCAAAGGTGGAGATGCCATGGTGCTCACCAACCTACCAAATCTCCCCCTTTCCCTCCCAAGTGACCATCTATTTAAGACACCACCATAAGCCCATTTCATGTCTGCATCCACAGTGTGGAGTAGGCAAAAAGACCCCAGGTAAAAGAGCAAAAATTCCTACCTGGCCCTGAAACGACCAAGTACATCACACTGATTCAGCAGCGGGTGGGTGGGTGAAGTGATGAAGAAAGAGGGAGAGTTGGGGTGGCGAGGCCCTAAATAGGCTGCAGCTCCACCCCCAGCTCTCTGCATACAGGCTCACGTGCCCCAGCCAGTACCTCCATCTCTTTCCCAGTCCACATCAAAAGTGGCCTCCCGTGGCACAGCTGCGCTGGCCGTGTGGATCCAAATTCCTTTAGGACAATGGATAATGTAGTGTGCTGCTTTGGGGAAGAACACTACTGCACTGTAGAGATGGCTGATGTGTTTGCTTAGAAATGTGTTAAGGTTAGTTTCCCAAGGTCATTTTAAATGAGAGGCTTGGAGTCAGGAGGGTAAGGAGCTATGTCTGGGAAATGGAATGTTTATGCTTTACTGACCAAAGAAGTTACTTGTGTGGAGCTGGAAAAATGGTTGGGTTTAATATACAGCTGAAATGGAAACTAACTTTACTCCTGACAATGTCTTTGCTCTACTTACGGGAATAAAACTTTACTGTTAACTACTGAAAGACTGTGTTCTTGAGGTGGCTCTAGCCTGTACATAACACTAGGAAAGGACATGCCATGTCCTACCTGGAGGAGGCCTCCTTGGACAAAGAAGAGAAAGAAAAAAGCCAGGAGGATGGGCCCTAGTTGGAACTGCAGGAGGCTGGTAGGACTTTATCAGATGAACCTGCAAAAACCTTTCTGTCCCACCACATTTTACAGTGTACTTGTCCCAGCACAATAACACTTTCATCAAACGTACCTTTAATAGTGAGAAAAAGCAGCCCCAGCATTGCCGGTGCATGAACACTAGCTCTGTTTACTTCTTCATTCGTGATCTCGGCAATTCTTGAGAGAAGACACAAGTGTGATAAAAATTAAACGTACAGCAAAATAAACACAAAAAAGTACACACAAGCACAGAAACACACTTAAAAAGTTCAAAGTAAACTGGGGAGGTTCATAAAAAGAGTGTCCCCTGCCTGACTTTCACATTCTCACTGGAAAGTGTTCTGATCATTGATACTGTAACCATGATAGGAAAATACTGTGGAGTTTCAAATGCTGGCAGTACCAGGAACAAAATGGCACAGGAGATCTATTGATGGCTTCAGCCATCAATGAAAAAAGAATACCTTTTTGACAAGATGAAAATGTGAAAGCACAATGTTGTCTGGTATGTGCACCCTTTCCAGTTAATTTGGTATCCTTATGACACCATTTTTGTGTGTCTGATAAAGTACTCATTGTCCTGTAATGGCACCAACATAGACAGAGCCCAGTTCATCCAAGATAGCAGCTGCAAATCAGGAGGAGGTGGCAGAGGCACTTCACCCTGTAGAGTGATGTAAATTAAAGTGCCAGGAGCAACAGGTCAGGCAACACACAGTTCCACTTTAAATACAGGACAGTGAACTAAACGAGGACAGCTGGGCAGATTAAACTGCTGCTTATAAATCAACTCAGTCCATGCCATGTAATTGCTGCAGAACAATTCCCAAATTTTCGTGCAACCCTGTCCAGCATCTCTGGTTTCCTGGCCCTCTCACCTTTGCTATGCACTTTTGAACTATTCTTTCCAGCACCTCCCTTCTAGACTTTGGACTCTGCCCATGGCTGCTTTTTCCCTTTGAATCTTGAACTGCTTAGATGATGCTTTTGGGTGCAACCCTGTGTAAGCCTTTGTACCAGCATGGCTTTCCCCTGCCAGTTCTTGTATGTACATCTAGGTACTCACTGGCTTTAAACAGGACAGGACAGACTTACAACCAGTACTTTCTCACTGGATTTCCTCAAACCTACAAATCCTCTTTCATCTATTCTCATCTATTTTCAAATAGTAAGCTTTATAGGAGTCATCCTATTTGGCTTTATCTTGAAAAAATCTGTCAGTTCTGACAACAGCTCAACCCAAGAGGGGTGGCTGCATCCAAAAGAGGGCAACTGAGATGTGGTTTCAGCTTGATCTATTATATGGCCCTTCAGCCAAATAAGTGACTGTTTATAAGCATTTTTTTTGACAGGACTTGAGGTTCTTCTCCATTTTACACATTCTCAAAAGTGAACATTTGGTCCTTGAAGAAGAAGCTTTACAAGAAACAATTTGAGCTTTGTGTAAGGTCTTCGAGAACTAGGGCAAAAGGAAGAAGGGTTCAGGAAAAGAGAGAGAATGCTTGGAAATATGCCATTCAACTATCAAGTGGCTGAAGTTATGCCTGGAAACCAAGCTGATATGTCACCTCCAAGATTTTCTCCTGCTGTCAGGTGAGGAGAGAGCGCTTGGCAGCAGCTGTGTTAATTTAGACACAATAAGCCTCTCTCCCAAAGAACAGAAGAAAGCTGGGTAAAGGAGACTGAGCTGAGAAGAAAGTGGCAGACTTGGTGGGAAAGAGACAGAAAGTGTCGCAGGAGTGTGGGAATCTCTTTTTAAAATATTCATGCTTTTTGAAAACAAGTAAAGGATCTGCCAAAGGTTACAGTTCTGCATCTACAGAGTATGCCATCACAGTATAGACCTGAGTGGTACTGGTTGACTTGCATTTTCATTTTGTCAGTTGTGCTATTTTTAAACAAGAATGCTTTGGAGACCATCTTAATCTAAGCATCTCCCTTGACTGAGAGTTCTGTGTTACCCAGTCTTTTGTCTGTCTAACCAGTGTCATTGGTCTCTTCATTTTATGCCCATATTTAAAATGATTTAATAAATATGTAGCTTGCTGCAGTTTTCAGATTCTGTATATATTCACTAAAGATGGAAAGAAAATTAGAAAGTATTCAAAAAATTATGGAAAAACATGGGAGGGCTGTGTACTGAGAAACCCTGATGAGAGGAATTCTGGACTGATGAGAATCTTTGCAGTTTAAGACTTATTCTGCACAAAATGTATTGGCTTATAACAAAGATTAAAACAAAGTACAGGTAAAACCTAATAGTAAAAAAAGATAGGGAGAGTTAAACAATTTTATTAAAAACACTAGTTTAAACTGGCTTAACACAAATTTTTATATATATATATATATATATATATATATATATATATTACAGACAAGTTACAACACATTCCATAGAAAGACTGTTCTTTCACAGACACTTACTAGCCAAAGGCCTAGCTAAATAGTAAGATCTTTGCCTGACAGTGGAAAGATACCAGAAAAGGGGTCAACTGACCCCCTCATGGGAGGAACATCCACTGAGAAGGTTCATTCCTGTGTTCTCACCAAGGACTTGTCTAGACAGTGAAAATACTCCTCATAGAATTTGAGAATATCTTTTGTCCCAACAAGATCCCACAGAAATTCACCTTATTAAGAAGGAGGGGGCAAAAAAACTCCATTTATTGAACAGGAAAAGCCTTTGCAGCTTTCTCCTTAAAAAAAAAATAATAATGCGAGGAAATGCATGTTAGTGCTTGTTAGGACAACCAATTCACTTTGCTGAGCATACTCAGAGAAGATGGAACTGACACCTGGATTGGCCAGATGTGCGTGGGAGGCAGGCTTGCTGGCTATGCAGTGCCCAGAAGTGCTGTGTTGGATTGTTTGTGTTAGCTATTGTGCACTTTTTTTCTGTGCCAAGACACCTCTCTAGGCATTTTCCTGCATGACTCTATGGTATGTGTCCCCTATTTTGTGTCCTTCAGATAACTGAAACCACAGATATTGGTCCAACTGTATACATTATTACTGGGTTTTCTACCAGTATTACTATAGTCACCATCTTACTTATTTTATTGACATTAGCTTCCTGGACAGCCAGGGGCTGTGAAGTCGAAGGCTTTCAAGGCCGGCATCCATATATTTTCCTTGGTTTTTTTCGGGCTGTGAGGCCGTGTTCTGGAATAGTTCTGAATAGTTCTGGAATAGTTCTGAAACTACTCCAGAACATGGCCTCACAGCCCGGAAAAAAACCCAAGGAAAAGCCAGGGGCTGGTTTGCCTCCACTCTGCAAGAGGAGAGACTCAGGAGCAATCATGTTCACTGTCCTGGTGTTTCCCCATTCCAGAGGTCAACCTGAGCTTTGACAGAATCATCTTCTGAGGTAGCAGGAAACTCCCAAAGAGACACCAGGAAACCACCTGGAACCACTAGTACCACTGGTATGGGCCATCTTAATTGGTCCTCCTGTAGAGATTCTGAGGTTCTGAGTCCCAGACAACCTAAACCGCACCAGATAGTGATCTATCCATGAAACATAACTATTGACAGTTCCTCCACTTCCTGCTCAACATCACCATCATCCCACCTATTAAAGAAAACAAGACTCGCAGCTATAAATACATCCACATTTCTGGGATGTAGTTAGTGTGCCCAGGTTGATGTTTTGTCCCTTAATCAAGGTGTAATATAGGAAGAAAACTTCCAACAAATGTCAACCAAGAAACCGACCCTCAGAATTTTCCTTCATTGTCTCCCGTACTGCCATTGGGGCGGGGGTAGAGACATGATGCTGTTATGGGGTGAAAGGAATCAAGGCTAGTGAAAGCTGGAGGATTCCATGTGAGGGAGCAAAGAACCCAGCTACTCCCAAAATAGGTTCAGTACCATGGATGGCTTCTTTAAAGTTCTGATTAAAACCCAGAGTAGATTTATCACCCCACTGACATGGAAGCCAAAATCTGCCAACAATAGATTATTATAGCATGGCTGCACACACATTCTTGGGAACCAGTGGTCACTACTACAGCCAATAGGTCTCTTCAATGTGACACCTTCTTCAGAAGCATATATACAGTACGAACCAGAGCTGAGATTTGTGAATCACCACATACTATTGAATCTCAGAAGTTCCCATCTTAGAGTACTTGCCTGTTTTTATAAAAATAGCAACAATCTGATATATCTCACCACTTAGTTCCAATGCCAGATACTCAACCACTTTAAGTAGAGCTTTAACCCAATGAAAGCAGTCAATGAAAGCAGCAATCATATATGATTTTGGCCAATCAGCTGATTAATTCTATTAATGTGAATGAATTTGTGATGAATAAAAATTATAGTTTGCCCGCAACAGGAATATTTGGTTTGGGGGTTGTTGTTGTTTTGGCTATTCACTCATGTTATAAAGGACATTCTCTTAGAAGATGTTTTCTTGTTTGTGTATTATTTTAGACAAGACACCATTTTATAAATCAAAAAAGGTGTGAGTGTGTCTGTTTAGACAGATGACACTGATGAATACTTTCAACTACAGTCAGCCCACCTTATCCACGGATTCCTTGTCCATGAATTCAACCAACCAAGGCTTGAAAATACTTTTTAAAAAAAAATCCAAAAAGGACACCTTACTGTTCACCATTTTATATAAGGGATGCCATTTTACTATGTCATTGTATATAAAATCGACAGATTTTGCTATCCACTGGTGGAGGGGTCCTTGATACCCCAGTGGATACCAATGGCCCACTGTACTTTGAATACTTTGGAAGTATTTTGATTTGTTAATCAATTAGTGCTACTTTAGAGCAGTGCTGGCTACCATTAGGCAGAGGACAGAGGGTGTTGGTTTGGAATGTGACAGTAATTTTGTGAATAATTTTTTATTCTTCCTGAGAGGTACTTGTGTGATTTTCTGTTTCATTTGTCAATATACTGTTAGTTGCCTGGCTGTGGGTAATCTGCACCTTACCCTGAGTGGATGATGGGTGCCATTTTATTTATTTTTATTTTTATTTTTATTTTTATTTTTATTTTTATTTTTATTTTTATTTTTATTTTTATTTTTATTTTTATTTTTATTTTTATTTTTATTTTTATTTTATTTTTATTTTTATTTATTTGCTTTGCTTTGCTTTGCTTTGCTTTGGTTTACCTCAGGCATGAAAATAATGTCTTGGGTTTGCTCTGCTTTGGAGACTTTGAAACTTTCTTTTGTACAATGAAAACCACAGAATATAAGCTTCAAGTGAACACGAACAATATTTGTGAATAATAACTATGACATGATAGTTACAGATAGACCCTGAAATGGGGAAATAAAAGAGCTTTAAACTACTGAATTTTGAAGAGGTCAAATTAAAATGTGTCCAACTAGGTGGTAAATTGGCTGGAACTCATCTAAACCATGTAATGTAATCAACAAAATTGCCAGGTAAGGCTTAAATGAAAATGTGATTAGTGAGGACTGCAACAATCATCTTTATTCCAGACACACCTCCACCCCATAAGGTTTCTTATTATTATTATTATTAGAAGGTTTGATGTCTACCTTTGAAACAGATATAACATTATTTTTTTAAGCAGAAGAAGTAAATAGAAATTTGTACCCATGGCCAGTAAATGAGAGATAAAAGACGTTTTTTTAATATAATGGGCAGCAACTTAATGACTTTTAAGAAAATTGATAGTTGCATGGCAAAATATTTTTCTGTCTACTGAACTAATGTCTCTCCTTCAGTACAGGCCTTTGCCATGTTGAAGGCAAGTGAAAGGAGCCCATCTTAATTAGGCCATCTGCTGAGTGATACTGGGCCCATCTATACGAGGCAAAAAACCCCCAAATCAATCCACAGTAATGGCAAATCACAGCAGCTGTGATTTGTCTTAATGTGGTGTGGGTTTGGTTTTTTTTTTTGGCCCCAAAAAGCTTTGCATGCCCACTAGTCAAGATGGTGTCCATGAGTGAATTACTTGTGTTTTAACTTACCTGAATTTGCCACTGCCGGTGGCCACTCCACTGTGAGTTAGAGTGATATTTCATCTTTTCTAAAAAGAAAAAAAAAATCACCTTAGTGCTTGTTTGCTAAGGTGAAAATCCAACATGGTGGCTCCGGGCACTTGTGTTGTTAGCAAGCCCTGAGCCCCTCAATCATCTAGCCAATCAGCTTTGCACTTCCATTTATATGGGAAAGTGATTCAAAGTGAATCACTTGTCCCAACAAGCAGGAATGCACTGTTTTTTAAAAAACTGAGAAAGCCACAAAGGCTTTTCCTTCTGACTTTTTGACATTTTTGCCCCCTCCTTCTGAATATAGCATAAAAATGTGGGATCCCATTAAGACAGGTAGGATTCTCTTCACATTCTGTGAGGAGTATTTTCACTATTTAGACAGCACCATTGAGTAGTAGTCGTTCTTCAATTGCTATCAGTCCTCTGTACATTTATGAGTTGAGAAGGACCCACTTGCTACACTTCCATGTGATTCAAAGGCCCATCTGGCCCTTTGATTTATTTATTTATTTAAGCAATGGCTGTAATTGTTTTTCATAATTGGATAACAATTTTAAATGTTGCATTCTCTTAGGAGGAGATTGTGTCTTGCCACGTTGCAGACAAAGAGGTGTAATGAGCTTTGTGCTAGGTACCTTTAAAGTCTGTTTCCCTCTCCCTACAGAAAATGCTGCCAATTTCTTGGCGTAATTAAAGGGAGGATTGTCAACTGTGGAAGGCATTAGCCCCCCCATACTTTGGAGGGTCACTCTCCCACTGCACCCTACCACATAACAACAACAACAACACAGTGATGCTCTCTAAGGGATATGGAGACATTTTTGCCATGTCTTTAGGTACAGGAGAAGCTTCTTTAACAATAGGAAGTGAACACAAGTCACTTCCTGTTCACTTCATGTTTCTAAAAAGGCCTCTCCTGTGCCTAAATTGGGCATACAGTTTGCAATCCGTATCCATGGCTTCTGCATCCATAAATTCAACCATCTTCCTTGCTACAGAGAGTGGTGCGGTTTTTAAAAAAAAACACAGACACACCATCGAAATTTAGAAATAGATAGAACAAGTAACATGAACATTTCCTCCATTTCTGCTTTCCTCCATCTGTTTCCCCTCCCTAATTTTCCTTTCTCTATGTCACACCACTATTGTCCAAAAAGCAGCCTATGTCAATAAGAGACATGTTGCTGTCTCATGTTTATGTTGTGGCTGCTGAGATTATGAAATAAATGGAAGGAGTGTTTTGTACCTCAGGCAAGTAACTTGTAAAAGTAAATATTTTATCGAAATTACTACTACCTCTTCCTCTGCCTCCTCCTCTGCTACCTGCCCTGACACCCCCAACTCCCAATAATTCATCAATTTACTATATATCATAAATTGCTTTATTTATTGATGCTTCTCAAGGTTAGCAGTAGACCCCAACTTACCCAGAAGGAGGAAATGAGTGAAGATTTGCTCACAACCTAAGGAAGAGGTCTTTCCAAATTCCCAAAAGACATGCCTGGGTAGTAATTATGCATCCCTTGGACTGGTAGTTAGGGTGGAAAGGAACTAATTCTCCTGGACATACCTCAAAATGAGTAATTCACTAATTAAATCAAGTGGCCAGAAAACTCATTACTCTACAAACTGGTTTTCCTTTGCACCTATCCTCAACAGTAGAAGGTTGCCTGATACCCATCAGTCTTAATGTTTCAGCCATTAAAAATTGTTACCATAGCTGGAGCCTCCATTGTCTAACTGTGGGAAACTCCATCCAACATTGTATTCCACTCATAACATCCCTTCAGGAAGAATATCAAATATAAATACCACCCCCCCAAAATGTAGCCAAAGTGTGCACTGTTTCCGAGAGGCTGTCACTCTGCTAGTTTGCTGTTTCACCCAGCATGCATAGTTATACTTCTTTTCTACATGAAATATACTCTTTGAACAGGTATAGTATAGCCCATTATCTCAAACTCTATTCCTCTATCCCAGTACTTTCTCCTATTCTTCACTAATCTGGTGTGATTGCTTGAAGCCTGGGTGTTGGTGTGAATGTTTCTGAGATTATTTTTCAATTTTCATTTTCATTTTATTTCCAGCCTGTGAGTCTCAGAAGTTAGTACCACTATACATAGGTCAAAAGTTCACATAGTTACCCAGCTTCTTGCTGCCACGTTGAGCTAATTAAACTTCCCCATATTAATATCTGATGTAAGCAGGGTTTCTGTGAACCCCCCAGTGATTCAGATAACACCTCCTCCTCCTCCTCCTCCTCCTCCAGTGGTGACTAACAAAAAATGTGTGGCACATTGGAACAAACTGGTTTTTTTTAAGTATCTTTCCTGGGTTTTCTGCCTTTCTGCTTTCTGCATTTACCCAAACCACTGTTTGCAATGTTAGCCACATGTTGCTTTACTATTGGTGCCTTATTTCAGAGACAGAAGTCAACATTCTTAACAGAAATGGCATTTGCACTTGCATCTGTTGCAGCCATTCAGAGGGTAAATATCTCATTAGCTCTGGCAGCATCTAAGAACAGCCACAACCCCAAATGTCTTTGCTGTTAAAGGGCACCTCGTTAACATGGCCTTAAGATTCTGTTTGGAACTTTCCATCAGCCCATCAATTTACAGCTAATAGGGAGTTTGATAAAAACCTCTTAGCCCTAATTTGCTGTTATAACTGTCATTGACAGACATGGTTCAGTAAAGAAAAGTAATGTTGTTAGATCCTCCCCTCACCCCCCTCCCAATACTCAAGTTCTGTTGTTAGAGAAACCTGTATGACTTTAAGGAATGAATAGTAAAGTTATTTATAAATTTGCTCATCCTAGGATATCCCATTGAAAAAGGCAATATTGTATGAATTTTACAACTAATCAGAACTGAAGAAGGTTGCTTTGATGCTGTTGTACTCCTAAGTGCTCTGAAATACACTTGTGCTGAAGTAAGTTCTGTACATATGAGCTGTTCCAATAGTACAGCTGAGTGGTGCCAACTCTCATTTCCTTCAAAGCCCTCTTTAAAGCCTTATCTGAAATCTTTGGCACCCTACTCTTCTAGCCATT
Organism: Gambelia wislizenii; assembly: GCA_030847615.1. Lineage (NCBI taxonomy): Eukaryota > Metazoa > Chordata > Lepidosauria > Squamata > Crotaphytidae > Gambelia > Gambelia wislizenii. Next base: position 28,733,556 of record JAUMIR010000008.1, on the reverse strand, counting down.
GCCTCAAGGAGATTACAATCTAACTTTTGACATGGGGAAAACATCTAGGTAAGGAGAGGTGCATGTAGCTGAAGTGTGTGTACCTGAAATAAATGCATGTTTGTTTCCATGCTTAGCACTGGATCTCTATCCTGACCTTAGCTTAGTAATTTAATATGCATCAGAATGAATTGCATGCTCCTTGGGCCATAGAATTTTACTCTTTATAAAGTCATATTCAGAGACCCTTGTGATGAGAATGCATAGTCTCTAATTAGTTAGCAGCTAGCCTGCACTTTATTTCAGATTTCATTTCTCTTTTTAATTGCCATTTCAATTAATTAAAAAATGATGAGGCCTCATGTAATTCCATATCACTATCTCAAGTCTTCATTCTGTGCAGGGACAAAACTCCTTATCTTATCTTTTGTGCTCCCCTTAACTACCATTTTCAATCAGAAGGGATAGAGTTACAACCAAGGGAATCAAGAGGTGAGTACTGAAGATTCTGTTAAGGGTCCATTACTTCTTGAATAATCCAGGCCTTTTCTACACTAGTAAAAAACCCTGAACACCCCCCCCCGCCAAAATCTGGCCCAATAATGCTACATGACATGTGGACTTATCCTCCAATCTGGTGTGATAATGCCACGTGACATACGGCCCTATCCGCACCAGGCTTGGGGTATACCACCTAAATCTGGGTTTTAGAAAACTCACTTTTCTCCAGAGTTTGCTGGAAACTCCAGAGAAAATTGTAATAATAATAATAATAATAATAATAATAATAAAATTTATTTATACCCCGCCCCTCTGCTAAAAACAATCGGGGCGGCTTCCAACAATTAAAACATTATAATAATGACTAAAAACACCACCCACCCCCACCCTCCCACATAAAAAGACATTAAACACAATAAGATTAAAACCTTCTAGCTAAAAAACACATTAAAACAAATATATACATAATTTTTAAAAAGCCAGGAGACTGAGTTCCTGAGGCCGGGATCTAATCAGGAAAGGCCTGAGAAATTGTGCTGAGAACAAAGGCTCCACACTGGATTTGGGGATGAGGAGACAGGACAATCACTGTCTAACAGGTGCCACCATTTTTCCCTCCTCATTGCCACCACTACTGGCTCTGCCTTCCTGGCATGTGGCCACTCATTCTGACCTCAGGACACTGGGAAGGCAGAGCCTGTGTGCTGATACTTGATATGAGGGCAGAGTGAGCAAGTATTGTTGGGCATAGCTGTTCCTTGTGCCTTCAGAATGAGTGGCCATATGCTGTGAAGGCAAAGCCCTGGTGCAATCACTTGATCTGAGGTCAAAGGAAGCAGCTGCACTGGGACAAAAAATGAATCAGATTCAGGCTTTGGCCAAGGTGTGGCACATAAATCTGGGTCAGAGTAGTCCGAATTTCATCCAGTGCAGCTCCAGGCCAAAGTAGTCCAAATTTGAATCGGATTTTTACCCCTGATGAAGACAAGCCCCTAATCACTATATACAGATGAACAACAATATGCACAGGCCTTTCTACACAACAAACAGAATAGTATACTGGCAGATTATTTTTCTTGTGTGCTTTGAAGTAGTTTTAGTTTTATGGTGACAGTAACATGATCCTATCTTGGCAAAATATTGTGTACCTTCAAGTCATTTCCAACTTATGGCAACCCTAAGGCAAACCTATCATGGGGGGTTCTGGGCCAGAATTGTTCAGATGGGATTTGTCATTGCCTTCCCCTGAGAATGAGACAGTGTGACCTGGCCCAAGATCAACCAGTGTCATGAACCCTCTTGCTGAGGACTCAAAGGAGGAGGAGGAGGAAGCAGCAGAGAATGCAGATGAAGCAGACAGAGAAAGTCTGGATCTCCTTGAAGAGACTGCCCTGACTCCCTCTGAGAGGGCAGATGAAGCAGATAGAGAAAACATACCTCACCCTGAAGAAAAAACAGTCTGCTAGCCAGCGACAGATGATCCAGGGGACATGCTACCTTCCTTCTCTGAATGTAGGAGGGAGAAACACCATGCCCAGCATCATTTAGTATTTAAACATTGACCTGATTACTTGTTAATGAGGTCCACCTGGCCTTAAGAGTCTGGCTATGAATCTTCTAGTGGTTTTCCTTTGAGCCTCAGTGCTGATAAGTGCTTATCTTTGCTGTTGCACTCTTTGGTGCTCCTACTTTGCCTTGACTTTGGATTGATTTTATACTCTGAATTGCTGCACTAATCCTTTGCTGAACACAGACCTGGACCTCAGACATGACTCTATTGATCTCTGGACTGGCTACTGACTTCCCTGGCATTTGGTATGGACAATTGGTGCCTGACCTCTGGACTGGCTAATGATTTCTCTTCCACCTGGTATGGACAATTGGTGACAACCTAGGACTGCACCCCTACCCTGCTGCTCCTCAGGGACTTGCTATTGTGAGTTCAGGACAACCAGTGGGTTTGCATGGCCAATTGGGGATTCAAATCATGGGGCTCATTTACACGGCAGGTTTTATTGCGTTAAGTTGTGCTTTAGTGCTTTCCTGCATCAGTGGTGGGTAGTTTACATGGTATATGTTTACACAGCTATATTTTGTGGCTCTTTGATTTTTTCCGCTTTGAGATTCACACAGCCATATGTGCTGGGGGCATGGCCAAGCATTGGAGAGGAGACAAAGGAATGCCATAGGAATGTCTGCCCTTGCCCCAACTTTGTGTGCTTAACAGCTTAGAGGCAGTCACTCTTCCCCCCCCCAGCTCCCTGCCCACAAATCAAATGGAAGGTTTTTTCTCCTTGCTTAACAGCTTAACTCCATGTGCTTAACAGCTTAGAGGCAGTCACTCTCCCCCCCCCAGCTCCCTGCCCACAAATCAAATGGAAGGTTTTTTCTCCTTGCTTAACAGCATTTTCTAGGCAAATAAACAGACTGTCAAAATAGCAGTGCAGCTCTGCTGCAGCCCTTAGTGAAATGGTTTCTCTCCCTCCCCCAAGCACAGGATCACAGCTGACGAACGGAGCTTTGCATACGTACTTGCAAAACAGCAGAGAGGAGGAGAAGGAATGCTCCCTGACTGAAAATTGTTGGGAATCCTTTTTGTTTGCAAACTGGCTTGCAAAATAGCAGAAAGGATTTTTCAAAGTTTCCTCTAATCGCTACTGACTCTCCCTCCCTCACTCCCCCTCTTTTAAGCCCACCCCTGCATCATAGCAACCAATCACAGTGCAGCTCTGTTGTAGCCCTTAGCGGAATGGTTGTTTACACTGCCAATAGTGTGTTACGTTGCAAATATACTGGCAAAAGTAGCAACATCCCTTGCCATGCTATATGTGGGTGTTTTACCTTCCCCGCTTCAGAATGAGGCGATGCTGTGCCTCGACCCGTGTGAACTATGAGCTATCTTAGTGGTATATTTAGAGGAATATTTGCCCATGTAAGCGACCCCCAGGTCTCCTTCTGTCTTAGTCCAGCACTCAAACAATTACACCATGTTGGCCTTCACATACAAATGACAACTCTGTACTTTGGGGCTCAAATAGGTCATAGGGATCTCTGTGTTCAACTTATTGCTGATTAAAATCAAATTTATATCCTCTAACTGCCCCAATTTGGCAGTGACAGTGCTGATTATTCCTCTATTGTCCCACTTTTTCAGCTACATTTAAAGTGCCCCAGTTTCTCTCCTCTGAGTTCAAAGTCCAAAAGTAGCTTGCACTCAAGTAACGCAGGAAAGAGGAGAGGTGAGGTGAAATCTTTGGCTGTCTTCAGGCTAGAATCCCACCCCACGCCACCCCATGTGCACAGATATTTAGTGGCCAGGGAACATGTGGGAAAGGATGGAGGGGGGATTCTGGCACCAGACAGGCAGTTGTAGGGTTCATGTGTTCCTTCAATGTAGAATTTCCCCAGGGTACTAAAAGATAATCCAACATGGATCATCATCACCACCACCACTACTACTACTACAACCACTGTCACCATCATCAAAAAATTGGGACTAAAGAGACAGGTTCCAGGTAAAGAGATATGGGCCCTTTCCCTTTCCCTTTCCCTTCCTCCCTCCCTCCCTCCCTCTCTCCCTTCCTTCCTTCCTTCCTTCCTTCCTTCCTTCCTTCCTTCCAGTGATTTGAAGGGTCTGATTCACTCAGGTCCTGTTCAATTTATCTTCAAATGTTTCCATGAAGTAAACAAAAATAACTGAGAATACAAAATTATAACTTTATTTGCAACAAACAGATGGAAAAAGTACCGGTATATAGTAACTCAGGAATCAGTCAACTTTGAAAAAGTGAGTGAGAATTTGCCACAGGGTATCAAATAGTTCCACAGTCAGTGGTGATAGGAAATGAGGAGGAATAATAATAATAATAATAATAATATATTTATACCCCGCCCCTCTGTTAAAACAATCGGGGCGGCTTACAAAAATTAAAATACAATACAGATAAAAATACCTAAACACCCCCCACCCTCACCCTCCCCCATAAAAAGATATTAAACAAATATAAATTAAAAAGCAACCACTCTAAAATTACATTTAAAAACAATAAATACAATAAATGGCCAGTAGACTAAAAGAGGCCAGGAGCTCCTGAAGCCGGGATCTAATTAGGAAAGGCCTGCTGAAAGAGATCCGTCTTTAGTGCTTTTTTAAAGCTACTCAGGTTTGTCATCTGATGGATCTCATTTGGCAGGTTATTCCACAATTTGGGGGCGATTACCAAAAAGGCCATCTGGGAGGTTGCAGACAGCCTAGATTTTTGTGGCTGAAGCAAATTCCTCCCAGAGGACTGGAGTGCGTGGGGAGGATTGTATGGGAGGAGGCAGTTCCAGAGATAAGTTGGACCCAAGCCATTTAGGGCTTTAAAGGTAATAACCAACACCTTATACTGGGCCCAGAAACAGATAGGCAGCCAGTGGAGAGATTTTAATACTGGAGTTATATGGTCTCTCCGAGATGTTCCTGAGACCACTCTGGCTGCCATATTTTGTACCAACTGAAGATTCCAGACCAAGCATGAGGGTAGCCCCATGTAGAGCGCATTGCAGAAATCTAGACGGGAGGTTACCAGCGTGTGCACCACAGTCTCAAGGTCCCTTACTTCCAGGAAATGGCGCAGCTGGTGTATCAGCCGAAGCTGATAACAGGTGCTCCTGACCGTCGCATTCACCTGACTAGTCATCTGAAGCGATGAATCAAGGAGCACCCCCCAGACTGCGGACACAGTCCTTAATGGAGAGTGTGACCCCGTCCAGGACTGGAGGTTGCAACCCAACCCCTGGTTTGGGCGCCACTACCATGAGCACCTCTATTTTGTCTGGATTTAATCTCAATCTGTTTTTCCTCATCCAGCCCATTACTGCTTTAAGACAATCATTAAGAGGAGAGACGCCATTGGAATTCAAGGTCGACAATCGAGAGGAGAAATAGATCTGGGTATCATCCGCGTACTGATACCACCCAGCCCCATAACTCCAAATAATCTCACCCAGTGGCTTCATATAGATGCTAAACAGCATCGGAGACAGGATGGTGCCCTATGGAACACCACAAGTAAGCTCCTTTCTGCTGGAGCAGCTGTCCCCGAGCAACACACTCTGGGACTTGCCCGAGAGGAACGACCGGAACCACTGGAGCGCAGTGCCTCTTATTCCTAACCCACTCAGGCGATCCAAGAGGATGCTATGATCTATCGTATCGAAAGCCACTGAGATGTCTAAAAGCACCAACAGGGTCACACTACCCTGTCGATGCTTAGACGCAGGTCGTCAGTCAAGGCAACCATGGTGGTCTCAACTTCAAATCCTGTCCTAATGCCAGTTTGAAATGGGTCTAGATAATCAGTTTCATCCAAGACTACTTGGAGTTTAAGAGCAACTGCCCTTTCAATCACTTTGTTCAAGAATGGTAACATAGAAACCGGCCTATAGTTGTTCATGTCCAGGGGGTCAAGGGAAGATTTTTTCAGGAGTGGCCTAATGGCTGCTTCCTTTAAACAAGATGGAACACACCCTTCTTTGAGGGTTGCATTGATGATGTCCTTAAGGAACACCATCAAGGCACACCCCCGGATGGCCAGCCATAAAGGGCAAGGATTGAGAGGGCAGGTAGTCTTCCTCACCCTACCAAGTAGCTTGTCCATGTCCTCGGTACTCACGGATTGAAATTCATCCAGTAAACTTACATCAACGGAGTTGCTGGACACCTCATCAATTGTTTCTGTCAAATTACTGGCATCTAAGTCGGGTCTTATCTGAGATTTTATCTGCAAAGAAGTTGTTAAACGCATCCCAGCAGGCCGTCGTGGGGTTAAGCAATGGGTTCTGCACAGGAATAACTTGCGTCATCTCCCTTACCACCCTAAACAGCTCTGCTGGATGGGACTCTGCAGATGCAATACGTGCAGAGGAGAAGGATCTCTGCGCTGCCCGTATTGCCTCTCAATAGGACGAAAGAAAGTTCCTATGATGAGTCCTGTCGGATAAGAGTCGAGTTTTCCACCAGTTGCGGAAAGAAGAAGAAGAAGAAGAAAAAGAAATTATAGTGGATTTCAGCAAGCTGAAATTTGATACTTTCACAACTTTGCTCATTATTGAGCCTCCAGTGCCCATCTTGTCTCATCAGACACAAATAATAGCTAATTGACTTTTTGTTTCTTCTCCATCTCCTTGACTGCTTCTCAAGATCTAAAATTGGTGGATTTAACTTTTAAATTGTTTGGATAAATATTTGTACAAATACATTACATACATTTTTAAAAAACACACCAGTAATAGCTAATATATTTTATTAAGATCTTTCTCTCTCTTGCTTCTCTTCACAAATGAAGATTCAGGAAGGACTCATCCCGCACTTTCTGAAAGCGCGCTGATGACTAAAAAGGCCAATCCAAGATAGACAAGTCTGGTTGCAGAAAGCACAGTAGAAGGTTTCCTTGGGTGATGTTTCCGGGTTGTGACTTTTTCTGCATTGTCGTTTCAATTGGTGAACAAGTGATGCAAGTGTTGAATTTTTAAAAAACATGAGGTATGGTTGTACAAAATTAGGGCATAAAAGTGAAAATCCAGATGCATTGTGGAATTCAAGATGGATACTGCAGACTCAGGGAAGAGGTGTTAAAGCATCAGTTTTGAGCTTGGTGAGATGCCCAATTAATGATTTCTCTCATCTCTACTTTATCAGAGTCCAATTTTCAAGATTATTGAATTGTAAGGGGAAAGTCCCCAGAATTCAAGCTCTTGAAAAAAATGCTAAAGAAATGTAGGTGCTTATCAGAAGTAAATTTACCTTTTAATGGAAAAATGGAGTGGCTTGAAAGCATGCCAAGTTGTTGAGAGAACATGTGGGCATTAAGCTGAGGGTGAATCCTCTCATTCACATAATCTAAGGTGTTGTCTATATGCGGGGGGAAATGTGGATTGATGCACACTTAGACAATTTGAAGCAGCTTTGGCTTGTCTTAACTTTTTTTGGCAAGATCACAGGCACGCAAAACTATCCACTTTCATTGTCCCAATGGGCATGCCTTCAAATCAAAATGGCAGGTGAGAATGAATTACAGTTGTCCCTTGTCATTTGCGGGGGTTAGGTTCCACGGACCCACGCAAATGTCAAAAATCCGCGAATATTGATTGCCCTCCCCCCACCCTCCCCAGGCCTTCACGGAGCCTATCAAGGCTCCGTGAAGGCCTCCCCCCATCCTCCCCCCTCCCTCCCCGGAGCCTTCACGGAGCCTTCCAAGGCTCCGTGAAGGCCTCCGCGGCCTCCCCCCACCCGCCCCAGGCCTTCACGGAACCTTCCAAGGCTCCGTGAAGGCCTCCCCCCAACCTCCCCCCTCCCTCCCTGGGGCCTTCAAGGAGCCTTTCAAGACTCCGTGAAGGCCTCCACGGACTCCCCCCCACCCTCCCCAGGCCTTCACGGAGCCTTCCAAGGCTCCGTGAAGGCCTCCAACCACCCTCCACCCTCCCTCCCCGGGGCCTTCCCTCCCCGGGGCCTGGGGAGGGTGGGGGGGAGTCCGCGGGGGCCTTCATGGAGCCTTCCAAGGCTCCGTGAAGGCATCCCCCCTCCCTCCCTGGGGCCTTCAAGGAGCCTTTCAAGGCTCCGTGAAGGCCCCCGCGGACTTCCCCCACCCTCCCCAGGCCTTCACAGAGTCTTCCAAGGCTCCGTGAAGGCCTCCCCCCACCCTCCACCCTCCCTCCCTGGGGCCTTCAAGGAGCCTTTCAAGACTCCGTGAAGGCCTCCACGGCCTCCAACCACCCTCCTCAGGCCTTCACGGAGCTTCCAAGGCTCCGTGAAGGCTTCCCCTTTCCTCCCCCTCCCTCCCTGGGGCCTTCACGGAGCCTTGAAAGGCTCCGTGAAGGCCTCCGTGGCCTCCCCAGGCCTTCACGGAGCCTTCCAAGGCTCCGTGAAGGCCTCCCCCCTCCCTCCCCCGGGCCTTCACGGAGCCTTCGAAGGCTCCGTGAAGGCCTCCGCGGCCTCCCCCCACCCGCCCCAGGCCTTCATGGGGCCTCTGGAGTGTCTCCAAAGGCCCCGTGAACGCCTCCCCGGCCCTCCCCGCTCCTTCCCAGGGCTTTCAAGGGGCCGCCGGAGGCCCCTTTTTGCGGTTTTGGGGAGGCCCGGGGGGGCCCTCCCAAAACCGCAAATAATTAAAACCGCAAATGCTGAGTTCGCGAATGTGGAGGGACAACTGTACTCGTGTCTCGTGTTTGTATTCTCACCAGTTTCTGCCACCAAACAGTATTTTTTAAAAAATAATAATAATAAGGTGCGAAAGTACGATATTCTGTCAGAAGTTAGAGATTGAACTCCATTGAAAAGGGCCAAACAACTGCAGAGTCATGCTGAGTCATGATGGGTGAAGCCAAGGAACTGCTAATTCATGCTAGCCTTGGCCCACAGCTGCAGAAAAAGGGTTACTAGAGAGCATAGCTTCTGGAGTGCAAGATCTGATGTAATGCACCCGGCTTCTGCCGGGGATTATATGTGCTATTATCCCCAGAAATATTCCACCTAAATAAACAGAAAAAAGTGAGGAAGGCTGTTTCATTGCCTCTGCACACAATCACTAAGGCAAAAATCCAACTGGCAGTTCTGGGTCTGCTAAAGTCCTTAGTCTTACTTGTTTTTTTAACTAAGTTTTTAACTGATATGTGTTTAAATAACATTATGTGTATAAGTTAATGTGTTGTTCCCTGCCTCAATCCATAGGGAGAGGCAGGGAAGAAATCATCATCATCACCCCCTACTCACTTGAGTAATGCTTATAAAGTAAATGGGAACGTACTGGTCCTGCAACATTCATTATCACACCTCTCTTCCAACCACACAACAGAGTCCTTTTGCTACTCCTCCTGCTGCCTCTCCTGTGGTAAGTTTAAATGCAGTCCCAGAATGAGTGCAGGCATGTGGAATTAATGCACTTTTCCCCTCTTCCCCCCCCCCCAACTCACTTTTCTGAAGCAGCACAGAGCCAGCCTGATTGGGAACAGAAAGCAGAAAGGAGAGAAGAGGAAAATCAGCTCTACTCATGCCATGTGACTAAACTCATTCCATGTTGTGCCCTGCCTCCAGATCTTGGAAATGGACTCTGACTCAGAGGCTGAAGCAGCAGATATGCCAGGACCTGCTGAACCAGAGCAGGAGGATGTTCCAGAGCCACTGGCCTCAGAGACAGACAGTTGTGTAGTACCAGCTCTGGCAGAGGGTCCTGCCTCTTCAGATACAGAGGGCAATTTACCTATACCCACCTTTTCAGCACAGAAACAACAAAAGGAGGGCTTGACATGGTCTCAGTATATTTATAGCAAGCAGCAATTAGCTAATTAGCAGCTGCATTAGCTGCTGAGTGATAAATATGCAGCCCTGACCTCCAAGTATTGTCAGAGATTATCTGACCTACTTGGTGACCCATCATATTTCTACTCACTGTATTTGACATGAACTGTGTTTGTTACTCTGAACTCTGTTTGCCTGACTTGGATTCTGCTGGACTACTCTGAACTCTGTTCGCTGGACCTACACCTTGTTATTTGGATTTTGTTTATGAACTCATATTTGTTTGCTAGTAAAGTAAGTGTCTGACTTCATGCTGCCATGATTCCTTTGCCTGTAATTAGCTTGACTGTGTGTGTCTCTGCTATCAGCTGTATACTAATCAGCCTTTGGCTGGTTGCCTGAACAGTGTTTGGGCATTCCAGAACTGAACTGGAAGAGCCTTACCACACTGGAGCAGTCACAAATGAATGGCAATATTGGCAAGGCATTGACAGGATTTTCCCATCAATGAGAAGACGTGCCCCAGCAATGGGTTGTTTACAACCTGGAGCAGGATAAGGATGGCATTTTGTGATAACGTGTGGCCATAGGCATTGCTGTACAACTCCAATAATGCTGTACAACCCTCATATGATAATCTCCTAAGTGCATGCTGTTTATAAAGAAAAATGTCCCTCTCTACCCTAAGAGAGAAGTTTTTTTTTTCCCCAGACCTTGGAAATAAATAGCACAAAATAAACATTTTAAGGATATTGCATTTTTTTTATTACAGACACAGCTCAACAAAGATCTCAATTTGGGTTACCAAATATTTCTACTAAGGATGAAAGAAATATCAAAATCCCTAACTTCAAATGATTTTCATATTGCCCAGCATTTTGCTAATTCAGCAATGAGTGGTGAAATAGATGCCAAAAGTCATTTAAGGTAGTTGAAACACTTGATGCAGGACCAGGTGTACAATGATGTTCAAAGTAATTGTTTAATCATAAAACAATAACTGGTGCAGTTAAACCTCTTGCTGAGTTTTCAAATGTTTATTAATTTAGGCACCTGTGTTATCCTGCAATAATTTCTTTTAGAATACTTACAAGGCCATTCATGCCATGCAAATTTACAATGGATGTGATTATCTCTTGATACACACTCTAGGTGCTTAAAATGATTAGAAGCACATTAAAAAAAAACTTTAATGGGTGCATAGATTGTAGTCTTTTGAGTCTGCTTATGAAATAAGTATTAAATGCATAAAGAGATATCCAGGCATTGGATTTCAATTCAGTTTGTAGCTTCTTACTTTTTAAAGGACCAGCAACATAGATTTCATTGTATAAGCATTCTGCTACACAAGTTTTTTTTTTAAAAAAATGCTAATACTCAGTACCTTAAATAGGATTTCTCCATACAGTTTTGATGAGGTATGGAGTAAGTTAAACCCTTTGAACAATACTGAAATACCAGCTAAATTGTCCATTGTTCCCCAAATAGCTGAGAAGCAAGTGTTGAAGGTCATATGTTTGTTTAACAGGGCTCCAAGGTTCACTCAGTCTTCCTTCCTTTCGTTGGTCAGTAAAATGAGTACCCAGCTTGTGGGGTCAATTAGCTAACACACATTGGAAACTGCTTAATGCAGTGTAGATGTGTAAATTGCTATTGCTTAAAACAATTTGTAAGCCGCGTTATAGCCTTGTGGCTGAAGAGCAGGGTATAAATAACTAATAAATAAAAAAATAAAAACAAAACTATGACCTGCTTCAAGTTGCCTTTTTTTAAGAAGTCAAAATGACTGGATGTGAACATCTTCAGGGTTGTCCACATAGTGAAAATACTCCTAACAGAATTCACTCAGAAAATCAGCTGTCTTAATGGGATCCCACATTGTCTCATCATTTTGTGAAGGATGGGGGCCAAAAAAGGAAAAAGTACATGAGAAAAGCACTTGCGCTTTTCCTGACTTTTTAAAATCTCCAGTGAAATGCATACTTTTGCTGGTTAAGACAAGCTATTCAACATGAATCGCTTCTCCATTCAGGACACAGTGCAAACCTGATTGGCTGGATGAGCACAAGGGGTGGGGCTGGGTTACAGGGCAAGCACCCACTGCCACCATCTTGGATTTTCCACTTTAGTGAGTGATCACTAAGGTGATAAAATGAAGGTTTGTGCTACCTTTTTTTATCTTTCTTTTTGAGAAAGGTGGAATATCACTTGTGCACACCACAGGAATAGGCCTTTATAAAAAAATTAAAACACAAGTAATCCACTCATAGCCACTGTTTCAGCTATAGCCATGTAACGTTATGGGGGCTGTAAAACCATTAAGACAGGTCACAGTTGCTGCAACTTGCTATTACTATGGAGCAGCCCCTTCCCCTCCCTTCCTGTAGACAAGCCCTTTGTCTTTTTAAAACCAGAACATTTTATACCAGTACAGTTCAATAAGAATAGCCTAAAAAAATCTGAAGACACCAGATGTTGTCTGATCTTGGAAGCTAAACAGGCTCATCCCTGGTGACTACTTGGATGGGAGACTGCTAATGAATACCAGGTTCTGTAGGCTATATTTCAAAGAAAGGAACTGGCAAAACCACCTCTGTGTATTGCTTGCTGAAGAAAACCCTATGAAATTAATGGGTCGCCATAAGTTGCCAGGTGATTTGAAGGCACATACACAGATATTTCAGTAAACCTTTGCAAGAGAATTACACAGGTATATGTCGGTTAACAAAGCCACTGACAAAGAACTTCCTTTTTACAAAGTCTTTTTATGCACCGAACCCTGCTTTTCCTCCTTGTACTGTGCTTAGCTGGAATATTTACAGCACCATCAGCACTGGTATGATAGTGAAGGAGGTTGAAGAAATAGAGAGTTTCAGTGTTGGGTTGCAGAAATGTGTCTGCAATAAACAATGCAACAAAACTAGAACTATGAAAGAGTAGGGGGCTTACCACACTCCAAAGAAAATCAGCAAAGCAGCAGAAATGTTTCAGCTTCCCTGCTGCTTTACACTATGATGTCAGCTTTCTTTCAGTATGGTCTTGTGGGGGACTGAGGTATAATCACATCTTTTTGCTAACCAAAAAAACCTATTATCAAAAAACATGGTTTTACCTCTGTCCTCCATGGTGCTGGAATGAAAGAATGCTGGAAGAACACCAGCATCATGAGGTAAGGCAGCAGGGAAAGACAGAACATTCCTGCTGCTTTGCTACTTTTCTTCGGAGTGCAGTAAGCCCCTAGGATTTTGTTTTATCCAGTCCTACTGTGGCTTCACATGTCTGCCTAGAACAGGTAAAGTAAATAGCAGCTGCCTTCAGAACCCTGACTGAGCATTTGTGAACAGCAAAACAGACAGAAAAGGTGACAGCAGATAAACCTACCTCAACAGCTACACCCAGTATGTTAAAGAAGCATAGACCTATAAATTTGGCCACCAAAATAGAAATCATAAGAAAAGTGGAGGCTGGTGAAAGAAAAAGTCATTCATGCATACATTTTGGAAGAAGCCTTAAAGTGATCAGTAGAAGGTTCAAAATGTTTGTGTTTACTTATGCAAAGCTTATCTGACCTGGTTGTTTCATTTCAGGTGTACATTGTTAGCTTTGGATTAAAAAAAAGTTTGCTGGAAATATGTGGTGTAGGAACATAGCCTTATTCTTCCCATGTTATTTCTGTTTCTAGTACCAAATCTTTTGGGCCCATCTACTTTGTTAGCTGAGGTATAACTATACTTATACCGATATGCTATACCGATTGCGTTGCAGAGGGGCGGGATAGAAATAAAATATTATTATTATTATTATTATTATTATTATTATTACTTTGTGGAAGCTTCTAGGAACATCATTCTTTCTTTTGGCACAATTTTTAAAAACATTCAATTGGCAACTGAGGAGTGGATCACAGGATGCCAGGAACTGCAAAAACAAAGAATGTTTGTGTCTTGTTGTGTTGTGCATGTTAAGTAATACAAGATGATTGCTCTTATTGTTGCATGGTTCTAGAATTTTTATTTAAGAAGTTTAGTTTAGGAAGTTATTGGACAGGTGATATATTTGGTAAGAACAGGAAAATAGAAAGCCTAAATAGAAAGGTATGTTTTCTCAGTATGTTTTCACAGAGGTGATGATATAAGAAATTATGATAATTTTAGGTAGATATTAGATAATAGCTGTTGGCTGCTTTGTGATGCTTTAAAAGTCAGGTGTGTATCTTTTTTCCTTCTAAGCAGTTCAGGTCTCTGTTCTCTCTTTCTCCTTAAAGCTAAGAGGTGACTGTTGGAGAAATGAGTCTAAAAATAAAAATGCATTTAAAATTCCAGGGATCTAGCCCTTTTAAAAGCAATTAAAATATCTTATTTAAAAAGAGTTAAAAAATCACTTACTTTCAAATTCATGCAGAGTGGCTTTAGAATGCTGAGACAAGCTCAATTAACATTTAAAAGTATATTCAGAGGTCTGTGGTCTGATCTGATCACCCAGTGAATTAGACTCATTACAAAAACAAAGGAGTCAGTTTAAAAATGCAAATCAAAAGTTTACTGAAGGTATGTCAATCTCAATCTACATACTAAAACAAACTTTAAAAAGAGTGTTTCTAACTAACTAAGAGGATTTAGGGAAGAATGACTCACCCAGCCTTTAGCGGTAGAGGCTGCATGGTGAACATCATGGCATAGCATCATATCAAGGCTTCATAGCAGCAGCATGGCATCCATGTGTAGGCTACAGCCGCATGGAGAATCTACTTCAAAGAGTCTCACAAAGAGCAATAAAATTTAAATTAGGTCATGTGTTGAATGACCTATCACTCCAGTTGGCTGGAAGTGCCCAGTGAAATAAGAGAAAGGGAGTTTGGGAGAACAGAAGCATGCAGGGAAAATTCCTAGACTTATCTTAGGATGTGAATGAGGTACACAAGATTGTTTTACATTACAATAATTATTTCCCCACATACTACAGTGACACACATCCTTATAAGCTTCATTGTAAAGGAGGGGGGCTGAATGAGTGTCTTCTTTGTTATTGCCTAGTCTGTCTTTTAGTGTGTAGAGGTGGCAGTTATCTGTTTAGCTTTCTTGATTTTTCTCAAGGACATTGGAAATTGTTGTTTTGTAATTATTTTTTAGAGGTCTCTAGCCCTCAGCATGGAACTATGTCACCCCCCTCCTTAGCTTTAACCATGACTGTTAAACAATTGTAAGAATACAAAGTATGCATGCCCTTTATGTATTCAAATTCTGCAAAAAGACATGTCATTGTTCTCGGGATGCATATTTAATAGGAAAAAGGTTTTCATGTCTGTCAGATGGCAACATAAAAAACTAACCATTTCCCAGCTGGGGGCCTTACTTTGCCTGTCAAAGTCTTTGATATATGGAGGCAATTGCCTCTGTCTGCAGTTAATTACAATATTGCAATTAGCAGGTTGAAAGTGCATGTAGTTAAGGGTCCTTGACCATAGTCCTCACTCTCATAAGCCATAAAAGGGTTTGAGAAGAAGAGAATAAAGCAATTGAAAAGCCAATTGTGGCCACCTGCCCATTGTTGTTGTGTGCCTTCAGCTTGTTTTAGACGTATGGTGACAGGGTTTTCTTGGCAGCCTTTGCCTTCCTCTGAGTCTGAGAGTGTGACTTGCCCAAGGTCACCCAATGGGTTTCCATGGCTGAGCAGGGATTTGAACCCTGGTTTCCAGAGTTGTAGTCCAATACTCAAACCATGACACCATGCTTGTTTTCACAAAAGCTAGTGTTAAGGGCTGGTTTTCAAGAGATCACAGTGAAGGTGCTGCTCTGCTATATACGAAACCCACAGCCTTTATGAATTTGTCATAATAGAGGAATTCAGTGTATAATAAGTCAAACTTATCACAGCCAGATTTAGCCTTTAAAAAAATAAAAAATAAGCAAATTTTACTTGATTGACATATACTACATCAGAACTACATGATGTAAATGCAAAATAAGACCAGTGCTGGCATAGGTATATCAGTCAGAGGTGGATTCAGAACTTAGGTAATAGAATCATAGAATCATAGAATTGTAGAGTTGGAAGAGACCACAAGGGACATCCAGTCCATACCCTGCCACATAGGAAAAAAGGTCGTGGCATGATTTGGTGCAACCTTAGCTTGAAAATAAAACTGCCTTTTAAGACTATAGTTCTCAGAATCTCCAGATAGCATAGCCTTGTTGGCTGAGAGATTCTGGGATCTGTAATTCAAAAATAACTTTTCCAAGTTCTGGATAAAGCAGATGCAACTTTCTAAGATCCAGACTGTCAAATATTATCACATGCACAGGGAGAGGTGGAACAGGCAGGCAGGACCTTCTCTTGTGTACCTAATTGGCAAATGTGGCATAAGATGATAAGATGGGTCATTAACTCTTATACACGTTTCAGCTGCAATGTTTCACCAGCAAATTGTCTTTATGGGATGACCTCTGGGACTGACTGTTAGGACTTTTTTGGATGCATGAAATATAACGCAAGCAGCCTCGTCGCGTTGCAAGGCTGCTGCGCTACAGAGCATCGGTTTCGTATGACGCTCTCCCCTGCCGGAACTGTTGCGGTACCACGGGAAGAGTTGAGCGTCATATTTCCTCGATTTTTAAGAACAAAAGTTGATCGTGCTTAAAAATTGAGGAAATATGACGCTCAACTCTCCCCGCGGTACCGCAATATTACCGGCAGGGGAGAGCGTCATACGAAACCAACACACTGCAGCGCAGCAGCCTCGCAACGTGACAAGGCTGCTTGTGTTATATTTCATGCATCCGAAAAAGTCCTAAGTGTAGTAAGTGCAGATTATTTTAATTTAAAGGTAAGGGCATGTTTACCTCCAAATTCCTTGTCCTGTTTTCATTCCAGCTGTTGTGGTTGTGTGCCTTCAAGTCATTTCTGACCTATGGCAACCCTAAGGCTAACCTATCATTGGGCTTTCTTGTCAAGATTTGTTCAAATGGGGTTTGCCTTTGCCTTCCTCTGAGGTTGCAAGAATGTGACTTGCCCATGGTTATACAGTGGGTTTCTATAGCCAAACAGGTATTTGAACTCTGTTCTCCATGGTTGTAGTCCAGTGCTCAAACCACACTGGCTTTCTTTTCATTCCCTAATGGGGAGGATAATCTTTTGCTTTAACAGATAACAGCTACTGATAGATCTAATCTCTATGAATTGGACTATTTTTTTAAAAAAAAAATCTAAGTCACTTCTTTTGGAGAAAAATGGTATAACTAAATGATGCATTATGTGGAGAAATACATTACCCGATCTGTCCTGCAACCGCTACCAATCACTTTCATTGTATGATCCCCATGTTTTTGTCTCAGCATCAGTTTTCTTCTTGCCTTTCATATTTTGGTAAGTCTCTATAGGAACACATGTAGTAAACTTCAACAAAAACTCTGAGACATGCAGAACAAGTGGTGGATCAATATAACAGAAAAGACACAATGCTGTTCAGATCTGGGTGATTCTAGAAGATTCTATGAAGCTCTTAAGGCAGTGTTTGGACCTACCTATCAGGTCCAAAGCTCCTTATACAGTACAGATAGTCAAACATTAATTACTGTTAAAGCCTCCATCCTGAATTGATGGGCTGAACACTTTCAAAGTCTCTTTAGTGCCAACCGAGTAGTCCAAGACTCAGCAATCCAACATATGATATAAAAACCGATGAAAAATGAATTAGACATAGCTCCCACTTTGGAAGAGACCCTTAAGGCCAGACCGCAGTTGAAAAATGGCAAGGCAGCTGGGATTGATGGAATCCCACCTGAAGTTTGGAAACACGGAGGTCATGTACTCCATGATAAATTCCATGAACTACTTGTGAATTGCTGGGAAAAAGGGGAACTGCCATCAGATCTCCAAGATGCAGTCATCATCACCCTGTACAAGAAAAAAGGAGCAAAATCTGATTGCTCAAACTATTGAGGCATAACACTGCTCTCTATTGCTGAAAAAATCCTTGCAAGGATACTCCTGAACAGATTAGTTCCTGCCATTGCAGAATAAATTCTTCCTGAAAGCCAATGTGGCTTCAAGAGGCAATAGGAGTACTACAGATATGGTATTTGCCCTTAGACAACTGCAAGAGAAATGTAGAGAGCAGAACAAGGGTCTCTATGTAACATTTGTTGACCTCACCAAAGCCTTTGACACCGTGAGTAGGAAAGGTCTGTGGCAGATCCTGGAAAGACTAGGATGTCCCCCCAAATTCCTTAAAATGATTATCTTGCTACACAAGGGCCAGCGTGGTCAAGTCAGATATGGCCATGCTCCTTCAGAGCCCTTTCTAATAACTAATGGAGTGAAGCAAGGTTGTGTTCTTGTGCGAACTTTATTTACAATCTTCTTCAGCATGATGCTCCAAAGGGCTACAGCAGAGCTCGAAGAGGATGATGGCATCTATATACGTTACCGTACTGATGGTAGCTTGTTTAACTTAAGCCATCTGAGGGCTCACACTAAGACTCTAAACTATCTAGTCCGTGAGCTGCTCTTTGCTGATGATGCTGCCCTTGTTGCCCACACAGAAGCAGCTCTGCAGCGCCTAACATCCTGCTTCGCAACAGCTGCAGAGCTCTTTGGGCTGGTAGTTAACCTGAAGAAAACAGAAGTTCTTTACCAGCCTGCACCACAGGATGAACACCACCATCCCCACATTGCCGTCGGCAATTCTGTGCTTAAGTCCATTCAGCAGTTCAACAACCTGGGAAGCATCATCTCCTCAGATGCCAAGATTGACAAGGAGATCGATCACAGATTTGCAAAGGCACATAGCGCATTTGGAAGACTTTACAAAAGAGTCTGGAGTAATAAACAGCTGAGGTGAAACACAAAAATCAGTGTGTATAGAGCCATTGTACTGTCTATTCTCCTTGATGGATCTGAAACATGGGTCACCTATCGCCACCACTTACGACTCCTCGAACGCTTCCACCAGCGCTGTTTACACACAATCCTAAATATACACTGGACTGACTATGTGATGAATGTTGCTGTCCTTGAGCAAGCAGGGATCACCAGCATTGAGTCCATGATATTAAGAATACAGCTGCGCTGGGCAGGGCATGTGCTAGGATGGAGGACCATCCCCTCCCCAAAATAGTACTCTACGGTGAACTCGCCACGGGTCAGCATAAGAGGGGCACTCCAAAAAAGTGATACAAGGACTCCCTGAAACACCATCTCAGGCTCAGCCAAATTGATCACCAACAATGGTCCGCCCTGGCCTCACATCGGGAGGCATGGAGACACACTATCCACAATGCTGCAGCCTTATTTGAGAACTCACGCCGAACAAGTCTTGAAGAGAAAAGGCAACGCAGAAAGAATCACAACCCGGTAACATCCCCCGAGGAAACCTTCTGCTGTGCTTTCTGCAACCGGACTTGTCTATCTCGGATTGGCCTTTTTAGTCATAAGTGCACTTGCAGAAAATGTGGGATGAGTCCTTCCTGAATCTTCATTTGCGAAGAAAAGCCAGAGATATGAACACAAGAAGTTTGCTTGGGAAACTCCACCAGACTGTGCACTGGCATTACAGTTGCCAGGTGCCCCTTATTACAAGGTATGTCCCTTATTTGAAGACTAAAAAGCATTTCCACTATGTAAGACTGAGCAGGACATCCAGCATCCCATATTTTGGGTGTGGGCCTTTTAAGAAAACATAGGGCTAAGTTGGAGGAGCAAGCAAGCCTGCCTAAAGCTTACCACCAGTAGAAATCATTATACCTTCCATTCCCCTCTCCTCTGCCTTAAAGTATATGGATATTTTTTCCCTCTGTACCTCAGCAATCTATCAAAATGGGGATTGAGGGCATGAGAGTAGTGTCTCTTTGGCAGGTACCTAGAGACTGCCTGGCTATTTCCTGCTGCTCCTGGCATGTCAGATTCCTTGCAAAAGTTGACTGAACAGGTGAGAAGACAGTTGAGGATGAAATGACAAGTAAGCCATAATTTCTTTCTCAGTGAGTAGGTTGGTGAATATCTTAATAAAAGTAATAAGAGGAGCGGAGTGTTTGTTCATGTACTTGTGTGAGACAGGGTGTACCTCTACAGAACAAAATTCCATTTAAATTAACCATGCCATCATAACTGAACTACAGTGAACTGTAATGAGTCCAGTGGAACTTACTCCCAGGTAAATGTGTATCGAATTGCAACTGACACAGGACACCCTAATGACAATCATGTGGTTTTTTTCCTCCTAACTATATATATTTTAATTAATTTCTCTTTATCTCCTGGAGCTGAAGATGTTATATATTTTTCCTAACTGCACTTTTATCCTAAGAACATTCCTGTGAACTAGGTTGTTATGAGTTATGCTCAATAAGTATCAATTGCAAGTAGATTTTGATGCTTAAGGCAGGGAACTGCCTCTTGCCAGAGTCTGTGCACATTATAAAGAGGTATATTGCAGGGGTAACGTAGTGAAAAACCTGCACCCCTGTCCATCTAGGAGAAGTCAGCCCTCGTTTTAATGTATAAACTGGAATTTCCCTCCCTCCAGCTGACAAGAAAATAGTCTCATTGAGAGCAATCAGTGTTTGACTGTCTTGTTTACCTCCACTGAATGGAGATACTGCTGAACTGGTTCAGACTAGTACACACACCCCATTGTAAGGTATTGTACAGTTTCCAAAGATATTGGACAATCCTATTTGGATTTGAAATAGGACAAATGTCTATATCTGATTGGCATTATCTCAGGTGTGTGGCTTTATTGTGTTTGTCTCCCTAGAGCATCTAAGAGTTATTACCAGTGCCCAGAGGTGAAAGGCAGAGAACAAATTCACATTGGCCCTTTCCACATAGACAACCTCCCCCCACAACCCTTTGCACATGAGCTATAGGCACTGTACTGATCAATCTAGACACATGGGGCTTTTTGAACCCTCCATAGAAGGTCATGTTTTGCCTCACCCAGAGGTGTTCCTTCACTCCAAGTTACAGTTCCCAAGTTAGAAAAGGGCTATATATAGGCCAGATTCTCTCCAGAGGATCTGCTTCCTTTTGAACCCCTCACATGGTCCCCTTCATCAGCTGCCCTGATCCTCAGTCACCCAGCTTAACTAGACTTATTAATATAAGAGGGTGAGAAAATCTGTGGTTGTCTTAGTCTGTAGTCCCATAAACTTAGCTGTATCCCTCTACACCCCCCCATATTGGTCAGGAGTAGGGTTCTTAGCACCCATGCCATTGTTCCCCTCTTTTGCCTTTGAGAATCTGCTATTAACAGCTTGTATTGAATATAGACTGTTATGTTGGTCTCTACTGCTATCTTTTTCTGTCTTTTTAATAAATAAATAATTGTTTTTGCTGCAAAAATCAGCTTGTCCTTGATCTGACTTCTTTTATTTTACCTCAATGTTACTTGGAGTCCCTCTGGTTTATTGTCCATTTTTAAAACCTTTAGCCTGTAATGTCCTACAGAGAGTTAGTGCCTGGAGGAACTTTCCTCCCAAACCAGTAACCCAGTGTACTACCCTTAGCAAGTTTAAGCTGAAAGGCTACAATTGATTTGTGGGGACTGCATGAATGTTATGGGGAAATTGACAACTGAACCTGATAATCATCCCATCATGTGAATAATTGTAATTATAGAATTGTAGAATCTGAAGGGGTGCCAAAGGTTATCAAATCTAATCACCTGACAGTGCAGAAATCCACATGTATGGTATGTTCCATTTTGTGTTCCATTCTGTCACTTCAAGTCAAACAGGGTATTGTAAAGCTAGGTAAGTTGCAGAAAAGGTGAATAAAAACCACCAGTTGAAACACTTCCTTCATAAGGAAAAGCTAAAGTAATGGGAGATTCTGTAATCACCTGAGTAGGCCCTTTGAAGTCTGAGTATGGATTTGACCTAAGTATGGATTCGAGTGTAACTGTTGTTGGAGCTTAGTATCTGGTTTGTTTGGGGAAGGGAGCATGCAAGGGTCAAATGTTTTCATTTAAAAGTTTTTTGTCCAATTCTAAACACAAATGAGAGGCACAGATATTTTCACAGATGTAATTTATTTCTGGAGAATCTGGACAATATGTTAATTTTCCAGAGAAAAGCTAAGATAACAGAAATTAGTACTTTTACTTGGAATGTAGGTAGAACACAGCTGTCTTAATAGCCACTGCCTGGTTGTCAAACCATCATAAATTCTGACTCTCTCTTATTGCTATGTTGAAAACCTGGTGACCATATTTGGCACACATGTACATTAGAAGCAAGATGATTCAAATCACCAAGACTTTTAGAGCTGCAGAGCAAAATGTTGAGACATCTCTGTGAAAAACCTGGTGTGGGTATATTTTGGGGAGGGTGATTAATAAACATGAACATATACATGACACACACACACACAAACAGAGGGAGCAATGATTTATTCCTTGATTTCTAAACTCTCTCACACACACTCCAAGAACATGCATTAAGAATTAGGTGTACATGAATATACAGTAGTACCCCTGCATCCATGGGAGATTGGTTCCAGGAGGCCCCGAGGATAATAAAGTTTGTGGATAATAGCAACCCCCCTCCACATTGCCATTGCCACCATGGACACCATCCTGCCAGGTGAAGGGAAAAGGGGAGCAAGACCTCTTCTGCCCACCCTTGGCTCCCCATCACCCTTGTTGCCATGGAAGCCATCCAGGGGGTGAAGAGATGAGGGAGGTGAGACCTCCCCTCCACTTCCTTCACCACCACCCCGTAACCGTTGCTGCCACAAAAGCCATCGGGGGGGGAGAGAATGGAGGAGAGACCTCTCCTCCCCATCATTCACCCCCCCCCCATTGGCATGGCCACCACGGAAGCCATCTGGAAGCCTCCTCCCCTCCCTCCTCCATCTACCCCTCCAATGGTGTCAACTGTAGATATTTCAATCAGTGGTTAGTGAATCAGCGGATTCAGGGATGCTACTGTAGTACACCAGTAAAGGACTGACTTGAGCATTAGCACAGTGAGGAAATTGCCTCAATCATATAGACCTTAGTGGACCAAGTGGGGCAGTGGCAGCAGTTCCCTAACCATTCCCCTCCATCGGATGACAGAGCTGTGTGTTCTAGGTCTTCACCCTCTAATTTAGCTTTTTGTCTTGAGGGGCCTCTCCACACTACATAATTGTAGCACTATAATTCCAGTTTAACTGTCATAATTCCTGTGAAGGGAGGAGCTGGGCAAGCCTGGTTGGAGCAAGTCAATCACAGCTCAGGGAATGCTATGAAGGAGGTGGGGCTATAGGGAAGAAAGGATACAAAACTGAGTCTTGTCCCTGACAGAAGGCAGATGAAGGATGGCATAGAGACAGGGAAGAGCTGTAATACAGACAGGACAGTCAGCAGGAGGGAAGAACTGAGCATGATTTTAGGGAGCTGTGAATGGTTAAATAGCTCAGAGCTTAATATATTATCTAAATGTGTCTTAGGGCTTGTCTGTATGAAGCAATTATTTTCCTGTTCTTACCAAATGTGCAGTAACGCCAATTCACAGCAGCATCCATTTGTTTCCACGTTTTTCTGGCAAGATTGCAGGTATGCAAAGCTATCCATGTTTGATGTTCACATGGTTATGCCTATAAATCAAGATGGCATGCATGAGTGAATTACTCATATTTTTATTCTCTCCAAGTTGCCACCACCGAACACTATTTTTTTTTTAAAAAAGTAAATCCTTTTTTCCATGCTTTGAAATCGATTAAATCTTTATATTTTAACCAGGTCTTCGTAGTTTCCCATCTCCCGAGGAACGCCTCGTGCGGGGATATCCAAATTGGAAGTTTGAAATAAAATTGGTTCCTGACCTTTCGCCAGATCCTAAGCAAGGCTTTCCTTATTATATGATTTTCAAAGTCTCTATGTACTTGAGTTTTCTCATATCCCAGATAGGCATGCCACCCATATCTTAGTCCATATCCTTCTAAGTTCAATATTTTCTCGTTTTCCAATTTAATCCAGTCCATTATCCAACAAAGGCCACAAGCTATGTAATATGATTTCAAATTAGGCAGAGAGGTTCCTCCAGTATCCTTATGGGCTGTTAATGTTGACCATTTTATTCTGGCCTTCCTTCCTCTCCAGATGAATTTATTCAGGTCAAATGTCCACTGTTTCAATGTTTTGTCGTTTTGTAAAATCGGTAGATTTTGAAACATAAACATACATTTTGGTAATACGCTCATCTTTATCACGTTTACCCTTCCAAATAATGATAAATCCATTTTCTCCCATTTCTTCAGGTCTGCTTTAATTTCTTCCCACAATTTTGACGACTTAGAGCACAGAGGCATTGAAATGAACTGGTTTAAATATCTCCAGATAAAAAACATATTTTATAGTGATAAAGAGAAATATGACTTTGAAATGACAGATATGAAAACAGACAAGGTAATTTGGAATAATGAAGAGAAAAAAATAGCAAAACTTTATGAAATACTACAAGAAAGAGAATTAGAAAGTGAAAAGATTACGGAAGCTATGATTAAATGGGCACAGGATTTAAGAGAAATAATAACTATGAAAGAGTGGGAGATAGCATGGAAAGACACTAATAAGTTCACTGCGTGCCTTGCACTGAAGGAAAACCATTTTAAAATAACCAATAGATGGTATTTAACACCGACGAAGATCTGTAAAATGTATAAGACTAAGAATAATCAGTGTTGGCGCTGTGGAAGAGACATCGGTACATTGTACCACATGTGGTGGGGATGCCCTAAAATACAGAGATTCTGGACAAAAATACATAAGACAATTCAAAAAATTTATAAAGTCCAATTTACTATGTCTCCAAAGTTATATTTATTGAATATGACCTCGGAATTAGAGCTTGATTTTAAAAAACAACATTGGAGGACGCTACTATACGCAGTGACAGCGGCAAGATTACTGGTAGCGGCAAAGTGGAAAAATAAAGAAATCCCACAGATAGAGGAATGGCTAATGAAATTAATAGAAATGCAAGAAAATGACAAATTAACATATATTCTAAACAAAGCAAATACAACCAAAATGGAGGAATGGTCTCCGTTTCGAGAATTTTGGAGGGAAAGATGGAATAGGAGGATAGAATAAAAGGAGGAAGAGACACGGTTTATTATATTTGAAAGAATAACATATATGGGGTAAAATTAAAGGAGAGGAACTGAATAAGAAAGCATAAACTACTAGGTAAACAGGAAAGAGGAAAAGAATAGGTAACAGAAAGAGAGCAGAAGGCTGAGATAAAAATCAAGGGAACATGGTTAAGGGAGGGTAAAGGAAAGAAGAGAGATCTAAGACATTCGATACAGGGGATGGGAAAACGGAAGTCAGAAGGGAGGATGGAAGAATGAAAAGAAATATGGAAAAGGATGAATGTGGATGTGGGTGGGGGGGTGGAAGATAGAAAGAAAGAAAGGGGGAAGAAGAGAAAATGGAAGAAAGAAGATATGAGATGGGAAGTGTTTGATGGGATGTAAATGAATTGAATGAAATGGAAAATGTATGATTTAGTGATTTAATGATTCAATGTATGATTGCGAAATTCTTGAAAATAAAATAATTAAAAAAAAAAGTAAATCCAAGGTGCAGAATTGTGACCTGCTTAAACAAGCTTTAAAAAGATGTTTTGTTGCCTCAGTGCACAGTTGCTACCGTGAACATTCAACATGGCAGTCCCGGACACTTTGTTGCCAGCAAGCTCTGCCCATGCACATGTCCAACCAATCAACAATCTACTTCCATCCTCACCGAGAATATGCTGCAATCTGAATCAGTTTTCCCAATGAGCAGGAATGTACATTTCCCTTGCAGATTTTTTAAAACTTTGGGAAAAGCCGAAAAGGCTTTTTCCATGCAGTATATGGTGTTTTTGGCCCCCCTCCTTCCAAATATGGTGAATCACCACAGGATCCCTTTTAGACAAAAGGCATTCTCCTTGATTTCTATGATGAGTATTTTCACCATTTAGATGACCCCTTGTCATGATGACCTACAGGGATCATCATGGATCCCATTACAAACTCACAGGATCAGTATTGGAAACTTCCACTCCTTATTTAGAAATGGGAAGGGGGTGGGAGAACCTCATTAAATAAACATGACATCACATCACCTGACTAGATAGCCATTCTGATTGGGCACTGGCAGAGCCAATCAGAGATCAACAAGAAGGACTTTTAAAAGTTCTGATCTTCCCTTTGTTCTGAGTCTCTCTGAGTTGAGCACATGGCCTAGCTAGATGGAGCTAACTAAGATGGACTTTGATCCACATGGCCTAGCTCTGGGCCAGATGGCCAACACAGCCTAGAATAACTACAAAATGCTAAACTATGATAATAAGACAGTTGGAGGGAGCCAACTTTAACCAAGGCCTCAAAAAGGATCCAAAAAGAACTCTGAAATTCCATCTACAGAGACTGTAAGTTACTTTGCATGTAATAGTTAGGGAATGTGTAGTTAGATTGTGTTAGATTTATGTTTTTTATTTGTAAGTGCTCTGAATGAATGCAAACTGTATAAGCCTTAAGTTGAACCTAGGAATATTTTGCCTTTTCAAGTAACATAGACTCCTAGAATTGAAATAAAGTTTTCTGTTATTTCCTAACCTGCCTTGAATTGCCTACTTCTGGTCAGCTATCTAAACTCCTCTGGGAAAGAGGAAAGTACACCATTGTTTCTTTAATACAGCCTGTCTAGATCTCACTGCCGAGACAGGAAAAGACCATTAAGACAGTGAATGGTGGCGAGACGAAGAGGAATCCCTTGGGTTTGGGATTGGAAAAATGGCCAACCCTGGACTTCAGGCAGCAGAAACTCTAGGGTCGGCTATCACACCCCTTAATAAACTTCTACTTCTTTCCCTTAAAAAAAAAAACACCCATGGCTGTTCCTATTAATTTTGATAGAGGGTCTGATCACGCTTACCACAGCAATCCCCCCCCAAGAAAAACACATTCACTGGTCCACATAGGGGTCACCTTGAGGCCCAAATACCCAATCCTGGAAGGGCTCATGAGGGGAAAGGTGGGCAAGGTGAGTGACAGAAGCCCAAGGGCTGGAACTGCAAGGCTAGCCTGGAGAAGGGATCTGTCACAATTCAATTAGATGGAATTCTGTGATTTTCACTTTAGGGAAGGGTGTTTAGAATGAAATGGGAAAGGGTCCCAGACAAGGTGGAATATTCTGTTCTATCACAATCTCTGAAGAAATATTCAACTGCCAGTCCATTAGGTTTTTGTAGGTGGAATAGGGTATGTGTGTATGTTTTGGTGGATTCTATCAACATAAAGTAGCAAATATATCTCTGGCCAGCTCTGCTCAAAGGCAATAAAACTCCCCATCTGAGCAGAAACTTGGGGTTCATTTTTTTCCAAGCAGGGCAAGTCCCAATCATACAATTTCTGGGTGGTGGAGTATTTATTGTTACAGCTTGCTGCCATGATCTGTTACTTTGCCTAGTCAATTTGAAAGTTCATTTCTAAGTGTTTATTGAAAAGATCCGTTAAAGGGGATTAAAGTTCATAGTCCCCTGAATGGTGTTTGCCAAAATCAGTACAAACTGCACATTTAATTATTATGTACTCAGAGACTGATAATCATAGGAGATCAAATACACAGCTTGGTTGATTCAGAAAATAATTTTAATAGGATGCTGTTAAATTATCGAGCTAAACATTATTAGATATATTTATTCATGAAAGCTAATTTGATATGTTGCAAAATAAGCCAATACATGGTGTAACCTCTTGCAGACTAATCTCCATGGATGAGCTCTTGCATATTTAATATCCATTGAGGATATATTTTAACCTACTCTAATTAGTGCTTTCCTCTTATTTCATCTTCAGGAAGACATAGACATTTAGGCTAAAATAGTTTAATAATGTTATTACTGTACAGATGGAGTAAATCTAGTTTATTAAACTGAAAACTTTGAGTGTATACAACATGTTCTAGAAAATTCATTTCAGTTGATGCTCTATGCTGTAGCTTACATTTAATGTGTAACAGCCTGACACAACATAGAAGCTACAAATGTGAACTCTTACTTTGGCCAAACCCACCCCCTCCCCACTGGTGTCACCAGGGGATAAGTTTCATTAACTACATGGGACATGATTAATAAGACCTGTTCTCATGCGCTACAAAGCAGTCTCTCTTTAATCTTATCTCCCTCACACTCTCTAAAGCTGCAATAATACTGGACCAAATTGTGGGGCTGTTGTGAGTGCCTACAATGTAATTTTGGAAATAGAATTTGCAACACTATAGTAATGTAAACGTTATTTAAATAGTGTACTGGAGGAAGAATCGACATGCACTGGGCATAATAATAGGTTTCACTTCTTGTCTACCTACACATTTCTTCCCTATCCCTGGAGTCAACTTTTAGAGCCTTAAATGGCTTGGTCTAAATATACCTGCTTTGAGTCTACATACCCTGCAATTGTCCCAGTTTGGACAGGACAGCCACAGTTGGTTCTCTGCCTTCATAGTTTCTCAGCTGATGTTAAAATGGCCAGTTTCTCTCTCTTTCCTCACCTTCCTTAAATTGATGCAAACTAAGTTCAAAATGCAAAACTTTGCACTCTGTTAACTGATCAGGAAGGAGAACCAAGGAGGTGTAGAATCTTGCCCTTCCCAACAGGGTCAGGTAAAGGCAAAATCAGAAAGCAAAATGTAGGAGATTATCAGACATGTTAAAAGTGGTGTTACAGGAACGCCAGGAGATCACAAAAGGGCTCCCTTTTCAGACAACGTCATTCCTCCTTCATTATGCACCTGTTCTGCTGCTGTTCCACTGGCGCTGCTTTTTATTGATGGGAGAAGCCATCAATAGATCCCCCATTCCATTTCTGTCAGTGTTCTTTTGGCACTATATTTTACAGAGTAAGTATCCTGGTATAATAACATTTCTTTTCACACGCTGCGGTAATCATGAGACATAGACACCCCTGAATTCCAGCAATGTACTGCTTACTTCCATGTTTTTGGATGGGTGTTCTGCTCCTGTGCTGCAACCATTTGTAAGGCTTCACTTTTCATTGACGGGACCTCCCCATCAATAAAAAGTGATGCTTTACTAATGGTTGCAGCACAGGAGCAGAACGTGAGGAGGACAAAGACATCTGAAACCAGTTCCCGTTTGCAGGACAGAAGTGTTCCACTCTTGTGCTTCTGATAATCTCCCTTGTGAAGTAGGTTAGGCTGAGAAGCCATGATTGGCTCCATGTAATCATATGAGTGGTACATTATTGGGAAGATGGGATCCGTAACCTGCTCTTTAATAATGTACATAAGTCAGAGGGGATGGATGTGTACATAGAGTTCATACAGTGACCATGGATCCGAGAGAAATCTGTAATTTTGAGCAGAGCTGATAAAAGCATTTTACTTTTAGAATAATGTATTACATAATGTTATATTTATTGTTAATTATTCTGTGCACATGTGCATGGACACAAAGAGTACTGTGTTGTTGTTGTCGCTGTTGCTGGTTTTCCTTCTTTGTTTCAGAGTTTCCTAAACTAATTACATAAATTTGAATTCCCTCTGTTTAAAATAACAATTTTATGTGTTCTTTCTCTCTTTTTTTGTTCAATTTTATTGAAAATTTTAAGATACAATAAAACTATGGAATGTAATAAAAGAAAAAAAGAGAAGAAAAATAGAACAAAAAGAAAGCAACTTCCAATCTTCCATTCAACAATTATACATATATAGATTATTCCTACCACTCTCTTAAACACATACAACACATGCCTTTCTTTTAATAGCTTAAGCTAAGCTGTGTGTTCTTTCTCAATGTTTTTGGGCTACATCTTTTTTTGCCACACTCTGATGTTGCTCAGTCACATGTGCCCTAGTTTTCATGTATGAAATGTTGTCTTGTACAAGTTCATCCACCACCTGAAGTCTGGAATGGATCCGTCCTGGAAAAGATGGAATGAGAAAGATGGAAACACCCTCATTGAGAAGTCTTGACCAGATTAGGGAAGGAGTCTAGAGTAAGATAGACTAGATGTATTTATCTTTGCTTTTATTTATTCTTATGCTTAATTGTTATAAAATTAGGGTGCCCCCCTCAACAAGGTCATATCCTGCTTGACTGAATAATAGTAAGCTTGGCTGGCATGCTAATAAATCTTTAAGTAAATTTTGATATGGAATAGATATGTCTGGGGTATTTTTATTAATTCCACACCTAGTTATTTATTCCTAAACTCCATAACATACTACCCAGCACAGTGACCTCTAAGTCAGGTTTTCAGGTAATCAGGTAATAAAAATGTCCACTTGGTGGCAGTGGTGAAAACCAAGCAGAAGGGCTGAATTAGCTTTCTTGTATGCCCACACACTCTCTTCTCACCTTCCATATCTGTGCTGGCTCTAGCCTATGAAATCTGAAATGTTTTATAGATTCTAAGTATTATTACTTGGCAATACTATGTAATATTTAAAAAGTATTAAATGAGAAACCAGGAATCGGATAGAGAAATCTAATCTGTATGAAAGATCTCAGTAATATAATTTATAGATGGATGTTACTTTCTCTCTATTCCAAATAAAGAAACCTTCTGGTCCCCCCGCCATTCTCTCTTCCTATCCACCCCTTCTGATTTTACAAAGGAAAAATAATAACATGAACTCAGTGAGACTGTCAATGAAATAGTTCCCAAGGGAGGATTTTGTTCTCCTCTCTCATTTGTCTAGCCACGTGTACAGGCTTTTGACCCAATTTAGCATAGATAAATGACCCATGATGTGAAATTCCCCAACAGTTTAATAATGCATTTAACTCAAAGTGACACTTGCTTGCAGCTGCCTTAGAGCAGTTCCTAGGCTATATATGTCTCTTTGAAATGATGTATGACATGTAGGAAAGCTTCCTTGATAGAACCCCAACTCTCATGGGTGAGGAACAAGAAAATCCTTTTTAGACTGCCAGCAGCAAAATCATACTTTGCAAGTCTTTATTTAATTTTGTATGGATTCCCCCCCGCCCGCTATCATTTACAGCAATGACCATTAGTTTAGCCATCATGAAACTCACGGAAAATGCTATATAAATTAGTATTCTCTCTGTTGCCCTGTAATACATTCAAAATGGGTTATTGATTTTATTCTTTCTCAGCAGATCAAAAAGCAAAACCTTCAGTTTATATCTTAAAATGCTCTCATAATCCAAGTAATAAGTTAACAGCAGTGATGCTGCTTTGAATAAACTCCACAGTGGAATGAAAACTTTTCTGTGTGTGTATTTGTGTGATCTGTCAGGCTTTTGTTCTCACCATAAAAAAAAAAAATCAAGAGTAATGATATATGTGCCGTTTTCTGAGAAGCAAGGACATATGCTCTGTTCTCTTCTACTGCAGGATCCCCCGCTTTCCCATTGCTCCCATAAACTTTGGATCAGCACCCAGGGCTGGTTTTAATATGTTGTGATTATTCTTTATTCCTGTTACATTTTGGCTCAACCCCACCCAGGAAACAGTGAAAAGGTGGCAGCACCTTCTCCCCACTTGTTATGTTTCAACAGACTAACATGGCTACTTCTTTGAAAACAATGGAAAACACCAAATTTAGCCTGATAGAGTGGAAGACCATCATTCTCTTCAAAAACCAGTTAGTCTTAAAGATGTTGCTTTTTTTTCTTTTTCTAAAGACATTCCTTTTTTTCCTCCCCCACTTCCTCCTTTGAATAATAATAGTGTCTATTCAAATTAATCTACACAAATGAACACAGAACAAAAGATAGGAAACATAAAGAAACTGGCAAAAAGATATCTGCTAGTTCAATGTTTTCTTCCCTAATTCAAGGCCAAGATTCTTCTACTAATTTCTTTTCACTGTCTTTTTCTTTACTCACAGTTAACCTAGGCTGAATCCAATACATAGGGCTCCCATGTCAAATCCTCCAAGAGGTGTCATCTGAAAATTTTTCAATAGGTCTACCAAGGGCAACACGGGTACATTGCAATAATAGACTCCAACCAACAGATGGCAATGGGTGGGCTAGGTACATTGTGGAAAACATGATGGTAGAGCTCTACCCAATATGCAAAGAAGAATTGCATCTGTACTCACTGTTTCTGTCACTTGGATGATTTTTCAAGAGTTCTACAAGCATAGAGATGATAGTAGCATGTCTACCTTTTAAATATTTGTTTTATATCCAGTCTGATGGAAGAGTTCTGTGGGGTAGGGGGAATATGAAAACCTCCTGGTAAAGTTATTGACAAATCTAGCTCTCCCCTTCACCACTTTATCTTCACAACTGACAACAACACAGGCTGAGACAATAACTTCTCAAGAGCATTCAGTTAATTTTATGATTCATTATCTAGCTCTCCAAAATCCCAGTCCAAGGAGATTATCAGATGCAGGGAAACACAGCCCCCCCCAAAAAAATGTCCCCAACCACATCAGAAGAACACTATGATAACAGAAAGGGTGACATTATCAGATGTTCATTCCTCAACCATTCCTGGGGCATAGTGTTGCTGCGGATGAGGCTTCACTTTTGTATTCACAAGGACAAGGCACCAATAAAAAGGGACTTCTTACCCACACCCGTGCTACATCCCCAGGATGCTAAAGGATGTCCTTTGATAATATCCCCCATTCCTGTTCTCATCAAAATCTTCTGACACAATCTTCAGTTGACATGACAACTTAAACCACTACCGTGATTCTTCTTCTCCCAATAATTTTAAAGAATATCAACTTCTAAACAAAGAAATGAATGGTTTCTTAATTCTAGTGTTATTACTCAAGCAAGGAGGAGAAACGTATATATGTCTGTGATGGAATCCCTATCCTGGCTGACCCTGCAGTTCCAACCACAGGGCTCTTGCTACTCACCCTGCCCCTTTTACCCTTAAAGTCACCAACTGGATCTGGTAATTATGCCTCAAAGTGACTCCTATCCTGGACAAGTGGCCACCTTGGGGTTCAATGTAACAAAGCATTATTAATTTTTTGTCAATTCTTAAATGAAAACAGCCAGATACATACATAGAAATTAAAAAAAAAAAGAGCAAAGATGTATTGAAGTCTATTTATTTATTTATTTATTTAGATATTTATACCCCGCTCTTCAGCCACAAGGCTATCAGAGCGGCTTACAAATTGTTTTAAGCAATAGCTATTTACACATCTACACTGCATTAAACAGTTTCCAATGTGTGTTAGCTAATTGCCCCCCACAAGCTGGGTACTCATTCACAATTCATGTTTTATATTGAGAAAAATTCACACAGAAAATAATAGTTCTACACAGAAAATGTTGTTTCTTGCACACACACACACAAAATAGCATTTTCTGTGCAAAACCTCCATGGCAAAGTTTGCCTAGTTTTTGCCAATGCTTTTCAGTCCTGAACTGCAAAGATTCTCATTATTCCAAGATTCTGCTTGTCAGGGTTTCTCAATGTCAAAAACATGTTTCTCCACTATATATACATACATATATATATATATAGTCTGCCCTCCAGATTCATGGGGGCTAGGGGTACAGGACCTCCACAAATGTTGGAAAAAATGTACATATCTATGAATATGTACAATGAAGGTGGGGGCAGAGATCCCCAAAAAGACTCCTCAAGCTTGTGAAGTGGGTGGCTGGGGGCTCCATGGAGGGGGTAAGTACAAAGAATGCGGGCCTCATGGCTAGGCTCCTCACCCACTGACCTGCATCCTGACGCAGCAGTGCACATCCACACAGCAGGCCCATGCTGCTGTGCTAATGCTTAGGGAAGGTGGAGCAGCAGAGATATCCATCATGAAGTGTCCCCAAAAGCCTGCACAGCAGCTGGCTTTGGGGGTTCTTGGCAACATAAATCACTTCTGCTCTGCCTTCTCCAAGCCCTATGCTGCTGTCCTAGTGATTGTAGAAGGCAGAGCAGCTGAAATCTCCATCACCAAGAGTCTCCCAAAGCCCTCACAGCAGCTGGCTTTGGAAGGCAGTTAGTGACTGATGTGGTGACCTCTAGTGCTCCCCCCTCCTGAATATCGAAGCTGTTGTGTGATTGTGCATACAGTGGGCTCAGGCTTCAGTGAGGGGGGGGGAGAGGCAAACCCATGAATAATCAAATTTGCAGATGTCAAAACTGCAAATGTAGAGGGCTGAATATATTTTCTAATATTCTTTCCATCTGTAGCACAGAACAGCATGCTGTGCTCTTAGTGTGGGTGGGTGGCAAGAAGATACACACTTCCCAATGACCTTTTTATTCCTTAGCTTTTTCAGTTAAGGTACAATTATAGGAAACATATGGACCAGTTTTACCTCATATACAGGGGCGGACTACATCCTGCCCATCAGCCATCTACATTATTTGCTTCATTATCTAGTGGAATATGTTCTTTTCTCTAAAAAATTTGCAACCTGCACCAATGCTACTGACAGTGGTGGTCTGTGAGGCTTTCCCTGCTGGTCCTTGGTGAATATCCAGGAAATTAAGAAACCATTTTAGCCAATGATCACAAATATGGTGTCAGCCCTTGGCACACTGGGAAAAACACCCTGTCACTCCCCATCAGATAGCTTTAAAATGCCCTACTCTAGTTTTACACAACTGTCATTCACTTCTTTTGTCCCAAATAACTTATTCTGAGGAGACTTTCTTCTTAGTACAACATCATGGGAAGAGTGACTATGGAAACTCCCTGTGGATAAGCTCACAGACCATATCTTGAAGTTATGCATTGTGGTCATGTATTGTGCATTAAAGTTATGCATCATTTATTGTGCATTGCTGTTTTTCATTCTGTATTGTACATTGCATAATGACACATTGACATGTGTTGCACAATTTTGCTATACTGCATGGGGTTGCATAATGCTTGTGTAGTGTGCCTCTGCATGCAAATATTTACACTACCCTGAGAGGATGCTGTCATGCAGCCATAATGTACAGCTCCACAGGGTGAGATTTATGCTGCACAACTATGATGTAGGATTTAGGCCAATATGTAAAATAGCCTATGGTTCCACAATAACTTTTATAATTTTTGCAGGGAGTTGCCTTGTTTACTGGGACACAAATACTCTAACAACTTCAAAAGGTCCCACTCCCAAAATGAAAGATATGTTCTGGAACCAACTGTATGTTTAAATCTGAACCAGGAAAAAACACTCTAAATTTCCACAAGGGCCATTATAAAAAGCTTTCAAACAGATGAAATCATGAAAATGAGGCAAGAGTATCATAGATCTGTTTTGCCAAATTTGTATGAGTCATTCAGAATAATGTTTTAGCTTCTGATGATTCAGAATTTATTACAACATAAATCTCAAATTCATTATTATTTTTTAACAAACATCACACCTCCTTCCTGGGAGACAATCAGCATTATTAGAGATTATTTAAATGGATGCTGATACCAAGTGCTTTTCCATTATTGTAAAATCTATGCAGCTATATTGTAGCACACAAGAACTCTGTTTAAATGTTGCTGGTAGAAAATGGAAAATGGCAGAGAACAAAGACAAGGGTTGAATTTCTGTACTCTCTCCCACAAAATGCACAATGTGGGTGTTCATACTAAAGCTGTGAGAAAGGAACTCTCAGAATTCTTCATCTCAGTTGTCAGAAGAAGAATTGAGAAGATTTATGTCACTAAAGTTCTTCAGGTGAAGAAGAAATTCTGCAAAAGATTGATGAGAGCGAGGCTCACCACTAATAGTGGCTGTACTACTATTTCTTTCTTTTTGCTTAAGATTTCTCTTCCTGCTTAATGCTCTTCTATTGTTGTGGACCAATTGGCTGTATTTTGCACCCTCCACAATCCTCCCTCATTCTAGGATATTGCTTTATTTTTGATCTGCCTTTGTCTTTAAGAGATAGCTAACATCTTTTTAGTTTTGAGTTGCTAGAATTACAATTTTTGGAATTCATTCCCTTTCTGGAGTAAATTTCTGAGAGAAATGAATACATCTTGTCTCTAGTACATGCACATATAAATACATGCACCTGAACACTAAAGTACCATGCTGGGCACAGAATACCATTTCACATTGAACACCTGCTGGGGTATATCTCAGTGGTTAATAACCTACTGCAATATACAATTAGACACCCTCCCTCTTCCTGTATGTTTATCAGAAATATTCTCTTGGCCTTTAAATTGAAGGTAGACTCTGCTATCACACCTGAGAAATGATGAAAATAAAACCTACCTCTAGGTAAAATAGGAAAGGGAACTCTAGAAATGCTGTTTAGTGTGAGAAGAACAATTTTGTGGACAGTGTTTGAAAGGACATACGGTATATACATGTCAGCCAGCATGGTGCAGTGGTTTGATTGTTGGACTATGACTCTGGATCCCAGGCTTTGAATCCCTGCTTGGCCCCAACAACCCACTAGGTGACCTTGCACAAGTCACACTCTCTCTCTCAGACTCAGAGGGAGGCAAAGGCAGTTGAAATGGGACAAGTCAGTGCAGCCTGTTCAGCATGACCAGTTCAGTGCAGCTGGTTCAGTGTGGCATGGGTTCTGCTTGCATATTTTTTTATCATTTTTGCTGTAATTATGTAAACACAGCAAAGATAAAAAATAAAATAAAAATCTGGCAGGCACAGAGTTAGCCTGCTTTGGAAGAGCAAGCGGAAGGGGGAGAGAGGAGGAGATTAAGGACCCCTCAAGGCACTGACTGCTACAATGCCAGCATTGAAGTGAAGGGACCTATCACACCAGGACCAGCAGTGGAACAATAGTGACAATTAGAGCTATTGACAGGCTTTACCTATCAATTAAAAGGGATGTCACAGTAATATTTTGAATACAGAGCACTTACAGGACAGTTGAAGGTTCAGCCATAGATGTGACTATCCTGCTTTAATTCCACTTTTCTAGCCTTGTGTGATAGCCTCCTAAGACTCAGGGACAGACTCTGAGATGAGGGAACCCTAGAAATGGGAGCTTTCAGTTCTACTTTCTGAAACATCTAGTACCCTGAGCCACAATTGTGCATAGTAGACCCACTACATCAGTACTAGCACCTATCATTGTTCATTAGCAAGCAAACATTATATGGATGGTGTCCTAGGACTTTTTACGAGGCCTTAAAACCCATCAGGGGAGGGCAGGAGAGGTACACAGCTATCCCGCAGCAGGGGTCTGTTTTGGACAACGATGTCCCCCTCCTGTCATTGTCCGTGTTACTTCCGTGTTTGATCTATTGCAAACACGCCACTTTTTACTCACGGAAAACTTCAGTGAGTAAAAAATGGCACATTTGCAATAGATCGAACACGGAAGTAACATGGATGATAATGGAAGGGGGACGGCGTTGTCTGAAGTTGACCACCTGCCACGGTATAGCCACGTACCTCTCCCACCCTCCTCTGACAGATTTTAGGGGATCTGAAAAAGTCCATTGTCTATATCTATCTCCCTTCTCCATTTCCTGAAGCTCATTCCTTAGAGATTGGACTTCTGCATCCTGAAAGGGAATGGAATATAGTCAGCAATGGTAACTGAAACAAATACCAGGGACAGCTCCAGAAATGGGAGACCTCTTAAGCAAGGTAATTAGTGGTTCCAGATGCTTCTCACAGCCTTCACTGTGACATCTATGCCACTATTCCCTGCCTTGCCTTGTCTGGACAATGGACCAGAGGGAGAGTGTGAGGCAATGAGAGGATGCAGTGATAGCAAAAATGAAGATGAGGAGGAGGAGGAGCAAAGAGCCAGAAGGCTCCAGAGATCAGTAGAGGACTCCCTGCAGGGTTGTGGGCTTTGGCAAGTGCCCAATTATGTTGGAAGGATTATCTAGTTTAAGCTTCCATTCCAGCCAGACTGTGGCATCCCAAATGTCTAAATTACAAGTTTCCACTCCCAATGGTTGATGTGTTTGACCTTTAAACACCTCAGATACTGTTGCAAGTACTGAGCAGGTTGAAAAGAATTTCTAATTGGGTACAGTTTTGATGTAAGATTTTTTTTAAAAAACAATTGAGATCCAGCAAGGATGGGGATAAGTTTTCTACAGTAAAAGCTAATATCTAGCAATTAGGTATGAAGAGTTTAATTAAACACCCTTCTTCCTGGAATATGCTTTTTTTTTAGGACATAACCTAACATTTGAAGCCAATAAAATACAAGGACTGTTAAAAAAAATGATTTTGTCATTTCTTTCACCATAAAATGCCTGCTGTAAGATACACAGCATGTCAGAAGATATTTCACCGAGCAACACCATCTGCCTTGCTGGCTGACTCTCGAGGCAGTGTGGGTGTCTTGGAGCAATTTCCTTCTGGGTCTACAAAACCTCTCTTTTAGGGTGCCTGATGGGGTGACCTTTCTGTAGGTAATGGCTTTATGATCACTTTGCAATGATTTTATGATCATTTCTTTGGGTATATAAAAGGTTCATTTTTATGTGTTCATTTGGGGAACCTGTAAAAATTCTAGATGTGTTTTAAAAAGCAGACTTTTTAAACATGAAATAACATTTTCTAAACACTGAACTTTTTAAAAATGTAAATCTATCCTTTAATTATTTAAAGATCACCATAATTGCTACCTATTTCTTGGAATGGTCTTCTGTGATTGCTACATTTACTATCATATTCTTCACTGAATATAGCACGGTGGGCTGGCAATACTCCCTGTTGAAAAATCCTCACTTGAATGCCCCTTCCTCCCATGCCAACATTGTGTGTCTGCTACAATGGGTGTTTGCCTGCTTTGTGTTGGCTGAAAACAACAGTGGGACCAGAAAGAGCATTTAAACCAGGCCATAACCTCCTGTTATAACCTATCTTAGAATGCATCCCAAAATACATATAGTTTTGAAACTTTGTTGTGGTTCTGTGCTCTCAAGTTGTTTCAAACTTAAGACAACCCTAAAGCAAGCTTATAACATGGTTTTCTTGGAAAGAATTCTTCAGAGGAGGTTTGCCTTTGTCTTCCTTGGTGGCGGAGAGAATGTGATTTGCCCAAGGCAAATGTTGGTTTCCATGGCTGAGCGGGGATTCAAACCCTGATCTTGGAGAGTCCAAGGGCTTGTCTATATGAGTAAAAAAAAAAAAAAGAATTTCTCTGCAGTAAGGGCAATTCACAACAGCTGCTACTCATCTTAATGGTTTTTGTGGAGGGTTTGGCAGATTTCAGGCATGTGAAGCTATCCACATTTGCTGTGCAAATGGGCATGCCTGTGAATCAAGATGGCAGTGAATTACTCGCATTCTTGTTTACCTTAATTTGCTGCTGCTGGACAGTATGGTTTTTTTTAACAAAAACATATCCAAGGTATGAAAGAGTGACCTTTTGCTTTAACAAAAAGGCAAATAAAATAGCCATTTTATCACCTTAGCCCTCGTTCACTAAGGTGAAAATTCAACATGGAGGCTCCAGTTGCTTGCCTTCTTAGCAAGCTCTACCTCTGCACACATCTGACCAATCAGCTTTCAACTTCCGCTCATATAGGAAATGTGAATCCAATCAAATTGCTTGTCCCAATGAACAGGAATGTGCACACACACCCCGTTGTTTTTAAAAGAACTTTGGGGAAAATGGTGAAGGCTTTTCTCATGCAATATATGGTGGATTTGCCCCGCCCTGCTTCTCAATGTATAGAAGTGATATGGAATCCCATTGAGACAGACTGTATTCTCCGCACATTCTGTGAGGAGGAGTATTTTCACCATTTAGACAACCCCCTAGTCCTGCACTCAAACCACTACACCACACTGGCTCTCCGGTCTTTAAACTAGCATATGCAAATCATTATATGGAGAAAATTGCTTATAATTTTGCATTAAGCAAACTTGTACATAAGATATGTATATTGGAAGAAAATGTGCAGAAATGTGCATAAAACCATGTGTTTTTGGCACTGGATGTGTTATCACTGCTGTTGTGTACCTTCAAGTAATTTCAGACTTATGGCGACCCTAAAGCAAACTTATCCCAGGTTTTTCTTGGCAAAATGTGTTCAGAGGAGGTTTGCCGCTGCTTCCTCTGAGGCTGTGAGAAGTATGACATGCCCAAGGTGACCCGGTGGGTTTCTATAGCTGAGTGTGGATTCAGACCATGATCTCCAGAGTCATAGTCAAACACTCTAACCACTACACCATGCTGGCTCTTCAAAGTACAAATAGCAGCTGTTCTTTGTGGGGAGGGCTGATCAGAACTAGGGTCACTGCTTTGGGTGAGGAGAGTATAAACTCATTCCTCTTATGCTACAATCCTGATTAACCCTCTTCTTCCACATGCACATTGCCATTTGGCACTGGATAAAATCTCCCAGGACACCAATAGCAGCAATCTCAATGCAGGCAGAGGCCACTAGCCCCCTTTGTGGGGGTGGATGTAGGGACCAAGAAAGTAAAATTTAAACTCCATTAGCAGCAGTAATATAACTCCTCTTGGGATCTACTATTGCTAATGGAGTTTAAATGTTACTGTCCTTTGTCTCTGGCCCCACATGGTAAAAAAAGGGGAGTGGCTTCTGCTTGCATTGAGATCCCTCCAGACCAACTGAACTACAACAGAAACATCATCTGATACAAAATGTAGGTCTGTGACTCCATTAACATCACTTTTCTTTTCTTTTCCTGCATGATTTTTTTAACATCTTTTGCCTGATGAAGAAACTAGTGGAGCTTCAAAAGCAGGCATGAAGTGTTTTGTGCATTTTCGTTGGCCAACAAAGGTATTACTCTTTTGTGGATTTTTGATTTTGTTTTATACAGTACCTATATTTCTTCACTCCTACTAAATCCTCATCAAGCATCTCAAGAATGACAAGCTATGTTAATGACATCTTCCTGTCAAGTACAGCTAGAATCATAACCCAATTGTACCCTAAGGGAAGGCAGATTGAATAAACCCATTTTAATGTTCAGGAATTGCTCATGTGGATTTTGAATGGACAAGCAATCAGAGTCACTATTTTATTAGTGTTCTAACTAGCCTAGAATTTGAAACTCACTAAGCCAAATGCAGACTGTCACCAATGTAGAAGAACTGTAGTTCAGTTGATAGTGCACATGCCTAGATAGATGGATAAATGGATGGATAAATGAATAGAGAGACAGACAGACATTCAGTAATAGATTATGTGAAACTCCAGTATGTGATGCCCTAGAGAACCACAGCCTATCAGAGTGGCTAGATGGGCAGATTTAAGCCAGTGTGACTGGTGTGGTGGTTACAGTGTTGAAATGTTGTTGGGTATCCAGATTAAAGTCCCTACAGAGCTGTGAAATTCACTGGGTTGCCTTGGGTCTGCCTACCACTCAACCTCAACCTGATCTACCTCACCAGTTTGTTGTGAGGATAAAACAGTGAGGAGGATAGCCACATAGACCACATTTGGGTGGTTGGTGGGAAAGGATGGAACACAAGCATAACAGTAAATAAATAAACAAATTAATAGTCTGATAGAATGCAGCTTCCTGTGCTGATATGGTTGCCTACCATATTTATAATGGCCTACTTCTACATAATCTACTTACTTAAATATGTGTAACTAAATAATGTCTCCTGGCCAAGCTCCCCTTACATACTTTACCAGGCAGCAGCCACACTGCGAGTTTAAAGGTGGGTTCAGCTGGCAATCAGGGTGCAGGATGATGAGATTTTCAGCCCCTCACACCAGTGAGTGAGGCTGCAACAATCTGAAGCAGGACTCCTGACACGATGCCTTGCAATAGCCTTGTTTGCTGGAGGTAGTGGGTGGAAATGTAATCCTTCTGCACCCCAGTCACTAGCTGAACAGACCTCCATCTCTTGGAGCAGTCGCTATGGTGTCATGTCCTTGACTGACAATATTAGTTAATATGGAGCAGTTACAGATCTGTAACTCTAGGTTTTGAATCTGTAACTACAATCAGAATGCCAGCCAGCATTATTTCCTACAGGCCATTATCACATAGTACAGTGGCAGAGTACATGCTCTGAAGGAAAAAAGATCCTAGGTTGAATCCTTGGTATTTATTAGTTTTTGTTTGTTTGTTTGTTTAGGTAATAGAAACCTTAGCATGCCTACTCTCAGTTGTTGCTAATTCATCATCATCATCATCATCACAATAATAATATTTTTATTATTTTTTCATTTTAAATATATTTTTATTAATTTTGTAATCATACATTATAATATCCAAACAATACTTA
Organism: Gambelia wislizenii; assembly: GCA_030847615.1. Lineage (NCBI taxonomy): Eukaryota > Metazoa > Chordata > Lepidosauria > Squamata > Crotaphytidae > Gambelia > Gambelia wislizenii. Next base: position 28,691,690 of record JAUMIR010000008.1, on the reverse strand, counting down.
TTTAGTATAACACATAAAATTACCATAAACATCACAATTTTCTATTAACTAATTTCAAAAGTTAACATAAATTCTTTACTATAATTCTTTTCATGAATATTACTTCCCCTACCCCCCCCACCTCAGTGCTCCCCTTCACCGGAGCCATTATCCCTTACCTAATCTTTCCAGAATCTCATTTCTTCCCGTGGAGGTAACCTCCCATCTTTTGTCTATAATACTTTCTTAATGAATACTTTCCAAATTTTATCAAAATCACTTTCTTTTCAACTTCCTCTTCTTACTTTAATTCTACATGTTAACTTATCATTTATTACCATTTTCCAAAATCCTTTATACCACTCCTCCACTTGTACATTTATTTGCATTTTCCAATATCTTCCTATAATTAATCTTGCTGTTGTTAATAAATTTATTATTAAATCCTTTTCTGCTTGGTTCCCATTCTCTTCATTATAAATTGACATCAATGCTATGCTCGGTTTCCTTTCTATATTTCTCTATTTCTATAAAAACCATTTCCCAAAACTGCTGTACAAATTTACAATTCCACCACATATGCATATATGTACCTATTTCTTGACAACCTCTCCAACAGTCTTTAGAATTATTCTTGTCTATATTATGCAATCTTGCTGGTGTCAAATACCATCTCCATATTATTTTATAGTAATTTTCTTTTATCGTATCGACATATTTTTAGATGTCTTTGTTTCCAAATCTTATCCCATTCAGGATCTCCAATTTTTTGTTTTAAATCTTCCTCCCATATTATCCTTAAATATTCCCCTTTATCTTTTTTATCCTTATTTTTTTATCAACATTTTATATAATTCACTTGTAATACCTTTCAAACTTTCATTATCATCCCTCTTTTCACCTTTTTTCAAAAAATTTTCAAATTTTGTAAATTCCCTTGTTTCTTTATAATTCTTTTTCCAATTCTTAATCCATTGTTCTAACTGTATGCAATTAAACCATAAAATTTTCATTCCACCTAATTTCTCTCTTATACTCCCTTTTTCATTCATCCATCCTATCCATCCCTCTATTTTGTCTAGTCCTCTTTTCTTTAATTCCTTTCCCATTTTTTCCTTCAAATTATTTGGGATTCCCCCCCCCATTATAACCGGTGTTAATACTGAATCAGTAGGTAAAAATTCTCTCTCATATTTATACCATATTTCCCATATATTTTGCAAAAATGGGTTCTCAATTCCTTTAATTTCCTTTTTTGTAAAATTACCAAAAAAATATGTTCCATATTCTCTTTTCTATTCTTCCTATTTCTGTCTCTAACCATTCTAAATGGTTCTGGGCACAGTTCTGGGCCCCACAATTCAAAAAGGATATGGACAAATTGAAGCATGTCCAGAGAAGGGCAACTAAAATGCTGAAAGGTCTGGAAACGATGCCTTATGAGGAGAGACTTAGGGAGCTGGGTATGTTTAGCCTGGAAAAAAGATGGTTAAGAGGCGATATGATAGCCCTGTTTAAGTATTTGAAGGGGTGTCACACTGAGGATGGAGCGGGCTTGTTTTCTGCTGCTCCAGAGACTTGAACACGGAGCAATGGATGCAAGCTCCAGGAACACAGATTCCACCTCAACATTAGGAGGAACTTTTTGACAGTAAGAGCTGTTCGGCAGTGGAACACACTCACTCGGAGCGTGGTGGGGTCTCCTTCCTTGGAGGTCTTTAAACAGAGGCTGGATTGCCATCTGTCAGGGATGCTTTGATCAAGATTTCCTGTGTGGCAGGGGGTTGGACTGGATGGCCCTGTTGGTCTCTTCCAACTCTACAATTCTATGATTCTATGATTCTAAATCCCCCTGTCCAACAATTCCTTCTATAACATATCTCAATTGATTAGCTTCATAATATCCTTTTATTTTTGGAAGACCAAGTCCTCCCTCCTTCTGAGATATATACCAAAATAATTTATTTAATCTTGTCCTTTTCCCTCCATTACAATATTTATTCAACATATTTTCCCGCGGAGGCCTCTTCCGGCCCTCTCCCTCCCTCCCCGGGCCTTCGTGGGGCCTAGCAAGGCCCCGCAGAGGCCTCTCCCTTCCCTCCCCCTCCCTCCCCGGGCCTTCGTGGGGCCTAGCAAGGCCCCATGGAGGCCTCTCCTGGCCCTCCCCCTCCCTCCCCGGGCCTTCGTGGGGCCTCCGGAGACGCTCCGGCGGCCCCATGGAGGCCTCCCCAGCCCCCCAGGCCTTCCCCAAGTGTCCGGAGCATCTCCGGAGGCCCCATGGAGGCCTCCCCGGCCCCCCAGGGCTTCCCCAGGCCTTCATGGGGCCTCCGGAGCGTCTCCGGACACCCCATGGAGGCCTCCTCAGCCCTCCCCCAGTCCTTTCCCAGGCCTCCGGAGCATTTCCGGAGGCCCCATGGAGGCCTCCCCGGCCCCCCCAGGCCTTCCCCAGGCCTTCATGGGGCCTCCAGAGTGTCTCCAGACACCCCATGGAGGCCTCCTCAGCCCTCCCCCAGGCCTTCATGGGGCCTCTGGGGTGTCTCCAGAGGACCCATGGAGGCCTCCCCGGCCCTCCCCAGCCCTCCCCCAGGCCTTCATGGGGCCTCCAGGGTGTCTCCGGAGGCCCCATGGAGGCCTCCCCGGCCCTCCCCACCCCCACCCAGGGCCTTCATGGGGCCTCCAGGGCGTCTCCGGAGGCCCCATGGAGGCCTCCCCGGCCCTCCCAAGCCCTTCCCCAGGCCTTCACGGGGCCTCCGGAGTGTCTCCGGGGGGCCCGTGAAGGCCTCCCCGGCCCTACCCCCTCCTTCCCAAAGCCTTTGCAGGGCCTCCGGAGGGTCTCCGAAGGCCCTGCGGAGGCCTCCCCAGCCCTCACCCCTCCCTTCCAAGGCCTTCGCGGGGCCTCCAGAGGGTCTCCGAAGGCCCCATGGAGGCATCCCCAGCGCTCCCCGCTCCCTCCCAGGTCTTTCATGGGTCCTCCGGAGGCCCCGTGTCACGGTTTTGGGGGGGGCGGGGGGGCTCCCAAAACCGCAAATGTCAAGTTTGCGAATGTGGAGGGGCGACTGTATTTCAAAGCAGGCTAACTCTGTGCCAGTCAGGGATGATTACGATGACGACCTTGGCTGTGTTTGCATACTTATAGCAAAATGATAAAATAAAAATAATTTAATTCTCTTTGCCATAATGATGCAAACACAGCAAAAACAAAAGAAAACAAAAAATAGGAACTGAGTTAGCCTGCTTTCGCATTGCAAGTTGGAGGGGGAGAGAGGAGGAGAATAAGGCCCCCACATGGCACTGACTGCTATCATGCTGGAAATGCAGGAAAAAGACTTATTACATTGGGGGGGGGGGAATCAAAGCAGCACAGTAGTGCAAAAGAACAGGAGTGATAAGAAACACTTTCAAATTGGTATGTTCCCGTATCCTTTCATAACACAATTGCCCTGAGACACTAGCCCCATGTTATAATCTCCTGAATTTGTGTCATCCTCCATTTTGTTTGTCTGCTGTTCTCTTTCTCTTCTGCATGTTTGTAGAGCACATGTTTTCAGAGTTTCTCAACATGAGCTGTAGCACTGTATAACCTTATAGTTATAACTTACAACTTATAGCTATGAGTAAACTAACTTCATATATTTTACAAAGAAAACTAAGTCTGCTTTATTTCTCTGCCAGACTCAAATGAAGATAGTTTGGGTTACCCAGTGACAGCTTTTCATTGAAAGGACAATCAAATTAAATCTGGTACTGAAAGCAAGCTCATAGGTTCAGAATATGAGCAGAAACATGTCTTCTTTTTTATTCAGGATGAAAAAGAATTGGAGATATTTAAAGAGAGAACTGACTGTGAGGGAAACAAACTGTCTATCTATGCAGGTCCAAGACTCTGTATACAACTACATTAGTACTGAATTAGGGTGGCCACCTCTTTTGTTTGTTTTTAACAGAATCCTCAGCCATAAGGGAAGATGCTGTGACCAATGGATTTGGTCAATGCAAATGGGGCAGAATTTCAGTTTAGTTCAATTTTTTTGAAGAATTTGCAAATTTTGCATGTTTTCGCATATGGAATGAAAAGAATGCAAGGATTTGCTGACTGATCCAGGAAATAATGAGACCAGACACAAAATATTGGAGTGAAAATGGACCACTTTATTTAAAACTGTCCTATTTATTATTTATCTGGAGAACTTCAATTGGGGGAGCAACCTAGTATGGAAGGAGCTGGGGCAGGAGGTCTACCACCAGACCTTCTCCCCAGCTTCCCCTGGGTGAAACACCTGAGAACTCAAAAGCTGGGTTGTTCCCCAGCCAACCCGTATCTGGAAGGCCAACCTGAAAGCCCACCCCCCTGCCTCTCTCCTAGTTGCAGGACCTAAAGATGTAGTTCCAGGGACCGAAAGGTGGTGTCCACTGAACAACCATAGGTGTCTACTGAACAACCAAATCTCCCCCCTCCACCTTCCAAGTGACCACCTATTTAAGATACCATTCTGGCCAATTGTCCATTTCAGCAGTCAACAGTGTAGGGTAGGCAAAAAAACCGATAGAAAGGGTAAAAAATTCCTACCTAGCAATCATAAACATCAGACTGTCAACAATGGGATGGTGGGTTGAACATTAGTGAAAGAGAAACAGGCAGGGGACAGCAGGGTCTTAAATTGGCTCTGTGCCCTCCCCCATGCTGTTCTACATGGTGCAAGCACCCAAATACAATTTTAAATGCCTTCCCTTCCTGGCCAGCCAGCAAACACACCTTCCCCTACACATGGTTGTGCTTGATGAAGCGGGGAACTGAATTTAAGAAATCTAACAAAGCTAAACTTGCAGATTGCCCCATCCCTTATTCCAAACAACTCTCCCTTTTTAGTGGTTTTTAGTACAGAAATATACATAGTGCATCTGTCATTCACTATGGATGGAGCAGCAGACAAATGCAACCATAGAGCACAGTCCCTTATCCTGGTTATAATTCCTGACAAACCTTTCATTAGTTTCCATTAAAAGCTGTTGGGAAAAAAAGGAGAAAATTCCATGTTACCCATTTCTTATCCCAATGAGCAGAAGTGCTGTAGTAGTCAGATAATCTTAAGAGGAGAAATGAAGGCACATGTCTAACACAAGATAAAGGGCAAATTTGAAAACAAAATCTGCAACTGGATTATACAGCCTTTACATTATCCAGGTTCCAGAGGAGGGGTGGGCAGGTAGAGCAGAGAACATTGAATCGAGGATGAAAGGGATGTCAGCACTGCATATCAAGTAGCAGGTGAAAATGGCTGCAGTTCATTCCAATGTAGTTGGATTGTGCCTTCCAGCACAGCCCTCAGCTAGGCAGGTTGTGTTGGAATTATAACAGCAGGAATCCTGGCAGGCATTGTACCTCTGAGACAGAAAATCACATTATATCCTCTTTCTGCCATCTCCACCCAATATATATTTTTCTGTTTTGCTCTGGGGGGAATCAGTAAAGGGGAGGGGGAAGTTATGGGGAAAAATAGTTAAGAAAGCCTGAGGCACTGTTCAAATGTTAGACTCTTTGCTGTAACCAATTGAAACTGTGAGTTGGTACACCATAAACACTATCAGCGTTTTTTGATCAGCACGTGGTCCAACTCAGGGACAGACAGCTACTACAGGTCCACTTCTAATGATAGCAGATTGAGATCTACATAGCGAGAGATATGTAGCACATGGTCATGGAAAATGATGAGATTCAGGGGCCCATTCACACTAAAGAATTATAGTGCTATTATTCCATTTTAACTGCCATGGTACCATCCTATGGAATTCTGGGAGTGGCAATTCAGGAATGGGCATCTAGAATCCTCAACCAGATCACCCTAGTGCCTCACCACACTACAAATCCCAGGATTCTGTAGAAAGAAACAATGGCACTTAAAGTAAAATAGAGCTATTATTGTGTAGTATGAATGGGCCTCAGGAAGAACAAGGACCAAGTTAGAAAACATGGCCATAACTAGGCAAGAGAGTTTGTGGATTGCTATTTGGGGCAAGTTGCTCAGGCAAAGGGACCAAACATTGACCAACAGTTATAAAGAGTTAGAAGTTCAGACCCACATCATTCCTCATCTTTAATATACTGTATTAGCTCTAGGATTTGGGGAAGGTTGGTCTCTTGGATGGAATAGTTTCAGTGCTCCCCTCTGTGGAAGCACTGTCACTATTAACTTCTCTCTTTAAGGCCCAATCTATATAACTACACAAAAGAACAATAAAGTATATACATCTGTTTCATCTCTTTATTTTTGTTTTTGCTCATAACTTTGGATAATACAGGTGAATGGACAGGAAAGAGGTAGAGAAGCATAACACTCTCCCAGGTCTTTGAAGTGTCAGCCTTTCCCCACATCTCAAGATGGATTTTGACATTAAGCTGAAGGTGTCACATGGCCCTAAGGTTGTCAGATATGTGACATGCTACCTAATATTCAAACTCTAGTCAATTGTACATAGCTACTTCCAGGAGATGGCAGAGTTGGGTTAGCAAGGCTCCACAGAAGGCATTGTGCACATTGTCCTGTCCCTGTTGGATGAATCCTTGTTGGATGATGGCTTATAGTTCTTCTGAGCCAATCATCATAGAGCAGAAGCCATATCACAGGATCTTGAGGAAGGTGAAGAGATTCTCAATCTCTCAGGGAATACAACAACCAAGTCTTCCCTTCAAAGTATGAATCACTCCCTCTCTGAATCAGAGGTGGATGCCAAGCATTCACTTAGTTCAAGGGAGTAATGATGCAGCCTGATTTTGCTGCCTTATATACAAGTAAGTGGATGCCTAATGAAGATCTCACAATTAAAGATTAGGCCAATCCTCACAAGTGAAATATTTTCACAACTAACACTAATGGCCTGTAGATGTTCCATAGGACGTCATCAGACAAGGCAAATAAGATGTCATAAGGGTGCCTAAAGTTTGCACAAGGGCACATGAACCACACAATATTGCCCTTTCTTGATCATGTCCTGTTAAAAAATGTACTTTTTTATTGATGGCTCAAGCCATCAATTGATCCCTGTGGTGCTTTTGTGCCAGCATTGCCAGCATTAGAAACCTTGTGCCATTGTACTTTCGTGAAAGCAGTGTCAATGGCCTGTCTGGAGACAACCCTTCTGGGTGAGATCATGACATCCAGGTAGGTGACACGTTTTTTATGACCCTCCCTAGTTTACTTGGAAGCTTTAAAGTGTGTTTGTGTGCTTTAAAATACTTTTTCAGTGTTCTTTTTGTTTTTAATTTTTAATTTCCTGCCTAAATATTCTCGCGAATCCACAGGATTTCAAACAAGGAATGAATGGAGCTCTGTTCACTCCTCATTCATTGCCGGAAAGCCTTTTGCCAGGATTACAGGTAAGTTTGGCATAGGGGGTTCCTCTGCCAGCATAAAAATGGCAAAGTTATTCTGACAAAAGAATGGGGTTGGGGGGGGGGTCTGGTAAAGCCCTTGGTGGCTGCTTGAGGGATTAGGTCTAGATCTTCAGGTCTAGGCACACAGTACTGGAATGTCTTTGCACCAGCTACCAAGTTGTGTGGATCCTATAACTACCTGGCTGTTTTCTGAATTCTGTTTATTTGGACATCATACCTTATTTTTCATGCTGAGCCTCTATTTGGACCTTGGAACTGCCCTCAAATTATGTATACAGCAGTAGCACTTGCTCTTTTCTTCAGTGTCTCTATTGTTGTTCTACCTGAAGCAAGGCACACAGAACCCCAGAGTAAAGTGAGACTTTCTCAGAGCACCCAAGAATACCAGCAATGTGCAATAATTAATTTATATGCCTAGCTATTTGTCACTTGTTGTGCTCAGGGGTAACAGAAAAGGGACCCCCCCCAAAAAAAAATTCCAGAGATTCTCATGCTAAAATGTGACTCAAAAGAGAGACAGTTAAAACAACTACATGGCAGGGGATGATAGGACACTCAATCCCCGGCAGAAGCCAAAAACTATCTCAGCAGACTTAGTAGCAAGCCATTCCCAAGAATACTAATGCACAGAGTGTTTGACGTCAAAATAAACAGGAGGCACTTTTATCTTCAAAGTCAAGCAGTTGCAATATGTACAAATATTTACAATTGAAGGACAAACTGCTTCGCCAGACATCAGCATTCACGAGAATAGAAAGAGCTCTGGACTGAGCTTTCTTATTCACACAGTTACAGAGCATTGGCTTACTCAACCACATGGGTGCATTACATCAGATCTTGCACTCCAGATGCTATGCCCTCTAGTAACCTTCCTTCTGCAGCTGTGGAGCCAAGGCTAGCATGACTTGGTAGTTCCTTGACTTCAGCCATCATGACTCAGCATGACTCTGTAGTTGTTTGGTCATTTTCTCTGTAGTTCAGGTTCCAACTCCTGACAATACAACACCAAAGAGATTTTCGGACGCCTCTTTCAGCCTCTTGTCGCGCGGCAGCCTCGTTACTGCACCGGAATAACGAGTTGTCCGTGAGTAAAAAAACAGTGTGGCCGCCTCCAACGCTAGCCACAAGAGTCACAGACAATGCCGAGAGAGAAACGGCGGTGTCTGAAATGGACCCCTTGCCGCGCGGCAGCCTCGTTACTGCACCGGAGGCTGCTTGCGCGACAAGAGGCTGAAAGAGGCGTCCGAAAATCTCCCATCTTACCAGAGCTGTAATCCAATGCTGAAACCATTACATCACACCAAAAGGAACCACAGTGGCTTTTTTTTTTTTTTTTTTTGGAGGTATGATGTGGATGTAAACTGTTAACAGCGTCATTTCCTCCATTCCAGTCATACAAATCTGCAGAAGTCTGAATGTCAGAGAGAGAAAAAAGCTTTACTGTAGCTAAACCAGCAATCTCTTTTCATGTAAATGGGGCAAAAGATTTCTCTTTGAAGTGTAAAAAACTGTAGTTCTTCTCCTTGTAAATGGGAGCTTTGCCATGTGAAATTTCAAGCACGTGTCCTGTGTCTTTTGCTGTGGCTTGTTTTCCTCAGCAAGTTGCTGAGTGAGAAGGCCAAAGATCTTGCCCTCACTCTGCATCTTCACATGGTGTAAAGCCAATCAGAATGAGAGCAAAACTGTGTTCTCTCAGTCTGCAGCCTTCTGACAGGGAAAAAATTAGAAGTAATACCTTCCAAATGCAGTGCCCACCATCACCAGAAAACAACTGCCACCTGTTGTTTACCATGTAGGCCAGAGGGTGTTTCATTTCCTTCCCATAAGACACCTGGGATTAACTTCTGCCCTTGCCTGAATCTGTTTAAAAGACCAATTTTCTTTATCCTGATAACTAGCAAGGCCAAAGGGCTGTTTCCCTTTGTTTTAGCAGATAATAGGATTATTGATTATTTACTTACTATGAAATTATTCTGACTTTTCTTTCAAATGTATAAGGTTGTAGGTTTGTGTGTGAGGAGGGGGTGTTTTGCTTTGTTGTGATTCACTTTGAGCTTAAGGGAAAATCGCATACAAGTGGAATGAAGGATGACTTAACTCTTGGAATCAAGCCACTGTGCCAATGCTGTGTAATGGTTTGAGTATTAGGCTAGGACCACAGGAGACAAGGGTCTGAGTCCCCAACCATGCCATGAAACCCACTGGGTGACCTTGGGCATGTCACACTCTCTCAGATTTAGAGGAAGGCAATGGCTAACCTCCTCTGAATAAACCTTGCCAAGAAAATCCTGGGATAGGGTTGCCATAAATCAGACTCGACTTGAAGGGACATCATGAAAACAATAACAATCATTGTCATCACAGCTGTAACCATCACCAGCAGGTAAAGTAGAAGTCACCAAAGGCCAAAAGGGCTGGTGGTGTCAGGGTAGGTAACAACTTGAATAGATTCCTCAATCCATCTTTTCCCTTTGCCTGTGTATAGAGCTTTATCTTCCTGATCTTAGTCACTATGAAGCATCTTCCCTCTCCAAGTTACCTCCTCCTGGCACAGTTCTACATCTCATATTGCCATTCCAAAACTGCCATTTTCCTGCCCACATTGGTTAATTAATATCAAAGGCTTCCTGGCCATATGACAGCTTAATTAGTCAGAACAGATTGCTTTTTCTGAATAACATTTTCCCCATCTTAAAAATATCTTCAATCTTGAGAATAGATAATAGTTAAAACCCACTGACATGCCCTACCACCGTGCTGTTGCCTAGTCTTGTTCTTTGTTCTTTATTATCAATGGATCTCTTCAACTCATGCAAGAATTTACAAACTATTCTCCCTATGAATTAAGATAATAACATTTGGCTCTTCTTGACTGGCTAGAACCATGCTTTCTACCAACTGGATCTACATTTGAGCCCTGTTTGAGCATTATGTAATTAGTTTCAATTGAACACATTAAGGCTGGCATCCTGTTAGTGACATATGCATGCATACGTCATGCTGTGCATATGGGGCAAATTATTTGGCATACATATCCTGCTGACAGTGGCAGAAGTGGAATTGCTCATACAGCAATGTTATGCATTCTTTGTACAGCAGCAGGCAGGACTGGGGAGGTGGGGTAGGAGGCAGAATCTCAGTGGTCTGTCAAGGTTCCATCTCCCTATCCCTATCCCACAGTCTTCTGTGATTCAGTGCGTATATTTGAAAGTGGGTAGTAGGGATAGAATAAGGGTTCTGTTGATGTACCACCCACCCCACTGCCAACAGTCTCCCTTTCTGAGCTGGTTGAGTTGGTTGTGGTGTTGGAGTCCCTTTGGCTTGTTGTGCTGGGGAACTTTATCATTCACACTGAGACGGTCCTGTCACAAGTGGCTCAGGACTTTGTCTCCTCCATGATGCCCATAGGTCTATCCCAAGTAATATCTCGTGCCATCCATGCTTCAGGATGCACTCTTGATCTAGTTTGCTGTGCTGGGTGGTCTGGGTGTGGAGGAACTTTCTATAGTTCTACTATCATGGCCTGATAATGATCTGATGGGGTTTAGACTCATTGGGACTCAGAGCCTCAGAAGGAGTAGGGGGTGGATTAAGATGGTCCATCCCAAGAGGCTTTTGAATAAGGAAAGATAAGGAAGAACCAGCAACCCACCCCAGAAGAAAAACTTTCTGAGGGAGAGGGAGAGAAGGAGGCCAAAGAAGAGCTTTTCAGCAGGCTCTCCAGCAGGGTTTGGGTCCTAACCTCTGAAGCTCCAGTTTGCCTAGCTGCTTCACCCTCCAGAGAAGCTCTAATGAACATGTGGATATCTTTCTGTATCAGAAGCCATCTGTCTTGCCTACCTATTAAGATTCTGCAGCCTAGTCAGGGAGGGAGTTGGCTCAACCAACAGCTAGAGTCCCCACACTTCTACTTCAATTGAAGAGATTGGCTCTAAGAGCCTGCTGCCCTCCTCTATGGTCCTGACCACACTGAGACTTGAGCTCAGAGGGAGCTTAATCCTGCTCAGATTTACCTGCCTGCTAGTGGCTGACCTTGGTGTAATCTAAGGGGTGTTAGTCCTCTGTAAACTCTTAAAGGAATAGCTTGAAAGGCCTCATAACTATCCTGACACAATGAATGAATGAAGGGTGGTAAGAGTGGGTGGGAAGTTATGCAGTGATTTGGGATCAATAAACATCTTTGAATTGTAATACAGGTTGCCCCCATTTATGTGGGTTCGGTACCCACAGTTTCACTTGCCCGTGATTGCGGGGATAAGGTCTCTCCAGGCATCTGGAGGACCACAGAATCACACTGGAAGTGGTCTCTGTACACATCAGGAGGTCCTCCAGTGTGAATCCATCAGAAGTTGACCCTATATGTGAATGAAGTCAAAGGCTTTCACGGCTGCCATCCATATATTTTCCTTGGTTTTTAATTTTCTGAGGATACCAGCCACAGGTGCAGGTGAAACATCAGAAAGAAACTATTCCAGAACATGACCTCACAGCCTGGAAAAAAAACAAAAAACAAGGAAAATCTACAGTTGACCCTATAGTTGTTCCAGATGCCTAGAGAGGTATCCAGATGCCTAGACAGGTATCCTGTCTAGGCATTTTCTAGGTCCGCACCTTTCTATGGTATTCTATGGCAATTTGCTGTCATATCTGGTTTCATGTATCTGTGGTAAGTCCAGGAACATTTCCCCTGTTGATTCAAGGGAGAACCTTTATTTGGTTGTGTCTCATAGGCAGTCAATTTGGACTAAATTGGACTAAAATTTTCAGTAGCCCCAGGTAGCATAAGAAATCAGGAAAGATGAGAACAGACACCCCCCCCCGGATCTTAAAGAACGGTAGATCTGGGGGATGATGGGCATGGAGATGAGCGTAGGGGTTGGCCAGGGCGTGGCTATGCCCTGGCTAGGAGGAGACAGGGGCGGGGCTGAGGCTGGGCCTATTTTACCCTTTGCTGCCCCTGACTTCCTCCTCTTTTCCACTGGATTGAAGAAGGGGGAACATCTGGAACTTGAGGGAGAGCTAAGTCCACTGGGCTGTGCTTTTGGGGTTGGATGATTGAGCTACAGCCCAGCAGTTGTGTGATTGTGTGATTGTTTGATTTAGAGACTGGAACACAGAGCAATGGGTGCAAGCTCCAGGAACAGAGATTCCACCTCAACATGAGGAGGAACTTTTTGACAGTAAGAGCTATTCGGCAGTGGAACGCACTCCCTCGGAGCGTGGTGGGGTCTCCTTCCTTGGAGGTCTTTAAACAGAGGCTGGATGGCCATCTGTTGGGGATGCTTTGATCGTGATTTCCTGCGTGGCAGGGGGGTTGGACTGGATGGCCCTCGTGGTCTCTTCCAACTCTGCAATTCTATGATTCTATGATTCTATGGTTGCAGTTGTGTGATTTCTGATTGAGTTGTGTATTCGAATTGAGTCGTGTGATTGATAGGCTTTATTGCTTTGGTCTCTTTCCTTTGTTTCCTTTGTTCTCTCTGCCACGTGGCCTTCCCCCCTCCCTTTGTTTCGGATTGAGTTGGTTGTTTGGTGATAGATTGATTGATTTTAGTTGATTAATTTAACGGGTTTAATTGATTTAATTGATTTGGATTTGCCTGAATTAATTAATTAATTGTTTGGGAACTGGGTTCATTGGTCCACCGGGGGGGTGCTCCGATGTCCACAGGGGGAGGGACAAAGCTTTCTTAAGCTGCGCCACGCAGCTTCCGAGTAGGCCCACCTACTCCGTGGATCACCCCCTGCCTCTAGCCTCTCACCCTCCCCTCTTGGGCTCCGGTTCTCTTGGGCGCTGATTCTCTGTCCCCCTTTAGGTCTGCGTTTAGGTCCGTGCTAGGCTTGCCTCCCGCTTCCCCACGTGGCATGCTGCTTGCCACGGCAGCAGCCTCCAGCTGCCTGGCTGCCATCAACCCCCCCCTCTCCGCCGCTGCTTCGCTGAGCCTCCTGGCCTTGGTGCCTCCTAACCCCTTGCCCCGCCCAGGCCTCTCCTGCCCAGGCCTCTCCCAGGCCGCCAGGCCGTTAGGCCTGCCAGCCCAGGTGCCGCATTTGTGTGGTCGCATGGCTGCCTTCAAGGCCATCGACCCCCCTCTCCGCTGCTGCTTCACTGGGCCTCCTGGCCTCAGCGCCTCCTGACCCCCTGCCCCACCCAGGCCTCTCGCTAGGCCACCAGCCTGTTGGGCCCACCAGCCCAGGCGCCGCTTTTGTGTGCGGCCCATGTGGTCGCGCGGCTGCCTTCAAGGCAATTGACCTCCCCTCTCCGCCGCTGCTTCGCTGCGCCTCCTGGCCACGGCACCTCCTATCTCACCAGGCCACCAGGCCGTTAGGCCCAACAGCCCAGGCACCGCTTTTGTGTGTGGCCCATGTGGTTGCGCAGCTGCTGCTAGGCCCACGTCGTTGCCCCTCCCACATGGCCCACTTTGTTTGCCCTCCTGTGGCCTTTATTGGCCCTGTGGTGCACAATTTATTTGTTTCTTTGTGCTCTGATTCGAGTACTTTGGGTGACTTTTAGCTGGCTTAATTTTCTTGCATTGAAGTTATTGCATAGTTACTTGTTTCTTTAATTACTTTGTAGTTACTTGCTTAGTTACTTAATTACTTGGATTAATTAATTTCTTAGTTACTTAATTACTTAGAAGTTACTTGCTTAGTTACTTCGGTAGCTTACATTGAATTTTGTTATCTGCATAGTTATTTGCATTATTACGTATTTCCTTAATTACTTTGAAGTTACTTGCTTAGTTACTTAATTACCTAATTACTTAGAAGTTACTTGCTTAATTACCTAATTACTTAATTACTTGGAAGTTACTTGCTTAATTACTTAATTACTTAGAAGTTACTTGCTTATTTACTGGCTTTGACATTTCTGGCTTTGAAGTTACTGGCATAGTTACTTAATTCCTTGATTACTTTGAAGTTACTTGCTTAGGTTACTTAATTAAGTAAAGTAGTTACTTAATAGTTACTTATTTCCTTAATTACCTCTAAGTTGTTTGATTATTTATTTAATTAATTAATTAATAATTAATCAAGAAATCAGGAATGATGAGAATAGAAACCTCTGGGGGACAAAGTGGTACTATCTGGTATATTTGTATGGACCCTTTTAAAAACAGAATTGAAGAATGAGCAAACAGTGGAGATATAATCCTAGTTAAATTGACTCATTGGGCTAGCATGAGATTTAGTCATACTTAAAGCCACTGAAATCAACAAGAATTGCAAATCACAATTAATTTAAGGGACTGACTTAAATGAATCTATACTAAGTATTAATGTCTAATATATATTCATTGTAAAAGGACTAAAGAAGTTGTATAAAACTGCTGTACAATCGTTTTAAACTAACATTGGTGATAGATCAAGTATATGTTTTATTATAATGTAATGCTGTGCATATTTTGTAAAGCTGATATTTTTTTAAAAGGGGGAACATTAAAAATTAAATCTTGTAAACTGTGCTCTACCATGGCACTATGACCTCTCTGTTCATTAGTGTTACAGCTGAGCCAAGAAGGGTTAAAGAACAGATCATTAAACATTCTGTGGAGAAGTAGAGGCTTAGAAAAGCAGCAAGTCAGCAAGAACATTCTGTCTTCTGTGCTGCCTTACTGCATGATGGCTCCATTCTACTAGTGTTCTTTCATTCCAGTCCCATGGGGGACTGAGCTAGAATCATGTCTTTTTGCTAATGGGTTTTTCTGGTGAGCAAGAAGACACTGTTTTACCTTGGTCCTTCATGGGATTGGAATGAAAAAATGATGATGCCATGTGGTAAGGCAGCACAGGAGATGGAATGTTCTTGCTGCCTTGCCATTTTCCATTGGAGTATGGTAAGCATCTTCAGAAAAAGTGCTTTGACAAATAAGAGCCAGTGTGGAGTTGCTCAAAAACAAGTCAAGTCAGGCTTATCATCTGGGTGTTTTTTAAAAAAAATAGATTTACAAACTTGGTAGATCAGGTGAATGCTATGCATATATTATATCTTGATTTCAATAAAGCTATTTGGCAAGGTACATCTATGATATTCTTTCAGACAAACTGGCAAAAATGCAGGTTAGATGGTACATTTAGTCTCCTATATTTATTTTCAAACACTCAAAGAGGGATATCACACCTTTGTAGTATTTGATTTATTTACACATGTATAAAGAAGGGCCTAATGGAAAGAAGATAATTCTCAACAGAAGATTTCATCCAGTCCCTAGGTTTAGATGTCCAAGTAACGACTCTGTCCTTTGATCTTACTTAATCCTTTGGTGCAGGATTACATGTAAGCTATAGAGCTCACAGGTGTGGTTCCCAAAGGGGCATAGCTTAAGAGTGTTGCAATATGTCCAGCAGCAGTAACTGGAGAATGTTTAATAAAAATCCCAACCATCATATGAAAGCAGGATGGCTGTGGTACAGACCTTGATAATATTGTAATAGCCAGGACATGGGAGGTCAGCAACAGATGGGGAGCATCACAATAAGGAGTCCCATCAACAGCTCTTGCTTTGTCAGCCAAAAGGAATAGTTATGTAACAGCTTAATAGTGATTTCAGGCCAGAAGGATCAGCTATATTATTCATGATTTCAGGGAAATATTAATTCAACATAGGATCTCTACTGGGAAGGAAAAAAAACCCCATAGGTTTCCTATTAATAGGAAGAACAGGTTGCTTTCCTGTAACTGTAGTTATTTGAGTGGTCATCTGTGTCTTCACACAAATGGGTTTTGTGCCTCCACAGAGAACTCATTTGGAATTTTCTAGAGGTTGGTGAGAGCCCCTCCCATACATGCCCACTAAGCATACTCAACACAGGGTGAATCAGGAAGACAAAACAGCATCTCTGACAGTAGGTTTGAATTGCTTGTCCACCAGATGAGAAATCTCAGTATGTGACATGGCAGCAACAGTTGTTTGTACTGTGGGTGTCAGAGAGTGTTGAAGTGCCGCAGAATCCAACACTGAAGAAGACAAAATTTGAGACAGCCCAAGCTACCCTGGTTTGCTCCTTGACTTTGTTTCACCTTAGCTTGGAGGACCTAAGAAGATGTTTGATAACATTGTCACCTGAAAGACCAATGGCGAGAAGGGGATGGTTGTGATGATATCCTCAATTGCCTTGAAAGAGACTTTGAATGTGATATACAAAAAAACAGAACTATCAGGTGCCCTGCTGTGAGACTGGAGCTACATAGCCAGGCTCTCTCCTTAATCAGCAATGATGAAGAACAGGAGCAGAGACAATCATCTCAGTGAAAGCATGGAAGTGACCTGGAGTGTTCTATGGATGGAAGGGTTCCAGCCACTCAGAGTAAAAAGAAGAGATATGTGATTCCCTTAGGGATGGAAAGAATATTTGAAAATATTCTGAAATGGTAGAAAAAACATGTTTTTGAGTGTTGAGAAACCCCAATGACAAGAATTCTAGACTTACAAGAATCTCTGTAATTCATTACTTATTCTGTACAAAATTCAAATCTCAGTGTTTTGTGCAGAAAACAGTATTTTTTTCAGAAACCAAATATTACCACTAAATCCTGGGCATGGAGTGGGGAGCTACAGGACTGTCTAGTATTTAGATAATACCAAAAGGGCTCATATTGCATTTAAACAGAAATCAGATGCTGCTTCTTTTGGAAAGACTGGGGTGAGGGTGTGGGATTCCAATCCCAGCCACCTCACTGCCATGTCATTCAGCCATGCCACAATGATTATTTCCACATTTTAAAAGAAAAATTAAAATTAAAGGCTGTGTTTTGTTTGGCACTTAGTGAAAACATTTGATAAAAGAACTATATTTGCCTGAGGTGATATTTACTGTCTTATATGTTTCCAGTTAGGTGTATGCATAAACCAATCCCATTGCTTGACCGTACATAATTTACAGACATCTCAGTCACTTCTGATACAGAGAGATGGGGTTCTTCTCTGCTCTCAATGGACAGTCTGTTGTGCCATATGACATTCTTTAATGTGCATATGAGGTTATTTGAGCAGAATGCTGAACTGCATAAATGCTTCCCTTTGGAAGAGGCAAAGTTTATCTGCAACTGTTAATACAATTTGATTCATGTAGTTTTGGAATTATTTGAAAGGCGTTGTAAATAAATGCACAAGATATCAGGAGGGAAAAAAGACCTTGAGTACTGTTAACTGTATTTGGGCTATGTTTTCTTTAAAAAACCCACAAAGTCTTACTTTTTAATCAGAAGCTAAAGAGTTGTTGAGAGGTACCCTGGAGGCCTCTTGTTCCATGTGAAGTAAGCAAGAACTGTTAGATTGATATGGCAGCTGATAATAACTCTCTGTACTGCTGATGGGCAAATGCCTCCCCGCTTGACTTGGAATTGGCTCACCATTTTTACAAACCAGTGGTTCAAAATTGGCTTGATGTTGGCAGAAACATTTACTGTGCAAATTCATAGAAAAATCATGATTTGTTCACCTTCCCTCAATTCTCCCACAGCTTGTGAGGTGTAGTGTAGCACAAGGTTACCATTATCTTAGCAAACATTATCAAACTTTTGCAAGAATTCAACCAGGCTACTTATAAAAGCCTGAGAGTGGGCATTTGCTAAAAAGCATAAAGATACCCACAAAGTACCTACCCTCACCTTCACCTCCCCCCACTGAAAAACCTGATGGGAAGAAAGGTAGTGATTCCCAGGGCTGGAGCAGGTTGTCTTTCCTTGTTAGCAACGTTCCTGTGACTACCGGGTGATTCTACCAAGTCATAGTGATATTTGTGTCATTTCTGCAAGTAAGGCCCTACCTTTTGTCAGGGTTGACACAAGACAGTTTGCTGCCCGAGGTGAGAGAGATGTTCTCATCATTTTGCCTACACCAAATGGCAGGTGAATCTTCAACACATGTGATGGAAAACATCCTACATTGTATCTGAAGGCAGTAGGCTATCTTGAGTTGTGTGATGCAGTCTGCCTACTCCATTCTGTTTTCCAACACAGAGAACAGCTGAGGGCTGCTGCTGCCTCCCTAACCACCACTCTGCATCCACCACCTGATGTGACTACCTCACTCTACTACATGGTAGAACCATTCACTCTTGCCTGTTGTGGCATAAAGAAAGTAACTGTGATGCATGACAGGCAAAGATGGAGGGAGTTGTTGCACACTCAAGATAAAGAACGGTCCATTAACCTTCCTGTTGTTTCATGGGTACTTTTTTATGAGTGTTATTTGAACATTTGTGGCATGTGCATATTGTATGGTGTGCACTGTAGCAATCACCTTGAGCTATACCATAGAGTTATTTTGACATTCAAATAATAATAATAAAAAAAAACACTTGGCAGGACCAGTTCTCTGATAAGACAGAGGGGCTTACCACACTCCAAAGAAAAGTGGCAGTCCAGCAGGAAGGTTCTGTCTTCCATGCTGCCTTACCACATGACGTTGTCATTCTTCCAGCATTCTTTCATTCCAGTCCTGTGGTGGACACAGGTAAAACTGTGTCTTTTTGCTAACAGGTTTTTCCAGTTAGAGAAAAGATGTGGTTTGATCTCGGTCCCCAACGGGACCAGAACAAAAGAACAATTACATCATGTGGTAAGGCAGCATGGAAGATGGAACCTTCCTGCTGCACTGCTGCTTTTCTTTGGAGTGTGGTAAGCCCCACAGTGAAGTAACTGCCTCAGGTCTAATATGTTCAGTGACATCAGTGGCAACCCAGGAGCTATTTCTCCTGATCCCCAGGTTGGTTCTCTTCTTTTGGAAGATAGAGTCAGAAGTGTCATACATTGTATCCAGCTACCCCGAAACTACCAGGATTCCCTCAAATGAAGTGGAGGACCCTTTCCTATTGTCAGTGTTTAAATAAAGTTCAGCAGTGTTGTTACATGCCCCTACACCCTCTTCTATACAATAAATTGTTAATTGACAATAATTCATAAGAGTGGCATTAATTGACAGTTCATTTAAGTCCTGTTAGACCAGGCCATCCGTGGAAGAGTTTATCCAGAGGTCACCAGTGACCTAAACAAAGTTGTCCTGGAAAATTCCAAAAAATATAGACATACCCAGGACTGGTTATGCGCACCCCCATTAGATGAATCACTAGGGAGGAATGTGCTAATCCACCCTGGATGCACCTGGCAATGAGTCATAATCCAACACAAACAAGTGATTGGAATGCCCATTACTCTGCAAAGGTCTTCATACACACCTCTCCTATCCAACAATACAAGGTTGCCTCAAATCCATCAGTCTTAATGTTCTAACCATTAACAGTAATCAATGAAGCCAGAGCTTCCATTGTTTTACTCAAACACACTCAAACATTGTTCTCCATTCAAAATACCCATCAAGGGTGCAATATGGGATATAAATTCACCCCAAAACACAGTGTGCACAGTTTTCCAGACACCATTACACTTTTGGTTTGCTATGTCACCCAGCGTGAATAGCTGTATTTGTTTGCTGCATGAGCCTCTGCTCTTTGGACAGGTCAAGTAAAGCCCATCATCCCCTGAACTTATTCCTCTATCCCAATACTTCCCCCTGATTCTTCACTAGCCTTATGTGATTGCTTGAAGTGTGAGTGCACATGTGAATGTTTCCATGATCATTTTCCAATAAAAACTATATTTAATTCACCTTTATCTCATGAGTTAGTACCGGTATAAACAGTTGTAAAAATCCCATTGTTACCCAGCCTCTCACAGCCTAATTTGAGCTAATTAAAATTCCCCTTACTAATATCTTAATTTGAGTGACACAAGTGGGTCCCCATGGACCCCACACAATTCAGGTAATAATGTAATTGGGTTTTGTAAATGGAGTGGAACAACTTTCATACTTTGCTGAATATTTGGGTTGGCGGGTATCTGAGAATGGAATATGTGGAGTGGCCATATTCTGTTTCTTCATATCTGGGCATCTGTTTTGCATATTATGCAAATTATTATGATTACACAAATCAGGCACAAAATCAATTCCACCAGTGCAATTGGCTGATAATTGATGGGAGCAAAGAAGAAATGGACATGGATTGTATCCCTTTCACCACCAGCCCCAATCTTGAGGGAGGAATGTAAAGAATAGTTGCAAATATTCTTACCCTCAATACAAAAATGTGTGTCTCAACAGGTTGAAATAACCCTGTCTAACAAATTAATAAGTGTCCAGAATTTTTTTTCCCCAATTCTGGATGATACTAAAATAAGCCATGCTTTTTTTTTCCTCCATCATTTTTTCATTGATTTTTTCTCAGAAAACTTTTTTTGCACAAAATGCAATGTAAAAGGGCCAGTGTCCCAAGTGTTTCTATAAATCAGTTACAATGTTTTAGGTAGTGCATTCTCTTTTCTTTCCACTTACTAATAATCAGTTAAGTCTGTGGAGTTTATCAGACCAGGAAAATATGGCATCACAAGGATGCCTAATTAACACAAAAGGGTGCACATATAAAATGACATCCTTTTGCATTAATATCCTGTCAAAAATCTTCTCCATTTTAATGATGAGCCAAGCCATCAATAGATCGGCCATGGTGCTTTTGTGCCAGCATTTGAAACTTTGCACCACTGTGATTAGCAAATACAGCATCAATAATCAAAACACTTCTGGGTGAGAGCAGGACAGCCAGGTAGGGGACTCTCTCTCTCTCTCTCTCTCTCTCTCTCTCTCTCTCTCTCTTTTAACCTCCCTGGTTTCCTTGGGACTTTTAAAGTGTGTTCCTGTGCTTGTGTCTACATTTTATGTCTTTATTTTACTTTAATTTTTGAATTTGCCATGCTTGCATCTTCTCCCAAGAATCGGCAGGATCTCAACCCTGAAAGTAAACGGAGATCCATTTGTTCTCTGTTACTGCTGGGGCCACCTCTTTAGTGCTACTCATGGTATGTTGGGGGGGGGGTTCTTTTCCCAGCATAACAATGTTTCAAAATATGCTAGCAAAAGAGCAATTATGGGGGGTGGATTGATAAAGCCCTGAGTCAACCACTATAAAACAAACAGTAACTTTTATTGAATAACATACAAATATACAGTATCTTATGTGAGTTGCTCCAAGCTCAGAATGGTTACATTATGATCAAACATTTGGCAGACTTTAACTGTTCTCTAACTCCCTTCCTCTAGACACATTTCTGTGTAAGCTCCTCAGCTCTCTCAATTCTTCTTTCCTCTCTCCCTGTCTAGAACCAACTCTCCAGACCCTCTGTCAACCACTCCCCTCTCCCCATTGCATAACTGGGCAGGGTTTTTCTTCTCCTGTACTGCCTGGCAAACAGCTATCAAGCTGCACTTCACCCCAAAGAGTTAGCTCATACAGCCATTTCATCACACACTGAACTTTATCAAACCACCCTCCATAAACATTCTTTCGCTGGCATATTTTGAAATCTTTTAATGCCAGCAAAAGAAACCACCCTACCAGACCTTACCTTGGGTCACATCAAAAGTCAGCCCCAGAAGTAACGGAGGATGAACAACACTCCATTTACTTCTGCGTTCCAAATTTTGCCAATTCTCGCAAGAATCAGCAAAAATTTAAAGTTAAAGCAAAAAAACCCCTACACCCATAAAACGTATATAAAGCACAGAAACATGCTTTAAAAGTTTGAAGTGTGTGTGGGGGGGTGTTCATAAAAAGAGCATCTCCTACCTAGCTGTCACAATCTCAACTAGAAGTGCTTGCTCATTGATGCTGTATTCACGCGAGCACAATGGTGTGAGGATCAAACACCAGCAATTCCTGCAACAAAGCAGCACAGTAGAACTATTGACAGCTTGGGCCATCAATAATATGGAATGGTTTCTTAACATTACATGACTGTGAAAGGATGATGCCATATGGTATGTGCAGCCTTTTATAATCGTTAGGCATTATGATGCCATATTTGCCGCATCTGATAAAATCCACCCAGCTTTGAAAGATTCATATCCCTATTCTGAAGCAAACCTTTCTTCCGAAGTAGATATTTTTACTGGGAAATCATCTCATATCAGCACTAATTCCCCCACCCCCATTTATATAAGTATGGAAAAATTAGGCATATACATGTCATTTGGTGCATAGGGTCAATTCAAATGCATGTCTGGCAGTGGTAATGATAGAATGGAGCTAGCCTGTATTCTCTCTATTCATGTTAATGAAATACATAGGGAATTCATCCAAACATCAAAAGAGATAGAGACAGGAAGAGAAAGCAAAATTTACAACAGCAACATATACCATGTCCCTATTCCATTTGTTCCAAAACAATAAATTAGAAACTGGTTCCATGTTGTAGTTTAGAGTGAAAAACAAGGCTCACATATGTAAAAAGATTAAGAAAACTCACAGTGTCCCAAATCTTTTCTCTTGTTGGCACGGCAAGACGGGAGGGAGTGCACTGAAAACTACACACACACACACTTTCCTCATTAATTAGAATTGGGGTTTATTTTTCTTATATTTTAATGGCATGCTCTGAGCAACTATGGTTGATGCTTAATGTGTCATGCTTAATGATATTGCCAGGGCCTGACACCATGGCATCACTAGGGACTACTTGTAGCATCATCAGAAACCAGAGGTCCCTCATCACCTCACTGGAGGCTATCCCTTGGTCTCAGGCTTTGGTTTTGAAATCTCAGGGCCTGAGTTGGTACAAATCTGGCAACCCTACACAGAATCATAAATAAATACCAACACAGTGTATTTGTTTTTCCCTTTCATCTGCTAACAGATATGAGATGTCTCTCCCAGTCTGTACACACAGTCATTTTTATGCTTGTGTGGCTAACGTCATCCCTTTCCTCCTCCACTTTAATGTCAGTATGCAATCTCTTAGCTTGAAAACAGAATGTACACTTCAGAAAGCATGGCCTCAAGATCAGATCTATAAAGACTGGCCTTTTGTTGCTCAGTTCCTAAGAGAATTTTCCAGCATCTGATTTGTTAGTTTTGCCTCCTTTATTCTTTACTGAAATAATGTATGCTTATTTTTGCATGCACTATTTTCTTCCCTGGATATATTGTTGTGGCAGCTCTTTCACTTAATGGTCTTTCAACATTGCAACAAATCCACAATTTCATTGGTTCAGTACAATGCATCTATAATAAATAAGTTTTGGTACTGCAAACTTCAGAGATTCATCTAACAAAGGAAAACCTTGACAAAAAATATAAAAAATTAATAGAATGATTGTAGTGGAGCATACTGCAAAGAGAATAAAACAAAATAACTTAGTAGGCACACACATTTCATGTTTATTTAAGTAAAACCAAAAGTCAAATCAGCAATTGTATATATAAAACAAAACCTGTAAAGATAAATAAAAAATAATGAAGCTTGTTGAAATTTTGATTTTTTTTCTTTTCTCATTCATCTCAGATAATTTTCTGTCATTTTTTTTCTTTCTTTTTTTGCCAAGAACAATAACAAAAAGGTAGAATTAGATCAGATCACACAATTTATATTGTACTTCTGTGTACCAAAAAAGGTGATGTTTCAAAAAGTATATTTTACATGACAAATGAGAGGGATTCTTGAAAAAAAATACCACAGCTAGTAATGTTTTCCATCCATTTTTTAATTTCACTGTACAGCAATATGTAGCCCAATGAAGATGCCTTAGATCAAGCAAATTATTGCTTGTCTTCGAATTACCTATAAATCTGGACACAAAACCAAACATTCTTGCAATATTTCACATTGGCTTGTAAATACCTATAAATCCAAAAAGTGTTGAGACTACTTTATATAAACAGGGAGCATACACAAATTTTAACATTGGCTTTCAACTTTCACATGTATAAATGTACATTATGGATTGAGGAATGTGTCTCAGTAACTCATAAAAGGTATTTGGCATGTATGTAATATCACAACAAAGATTGGGGGAATTATTGAGAAAGGTTTAGAATTGCTTTTGACATTCTCCATATCCAACTTTTTCCAAATTTTGAAATGTGGAATTAAATTGTTTGCATCTTGCCAATGTAGTCATGATTTTTTTCTTTTCTTTTTTTTTAAAAAATCACCTTTTCCACAAATAGTTCTAATAATAATAATAATAATACTTAGTTATTTATTACCCGACTCTCAACAACCGACTCAAGGCGGGGTACAACAATACAGTAATACAAATACAATGTAACACAGTTAATCACAGTATAATACAATTCAAAGCACTCTCTCACTCACTCACTCTGGCTTTTCTTTGCAAACGAAGATTCAGGAAGGACTCATCCCGCGCTTTCTGCAAGTGCACTGCTGACTAAAAAGGCCAATCTGAGATAAACAAGTCTGGTTGCAGAAAGCACAGCATAAGGTCTCCTTGGGTGATGCTTCTGGGTTGTGATTCCTTCTGCGTTGTTGTTTCTCTTTGAGACTTGTTCAGCATTAGTTCTCAAATAAGGCTGTAGCAGTGTGCATAGTGCGTCTCCATGCCTCCCGATGTGAGGCCAGGGTGGACCATTGTTGGTGATCAATTTGGCTGAGCCTGAGATGTTGTTTCAGGGAGTCCTTGTATCGCTTTTTTGGAGCACCCCTCTTACGCTGAGCCGTGGCAAGTTCACCGTAGAGTACTATTTTGGGGAGGCGATGGTCCTCCATCCTAGACACATGCCCTGCCCAGCGCAGCTGCGTTCTCAATATCATGGCCTCAATGCTGGTGATCCCTGCTTGCTCAAGGACAGCAACATTTGTTGCATAGTCAGTCCAGTGTATATTTAGGATTGTGCGTAGACAGCGCTGATGAAAGCGTTTGAGGAGTCGTAGGTGGTGGCGATAGGTGACCTATGTCTCAGATCCATAAAGGAGAATAGACAAAGCAAATACAGAGCAAATACAACAACAGGCAGACAATTGTACATGCAAATGCCAGTAGATTGCACTGTTGGCATTCAATGACACTACAAGAGTACACTGCAGAATGCATATGCACAAATAAGTGGCAGCTCCTTTTTTTGAAACTGAATTAACAGTTTTCCACAGTGTAACACCCCAACTCTTTATTATGTTGGTCCTCACTTTACCAGCTTACAGCAGGCTAAGTCAACCTGGGGGGGCTGGAATAGAATTTATGACTCTAGATCTAGCATGCGTTTTGGCAGCAGATTTGGCTGCATTAGCCTACTGCACCACCAGGGCCCCTAGTTCTAGGCTGTTGGTTCTTCATTTTTAGAATTCTACTCTCCCCCTCCCTTGGAAAATGCCGTTCCTCTGCCCAGGCTGCCCAGTTCCAGGTGGGGACACATTTTGCTGCTGGACTGGACATAAGGACAAGGCAATACTAGCGCTAGCATGTATTATTCTGATATAACTGTCAGGAGTTACACTGTAAAAGCTGGCTCCACTCTTCTCCCCTACCATGTAGACCCGTTTCCAGTCAGCTCATGTCCTTTAAAATGTTCTGTGCAAGACTACCTAGTTCCTCTTTGGTGGGCTAGTAGAAATGTTTGACTTTGTTGTGGCTTTAGCATGGTATTTTCTGTGGCTTCAACATGGTGGGTTTACCTCTTACTTTGCACAGGGATCTCATATATGGGAAATATGGTTTCAGCTTTGCAGAGCCATTGGGTTCATAATGAGACTAATAGGTTCAGAGAAGTATTGATTGGCTAAGCAAGGGGCGCCTTTTGATGAGCATTCAAAGGCACTTTTGGATGAATGTTTATTACAGAGACAATATCAGTTAGGGTTATGGTGTCCATAGCCTTTGCGACTGACCAAAATCATCCTTGCAGAGTTGTGAAGCCCAGGAAAGGGGTGATAATGGAAGATCATTCTTTGTGCTTGCAAAGGTGTTGTCTAGATGGCAAGATTGAAAAATAACTCTATCCTTTCCTTAGAGCAGGTTGCATTCATCATCTAGCTGCTTGATTTAAGGCAGGCTTTTCAAAACAGTTTCTTCCCCTCTGCTATTTCTTGCAGAATTTTTGGAATTAAATAAAATGTGGCCTTTAGTTTAACCCAATCAAGTTGTCTAGGAATTTATTTCCAGTTCTGTCTGCAAAGCATTTCAGAAACTGCTTTAGGTTCAGAAAGGGCTGGGGCTGGGTACAGGGAACTCCCATAGTATAATAACTTCATTGCCTACCACTCCATTTCTGGGCACAATTAAAAGTGCTGGTTATGACTTTCCAAGACATGCATGGTTTGAGTCCATACTATCTGGAAGACTTCATCTCCTTCTATGAGCCTACCCAACATTTAAGTTCTTCAAGATAAGGCTTTTGTTTTGCCCTGCCACCATCACAGATGCATTTGGTGAGGATGAAGGAGAGGACCTTTGCACTAGCTGCTCCCAGCTTATGGAATTCCCTCCCATAGGAGACTCAGTTGGTCCCCTTCTGTTCTTTTTCCAGCAGCAGGCAGACCTTCTAAAAGATCTTATTATTTAGGGAGGACACTGAGGTGCCAGTCTTCTTGAACAATCTGGCTGTTTTTTTCCAAAATTTCTTTGGTTCTTGAAGTGGTAGGTCACCCAAGGCATTCATGATGACTGTTTAAACCAGCTTGGGGCCTAGTTTGGGGCTGGAGTAGGAAACTGATGTCTTTTCACAGCCTGTCATCAAGACTGGCACTTGGGAGGCAGAGATTTGCAGGGGGGGCGGAACAAACTGTCAAACACCTGCCACCCCCCAATCTTTCACAATGTTTCTTCAACTTCCTTCCCCCATGTTTAAATTCTTTATAAAACATTAATTAAAAAAATAAACACACTCCAGTTTCCTATCACAGTCTTCCCCCTGCCCACTGGTTTGACAGCAGCTGAAATTTCTTTTCACAGGATTCAGGTTTGGGGAAAGGAAGTTTCAGGGGAAAAACCAGAAACTAGATTGAAATGAGCAATTTCTCTTTGCAACTGTCCCCTCCACTTTTCACAGAAATCCTGGCTAAAGGTTGCAGCTCTCAAATGAACACTTTGGGTCCAGGACAGGGGGACAGGAGAGAAAGTTGCAGGAAAATAGTACCCAAAACATGAGAGCTGGAAAAACCATCCACTTTTCAATGAAATCTGTGCAGCTTTGGCCCAGGAAGAATAATAAAAACTGCCAGCAAAGCTGTGCAAATAAATATTGAGGGGTTTTTCCTTCCTGTCCTTAAGGGGCCGGGAATTCTGATTTTGACCCCATTTGGGAAACAGGCAAATTCCTGTCCAATCCCTAAAATAATATGAATAAAACAAACAAACAAACAAACATTTTTCTCCTTTTCAGGTAGCTGCAGGAATTATGAAAAGTGTCTCTCTGTGTGTGTGTGTGTGTGTGTGAGAGAGAGAGAGAGAGAGAGAGAGAGGAGGACTGGCTTACCTTTATATCCAAGGTGGCTATGGGTTCAGATCTCCCTCCTTCCCCCTTCTTTCTGAAGTCTCAACAAGGTTCAATCAGTTACCAGCGAACCACAATAGCATGTCTAGCTTCCATAAATCCCTATCTGCTTTTCTCTGAGGTATGCTGATCAGCTTGCTAAAAATGAACAAAAGATTAAAATTTAATCTTATGACATGGTCAGTGAACAGATAGGAATGTAAGCACCTTGCTAATACATTTATCAAGAGCTAGGATCGAAGGTTTATTTGCACAGCAACTCATGCTTGCCTTCTGTTTGGTTCATAAAATATCTGCTGTATTTGTATACATGGTTGCACTTACAATGTTGGAGGTTATCCTATGAAAAAGGCTATATCTAGAATAACTCTGGGATATTTGCTAACCTTATGCTCCTTCTTAGGAATGGATGGGGCAAGTGGTAAACAGCCTGAAAATCAATCCACCCAAGGCCAGAGACTTACAGGGACTATGTTCAAGTCACACCTTTCCACTTGCATATCAGCTGAAATTCCATCTGCAAAGAGAGGGGTTGACTATATGAAAGGACTACCCTTCCTCTATAGCAATACAACATGCCAACCATGTGACTTCGAGCACATCCCATCTCCTACCTTTATACAAAACAAAAACCTCTGCTTAATGAAGAAACCTGCAGTTTCAAAAGCTTACACAAAATCTTTCTGCCTACCTTTTTTTTTTGTTTTGGTTTAATAATGATAAAATAATAATATGCACTTTGGAATGTGGATTTTATTGCCTTTCTTGTTTGCAGTGGGCTCAGAGCCTTTGGAAGTGTGACCTAATTTGACAGTTTGCTAGCCCTTCCTTCTACACCATCTTCAAGCTAACATTCAGGGTGTGAGACCCTATGAGTCTCTCATATTCTATGAGTCTCATACTCTGTTACAACCTGCTTCCCCAGCCTGTTGTAGAGATCTGTGATCTTGAAAGTTTGCACAGAGATGTTTGTTTTGTTTTGCTTGGTCTAATAGAGGAAAAGTAACTCTTGAACACATTGATAAGGCACCACAATCCCCATAGTATAGTATTAAAAATGCATTGATTTTTATCACCTGACAATAATAAAATAGCCTTTGTCATGAGAAAAAATATGGTGGCATATATCAATCATTAAAAAACATAAAAATAGTAGATATGCAGGGGTGGGGAAACTGATGCAATCTTTTCTGAAAAAAAAATTGAAGTATAGCAAACACAGACTTATATATTTTCTATTAGCATGGACAGACTTGGGTGATTCTTTTTTTTAAAAAAAAATATTTCACAATGTCTCAATAAATTAATGTAACATCATGACAATCTCTTGCTTCTCAACAAGTATCCGGAGCAATGAACACTTTAACTAGGAAGCAGTCAAACAAATAGAGAAATCATCAGGCTGTTGGTGATGGCATATGACTGGAAATCCTAGCAAAGCAAAATATGCTTCTTTGCTTCTCCTTCCTTCTCTGATATTTTGGGCCTGCTGGTCTAGCATGTCAATATCTTATTTTGAGATAGACCCAAAGCTGTTTACATCCCTGATCTGTACAGCACAGAACTGCAAAGAATGGAAATCTTTTGATTAGCTAGCTTATCATGGATAGTGCCAAAGATTTGTATTTATTAAGGAGATGGGGGGGGGGAAGAGTCCTTTGTTTCTCAGAGCTAGATTGATGATGTCTGAGCTAACATTCATAACATCCTAGAAGACTTATTTAAAGCAGCCCCTGAGGCTATACACTTCCTTGGATTCCGGAATGGCACATCAAGTTGTCAGTGTTCTGATCTGCATTTGGAATTGATTGCCTGGATATTACAAAAAAAAATATGCAGAGAGTTTCAAGTAGCTTTGCTGCAAATGTTTGTTCCAAATGTACATATGCTACATGAAAGCAAAGTGAGCCAGAGAGTCCTTTGAAGGCTTGAAGTGGAAAGTTTTATATTGCACGCATCTCTGGATGTGGTTGCAGGTATCTCCTATTCAGTCCACAGCTTCTTTTGCTGTTGTTGAAATGACAGAAGATAAGAGACTGTTTAAATCTTGGGGAATGGAACTCTAGTTTACAGACTAAGAGCTCTGGTTTGCCACCAAGGATGGTGGTCCCCTGGGGTTTATTTCTGTGTAGACATGCATAGAATTGGGCTGTACCTTGCATGGTTGATGGGGGAAAATGTCCAAACTGATAAGAATAATATCTGTGCTCATCCACTTTACTTCAGCACAGCCTTATGCCCTTAACACCACCTAGTGCCAGAAAGCAGTCTGAGTCTTTCCTAAAATTGATTTGGTCCCTTGACCAGAAAGGCTTGTCATTCCTGCAATAGAGAACTGATGCTGCTGGAAGGCATTATAGTTGCTTCTTAATTTTCCCATCCCTATCAGAATGATACGTAGCAGAAGCAGCAGGGAGGGGGTGTTCTGGGTGCATCTCCTGGGAAGGTCAGCAGAAATCCTGGACAGGTAGGAAGAAGAAGACAACAAGGAGAGAGTGGGAAGGGGAAGCATCTTCCATGGTGCACTTTCTTAGCAGAAACAGGAGGTAGCAGAGACTGGCTTGTAACTATGATCAAATCCAACTTTGGAGAAGTGAGTCTGGTGTCTTCTATGTCAGGTGTGCAGTGATTCTTCTTTTGGTTTTATTCCAGACTTTAAATGAGCTATCCAAGGTGTTGAAACTCTTTGGGGGGGGGGTATGCTTCAGCATCTTGGGTACTCATTTAAAATCTGGAATTAAAATTGGAGCAGTTTTGCCTGCTATAGAAGCCTCTAGATGCCACTGTTTTCAGCATATCCAAGACAGAGAGGATCTGGGCATGTTTCTGAGGAATTAACAGCTATTGAACTGTCTGATATAGGCAAGAATTGGATCCAAGTCTGGGACTTTTCCCAGGCTACCGATCCCTGCCACTTCAGGAAGCATATGACTCCCTTGTTGCAATAGTTTCACTGGCTACCAGTCCATTCCTAGGCAGAATTCAAAGTGCTGGTTATGATCTTTAAAACCCTATATGGCTTGGGTCCAGACTATCTCAAAGACTGTGGACTTGATCAGACATGGGGAAATGCAGAACAAAACTGCATCCCAAAAAATTGTCAGAAGAACATGACAAAAACACAGAGGATGACACTATCAGACATCTGTGTCCTCAGCTGTTTCAGGTGTGTGGCATGGGCATGAATAAGGTGTCCCTTTTTACTGATGGACTAAGCCATTGATTAAAAAGGGATGCCTTATTCAAGCCCACACTACCTCCCCAGAAGAGCTGAAGGATGACATTGTCTGATAATTCTGTCTGTTTGTGTTCTCATTGCATTCTTCTGAAGTGTTTTTTCATGCATCTGATAAAGTCCTGTATCTCCCTATATATGTGTCTGCCTAAGTTTTCAGACCTTCAGGGAAGGGCTTTCTCTCAGTCCCACTAACTTCATATTCAGATTAGGTGAGGGCATGGGTGAGAGCCTTCTCTTTCACTGTTCCCAGGCTGTGGAATTCCCTCCAACAGAAGACTTGGGGCCAGTCTAGATGTCATGGTTTACTGTGAGTGAGTGTGCATTTTTGCCCATTCGTACTGAAGCTGACTTGTTTTTGCCATTTCTGCACCTATTTGCATCCATTCAAATTAATTCCAACCGAGCAGGCACACACCCTCATAAAGGGTAACTGAGTGAAAATGCACAGCAATGCAAATTCAAACAGCCACATGTCCAAAAATTCACATCTACACACATTTTCCAGGAAATTTCAGGGAAAACCACAAACCCTTTTACTGTGTAGTCTATGGAGTTTTTAGCCCCCCTCTCTCTGAATACTGTGAATCCCCTTCAGACCTTGTTCAGACAGATTGTATTCTCTGCACATTCTATGAGGAGTATTTTCATTGTGTAGACAAGCCCTTGATTACCTTCCCGTTCCACTCTCTTTTTGCTGGCTGGAAAAGTCCTCTTTATTCTAAAGGACTTTGGCTGTTAACTAGATGTGGCAGAAGGGTCTTTTAATAGGGTGGGCTGTACTTTTAACTTCTTTACTATGTTTTAAATGTGTTTTAAACTGTTTTAGAATAGTATTTTTAAATAAGATTGCTTATTTGCAGCCAAAGGCAATGTATAGCTTCTTTCAGTTGTGCTCAAAGTAAAGAAGAAATAGTAGATTACAATCAGGAGAAGTTACATTTTTGTAGGAAACACTGCCTCTCAACAAATAGAGGGAGGAGGGGGAAGCAAAGCCATAATCATATACTGGTTTCAGGACAAAGTTTTTATCTCTGGAATATAAACAATTAAATGTGACAAATAAATACATAACAATTAGTTCTGGTTTATAGAATTCAGCTGAATGTCTAATGCAGTTTATCTAGTCTGTTGTGAAACTGTCTCTGTAAGAATCTGATAACATATCGCTCAGGTCATGTATCACCTTATCTTAGCAATAATGTTCTGATAACAAGACAATGTCAATTTATTAAGAAAAGAAATTCCTTTCCAGAGAACCATTTAATATAAAAGAAATTGATATTTTGGCAGTTGGCTGTTAACGTATTCATTGTGGGCATCCATCATAAAGGCAAAGGAAAATATAAAAGATAGCATAGTAAAGCTTTCCTAGCAATATAATATTTCTTATTATCTTCACCCAACAGGGACAAAGCAGTCTGAAAATAGGAATCAATTAAGTGCTGGAGCAGAAGACTAAGAAAGAAAAAAAACATTTAGAATAACACAGTACACAATCTACTCTATTTTGTTGTTGTTTTATTAAATAAAGTTCAGTCATGAGAGTCAAGACTAAGTCCTTCACACGAGTATGAGATTTTTATTTTGCAAAATTAGATGAATAAAATTATAATCATAATGGATATATAATTTTTGGATTTCCATTATTTGATAATTATTTAGTGGTGGTTTTTTTTAAAGGACAATTTATTCATAAGTTTTGTCAACCATTTCTACTGAGATATTGTTTCCATTGCCTGTCTGCTTGTAATTGTAATATTTCAGGTACATCAATCATAAAAACAAAATAGAATGTGGAAATAATTGCCGAGTTTAGTAGAATATAGAAGGATAAAATCTGGAATCCCATTGGTGATATGTGTATCAACATTCCCAGATTCAGGAGACTATCAAACATGGCAAAACCACAAGAGGAGCATGTGAGGACAATGTTACTGTCCCATGAATGGGTCCTGGGGTCAGATGACGTCATTGTCCTCGCATGCTGACTTCATGCTGCAGCTATGAGTAAGGCATTGCTTTTCATTGATGGGACCTCTGTTGTAAATAGGTGGTCATTTAACAGGAAGTGGGGGGAGAAAGGATTAGTTTGGTGTGCACCTATGGCACTCCTTTTGGGTGAAGGATAGGACTCTGTAACTACCCTTGCATGTCATGTGACTTAGTGGGTAGGGAGGTGGCTATCCTTGAGGGTGGTCTGATGTTAGACCCTCACGGGAAGTCATGTGACTTGGGGGCTCTCATCTTGGGGGTTTTGCCTTCCAGTAGATGGAGCCTGGAGGTGGGCAGCCCAGTTTCTGAGATCTCCCCCGGGGCTCAAGTGTTTCATCAATAGACACAATGGACATCAATGGAGGTAGGTCTAGGTGAGACCACCTACTCCAGCTGCCCCCATTCTGGGTGCTCCCCCCTTGCTTGCAGCTCTTAAAGAATAAGCATAAATAAGTGATAGGTTAAATAAAGTGGCCCTGATTTTTACCCAATATCTTATGTGATCTCATTATTTCATGTGTTGGTTATCAATCTCTTTTATCCCAAGCAAAACCAAAACAGTTACACATATACTCCCCACAGAGACTGCTAGGCACATTCTATACCATGGCCACAGGAACCTAAGTGAAAATGGCAGGAGCAGGAGCCAAGGGGTCTGATCTTGACATCATGTGCATGCAAAACTTAATATGTATTGTTTTCAACATTGCAGAAGTAGTTATTAAAAACATCCTTGTGAAACATCCAAATTTACATGAAGCCCCAGAGGACATCGTTGTAGTTGCTTACTGGTGGAGAGGGCCCCTTCAGGGCTACAAAATCCCCACCCTCACCTATAGCCAAGTACACTTTGGCTTCTCAAGAGGCTACCCCACTTGTGGCTAAATATTTTGGAAAGATGCCAGTTTCTTGACATACTTCAGGTCATCTCCACATTGTAGTGGAGGCAGTTTAACTTCTGCAAAAATGTAAGTTGATACAAGCAGAACCAGAACATTCTCTCTTTAGACAGATATTAGCAACCAAATGGAAAGCATATTAATTCCTTGTTTGGGTGGCTAGTTATAATCCAGCCAATCTGTTTGGCAATCACAAAAAAGAAAGGAAGGAAGAAGGAAAGAAATCAGTCTCAGGTAATTCATTTGCAACTTTACAAACTTTTGAAAGAAGCAGAAAAGAACAGATCAACAAATCCATGCCCTATGCTTTAGGCTATTACACCCACCTTGGACAATTTCTTGCTATCAAACAAATATCTATCAGGCCAGTTCCTCAGTACAGGAAATGGAACAAAATATGAATTTCAATAACTCACCCTTCCCTCCAATTATCTGGCCTAGGAAAGTCTACAGAAGCGAAAACTACCCCAATACTTTTCACTTCCCCACTCTGAACCATCACCACTCATTTTTTTTAAAAAAAATCCTTATTTTTGATGCAAACATAAAAAACCCACTCCAAACATGGGGGAAAGCATGACGATATTGATCCTCCATAATGCCCACAGAATACCTCATACATTCTTTGATTATAACCCTGACAAAAAAACTGACTCAACTTGACTTGTGGTTATCATTTTGTCTAAGGTAGAGATTAAGAAGAAACCCAGCATGGTGTAGTGGTTTGAGTGTTGGACTAGGGCTCTGGAGATCAAAGTTCAAATCCCCACTAATCCATGAAAACTATCTTGGTGACCGTGGGACAATTCACCCAGATAGTTTGTTCAGGACCCCGCTGAACATATCTTGTCAAGAATCATGATAGGTTTGCCTTAGGGTTACCATAAGTCAAAAACTACTTGAAGGCACAATGAAAACACAGCTTAAGAAAGAGTTATTTCCGCACACCATGAAGTAGTGTCCAGACTGCAGGCAAATTGGTGGGAGGAAATTTGGTTGCTGACCCTTGTACAGCTATTAGCTTTAGGCCTTAAACCTAGCAACAACAACAACAACCACAACAACAATTGAACTGCTGCATTCAAGAGGCTTGAGGAGGTGAGATTGTTTCTTTTGAAAATGTGGGACTTCTGGGTGCAGATTATGGTGGCTGACATCTTTGCCTTATGCTCAGAGGCAGAGAAAGCTGAGCAGCAACATAGCTGGCTAATTTGCTGCCAATTAGCTGGCAGAACTCTCTCTAGCTAAAGGAGAGAACTTGAAATTACCCACACATGCTCAGTATTGCTGCTTCTCATGGGGAAACTTCTGAATTTACAGTGGTCTGAAGTGAGTTTTGAGTAGTAGGGAGCCCCAGGATAAACATCAAAGTTCAGCCTGCTTATGTGAGCCCTAAAAGGGCATTGAGCCTTCAAATTCTTCACTTCCTTAATCGCTTCTAACAATCTAATTTACAAATGAAGAGACATCTTCCTTCTGGTGGTGAAAATAAAGCTTTGGTGAGTTGGGGAGGAAGCTGAAAGAAATGGATACACAGGTTGTCATCTCGTCTCTTCTGCCAGTTGAAGGGCATGGTCCAGGAAGAGAGAGGAAAATAGCCGACGTAAACAACTGGCTCCGTAGATGGTGTCGCCGAGACCAATTTGGATTCTTGGATCATGGGCTGCGCTTCCATGAGGGGGCACTTCTGGCAAGAGATGGGGTGCATCTCACACCAGTTGGCAGAAATGTTTTTGCCTACAGTTTCAAGAAATAGATCAGGAGGGCTTTAAACTGAGTCATACGGGGGAGGGAGACAGTCTTCTGGAAGGCAAAAGGGGGGATGGAGAAAATAGTCAAGCTGTCATAGAGGGAACAAGGCAAACAACACAAGGGCCCAGCAGTGGGAGGCAAAAAAAACTTGCACAGGCAGCAAGTAAAGGGAACACATGGACTTAGATGTCTCTACACTAATGCACAGAGCATGGGAAATAAGCAAGATGAACTTGAACTCCTAGCACTACAAAACAAATATGATATAATAGGCATTACTGAAACCTGGTGGGATGAGTCTCATGACTGGAATGTAGGAATACAGGGGTATAACCTTTATAGGAGAAACAGGCCAAACAGGAAAGGAGGAGGAACAGCATTATATGTCAAGGATATTTTCACCAGTGAAGAGATCCATGACATCAATACTGGAAGCCAGGTGGAGAGCATCTGGATAAAAATTAAAGGGGAGGGAAAAAACAGGAATGTTATTGTGGGACTCTACTACGGACCCCCAAGTCAGATGGAGGAATTGGATGATGCCTTTCTAGAACAGATGAACACACACGCAGAAAGGAGAGATGTAGTAGTGATGGGTGACTTCAACTATCCTGATATTTGCTGGAAATCTAACTCAACCAAAACTTCAAGGTCTACCAAATTCCTTACTTGCCTGGATGACAATTTCATGGTCCAAAAGGTGGAAGAGGTAACAATGGGGTCAGCTATTTTAGATCTGATCCTAACCAACAGAGACGACCTGGTTAATGGGGTGCAAGTGGTGGGATCCTTAGGTGAGAGTGATCATGTTCTCCTGGAGTTTGTTATACAATGGAAAGGAGAAGCCAGGCATAGTCAGACACTCATTCTTGACTTTGGGAGAGCTGATTTCAATAAACTCAGGGAAATACTGGGGGTGATCCCATGGTCAGGAATACTAAAAGAGAAGAGACCTCAAGATGGATGGGACTTTTTCAAAAGGGAGATACTGAAGGCACAATTTCAAACAGTACCATTGAGGAAGAAAAATGGGAGGCGTCTCAAGAAACCAGGATGGATGACAAAGAAATATCAACAGAGCT
Source organism: Gambelia wislizenii (assembly GCA_030847615.1). Lineage (NCBI taxonomy): Eukaryota > Metazoa > Chordata > Lepidosauria > Squamata > Crotaphytidae > Gambelia > Gambelia wislizenii. The sequence goes on along the minus strand of JAUMIR010000008.1, from coordinate 28,655,081 downwards.
AAGTTTTAAATGGAACATGTATAAGAAATGTAAAAAGGGGGAAATCACCAAAGAGGAATTTAAACAGATAGCGAACACATGTAGGAGTAAAGTCAGAAAAGCAAAAGCACAGAATGAGCTCAGGCTTGCTAGAGAGGTTAAGAACAATAAAAAGGGTTTTTTTGGGTATATCAGCAGCAAAAGGAGGAAGAAGGAAATGGTAGGGCCACTACGTGGAGAAGATGGCAAAATGCTAACAGGGAACGGAGAAAAGGCAGAATTACTCAATACCTTCTTTGCCTCAGTGTTTTCAGAAAAGATAAAGGGGGACCAACCTGAGGATAAAGGTACAGAAGACGCAACAGGGGAAATCCAGCACAGAATAAGCAAAGAGGTAGTACAGGAATACCTTCTTAATCTAAATGAATTTAAATCTCCAGGACCAGATGAACTACATCCAAGAGTATTAAAAGAGCTGGCAAATATAATCTCAGAGGCATTGGCAATAATCTTTGAGAACTCCTGGAGAACAGGAGAAGTCCCAGCAGACTAGAAGAGGGCAAACATTGTTCCCATCTTTAAAAAGGGGAAAAAAGAGGATCCCAACAATTATCGTCCAGTTAGTCTGACATCAATACCAGGGAAGATTCTAGAGCAGATCATTAAACAGAGAGTCTGTGAACATTTAGAAGGCAATGTCATAATCACAAAAAGTCAACATGGGTTTCAGAGTAATAAGTCATGCCAGACTAATCTGATCTCTTTTTTTATATATAAAATTACCAGCTTGGTAGTTGAAGGGAATGCTGTGGACATCCCATACCTTGATTTCAGTAAGGCCTTTGACATGGTTCCTCATGACATTCTTGCAAACAAGCTTGTAAAATATGGGGTAGACAAGTTAACAATTCAATGGGTTTGTAATTGGTTGACCGGCCGAACCCAAAGTGTGCTCAGCAATGGCTCCTCTTCATCTTGGAAAGATGTGAACAGTGGGGTGCCACAGGGTTCTGTCCTGGGCCCAGTGCTATTCAACATCTTTATCAATGACTTGGATGAGGGAATAGAGGGCATACTTGTCAAACTTGCAGATGACACCAAATTAGGAGGAGTAGCTAATACCCTGGAGGACAGGATCAAAATTCAGAATGACCTGGATAAAATGGAGAGCTGGGCCAAAGCTAACAAAATGAAATTCAATATGGAGAAATGTAAGGTACTGCACTTAGGGCGAAAAAATGAAATGCATAGATATAGGATGGGGGAGACCTGGCTGAACGAGACTACGTGCGAAAGGGATCTAGGAGTCCTAGTAGACCACAAGTTGAACATGAGTCAACAGTGTGATGCGGCAGCTAAAAAGGCCAATGCGATTTTGGGCTGCATCAATAGAAGTATAGTGTCCAGATCAAGGGAAGTAATAGTGCCGCTCTATTCTGCCTTGGTCAGATCTCACCTAGAATACTGTGTCCAGTTCTGGGCACCACAATTCAAAAAGGATATTGACAAATTGGAGCATGTCCAGAGGAGGGCGACTAAAATGGTGAAAGGTCTGGAAACCATGTCTTATGAGGAGAGACTTATGGAGCTGGGTATGTTTAGCCTGGAAAAAAGATGGTTAAGAGGCGATATGATAGTCCTGTTTAAGTATTTGAAGGGGTGTCACGTTGAGGATGGAGCAAGCTTGTTTTCTGCTGCTCCAGAGATTGGAACATGGAGCAATGGATGCAAGCTCCAGGAACAGAGATTCCACCTCAACATTAGGAAGAACTTTTTGACAGTAAGAGCTGTTCGGCAGTGGAATGCACTCCCTCGGAGCATGGTGGGGTCTCCTTCCTTGAAGGTCTTTAAACACAGGCTGGATGGCCATCTGTCAGGGATGCTTTGATCGTGATTTCCTGCATGACAGGGGGTTGGACTGGATGGCCCTCGTGGTCTCTTCCAACTCTGCAATTCTATGATTCTCTGATTCTATGATACTTCTTTCTGTAAATAAGAGCTGAGAAAAAATTCTACATATAAAAATCAAGCTAAAAAGAAAAAAAATGAATACATAGTAGGACAGCAGTTTTATAAGATATAAGGTTGCTTATTTTGTCATTTGGATTGGTTTTGAGGAAATACTTAAATGAGCTCATTCCTCTGTGAGAAAATAATTTGTTGATTTTTGAAAGAAGATAACACAGAGAACAGCTGGACCAGATAGCAGTGCTGGGGTTGCAGAGACAGTTTTATGATGTAAAATTAAGGAGCTTTTCCTTTAACCCTGTAATTGCTGGATATACGGAAGGTGGAGCTTTTTACAGAAACTTTTGGATTGCTGTTGGATGAGATGAGAGACTTGACAAATGAATTTATGAATCTGAAACAGGGACTGAAGGAAGATTGGAAACAAGAGACTAAGCAACTTAGAGAAGAAGTGAAGTAACTGGTAGAGGTGTCAAAGTGAAGGGATGATAAAATGGAACATTTGGACAAAAGTAAATAGAAGGGAAAAGGTGTGGCCAATCTGTCATTTGTGAATAAAGAAACAGAAAGAAGCACAGAAGATCAGCTTAAGTTGATGGAGAGAATATCCTTCAAGACTGGAAAAAGCTTAATATGGAAATGATGTTAAATGAAGGTGGATGTTCTGTTGCTGAATAATAAAAATGCTAAGATACATACTTTATGTAATGAGATTGATAAAGAAATGTTTGTATGGGAGAGATTTAATTTTCTGTTGAAGGGGAGAAATTCTGGGATGTAAAAGATTGGTTTGTTTAGAGTGAGGTCTTTATTTGAGCAAGTGTCTGCTCTGAGAATTGAGGTACCACTTAAGAAATGGCAAGGGGAGTTTCCCAGGTTTGTAAGGACATGGAAAAAACAAATAATGAAATATAAAGTGGAGATTAAATTTAAAAGTAAGTGTTAAAATGGGTTGAGAACTCAGGCTATAATGTATGGATGGAAAATGGAATAATGTGTATTCAAAGAGACTGAGAAGAAAATGTCTGCAACTGGTTTATTCATGTCCTTCATCTTGGGAAACTGCTAAATTGCACCTCCATGGTGGAGCACCCTATCACTGGTCTTAGACTTTGGTGTAATTTTGTAAGTGTTTTAATCTTTGAATATAACTTTTAACCATTTGTCCTGAAACCTATCTGACTTTGCAATCATCTATCATGGAAATCTGCTTCACTTGTAATCATTTTTCTATTACTATCTCAATTCTAGAAAGTCAGCCTATGCTTTATAAGTCATAGCAAAACCTTGCATTATGTAGACCATAAAAACTATGGATCACTCTAAAAGAAATGGATGCACAACAACATTTGGTTGCTTAGTGAGTAACTTATAGGACAAGAGGAGAAGGTAAGGATAGAATATGAGAAACAGAATGGTTTCCAGTTGGCAAGGGGGCCAGGCAGGTATGCGTTTTATTACCTTATCTGTTTAGAGCCAGTGTGGTGTAGTGCTTTGAGCACAGAACCATGACTCTGGAGACCCTCAGAGTGAAATCCCTGCTAAGCCATGGGGAACCACTGGGTGACACTCTCTCAGCCTTGGAGGAAGACAAAAGCAAACCCATTCTGATGAAATCTTGCTAAGAAAACTCCGTGAGAGGTTTGCCTTAGGGACTACATAAGTTAGAAACTACTTATATTAATACAAAACAACAACTACTTAATTTACACACAGCAGATATTATATTTAAAGATTAGACTTCAAGAACAGAGATGTGAAAATTGGGAGAAAGGAAGGAAAATTAACCATTTAAGATATGCAGATAATACTATACTGCTAGCAGAAAATAGTGAATATTTGGACAACTGTTGAGGAAAGTGAAGGAAGAAAGTACAAAAGCAGGATTACAGTTGAACATTAAGAAAATTAAATATATATATCACAGATTATTTATATAACCTTCAAGTGGATGATGATAATATTAAAATAATCAGAGAAATAATGCAGTTTGAAACTGCTTTAGCTGCCATGGCTGAATGCTATGGAATTCTGCAATTTGAAATTTTGTGAGATATTTAGCCTTCTCTGTCAGAGAGCTCTGGTGCCACAACAAACTACAAATCATAGGATTCCATAGGACGGAGCCATGATAGATAAATTGGTATCAAACTGCAATATTTCTACAGGTTGACAATAGCCTCAGTCAGTCATATATAAAAAAGGGAGACTTATAATCAAGAAATCAGATGAAGATTAGGAATGGGAAGGACAATTATGAAGTAAGTAGATAAGATCCTCAAGTAGAAAGATATTTTGTTGACTGCCAAAGTCAAAATCATCCATTTTCTGATTTCTGATTTCTATTTATGGTTGTGAAAGCTGGACAGTAAAGGAAGTTGATGTGCTGTTGGAAGAGAATTCTGTAGATATCATGTATTGCATGTGGATTGCACCATGGCCTTGATTTTCAAAAGACCTCAGCAGGGCTAAGCAAGTGAACAACAATAACAGGAGTTGGAAAGACCTACTTTCGAGAAAGAAAAAAATTCCCACACCCAGAAAGCTGTAGCATTCAGCGCACACAAGCAAAACAACCAAAAAGGAGCTGTATATTTCTCAAGTGAGTGAACATTAATATCTATACCTCCCACAGCCATTGAACACACAGGCTAAAATTACGTAACTGCACCTATGCACTCAGCATAATTTCCACATCCCATTTGCAAAATGGGAACAAGCATATTGGGCTCATTTAGGGTTAGTTGCTTTAAGGACTACTGCAATAATATAGAGAAAGTGCTTTCTATGCTTAAAAAACACTTTATAAAATGCTAACCATTACCAGCAGTAATGGTATTATGGAATAATAGCAAAGCCAGCATGCATCAGTAGTTCTCCATAGTGCCATTCATGTAAGAAAGGAACTGGAATCTGAAGATCAGCTGTCCTAGAACATCTGTAGAAGGGATCCCACCTTTCATATTTGTTTATCAATGTGATCTTTTCAAAAGTGCATACCACTGAATTCAATAGGACTTGATAAACAGATACAAGATGGATTGCATCCTCAAAGACAAAGTAATTGCAAAATGGAGACTTCTACTCTCGCCTCTCTCTCACTCAGACACACACACACACACACAGAGAGAGAGAGAGAGAGAGAGAGAGGCAGGCAAAATGTAGTTACAGAATACAGAAAGTTGCTGCCCAGTTAAGGAAGAGATGAAAAGAAAGTATAAACCCTTAAAACATGCTTAGGCTGTTCTTCTGTCACCCAAAGAGCTCATAAATATATCACACAAATATCAAGTTCTAATATGTTGGGGAAATTGGCAGCAACCCGACCTTAGCAATGTGAAAGGGGGCAACAGAAATAGGGATCTTTACACCTTTGTATACTCTGACTAACTCTGAACAAATGCACACAAATGCAAAATGAAAAATTAACAATGATATTTATTGAAGACCTAAAAATAGTAACACCAAGCACACACACATTCATACGATAACGCACGCACACAAGACCACTAGGAATGGAAGAAAAGAGGTTGCAAGAGGGATAGATAGGGAGGTTTCTGGGGAAATAACGACACCTGTCCTGTAGTCCAAAGTTTAGCAGACTGTCAGTGTGGATGGATGAATCTGGAGTGGCTAATACAGAGAGATGTAGTTTCCCCAAGCAGAGACTCTGTGCACCCTGGATACACAGAGGGAAGTGGTGACCCCAGGAATAGGCTTTGTGCACAATGAGGCATGGTTTTCAGCCAGTATTTATACTAAAAATGTTCCCCTCAGGTGAGGAAGTTTCATGGGTTGAAACAATAGATTCCAGCAGTCTCCAAAGATTGCACAATGAGTTCCAGGGAAAACTCCTGGTCTTAATAATAATAATTTAAAAAATATATTTATATCCCACCCCTCTGTGAAGCACAGTCGGGGTGGCTTACAACAATTAAAATATACATCCAGACCCTCAATCCCACCCCCCTTAAAATACAATTAAATAATTTAAGAAATTAAAACATACTTAAAAATACAAATACAAAAATAAAATTAAAAATAAAAATAAATATAAACACCTACATCCTGACAATAGGTGTTCAAAGATGCTAATGTGTTACAGCTCCCTTAAATGTTCTGGTGATTAGACTTATAAAGCTTAAGCTGCCTCTTTGATGGCTCGGTGATTAGGGAAGGAGAGCTTGATACCTTTCAGATAAAGTATTACTCCATCTATCGATAATAGGATCAATTGTCTGTCAGTTGGGTGTGTGCAAGCAATGTCCCCGTGACCTCATTATGTTTCCTCATATTTTGGAATTTGTCAGTAGTTCTTTCTTTGGGTGATGCATGGCTCAACACATGCCTTTGGGGGTCCTTACAGTAAGTCCCTGATATTTTACTGCTCTTCTCTGTGGAAGACCACATTAATATGTCAAATTATTAATAAACCAATTTGGGGGGTTTTGAAGGTGGGGCTCATAGGGGCACTAACACTTGCATTCACAGTTGGAGGCTCCCATTTTAACCCTTTAATAGAAATGCTATTTGGTGTGGCTGTACACAGTGTCCAGAATCCTGTTGATGACATACTTAAGTGTAATGTTATTTTTTTTTTCTTATGTCTTTTTATTACTATTGCAAAAGGAAGTTTCCACTACCTCCTTCACAGAATATCCTTTTGTCAGTAGAATCCACCTCTCTCCTGTCCACCATAGAGAAGGGCAGAGGATGGCTAGCCAGTGTCCAACTATCTTTTCACAGCCAGATACACAAATGTCCTCCAAGATATCCAACTGAAGCTGGAAGGTCTTGAAGGATTGTCATTGGTCATTCAAGGATGATCATTAAAAAAAAAATGCTCCAAAATTATACCTTCCATAACTGGGATTGGAATTCAGAATTCCTCTTAATGTGGAATGACCTATGTGTACAAGAACTACACAATACCAGTGTCAACTTCCACATTGCATTTGATTTTCTCTTCAGATGAATGTAGGGTTAATCTTGTCACCTTACGGTAACAGATGAAATATGTGGTTTTGTCCTTCAGTTTTGTCTGTCACCGTATGTGGAGTGAGACTTGGCAGATGTCCACGCTGTGTTCAGGAAAGGAAGAGACACTAGGGATCATATTGCAAATATACATTGAATAATGGAGCCCACCAAAGAATTTCAAAATAAAACCAGCCCATGTTTTATAGATTATACTAAAAAATCTTTTATTATATGTATCATGAAAAACCATGGATCACTCTTAAAGAAATGGGTGTGCCACAACATTTGATTGTTCTGATCTGTAACCTGTACTGAGGACAAGATACTACTGTTAGGACAGAATACAGAGAAATGCAGTGATGTATTCCACTCTTTTACTCCAAATCTCAAGTCAAGTCTCAAGTCTCTACCTTCAAATCTCAAGCTGAGTCTCAAGTATGTCTTTCCAAGATACTTTCGAGTCAAATCTCAAGTCAAGTCTCAATTCTGGAAGATAACTTTAACAAAAAAAAGAGGAGGTTTTGTGTGTGTGTGTGTGTGTGTAGTTTCAATAACTAGAAAATCAGGAAGATGTGCACAAATTTAGGTAAAAATAAATAAATTATCAGCAAACTTATTAGGCAATGGGCTTGAGGTGAGGGTTGAGATCTGCTTGGCAGCCTGTTCCCACTGCACATCAGAGAAGCCTTCCACCTTAAGCCCATTGCCTAACATATTTGTATTTCTGGAAGAATGTGTTATGTTACTGAACCAAGGCCAGCAAGTTACGAGTTAAGTCAAGTCAAGTCAGTGCATCATTTATTGTTAAGTTTAGTACAAGTAAAATCATTAAATCAACTTGAGTCTGATTTAAGTCTGAGGCAATCGACTCACGTCTACAACACTGGAGAAATGGAGTCTTTAAAGCAGACAATGAATACATTGAAATAGTTCAAGTTTTTCCATACCTTGGTTCAGTCATTAATATTGGAGACTACTCCAATACTGAGAGTTGACTACTCTCAAGGAACGAGAAGAAAATGAGGACTTGGAAGGGCAGTTATGAAGGAACTAGACAAGAACCTGAAATGTCAAGATATATCATTGAACACTAAAATTAGGATTGTTCATGCCATTGTATTTCCCACTTCTCTATAGAGTTGTGAATGCTGGACAATGAAGAAAGCTGATAGAAAGAAAATCAACTCATTTGAAATGTGGTGTTGGAGAAGAGTCCTATGGATATCATGGACTTCTACAAACACAAATCAATCAGTCCTAGAACCAATCAAGCCTGAACTCTCCTTAGAAGTTAAGATGACTAAACTGAGACTGTCATGCTTTGGCCATATAATGAGAAGACATGACTCACTGGAAAAGACAATAACACTTGGTATGGTAGAAGGCAGTAGAAAAGGAGGAAGGCCATATTCCAGATGGATAGACTGAATTAAGGAAGCCATAGCCCTGAGTCTGCAAGACCTGAGCAGGGCTGTTGATGACTTGAAGGTCTCTCATCCATAGGGTTGCCATAAGTCGAAGTTGACTTGACGGCAGTTAACAAACAGTATGTCTGTTACTATAAGCCTTTCCAGATTGGTGTAAAATTGCACTGCTTGCTACTAGAGCATATGTTTTCTTTTTCCACAGTCATTCAAATGTTTTCTTCCTGTTCCTGTTTTTTGCTTTCAAAGTAAATCCCCAGTCATTCAAATATACACAGATAGGAAGATAGTGGCAGGCTTTTCATCCCATGTAGCAAATCAGAAGTCATTCCAGATTCTATTCCATGGTATGCCTATAATGTATATCAACATTTGAGTCTCTATACACAGATGTGTACGATATATATATATATATATATATATATATATCTTATACACACACACACAATTCCTATTGTGAAAACCCTTATATCCCTTATATGTTCAAGCATGTACATAAACACAGCAATGAAAAATAATCTAAAATGAGAACACGGTCCATAAAGATTGTTTACAAAGATTTACATATTTAAGAAGCATCATTTCCCTACATTTCATTTTTTTAAAAACCTGGTATATGGCAAAAGAGGAGAACAGCTATTAGAGTTACTCAATATTTCATAGGAAGAAAAACAACCTCAAGCCAAAATGCAATGTTGACATAGATACGTAGAAATCCTTTCCCCCCCCCAAAATCTCCTATTGTGATGTACCAAGCACACATGCTCACATGCATTCAATAAATTGCTTTATTGACATGGATTCATGTGTCAGGAACATAGGACAAAGCCAAAACTGAACACAAGCACAACAACCCTCCGGATAAACCCTCCTAGCATGAGAAAAGCATTCAGGGAGTGAGAGGGGCAGGCTTGCACCTGGCCGCCCTGACCTTGAGTGTCTCTGAGAGAGGAGCTTTCCCAGGCCAATCAGGCGGGCTGGCCTCCCTCCAAAACTCCAGAGGCCCAGCCAGGGGGAAACCGCCTCATGTCAGGTTCCTCCCTGAATTCTACTCCAAACCCCAGAATTCAGGGATGAAGCTGACATACCGCCCACCCGAAGAAACCCCCCCTTTCCCCTAACCCGGCTTGTCAGGAAACCGGGCATGGAACTTTCTCAACAAGCGCAGGGCATTCACATGATCAGCATTAACCCACTCAGCATGGCCCATCGGCAAGTGTTTCCATTTTACCAAGTACTATAAAACACCCCTGTGAACCTGAGAGTCCAACACTTCAGACATTTCAAAATGTTGATCTTGGTCGACAAGAATAGAGCAGGGCGCAGGTCCTGGGTCTGGGTGGTGATGGTCTGGAGGGCACGCTGGTTTGAGCAAGCTGGAATGAAACACAGGATGAACATTTCGGTACAGTTTTGGTAAAGACAGTTCAAAAGCTACTGGGTTTATCACTCTAGTAATAGGGAAGGGACCAATGTACTTGGCCCCCAACTTGTTTGAAGGCTGGGGACTTTTAAGAAATTTGGTGGACAAGTAGACCAAGTCACCTATGGCGTATCCCGGGGAGGGATCCCGTTTTGGTCAGCATGATGTTTGTAACATGCTTTGGCGAAGTCCAAGGCAGAGACCACATGGGGCCAGGCATCCCTAACCTTTTGACTCCACAGGGTCACTGAGACCGGGTCCATAGAGGACCCCTCCCCTAGAGGCAAGGGATTGAAATCCTGCCCTGAGACAACCTTGAAAGGGGAGAGGCCAGTGCTCTGGTGAGTGGCATTATTATAGGCTACCTCTGCAAAAGGCAAGAGGTCCACCCAGTCAGATTATTGGAAGTTCACATAGCATCTCAGGTATTGTTCAAGCACCTGATTAATGTGTTTGCTTTGCCCATCACTCTGGGGATGATGGGAACTGCTGAGTCCTAACCCAACTCCCAGGAAGTTTGTGAACACCTTCCAAAACTAGGAAGTGAACTGCCCCTCCCCTGGTCAGACACAATCTTGGCAGGAACTCCATGTAGTCTGTAAATGTGCTGAATGAACAACCTGGCTAATTGGGAGGCTGTTGGAATTTTCTTGCAGGCCACAAAATGTGCTTGTTTTGAAAACATATCAGTAACCACCCAAATAACAGTTTTTTTCTTAATTTCTGGCAACTCTACTATAAAGTCCATACTGATGACTTCCCAATGCTTGGTCAGGGTAGGCAAAGGCTGAAGTAGGCCTTTTGGCTTTCCTGCATCCCCTTTTGCCATTGCACACGTGGAACAACCTTTTACACACTCTTCCACCTCCTTCCTCATCTTTGGCCACCAAAACTGTCTCCAGGCCAAGTGCAAGGTTTTTATATACCCCAAATGACCAGCACTTTTAACATCCTGGCATTGCCTGAGGATGGTCGCCCTCATGGCCTCTGGGACATACAGATGTTCCCCTTTCCAGGCCAGGACCTCCCTGATGGTCACCTCCCTGGGGTGGGCCATGGGTCCTTGGGAAGGACTGACGGCAATTGGGACTGCCAACTCCCCCATCTCCCCAGGGAAAGGGGGGTGGCAGTGCGTGTTCCAGCATGGTCAGGACTCCACTGGGGCCAGTGTCTCCCGGTGGTGGGACGGCTTCCTTGGTTTCCTTATGATCCGGCCCTGGCTCCACAAGGGGGATGGCTTGGGCCTCCTGACACTTGGCCTTGCTACATGTTAGGACTGCCAGTCCCAAGTGGGAGGGGGAGAAGACTGTGTCATTAAACTCTTTTCGTTTACTGTCATGTTGTGGGAGTATGGACAAAGCGTCAGCTAGGAAATTCCTTTTTCCTGGGATAAATTTCAGGATGAAGTTGAACCGGTAGAAGAAACTGCCCCACCTAACCTGCTTGGGGCTCAACCGCCTTGGGGTGGCTAAAACTTCCAAATTCTTGTGATCTGTCCAAACTTCAAAGGGTATGGCAGATCCCTCCGGCAGGTGGCGCCAAGTTTCTAAGTCCAGTTTGATTGCACCCGCCTCCTTTTCCTACACAGGCCAATTTCGCTCAGTCTCATTAAATTTCTTGGATAGGTATGCACACGGCCTGAGCTCTCCCTCCCCCCCCCTTTGCAATAGCACCCCTCCCATTGCAACATCAGAAGCATCAACTTGGACTACAAAAGGTTGGGAGGGGTCGGGGTGTTTGAGAATTAGTTCAGATGTGAAAAGTTTCTTCAATTTATCAAAAGCCTGTTGGCATTGGTCAGTCCACACTATCTTTTAGGGAGGCTTTTCCCCCTTCCCCGACCCCTTTCAAACTTTCTTCCCCACATCTTTGGTTTTTAACAGATCAGTTAGAGGGAGGGCTACCATCACAAAGTCAGGAATAAAGGACCGGTAAAAGTTAGCAAATCCAAGGAATCTTTGCAGCTGCTTCCTAGTTATAGGGGCCTCCCATGCCAACACCCCTTTGACTTTTTCCGGGTCCATTTCTATCCCCTTATTCGAGATGCGGTACCCCAGGTAGTCCAAGTGGTTTTGGTGGAATTCACACTTTGACATCTTAGCATACAGATGGTTTTCCCCCAACCTTGCAAGCACTTTTTTCACCAGTTTCACGTGGGATGTATAGTCCTCAGAATAAATCAATACGTCGTCCAAATGCAGAAAGACCCCCTTGTACAGAAAGTCTCTCAAAACATCATTAATCAAGTTCTGAAATATGCCGGGAGCTCCTTTTAATCCAAATGGCATTACTCTGAACTCGAAAGCCCCCAGGGGGCAATTGAATACAGTTTTCCTTTCGTCCCCCTCCTTGATTTGCACCGTGTAATAAGCCTCCCTTAGGTCCAATTTAGTAAATATCTTCCCTTTGGACAAATGAGCCAGTATGTCCTTCATCAGGGGCAGGGGGTATTGATTAGAAACTGATTGCATTTAACCCTCGATAGTCTTGGATCAGACGAAGACCCCCATCTGCTTTTCACCTGAACATCACCGGGGCCCCCACAGGGGAGTTCGAGGGCCTAATGAACCCCCGTGCTAAGTTTTTGTCTATGAACTCCTGGAGGGCCTCCATTTCAGCTGGCGTCATGGAATAAATCCTGGGCTTGTGTAGTTTAGTCTCAGAAAGTATCTCGATGGCACAGACAAAAGGCCTGTGGGGTGGCAAAATGTCACACTCCCTCTCCTCAAAAACATATTGCCATGGATTGTATTCCACTGGCAATCATTTCAGCTCCCTTCTCACTAAAGCAGTCAAGCAGTTCTGTGAATCAGCCTCAAGAGGGACTCCAACCCTTTGGGAAGCTTCCCCCACCCGGTGCTCCTGCACACACACGGGATCTGCAAAAGTCATTGTCTCCTTCACCTAGTCTATGGAGGGGTTTGTGGAATTTTAGCCAGTTTAGGCCCACCACTGCTGTGGGAACGAGCCCTGGGGCAATCACAAATTGAAGTTCCTCCTGATGGTTCCCCATTCTCATATGTGTTGGACCTGTCATTTGCCTGGTGGGCCCTCCCTTCATCTTACCCCCATCCATCTGTGACAGCCACACTGGCTCATCCAACTTAATAGTACTAATGTCCAGTTCACTGACTAGGGTACCAAAGCCCGTACGGCTGCTTTAGACTTGGGCTTGAGTGGGGCCTTTGAAGACACCGGCCTCCCTTCGCTCTGCTGGGGCTTGTCAGCTGCCACTGGTTCTCGAGGGCTCCTGTCTGGGCATTCAGCTATGCGATGGTCTCCCTTTCCGCAATGCAGGCATAAGCCCTTCCTCATCCTTCGCTCCCATTCTGACTCTCCAGTCATGTTTCCACCTGGGCGGGCTGGTTTACCTTTCTTTCTGGTGGACCTGGTGGTCTTCCCCTCGGATCCTTGATGTCACCGAACCATCTTGACACTCTGTCTCAGTGTCTCCACTTCTCCGGCAAGCCGCACCGACCCCAAGACGGTTTCAGGGTTCCCCTGGAATAACGCCCACACGAGGATGTCAGCATTCAGACCATCCTGGAAAAACTGCACCTTAATGTCCTCTGACCACTCAGACACTTGGCTGGCTAGGCGGCAGAACTCAGCGGCATACTCTCCCACTGTCCTTGAGCCTTGCCTCAGTCGCCGAAGGTCTGCCCGGGCCCTTCTCACTCTCAGGGGGTTTTCAATTTGGGCCCGCAAGGCTAGCAGGAACTCCTGGAAGTTTCCCAGTTCTGGGGCTCCCATGTCATAAAGCCCCACCAACCACTGTGCCACCTCTCCCTCTAGCTTGTTGGATACATACTGCACCTTCTCAGCCTCCGTCTGGAACTCCTCATCCCACTGGGACATAAAATTGGGTCAGGAAGTGGGAAGCTTCACCGCATCTCCATCGAAGGTCGCCTTCAAATCTCAGTGCTTCAGGCCCCGGGGGCTTTCCCGCGGCTCAACCGGCCCAGCCCCTCCAGGAGGGACAGGTCCAGGAGCCAGCAGGCCAGGGACCTCAGCAGGCAGGGCAGGGGCCCCTGCCCTGGGAGCTGGGGCAGCCGCTGGTTGAGCTTGGGGAGGCTGGGCCCCTCCAGGGGTGGGTAGAGCCGGTGGTAACCTTTGCAGGAGTTCCAGGAGGCTCGTCTGCATCTCCCCCATTTGCTGCTTCAACTGCTGGACCTCTACTCCCACTTCTGCCAGGGAAAACCTTACTCCTGGCTCTTGGGGCCCTTCACCCAGGGGCCTGTCCCATTGATAGGACTGACATTCCTCTCAGCTGTGGTTGCTTGGCCAGGGCCAGCTGGGTGCCAGGACTTCTCAAACTGGAGTGCCAAAGAGTGGCATGCTGCCCCTCCCTGGGGCTTGCTTGGCTCCCAGCTCCAAGGGGTTGAAGGGGTGAGTAAATCTCACAGCCCTTCGGCAGGACCAGCTCGTGTCTTCTTCGGAAGCTGCTGCAACACTCCCCGCTGCGCCGGCCCCCTGCCCAGAGGCACTGGGTCCCTGGGCGCTGCTGGCAGTAAGATCTTTCCCCATCTGGGTTCCAGCCTCTGCATCGTCTGACATCGCAGGTAGAACCACTCAAAAGGAAAAGGTTTTAAAGTGGAGTTTCAGCTTACTGTGATGTACCAAGCACACACGCTCACATGCATTCAATAAATTGCTTTATTGACATGGATTCATCTGTCAGGAACATAGAACAAAGCCGAAACTGATCACAGCCACAGCAACCCCACAGATAAACCCTCTCAGAATGAGAAAATAACTAGGGAGTGATAGGAGTCGGCCTGCACCTGGCCACCCTGACCTTGAGCCTCTCTGAGAGAGGAGTGTTCCCAGGCCAACCAGGTGGGCTAGCCTCCCTCCAAAATTCCAGAGGCCCAGCTAGGGGGAAACTGCCTCATGTCAGGGTCCTCCATGAATTCTACTCCAAACCCCAGAATTCAGGGATGAGCCTGACACCTATAAAGTATATACCTGTCCTGTTCTGCCACTTCAACACAGAATAGGGAAAGATTGATTGCAATGTACCTTGCATCTCAAAGAAAAATTGGGAGGGAAATACATGCCCATCTTTTAACTCTTCTTTGTCCATTTTCATTATGCAGAGGGCCTAATCTAGAAAACCTAATCTATTTTCAGTCGTGTGAAATAGATTCAAAGGTGTGCTTGTGTTAATCACCTGTATTAATAAAACAATAACCCTTTTAAGCATGGAAATAATCTTATTGTCTCTGCCGCTACAACAATGTTAAAGATGAGGGGTCTTTTGAGGAAAAAAGAGATGGCAATCCTAAATCTAGCACCAAAAACATGGTGGAATTGTACAGAGAGTAAAATCCAGGCTTTACAGAATTAAGGGAAAAGTTTTAAGTTTAAACTTTTAAAGTCCCAAACCATTTGGGGCTGGGATGCTTGAAGGAATATTATCTTTGGGCGTATCTATACAGAGCAATGAAATGTGGATTGATGCACACTAAAGCCAATTCACAGCAGCATTAATTTCCCTTCATTTTTTTTTCAGGATTGCAAGTATGTGAAGCCAGATGCATTTGATGTTCAAATGGGCATGCCTGTGAATCAAAATGCAGCTATAAGTGAATTACTCGTGTTTTTATTATCACACGTTGCTGCTGGCAAACAGTATTTTAATAGGTTTTCATGTTGTTGTTTTTCTGGGCTGTGAGGCCATGTTCTGCAAGAGTTTATTTGTGATGTTGAAACATCACAAATAAACTCTTGCAGAACATGGCCTCACAGTCTGGGGGAAAAAAAAACAAACATGGAAAACCTATGGCTGCTAGCCTTGAAAGCCTTTGACTTCACAGTATTTTTTTTTAATAATAATAAAAGCAAATCCAAGGTGCAGAAGTGTGACCTTCCATTTAAATAAACAGAAAAAAAGAAGAAGAAAGGCTATTTTGTTCCCTCAGCACATGACTGCTATGGCAAAAATCCAACATTGAGGTTCTGGGTGCTTTTCTTGTCAGCAACCCCCACTTTCTGCGCATGTCCAACCAATCAGCTTTTTACTTATGCTCTCATCAGAAATGTGCAGCAAAGTGAATCAGTTTTTCACAATGAGCAGGAATGAACATTTTCTCTGGAGTTATTAAAAACAAATACGGGAAAAGCTGTGAAGGCTTTTCCTGTGGAGTATTTGGAGCTTTTGCCCCCCCCTTCCAAATATGTGAAATGATGTGAGATCCCATTGGAAGAAAAGATATTCTCCTTGAATTCTATGAGGAACATTTTTGCCATATAGACAAGCCCCCATATTTATGTACACTTAGTATTTGGCCCTCTTTTAGTTGCTTCTAGAAAATGAGATGAGGGTTGCAAAACAGACAGCCTTTTTGCTGTGTGTAATACCCTCCTCTTTCCTCCTAAAATATTTAGGTACCTTTTTTATTCTCCTGGGCATTTTTAAAAAATCATGACAACTAGCTGGATCCGATGTATCATACATCGGTGATGCATTGAGGGTGAGTTACTCTGTTGACCTGCTCCTTGGTTCCACTGCCACCACTGCCAATGGACTGCATGGGTCCTGTTGGAGCAGCAGCAGGCGACTGCCATTGTTAGCCCTCCTGCCACCACCAGTTGACTATGTGGGTCTGAAGTCAACTGGCAGCATTGGCACCGGGTACAAGTCAACAGAGCAACTCACCCTCAATGCACCACTGAGTTATGTTACATTGGGTTTAGCTAGTTGGAGTGGCAGCAGCGGTGTCCCTCCACCACTGCCTTTCCCATCAGCACCACCATTTAGTGTGTGGTCTCCTTTGGAGTGTCAGCAGCAGCCTCCTGCCGCCACCGCCATTCCCACTTCTCTGCCAAGTTCACTCAGCGGCAATGAACTCCCCAATCCATTCAGTCTGGAAAGGCTGGAGCTCAGCAGCAGTGGGGTTATGATATCACCTCCTGTTCCACCAGGGAAAGATGCAGCTCAGCAATGATTGTAGGCAGAGGAGGTACAGCTGAGAGCTGATTGGCTGACCATGGAGCACCTAAGCAGCCAATCATCACCCTAAAAACAGCAACATACCCAAGAGAATTATGTACCGGTATATAGATACAGGAGGGTCAAAAGTGGGTGTGGCAGTATGTAACACACATCCACCGCTCTTAAGAGATTGTATCTGTTAAATGATAATTGAAAGAATCACCATGAACTACTGAGGGCTCTAGAATTGGATTCCATGGGGATGGTGTCTTCGTTAGACTTCTCACCACTCTGAAAGTTCAGCTGGACACAAGTTTGCAGGCACAATACATAGAATCATAGAATCATAGAATTGCAGAGTTGGAAGAGACCACGAGGGCCATCCAGTCCAACCACCTGCCACGCAGGAAATCACGATCAAAGCATCCCCGACAGATGGCCATCCAGCCTTTGTTTAAAGACCTCCAAGGAAGGAGACTCCACCACACTCCGAGGGAGTGCGTTCCACTGCATATATATTCCCACCTTATAGAAATAAATATAAATATGTTCTCTATATTGTGTCTTGTTGGATATAAGTTGGGTTTTCTGTCATCTGCACTCTAGCCATTGTCCTACCTGTTTCATTTCCCTGAGGTCCTCTGTATAACAAGGACCTGGATTAGTAATAGGTCAGAGAGGACTTTGGGAGCAATTGTGTCAATAGCCCTAGTCAGGTCTCAGTTCCATCTATTGACCAGGGCTTCAACAGGATCATCAGTAGTACCAGCCATAAAAAAAAAAACCCTCTAACACTTTCTGGAATACACAAGAATGCATTAGCCTTTGAGGGTGGACCATCTGAATAGGTCTACCATCCCTACAGGGACCAATAGTAGTCATGATACAAACTCTGATCAGAAAATGATCTCTTCATGATGGGTTGGTGGCTGGAATACAACTCAGAAATAACTGTATATATGTATGAACAGATAAATAGGAGTTGTGTAGAGCCAGCATGGTGTACTGTTTTGAGTGTTGGACTAGGACTCTGGAAAACCAAAGGTCAAATCCCCACTTGGTCATGGCAGTCCACTGGATGACCTTGGGCAAGTCGCACTCTCCTCCTCAAAGGAAGACAATTGAGAAACCCCTGTGAACAAATCTTGCTAGGAAAAACCTGTGATAGTTTCACTGCTGGAAATTAGTTGAATGCAAATAGCAGCAGCAATAACAAGAACAACAATGTCACTTGGAAAGGGAAACTGAAAAATTGATGTGAGGTGTGGAGTAGACTGGTTAGCTCTCACTTGCTCCTGGCTTTAGAATTTTATAAGCATTATTTGCTGGCTCAATGTAATTGTACATCCCAATTAACTACATCTAGTTCAGAAATTTCTGACCCATTACAAGGGCAGTGTCTCTCTCTTTCACACATATTTTGCTTCCTGTGGTTGCCATTCTTTCTGTGGTTGCAGGGATCCTAAATGCCCCTTAGACCATCCCAGTCCCTGAACTGAAGGACAAAGTGGCAGCCTCTGCTCCATTCCAGATTCAAATGTTACTTGGACTTCCAATTTGAGAATAACAATGGCATAGCATCCTCCATCCCACCAGTGGGCAAGAGGACTGGATAAGACAGGGATGGGAATCTCAAGATTATGCTCTGTTGTTGAACTGCATCTCCAAACATATCTGCCCATTGCTAGGGCTAGGGCTGATTTCAGCACAAAAACTTCTAAAGGGCCACATCATTCCCAACCCCAATGTATGGGATTAGGACAAGTTGTGTGGGAGAGGCTTATCCAGTTCTGTCCTCCATAAGAAACTAATACCCAGGAGGTTCATAGAATCATAGAATCATAGAATTGCAGAGTTGGAAGAGACCACGAGGGCCATCCAGTCCAACCCCCCTGCCACGCAGGAAATCTTGATCAAAGCATCCCCGACATATGGCAATCCAGCCTCTGTTTAAAGACCTCCAAGGAAGGAGACCCCACCATGCTCCAGGGGAGTGTGTTCCACTGCCGAAGAGCTCTTACTGTCAAAAAGTTCCTCCTCATGTTGAGGTGGAATCTCTGTTCCTGGAGCTTGCATCCATTGCTCCGTGTTCCAGTCTCTGGAGCAGCAGAAAACAAGCCTGCTCCATCCTCAGCGTGACATCCCTTCAAATACTTAAACAAGGCTATCATATCGCCTCTTAAACGTCTTTTTTCCAGGCTAAACATAACCAGCTCCCTAAGTCTCTCCTCATAAGGCATTTCCAGACCTTTCACCATTTTAGTTGCCCTTCTCTGGACACGCTCCAATTTGTCAATATCCTTAATTGTGGTACCCAGAACTGGACACAGTATTCTAGGTGAGGTCTGACTAAGGCAGAATAGAGTGGCAGTATTACTTCCCTTGATCTAGACACTATACTTCTATTGATACAGCCTAAAATCGCATTGGCCTTTTTAGCTGCCGCATCACACTGTTGGCTCATGGTGGCTGGAAAGGTTCATAAGGAAGAGCTGACCCAGCACTTATGCTTGGGCTGGTTGTTTCACTCTGCTTAAAGAAACCAGATCCTGTTAGTAGGTTCAGTCCTGCATGAATAAACACTGCTTTCCCCATCTACCACACTGTATATTAAATGTTACTTCACATTTACATTATTTCTTGGACTGTTTCCTCCAACATCCCTCCCTAGAATGCTCAGGATATAATCCAGCAGTATTTTCTTTTACCATTAGTGGAAAGAAAATAAAGTGCATCTTAAAGTACAACTGTTTTACCTTGGTTCCACTTGCTAAAATAATGACGCATAGACAATCAGTTCAGTCATTGGAGAATCTTTCTTTCTTTCTTTCTTAGCTTCTTTCAAAAGGCTTTGTGGATGCTGACTTTTTTTCCTGAGCTAGAATAATGGAACTGAATAAAATAAACCTTCTTGCTTTGATGTGGCAGGGTGCTCTTCCACTGTTTCTAATTTATCTGTCCTCATTCTAATTCATCCTGTTATTGTCTTCTATGTCATGAATGGAAGACTTGAAAATAACTTATTTACCATAGTCATATCTAGTGGCTCTATCTGTTCTTACCCCAGTTCAAAAAGGAAAAGCTAACTGTAACTTTTCAGACCTTGGTTCTGTTTTGTGTTCCCCATCTGGCATATTTTTTATTAGTAATAATGGATAGAGACTTTGTACCAGAGATGACTTTACAGAGAAGTCGGGACGACAGCACTATTCTCTCGTTCTGCCAATTCCTGATCTGAACAAGTTCAAGAACAGGCAGAGATACCAGTTCTGATGGAGGCAAGTTAAAGTCTACGGGTAATAGGCATATACCATGGTATAAGACAGGCCAGTAGCTAAATTCAAAGCAGGTAGAAAAGAAAGAGCAAGTCAAAACTAGATTCAAGTATCTAGGATACCGTATATTCCAGCGTATAAGACGACTGGGCGTATAAGACCCCCCCCAATTGACAGCCAAAAATCTAGGACTAGGCCTATATTCGCCAGATAAGACCACCCCCCCAATTTGGCTGGCTGGGGGAGCCTTGCCAGCTGATCCTCTTTGTTTCCCAACTCATGAGGATCTCCTCATGAGTTGGGAAAGCGAACAGGATCAGAAGGCAGGGCAACATTCGCCCCTCTCTTCAACCTTTCAGTCAAACTGGACTCGAAGGTGGAGGAAAGGGGCGAACATGCCCCGTTTGGCTCCATAGGGGCCGTGGAGCCAAACCCTGGGATACGCCCCCTCTCCCCACCGTCAAGGGAGAGGGAGCGAATCTAGGGATTTAACTCCACACCCCGATCCCTCCTTCTGGGCTCCCTCCACCCGCAATTCCCCAACCCACAGGAGGCTGCCCAGTCTCCTGGTGGGTTGGGGAATGCGGGATGGCCAGCTGGCTGGGGGGGTGGAGGGAGGGGGCTTCGCAGCCACCCCCCTCTCCAAAGCGTGGCTTTGGGGAAGGGGGTGGCTGGGCGGAGGGTGGGGGGGTGGCTGGGGGGAGGGGGCTTTGCAGCCACCCCCCTCTCCAAAGTGAAGCTTTGGGGAAGGGGGTGGCTGGGCAGAGGGTGCGTGGGTGGCTGGGGGGAGGGGGCTTCACAGCCACCCCCCTGTACAAAGCGAGGCTTTGGGGAAGGGGGGTGGTTGGGTGGAGGGTGGCTGGGTGGCTGGGGGGAGGGGGCTTCACAGCCACCCCCCTCTACAAAGCAAGGCTTTGGGGAAGGGGGGTGGTTGGGTGGAGGGTGGCTGGGTGGCTGGGGGGAGGGGGCTTCGCAGCCACCCCCCCTCTCCAAAGCGAGGCTTTGGGGAAGGGGGGTGGCTGGGT
Source organism: Gambelia wislizenii (assembly GCA_030847615.1). Lineage (NCBI taxonomy): Eukaryota > Metazoa > Chordata > Lepidosauria > Squamata > Crotaphytidae > Gambelia > Gambelia wislizenii. Next base: position 28,634,070 of record JAUMIR010000008.1, on the reverse strand, counting down.
GGAGGGTGGCTGGGTGGCTGGGGGGAGGGGGCTTTGCAGCCACCCCCCCTCTCCAAAGCGAGGCTTTGGGCAAGGGGGGTGGCTGGGAGGCTTGGGGGAGGGGGCTTCGCAGCCACCACCTCCTCTCCAAAGCGAGGCTTTGGGGAAGGGGGTGGCTGGGCGGAGGGTGGGTGGGTGGCTGGGGGAGGGGTCTTCGCAGCCACCCCCTCTCCAAAGCGAGGCTTTGGGGAAGGGGGGTGGCTGGGTGGAGGGTGGGTGGGTGGCTGGGGGGAGGGGGCTTTGCAGCCACCCCCCTCTCCAAAGCGAGGCTTTGGGGAAGGGCGGTGGCTGGGTGGAGGGGGGGTGGCTGGGGGGAGGGGGCTTCGCAGCCCCCCCTCTCCAAAGCGAGGCTTTGGGGAAGGGGGTGGCTGTGCAGAGGGTGGGTGGGTGTCTGGGGGGAGGGGTCTTCGCAGCCACCCCCTCTCCAAAGCGAGGCTTTGGGGAAGGGGGGTGGCTGGGTGGAGGGTGGGTGGGTGGCTGGGGGGAGGGGGCTTTGCAGCCACCCCCCTCTCCAAAGCGAGGCTTTGGGGAAGGGCGGTGGCTGGGTGGAGGGGGGGTGGCTGGGGGGAGGGGGCTTCGCAGCCCCCCCTCTCCAAAGCTAGGCTTTGGGGAAGGGGGGTGGCTGTGCAGAGGGTGGGTGGGTGTCTGGGGGGAGGGGGCTTTGCAGCCACCCCCCTCTCCAAAGTGAGGCTTTGGGGAATGGGGGTGGCTTGGCAGAGGGTGGGTGGGTGGCTGGGGGGAGGGGGCTTACCAGCCACCTCCCCTCTCCAAATTGAGACTTTGGGGAAGGGCGGAGGCTGGGAAGAGGGTGGGTGGGTGGCTGGGGGGAGGGGGCTTACCAGCCACCCCCCGTCCCAAAAGTTGCGGGTCTGTGGCTTTTGGGAAGGGGGGTGGATGCGTGGGGTGGGGTGGGGGGAAGGGAGCAGGGGTCTTCCCAGCCACCCCCTCCCGAAAATCACGGGTCCGCAGCTTTTGGGAAGGGGGGTGGATGCGCGGGGGTGGGCGGGGGGAAGGGAGGAGGGGTCTTCCCAGCCATCCCCCCCCCAAAAGTCATGGGTCCACGGCTTTTGGGAAGGGGGCTGGATGCGCCAGGGTGGGCAGGGGGAAGGGAGGAGGGGACTTCCCAGCCCCCTTCCCGAAAGTCACGGGTCCACGGCTTTTGGGAAGGGGGCTGGATGCGCCAGGGTGGGCAGGGGGAAGGGAGGAGGGGACTTCCCAGCCCCCTTCCCGAAAGTCACGGGTGCACGGCTTTTGGGAAGGGGGATGGATGCGTGGGGTGGGGTGGGGGGAAGGGAGGAGGGGTCTTCCCAGCCACCCCCCCTCCCAAAAGTCACATGTCTGTGGCTTTTGGGAAGGGGGGTGAATGCGCGGGGGGTTGGCGGGGGGAAGGGAGGAGGGGTCTTCACAGCCACCCCCCTCCCAAAAGTCGTGGGTCCACGGCTTTTGGGAAGGGGGTGGATGCCCGGGGGGTGGGCGGGGGGAAAGGAGGAGGGGTCTTCCCAGCCACCCTCCCTCCCGAAAGTCACGGGTCCGTGGCTTTTGGGAAGGGGGGTGGATGCACGGGGGGTGGGCGGGGGGAAGGGAGGAGGGGTCTTCCCAGCCACCCCCCTCCCAAAATTCGCGGGTCTTCCCAGCCACCCCCCCTCCCGATAGTCACGGGTCCTCAGCTTTTGGGAAGGGGGGTGGATGCGTGGGCGGTGGGTGGGGGAAAGGGAGAAGCACTTTGCTTCACCCCCTGCCCCGTCTCCTGCCTCTTCGCTCCATTTGCGAAGAGGCAGGAGATAGGCAGGCAGGTGAAGTAACGTATATCCGGCGTATAAGACGACTGTCGATTTTGGAGGGCACTTTTGAGTGCTCAAAAGTTGTCTTATACGCCGGAATATACGGTAATTCATTTGTGCTAATTTCTTCAGAATATGGAAAACTGACACTCAGAAGAGTTTCAGATTCTTGGGTCATATTATGCAGTGTAGCAATAATAAATATAATTGCTATGTATTTTTCTTATTATAATGTTTCCTGAAGCCCCCCTCCCCAGATATCTCTAATTAGCTACGCAAAACAAGGTTGAGAAATTGCCAAGACAAGGACTTTCAAAACATAGATTATTGTTAAACCATCCTGAATCCCATTGTGCGAGAAAGGTGGGATATAAAACCAATGAACAAATATACAATTATATTTAAAAGGCCTATAAACACATAATTTTAAATTTATTTTCTTTCTAAATAAACATGTATTATACTTTCTATTAAAAAGCCAAGATGTGCATTGGAACATGTGGCAAATAAGGAACTTGGTGAGAAACTAAGTTCCAATCCCCATATTAATACAAGGTATTACCTCATATCAGACTGAATTTCCTCAAAGTACCTTTAGACTATTCGTTCCCATCTATGATATAGCAATAATAATTCTGACAAGTTTGTTGTAAGAATGCCTGAGACTACACATATGAAACCCTTTGAACACTCTAGGGCTGTGACCCTATACATACACTTTACTGGGAATGAGCCATAGAGAGTTATTAAGTTAATTCAGACATTCAATGAAACTTGATAATATTTCATAATGCGTTTGTTTGTTGGCTTCATTTATCCTCTGCCATGTACTAGCCAAAGCTCTCAGAGTAGCTTTTTTATCAGTTAAAAAAAAGAAAAAGAAAAAAAAAGGCCTGGCACTCCCCACTTTCAGGTTATCCTATGGAGATGTTCAGCATCTGAGAGATAAAAGTGGAAACTCACCATGGCTCTGCCTTTTGATGGTGATGGGATTGACAGCTTCTATGAGGCAGGAGACTATGCTGATGGTAGCATTACTACTGGTAAGGTGTCTCAAGTGAAACATACTCTTGCTAAGGAGCTAGACTGAAGGTGACAAACACCTTAACACCATGAGGGGAAGCTACTAGTGAGGGTCTCTAAGAGACAACAGTAGTGGCACTTGCAAACTCTTGTTATAACTGCACAGAAGCAGATACCTGTAAACCACTTTTTAAAAAGCTTAGAAAACCCTATGATGAGACAATCCAAAATGAGTCAAGAGTTCATATTGGAAGATGAGGCTCTCAGGTTGAAGCCACTAAAACAGCTAGTGGAGAAGATAAGAGGCAAAGTACATAGTGCTGTATTTAATGATACAACTGCACTCAGGCCAAAAGGGAGTTCATCTGCTGACATACTGGCATGGAAAAGAAAAGTCCAAAGCTGCACAACACACATATCCCTCATGTGATAATACTCTAAATGTCTTCATAACAATATGCTTTGACTGCAATTCTGCATACTTTTCACTGGGAGTTGGTCCCAGTGATGATAACAAGGCTTACTCTTGAGTAGACATGTAAAGCTTGGACACTAAAATGTTGTAGATATACTATATTGATTGATTGACTATGATCCAATATTCTCTATGATTTGCCATATAACAATCCCCCCTGCTATTTTGGGCTTCTCTCCCATTTCAGAGAGTATTTGTTGCTTCTTATCAACATGACATTTTGCAGCTAATTCCCCCCCCATTTAATCTTTTTATTATCTCAGCAAAATCCCCCTCCCTTATACAACAGATTCTCAGAAAGCCAAAAGCTTAAAAAATCCTAAGGTTGCTCCTAATTCGTTCTCTCTCTCTCTCTTTTCTTTGAGTGTATTTTGTTCATTTGCTTTGATCTCCAGGAATGTTCTCTATTCACAGACATTTACTTAGATACTGAAGAAGCTGCTTTCCTAAGTCACATTTAATATATTTTGACTGTTGCAATGTGTTGTCTCTAGGAGAAAGAGGTAAAAGGACCCTGAAGAAAGCAAAAATTTGTTGCTGAAATCTCTTCCTTTTCACAGAGCAGGAAGGCTTCTGTGGCGCTAGAAAGAGACATGATGGAGCAATGGGAGAGAGTGTGGAATAAAGGATTAAAACTGGCAAGATCTACAGCAAGGAAAGATAACTATTATAAGATGCTCTATAGATGGCATCTCACACCAGAAAGATTATCAAAAATGTACAAAACCCAAAACAATCTATAGATTTCCTTGTGTGTTTTTTTTTGGGGGGGGGGGTTGTGAGGCCATGTTCTGGAAGAGTTTATTTCCCTGGAAATAAACTCTTCCAGAACATGACCTCACAGCCTGGGGAAAAAACAAACAAACAAGGAAAATCTATGGATGCCGGCCGTGAAAGCCTTTGACTTCACACAAAACAATCTATGGTGGAAACGCAGAGAAGCTAAAGGAACGTACTTTCACATGTAGTGGAATTGTCATCAAGAAACTGAAAGAAACTGGGGAAAAAATGCATAAATATACCATATATTCTGGCATATAAGACGACTGGGTGTATAAGATGCCCCCACCCAATTTTTAAGTTAAAATATAGAGTTTGGGGCATACTTGCCATATAAGACTACCCCTCCTTCTCTGCCTCTCAGATCTCCTGCCACCCCGTCCAGCCAGCCACCCCTCCACCCTTCCCGAAGCCGCAATGGGGTGCCTGATTGTGGCTTCGGGAAGGGTGGGTGGTGGCTGGAAAGCCTGCCCCCCACCAGCCAGCCAACTCAGAGGTTTGGCTGGCAAGGGTCTCCCCAGCCAGCCAGCCAGCCAAAGCTCCACTTTTTGTCTTGGCTTTCATAACTTTGGCTGTAGGTGATGAACCAGTCTGTGAAATTAAAGGACTGAGAGCAGCTAAAGAAGCATGGGATACTTTGAAAAATCTCTGTGGTGTTCAATCTTTGGCAAGGAAGGTTGCATTAATAATGAAGCTGGTTGATATGAAGCTATCAAATCCCAAATTTTTGAATGAGCACATTAATGATTTTAGAGCCACATTGGCAGAGTTGCAAACTCCTGGAGAGGAAATTCCAAAAGCTATGCAAATGGGAATCTTCCTGGCAAGTTTACCAAAATTTTACATTCCCATAATAAATACCTTGCAATTAAAGAATGATTTAACTCTACCAGAAGTTTTTATACAGATAAGAGAATTTCACCATAGACAAAACTTGATGCAAAATGATAAGTTTGAATCCAGAAATTCTAATTTTAAGCAACAGGCTAACTTGGCTGAAAAGAAAGCTCATTTTAAATGGACCACTTTTCTTCTCTCCTAAGCTAAATGGAGGGCAATTTAACACTTCAAAGGCAAGGCAGTCATTCTCACAGCAGGGAAAAGGATCTGCTGGGAAAACTGCCCGGCATATAAGACGACCCCAACTTTTGAGGAGATTTTCAAAGGTTAAAAAGTAGTCTTATATGCTGGAACATACGGTATAACTGATATCCTAAATATAAATATACAGGTGAATCCAGAACTCTTTCTACTCAATATAATGACTGATCAGAGAATGACAGAATATGAATGAGTTTAGATTTACATGTTAACGACAGCTAGGACTTTATATGCACAATTGTGGAAGAGGAAAGAAACATTGAACACTGAAGACTGGAGCTTAAAAATACTAGAAATGAATGAAATTGATAAACTCTCAACATTGTAAAAAAGAACGCAAATCTTTTTATAAGGACTGGAAAAAAATGATAAATCATTTAAAGAAACATCACGGACCTGTTAAACGGATAAATTTGGAAGAATAGAAAAAAAGTTCAATCTCCTTTAACAAAAAAAAAAATGAGTGTAGTGGAACAAAGAAGAAGAAAAGAAAGAGAAGAAAGTGGAATTACAAATTATACATTAAGACCTAGTACTGGATGGAAGGAAGTTAGATTTAGTAACTAGAAATTTGTATAGAACTGGAAATAAGAGGACTAAATAGAAATATTGTTTGTTTATCTTTTGAGATATATAACCTTAAAATAGTTATTAATATGTACTAAGGATTTTATATATCATATTCTTTATTTTTTGATAAAAAATATTAAACAACAACAACAAAAGAATTTGGACTCAAGCAAGAAAGAGGTGCTTGGGTTCAAATGCCCCAGCTATTTGAAAATAATTGCCTAGCTGCTTTTTCTCAGAGCTTCAGTAAGGATAACTGGAACTAACAGCATCCATGTCAGCTTCATTTCCCAGGTGGGCTAGCTATGTGGACAGTCATTTGTGTGCCGTCATTTTGGAAGGAATCACACTCCAAAATCCAGTAGTATAGTGGTGAAATTTTGAAATGCCACATCCACAAGGAGAATACAAAATTACTGGAAGCTGTGAAGATATGGAGCAGCAGACAGTTCTGGCTATTTTTCCTGTCGCCAAGGAACAAGTCTTTAGTAAGGTTAATGATCACAATTTTCTATTTAAGAATGAGCCTAAAATATTTAGCATTACAAGTGGGACAGTTATACTTTTGTAGGTATTAGGTATCCTTTCCTGGCTTCTGTGAGAACTACATCCAATCTTGGGGAGGGCGGGGGGGGGAGCCTGAATGTGAGCAGTTAGTGGCAAATATAGCTGACAAAGAACTGAGAGAGCAGACTGTAGGAGGGCAAACGTTGCCCCATCTTCAAAAAGGTGAAAAAAGAGGATCCCAACAATTATCGTCCAGTTAGTCTGACATCAATACCAGGGAAGATTCTAGAGCAGATCATTAAACAGAGAGTCTGTGAACATTTAGAAGGCAATGCCCTAATCACAAAAAGTCAACATGGGTTTCAGAGAAACAAGTCAGGCCAGACTAATCTGATCTCTCTCTCTCACTCTCTCTCTCTCTCTCTCTCTCTCTCTTTTTTTTTTTGATAAAATTACCAGCTTGGTAGATGAAGGGAACGCTGTGGATATCATATACCTTGATTTCAGTAAGGCCTTTGACAAGGTTCCCCATGACATTCTTGCAAACAAGCTTGTAAAATGTAGGCTAGGCAAGTTAACTGTTCAATGGATTTGAAATTGGTTGACCGGCCGAACCCAAAGGGTGCTCAGCAGTGGCTCCTCTTCGTCTTGGAAAGATGTGGCCAGTGGGTTGCCAAAAGGTTCAGTCTTTGGCCCAGTGCTATTCAACATCTTTATCAATGACTTGGATGAGGGAATTAGGGGCATAGTTATCAAATTTGCAGATGACACCAAATTAGGGGGAGTAGCTAATACCCTAGAGGATAGGATCAAAATTCAAAATGACCTGGATAGACTGGAGAGCTGGGCCAAAGCTAACAAAATGAAATTCAATACGGAGAAATGTAAGGTACTGCACTTAGGGCGGAAAAATGAAATGCATAGATATAGGATGGGGGAGACCTGGCTGAACAAGACTACATGCAAAAGGGATCTAGGAGTCCTAGTAGACCACAAGTTGAATATGAGTCAACAGTGTGATGCGGCAGCTAAAAAGGCCAATGCGATTTTGGGCTGCATCAATAGAAGTATTGTGTCCAGATCAAGGGAAGTAATATTGCTGCTCTATTCTGCCTTGGTCAGACCTCACCTAGAATACTGTGTCCAGTTCTGGGCACCACAATTCAAAAAGGATATTGACAAATTGGAGCATGTCCAGAGAAGGGCAACTAAAATGGTGAAAGGTCTGGAAATGATGCCTTATGAGGAGAGACTTAGGGAGCTGGGTATGTTTAGCCTGAAGAAAAAGATGGTTAAGAGGCGATATGATAGCCCTGTTTAAGTATTTGAAGGGGTGTCACATTGAGGATGGAGCAGGCTTGTTTTCTGCTGCTCCAGAGACTGGAACACGGAGCAATGGATGCAAGCTCCAGGAACAGAGATTCCACCTCAACATTGGGAGGAACTTTTTGACAGTAAGAGCTGTTCGGCAGTGGAACACACTCCCTCGGAGCGTGGTGGGGTCTCCTCCCTTGGAGGTCTTTAAACAGAGGCTGGATGGCCATCTGTCAGGGATGCTTTGATCATGATTTCCTGTGTGGCAGGGGGTTGGACTGGATGGCCCTCGTGGTTTCTTCCAACTCTGCAATTCTGTGATTCTATGATTCTATGAATGGAGCAAAGTTCACTTTCATGCTCACGATCTCATAGATACTAATGAGAAAATGTGAGCACGGTAAGTTGAAAAAATATACATGAAAAGAATGCCCAAAAATGCACAAGTGCAGAAACACACTTTAAAATTTCAAAGTGAACTGGGTCTGGACAGCCAGAGACACCATTGACAAGCCCTCTGCAAATGTCTAGCCTTGGTCACATGCTGCAAGCCTGCTGTCCAAACCAGGCAGAACAAGTGTGATTGGTGGCAGCAGTGAGAAACAGCTTTCTGGGATGGGCTCCTCTGGGCATGTGGGAATGAACCCAGTATTATTTTCTATCACTGTAAAGGGCCCTAACCCAGGTTGCCCCTTTTCCAGTCCTTTATTTTCTCTGGGGATTGTTTGGACTGCCTGGGGGTAGATTGGGGTAAATGTCCTGCATTGTTTGGACTGCAGGGCTTTGGAACAGGGGCAAGCTGGGGTATTTGGCCCATGCAGATTAGCACACACTGGCAGCCAGTGAAGCTGTTGTAGCAGTGGAGTTGTATGGTTCCTGTTCACTGCCCCAGTTAAGACTACAGCTCTCTGTCCCAGCTGAAGTTTCTAAACGTTCTTTGAAGGACGCTCAAATTTAGACTATTGCTTGCACTTTCAAGTTGTTGCATGTATTATATGAATGAATACATTAAAAAAGTTCTGATTGTCTGCTAGTCCACTCAAGTTTACTCCCTTGAACTTCAATTCCCAACATAGGCCAAATGCATGTCTATGCTATAGAATTAAACTGATTTAGACCTCAGTTCCTCCTTTCTTAGTGTGCTCTAACTACTTCACCAAACTACCATTCCCAGGATTCCTTATGTGTTCATGATGAAGTTGTTTGACCCTAATATAATTTTGTATTGTAGATATCTCCTAAACATCTTTTGTCTTGACATACTACTTTTCTATGTCCTGGGCAACTTTGTTTTAATAAAGCCAGTATTAAAAGTTGCACCCTCATAAAACTCCTGGAAATGAAGTTCTACTGTCCATGTCTCTGAGAAGTCATCTATCTCTGAACTGAAAGTTCAAGAGTTGAGAGGCATGTTCCAGCATTGGACTTAAACAAAATGTTAAGAGCAATTTATGAACTGAATCAATTATCAGTCTTATAAGTGCACTCTTTTTTTTTTGTTTTGTTTTCCACTCAGTTGCAGCCAGTTAAAAAGCTGTGCATGGAGAAAGTGGTGATTGTCACATACAATAATTTAGAGTCCATAACGGTTTACAAATGTCAGTTCAATTAGCCACTTAAGAAAACCATGCCCATTTTCTCAAAATTAAGTGAAGTGAATCTTTAAGTACTGTTAATTGCAATTTTGTATATTTTCATTCAGCCTCACTGGAAGCCTTCAAATATTCTGAAATATTCTTCATATGTAATTGGTTTTAAATGGGGGACTCTGTCCAAAGGCCATGTAAGTAAACCAGAAATGATTCCCACTTATTTCAGAACACAGGAAGTGTGTCCTTAAAGTGACCAGGAAAAGCTATGGAGAAACACACACACATGCATGCATGCAAAGAGACTAATGGAGTATTCACATTGCCTAACAATGTTCATGAAAGCAACAAATGCGACACTACAGTTATAACACTAGTACTGACCTTGAAGCGGGAGATACCTGTTAGACACCCTGGCCATTAGCCTGTAGTGTTCCTCGGGGCTTGGTTCTTCTCCCCATGCTGTTTAATAGTTACATGAAACTGCTGGGAGAGGTCATTTGGAGTTTTGGGGTTCAGTGTCATCAATATGGTGATGAAATACAACTCTGTCTCTCCTTCCCATCTGATTCCAAGGAAGCTGTTTCTATATTAAACCATTGTTTGCTGTCAGTAATGGACTGGATGAGGGTGAACAAATTGAAACTTAATCCAGAAAAACAGAGGTGTTCTGAAGGCTGGTCATTGAATAGGGATTCAGCCTGTGTTGGGTGGGGTTATGCTCCCCCTGAAATCTCAGTTTTGCAGCTTGGGTCTGCTCCTGGACTTGGATATGAGCCTGGATGTTCAGGTTTCAGCTGTGACCAGGAGTGCAGTTGCACAATTAAAGCTAGTGTGCCTGCTGCACCTGTTCTTTGAGAAGTCAGATCTGGCTATGGTAACACATGACTTGATTACATCCCATTTGGACTACTGTAACACACTCTACATGGGGCTACCTTTGGAAACTGTTCAGAAACTTCAGTGGGTCCTAAATGCTGTGGCCAGGCTGTTGACTGGGGCTGGCTGCAGAGATCATGTGACTCCTCTGTGGAAACAGCTGCACTAGCTACTGATCCATTTCTGGTCAGAATTCAAAATACCTAAGAATTCAAAGACCTAAAAGCCCCAAAGCCCAAAATTCAAAGCCCTAAATGGCTTGGGTCCAGAGTATATGAAATACTGTATCTCCTCATGTAAGTCAACACATGCTTTAAGATCTGTGGGGGGGGGGGGTTTCCCTCAGTCTCACCACCTTCACAGGCATGGTTGGTGATAACTCGGGAGAGAGCCTTCTCTGTGGCTTCTTCCAGACTATGGCACTCCCTTCCACAGAAGGCCCAGTTGGCCCCCTCCTGGCTCCTTTTTCACTGGCAGGTGAAGACATTTTTATTCAGGCAGGCCTTGAAATTGCAAATTTTAATTATGGAATTATGTAGTGTGTGTTTGTGTAATTGGCGTGCTGTTTTTCAATGTTTTTTAATCTTTTGTTGAAGCTATGTTTTAACTACGTTTGAAGTGTTTTTAACTTTTATAATTGTATCTTAATAATAGTAATATTTAATTCTTTTTTAACTTTTGTAATTAATTTTTTTGGCTGTATCATTTTTAAATTATGGTAAACTGCCTTGAATCCCATTTTGGGAGAAATGTGGGATATAAATTCAATAAATAAATAAAATAAAGTGTGTGTGTGTGTGTGTGTGTGTGTGTGTGTGATGCCTCTGGATGTTCATTGGCTATAGTTAGGCCAAAAGCCTGCCAACCAGCCAGAATCTTGACATGAGCGAGAGGGCTATGGGAGGGGTGGTGGTGGATGGTATTGGAATGTGCTGGGTAATGCCTGCTATCAGGTCTCAAGGTCAACCTAGCCTGGGAATAAAGAGGGAGTGAGAATTAGGAAAGTCAAGCCCCAGTTATACCAGTTGGAGTGGGGAGAGTGGAACAGTTGGGTGGAAGGGGGGGGAACTGTGAAAAGATACTAATGGTGGTGGCTTGGCAGGAAATGTTTCAGATCTGTCAATGATGGGCTACCATTCACTTCTATGGCTTGGCCATAAAGCATTCAGACTAATGCCAATTGTCTAAGTGATTGGAGATTGACTGGTTCGTCACACTGTGTGTGCGGGTGTGTGTGCGCGCACATGTGAGTGAGAGAGAGAGATTTCTACAGTTTGTCCTTAGTATTAGAAAAGTCCCTGCCTACATGTCAATTAGACATGAAAAGTGACCCTTTTCACTCTTTGCGTCTGTTACTTGGATAGTAATTTGCCTTCTGGCCTTCTTTCCTATGCTGATTCTGGAACTGTCTTCAGACTGAGATTTTAGTACTACTCCTTGTTAATTTGGAGCTACTGTCCTACTCTGAAGCCTCAGGCTGGACAGGGAAAGGAGGGTCACAGTAAAGTTGGTCCCAATCATGCCAATGCAGCACACAACTCATTTATTTACTGAACTATCAGTAGAGTGGCCATGTCTTAGGTCACTGGCAGAAGTTTTTCCTGGCTCTCTAGGCGGGGTGATAAATCTCAGCCCAAGCAGGAGAAGTGCCCAGCTGTTGCAAATAAACCTGTTGAGGCCAACAGGCAGGTGAGTTACCTTTTCTCTCCCTTTCTGTTGTTGATTCTACTGATACCTCTTGACTGGCATAGATGGTTTTCCTACCCCTTGGTGTTCCAAGCTCTGCCTTGCTGAGTCCCTTCAGCTTCTTACATCAACCCTTGGCTATTGAGTTGTGAATTTGCTTTAATAATAATAATAATAATAATAACATTTTATTTCTATCCCGCACCTCTGCAACGCAATCGGGGCGGCTTACAATATAAAAACTCCATAGTCCCAGTACCCTAGCCCACCCACCCCTTAAAATAATATTAAATTATAAAAGATTAAAAACATACAGTAATTAAAAATATATAAATTAGCAAAAAAGATTAAAACATACAATAGTTTTTTAAAAAAATCTGATTACAGCTCAGGGAGGACAGCCGAGTCTTGGGCCGGGATAGTTATTCAGGAAAGGCCTGCCGGAAAAGATCCGTCTTGACAGCTTTTTTAAAGCTGTCTAAGGTGTTAATAAGACGGATCTTGTCCGGCAGGCCATTCCATAATCTGGGAGCGGCAGCAGAGAAGGCCCTCTGGGATGTCACCGACAGCCTTGTTTTCATAGGCTGTAACAGATTCCTCCCAGAGGACCGAAGTGCGCGGGGAGGGTCGTACGGGAGGAGGCGGTCCCGGAGATAAGTTGGACCCAAGCCATGCAGGGCTTTAAAGGTTATAACCAACACCTTGTACTGTGCCCGGAAACAAATAGGCAGCCAGTGGAGAGCTTTTAGCACAGGTGTTATATGCTCTGTTCTGGAAACACCAGAAATCAACCTGGCTGCCATGTTCTGAACTAGTTGAAGTTTCTGAGTCAAGCACAAGGGTAGCCCCATGTAGAGCGCATTACAGAAATCCAGACGGGAGGTTACCAGTGTATGTACCACAGTTTCGAGGTCCCTGGTTTCCAGGAAAGGGCGCAGCTGGCGTATCAGCCGAAGTTGGTAACAGGCACTCCTGACTGTCATCGCATTTACCTGATTAGACATCTGGAGCGTCGGGTCCAGGAGCACCCCCAGACTGCGAACACAGTCTTTGGAGGAGAGTGTAGTTCCATCCAGGACTGGAAGTTGTATTCCCAGACCTGGTTTCGGGCCTGTAACTGTTAGAACCTCCGTTTTGTCTGGATTCAGTCTCAATTTGTTTTTCCTCATCCAGTCCATTACTGCTTTGTTTTAGATGTGTACTGAGTGTTGCTATAACCAAGCAGACAGATCCAAGCTGGAAACAGGATGGGAGGAATCTTTTTAAGCAAAACTGCAACAGTATCTTTCCCCTCCCCATTTCTAGGTGACTGGCTACAAATCTGCAGCTAAGAGAAGGAGTCCTATGGACCTCTGAATCCCTCCAGATGGGGACTTATATACCTGATAATGGGAATTACTGGCAAAGCTGTTGTGAGAGCAGCACGGACTATAAGAGCAGTGATTATTCTTTATTGCTCTGGCATTTACTGCTGGTGGAATGGTGAGCAGTTCCTCACACTCAAACTTAATGTGCAGCAATAGCCTTACATGAGGTGTAGCCTGAGGCACAGTGTATTGAAGTCCAATATTTCAAAATGATCTTACTTCTCCATGTAAGTTGTTCTGGTCACTCTCCATATAACATTTTTGCATCAATTTTAATAATTTTCAGAATAAACCTATTAGATATGGGGAAAATTTTACAGTTTAAATACCGTACTTTAACTCTTATCAAAAAGGGAACCATCCCCTTCGCTGAGTACAGTGGTAAAAGCCAAGAGCTTAGTCCATCCCGGGAAAATGTAAAAGAAGCACCAGTCCCCTCTATTCTCTCTGCCATGGCACTACTTCTGGCAGGAAAATGACCACAGAGGTGGCTCTTTGGTGCTTCCCCTCAAAGGAGTACCAAGAGAGTAGGGTCAGTGCTTCTTTTACATTCTCCTGGGATGGCCTGCACTTTTGTCTTTTGCCACTCTACTCAGAGAAGGGGATGATTCCCTTTTTGGTAAGAGTTAAGCTGTACTTTTAACTCTTATCAAAAAAAGGAACCATCCTCTTCTCTGAGTAGAGTGGTGAAAGGCGAGCAGGAGTCCAGATGAACAAGACAGAACACATGCAAAGACATTGGACAGAAATATGGATGCTTAATGTTCCTAGTATCAATGGAAACCATAGACACTGATTTTTTTACATGGAACTTCCTATAGGTTTGAGCAGAGGTCATTAAATGTGTTTGCTATGTCGTTTCAAAAATAGGTAAGTCAAGCTAATAAGGGAGAGAATCCTTGAGTACCATAGTTCAGATTTTCCAAATTTGGCATCTTGATTTCTAAACTAAGTTCTAGAGTTTCCATTTTGAGATCTAAAATCTTTTTTCCCTTTGTTATGGCTCCTGTTTCTTCCATTTCTTTTAATCTTACACTTGTCTGATGTCTTCCTTTTTCCCAGCTTCTTTTTTGTTACTCCTTATGGAACTATTGCTCAATGGCTTCTAAAATTGTTACTGTACATGATTTATTTCTCTCCAGACCTTTTCACCTTTTTGCTCTGACTGAAACCTGGCTCCCTGCCCATGATACTGCTACCTCAGCTGCCCTTTCCTTTGGAGGACTCTACTTTTCTCATATAAGTCACAATGAGGGCTGGGTGAATCTTCTATTATCTAGCTCCTACCAGTTTCAGCTTCTTTCTCTTCCACCAATGAACTGTTTCTCTTCTTTTGAGGCCCATGCTGTGGGACTCTTTTTGCCTCTGCACCCTGCGGGTTGTGGTCATTTACCATCCACCTGGCCCATTTTCAACTTTTATTTCTGATTTTGATTCTTGCTTGACTTTCTGTCAAATGATATTCTCTCTTATTATGGGTGATTTCAATACTTATGTGAATGATTCCATAAGATCCTCCTACAGGTAATTAGTCTGAGCTACATCTTCTGGACTGTTGAATGGAATTCACCTTTCCACTAGCCTTCACACATTCCAAATTTTCTGATGTAGATCTCAGCTCAAATATCAGGTCACACACAGATGTTTATTTTGAGAGGTTTTTTTTAAAGAAATGTGTATCTTTTTTTTTTCTTAAGAGGAAATATATTTCAACAGCTGGAGTGGGACAGGAAAACATTATCATTTTTGTTAACCCACAGAAATATTATTATTATTATTATTATTATTATTATTAAAAAACAATTGTATGTTTTGTTGGTGCCAGAGCTTTGATCCCTGGTGCTTTTTAAAACAATATTCTAGGATGTCTGTTATGGTTCCTGTGAAGTAGTAACAAGATGTGATATTTCTAATGGAAACTACAACCCTCACACCATAAACCTATGCTTCAATCTGCCAGCATAGTGGCTCAGGGAACCCAAACCTCTATGCATCCATGTTTTTGTAATCAAACATAAGCATTATGCTAAGAAAATCTACACACGGTCTTCCCATCTCTTATTACACAAGATTATTGTACTTTTGAAAAATTCAATACAAATGTAATGAGAAAGAAATAGGAGTTTGCTTTTTTATTGTTATTTGTCGTTATTAATATAAGCATTCCCCTGTAGGCTATTGCTACTTTTAATACCTAAAACTATAAAGTAGAATTGCATATTGACATCTTTCTACTTCTTCCTATAGACTGACACCATAAGTAAATATTGTGTTCCCAGAAATTCATAGCAAAATACTGTATCCCTGATAAAAAGAGGCTTTGTTTCCCATCTTGCTCATGATGCCTTACTGGTTGGAAGCTACTGAAGTCCCAATGACACTGTCTTGAATTTTCTTTTAACTGATGCTCATGTTGGTAGAGGTACATTGGTTTTCTGATCAAAACAGATGGGAAACAAAGCACTGAAGTTAATTGATATTTCATCTTGAACTCATATCAAGATTTGGGGGGGGGGAATAATAGAGTAAATTGGCAAGAATTTATAATGTGGTATGAGATTTAAGCATCTGGAAGAGGAGTGAATTTCTGACCTTATAGACTGCAGCAGTTCCTATGGAAATATGGTCTGCTGTTTAAATCATTTATTAATGAGACATAGTGTCATGAAGTAATAATCTTCTGTATTGACTTGATTACTGTGCATGCTCACAGCATAGTGATTGGTGAGTACTTTGCATTCATATGCCTATGTTTAATGAATGTGGACCATGGTACACAGTGAGTGGCAGGTGCTGCTTAAGAGAAAAAAAAATCCTTAATAAAAGGAGCAGAGAGAGATTCCGGTTTGACTTGAAATAATGAAAAACTATTACCAGTACTGTGGGAAGACAACCACCCTGAAAATAATCCACAGTTTTGCCTAGAGGACCAGTGTAATTCCTGGTCCATGTCACTTTAGCATGTGTTTATTTGTAAGTCCATTTCTGAACTTCACAAGAAAAGTCAATTTCTGGCTTCACCATTTGTCACAAGATAGTCCATTTCTAGTTTCACAAGCCAAGAACATCACTACCATTACAACCTGTGGTTATAAAGTTCACTTTATTGCTCTTTCGTGGAATTCTTCTTCCTAAAAATGTCACTCTTTAAATTATGAAGAACCCTGGCTACCTTGTAAAAAGAAAAGTGGCAGTGGGGTGTGTGTGTATGGTGTACTACTGGAAGCCATGCATTCCAGAAGGCACAGAAAATGATCACAATACTGTTCCAAATTGTTTGGGGCCAATCATTAATTTGATACATGCCTGTTGTTTCCCACCTCTGTCACAGTGTGGTCTCAATGGGCATAATTAATAGCATAGCTGTTTTTCTTTTTTAACAAGGAAGCTTCATACCCCGTACAGCATTTTTCTAATTAATAATTCCTTCTGGTTTTAAAAAATTATGTTCCCTAATATAACGATTATTTTTTTATCCTCCCAAATGACTGGGAGGCAGCTGTCAAACCACAGTTTTTGCTTTTAAACTACCGAGCACTATACCCCCTGTTCTAATCCCAAGGAGATGCAGGGTTGCATCTGTTTATAACAGTTCTGGATTTGACCACCATTTTCTTTTGGGACATTTCACATTTGTATAAAGCAAAAACAAAATCTTCTGTGTCACTGTTTTGTGTTCTATCTCCCTCTCTATTTAAAAAGTCTCCAGGAGTTTTTGATAACTGTTTTTTTTAAAGGGGGGGGGTCAAAAGGACCAAACATTGGGTTGAGAAATTTATTAACATGCACTCATCTCTCCCTATTTACCGGTGGCAAGCCACATTTTGCTTTTTGCATGTCAATCACTGGACTGAATGAAACCTGCACCATAAATAAGTAAATGGAAACTCAAAAGAGGGGGAGATCCTTAAAGTTTTGGGTGAGCAAGACCCCATTAATTCAACTTCAAACATTATTTGGGCTCCATTGGCCTCCAATCAGTCAATCACTGCTCCGATGCCATCCACCATTAGTCCTCTTCTATCTAAGAGCAAGGATGGGGAACAGTTGGATAGAGGCAGTGAAAAAGAGATCATGCAGCCTTCCTGGTGCCATTGATGTTCCACATCGTTCCACTGGGTATAGCACCTGGCATCACTTTGCATAAATAGCCACCAGAAATATTGGGTCAGGACTGAAGAGCTCCCAGTGTGCTTTTGGAGATTATCAGACACAGAAAAAAGTACCAGAGCAGAATGCCAGGATTAGATTATTTTCCCACAAATGGGATCTGATTTCAGATTATGTCATCCTCATTGTGTGCTGCTCCTGTGCTGCAACTGTTAGTAAGGCATCACTTTTCATTGATGGGAGCTCCCCATCAATGAAAAGTGATGCCTTACTAACAGGTAAAGAACAGAAGCAGAATACAATGCGGACATCTGAAACGGGGTCCCATTTATGGGACAATAATGTTGTCCTGGTATTCTGCTCTGGTACTTTTTTGACACTTCTGATAATCCCTGTAGTCTCAGTACTCTGATGAGGATCTTCAGGAATGTACAGCAAAAGCAGTCAAACCCCCAAGCAACTCACCCCACCTCACCCCACCCAGACTGTTGTTGGAGGAATATGAAACTGTAAATTTGTTTTATCCACCCTGTCCCCTCCAAACTTCACAATAAGGTATCCACCATGCTTCTCCTATTACTTGAACAGAATGTAGCATTAAAGTGGAACTAGGGGGCAAAAGAAAATTGCCTTAAATACCTTGAAGGAGGAATACAATAGAAATAAAATACAATAATATAAAATCAACACTCACTAAGAATGGGGAGATTTAAAGCATTTAATGGACCATAGATCATATCAGTGAAGGTTGTATCCTTTGGAGTAGTTCCAGCATTCTTCAAAGGCCCCCTGAAGCTTTTGCTGTTTTCCAGTTTGGTAGGAGTTGGTTTTCTGGCAGACCAGAATTTCCAGGGTTACTGCAGAATCCAGGAAAATAAAATTGGCAAAGGATCTAAATCCATCATCATAATAACTAATGTGAAGTCGAAGGCTTTCACAGCCGGCATCCATAGATATTCCTTAGGGCTTTTTCCGGGCTGTGAGGCCGTGTTCTGGAAACTATTCCAGGACACGGCCTCACAGCCAGGAAAAAAAAAAAACCAAGGAAAATCTATAATAACTAATGTTATTCTAATGGGGTATAGAACTGGTAAAATAGGGATATCTGGGGATAGAAGAAAAGGAATTACCCTGAAGACTCCCCATAATCCATTGGTGCCTGAAAATTACAAGTGCACATTAGATGGGCAAACAACAATAAAGTAAACGTTCCTGATAACAAAGGCAAATCCATGTGCATGCTACTGTTCCCCCTTGTTTCTATGAGCCAGGATTCATTCATCTTCAATTATGCCATAAACCTTTGGGACTGATAAACACTGAACACTTCTGTGTGTGTGTGTGTGTGTGTGTGTTAGCAATTTGACTGCACAGTTATAAAAAATCATTCAAGGTCAATTGGATCCCTATTTATGCTTTTTTTTTTTTAGTAGAACCATTTAAACCTGAACAAAAATGAAAATAAAAGTGAAACCTTCTAGTTGATGAGTATCTCTAGGCAATTCAATTCCCCAGCTTAATGTGACACAGTGCACCATGAGATATATAGGTCTTGTAAGTACATCTTCTCTGTGTGACTTCAGTTAGGATCCTTGCACATACTACAAATGACTGACAAAAAGTCTGCAACATTTCCTAACAAGGAAGCAGATTATATATTTTTTCCAAGAGTGAGGAGATACACTAAGAGCAAGACCCTACAAACTGGCTCGCCATGATATATACTCAGCTTCACTTCATAGGGTGAGCTTTTGGAAACACTAGTTGGAAATGACAGAGGAAACACTACATTTTCACACTGTTTCCATGAAACTAGTCAGGGAGGGGTGCGAAGGGAAGTAAAGACAGTCATGTTCCAACATGGTCTCATTTCCTTTTGCTGACAGGCTAAACCCTTTTTAATTCAGGCAGACTTTGATTGAAAATCTGTAACAGGAACAGTTTGTGGTGGGGTTGTAATTTTTTATATCTTTTTAAAAACTCAATCAGTGTTTTTATATTGTTTTATATTGTTTCAATCTTGTTTTAAATTGTACTGCTGTTTAATTATTTTTTTTAACTTTTGTATAAATGATGGATGTTTTAACTCATCCACTTTAACACAGTCTACTTCGAGTGTAGGTACCTAAGCCTGAAGACCAGGGATAGCTTGGGGATTCTGCTAGTCTACCGGCCACCCCGTTGTCTAGCAGACTCCCTAACCAACCTGACACAGCTGGTCTCAGAGCTGCTGCTGGAGTCCCCCAGACTTTTGGTTTTGGGAGACTTCAACATCCCGCTCAAGACCAGCTTAACAGGTGCGGCTCGGGAGTTCATGGAGACCATGACAAACATGGGCCTATCCCAATTGGTCAACGGGCCCACACATTGTGCGGGTCATACACTCGATGCAGTCTTTAGTTTGGATCAGGCATATCCATGGGCGGAGGTAATCAGTACCTCCGCTATATCATGTACGGATCATTTCCTGGTCAAGATGGAACTTAGAGCCTACATCCGTCCCACCGGGGGGGGTGGACCCATCAAAATGGTCCGCCCTTGAAGGCTAATGGAACCTATGGGTTTCCAGAAAGCCTTAGAGAGTTTAATGCTTTGAAAATGCCGGTGATCCTGTTGATGCTCTGGTTAATACCTGGAACACCGATCTCACCAGAGCTATCAACACAATTGCTCCCAAGCATCCTTGCCAATCCGCTTCTAACCGTAGGCCATGGTATACACCTGAGCTTAGGGAAATGAAGTGGTTTGGACAACGACTAGAGCGCAGGTGGCGGAAGACTCGACTCTTATCTGACAGAACTCGCCATAGGAACTTTCTTTGGTCCTATCGGGAGGCAATGTGTGCAGCGCAGAGATCCTTCTCCTCTGCATGTATTGTGTCTGCAGAGTCTCGTCCAGCAGAGCTGCTTAGGGTGGCGAGGGAGCTGACGCAGGTGTCCCCTGTGCCAAATCCCCTGCTTAACCCAATGACTGCCTGCTGTGACACATTTAATAACTTCTTTGCAGATAAAATTGCTCAGATAAGAGCCGACTTAGATGCCGCTATTGTAACAGAAACAATGGACGAGGTGTCCAGCGACTCCGCCGATGTAATTATACTGGATCAGCTTCAATCTGTGAGTACCGATGATGTGGACAAGCTCCTTGGTAGTGTGAGGAAGATTACCTGCCCCCTCGACCCTTGCCCATCTTGGCTGGCTGTCCACGGAGTGGATGCTTTGTGGAAGTTCCTTGTGAGCATCATCAATGTGTCCTTCAGGGAAGGATATATTCCATCATGTCTAAAGGAGGTGGCTGTTAAGCCTATTCTGAAAAAACCTTCCCTGGATCCCCTGGATATGAAAAATTATAGGCCAGTCTCTTTATTACCATTTTTGAGCAAGGTGATCAAGAGGGCGGTTGCTCTACAACTCCAAGCTGTCTTGGATGAAACCAATTATCTCGACCCATTTCAAACTGGCTTCAGGACAGGCTTTGGGGTTGAGACTGCCATGGTTGCCTTGACCGATGATCTGTGTCTGGGCATCGACAGGGGTAGTGTGACCCTGTTGGTGCTCCTAGACCTAATAGCAGCTTTTGATACAATAGATCACAGCATTCTTCTGGATCGCCTGAGGGAGTTAGGCATCGGAGGCACTGTTTTGCAGTGGTTCCGGTACTTCTTCTCGGGCAGGTCCCAGAGAGTGCTGCTCAGGGACAGTAGCTCCAGTAAAAGGGAGCTTCCTCTGGAGTACCACAGGGTGCTATTCTTTCTTCATATCGATGTTATTTAACATCTATATGAAGCCGCTGGGTGAGATCATTCGGAGTTACGGAGCTGGGTGTTATCAGTATGCTGATGACACTCAGATCTATTTCTCCGTATCTCGTTCATTGGCCTCAAATTCTGACGGCATCTCTCCTCTCAATGAATGTCTTCAGGCAGTAATGGGCTGGATGAGGAAAAACAGATTGAGACTGAATCCAGACAAGACGGAGGTGCTCACGGTAGCGGCCCCGAAACCAAGAATTGAGTTGCAACCTCCAGTCCTGGACGGGGTCACACTCTCCTCCAATGACTGTGTTCGCAGTCTGGGGGTGCTCCTTGACTCGTCGCTCCTGATGACAAATCAGGTAAATACGACAGTCAGGAGCGCTTGTTATTAGCTTCGGCTGATATGCCAGCTGCGCCCTTTTCTGGAAGTAAGAGATCTTGAGACCGTTGTGCATGCACTGGTAACCTCGCGTCTTGATTTCTGTAATGCACTCTACATGGGGCTACCCTTGTGCTTGGTTCAGAAATTATGGCAGCCAGGCTTGTCTCAGGAACATCTAGGAGGGACCACATTACTCTGGTTTTGAGGTCCCTCCACTGGCTGCCTATCAGCTTCCAGGCCCAGTACAAGGTGTTGGTTATCACCATTAAAGCCCTAAATGGCTTGGGTCCAAGCTATCTCAAGGACCGCCTTCTCCCTTATAATCCTCTCTGTGCTCTCTGGTCCTCTGGGAGGAATTTGTTGCAGCCACAATGATCTAGACTGGCGACTACCTCCCAGAGGGTTTGCTCAGCTGACACCCCCAAATTGTGGAACGGCCTGCCCGACGAGATCCGCCTATTGACATCATTAGACAGCTTTAAAAAGGCTGTCAAGACGGTTCTCTTCAGGCAGGCTTTTCCGGAATAGCTCATCCCGGCCTCAGGAACCCCTTTTGGAAGTTCATTTTGGAGCTCCTAACTGATGCTGTTCGCTAGGAAGGGTTTTTAATAACAATTGTATTATATGTTGATTTTAATTTGTATTGATTTAGTAATGTTTTAAGGGGGGGAAAGGGATTTTGAGTTGTTTTATATTATGCATTATTTTACTGTTGTAAGCCGCCCCGATTGTTCGCAGAGGGGCGGGATATAAATAAATATTATTATTATTATTATTAACTCGATTTTGTTTTTTAAATGCTGTAGGCTGCCTTGGATTCTGCATGAGGAGAAAGACAGGATACAAATACAATCAACCAATGTATCAAACAAACAAACAGCTGCACTTGCTAGAAGACTTGTCACAGGTTAGGTGGCCTATCAATAATGCTAGTACTTTAGCCTCAAGAAACCCTGAGTCCTGGAACATACTTTCTTTTACCTCATTTGGGATTAATTTTCAGCACAAGCAGACTCATAGGATATTATCAGACTAGCCCCTTTAAAACATTCTTTTGCCAACATTACAGAAAAATATTACACTGGCAAAAGAATGTTCCCCACTGCACTTACATTCCCTCCCATCCAAAGGCTTCCCTGGCAATGAAGAGGAAGTAAACGGTGCTCCGTTCACTTCCTTCTTTGAAGTCCTGTGGATTCCCATGAGACTTCATCAAGTGGGAAATTAAAACAAACAAAGAAAGAAAGAAAAACAAGACATGAAAAGTTACACAAAGCACATACACACACACATTAAAAGTCCCAAGTAATCCAGGGAGGGTCATAAAAAGAGTAAAACTTACCTGGTTGTCCTGATCTCATCCGGAAGTGTTTGTGCTGGACTGGCCATTCTTGCTGCAGTGACGGGATTTAAATGGCCTGAGGTTTTGCATGCCGACAATGCTGGCACAAAAATGGAACTGTGGGATCTATTGATGGCTTCAGCATAATGCAAAAGGATGACATCATCTGATATTGACATTATCTTGTGTTCTGATATCATTCTGCTGGCATCACATTTGCTGTGTCTGATAATCTCTTTAGAGTTTGGTTCTGAGTAGTGGTCAGGAAATGTTAAGAGGTGGAACTGCTTCGAAAATGCTGTATGGGGGTTGTGTTGACTGCAGCTGCAAGACCTGGAATGATTCTTGATAGGGACCAGCTGCTTCTCCTATTCCAAGACCTTCACCTTTGTGACTGTTGCCATCATTAGCAGCAGGTTAAACCTGCCTCACCATTTTTGGTCAGCATTTCAGGGAGATATCACTCCTCCTTAGTTGGAGAATGGACAATAGACATTGGTGAGAGGCAGAGTCTGGTAACATCATGTCCCCCAAAGTAAAAATCTAGGCTTACTCTGTGTTGTCCAGTTCAAGAACCCTTGGGTGAGAGACAGGGATTGGTGGGAAGAATGTGGGAGCTTTGTGATTGCTTCATCTGACCTGATGTGCTGACTGACATCTTGCTTCTGTTTGTTTTCTGTTTGTGTGGTTCTTTGTATATGTGCATGAGTGAATCACAGGGCAGTGGGGAGGAATGGAGTGTATTGATGGAATTTTGAGCTATCCAATGACCTACTGCAAGGAAAAGACAGGGGGAGTGCTACCCTGTTGATCTTCCTATATCTCTCAGAGGCTGTTGACAACATTGATCAAGGTATGATACTGGACCTGCTGTAAACAGGTGCCCCTATGTAAGCGCATCTGCAAGGGTGGTTCCAGAGGGTAGTATTGGGGGACTCCTGTTCAGCCCCATGGTCATTGTGTTGTGGGGTACCATATGTGTCTCCCATGCCACTGGTGGAGATCATTAAGAATCATAGAATTATAGAATTGTAAAGATGGAAGAGACCACGAGGGCCATCCAGTCCAACCCCCCTGCCACGCAGGAAATCTCGATCAAAGCATCCCTGATAGATGGCAATCCAGCCCCTGTTTAAAGACCTCCAAGGAAGGAGACCCCACCACGCTCCGAGGGAGTGTGTTCCACTGCCAAACAGCTCTTACTGTCAAAAAGTTCCTCCTAATGTTGAGGTGGAATCTCTGTTCCTGGAGCTTGCATCCATTGCTCCATGTTCCAGTCTCTGGAACAGCAGAAAACAAGCCTGCCCCATTCTCAGAGTGACACCCCTTCAAATACTTAAATAGGGCTATCATATCGCCTCTTAACTGTCTTTTTTCCAGGCTAAACATAACCAGCTCCTTGAGTCTCTCCTCATAAGGCATGGTTTCCAGACCTTTCAGCATTTTAGTTGCCTTTCTCTGGACATGCTCCAATTTGTCAATATCTTTTTTGAATTGTGGTGCCCAGAACTGGACACAGTATTCTAGGTGAGGTCTGACCAAGGCAGAATAGAGCGGCACTATTACTTCCCTTGATCTAGATACTATACTTCTATTGATACAGCCCAAAATCGCATTGGCCTTTTTAGCTGCGGCATCACACTTTTGACTCATGTTCAACTTGTGGTCTACTAGGACTCCTAGATCCCTTTCGCACGTAGTCTCGTTCAGCCACGTCTCTCCCATCCTATATCTATGCATTTCATTTTTCTACCCTAAGTGCAGTACTTTACATTTCTCCATGTTGAATTTCATTTTGTTAGCTTTGGTCCAGCTCTCCAGTCTATCCAGGTCATTCTGAATTTTGATCCTGTCCTCTAGGGTATTAGCTACTCCTCCTAATTTGGTGTCATCTGCAAATTTGATAAGTATGCCCCTAATTCCCTCATCCAAGTCATTGATAAAGTTGTTGAATAGCACTGGGCCCAGGACAGAACCCTGTGGCACCCCACTGGTCACATCTTTCCAAGACGAAGAGGAGCCACTGCTGAGCACCCTTTGGGTTCGGCCGGTCAACCAATTACAAATCCATTGAACAGTTAACTTGTCTAGCCCACATTTTACAAGCTTCTTTGCAAGAATGTCATGGGGAACCTTGTCAAAGGCCTTACTGAAATCAAGGTATGCGATGTCCACAACATTCCCTTCATCTACCAAGCTGGTAACTTTATCAAAAAAAGAGATCAGATTAGTCTGACATGACTTGTTTCTCTGAAACCCATGTTGACTTTTTGTGATAATGGCATTGCCTTCTAAATGTTCACAAACTCTCTGTTTAATGATCTGCTCTAGTATCTTCCCTGTTATTGATGTCAGACTTACTGGATGATAATTGTTGGGATCCTCTTTTTTCCCCTTTTTGAAGATGGGGACAACAAGAGTTTTAGGGTTGGGAGCCATCACTATCCTGATGACTCTCAATTCTACTTCTCCTTGTCATCTGAATTGGCTGGGCCTGCAAAGGTGCTGGAGCAGTATCTGGATGACTGGGTTGGATGAGGGCCAATTAACTGAGGCTGAATCCCATTAAGATGGTGGATCTATGGATTGGTGGTTTTCAGGTCTGCGAACTGGACAGGTTACCTGCCCTGAAGGAGCATGTAGATACTGCTAGATCCATCTATGTCACTGGAAGCCCAGATAGACTCCATGTTTCAGAGTGCCAACTACAGCCTTTCCTGGACAGGCATAGTACAGGCACTGGTAACTGCCCCGTTAGACTACTGCAATGCATTCTATGCAGTGCTGTCCTTGAAGAATTGCACTGGCTGTTAATATACTTCCAATCTGAATTCAAGATGCTGGTGATAACATTTAAAGCCCTAAACAGCTTGGGACCTCAATACCTGTGTGATGTCTTCTATATCTACCTCTCGAAGCAATGGGCAGACACTGGAGAATTATTTTTTTCTGCAGTGACACCCCAATATAGTGGAATTCCCTCCCCCTGGCGGTCTGATTGGTGCCAATGTTGGGATGATTTTGGCAGTAAGTCAAAAACTTTTTTAAAAAATTAAAGTGTTCAGATGGACTGATTTTATCTAGGCTGTGCATTATCTTCTTCTTCTTCTTCTTCTTCTTCTTCTTCTTCTATAGTGGCAACAATATACATGACACTTTACAAGAAAAAGAACAACAAAACAGCCATGCATATCTTATACTGCATTATTCAAAATTGTCTTAACCAGTTTTTAAATCTCTGGTTTTTAAGCTGATAATCTATTTAATGTTTTTAATCTTTTAAAATTATTGCTATTATTTATTGTTCTAAATTGATTTTATTGTAAGCTGCCCTGAGATCTTTGGATATAAGGAGGGCTACAACTTTTTAAAATAATAAATCATAATAAATAATCTGGGATTTATTCTGTGTAAAACTTGCATGTAGTTCATTCGCATTCAAAACCACATTTTTCTGCAGAGTTAACCACATAGAAATATCCAAAACAACCACATACAAATTTTGTGCAGAAGTCCCCAGTTTTGAATAGCCTTCTTAAACTGTGGTTTTCAAAGATTTTCTCACAGTAGGAAGAAAATTAAGAAGAAACTTAGTAAGGAATTACATCTCTATTTAGTTGTAAAACAGTTTTGTTAAGCACCGTGGGGGACAAAACTGAGCCCTGAAAGACCCCACAGCCACCAGCTGGGGTGATGAACAGCAATTACCAACACCACCATTTGAGTTTTACCCAGAGGGATGCCATGGTTGATGGTGTCTAAATAACACATAATTATTGATGGCAGACCAGGTTGTAAAAGACCAAAACCAGTACAATTTCTTTCTGTCTCCTGAACCTCTCACACCATCCCTGAAGTGGGTTCCACAAAGGGGTGAAACCTTTTGATGTTGCTACCTTTGGCAGAGATCCCATCAGTCATGGGGCTTCTGCCTCAGGCCACCAGCTTATATATCCCCTTTCCAAAGGGGATAGGTGATACTCTTGCAAATTTACCAGAAGCTGGCTCAATGCCTGATGATCCGGTTGAGGAACAGGCGAAACTCCTCAGAGAGAAAGGAATGGTTGAGGAACAGGCAAAACCCCTCAGAGAGAAAGAGTAAAGAAGTCAGACAACAGGCCTTTTCCTCACTGGATGATGGTCTTGCCTCTGTGCTTTCTCCCTTGGTGTATGTTACAGCAAAAATAGAGGGAGATACTTACAAACACACTAGTCAAAACATATAAAACTTGTGTTCCAAGACCCCCCATGGATACCCAAAAGCATGGATAATATGGAACCCTAATATTTACAATGAGACAAACACCAGAGGTTGACCATACAATTGCATTGGAGGACCTAGAAATGCCTAAACAGAGCATTTTTCCCTAGATGTGGATAAGTGAAACTGGATACTGAATCCATGCATATGGGTGGGTCAACCTGTAAAGAATTAAAACCATTTTTAAAATGTATTAAAATCCTAAGATAGCACAAACAGCACAAGCTTAACATCCCATTGCAGTCAGTTTCTGAAAGCCTATTGGAATCTGGAAGTTTTCACTTACAGGGAGAAGGATAACAAGAAGCCTTTGTTATATTGTTGTTGTTAATATTATTGTTATATTTTATTATTGCACTTTGGTTCAACATGATTAATTTTATTACAGTCTCCTGACTTTTTTCATTAGACCTTGACTGCTTGCTGAGTTGAAGTCATCAGATTGCCCATGAAAGCTTAAGAATTTTCAGTAAATTACTTACCATCACATATTGTTGAAACCTCTCTCTGTTTTATTTGTTGCTCTAATGGGGTGGTAAATTGTGAGAAGAGGAAACACTCTCTACAGCCTCTTCTGATTGGAGAATCTTCAAATCTTTCGTAAGAGGTTGTTTGTATTACAATAGGAACAGTCCCGTAGGGCCACTCCATTTGAAGAGCCAATGGACAAAGAATAAGAATGGTGCCTGAGGGTCTTTGTTTGTCTCTGGACAAAATAAAATCATTGGGGGATGGAAGAACATTTAAAATGGAGGAAAATATAAAAGTTGACCATAATAGCAAAATAAAATAAATCCCAACAACTATAATCTTACTCTGTCTTGCACAAATTCACTCTACCGTTGCCCCTCCAGACACACACACACACACACACACACAAGCAACACCTCTAACACATTTAACAAAATTACTTGTAAGTGAATCTAATTCATTTGAAACCATCATCTGGTAAACTGAGCTCCTTTGTTTATATGGCTGCTTTTGCAATCAAACTGTAATCATGTGTAAACTATGTGCAATCATGTGCAGCTCATCTGCAATTACTAACAAGCAGGGTTTATTCCAAACTCCAGTTGTTTCAGGAATGAACTTCATGATAATGAACTTTAGCTGAAGACCTGGGAAAACACCTCTAACATGAAACAAAATCATTCACGTTCTGATTTTATAATTGTTTCCAAGATAATATGCTTCAGCTAATATATCGGTTTTGTTATGCAAGGGCAACATGTCTGTGCATTAGAGGAGGAACATGCAGAAGGTAGATCAGCATATATTGGACAAACTCCATGAATGTCACCAGTACTCTCCCCTTCACATAAACAATTAAAAGTGGCTAAAAATAATATTTTTAAAAATCTTGGGGGGAAACAGGAGCCAGGTTTTATATGATGCATTCCTGCTCCAGTTCAGATACTGAACACATATTCCTGTGTTTAACATGCATTTAAATTTAGCTTGCTCCTCATAGAATCATAGAATCATAGAATTGCAGAGTTGGAAGAGACCACGAGGGCCATCCAGTCCAACCCCCCTGCCACGCAGGAAATCTTGATCAAAGCATCCCGACAGATGGCAATCCAGCCTCTGTTTAAAGACCTCCAAGGAAGGAGAACCCACCACGCTCCGAGGGAGTGTGTTCCACTGCCGAACAGCTCTTACTATCAAAAAGGTCCTCCTCATGTTGAGGTGGAATCTCTGTTCCTGGAGCTTGCACCCATTGCTCCGTGTTCCAGTCTCTGGAGCAGCAGAAAACAAGCCTGCTCCCTCCTCAGCGTGACATCCCTTCAAATACTTAAACACAGCTATCATATCGCCTCTTAACCGTCTTTTTTCCAGGCTAAACATACCCAGCTCCCTAAGTCTCTCCTCATAAGGCATCGTTTCCAGACCTTTCACCATCTTAGTTGCCCTTCTCTGGACACGCTCCAATTTGTCAATATCCTTTTTTAATTGTGGTGCCCAGAACTGGACACAGTATTCTAAGTGAGGTCTGACCAAGGCAGAATAGAGTGTCACTATTACTTCCCTTGATCTAGACACTATATTTCTATTGATACAGTCCAAAATCGCATTGGCCTTTTTAGCTGCCGCACCAAACTGTTGGCTCATGTTCAACTTGTGGTCTACTAGGACTCCTAGATCCCTTTCTCACATAGTCTCGTTCAGCCAGGTCTCTCCCATCCTATATTTATGCATTTCATTTTTCCGCCCTAAATGCAGTACTTTACATTTCTCCGTATTGAATTTCATTTTGTTAGCTTTGGCCCAGCTCTCCAGTCTATCCAGGTCATTCTGAATTTTGATCCTGTCCTCTAGGGTATTAGCTACTCCTCCTAATTTGGTGTAATCTGCAAATTTGATAAGTATGCCCTTAATTCCTTCATCCAAGTCATTGATAAAGATGTTGAATAGCACTGGGCCCAGGACAGAACCCTGTGGCACCCCACTGGTCACATCTTTCCAAGATGAAGAGGAGCCACTGCTGAGCACCCTTTGGGTTCGGCCGGTCAACCAATTACAAATCCATTGAACAGTTAACTTGTCTAGCCCACATTTTACAAGCTTCTTTGCAAGAATGTCATGGGGAACCTTGTCAAAGGCCTTACTGAAATCAAGGTATGTGATGTCCACAGCATTCCCTTCATCTACCAAGCTTGTAACTTTATCAAAAAAAGAGATCAGTTTAGTCTGGCATGACTTGTTTCTCTGAAACCCATGTTGACTTTTTGTGATGATGGCATTGCCTTCTAAATGTTCACAGACTCTCTGTTTAATGATCTGCTCTAGTATCTTCCCTGGTATTGATGTCAGACTTACTGGATGATAATTGTTGGGATCCTCTTTTTTCCCCTTTTTGAAGATGGGGACAACAAGAGTTTTAGGGTTGGGAGCCATCACTATCCTGATGACTCTCAATTCTACTTCTCCTTGTCATCTGAATTGGCTGGGCCTGCAAAGGCGCTGGAGCAGTATCTGGATGACTGGGTTGGATGAGGGCCAATTAACTGAGGCTGAATCCCATTAAGATGGTGGATATATGGACCTTTTTGAAGATGGGAATGTTTACCCTCCTCCAGTCTGCTGGGACTTCTCCTGTTCTCAAGGAGTTCTCAAATATTATTGCCAATGGCTCTGAGATTATATTTGCCAGCTCTTTTAATGCTCTTGGATGTAGTTCATCTGGTCCTGGAGATTTAAATTCATTTAGATTAAGAATGTATTCCTGTACTACCTCTTTACTTATTTTGAGCTGGATTTCCCCTATTGTGTCCTCTGTTCCATTATCCTCAGGTTGGTCCTCCTTTTCCTTTTCTGAAAACACTGAGGCAAAGAAGGTGTTGAGTAATTCTGCCTTTTCTCTGTCCCCTGTTAGCATTTTGCCATCTTCTCCACGTAGTGGACTTATCATTTCCTTTTACCTCCTTTTGCTGCGCACATACCTAAAAAAACCCTTTTTATTGTTCTTAACCTCTCTAGCAAGCCTGAGCTCATTCTGCGCTTTAGCTTTTCTGACTTTACTCCTACACGTTTTCTCTATCTGTTTGAATTCTTCTTTTGTGATTTCCCCCCTTTTCCATTTCCTATACATGTTCCGTTTAAAACTTAGCTCCATTGAAAGTTCTTTAGTCATCCATCCTGGTTTCTTGAGACACCTCCCATTTTTCTTCCTCAATGGTACTTTTTGAAATTGTGCCTTCAGTATCTCCCTTTTGAGAAAGTCCCATCCGTCTTGAGGTCTCTTCTCT
The DNA here is from genome assembly GCA_030847615.1 of Gambelia wislizenii. NCBI lineage: Eukaryota > Metazoa > Chordata > Lepidosauria > Squamata > Crotaphytidae > Gambelia > Gambelia wislizenii. The sequence goes on along the minus strand of JAUMIR010000008.1, from coordinate 28,603,361 downwards.
TTTAGTACTCCTGACCATGGAATCACCCCCAGTATTTCCCTGAGTTTATTGAAATCAGCTCTCCTAAAGTCAAGAATGTGTGTCTGACTATGCCTGGCTTCTCCTTTCCACTGTATAACAAACTCCAGGAGAACATGATCACTCTCACCTAAGGATCCCACCACTTGCACCCCATTAACCAGGTCATCCCTGTTGGTTAGGATCAGATCTAAAATAGCTGACCCCCTTGTTGCCTCTTCCACCTTTTGGACCATGAAATTGTCTTCCAGGCAAGTAAGGAATTTGGTAGACCTTGAAGTTTTGGTTGAGTTAGTTTTCCAGCAAATATCAGGATAGTTGAAGTCACCCATCACTACTACATCTCTCCTTTCTGCATGTGTGTTCATCTGTTATAGAAAGGCATCATCCAATTCCTCCGTCTGATTTGGGGGTCTGTAGTAGAGTGCCACAATAACATCCCTGTTGTTTCCCTCCCCTTTAATTTTTATCCAGATGCTCTCCACCTCGCTTCCAGTATTGATGTCATGGATCACTTCACTGGTGTAAATATTCCTGACATATAATGCTATTCCTACTCCTTTACTGTTTGGCCTGTTTCTCCTATAAAGGTTATACCCCTCTATTCCTACATTCCAATCATGAGACTCGTCTCACCAGGTTTCAGTAATGCCTATTATATCATATTTGTTTTGTAGTGCGAGGAGTTCAAGTTCATCTTGCTTATTTCCCATGCTCTGTGCATTAATGTAGAGACATCTAAGACCATGTGTTCCCTTTACTTGCTGCCTGTGCAAGTTTTTTTGCCTCCCACTGTTGGGTCCTTGCGCTGTTTGGTTTGTTCCCTCTATGACAGTTTTACTATTTTCTTCAGCCCTTTTGCCTTCCAGAATACTGTTTCCCTCCCCCATTTGACTCAGTTTAAAGCCCTCCTGATCAAATTCTTGAGACTGTTGGCAAAAATGTTTCTTCCAACTATTGTAAGATGCACCCCATCTCTTGCCAGAAGTCCCCCTGCATGGAAGAGCAGTCCATGATCCAAGAATCCAATTTGTTCTCGGCGACACCATCTACGGAGCCAGTTGTTTATGTCGGCTATTTTCCTTTCCTTTCTTGGACCATGCCCTTCAACTGGCAGAAGAGACGAGATGACAACCTGTGCGTCCATTTCTTTCAGCTTCCTCCCCAGGGCCTCATAATCTCTTCTGATCTTGGGAAAGCTGTGCCTTGCAGTATCATTGGTTCCCACATGGACCAAAAGGAAGGGGTAATGATCCATAGGCTTGACAAGTCTTGTCAGCCTCTCGGTCACATCACAGATCTTTGCCCCAGGGAGACAACAGACCTCCTGAATCATCTTGTCAGGCCCACATACCACTGCTTCTCTACCCCGCAGCAAGGAGTCCCCCACCACCACCACACGCCTCCGCCGAGGCTTCACAGCTGCTGTTCCTTGCGGTGGTCCTCTCAAGGTCCCCTGCTCTACCCCTGAAGTCTGTCCATGCTGTTCTTCCTCATTGTCCTTGATAAAGGAAAGGGCTTCGAATCGATTCTGTAGCTGCAAGCTGCTCAAAGAATCCCTGGATTTTCTTGTTCTGTGTGTGACATTCCTCCAGCTGTCTACTTCCTGTGCCTGTGAAGTGACCCTCTCCTCCACAGCCACTCCCTCTGTGCAGTCCCCATCCAAGACTGTTTGTTCTTTCCAAGAAAACCTCTTGCTCGCGAATCTGTTGAAGTGTAGCTACCCGTGTCTCCAGCTGCTGTACTTTCTCTTCCAAGAGGGCTACCAGCTTGCACTTGGTGCATGTGAAGTTCTCCATGTCTGTAGACAAGAAGACAAACATCGCACAAGTGTTGCAAGTGACTGCTGCAGTCCCCTCAGTGTCCATGGTGAGAGCTTTTAGGTAATCTAAGAACTCTTAGTTAATGCTGAGAATGCTAAGCTGTACTTTTAGGTATGCTGTATTTTTGTTTGGTTACTGAAATTCGCGCGCCGTTAGGCTTGCGCCTCAGCAACAAGCAGCCTCTCCCAACAGTTTTTTTAAAAAATTCAATCTCCCCAGTCAGAATGGCTGTCCAGAAGCTGCTCTCCTTCTTCTCCCTGGCAGGAAACTGGCCTGGAAACTGGCAGGAAATTTGCTGTCCAGAAGCTGCTCTCCTTCTCTGGCAGGAAACTGGCCTGGAAAGTCTCTGAAAGGAGTTATATAGAGCTAGGCTCCCAGCTCCACCCCCTAGTGACTCACAGGTGTGACTCACAGGTGTGATTCACAGGAGGGCTTTTGAGGGTAAAAGGGCAAGGTCAGAAGTTCAAGTCCCTCAGCAACAAGCAGCCTCTCCCAACAGTTTTTAAAAAAATCAATCTCCCCAGTCAGAATGGGTGTCCAGAAGCTGCTCTCCTTTATCTCCCTGGCAGGAAACTGGCCTGGAAACTTGCTGTCCAGAAGCTGCTCTCCTTCTCTCTTTTCAATTCCTAAAAAAGCCCTATAGAACCCCATAGTCAATTTAAGCATGTTTATTCAACATGTGAAAAGAGTGTGCTAGATTTACGTACTCCCCATCATTGCTTTGTTCATTTTTAAAATGATGGGTCTGATGAGGAGACACAAGTAATTCGGAATGCTGATTTTCACATGTTCTTATTAAAATAGAGAAACCCCATTGGTAGAGAAATCTCTCCTCCTCAATTGTTGTTCTGTGTCTTGAAGTTGTTTCCAAATTATAATGATCCTAAGGTTGTTGTTTGTTTGTTTGTTTGGCAAGATTTGTTCAGAGGAGGTTTGCCATTGCCTTCTTCTGAGGCTGACAGAGTGTGACTTGCCCATAGTCATCCAGTGTGTTTCCATGCCTGAGCACAGATACAAATCCTGTGTCAAATTTGCAGATGACACCAAATTGGGAGGAGTAGCAAATACCCTAGAGGACAGGATCAAAATTCAGAATGACCTGGATAGACTGGAGAGCTGGGCCAAAGCTAACAAAATGAAATTCAATACGGAGAAATGTAAAGTACTGCATTTAGGGTGGAAAAATGAAATGCATAAATATAGGATGGGAGAGACCTGGCTGAATGAGACTACGTGCGAAAGGGATCTAGGAGTCCTAGTAGACCACAAGTTGAACATGAGCCAACAGTGTGATGCGGCAGCTAAAAAGGCCAATGCGATTTTGGGCTGTATCAATAGAAGCATAGTGTCTAGATCAAGGGAAATAATAGTGACACTCTATTCTGCCTTGGTCAGACCTCACTTAGAATACTGTGTCCAGTTCTGGGCACCACAATTAAAAAAGGATATTGACAAATTGGAGCGTGTCCAGAGAAGGGCAACTAAAATGGTGAAAGTTCTGGAAATGATGCCTTATGAGGAGAGACTTAGGGAGCTGGGTATGTTTAGCCTGGAAGAAAGACGGTTAAGAGGCGATATGATAGCCCTGTTGAAGTATTTGAAGGGATGTCACGCTGAAGATGGAGCAGGCTTGTTTTCTGCTGCTCCAGAGACTGGAACATGGAGCAATGGATGCAAGCTCCAGGAACAGAGATTCCACCTCAACATTAGCAGGAACTTTTTGACAGTAAGAGCTGTTCGGCAGTGGAACACGCTCCCTCGGAGCGTGGTGGGGTCTCCTTCCTTGGAGGTCTTTAAACAGAGGCTGGATTGTCATCTGTCAGGGGTGCTTTGATCAAGATTTCCTGCGTGGCAGGGGGTTGGACTGGATGGCCCTCGTGGTCTCTTCCAACTCTGCAGTTCTATGATTCTATGATTCTATGATTCCTAAAGTCCTACTCTGGCAGTCAAATCACCACATCACTCTGGCTCCTCCTCTTCAAACCCATCAATTTTCGCATGAGCAAAGTGACAATAGAAATGGTGGAACTCTGCCCACCAAAACAATAAACAGCCTTAAAAATGACTGGATACGGCTTCTATCTGCCATCTTGAGGCATCATGGAGTGGGCACTGTTTAGACCAGATGTGTAGATTTAGGGTTCTCAGACTTTTAAAAATCCAACATTATATAGAGTGACAAACCTTGCTTGACCAAGCTTGATAAATCTCAACTGAGAGGGATTCTACAGAGTGAGCAGCCTTCTCCAAAGTCTTACTCCTTACTACCACCTTGCAAACCTCAGAAATCCAAAACAGATTTTCAGATGATGCACAGAGTGTGAGGGGAAGGACATATGGAAGAAAGTGTTACATACCTTCATACCCAACCCCTCTGGTATTTCATAAATTGGCAATAATCCATAAATTGGCACTGACAGTTCACCTAAGTCCCGGTTGACCAAGACATCCACAGAAGGGTTCATGCAAAGGTCACCAGAGACTCAAAGAAGTTGTCTTAGAAATTTGCCAAAACAGTCACATCCAGGACTGATTATGTGAATCCCCCTTAGACAGGCATTAGAGAGGAATGTACTAATCTTCCCTGGACACACCTGGCAATGATTCACACTCTAAAACAAACAAGTTGCCAAACACCCATTATCCTGCAAAGGTCTTCCTTCACACCTCTGCCTATCCAACAATACAAGGTCACCTCAAACCCATCAGTCTGTATGTTCCAACCATTCACAGCAATTAATGAAGCTGGAGCTTCCATTGTTTCTCTCTGGGAAACTCTCTCAAACATTGTTCTCCACTCAAAACACCCTTAAGGGCACAATACTGAGTATAAATATTACCCCCCAAAATTACCAAAGTGTGCACAGTTCCTCCCACCTCATCACTTTGCTGGTTTGCTGTGTGACCCTCAGATCCAAATCTGAGTCTTCTCTACTGCATGATTCTCTGCTCTTCGGACAGGTAGAGTATATCCCATCATCCCCAAAATCTATTCCTCTATCCCAATTTTTCCACCTGATTTTTGCTAGCCTTGTGTGATTGCTTGAAACATGAATGCATGTATGAGTGGTTCCATTATTATTTTCTAATAAAAAGCATTATTATTCTATTTTTGGCTTGGAGTCACCTCAGTGAGTACTGGCATACATAGGTGCAAAGGTCCCAGTTACCTGACCTCTCACAGCCAAACCACTGAGCTAATTAAGATACTCCAATTTAATATCATAATTTGAGTGACATGATTGGGTCCCAGGGATCCCCAGTAATCCGGGTAACAAAAACTATTGAAGTACAAAGCTATTTGGGGCTTTGGAGGTTAAAACTGGTATCTAGAAATGAATTTCCAAATAGAATGACACTTTATTTTTATTTCTGTTTTTTAAGTGATAGTTTTACAAAGATTAAATGTAATGTAAAAGCTACCTGAGTGATTTGTTGCACACTGTAAAAAAATCCTTGTGGCTCATCCTGAAATCAGCAATAAGAGAACAGCACCATCATAAATGAACAATATGTAAATCTTAAGCAGTATACATCATTATCCATTGTAAGAAATTCTATTTTACTTTGGCTGCAACAAGTTAACATACTGTAGTTACCCACTAGATATATGTCTATTTTTTGCAATGGAATCAAAGAAATAGCTAACAAAATTTGTTTATTTGCAGAAAGTACCAAACCTTGTTGATCTTTGTAGGTTGTGAAGTGGACAGGAGGGGAAAGCAATGGAAATTTAACATGAATGGCATTTTATTTCAAAGTTTTCTCTGTAAAGGAAGTAACAATAAAATTTCATAAGCTCATAGCATGGTACAACAGCTTTACTAGTCTTCACTTAGGATGACCCATATAAATCAGATTTAGCTTCACCGTACGTGTGGCATATAATCATCTCCAATATTCCTCAATAAAAGTTTTATGCCAAATCACATTTTTATGCAATGCCTTTCCTTCTCTTCTACAAAGTTCTATTCCATTGATCTGCACAGCTACTACAGACACCATTTGCAAAAGTGTATACAAAACTACTAGCATAGAATCCATCCCTCTCCACTTCTGCAAATCTCCTCATAATGACAGGCTTACTGATGCTCTGATAAACTACCCAGTAGGGATGTTGAAGGATTTTGTTTGCTCCTGAGTTTTAAGTAAATTTGCCTGGTTCACACTGCCCAGAATAATGCAAGGACCAGGATTAAATTTTCTTCTGGACTATGCACCTCTACAAATTTTACAATGTAATTATTATCCAACAAAATTGCATTATAAGGGAAATGGTTAGACAAAAGATATATTAGGAAACATTAATAAAATATATTTCTAGGCATTTTTTTTGTTAAAGCGCAGATTTAGGAGGAAAGTGTTGTGTGATGGACTGAAACTGATAGGTCAGATGTATGAATGAACACATACAAAACTCAAGGTCAATTATTAATTGAGGAGACTTGTTAATAACCCACTGCCATGTGTTGCCACTCATAAATATAGTATGAGCCTGCCCTCAAATACAAACAGATATCTTCAGTTGGAATAAGTTATAGAAAAGACTAATTATAAGCACATGTTGACTTTACAGGCAGAAAAAGAAAGAAGCTAAACACTAGGTACTCCACAATTAAGTATGTTGTTGCCCAGGGAAGAGCATAGGAGAAGGGCTACATTCTTGGCTTCCCTAAATGTTAGTTTCTGAATTCTGTTTTTGCTACCTGACTTTAATCCTTGGTCCATCTCCTGATTCCAATTGATAGCTGTCTTTGGAGATTTTCACACTACACTGTTATAGTGTTACTATTCCACTTTATTTGCTATGGCTGCCTCCTGTGGAATCCTGGGATTTGTAGTTTAGGGAAGGGCATTTACAACTCTCAGCCAGAGAGCTCTTATGCCTCACTAAACTACAAATCCCAGAATTCCACAGGAGGCAGCCAGAGCAGTTAAAATGGAATAGTAACACTATAACAGTGTAGTGTGAAAATCTTCTTTATCTCTGACAATGTCCCTATCATACAACCAAGGTTGAAGTTATAATATTTTGTAAAAAGTGAAGCCACCTAACAGGAAGTCAGCTGTATATTACAGAGGTAGCCCTGGTTTTGCAATGGTTATATGCCAGTACTGCAGCCATAATGTTGTGAGTTCAATCCTACAGGGCTCCAAGGTTGAGTCAGCCTTCCATCCTTCTGTAGATCAGTAAAATGAGAACCCAGCTTGCTGGGGGCAATTAGCTAACACATTGTAAACCACTTAGGGAGTGCTTTGCACTGATAAGCGGTATAGAAATATAAATGCTATGCTATTGCTAGTATTGTATTCAAGGGGTTCTAGGAGTATTCATAACTAGCACAACATTGAGGATTAATAATTAGCACAAAAGTACATGTTTCCAAAAGTTAAACCAAAGGCCTTAGTTTAGTCAGCTTCTACTGTTCCTGGATAACATCTATTTTTGTACCTCCACCCAGAAATAAACAAAAAAGACATAAATGCTGGAGTAAAATAGAGCTACATTTGTTTATTGTATAACTTGATTCTTCAGTGAGGTCTCTCTAGTGTGGAACTCACTCAAGGGCAGTGATCCTCCCCAACCTACTTGTTGTGTGGAACCTTCAGGCCCTGATCACAGTCAATAAAGTAGGAGTGGGCAACTGTAGAAGGATGTGGTGGCTGCATTAGTTTTCCCAGGAGAAATTGGACAGCTGCACCTCCAAATGTTCTCCTGGGCCATTTTTGGGTCAATGAAAGAATTTTCTAACAACAGAAAAGTTAGAAGAAATAGCTTCCTGATCCCTTTCTATTTCAGTATAGGTCCTCCCTAAATTGGCCCTGGGGGGGAACATAGTGAAAATTCCCCCTACATAAAGAGAATCTGGAAGGATCTGGAAGCAAAAAATTGAACATAAATTGAAAATAAATTGATGTCTCTCTCTCTCAGGGGAGACCAAAAATGGACCTTGGAGTCACATTTTGCTAACAGGCCACACTTTGCCTGCCCCTGCAGTAAAGCTCGGTCTGACCATGGCCGGCCAGCTATTCTTGAACAAGGATACCTTCCTTGGCTACATCACCCACAAGACCTGTAACTGAAAAGAGGACCTTCCCCAATCTAACCCTGAGGATTACATCCGTTCTAGCACCTGAGCACCTTGCAACCCAGATGCAAGTCAAGGAACCCCATTTCAACCAAAGGCACTCAAAGAGTGCTCACCACTCATAAGAACAACACCACCACCCCCGAACAACATAGATTTTCCAAGGAACAAGGCTATATCTTAACTCTTTGGCCCCATCAGATGATCCAAGATGGCCCTTTAGCCACACTGAAGATCCCTCAAAAAAGTCGTTACCTACACCTAAAAGTTAAGCCATTTTTGCACAGATCAGGACAATCAAAACTGTTGTCTAAGAGGGCCAGAAATATTTCCAGCCCCCAGGACATAGCATTAACTTTGTGAGTTCTGCTGAGGCAAGAGGGCATTCTTTTCCCCTCCATTTCTACTTAGAGATCAGAGTAGACCAGAACCCTGGAACCTTGTCTTTCATTTGTTTTGCAATGAATCATTGCAACATGAGGTGCCAGGCCATATTGTTCTTCAAACAACAGTGGCAGCAGGGTACACCTTCACTCTAATCACTAGGTCATAGAACCCTTCATCAACCCAAGTTGGGAACTGAATGCTGACTATTGTGTCTGGCAAGCTGCCCAAAACATAAAAGCTGTGGCCACATTATAATAACATGGGTCCTCTCCATCAGTCTCCATAAACAACAGTGAATGATACATTTGCCTATTACCCACTCAAAACTCACTCTGGTGTGGGCAAACTTAGTTTTTATAATAACAGTGTTCACCTCCCAATCATTTTAACATCTGTAGGAAGAGGCAATTGAAGCTGCTCTAATATGGAAGAAATAGGATCAAAATTTAAACCTCCTTAAGCCTAATATTCAGCTCAGGGAGAAAACGTGGTAATTACGTAATGGACACATATCAGCATGCCTAAATAAGATTCCACTGCCCTTGCCTCATATAACATACCATTCCACTATAAAGCCCTCAAAGATGAGTCACCTTTCCAGAAATTGCCAATTTGCTGACACAAGGAACACTGTGTCAATTTCTGTGCATCACAATCCAAGGATAGTGATAAGCTGTAACACGTTCTGAGTAGTGTGATGGTGATGATGCTGATGGTGATGATGCTGATGATGATGATGGCAGCCACCTCACCTCTACTTTGAATAGTTTGCTATCTATGCTCTCCTCTTCCTTATCCTTGCTTGAGGAGACCTCCTCCAAGAAGGATATGATGCCATTCTTAGGGGTGAAGAACTCTATCTGCTTTGGACATGGAATATACTGGCTCAAAGACTCTTTGGTGAACTCTTTTTGACTGGAGGTCTTTAAACTTAGATTGGATGGCCATCTCCCAATATTTTAATTGTCTATAGATCCATGGAAGGAGGTTGGCTCAGCTGGCCCTTGTGCTCCCTTCCAACTCCTTGATTCTATGAAAGAGGTACTCCTCAGATGTGTAAAGCTTCTCACAATACCCCCATCCCCCTAAGGATTGTGCTGATGGAGGACCCTACCATCGTGTTTCAAACCCTACTCCCTAGACTATCCCTCTATCCCTCCACTATCTTTCCCAGTTTGAAAACACCTCTCAGTTCTTACTCCTAAAAATGAAGGCCAAAAGCTTTCCTTGTATGTAAGTCCCTTATTCCTCAATATCACACAGAATTTCAATAAGTGCACAATTGGTATGGTCTAGTCTTCTGTCAGGCCATTTTCCATCTGGAATACCTTAATTCCCTTACCATACTAAGATAACTTGTCTGTATCAAAGCAAACATACCAAACTATGCAGGTAAGATCAGGTATGAGCAGGTATGATCAGGTATGAGCAGGTATGATCAGGTATGAGCAGGGAGGAGAGATGAGCCAGTATTCACCAGGATGTTTTCAAGGGTTTCAGGAAAGGTCTTTTCACAGTCCTCCTTGGAGACAGTGATGAATGAAATGGGGCCTTCTGCATGCAGGGCAGGAGATCTTCTAGTGGACTTTGCTTCTTTCTCCAAATCACCACTTAATTGTTTACCCATCCTGTCTCTCTCACTTGAACAAGCATTTTTCATGAATGAAGGATGTCACAAGGCAGTGGCCAATTCTATTTGTCAGTATCAAATCTGAGCACTGAGCTGGGAAAAAAAAAATAAATCAAAGCAGAAATTGTTCATCATATATTATGTCTTTCTTTTACAATGACTTTATATTTCTATCATGCCATGTAATCAATCACGGCTATGAGTAATAATTTGTTCAGTGTACAGGAGCATCAATAGCTCACTGTAGCATTATTAAATAGTGGGTTTCTTTAAAAAAAAAATGAGTCCTTCAGTGAGACCAGGGTCTGTATGTCTCAGTGTCCTCTCTCTAAGATAACTTAAAAATAATTTTATCCATACTTAAAAATAGCCACATTATAGAATGAGGCTTTAAAAATCAATCAGGAATGACTGTAGATGTACTGTTTTTCAGCATGGAAGTGTTTATTCAAAGGAATTCTGGAAACTCCAATTTGCCAAACACGATGAGAAGATTTTAAGAGGTAGGAAAATAAGCAAGTATAATTACAGTTGTGCCTCTGTATCCACGGATTTGGTATGCATGGATTTAAGTAGTCACAGCTTGAAAATATTCTTTAAAAAAAAATTATCCAGAAAGCAAACCTTGATTTTGCCATCTTATATAAGGGACACTATTTTGTTACGCCATTGCATATAATGGGACTTGAGTATTCATGGATTTTGGTATCCACGGGGGGTCCTGGAACCAAACTCCAGCAAATATGAAGGAAGAACTCTATTTGCAGGAATATTTGGTGCCTCCCAAAACTGACACTCTAATATATCTCATTCACCCCACAAAGATGTTCCTACCATACTTTCCCTTGAGTTCACTTCTTGCTCACTGTTCCCTGGACATCTCCAGGGTTAAATGGGCCCTCAGCAAAATGCTGTCCAATGCATCTCCTTGCTAGAACAGTGAACACCAATGGACCCAGAACAAGACCCAGACGTGGCACTGCAAAAGTCAGCTGGGACCATGTGATGTTGCTTTTATAGTTCTCCATCTTTTATAATGAGCCCATCACCTTCACTCCTTAAAAAGTTAAAAGAGCACTTACAGCTGTTGTAGTTTCACCAAAAAAAGCACAATACTATTGTCAGATCATTGTTTCTTGTGTGTGTGTGTGTGTGAAATTACAAGCAATATTTTTCCCCAAATGCATTATTTCCAAGTTGTAGTGTGTAATCATGCATAAGATACTCTAGGAGCCCTTTCAGCTGAACAATGGGATAAAAATGGTTTAAATGACTATGGCAAGATTTTACATCTGTGTGACTCTTTGCATGCATAGTTCCATATCCTCCCATCACCTGACAGTTGTCAAGCCCTGGTAGGGAAAGGGAAGGCAATTCAGACCATGGAGAAGCAGCTGGTGTTAGCTCAGTTATGGAGGAAATGATAATGCACTCTCAAATGGAATGCACATACTCTATTGGAATACACACACACTTTGCCCTTTCCCCAGGAGCACCGAATCAAGCATACACCCTTTCTGGGCTTGACAACTGTCAGGTGGTAGGAGGTTTTTGAATGGAGCATGAGGGAAAGAGATTAGTCCTTTGAACTCCTTCTGTTATCCTAAGTGCTTGGGTCCATGGGGACCCTCTAAAATATCAATATTAATTTAGGGAATTAATATACTCAGCTAGGCAATACAAGAGGAGGGCAACAGGCAAGATCTTGAGACCTGTGTATACTGGTACTCAGGAGGAGACTAGCATGCTAGATAGTACATTTAAATAATAATAATAAATGGAAAATAATAATAACATTCACACACACATTCAGGCTTCAAGCAATCATGTAAGGCTAGTGAATAAAATAGGAAGTATTGGGATAGAGTGAGGGGAGTTTCTGGGCAATATGACACCTGTCCTATAGAACAGAACTTCCTGCACCAACGGAGTCTCAGAGTTGCACTCTGAGGGTCTATCAGTAAACTGCTTCCTTTTGTTTTTTATTTTTTAATTTCCTGCATGAGGAAGTCTCAACAGGATTTTGAACAAGGAAGTGAATGGGGCTCCATTCACTTCCTGTTTATTTCTGGGGAGCTTTTGCCAGGAGAGGAAGGTAAGTGTGGGAGGAAGCATTCTTTTGCCAATATAAAAATGTTTTTGGTTTGTTTGTTTTTTTATGCTGGCAAAAGAATGTTTTAAAAGGGGTCATCTAATAAAGTCCTTAGTCTCAGCGCTAGTCCTTGGGATTCCTGGTTCTTTGGGAGTTCCCAGTTTACTTGCCACACTCTGGAAAGACCACCATTGGCCCAATTATTAAATATTGGCAATGATTAAGGATAAGGGGTGGGAGGTGTCAAGGCAGGTAATACTTCCAAAAATGGATTAAATGCACATAAACTGCACTTACATGCATGCATAACACTAACAGGATAACACCCAATACAGTATATGGTTGGGTAGGATGGGGATGAGTAACGTTCAGCAGCCCTGGGATAGCAGACTGCATGCTGCCTCCTGCAGTTTTTCTTGGAGCCCTTAAACCCCCCAGACTCACTAGATCACACCTTTTCTAGCCAAGAAAGACAGACAGAGAGAAAATTGCCTGTCCTGATATTTTTAAGGAGAGGCAACCCATTTTTTTTTAAAAAAAAAATTCTGGCAGTCCATGAGGCCCCTGGAGAGTTCTAGGGGAGACAATTGGCCCCTAGGGTAGTCACCCACCTCTTACATAGATATAAAACTAGAAAGACACATACATACTTGCCCTCATCCATATTTCTGTTGCTAGCACTCAGTTATGGGATAATTTTGGAAGCCTGATCTCAGCATTGAAATGTAGTGTGGTACATTAATAGAATGGTTATGTAATTTAAAGGGGGTGGAAGGATAAGAGATATTTGCTATATTTGATGTATGTCTGTTTTTCTTTGTGTGTGTTTTAAATAAATGAAATGTTATTCACACAAAAAGTAAATAGATAAATAAGAAATATCTGGTTATAGTAAAGCCAATGGCATTTAAATTGTATCCAAATGCTATAATAATATAGTGTGGAAACTCCAGGCTGAGTGAACTCATTCTGTTTGTATATTAATTGCTTGAAACAGAATTGCAGAAGATAATTAGTGAGTGATAATTGATTATTAATAACTCCCAGTTACTCTCTGATGATACTAATGGTACTAAAATCTTAAACAAAATCACTATTCTTATTCCATAGCAAGAAAGATAGCCTTCCAGTACCATTCACTTTTAAAAATTATAATATCCATGAAGGCCATAAAAGAAAAGCAGAAGTTCTCCCTTTATTGCCTAGCTGATTGAGAACCAGTTCCTCATTATCAAGTAATTTGCTATGCCAGATTCTAAGCATCGCTACAAACTTTATGGAATTTTTGCCAGAAGCATCAGCTTGGTGACACTTCTGAGCATTTGTCTTGTTCTAGTCATAACAGGGGTCAGCACTCCATGTCCAGAAGCACTGTGGCTTAATAAGGATAAAGTTCCTTATTGGCAGAGGAAAGTGGTGACATTAAAAAAAAGGCATCCATCTCTGAGCAACAGCAAATTGGAATATTTCTGCATTTGCTACATGTTTTGTGGGTATTGTTAGGTGCTACAGTCTAGATTATTTCTTGTTCCCACTCTACAAAATAATATGGGCACCATTGTTCCCTAAATGTATAAATTCTAGATGGAACTACCAGAGTTAAAAGCTTAATTTCTTTGTTAATTTGTTAGAGGGCTTAAACCTGAATTCATTATTGTTAATGCTAGCTGGTAAATTTTGATTTGTATGTTGATCTTTCCTAATAAAACTCAGTATGGCTTTACAATCCCATTGTCAAAGAGCCACTGACTGCTGCTCCTTCAGGTAAGTAGACATAGCAGACATTAGCTGCTGACACACTGCAGAGATAATGCAGTTTGACACTTCTTTAATTATCATGCCTCCATCCTATAAAATCCTAGGATTTGTAGTTTGTTGTGGCACCAGAGCTCTCTGACAGAGAAGGCTAAATATCTCACAAAACAACAAATCCCAGAAATTCATAGCATTGAGCCATGGCAGTAAAAGCAGTGTCAAACTGGATTATTTCTGCAGTGTGCCAGCACTGATGAAATCTAATGACTGAAACAACTGATTTCCTTGCAGGTATATTCCATATTAGTCAGGCAGTCTGAAGTACAGCCACATTGTGATAATCTTATGAAGAAATAACTTCTCAAAGTTCTTGGTCTTGTATACACTTTTCTTATTTTACATTACTTATATGCATTTTTTTAAAAAAATAGACAACACAATTGCAAAGTTCAAAGAATAATTAAATTATGCTTTGCTGTAGTTTGAAAGTTCCAAATTAGGTAAATGTACAGTAAAATACAAACCAAATCAAGTTTTGCCCCACCTTTGTCTGACACTCCTGTGTGTCAAATGTCAGCCTTTTATAAATCAAGTACCAGTCATGGATCAAACCCCCTGCCCCCCCTTTAAAGCACAGAATGCATAATGCAATCACTGGCACTAAAATATCAGAATAGTGCATTAACTTGTACCTAGTTGTAATCACTTTTCAAAAGTGCTAGTTTTTAAAAAGAACTATTCCCCCCTTTTTATTGTTGAGTGTCACACATATTTGATCAAACAACATACTGTGGTAAGGACCACTTTAATTGATTTAAAATGCCATCTCCAATCAGGTGCTTTTCTTTTATTACCATAAAATTCAGTGCTGTCATATCTGTTTTCTCAGTGGATGGCACACACTCAGCGTAGGGTAAATAACATTATTTAAATGTGTAGGTCCTGTTTTGTTTTGTTTTTAAAATCTGAAACAGCCCTATAGTGGGTTCTACAGAGGGCATTTTAAACACATTATGGGTCAGCATTGCTGGGTACCTGCTGGGCCCCACAGCCTAGGAATGGGTGCCCTCACACCACTTCTCCATTGTGCTATTAGTGACTGTTGTTTTCAAGTATGCACACAGGGACAAGAGGTAATGAAACTAGCTTGGTCTGACATGTAGTTTGTCACAGATAAAAAATGTACATGAATGGAAGCGGGAAATTGATGGGAGATTGGATAACTCAGAGACCTTGTCCAAAAATGTCCCCAAACCTAGAAACAAGAGTGACCTGTTTCCACAGGATCATAGAATCATAGAATTGTAGAGTTGGAAGAGACCGTGAGGACCATCCAGTCCAACCTCCTGCTACGCAGGAAATCTTGATCAAAGCGTCCCCGACAGATGGCCATCCAGCCTCTGTTTAAAGACCTCCAAGGAAGGAGACCCCACCACACTCCAAGGGAGTGTGTTCCACTGCCGAACAGCTCTTACTGTCAAAAAGTTCCTCCTAATGTTGAGGTGGTCTGTGTTCCTGGAGCTTGCATCCATTGCTCCGTGTTCCAGTCTCTGGAACAGCAGAAAACAAGCCTGTTCCATCTTCAATGTGACACCCCTTCAAATACTTAAACAGGGCTATCATATCGCTTCTTAACCGTATTTTTTTCCAGGTTAAACATACCCAGCTCCCTAAGTCTCTCCTCATAAGGCATGGTTTCCAGACCTTTCACCATTTTAGTTGCCCTTCTCTGGACATGCTCCAATTTGTTAATATCATTCCTGAATTGTGGTGCCCAGAACTGGACACAGTATTCTAGGTGAGGTCTGACCAAGGCAGAATAGAGCGGCACTATTACTTCCCTTGATCTAGACACTATACTTCTATTGATACAGCCCAAAATCACATTGGCCTTTTTAGCTGCCGCATCACACTGTTGACTCATGTTCAACTTGTGGTCTACTAGGACTCCTAGATCCCTTTTGCATGTAGTCTCGTTCAGCCAGGTCTCTCCCATCCTGTATCTATGCATTTCATTTTTCCGCCCTAAGTGCCCTAAAATATTAAAGTAGTAGCCAGCTATGGCATCACTAAGGCTGGTGTAATCCCTTCCTGCAACAGTGTCACCTGTTGCAGGTCAGCCTCTCTGGACCCCCCCTTGTAGTGTTGCCACTGGTAGCCAGTTTCAAGTTCTTCACCCCCCCCCCAATAAACCCCAAGCAAATGCACACATACATATAAAGTTTGAGACTGTGTGAGTGTGTATACCTGTATAGTAAGGGAAAAGGCTGGACAGATTTAAGAATTAGACAATTTAAGGAATGACTAATTGAGGACTGGTGGAAATAGTTTATCTTCTCCATTTTTTTTTAATCCAAAGGATTTTCATGGTGACTAAGAAATGTGCATGTCTATGTTCTAGAAATGAAAAGGAAAAAAAAGGAGTGGTTTGAAATGATAAGGAAGGAAGGAAGGAAGGAAGGAAATTGTAATTGCCATGTACAATAATTGCATCAAAAATAAAGTCAAGTCTCTGATATGGGGGGGGGGAGCTAGCAAAGGTGGCAGGGAATGCAGAACAACATTCTCTGTGATGGCGTTTGAAGCCTAAGTGCTCCTTTCTCTGGTTATTCCACTAACAGCATGTTTCAAATATCTGTATATGAAAACCACATGAAAACTATTACTGCCATTTTTGTGTCAGGGTCCATCTGAAACATTCTCAAATATGAGGAGGGAGGGCAGCTCAGGACTTGTTCCCAGCTCATTTCATGTCAAATTTAAGACATCTGCAACCCAAGAAGAAAGCTGCCAGCTCTGTGCTGCTTATTTCTCCAATGCTTGGTTGCTGAAGGATTCCACGGAGCCAAGGTAATATGGGACAGGTAGTCTAGATGATGAATTATCCCAGCTAATCATACCATACTACCCTGGAAATCAGACACTGTATATCAAATAGGTGACCTGGAGCTTGCAGCATCCTTCTCCTGTCACCATTAGCTTTCCCTCTGCATGAACCCAAAGACAATGCAGCCATTGGTCTTATGCTAGCTTGCTGGCTGAACAGTATCCCAAATGTAAAGTTCTACTGTTTTCTGTAAAAGAAGTATAAGCATGCCTTGATCCTGCCAATTGCATCAATGTGCCTTCAAAGTGCTTTGGAGGCCTCAATCCAATTCCATTCAGTGCACACAAATATCCACATGTGGACTTACACTATACTGATCCTTCTACCCTTTCCCCTGTTTATTGATAAGCCTCTGAAACTGCCCTGCCCTGTGCTTTGTGGAGAGTTAGACAGCCTTGTAGAAGCATCTGACTACATACCCATAGCTATACATGACATGATTTAGAGCAGCATTGAGACACCTAGTGGATCTCAGCATTGATTTCATCATGTCACATCAGGCTATAGTGGATATAACCTGAAGTTTCTCTGAACCTGCCTGTTCACCAAAAAAGCACAGAATGGCCATGTGGGAGGTTTTTTTTGGTAGGTCAGAGGGAAGGCTCTGGGTGTTGCACATGGAGGAAAGGAACCACCCCCTCCAGGACATCCACACATTTAAGGGAAACTTACACACATGGGTGTGCCTATCAGAATTACAGTCATTGTGTTTTGATTGTGCGTGCAGTGTATAGTCCAAAGGCAGGGAATATATGGTTCTTTTGATGTTTTGGACTTCAAAATCCCAAAGCCCCAGCCAGCATGGCAGTAGTAAGGGATCTGGGACACTGTATTCCAAAATGTCAGGATACCCAAAAGTTCTGCACCCCTGTTATAGATAATATACATACTACCATGTCTTCTCAAGAAGCTCTTAACCCTTTCTTTACTAGGGATCCCCATTATAATAGCTTTTGTTCCTGCAGACCCCCAAGACTTAACACAAGATTTAAAACAACAACAGCAGCCAACAACAACAGTACCTGATAATCGTAATAATAATAAAATTACGCCATCCATTAAATCTTCCCTCAGGGGCAATGGAGGGGGAGGGAATACTTTTCTCTTTATTCTTCCTGCAAGTTTGTGGCTGGAGCAGATTGAACAGCAATGCACAGGCCAAGCCAGCCAGCCAGCCTTTGCCTTGGCTCCTGTCACGTGGTCACTCTACTGAGGGGAGGAGGTGAGCCAAGCAGACTTCAAAAGCCTTCACAGTCCTCCTGGTGAGGACGTCATGGCCTCTTGGAGGTCCCCAGACCACAGGTTAAGAACCACTGTTCTACATTTTTCTTTGCAGCTTGGTTGCTAACAACTCTTTATCTAAAGAGTTTATTGATTTGTTACCCACATTTTGCTTTATTTTATTTATTTTAATTCTGATCCTGTGTTTCTCGCAGCATGGGATCCTAGGTGGCTTATTACCCTGTGGAACTTTCATTTGTCTCTGGCATTCTTAAAAATGCTCAAATACAGTATCTGTTATGATGAGCTTACTTTTACCAATGGTAAATCATTTTGTGCATTGATTATGTGACATTTTGATATTAAGATGCATAAAATCTGCCAATAATGTTGAAATGAAGCACCAGTAAAGGGGATTATTGGTCTCCCAAAATAATAATGCAAACATTAAGAGGATAACATTTTCCAATTGCAATTACATGCCTTCATTTTAAAGAAGTGATCATTTACAATAATTTGGCAGATTCAGTCCAAATTTCTTTCACAAATTTATTTCTTCATTATAGTTCCCAACCAATATATGGCACATTTACGTTATGGGAGATAATTTGCTTAGTTTATTATGAATGGGAATCAGTAATTACACGCAATCCTATTGTCTACTGACATAATTCATGGCAGTAATTTTACACAGAATATTAGCTTGGGTTAGTTATGATGAAAGTGTTGCTGTGGCAAATGCTCTGTTACAGGATCATTTCCTTGGACTTGATGAAAGAAAGGAAATTGACTCACTAATAATACTTCAAGTTGAAGACCTGAGAGGCTCATCATTTCATGGAATCATTATTGGCTTTGAACAAAAGATATTAACCTGCATGTGAATATATTACAAATGGTACAAGAAGTCATCTTGGGAAGATCTGTAAGATCTGTTGGTAGTGATGTGCCCCATTTTTTTTTTTAAAGCTAAGGATATTTGGCTGAGAAAATGATTAGACAGGGTAGGCCAATGTTAGGGTTAGTCTTGTCAAAATTCTTTTTATGTCCATCTTTTTAAAATTAAAATGTCATGGAAATTCTAATCCTGCATTTAACTCTGCATGGAACACTTTATTTTTTGTCAACCTAAAACTACACACAACATGCTGTGATGAAAAATGTTAAGAGCACCCACAAAAAATATGATATCAGTACATTTCTTTTTTAATTTTTAATGACACAACCATAATGCCAGGGTAAAATGAGAGAAAAATAAGAACTACTGTATGAGTGTGTGCATGCACAGGTAAATGTATGCATGCAGTGGTCACTAAAACCTAGGCTTGTGAATGGTGCTCTAATACCTTCATTGTTAATAGAAGTAGTTCAACAGTGTCTAAGAGGTCTCAAAATGAAGCAAGACTGTTCAACTGTAGGGTGAGGGCAACTCATGATCTGATGGTTTGAAATAAATTATATGGCTGATCCAGAACATTAATTCAATAGTGTGTCGATTATATAATCCCTCCTCACTCCTAAAAATGGAGTCTCAAAATGGGACTCAAAAAATGATGGATCTCCACTTGCTATGAGCTTTAATCACCCTTAGTGATACTGTTACTGTGTATAGTCAAATAATTTCCTATTCTTTCACCTTGCTTTCACACCATTCCCCCCCCTCTTTCTAAAGAAGTTCCAGCCAATCAGGAATTATATAGTGAGCATTCTGCCATCACTGTGTTTCCTATCTAAACAAGGAAATCCTGTTAAGAACAATTAAGAACAAAATTAAAACCAATTAAGAACAATTAAAAACCAATTAAGAACAAAATGGCTCCTTTCTCTCGCCTCTTGTAGCTCCACAAAAATCCATGGTGGCAGAGGTGATATAGTTTTCATCTCATCAATTTCTGCATGGAAAACTATTTATTGCAAAGATGGTTTAGTTAAACATCCTTCTGAAAAATGTAAAATGTCATTTCAATAAGTGGTTTACGACAAAGTTGAATGGGAAGCTTTTGGTTAGCTAACTTTCCCGGGGAATTTGGGTAATCTTAAATGGAATGAAATATGCTCTTACAAAAGGTAGGGGCTCTTATGTTCTCCCAACTGAGCACAAGGAACACAAATCTGCCATTAGACTTTACATTACAGCATTTAAAAATAAAATAATTATAGCATTGAATAACATCTCTACCATCTCATTAAAAAGAAATGAGCTTCGGCAAATCCTTTATGTTTAGGAATGAGACCATTGCCAAGCATTTCAACTGTTAAAACTGAATTACTTGTGGGATAGTTGGTTGACCTGAAGGAATATCATGGAAATGATGCTACTTAATCCATTGATTAGCACATTACAATCTTAGCAGAAATATTTATTAAACAAATTTAAATCATGTGATATTTAAAGTTGAGCAAGCATCTGGGACAGTACCCAATGTTTGATTACAAGATAGACTGGCGTGCTATAGCAAATAAATCTTGCATAATTGATGAGATTGGACATGTTGTTCAGTGGGATTCAGGTATATTACTTCAAAAAGTCTTACAATAGGCCTAAAAGAAAGGTCAGTGTTATTATACTATATTACATGAGGCTGAGAGTTGATGGCTTGCCTCTAGAATGTCTGTGGCCGTGTAAGGGCCTCTATTGTCCTGGCCTCTTAGGGAAATTTCAGAATCTTCTCTGCATGCTAAGCTTTCATATTTTTATTCAGTTCTTTTGTTAATATAAATAATAAAACATTCACTTTACCAAAGGAACCTGGTTCAATGTGGCTGTGTTTTTCAGCTTTGTCCACAAGGGCTTTCTGTATAGCAGCAGTGGAGATCTGAAGGGCAAGGAGGAACAGTTGTAATGGTCTGTCAAGATTCAAGATTAGTGATTAATGGTACACGAAAACAATTTAGAGTTATATAAGTTATATAACTTATGATAAAGCCATTGTTGAAAGAGCACCCTGAATCCCACCATATTGGACAATGACCCCACTCCTCGGTTTTCAACTTTCCATTGTTTGCCAAGGCAGAGGAATGTGTGGTAGCCACTCAGCTCCAGGGGTTCCTGGATGAGATATATTATATAGATCCATTTTAATCTTAGGTCAGACCTGTCTATTAGAGAGATATAATATTGGTTGCTATATGATCCTGCCCAGGTTTAGATATCTTCAGGGGAAGTTATTTTCTCCAGTTCCGTCACCCTCTTATGTACATCTGGTGAGGACATTGGAAAGAGTCTTCTCAGCAGCTGCCCTCAGACTCTGGAACTCCCTCCCTGGAAAAGCTAAACTGGTGCCATCCATGGTATCCAAGCCTTGGAGAGCTAACTGCTGATGGGGAAAGGGCTTTTAATGAGGTGCTGTATTGTCTGCATTTGTTGTTGTTAAGATTTTTTTAATGGATACATTTTAA
Organism: Gambelia wislizenii; assembly: GCA_030847615.1. Taxonomy (NCBI): domain Eukaryota; kingdom Metazoa; phylum Chordata; class Lepidosauria; order Squamata; family Crotaphytidae; genus Gambelia; species Gambelia wislizenii. Next base: position 28,582,060 of record JAUMIR010000008.1, on the reverse strand, counting down.
AATTGCTTTTAATTCTTTTTATAGTTTAATTACAGGTCAACCCACAGTATCCACAGTTTCAAGTTATCCATGTCTGGAAACAATATGTCCTCTCTAAGTGTTTTCTAGGTCCACCAATTTTATGGTATGCTTCTGCTGAAAGATTGGTCAGAAGTCATTCATTTCAGTAGTTTGCTTATTGTCCATGGTTTCATGTATCCATGGTAAGTCCAGGAACATATATCCCCCACAGATAGAGACCTGTATATTGTAACAGTTAGGGAAAAGGCAGGGATATAAATAAATAAAAATAATGGTAAATAATAACAAACACTTTAAAAGAATGCAACCTTTTGAGGTAGAAGCCTCTGTGTATTGTGTGAGTATGTTCAGGATATGCGAGTATCATTGAGAAATCTTTGAAATAGAATAAAGAAAATGGAGTTTAGTAGAGGTGTGGAATGTGCAGCATGTGGATCATATGCTGCCCCTTTTTGTAATCCCTCAAGTACTGGAGGGCATATCCCCAAAGCCTTAAACCCACCCATTAAAATTTGTGGGAAAGTGCCTGAAAGTTGCCAAAGTTGCCATAAAATTTTCAGTTTGGTTTGGTTGCTTCTTGATGACACCCCCCTCAGACTGAAAATTTAGTGAAACTCAGCCAAAATCCAAAATAGAAGAGACATCAGGACACTTCTGGGTCACCAGAAATGCATCAGTGGTGAGTAGTCAAGGTAATGAAAGTTGTTCATATGCTCATTACAGTTGTAATCCTTGCTCTAAAGGAACTGGAAATTTGGCAGACTGTACAAATCAAGCAGTTAACTTAGTGGTTGATATTAGCTGAGATGCAGTAAGTAGAAGATTTTTATGTTATTTTATTTATTAGAGAGTTTATACCCCTCTCCATTGAGGCCCCCTTGTCTCCATTGACGCCCCCTTGTTTATACGCCTCTCCATTGACGCCCCCTTGTCGTGGGAGAGAGGCTTGCGTACCCTAATGATGTTTTGAGCTATGCTGGCGGTGGCATAATAGCCACTGGTAGGGTCTCCCATGCCAGACAGGTCAAAACCGAAGGGTCTGACAAAGAGCGTCAAAGGGCAGGATGGGCTCTCTAGCCTTGTGGCAACCGTCCTAGGAGAAGGAAAACTCCAATCCCAAACCCGGGCAGATGGTGCTCGTCCAACCCTGTAAGGTCAACCATCTAAGAGAAGGAAACTCTAATCAAACCTACGGCCCGAGGACCTCACTGCCACGTCCATGCTTGCAAGGCCACGGCAGATGAATCTCTGGTTTAAAGGGTGAGGCCAGTTCTGCGCACGCTGCGCTCCACCAGAAAAATCCATTGCACAGGCTCGAAGGACAAATCCATTTCCAAAAAAGCCCTGTAGCGACTGGCGAGGGACGAAACCGGCAGGTGTAAAGATGCACTGGAAGCCGCAGCCCCAACCCTGCATGCAGGCGGTTCAGGACATTGGTCGCTCAAGCCTGACCCGGGAGATGACAGTCTTGTTCGGCAGCATTCTGAACGACCAAGCAGCCTTTTTTAAGGAGAGCACTGCTTGCTCCATATGGAGAGGGGCCTAGAAAAGGTGGCCTAAAGAAAGCTCATCCCCAACTACCTGGTTGGCTAGCCGCGGCCAACGGGAATCTTCTGATGCGGTCAAACCAAGGCAAAGAAACAAAGGCACACACCGGCCTCCAAAGGTGTAAATAAACTGACACTTGCATGCTGGAACATCAGAACCATGCAAGACTCTGAAGATAGTGGACGGCCTGAGCGTCGTTCTGCCCTAATAGCCCTTGAACTATCACGGCTTAATATTGACATCACTGCTCTTAGTGAAGTTCGCTTCCATGAGGAAGGCAGCCTTAAAGAACATGGCGCCGGCTACACACTTTACTGGTCTGGCAAACCCAAAACCGAAAAACATCTGTCAGGAGTAGGCTTTATGATTAAAAACTCCATTGCCTCCAAACTCGAAACCTTGCCAAGAGGACACTCTGATCGCATTATTTCCTTACGCCTCCCATATGTTGTTCTCTTTAGTATATATGCCCCAACTATGCAAGCCGACCCTGTAGAGAAAGACAAATTCTACACAGACCTACGCCAACTCATACAAAAAGTCCCTGTAGAAGATAAAATTATTATCCTTGGTGACTTCAATGCCAGAGTAGGAAAGAACTCCGAAGCCTGGAAAGGTGTCTTAGGCAAGCATGGTGTTGGAAATTGCAATGATAATGGACGCCTCCTGCTAGAGTTCTGTGCAGAACAACAGCTGACTATTACAAACACAATCTGTCAGCAGAAAGATAGCTTGAAGACAACCTGGATGCATCCCCGATCCAAACATTGGCACCTCATTGACTACGTTCTAGTCCGTCAGAGAGACATTCGTGATGTCCGTCATACACGAGTGATGCCCAGTGCAGAATGCCAAACAGATCATCGCCTTGTCAGATGTAAACTAAATCTTCATCTTAAGTTCAAACCTAAGAGGGGTGGCATCTTAAAGAAGAGACTCCAAGTCAACAATCTTCAACAAGCTACCATGAGAGACAACTTCCAGGCAAATCTACAAACGAAACTTGAAGACCATCCTACAGATCCGTCTCCTACAGTGCTTTGGCAACATATCAAAAACAGTATCCTCCAGTCTGCAGAAGAATCCCTTGGCTTCTCCCACAAGAAAAATCAAGACTGGTTTGATGAAAACAACCAAGAGATCCAGGAGCTGTTGACAAGGAAGAGAGCTGCTCACCAGGCATACCTCGCCCAGCCAACCTGTCATGTAAGAAAAGCAGCTTTCCGCCTCACATGTAGCAAACTACAACAAAAACTCCGAGACATGCAGAACAAGTGGTGGATCAATATAGCAGAAAAGACACAATGCTGTGCAGATCTGGGTGATCATAGAGGATTTTATGAAGTTCTTAAAGCAGTGTTTGGACCTACTTATCAGGTCCAAAGCTCCTTATACAGTACAGATGGTCAAACATTAATTACTGATAAAGCCTCCATCCTAAATCGTTGGGCTGAACATTTTCAGTCTCTTTAGCGCCAACCGAGTAGTCCAAGCCTCAGCTATCCAACATATGATACAAAAACCAATGAAAAATGAATTGGACATAGCTCCCACTTTGGAAGAGACCCTTAAGGCCATACAGCAGATGAAAAACGGCAAGGCAGCTGGGATTGATGGAATCCCACCTGAAGTTTGGAAACACGGAGGTCATGCACTCCACGAAAAATTCCACGAATTCCTTGTGAATTGCTGGGAAAAAGGGGAACTGCCACCAGACCTCCGAGATGCAGTCATCATCACCCTGTACAAGAAAAAAGGAGCAAAATCCGATTGCTCAAACTATCGAGGCATAACACTGCTCTCTATTGCTGGAAAAATCCTTGCAAGGATACTCCTGAACAGGTTAGTTCCTGCTATTGCAGAAGAACTTCTCCCTGAAAGCCAATGTGGCTTCAGAGCCAATAGGAGCACTACAGACATGGTATTTGCCCTTAGGCAACTGCAAGAAAAATGTAGGGAGCAGAACAAGGGTCTCTATGTAACATTTGTCGACCTCACCAAAGCCTTTGACACTGTAAGTAGAAAAGGTCTGTGGCAGATCCTGGAAAGACTAGGATGTCCCCCCAAATTCCTTAAAATGATTATCTTGCTACACGAGGGACAGCGTGGTCAAGTCAGATATGGCGATGCTCTTTCAGAGCCCTTTCTAATAACTAATGGAGTGAAGCGAGGTTGTGTTCTTGCACCAACTTTATTTACAATCTTCTTTAGCACGATGCTCCAAAGGGCTATGGCAGAGCTTGAAGAAGACGACGGCATCTATATACGCTACCGTACTGATGGTAGCTTGTTTAACTTAAGCCGTCTGAGGGCTCACACTAAGACTCTAAACTATCTAGTCCGTGAGCTGCTCTTCGCCAATGATGCTGCCCTTGTTGCCCACACAGAAGCAGCTCTGCAGCGCCTAACATCCTGCTTTGCAACAGCTGCAGAGCTGTTTGGGCTAGAAGTCAACCTGAAGAAAACAGAAGTTCTTTACCAGCCTGCACCACAGGACGAACACCACCATCCCCACATTGCCGTCAGCAAATCAGTGCTCAAGTCCGTTCAGCAGTTCACCTACCTGGGAAGCATCATCTCCTCAGATGCCAAGATTGACAAAGAGATCGATCACAGATTAGCAAAGGCATATAATGCATTTGGAAGACTTCACAAAAGAGTCTGGAGCAATAAACACCTGAGGCAAAGCACAAAAATCAGTGTGTATAGAGCCATCGTACTGTCTATCCTCCTTTATGGATCTGAAACATGGGTCACCTATTGCCACCAGCTACGACTCCTCGAGCGCTTTCATCAGCGCTGTCTACGCACAATCCTAAATATACACTGGACTGACTATGTGACGAATGTTGCTGTCCTTGAGCAAGCAGGGATCACCAGCATTGAGGCCATGATATTGAGAACACAGCTGCGCTGGGCAGGGCACGTTTCTAGGATGGAGGACCATCGCCTCCCAAAAATACTACTCTACGGTGAACTCACCACGGGTCAGCGTAAGAGGGGCGCTCCAAAAAAGCGATACAAAGACTCCCTGAAACAACATCTCAGGCTTGGCCAAATTGATCACCAACAGTGGTCCGCCCTGGCCTCACATCGGGAGGCATGGAGATGCACTATCCACAATGCTGCAGCCTTATTTGAGAACTCACGACGAACAGGTCTTGAAGAGAAACGACAACGCAGAAAGAATCACAACCCAAAAACATCACCCAAGGAGACCTTCTGCTGTGCTTTTTGCAACCGGACTTGTTTATCTCGGATTGGCCTTTTTAGTCATCAGCGTGCTTGCAGAAAGCGCGGGATGAGTCCTTCCTGAATCTTCATTTGCGAAGAAAAGCCGGAGAGAGTATACCCCACTCCTCAGCCACATAGGCTCTCAGAGTGGCTTACAAATGCTTTAGCAATAGCACTTACACAGCTACACTGCTTTATAGTGTAAGGCACTCTCTGAGCAGTTCATAGTGTGTTAGCTAATTCCCCCCCAAGCTGGGTACTCATTTTACCAACTTACAGAAGGATGGAAGGCTGAGTCAACCTTGGAGTCCTGCAGGATGTCTGTTGAACAAAATTAAAGGAGTATGGAGGAAGAAAGGGGGAAGTATTTGGACATCCCAGGGACAAATTCCAATGATTGTTTGAGCCAGGCTTTTTAAAGCAGATTTCCCAACTGCACAGATGCCCAGTCTGACACAGGAGATGAACAAAGCTGGATGCATGATATGTTTTCTTTCTTTCACACACCTGTGCATCAATAGTGATATCCCCACAGGAATCAATAGTACTTATCATGAGTATATGAGTAGTTCTTACAGAAGTAGACAAGCACAATGGCCATGTGTATGTCTACTGACATTTTGTGCACATATTGTGGCCAAACTGCTTGCTAAAAACAAAAACAAAACCCTAATTTGAAGCCTAACAGTTTAACTATGGATGTACCTATAAAGACCACAAAGAAGTTGCATTTATCTTTTGGATGTCCAAAGAGTCAGACATTGTCACAATGTTCTTCTCCTATCAAAAAGCAACTTCTACAAGAACAAGTACTGCTCTTGTTAACTATGACTTGGTTCTATTGTCACACAAAAGTTAAATGTGAAATAACAGGGAAAAATAAAAATAAAGTTCTTCAAAAAGTGTACTTTGCTCATCCTTTTAATGAAAACAGTATCCAGAGACACATAGACATGGTGGATCCCTGATGCTGTCTTTTGTCAACAGGAATGAATTTCATGGTATACAAAATTCATTCCAATTTCTGGGGTAATATTGTGGTGGTTAGTGTTTGCTTCTTCTTAAGATCTTCACAGTCAGCATCCTCTTATAAAGCTTAAAGATATAACATTCCCTCCTGATAGAATATAATAAAAAGGGTGGCTTTAAAGAATTATACAAATCAGACCATCCCAAAGGGAACATGAAAGCAACTACTGATTGTAGTGTGACATCCTGGAATAACATCCTAGAATATATATTGCTATTAATTGAAAGCTGAAAAATAGTGGGGAAAACCTTTCACTTGTTGGAGAATTTTATTCGTAACAGTTACAAAGTCAGAGCATGATAGCTGAAAGGCAACTTACGAAGAACACAATGGGAATTTGTTCACCTTTACCCCATGACTAAAGAACTAAAATGGCCTTTCATCTTATTTCATTTTGAATCACTTTACTTAAAAACAAAAAATCAGTCACAAAGTAACTGAATTTAATTTTAAATCAGGTGTTTAAGCTGTATAGCCCATTAGGTGGAAAGTCTGGCAATATACCTAGAGATAATCATCATGACATTAAGACTAAAATTCAGTTGTTAGTCTTGATTAGAGTAAACCCATTGCATCAATAAATTTACATGAGTGTTGACTTCCAAAATCCTCATCTACTTAATGGATTTATGCCAGTTGGACCTAACATTTGGATTTTGGCCTGGAGCTTTTTAAAATCCTTCTTTGTCTACTGATCAGGACATTTTCATTTAAATGATTGTTTGACAATCAAATCCACAAAGAGCTGTCAAATTAATTTATTTCAGCTAACATAGCTAACATACTTATCATAGTTATTTTCCTTTCACAGTTCCTGTATGCTGTATCAGTTGAGAAAGGAATTAGTCTATTAAATTAATGAAAACACACAGAGATTATTGATTGCTCCATTTTCTATCCTTTAATGACCTATTTAGAAGGCACTCCCCTCTTGCTTGTTTAGAATTGTACTGGCCCTACATTTCATTTTATTTATTTGATTAACATCCCACCTTTCTCCAAATATGACACCCAAAGTAGCTTCCAATATATTAAAATGGAATAGCTAAATCAGTATGTAGTACAAATTGTTAAAAACTTCAAAAATTATCCTATGTTCCTACCATGGTAAGCAAGGATGTGGCAAGGCTGGTCCCATGCATAGAAGGAACAGCTACAAGAAATTTGTTTTCTCCTTTGCCCCGTACTGTTCACCGGAAAAATACTAACCTTCTCCCTGCAAGACTGTGGAAGAACATTTAAAAAGCCATGTTGGATCAGGCTAATGACCATTTAACATAGCATTCTGCCCATATAGTGGCCAACTGGTCACTCATGAAAAGCAAACCAGCAGGAAATTAATTCAACACAATCTCCAATCCATATAGGTTCTCCATAAATCTGTAGTGATTGTCCAGATGCTATCTATGGAATTTTATGGTTTGATGAGGCCCTTAAGACTTCTCTCTTAGAAGCATTAGAGTTCTCTACATCATTCCAAGTCCTTGTCATTTCTCCCTCCCAGATCCCTGGTCTGGATTATGACAGAGACAGTGAGGCAATCAATGAGGGTGTCAAGTTTAGCTCTCAGGATCCAGGGGCAAATCCTTACAGGGAAATGGAAGGGCAGAGGGATGTGACCATGAGGAGACTGGCAGGGATACACCCCAGCAGCCACAAGACACAGATACAAACCAGACAATACCTACCACAATTGAACATAGACAGGAAAGGGAGGGCCTGCGACCTTCAGAGTACATTTAAAGAAAATGCACGTTAACCAGGCAGTAGCTGAGGGAGGATTCCAGATTGTAAATATCCCAACCTCACTCTTGGCAGGTTGTTGCTGACAACCAACCTTTCCTGGAAGTGCAACCTACTCTGCTCTGGAGTCTTAGCTCATGTGATTGCAAGATGCTGAAACCATGCTTTGTGAACTAACTTTGCTACTGACACCCCTCTGGATTTGATGCCTTGACCAATTGCTATCTCCTGCAGACTTGGATTGGCTTTATTATTGAGAATTCTAAAATACTTGGCTAGAAGCTCTGGTAAGAAAGCTGTTACAGCTCTACTGAACTCTCTTCCCTGGGTGGCTGCTATGAAAGGACTGTCCCACACATAATTCCATTAACCTGTACAATGAAGCCATGACCAGATACATCAGATGCAGTACTGCAGATATGTGTACAATGCAGTAATGCAGAAAAGGTAAATTAGATTCTGGAAGCCCCAGATAATTTCATAGAATTACAGAGTTGGAAGGGACTACAAAGATCATCTAGTCCAATTCACTACCACACAAGAACATACAATTATATCTCTCCTGAGAGATGACCATCCAACCCCTAATTAAAGGAAAGTCCAACACTTTCTGAGGCAGAGAATGGTTCATCTTATGGTCTATGACCCAGTAGAAAACAACCTTATCCCATCTTCTACATGACATGCCTTCAGATGCCATGTCACCTTTCCGTCTTATCTTTTCCAAGCTAAACATACCCACCTCTTTAAGTCATTCCTCATATAACTTGGTTCCCAAACCTTTGATCATCTTGGTAGCCCTCCTATGGACACAGTCCAGCTTATCAATAACTTCCATGAACGGTAGTGATCAGAACTGGTGTATTCCAGCTCATATGTGTTCAAGGAAGAATAGATTGATACGACTACTTATAATAGAGTTGGAAAAAAAACACAAGGGCCATCTAGTCCAACCCTCTGCCATGCAAGAGTACCCAATCAAAGCATTCTCAACAGGAGGCCATGCAGCCTCTGTTTAGATCCCTTCAAAGAAGGAGACTCCACCACACTCCAAGGTAGTGCATTCCACTTCCAAACAGCTCTCACTGTTAGGAAGTTCTTCCTAATGTTTCGATTGAATCTCTTTTCCTGCAGTCTGAGTCCATTGCTTTGTGTCCTAGTCTCCGGAGCAGCAGAAAATAAGCTTTCTCCAGCCTCAGTATGGCATCCCTTCAAATATTTAAACATGACTATCATATCATATCATGATAGGGCCACTACGTGGAGAAGATGGCAAAATGCTAACAGGGGACAGAGAGAAGGCAGAATTACTCAACACCTTCTTTGCCTCAGTGTTTTCAGAAAAGGAAGAGGGGGACCAACCTCAGGAGAATGGAACAGAGGACACAATAGGGGAAATCCAGCTCAGAATAAGCAAAGAGGTTGTAAAGGAATACCTTCTTAATCTAAGTGAATTTTGATCTCCAGGACCAGATGAACTACATCCAAGAGTATTAAAAGAACTGGCAAATGTGATCTCAGAGCCATTGGCAATAATCTTGGAGAATTCCTGGAGAACAGGAGAAGTCCCAGCAGACTTGAGGAGGGCAAACATTGTCCCCATCTTCAAAAAGGGGAAAAAAGAGGATCCCAACAATTATCGTCCAGTTAGTCTGACATCAGTACCTGGAAGATTCTAGAGCAGATCATTAAATAGAGAGTCTGTGAACATTTAGAAGGCAATGCCATAATCACATAAAGTCAACATGGGTTTCAGAGAAACAAGTCATGCCAGACTAATCTGATCTCTTTTTTTTGATAAAGTTACCAGCTTGGTAGATGAAGGGAATGCTGTGGACATCACATACCTTGATTTCAGCAAGGCCTTTGAAAATGTTCCCCATGCCATTCTTGCAAACAAGCTTGTAAAATGTGGGCTAGACAAGTTAACTGTTCAATGGATTTGTAATTGGTTGACCGGTCGAACACAAAGTGTGCTCAGCAGTGGCTCCTCTTCATCTTGGAAAGATGTGACCAGTGGGGTGCCACAGGATTCTGTCCTGGGCCCAGTGCTATTCAACATCTTTATCAATGACTTGGATGAGGGAATTAGGGGCATACTTATCAAATTTGCAGATGACACCAAATTGGGAGGAGTAGCTAATACCCTAGAGGACAGGATCGAAATTCAGAATGACCTGGATAGACTGGAGAGCTGGGCCAAAGCTAACAAAATGAAATTCAATACGGAGAAATGTAAAGTACTGCACTTAGGGCGGAAAAATGAGATGCATAGATATAGGATGGGAGAGACGTGGCTGAACGAGACTACGTGCGAAAGGGATCTAGGAGTCCTAGTAGACCACAAGTTGAACATGAGTCAACAGTGTGATGCGGCAGCTAAAAAGGCCAATGCGATTTTGGGCTGTATCATTAGAAGTATAGTATCTAGATCAAGGGAAGTAATAGTGCCGCTCTATTCTGCCTTGGTCAGACCTCACCTAGAATACTGTGTCCAGTTCTGGGCACCACCATTCAAAAAGGATATTGACAAATTGGAGCATGTCCAGAGAAGGGCAACTAAAATGGTGAAAGGTCTGGAAATGATGCCTTATGAGGAGAGACTTAGGGAGCTGGGTATGTTTAGCCTGGAAAAAAGACGGTTAAGAGGCGATATGATAGCCCTATTTAAGTATTTGAAGGGGTGTCACGTTGAGGATGGAGCAGACTTGTTTTCTGCTGCTCCAGAGACTGGAACATGGAGCAATGGATGCAAGCTCCAGGAACAGAGATTCCACCTCAACACTAGGAGGAACTTTTTGACAGTAAGAGCTGGTCGGCAGTGGAACGTACTCCCTCGGATCGTGGTGGGGTCTCCTTCCTTGGAGGTTTTTAAACAGAGGCTGGATTGCCATCTGTCAGGGATGCTTTGATTGTGATTTCCTGCATGGCAGGGGGGTTGGACTGGATGACCCTTGGTCTCTTCCAACTCTACAATTCTATGATTCTATGATTCTATGAACTTTCTTTTCTCCAGGCTCCTAAGCTTCATAGGGCATGGCTTCCAGACCTGTTACCATATTGCTCACCCTCCTCTGGACACGTTCCAGCTTGTCAATATCCTTCCTGAATTGTGGTGCCCAGAACTGGACACAGTATTATTCTGCAAATGTTACTTTCTTCGAAATTCAATACGGAGAAATGTAAAGTACTGCATTTAGGGCGGAAAAATGAAATGCATAAATATATGATGGGAGAGACCTGGCTGAATGAGACTACGTGCGAAAGGGATCTAGGAGTCCTAGTAGACCACAAGTTGAACATGAGCCAACAGTGTGATGCGGCAGCTAAAAAGGCCAATGCAATTTTGGGCTGTATCAATAGAAGTATAGTGTCTAGATCAAGGGAAGTAATAGTGCCACTCTATTCTGCCTTGGTCAGACCTCACTTAGAATACTGTGTCCAGTTCTGGGCACCACAATTCAGAAAGGATATTGACAAATTGGAGCGTGTCCAGAGAAGGGCAACTAAAATGGTGAAAGGTCTGGAAACCATGCCTTATGAGGAGAGACTTTTTTTTTTTTTTTTTATTATTGTTTTTATAAATACATTTTCCATTACATCAACATTATTAAACAATAAAAAAAACTTCCACCTCAACAGAGTTCGTGTTTGCTTACAGAAACGTTCTTCTTCTTCTGTTATAATAGTTTAGTCTACTAACTTAATACATTCATCCTCAAATTATTACATTCATAAGAAGACTGATATACTGAAGTTATAATGTTTAACTCCCCCAGAGGGGGTAAAATTTCCTTTAAATCTGTATACCAAGAGTTATTACTGATCAGGAGAAGTACCCACCATCCAATAGTTAATCTATAATCCAAGTATTCATATATCCATTCCATTTACCTTTCCAAAACTCTATTAACGTTTCCCAGTCAGTTCTAAAGTCCTCTACCGATCTATGCTTAATCCAGCCTGTTAAAAATTCCATCTGAACCACTTCTCTCATTTTCATCTGCCATTCTTCCTTGCTAGGGATCTTACTTTGCCGCCAGTATCTTGCGTATACTATCCTAGCCGTAGTAGTCATATATAACATGGCTTTTTTGTGTTTAATAGGAAAATCCTCCTCCAAAATATTCAATAAGTACAACTCTGGTTTTAATTTGAAATCCAACTTAAGGATTCCTCTAAACTCATCGTGTATCATCATCCAGTATTGTTTAGCCTTTTTACACGTCCACCACATGTGGTAAAAAGAGCCGTTTATATCTCCGCATTTCCAACAATTCGGCTTAACTTGCTTGTACATCTTAGACAATGTCTTTGGGGTTAAATACCAACGATATTGCATTTTGTAGCAATTTTCTCTTAATTCATTGTTTATGAAGGCTCTCACGCTTTTTTTCCATAATGTTTCCCATTCTACCATTAGAATACTTCGCCCCACATTTCTAGCCCACTTTAGCATATATTCTTTAACTGTCTCCTGTTCTAGTTCCAATTTCAGCAATAGTTTATACACCCCTGCTATCTTAAACCCTTTCTGATCTACCAATAGAAGGTCTAACTCAGTTTTTAGATTCTCCACCCCTATCTCTTTATTATCTGTTTTAAACCTCTCTAAAAACTGACGATATTGAAACCAAGAACATTTTATCTGATTTTCTTCTAATTCCTCCCTGGTTTTAAATCTACATTCTCTCTGTTGGAAGAGTAAGAGCTCATTGTATGTCCACCATTTTTCTCTGTGGGTCATTTCCGTTCTTCTAAATGCCTCCTGTGGGGACACCCATAAGGGAAGCTTAATATAGATTTGTGGTTTGACCTTTTTCCAGATTCTGAGAAGGGATTTTCTTATGAAGTGATTGTTGAAATTTCTATCAGTTTTTTCTTTACTGTACCACAAATAAGCATGAAATCCAAATTTCATGCCCACTCCTTCCAGAGTCAGTAATTTATTGTCTTCTAACGTAAACCATTCATATAACCAGACCATAACGCTTGCATGATAGTATAATTTCAAATTTGGTAGTCCCAATCCACCTCTCGCCTTTTCATCTTGTAATATTTTTTGTCTTATTCTGGGCTTTTTATCTTGCCAAATAAATTTCATCACATCCTTATTCCAGAGTTTGAACAAGTTATCATTTAGTATGATGGGAAGATTCTGAAACAGATAGATCATCTTTGGTAATACCGTCATTTTTATCGTTGCTAATCTGCCTAAAAGAGATAGGTTTAGATGTCTCCAATTTTCCATATCTTTTTTGATTTCCAACCATTTTTTTTTATAATTGTTGTCAACCAAATCCATATTGTTTTTTGTAATTATTATTCCTAAGTATCTGAGTTTCTTCTCTACTTTGTAACTCGTAAGTGCTTTAAGTGTGTCTTCTTCTTTTCTGTCCATATTTTTTGTTAGCAGTGTCGTTTTTTCTTTATTTATATAGATGCCAGACAATTTACCAAATTCTTCTAGTATTCTCAATAACGTCGGGATGGATTCCAGTGGGTCTTCTAAACAGATTGCAAGGTCGTCTGCGTACGCACTGATTTTGTATAGTTGGTTTTTGATTCTGACTCCTTGAATCCCACTTTCTACTCTAATTCTGTTACATAGCACTTCTAGAACCATAATGAAGAGTAATGGAGAGAGGGGGCAGCCTTGTCTTACCCCTTTCTCCAGACTTATAGGCTTTGTTTTTTGACCATTAATCACAATTTGTGCCGTTTGTTTGTTATATATGGCTTTAATTGCGTTCAAATATTGATTTCCTACTTCTAGCTTTTCCAGTAGCTGCAACATAAATTTCCAATTAACGCTGTCAAAGGCCCGTTCTGCATCTAATGCTATCATCGTGAATTTTTTATCAGGCTGTTTGTCGAAATATTCAATAAGGTTTAGTATCTTCCTGATGTTACTGCTTATACGCCTATTCGGGAGGAATCCCGTCTGATCTTTATCTATCCATTGAGCTAGTACCTTCTTTATCCTTTCAGCCAAAATGCTTGTAAATATTTTATAATCGGTATTTAAGAGTGAAATCGGTCTGTAACTCCGCATATCCTCCACATCTTTGTTCTCTTTTGGTATCAATACAATATTGGCGTCTTGCCACGATAATGGTAACTCTCCCCCCATTAATATATTGTTGAAAGTTTTTGTTAATGGAGTCTTTAGTGTCTCCGCAAAGGTCTTATAATAGTTTGAAGAAAAACCATCGGGGCCTGGAGTCTTGTTTGCCCTTAACGATTTAATCGCCTTCTCAACCTCTGAAATTGTAATCATTCTATTTAACTCTTCTCTTTCAGTTTCCGTCATTTTTCGCATGTTTTGTTGAAGCAAATAGTCGTTTATCATTATCAACGTTTTTTCATCTGTCGGAGAGGCCTTATATAGGTTTCTAAAATATTCTTGAAAGGCGTTTTTTATTTTGTCTTGTCTAGTGTATATATTTCCTTTCTCCTTAATTTTCAGAATTTGTCTTTTTTCTTGTTCCTTCCGTAATTTGTATGACAGCCATTTTCCAATCTTATTGCTGTGTTCGTAGTAATTCTGTTTGGTATATCTGATCTTCTTTTCTATTTCCTCCACCATTTCTATCTTCATTTGTTCCTGAATTATCTCTAATTCCATTTCTATTTCTTTGTTTAGTGGATCATTTTTATGTTGTTTCTCTTTTTGTATTAATGCCAATTGCAGTTGTTTCATTTTTTCAATCCTCCTTTTTCTGTTTTCCCATTTTATCTGCATAGCTGTCCCTCTAATGACCGCTTTACTGGCATCCCATATTATAGATAGAGATGTTTCTTCCTCTCTATTTTCCTCAAAATAGTATTTCATTACCTGTTCTATTCTTTCTTTCGAACTATTATTATTTAATATTTTGTCATCCAATCTCCAACTATATTCTTTCGTGGTAGATTCAATTTTTAACAATATCAAATTGTGGTCCGATAAAACTCTTGGTTGAGTTTCCATGCTTCTTACTTTTGTGGCTATACTCTTTGAGATCAAAAACATGTCAATGCGTGAATAAGATTTATGAAATTCTGAAAAATATGTGTAGTCTTTTTCATCCCCATATAAATGTCTCCATGCGTCTACTAATGAAAAGTTATTCATAAGCTGCGAAAAAGTATTCGGTAATTTCCCTTGATTCTCACTTATCTTAGGTTTTTTACCTAAAGTTCGATCTTTTAACGGGTCCAATACTCCGTTCCAGTCCCCCAGGGCTATCATGTCATCAAAATCCAGTTGCGTTAGTCTAAGCATCATATTTTTGTAAAAATTAGTTTTTCCCTCTGATGGGGCATATACTCCAAGGATTAACGTCTTTTTACCATGTAGATTAACCTCTAATGCAATGTATCGCCCTTCTTCATCTTTCAAAATTTCTTTGGCTTTCCATTTTTCGTTTACGTAGATAACTATTCCTTTCTTCTTCTTATTCCCTGAATTTATGAATTCATTTCCTAGTCTTCTATTCTTTAAAAGTTTTAGATCATCAAGTCGAATATGAGTTTCCTGAATACAAATGATATCTGCATTTGTTTTTACCAAACTATGAAATATTTGCCTTCTTTTTTTGGGGGAATTCATCCCTTTTACGTTCCATGATACGATTTTTATCTGTGTTTTATAGACTTTCATCTTTTTCCTCAATTATATGTTTATTATCCTATTATGTTCCAACGATTAATAGTCTTGTTATTCGGTATCTTCAATATCTAATTCTTCGGATTCCGAAACCGATTGTGTATATTCAAGTAATTCCTCTCTTAGTGTGTCCTTTAATTCACCTCCAGTTGCCCCAATTATCTCCTCTTCTTCCTCCTCTCCGACCTCTGCTTCATTCTCATCATCCTCCACTTCACCCGCTAACACAATCTCTTTTGGCGTTTCCAGTGTTCCTCTCATCTTTTCTATTTCTCCTTTCAATTCAGTCTTTTGTCTCCTTCTTGGGTATCTTCTCTTTTCTTCTAAGTCTTCCTCGGGAGGATTTTGTGATTCTTCGTTCAACTTTTCTCCCTGAGGGTTCAGCTCATTTTTAAACTTTGCCATAAAGTCTTTCGCTTTTTTAACTGTATTCAGTCTATACTTCTTTTGATCATATGTAAGTGATATCCCTTCCACCTTCTCCCATCTATATTTAACCCCTCTCCTAATCAGTTTTGACGTAATAAACTGATATTCTTTTCTCCTCTTAAGAATCTCAGAGGGAACATCTTTATAAATTGCAATCTCACAGTCTTCAATTATTAAACTTTTCTCAAAGTTCTTTTGTAAAATTAAGTCTTTTGTCCTTCCTCTCGTAAAGTATATCACTATATCTCGGGGTAGTCTCCTTTGTGTTGCGATTTTTGAATTAATTCTAAACATCCTGTCCACCTCAAATTCCATCTTCTGTATAGGGTATTCTAAATATTCAGCCAGTTTAGGAAGGATTCTTTCATATAGATTCTCATTCTCTACTTCAATTAATCCTCTCAATTTTAGACAGTTTTCTCTTAATTTTACTTGTAATTCCAGCTCCCGATCCTCCACTTTCTGTTGTCTCCAATTTAAATTTTCTGTTGTTTCTTCTAATTTTTTTGATTTTGTTTGAAGTTCCTCCACCTTACCCGTCAGAGTTTCCATTTCGGAGGTGATTTTTCCCAATTTTTTCCCAAAATCGTCTAATTCTTTCTTGATGTCTCTTCTAGTTTCTTTCATTTCCGAGATTACTTCTTCCCTCAGTTTCTTAAATTCTTTTCTAAATTCTTGAAATAGTAGATGTTGTAATTCTGGCATTTCTGTTGAGTCTCTTCTCAAGGTGACTGTTTGTGTTACTGGTGGTTTCTTCAAAGGCATCTTACTTATGTTTATAGTTTTCTCTTATATATAATATATATGAATTTTGAGATATTTTGTTGTTATTGTTTGTTTTAACCACTTCTTGTTTGTATGTCTATATTTTTTTAAATTATTATTATTATTATTTATATTCAATCTTTGTTATTGTTATCTCTATTATTTGTTTATCTTGTTTAAATAATTACCCGTTGATTGTCCTTATTAAACCTATTCCCACTTTTACTCGACCAGTTAAGTCAGTTAGACCAGTTGCTCTCAAAAATTCGACATTCTCAACAAATTCACATTAGATAAAATAATAGACTAGGATGATCAACTAAAGTTATGTTCAAGCCTAAACAGTTTCTAATATTCCACAATTTTCAAGCCAGTGCACATAATCTGTCTTGAATATACATTTAGCAAAAAACACTATTATTATAGATTTTTGTTATAAACAAAACAATACAGTACAGTATATTACATAATAATATCATATAGAGCAGGGAAGAGGCAAAAAAGAAAGTTCCAAGAACAGGTTAACAAGAAGAGTAATATAATTGTGTTACTTCCCCGTGTCTTTATGTCTTTATGCTCTTCCAGGCCCGTTTCTCTGTATTTCAGCAAGTCATACAGGGATGGTCATGGAACCTTGTTACAGCAAAGATTAAATCATTCTCAAAGTAATTCACCTTCTGTGTAGGGTCCACTACTCCTCCACATTAAGTTGTTACTCCAAGTCGCACTTTCAGTTCAACTCACGATTTATTCCTATAAGGTTTATCAAGCATTTCAAAAATGTCTCTGGGAATTACAGTCCTGTTTAGTCCACAAGAGGGGGTCCTACCAATGTAACAAAACTCCAGAGACTTTGGAAACAGACACTATTAATCAGCTGTATAACTGTCCTTTCAGGGTTTCTCCCTCCCTCAGACTTTTATAATCAAGCAAATGTCCCTTCCAGCTATTCCTGAATTACAAGAGACACAGCCCTTAGTTGTCCAAGAAAAGTTTTTGAATTTCCTCCAGCTGTCTCCGTCCGTCTCCGTCCGTGTCGCTTTCTCCCTCCCTCTTTCACTCTCTTTTTCCCCACAGTCACTCCTAGTGTCTCTCTCCCCCCTCGCGTTGTACTCGTTACTCTTATCCAACCCAATTTCGTCTTTAATCTTCGTCTTTTCGTTTAGATTCTGCTATCTCTCTCTCTGTCTGTCTTTCTTTTTCTTTTCACTTCACTTCACTTTTACACATTTACTCCTCTCTCATGTTTTCGTTTCCATATGTTCCCCACTTCACCTGAGTTTCCGTCCTCAAATTCTCTAGGCGTCTCCCTTTGTCTCTCCTCCGACTCCCCTCCGTCTCTGTCTTCGTGCTCCCGAAAAAACGTCTTATAACCTTGGTGCAGAAGAGCTTCACTACACCAAACTTACTGTAGGTATCGCTTGTTTTAAGCTCGGCTCACGCTCTACGCAGGTCGGTAAGGACGCTAATCCCTCACGTAAGAGAAAATGGAGGGATGCCGAGTGAGGGTGTTGAGGCTCTGGTCCTCCTCAGCGCTATTCGCTCCCCCCACGCCACTATTGCAGCACGGAAAGGGAGGGCCAGCACTGGGTGGTACGGACCCAGACGAACCCACTCCGATACCTCTTTCGCAGGAGGTATGTTCTGACACCAACCGACTGTGTCTCTCTCTCACTCGGCGAGCGCGGGGCGCGGATCACAGCCACGGAGCTCGCGCCTCTCGCGTCCGACCACGCCCTCGTCTCCGACCGGAAGCTCTCTTATGAGGAGAGACTTAGGGAGCTGGGTATGTTTAGCCTGGAAAAAAGACGGTTTAGAGGCGATATGATAGCCCTGTTTAAGTATTTGAAGGGATGTCATGCTGAGGATGGAGCAGGCTTGTTTTCTGCTGCTCCAGAGACTGGAACACGGAGCAATGGGTGCAAGCTCCAGGAACAGAGATTCCACCTCAACATGAGGAGGAACTTTTTGACAGTAAGAGCTGTTCGGCAGTGGAACACACTCCCTCGGAGCGTGGTGGGGTCTCCTTCCTTGGAGGTCTTTAAACAGAGGCTGGATGGCCATCTGTCGGGGATGCTTTGATTGTGATTTCCTGCATGGCAGGGGGGTTGGACTGGATGGCCCTCGTGGTCTCTTCCAACTCTGCAATTCTATGATTCTATGATTCTATGATTCCTGTTGATACAATGGCTGGAGTTTGGACACTGTACCACACTATTGATGTTTATCTTGTGGTCGACTAAGAACCTTAAATCCTTCTCACATGTACTGTTCTCAAGCCAGGTATCACCCTTCCTGTGTGTGTGTGTGCGCGCGTGTGCGTGTGTGTGTCTATCTATCCCTGTTGAAATACTTTTTATTAGATTTGGCCCAGCTTTCCAATACGTCAAGGCCATTTTGAAACCTGATACTGTTTTCTGGGGTATTCTGAATCCCTTATAATTTGGGATCATTTGTAAATTGGATAAGTATGGCCTTCTATCCCATCAAGTATGTATACAGACATTCAAAAACACAAGGACCATGGCAAAATCATGGGACACACCACAAGTCACTGTGCAGGATGAAGACAAATCATTTGTGAGCACTTGTTAGATTCAGTCTGTTGCACTGTCTTACCCACAGCTTCATCAGCTTTTCTGCAAGAATATCCTGGGGGACCATGTCTAAGGCTTAGCTGAAATCATTCCCCTGATATACCAGGATTACAACTGTATGAAATTTGATAAAAAAGAAGAAGTTGTGAATGGTTTGGCAGCAATTGTTTTTGAGAAATCCCATGCTAGTATACATTCCTATGTGTTCACAGACAGAATGTTTATCTATTCTAGCGCCTATCATGATATTGATGATATTGACTTGTTGATATTTGCTTTCATACTCTTTTATCTCCTTTCTGAAGACAGGACAAAATTCACCCCCCCTCCAATGTGCAGGGACCTCTCTTGTTCCAAGAATTCCCACATATGAACAACAGTGTCTCTGACATTATGTCTGCAATTTCTTTTTATATCCACCCTGATTTCTTTAGATACCTCCCCACTTTTCTTCCTCATTGGAATTGTTTGCATTTGTGTCTTCAGTATCTCACCTTTAGGGAACTCCTGTTGAGCTTTTCTGGCCATGAGATATCACCCAGTATTTCTAAGCATACAGAAATCAGCTTTCTTATAGTAGAGAGTATGTGTCTGATTACACTTACCTTCCCCTTTCCTCTGTATATCAAATCCCAGGAGAACATGCTAACTCCCACTCAAGAATCTCACTGCTTCCACCCTCCTGGCCAGTTAATATTTGTTGGATAGGATCAAATCCAAAGTAATTGATCCCATTATTCTTTCCTTCACTTTCTGGATGATAAAATTGTCTGCAAGGCAGTTCAGGAATTTGTTAAACCCTACATTCTTAGCAGAATTTGACTTCCAACAAACATCAGTAAATTTGTCTATCATTATTACCCTCTGTCTCTTCTTTTGAATGTTTGGTCATTGGTTCTATGATGGCATCATTCAAGCACTGAGTATGGCCTATAGCAGATGCCTGCCATATTTCTCATCTTCAGTTTTATCCCATTCTTAACCTATAACGTGTTTTCCATGCTTTAAGTTATGCAATTCCTTGCAGATGTATACATAAATGGCATATAACATATTTCTTCTTCATTTCTTGTTTTGTCTATTTCTTTGAAATAGGTTATACTCCTCTATTACTAATTACAATCATGAGATTCACCCCAGCAGGTTTCAGTGATACCTATTAAATCATATTTCCCTTCCTGTGTTCCAGTCAATCTTGTGTGTTTCCCATGATCTGTACATTAGAACATTGGATCATAGGTCATTCTCTCCAGCTGATTCTTTGTTTTTGTTTCTGCTGACTGCTGGGCTGTTGTATAATTGGCCCAATTCCTCCTGCATCATTAAGGCAATAGTCCCCGATATTTGATTATCTCACAGACCTAGATCCATCCACCCAGGATGCCAAACAAACGTGTGTTCTGCCCCCAGTCTCATTTCTTTTGTACACTTATGATTTTGTTGATTTTTTTAATCATTTCTAGCCTTCTGTTCTCAAAAGATATTTCCAAAGAAGCTCTCTATCATATTTTATGCAGATGATCCAGCTATTTTATCACAGATTAAAGAGGGATTAACAAGATTATTATGGACATTTTCTGAATGCTAGAGAAACCAAGGCAATTATTTTTCTGGATGTCATAAATCTCAAAAATGATACTTGGATAAACATATTATAGCATACTTGGATAAGCATATTACAGCACGCTGAATACAAACTGAAGTCATAGAATCATAGCATCATAGAAGTATTCCATTCTACCAGGATGTGGTCAGCTAAACAAGACTACATGACAGAAAAAGCAATAAGAGGTTTTAGAATCTTCTGCTTTCTTTGAACAAAGGGGCATAACATTATTCCCACGCTGTATCAAGCTTTAAAAGCTAAGTCCATTTCTCATTTCCTTTTGGGAAAATAAATTTGGGCTGCTGTCAGAATCGTTAGGACTTGTGCAGTCTAAATTTTCTCAGTGCCAAGATGTATTCAAAATACTATTTTGCTGTTGAAGCTGGCATTGCTTCTTTTTATACACAGGAGGACATGTATTTACTGTTTACAGCTACATTCAGCTCCAATAGGTTTGGTCCTATTGGTTCTACCAAATTCACACAAGGGTAAATGGTGGAAAGTTGTTAATCTGAAGTTAAACATAACTGCTCTTTCACCTCAACAGCTAATATGTTTAGATTTCAGCCCTGCACCTGCACAGTGAAGCACAACTGCAGTGGAGGAAATGCCTCTGTTTGCCTCTTGGAAGAGAGACCAAAGTGGTATAAAGCACTGTTGATGTGGTACCAAGCTTCAAGAGGAAGAGGTGGACCCTGCCTATTTATAGGTCTGCTCTACCTCAAACCTGTGACATCACTATGGTTGGTGTCACCCCTCCTTGATGTTGTCACCAGGTGCAGTTCAGCCTCTCTGAAACCCCCTAGTGGTGCCACTGCCACAAGCCCTCCCCTTGCCATTTTCACTCTGCCCATCCACCCACCCTTTTGGCAGTGCAATCAATTGCTGTTTGCCTTTTAGTATCAGGTATGAATTTTCCAGGAGGCTTCTTATCTATCTTGCACTGCTTCTCTATGAAATTATGGGATAATTGGCAGTGGGTGGGACAGTATAAATAGGGAGTTACTAGCAGGTGGCTCAGGGATTGAAGTGATGATGAGTACCCCTAGGCATCTATTTGGTGAAGGGGATATTGCTAGAATTGCTCATGTAGGTTTCAGGGCATAGGGGCTGGGAAAGGAGACTGACCTTGGGGCCAGCCTGGGGCACATTTTTCCCTTATGTCATGGGACATGGTAAGAGATTCCCTAAGAAGATTTAGGTTGTTGGTGACTGGTTGGGTGCCCAACCAAAACAGTGCCTGGAGCTTAGAGCTTGAATGCTTTGCCTGGGGTGATTGAGGAGGAATTCAGGTTGGGACACTCTGCCTCATCCAGAACCCACGTTAGGTTGCTCTCCCTGCAGATGATTAGAGTTTAAAGTTAAAGATTTAAGTAGTTAATAAAGTGGCCCTTTAATAGCCAACTTTGTGGTTTGGTCTTCTTATTTCCTAGTGGGTAAACAAATAAATAAAACAAAACAAAATTGAAACAATTGAAACAGAGAGAGTTGTGGTATAGTGAATGCCCAAATCATTGCCTATAATGACATATTTGGTGTGGCCAGGATTCATCTAGTTTTCTTAATTCCTCACCCTGTTTATAGCACTTAACATAACCCCAAGTAAAGTAAAGCCTTCTCAAGTGGACATATGAATGTGCTTCCCTCAGTAGTATCTTGTGTGTGTAAATGTTTAAAAATTTTGTTTTGTAAAGAAAATTCACAAATTTCTTCATAATTTTAATGGGGGAAAATGTGAAATAAAAAATAAATGTGGTAGAAAGTTAATAAAAATGAACACTATCATGGAAAATTATATAGTACTGTATTGTGATTGTTATTCAACTTAGTTTACTTCCTTGAGTTATTTTGATGAGACTAGAAGAAGATGGCATAGAAATTAATGCATTCCTAACTACTTCTATGGTATCCTCTGGGTTGTGAATCCATATGAATGAATATAAAACTCTAGACCTCCTGCTTTCCTGTTTCTTCTGTTGTTGTCTCTTTAAATGTTTTTATGGGTGTTTACATGTTTCGCACAACTAAACTATTTAGCTGAATTGCCGAAGCGGGGATGTAAAACACACAAGGGAGCATCTGAGGTTCTTCTGAAAAGAAAATGCATTTTATCTAAGGCTATAGCTGGTGATAATGCATTTTAAATTCTTAACTGTACAGGATGGAGTGTAGGGGAGGAAAAAGAGCCTTTTTATTTTCCCGTTTAGACCGTAAGCACCAAACTGTGAGTGCAGCATCAGCATAAAAGCAGGTTACAGGCTGCTTATTTTTCAAAATGAAACTTTTTTTTCCACTTAATTGCCTGGTGTGGGAGAAGGGGGGAGTATTATTGCATTTTGGAACCAAGCAAAATAATAATATAAAAATTAAAGAAGCTGTATCATCAAGAGCAAAGTAGTGAAGACATTGTTGTTCCTCCTTCGAAAAATCCTTTAGACTCTGCAGAAAAAGAAATGACTTAATAATTTGAGAAACCCTTGCAAGCATCTAAGACTGTCGATGTTGCTGACCTTAGTAAAGATTCTATTTCTTTACAGATAAGACGGTCTATCAACATCTCAGCCCACTCCTAAGGTGCAAACCAATTGGTTGTTTGGTTCACCTGACCCCTGGTAAAATAGAACATCATGCCCCCACTCTTGATGACTTGGGCATGTATAGCAAAAAAAGGAGGCATGGTGCTTGTTCTAGATTTTAATACAATTGTTGATACTGACAAGGGTGAGGCAGTCATGGAAGACTGCATAGGCTTGTCAAGCTAATGATGCAGCATTCAGATAAACACTCTGAGGTAGGGGGAATGACCAATTTTCCACCTCAAAGTTACCCATTAGCACCCTGTGCTATGAGAAATACCTGTCCTGCTTGTTGTTATTTGCCATAAATGTAAGCCTTAGAGAGACAAATCTGATCATGAGATTTTCACTCTGTGTGAAGCTGGGGAGGCATTGTAACTGGGAATGCATTAGGATAGGCTGTGGCAACATTTTATATTCCTTTCTCTGACCCAGTAATGACCCTTGCAATGTTCTATTAAAACAGTGCTACACCAGTTTTGAGTAGGGATGCAATACTTTGCTAATTTTTTCTTTAAAAAAAGAAAAAAGTGAGTAATTTTAGCAATTTTATAAAGAGAAAATCTTCAAAAACTGTACAGTTTTTATAGGAATGGATCAAGTGGAGGAGGCTCAGCCAGCTGTCTTGATTGATCATAACAACATTGTTTTAAGACAATGATAAGCAATATTCCAAGTACAAGCTATAAAAATGCATAACACATAATCCATAAAAATATCCCAGGAAGGGAATGAGAGGATCACTCACATTTAGGCAGTTCTACATTTTGCAGCTATGGTTTGCAGTTATTGGCTACATTTTTTTCTAGTCACTATAGCATTTGTGTGTGTCAGTCGAAGACACACAGTAGAATAAGCAGGACAGAACATCTAGAAAGTGAGGAACGCACACACACACACACACACACACACAAACTTTTTTTGCTTCAGGGCAATTGTAAAGGGACTAATGTAAAATATAATGTTTGAGGTCCTCTGCTTCATCAAAAAGGATATTGACAAATTGGAGCATGTCCAGAGAAGGGCGACTAAAATGGTGAAAGGTCTGGAAACCATGCCTTATGAGGAGAGACTTAGGGAGCTGGGTATGTTTAGCCTGGAAAAAAGATGGTTAAGAGGCGATATGATAGCCCTGTTTAAGTATTTGAAGGGGTGTCACGTTGAGGATGGAGCAAGCTTGTTTTCGGCTGCTCCAGAGACTTGAACACGGAGCAATGGATGCAAGCTCCAGGAACAGAGATTCCACCTCAATATTAGGAGGAACTTTTTGACAGTAAGAGCTGTTCAGCAGTGGCACACACTCCCTCGGAGCGTGGTGGGGTCTCCTTCCTTGGAGGTCTTTAAATAGAGGCTGGATTGCCATCTGTTGGGGATGCTTTGATCATGATTTCCTGTGTGGCAGGGGGTTGGGCTGGATGGCCCTTGTGGTCTCTTCCAACTTTACAATTCTATGATTCTATGATCAGAGAATTCCATCTTTGCTAGATTTATGGGACATTGGGGCATCTGCATCTACTTAAACAGACAGTGTACTTTGGGACCTAAGGCCTGAGGCCTGTCCCAAGGAAAGAAGATTTCCTTTACCCATTAATTGCTTGTCACTTTTCATTGATGGGAAAATCTGTGAAGAGCCCTCAATCTCGGTCTTTTTGCAGTATTGACAAGCATGTGAAATCACATCCTAGAAGTAGGTCCATTCTGCCAGTGACTGGCACATGTCTCCATCAGGTTAGGGAGGGTTGAACCAGAAGAGATTATTTCAACAATACTGGCCTACCCTTTCTGCTTTCAGAAGGCTTCCTCTCAAAGGATGTATATTTATGATTCTAATCACATGAATGTATAACTTGACATTAAAGTCTCATTGATCGCAGTACTTTTTAGGTACAAGTTGAATCTTCCTTATCAGAAATGCTTGGGAGCAGAGGTATTTTGGACTTTGAAATATTTTGGATTTTGAAATACTTTGGAGTTGTCTAAATGGTGAAAATGCTCCTCATAGAATTCAAAGAGAATACAATTTATCTTAATGAGGTCCCACATAAATCTGCCATATTCAGAAGGAGAGGGGCCCAAAACACCAAAAAATTCACAGGAAAACCTTTGAAGCCTTCCCTGTATTTTTAAAAAGCTCTGCAGAGAATGCACATTTCCCATTTGTTGACAACCAGTTTGCTTTGATGTGATGTGCATTCCTGATAAGAGTGGAAGTGGAAAGCTGATTGATCAGACATGAACAGGGGGTGGAGCTTGCTAACAAGGCAAGCACCCAAAACTGCGACCTTGGATTTTTGCTATAGTGATTGTGTGCTCAGGTAACAAAACAGCCTTCCCCCTTTTTTTCTGTTTAAGTGGAATATCACACTTCTGTACCTTGGGTATGCTTTTTTTAAAAAAATACTGTTCAGCAGTGGCAACTGGTGACAATAATAACACAAGTAATTCACTCGGGCCCCCATCATGATTCATAGGCATGCCCATTTGAACAACGAATGCAGATAGCAACGAATGCCAGCAAAAACCATTAAGACAAATGAAAGCTGCTGTGAATTGGCATAAGTGTGCCTCAATCCACATTTTATTGCCTCTTATAAACAAGCCCTTGCATATAACATATTGAGATATCTTGGAGAAGGGACCCAAGTCTAAACACAAAATTCATTTATGTTTCATATGTACCTTATACTCATAGCTTGACGGTCATTTTATACACAATATTTTTTAATAATTTAGTGCATGAAACAAAGTTTGTATATATTAATCAGAAAACACACAAACCATTAAATGCCTTATCATGTTGGTGCTCAAAAAAGTTATGGATTTTGGAATGTTTTGTATTTCAGAATTACAGATTAGGGAGACTCAACTTGTGTATCCAACTTTGAATTTTCCCCAGTATCTTGCATATATTCTAAATTTCATTTCAAGCTCCTGTATTTGTTGCCTTAAAGCCATTGTAGATCAATGTGTTTGAGGGACAATTGGTATTTTTTGTTGTTGTTGGCATTTATGTTTTGTGAAGCCTGTGACAATTGGAAGACTATTTAGTGCACTTTTGCTCTTCCTGAGCAAACTAGTTGCTCCTGTTAAAGTATTCCCTTTGTGAGACTACATGTTTCAAATATGTGAGCTTTTTTGGTGATTGAAGGAGATATTTTATTAGAGTGTATGGAGAGCAAAGTTGCTGGGCTCTTGGATCCCATGAGAGCTGTATGGGTAGTACACTGAGATGTATTATTCTATTGATCTGGAAACCAAGCAGATAGTCAAAGGTCTAAATTGCGGCACAGGACTCTTCATAGCCAGAAGAAAAGAAGAAAATATCACAGGGAGTACATACTCTAAAAAATGGATAGGATCAATGAAAGCAAAGTACAAAAATTACAGAGGAAAAAGAAAAGGACCTCATTCAAGTAAAAGAGTGATCTCAACAGAGTAAAATTCTGTCCCTATAAATCTTCCATAACTGACAGGATGCAAACAGCAATGTGAGTAGCAGCAGCTAGAGGACCATGTACCATGCTTTGCTCGGCAATAAGTCACAGATAACTTTTTTCCTTAGACATGCCATAGAAATATCTTGAACTCTAGTTGCCTGCAGTCCAGCTCTATGCATGTTTACTTGGAAAGAAAGCTGGTGAGTTTCATGAGGCCACCTTCTGACTTAGGTGTCCATAGACTGTAGCAATTTTGTTAAGAAGGAATCTACACATGTATGTGTGTCTATATATGTATGTGAGATGGCCTGAAAACTACCCTTAACTGTGTAACTCCTACTAGCAGAGTGGAACCTTATTTAACACTTAAATAGTGAACTGGGGAACCCACATCCCTGTCATTTCAGTTATGCTGACAGGTACAGTGGGTCGGCAATATCCACAGAGGTTTGGTTCCAGGGACCCTGCAGTTAACAAAACCTCCCCCAGATACTCAATCACTATCGAAAATTTGAAATTATCTGCAATCAACTGCAGCCAGGCCAAGAAGCAGTTCCAGGGTAGTAGCAGAGGCTGCAGCAGCAAGGCCAAGCACCATGCACACATTCCCCCTGCTTCAGCTGCAGCACTGATACTGCTTTTTCCTTCAAAAGGCAAAAGATGTGGTCCACATTCTCCCAGAATGGAGCAGGTAGAAGGAGGAATGTGCGCCTGGCACTTGAGATTTGCAGCCACCAATACCTTCCCTCCTTGGCTCCAGGAAGATGATCCCACCAAGGGCTTAGCAGGGAAGGCAGCACGAGCAAGCACCTGGCAATTGGGGCTTTAGCCTCCACACACACACACACACACACACACCCGTGGCTCATGGAAGGAAATCCAACCAAGTGCCTGTAAATCAGGGATTTAGCCTGTTGCTTAGACTGTCATGAGTTCACAGATCCTCCTGTCTTGATGCAACCTCGTGTTTCCAGAGGACTAATAACTTGCTCATGTGTTTTCCCCCAAATACCTCTGGCCCCACCAGGTTAAATCACCAGACACTGCCCAGGCCTTGGCGCAATTTCCTTCCAGGAGCCAAGGTGCAGGGGTGAAGCAGATGCTGAAGCACCGATCACCAGGATCTTGGTGGGATTTCCTTCCAGGAGCTGGGGCGGGGCGGGGGCTGAACAAGAGGCTAAAGCTCCGATCATCAGGCACTTGCTGCTGCTGCCTCCCCTGCTAAGCTCTTGGTGGGATTTCATTCTAGGAGCCAAGGATGCGGGGGGAGCAGTGATGGGAAGCCCTGAGTGCAAGGTGCACATTCTACCTGTCCCTGCAACCTATTAGGAGCATATGGGTCATGGCTTCCACCTTTTGAAGGAACGAGTAGACTTGCTGCTGCAGGCAATGCAAGAAGATTGTGTGCCTGGTCCCTGAACCTTGCCCCTGCAGCTTGTACTACTACCCTGGGACTGCTTCTCGGCCTGGCTGCAGTCAGTCACAGGTAAAAGCATGATTAAATATTTATTCATTTTCATCTACAGATACTCAAGTTCATGGATACTCAACCCGCGGATAATGAGGGCCCATTGTATTTTATTTCTTTCCTGACACCATTCACAAGAAAGCAATATCAATAATAGGAAGATTTTTAGCTTTCAGCAAACCATCTCTAAATCAGAAGCCCCAGTGTTGAAGCAGCAACCAATCATTCAGGACTATTATCCAGTAATCTTCCAAAAAGAGCAGTGCTCAACAGCCACCATAATCATATTTAACTGATTTGACAGATTCCTTTCTCTGGGTACAGAATTCCAGTTTTTCAAAAGAAATAAAGATAACATATTTTCAATATGGATGCAGATGCTTCTGTTTGCAAATTTCTCTGCTAGTGATCTACATTTGAGGAGAGAGTGGCAGAAATATTGGCAATCTTTTCTTTCCTCTGGAAGTGCTTAGACAAATAAAACATGTTTTGGCAATGCAAATACATTCAGAACTGCCATAGAAGTAATTGGAGCTGTTTATGTGATTGAATCTAGACCCAAAAAAAGTGGCAATGATTTGGAATAGCTAAAAAAAAAAATAAATGAAAGCAAGGAATGCATATTTGCTAGATTAAACTTGAGTAAACTTTGGTTCCACAGATGTTTTGGCTAGTGATGTGATTCTTCACCAAGCTTCTTCTTGAAGGGAAGCAACAAGTAATTTTACTAAATTAGATTCCAATTACAGTATTTTATGTGCAGGAAATAATATTTCTATTAATTTCTGCATAGAAAAACCTGTTTCCTTTGCAGAAAATGCCGTTTTGTATGTAAGGCAGCTAATTTTGCACTGAATAGGTTTTCAATTACAGTATTTTTGTGCCCTCTCCATTGATGCCCCCTTATCATGGGAGAGAGGCTTG
Source organism: Gambelia wislizenii (assembly GCA_030847615.1). Taxonomy (NCBI): domain Eukaryota; kingdom Metazoa; phylum Chordata; class Lepidosauria; order Squamata; family Crotaphytidae; genus Gambelia; species Gambelia wislizenii. Next base: position 28,553,031 of record JAUMIR010000008.1, on the reverse strand, counting down.
CGTACCCTAATGATGTTTTGAGCTATGCTGGCGGTGGCATAATAGCCACTGGTAGGGTCTCCCATGCCAGACAGGTCAAAACCGAAGGGTCTGACAAAGAGCGTCAAAGGGCAGGATGGGCTCTCTAGCCTTGTGGCAACCGTCCTAGGAGAAGGAAAACTCCAATCCCAAACCCAGGCAGATGGTGCTCGTCCAACCCTGTAAGGTCAACCATCTAAGAGAAGGAAACTCTAATCAAACCTATGGCCCGAGGACCTCACTGCCACGTCCATGCTTGCAAGGCCACGGCAGATGAATCTCTGGTTTAAAGGGTGAGGCCAGTTCTGTGCACGCTGCACTCCACCAGAAAAATCCATTGCACAGGCTCGAAGGACAAATCCATTTCCAAAAAAGCCCTGTAGCGACTGGCGAGGGACGAAACCGGCAGGTGTAAAGATGCACTGGAAGCCGCAGCCCCAACCCTGCATGCAGGCGGTTCAGGACATTGGTCGCTCAAGCCTGACCCGGGAGATGACAGTCTTGTTCGGCAGCATTCTGAACGACCAAGCAGCCTTTTTTAAGGAGAGCACTGCTTGCTCCATATGGAGAGGGGCCTAGAAAAGGTGGCCTAAAGAAAGCTCATCCCCAACTACCTGGTTGGCTAGCCGCGGCCAACGGGAATCTTCTGATGCGGTCAAACCAAGGCAAAGAAACAAAGGCACACACCGGCCTCCAAAGGTGTAAATAAACTGACACTTGCATGCTGGAACATCAGAACCATGCAAGACTCTGAAGATAGTGGACGGCCTGAGCGTCGTTCTGCCCTAATAGCCCTTGAACTATCACGGCTTAATATTGACATCACTGCTCTTAGTGAAGTTCGCTTCCATGAGGAAGGCAGCCTTAAAGAACATGGCGCCGGCTACACACTTTACTGGTCTGGCAAACCCAAAACCGAAAAACATCTGTCAGGAGTAGGCTTTATGATTAAAAACTCCATTGCCTCCAAACTCGAAACCTTGCCAACAGGACACTCTGATCGCATTATTTCCTTACGCCTCCCACATGTTGTTCTCTTTAGTATATATGCCCCAACTATGCAAGCCGACCCTGTAGAGAAAGACAAATTCTACACAGACCTACGCCAACTCATACAAAAAGTCCCTGTAGAAGATAAAATTATTATCCTTGGTGACTTCAATGCCAGAGTAGGAAAGAACTCCGAAGCCTGGAAAGGTGTCTTAGGCAAGCATGGTGTTGGAAATTGCAATGATAACGGACGCCTCCTGCTAGAGTTCTGTGCAGAACAACAGCTGACTATTACAAACACAATCTTTCAGCAGAAAGATAGCTTGAAGACAACCTGGATGCATCCCCGATCCAAACATTGGCACCTCATTGACTACGTTCTAGTCCGTCAGAGAGACATTCGTGATGTCCGTCATACACGAGTGATGCCCAGTGCAGAATGCCAAACAGATCATCGCCTTGTCCGATGTAAACTAAATCTTCATCTTAAGTTCAAACCTAAGAGGGGTGGCATCTTAAAGAAGAGACTCCAAGTCAACCATCTTCAACAAGCTACCATGAGAGACAACTTCCAGGCAAATCTACAAACGAAACTTGAAGACCATCCTACAGATCCTTCTCCTACAGTGCTTTGGCAACATATCAAAAACAGTATCCTCCAGTCTGCAGAAGAATCCCTTGGCTTCTCCCACAAGAAAAATCAAGACTGGTTTGATGAAAACAACCAAGAGATCCAGGAGCTGTTGACAAGGAAGAGAGCTGCTCACCAGGCATACCTCGCCCAGCCAACCTGTCATGTAAGAAAAGCAGCTTTCCGCCTCACATGTAGCAAACTACAACAAAAACTCCGAGACATGCAGAACAAGTGGTGGATCAATATAGCAGAAAAGACACAATGCTGTGCAGATCTGGGTGATCATAGAGGATTTTATGAAGTTCTTAAAGCAGTGTTTGGACCTACTTATCAGGTCCAAAGCTCCTTATACAGTACAGATGGTCAAACATTAATTACTGATAAAGCCTCCATCCTAAATCGTTGGGCTGAACATTTTCAAAGTCTCTTTAGCGCCAACCGAGTAGTCCAAGCCTCAGCTATCCAACATATGATACAAAAACCAATGAAAAATGAATTGGACATAGCTCCCACTTTGGAAGAGACCCTTAAGGCCATACAGCAGATGAAAAATGGCAAGGCAGCTGGGATTGATGGAATCCCACCTGAAGTTTGGAAACACGGAGGTCATGCACTCCACGAAAAATTCCACGAATTCCTTGTGAATTGCTGGGAAAAAGGGGAACTGCCATCAGACCTCCGAGATGCAGTCATCATCACCCTGTACAAGAAAAAAGGAGCAAAATCCGACTGCTCGAACTATCGAGGCATAACACTGCTCTCTATTGCTGGAAAAATCCTTGCAAGGATACTCCTGAACAGATTAGTTCCTGCTATTGCAGAAGAACTTCTCCCTGAAAGCCAATGTGGCTTCAGAGCCAATAGGAGCACTACAGACATGGTATTTGCCCTTAGGCAACTGCAAGAAAAATGTAGGGAGCAGAACAAGGGTCTCTATGTAACATTTGTCGACCTCACCAAAGCCTTTGACACTGTAAGTAGAAAAGGTCTGTGGCAGATCCTGGAAAGACTAGGATGTCCCCCCAAATTCCTTAAAATGATTATCTTGCTACACGAGGGACAGCGTGGTCAAGTCAGATATGGCGATGCTCTTTCAGAGCCCTTTCTAATAACTAATGGAGTGAAGCAAGGTTGTGTTCTTGCACCAACTTTATTTACAATCTTCTTTAGCACGATGCTCCAAAGGGCTATGGCAGAGCTTGAAGAAGACGACGGCATCTATATACGCTACCGTACTGATGGTAGCTTGTTTAACTTAAGCCGTCTGAGGGCTCACACTAAGACTCTAAACTATCTAGTCCGTGAGCTGCTCTTCGCCGATGATGCTGCCCTTGTTGCCCACACAGAAGCAGCTCTGTAGCGCCTAACATCCTGCTTTGCAACAGCTGCAGAGCTGTTTGGGCTAGAAGTCAACCTGAAGAAAACAGAAGTTCTTTACCAGCCTGCACCACAGGACGAACACCACCATCCCCACATTGCCGTCGGCAAATCAGTGCTCAAGTCTGTTCAGAAGTTCACCTACCTGGGAAGCATCATCTCCTCAGATGCCAAGATTGACAAAGAGATCGATCACAGATTAGCAAAGGCATATAGTGCATTTGGAAGACTTCACAAAAGAGTCTGGAGCAATAAACACCTGAGGCAAAGCACAAAAATCAGTGTGTATAGAGCCATCGTACTGTCTATCCTCCTTTATGGATCTGAAACATGGGTCACCTATCGCCACCACCTACGACTCCTCGAGCGCTTTCATCAGCGCTGTCTACACACAATCCTAAATATACACTGGACTGACTATGTGACGAATGTTGCTGTCCTTGAGCAAGCAGGGATCACCAGCATTGAGGCCATGATATTGAGAACACAGCTGCGCTGGGCAGGGCACGTTTCTAGGATGGAGGACCATCGCCTCCCAAAAATACTACTCTATGGTGAACTCACCACGGGTCAGCGTAAGAGGGGCGCTCCAAAAAAGCGATACAAAGACTCCCTGAAACAACATCTCAGGCTTGGCCAGATTGATCACCAACAGTGGTCCGCCCTGGCCTCACATCGGGAGGCATGGAGACGCACTATCCACAATGCTGCAGCCTTATTTGAGAACTCACGACGAACAAGTCTTGAAGAGAAACGACAACGCAGAAAGAATCACAATCCAAAAACATCACCCAAGGAGACCTTCTGCTGTGCTTTTTGCAACCGGACTTGTTTATCTCGGATTGGCCTTTTTAGTCATCAGCGCGCTTGCAGAAAGCGCGGGACGAGTCCTTCCTGAATCTTCGTTTGCGAAGAAAAGCCAGAGAGAGAGGGGGGGGGATTTTTGTGCACAGAAAAATGTGCTTTTCCATAGAAAACAGCTTTTTCATAGAAAATGTTGCTTCCTGCTCAAATTGATAATGTGTGAATTTGGCACAGAGAAAAACATAAAGTACAAAGATGTGTGCCAATCTTGGATTTTTTCTGGCAGATATTTTGACACTCAAAAAACATGTTATTTCAACATTTTTCCTTCAATACTTTCAAGAATAAATGAAGTTGTGACTGTTTGGTGAATTGTTGGTGTGACTTGTTACATCTCTCCCATTTTTTACACAATACCCTTGTATATAAATTAAACTGATAAGTTTATAAGATAAAGTTTCAAATATTACAAATAGACTACATAATTGGAAGCAGAAGATAAAGAAACTCACTGCAAAAATAAGACCAGAAGCAAATTGTGGCACAAACCATGACCTGTTAATATCAAAAATTAAAATAAAACTAAAGGACATTAAATTAACTAAAGAACACTAAGTACCATTGCATCTGGCACTAGTACTCTGAAGTGTTTCATCTGTGTGTCGGACCATGCCATTGTCTATTCCAGCCACATGCTGTGTTATGAATAGAATGTTATGGCACAAGCACAATGCCCGGACCAGTCTCATCACTCTGGAGGACCTGGATGTCAGTGAATTGATGACCCAAACTGTAGACATATTGTTGCATCAGAAATGAACAGAGGAGTTAGCTAGATCATCAGCCCAGGTCCATACTGCAAGCAATACAAGGGAAAAATGCAAGAAAGACATGTCGCTGGTAATAGCGGCTTCTGTCTAGTCCTCTGGCCACCTCTGGGTTAACCATCCTCCCATAAAATGTACACCAGAGCCCACAGACCCCGCTGCATCTGAAGCAACCTGGAAGGCATCCTTAAGTTTATGTTCCTCCCTCCAAAAATACACTTCATTAAACTCTTTCAGAAATTAAAGCCAAACTTGAAAATCCTCCCCTTTGTGAGTCTGATCATATGATGGGGCCTGCTCACACACCTAATAGCATTACATAGGTACTGCAAAAAGGACCTACCAGGTGCTACCACTTTAAGTGAAGTTTATGCCCTATTTAAATGCCCTGTTAAAACTCCCTAAGTGTAGCTTTTTAATGGACTGTGTAGCCAGACACCCAGAACATGTAGCCAGAACATGGAGTTCCTAACATAACAATCTTTGCTTCTGTCCACCAGTTCAGAGGGTTGTGAGGACCCCTCACCTGTTGATCTCTGCACCAAATGTCCACTATGTGACCTTTCACCCTGTATGTGATAGGCAGGAGTAATGAGGTGCATCCACAGATGTGAATGCAACATATCCCATCGCAGGGTGGGATACAAAGCCATCTTCGTATGAAAGTCCTCATTATACAATAACCAAGCAGGGCCCAAATACTCCTTGTGGATGATATCCCTGTTTTGAATAAGTGAAGCCATACACACAGGTTGCACTTTTGCAATAATCCAAGAATTAATAAAAAAATAAAAAAGAAGCTCAATAACCAGTTGGACCAAGTCCACACCACTTTTCTCTTCCTAATCTGTTTCTTCTCTTTCTCATCCATTTTATCCTTATCCTTCTTCTCAATGTCTCTATAAAGCAGCATAAACACATCTACATATTCCCCCTTTAAAATCTTCTCCCTGGTCAGTTGTAAAAAGTGATCACCCAAGGGGAGTGCCACCTCCCTGACTGGGATGGCAAAACAGGCCACTGAATTTTAACCTGCACAAGTGACTGAAGACAACACCCTTGCATCTTCCCCCTGCCAAGCCATGGGTAATGTATTAGAAGGACCCCCACCACATTTGATTTCATACTAGTCTACATACTATGCCTATGTAAGCTACTGGCATCATCTCACTCCACTTCTGATTTACAAGATACAGGCTGAACCTTCTTCACTGTTCTTTCTACCAGAAGTAGTAGATGAGGTATAATAACAGATTTCCTCTTTAATCTCATGATTTATTATGGTTTCATCTTCCTTCATTTCTGCAGTACACTGAAACAATTTGCTATCAGCATTTGTATTTTTAACCAACACTACCTAACCTTCAATGTGCTTCACAACTGCTCTTTGAAATTCAACATTTCAAAAGCTCTCCATGGTGAGTTTTCTTTATGTAACTTTGCTGACTAGTTTTTTTTTAAGTCTACAGGGACTGGAATTATGTTTAGGCAGCAATGTCTGGCTGAGGGCCAAGTGATTGTTTAACAGTTGCATGCTTTTAACTACTGCACCATGCTCTGTTGTTCTATAGCTTTCCAAATTATAATGACAGGATCTGCTTAAGGGAAGCAAGCCAACCAATCAGCCTAGAAGTTTTTCTCTCTCTTCTGAAATTGTACCCTAAGTAATCTGCAAAGTCCCAGTTGCAACACAGAACAAGATGATTCTTGCAATGAGGTGTTATTTTTTCCCTTCTTTCATCACTTTTCCAACCATTACTTAAGAAACTGGGAATCAAGCTTCAAAATAGCTCTTGTTTGTTTGTTTGTTTGTTTAAATATCAACTTACCAATTCTGACAATTTGATTATGTGTATGAATTAAAAAAAGAAGAAGCAATCTCTTTTACTCCCTTCTTTCCAATTGAACAAAAAAGGGGCAACATTTCATTTTTAAGCAAGGTGTCCCATTGCAGCAGCATCAACTGTTGCAGTATCACCTCTTTCCCATTCAGTTTTAAAAAATAATGCAAGAAAACAGGATTGACATGAGTGTTCAGCATCATTGCTATTTGGCACTTGCAGCCACATTACCCCATTTCCAAAGGAGAGTCCTCTATCTAAAGATGGCTTCTGTCTGAAAGGCCTTCTGAGTCACATTCTGTTTAACTATAAAGAACTCTGAAAGGAGAGCAGCAGGGCCTTTGATATTATCCATCTGTAGTCAGCACCAGGATAGAAAACTGAGCAGAATCCAATTTTGGCCTTCTTTCTAATACATTTCTTCTCTTTTTGAATCATCTAAACCTTGATTTTGCCATCACATATAAGGGACAACATTTTGCTATGCCATTGCATAGAATGGGACTTGAGTATTCACGGGTTTTGGTATCCATGGGGGGTCCTAGAACCAAACCCCAGCGAATATGAAGGGACAATTGTACTGTATTATGTGTCCAGGTCTGGGCAGCACAATCCCAGAAGGATATGGACAAGCTGGAATGTTTCCAGAGGACAGTGACCAAAATGGTGGGAGGTCTGGAAGCCATTATGCCCTCTGAGGAGCGGTTTAGGTTACTCGGTATGTTTAGCCTAGAGAAGAGAAGGCTGAGAGGGAACATCGTAGCCATGTTTAAATATTTGAAGGGATGTCATACTGAGGATGGAGCAAGCTTGTTTTCTGCTCTTCCAGAGACTAGAACATGGAGCAATAGACTCAAACTACAGGAAAGGAGATTCCTTCTAAACGTTAGGAAGAACTTCCTGACAGTAAGAGCTGTTCAGAAGTGTAATGTGCTGTCTGAGAGTGTGGTGGAGTCTCCTTCTTTAAAGGTTTTTAAGCAGAGGCTGGATGGCCATATGTCAGGAATGCTTTGATTGTTTATTCCTGCAAGGCAGGGGGTTGGACTAGATGGCCCTGTGGTCTCTTCCAATTCTATGATTCTGTGATTCTATAATTCTAAACAGCCACTGTACCAAGGACAACTGCCAAACAGTGGAGTCCCCAACTCAACCTGTCCCCATAGCTGCTAGTTCACCTTCCCTTTAAGATCAAGTGAACAGTGACAGGACCAAGGAGAATGAGAAAGAGCAGGCTCTGTTTTCCATGCCCTCTCCCTCTGTATGGTTGTGCAGAATAGGGTTAAAGAGAGAGGAAAGCAAATGGGTGGCAACAGCAGAAAAAATCTGTGCTTATTCAGGTAGGGACACACTGAGGAGTATTAAGACTGAAAGAGCAGAAAGGTGGGCCTGACAGAATTTGTGAGATATAATTATGCCTTATAGCAGAGCTAAACATGGCAGTGTAGTTGAACAATAACAATCCAATCCCTCCTTCACCCACAAATTAGTGAGAGCCAACATGGTCTAGTTGTTTGAGCACTGGACTATGGCTCTGGAGACCAGTGTTCAAATCCCAGCTGAGCCATGGAAAGCCATGGGATGATTCAAGGGCAAACCCCCTCTGAACAAATCTTTCCAAGAAAACTCCATGATAGATTCATCTTAGGGTTTCCATAAGTTGGAAATGACTTGAAAGCATACAACAACAACACAACAATCCAAAAAGTCTTCACAGTCATCAATCTAAATGGAGACTGTAGTCAAGAAATCATAAGACAAAGACATGGAAAGGCAGCCTCAGCTCACTAGGTAAGATCAAGTATAAAGATACATCTTTAAATGCCAAAGTCAGAATCATCCAGGACATAATATTTCCAGTTTATATATATATGGGTATGAAAGTTGGACAGTGAAGAAAACTGACAGGAAGAAAGATCAACTCATTTGAAATGTGGTGCTTAAGGAGAATTGTACAGATAATGCATATAAAAAGGCAAAGAAAGGGTCTTAGAGCAAATCAAGCCTGAATTCGCATTAGATGACTAAAGTGGAACGCAGTAGGAAGGAAAGGGAGCCCATACTACAGGTGGATTGATTTAATCAAGAATTCCACAGACCTCATTTTGCAAGACCTGATCAGGGCAGCTGATGACCAGGAGATCTTGAAAATCTCTCTTTCATAAGATTAGCATAAATCAAAGTTGACTAGATGGCAAACAATAGCAATGACCAATGTAAAGTGTCTTTACTCATAACACTTTTATGTCTACAGTCGGGCCACTGTATTCACAGATCCTGCATCCATGGATTCAACCAACCATGGATCAAAAATATTTAAAAAAACAAAACAAAACAAAACAAAACAAAACGAACCCATTGATTTTGCTGTTTTATATAAGGGATGCCATTTTACTACACTATTGTATGTAATGGAGCTTGAGTGTCCATGGATTTTGGAATCCATGGGGAGTCCTGGAACCAAACCCCAGCAGATAGCAAAAGCCCAGTGTATAGTGAGGGCCCATCTACACAGTAAAAAAAAAACCCAAACAAACAAACAAACCACACGTATGCCATTCAGAAGATTGCTCTTCCATACACACAGCCGTTCGGATTCATACGTGTCATTCAGAAGGGGGGCAAGCGAATCCCCTGTAAACTACATGGATTCAGCGTTCAGAAGGAGTAGCGGATCTCGGCATAAAATCCGTACAGCCATTAGAATGGCTGATGGTCTGTATGCCCCATTTGCACACATACAAACAGGCAGTGTAATCTGATTGGCTGTTCAAGTAGAGGGGGCAGGGCTAGCAAGGAGGGGAATTGGGAGTGGTCACCATGTTGGATTCCCGGCTAAGCGAGAGTCCAGTAAGTCTGTGAATTTTATATAGATATATTTATTTATTTTTATTTTACATTGTAAACAGGGAAAACCAAATGTCCACAAAGCAGTCACCTTTTTAAATAAAAAAAAAAGTGGCGGGAGATTTAAAACCACCACTTGGCTTGCTCGCTCCAGCCAGCTGAGGAAGGGGGGTCATACGGAGTTTGGGGCAGTAAAAAGTCATGTAGGTGGATTGTATGCATATGGACGATTGCCTCTTTGTATTTTTACCCCCCCCAAACTGATTTTTTGTTAATCATATAGACAGACCCTGAGACAGGCGTATCCTGTTAGGAAGAAATCAAGTTGTCACAGTCCGTGATTTCTGCATCTATTGCACCCAGCCATGTGGTTAATAATGAATGCAAGAGAACAAAGATGGCAAAAAGAAGGAAAGGTAGGGGGAAGCAATAAAGAATTACATCACAGTAACTAAACTTTGCCTCTATTAGTAGCATGTGAGGTTGCTTATTCCTTTGAAAAATACAGGCCAATCTTTGCATGAGAATCCTTAGCTATAGCTGATGAACAGACATGAAGAGAGCAATTACTGACTGGCTGAAAATATTTTTATGCTGTACTTAATCCTTTGTAGTATTTTAGGATGGTGTACATTCAATTAAAAAAGTAGTGCAATGATAACAGAATTAATTACATCCATTAAATCAATTTACAACAGATTAAAGTATTTTGATAAATTAAAAGGCTTCTGCAAGACAGGGTTCCAAGGTAGTGCTGGGAGATTTCTGTTTGACTCCTTGGCCATTGGTCAGTGGAGTACCTCAGGGATCTGCTGAGCTCCCATAACTATTTAACATACCTATGTAAATTAAACCACTGGGAGAGTTTGTTTGGAGTTTTAGGATACAGTGCCATCTGTATGCTGGTAACACTCAACTCTACTTCTTTCAATCCAAATCTAAATCTCCTTTCAGTCTAAATACAAGGAAGCCTTCTTGGTTTTAAAACAGTGACTGTCACCAATAATGGACTGGATGAGAGTGAACAAATGTAAATATAGGGTGCATCTACACTGTAGAAATAATGTAGTTTGTCACCACTTTAACTGCCATTGCTCCATCCTTCAGAACCTTGGGGTTTGTAGTTTTATGAGGCACAAGCACTCTTTGTCAGAGAAAGCTAAAGACCTATAAATCCAAGGATTCCATGGGATGGAGCTACAGCACTTAAAGTGATGTCAATCAACTCACATTTTTCTACAATGTAAATGCAACTTAATCCAAGAAAGATTAATCTGAGAGCCTTACCACACTCCAAAGAAAAGTGGCAAAGCTTTTCTGCTGCCTTATCACATGACATCAGCATTCTTTCATTCCGATCCCATGGGGGACCAAGGTAAAATTGCATCTTTTTGTGAACCAGAAAAATCAGTTTGCAAAAAGATGTGGTTTAACCTAAGTCCCCCACGGGACCGGAACAAAAGAATGCTGGAAGAATGTCAACACCATGCGGTAAGGCAGCAGGGAAGACAAAATGTTCCTGCTGCTTTGCCACTTTACTTCAGAGTGCAGTAAGACTCTGAGAAACTAACCTCCTGGTTAGCTGAAAGACAGATCATGGAATAAGTATTCAGCCTGTGATAAGTGGGGCTACACACACCCTGAGATGTAACTTCTCAATGTGGATATACTCCTGCATTAACACATGAACCTGGATGCTCAGATTTTTGCAGCAGCCAGAAATCCCTTTGCACACTTAAAGCACTGTGTGAGCCACACTCATTCAAGGAGCAGTCTGATTTGGCCCTGGTGACAAATGACTTTTCAGCATCCCATTTAGATTACAGCAAAACATTCTACATGAAGAATATTTGGAAATTTGAGCTGGTCCAAAGAGGTGTAGCCAGACTGTATTGTATGTGTGTCATATGCCTTCAATTTGTTTCCAACCCTAAGGCAAACCTATCATGGGGTTTCCTGGTGAGATTTGTTCAGAGAGGGTTTGCCTTTACCTTCCTCTGAGGCTGAGACAGCGTGAATTAGAATCATAGAATTGCAGAGTTGGAAGAGACCACGAGGGCCATCCAGTCCATCCCCCTGCCATGCAGGAAATCATGATCAAAGCATCCCCGACAGATGGCCATCCAGCCTCTGTTTAAAGACCTCCAAGGAAGGAGACCCTATCACGCTCCAAGGGAGTGCATTCCACTGTGGAACAGCCCTTACTGTCAAAAAGTTCCTCCTCATGTTGAGGTGGAATCTCTGTTCCTGGAGCTTGCATCCATTGCTCCGTGTTCCAATCTCTGCAGCAGCAGAAAACAAGCTTGCTCCATCATCAACATGACACCCCTTCAAATACTTAAACAGGGCTATCATATCGCCTCTTAACCGTCTTTTTTCCAGCCTAAACATACCCAGCTCCCTAAGTCTCTGCTCATAAGGCATGGTTTCCAGACCTTTCACCATTTTAGTCACCCTCCTCTGGACACGCTCCAATTTGTCAATATCCTTTTTGAATTGTGGTGCCCAGAACTGGACACAGTATTCTAGGTGAGGTCTGACCAAGGCAGAATAGAGCGGCACTATTACTTCCCTTGATCTGGACACTATACTTCTATTGATGCAGACCAAAATCGCATTGGCCTTTTTAGCTGCTGCATCACACTGTTGACTCATGTTCAACTTGTGGTCTACTAGGACTCCTAGATCCCTTTCGCACGTAGTCTCATTCAGCCAGGTCTGCCCCATCCTATATCTATGCATTTTATTTTCCCGCCCTAAGTGCAGTACCTTACCTTTCTCCATATTGAATTTCATTTTGTTAGCTTTCGCCCAGCTCTCCAGTCTATCCAGGTCATTCTGAATTTTGATCCTGTCCTCTAGGGTAATAGCTACTCCTCCTAATTTGGTGTCATCTGCAAATTTGATAAGTATGCCCCTAATTCCCTCATCCAAGTCATTGATAAAGATGTTGAATAGCACTGGGCCCAGGACAGAACCCTCTGGCACCCCACTGGTCACATCTTTCCAAGATGAAGAGGAGCCATTGCTGAGCACCCTTTGGGTTTGGCCGGTCAACCAATTACAAATCCATTTAACATTTAAAATCTATTTAAATATTCACATTTTTGTATATGTGTGCATGGTGTCATACACACAAAACATATCTTAAATTTTGCACATTTCTGAGGCAAAGTCTACTTTGTTTTGCAAGAAATCTAAGAAGCTACAAACTGGGTTATTTTGGTGAGAATCTGGAAACATGAAAAGTTCTTTTCTATGATTAGTGCTACCATGTTAGTGGATTCAACAGAAAGCCCACAAGAATAGAGTATATGACTTTGTGTATCATTTATATTGATTAGGGCCAGATGTCAGATATTCTCTCACACCCAGTTTGCTTTTTTAACAAAGTAAGTAACTTTTCCAGTCTATTTGATAAATGATTATTCACTTTAATGTAATTCACAATATCAGGTCCCTTTGCATTACATTCATATTTCCATTTAGATCTTTGTTTGTTTAAGGAAAGGGGCTATATTTGAGGTTTATCCATGATTTTTAGTAGAGGTCTTCAAAGTCTTCAATCTAAACTAATAAAAAACACAGTTTTATTTTTTATTATATTTTTAAAAAGATCATTGTTTTTTTTTTTGGCCTATGCAGTGATAACTTGAGGTCAAAATAATATGGAGACTTTTTTTTTTTTTTTTTTGCTATATTAGTCACAGTGATGCAATTGTGGATTCAGTTAAATTTAGAATAATCACATTTGCAAAGACTCAGGAGAGGACCAAATCTCACACGTTTATAATAGAGCAGGATAGGCTTTGGTTGAGGAGCCAGCATGGTATAGTAGTTTGAGTGTTGCAGGGTTCAAATCCCTGCTCAGCCATAGAAACCTACTGGGTGACCTTGGGCAAGTCACATTGTCTCAGCCTCAGATGAAGACAATGGCAAACCTCCTCTGAATAAATTCTGCCAAGAAAACTATGTGATAGCTTTGTGTTAGGGTCACCATAAGTCAGAAATGACTTGAAGGCACACAACAACAACAACAACAACAACAACAACGGTTTTCTGTGGGGGGATTTCTGGGCTGTGAGGCCATGTTCTGGAAGAGTTCATTCCTGATATTTCACCTGTATCCATGGCTGACATCTTCAGAGAATGGTGGTGTAGGGGTGTGTGGGGTTTATATACTCTGACTCCCTGTTGGAGAGAATATGCAAATTTGTGTATTTGAATGGCTAGTTTCTGGGTGGAGATATGAAAGGAGGATTAGTGTCTGTTTGGCTAATGCCCATTGTCTGCTGGAAATCCCCCTGTCCTGCGTGAAGTTCATTTGCATGTATTGAGTTTTGATTGTAACACATGCAAATGAACTTCACCCAGGGACAGGGGGATTTCCAGAGAACAATGGGTCAGTAGCCAAACAGACACTAATCCTCCTTGCATATTCTCCCACCCTAGGAACTAGCCATTCAAATACACAAATGTACATATCCTCTCCAATAGGAACTCACAGCAGATAAACCCCACACACCCCTACATCACCATTCTCTGAAGATGCCAGCCACAGATGCAGGCAAAACATCAGGAAAAAAACTCTTCCAGAACATGGCCTCACAGCCCAGAAAAAAATCCATGGAAAACCTATGGATGCCAGCTGTGAAAGCCTTCAACTTCTCAACAGCAACAAAGGTTTGGTTGATTCTTAGAAGAAACACCATAATATTAAGAGCTTTTTCACTGTGGTCAATTCCCTTGATGATGTCCATCTCTTGATGATGTCCATCTCTCAAAATAGAGTCACCTATTGAAGATGCATCAAACTGGAGGTGAGATTAGATTGCTTACAAAGATCCTTCCAGCTCTGCGATGACTGCTCTCTGCATGATGTTCCTCCATTCTGACCTGAAGACTGCTCAGAACCATTTAGAACAAACAAAAGAATGAAGAAAAGAAGGAGAGAACTCCACCTAAGGTGAGGTCCTCTTGATGTTTGTGTAGTATAAATATCTGCATGTGGAATTATGCATTAATTGTGGTACACAACCCTTGTGTCTGAATGGCTGAACCAAGGCATCAAACATGCAACTGTATGCACAACCATATGTGCATCCATGTACAATGTGTATCTGCATGCACCACAGTACTGTTTATGCAACATCACTTCCAAAATACTGAACTGAATGTGGATTTTCCATATCAAGATAAAAAGGTTCAGCTGTTCCCATAGGGAAACTTAAGGATGCATAAAATATTAACAGAATTCTGGTCCATGTTTATCTTAGCAGGTCCAGTGTCAAAGATCAATTGTACCAGGCTTCTGGAGAGACTCACATTGCAAAAAATGGGCTTGGCTGAGCTTTAGCCTTAGGGATGGAAGAATCTGTGAATTTGCTTAAAGTCAAATTCATTATTTTTTTAAAAAAAATCATCTAAGTCCTCTCCATCAGATTTATGACTAAGTCTGCAAATTTCATTAAGTTCTTATTTCTAAAAATTGAATTACATCCTGAATCATTTGGACTGGCCAAAACTGAAGTTCACTTCTCTCCTAGTATTTTCTCTCAGTATAGAGAATATTATTTTCTACCTTCTTGCCATGTAAGTGCTTAAGATGAAGAGCAAACCTAATTCAACACCTAAATTCCAGTTGAATATACATTAATTTTCTAGTTTTGAATTCAGCATGAAAATGTGTCATCTGGGGGGATCTATTTAAAATTCCATTAAACTAGCAATTTTTAAGCTACAGCAGTAGACAGCAGCAGCTATAATACTGTCTTGGTTTATCCTTTCTTTGGGTTGTATGTGGACACCCTCTCCATTGATGCCCCCTTGTCATGGGAGAGAGGCTTGCGTACCCTAATGATGTTTTGAGCTATGCTGGCGGTGGCATAATAGCCACTGGTAGGGTCTCCCATGCCAGACAGGTCAAAACCGAAGGGTCTGACAAAGAGCGTCAAAGGGCAGGATGGGTTCCCTAGCCTTGTGGCAACCGTCCTAGGAGAAGGAAAACTCTAATCCCAAACCCAGGCAGATGGTGCTCGTCCAACCCTGTAAGGTCAACCATCTAAGAGAAGGAAACTCTAATCAAACCTATGGCCCGAGGACCTCACTGCCACGTCCATGCTTGCAAGGCCACGGCAGATGAATCCCTGGTTTAAAGGGTGAGGCCAGTTCTGTGCATGCTGCACTCCACCAGAAAAATCCATTGCACAGGCTCGAAGGACAAATCCAGTTCTAAAAAAGCCCTGTAGCGACTGGCGAGGGACGAAACCGGCAGGTGTAAAGATGCACTAGAAGCCGCAGCCCCAACCCTGCATGCAGGCAGTTCAGGACATTGGTCGCTCAAGGCTGACCCGGGAGATGACAGTCTTGTTCGGCAGCATCCTGAACGACCAAGCAGCCTTTTTTAAGGAGAGCACTGCTTGCTCCATATGGAGAGGGGCCTAGAAAAGGTGGCCTAACGAAAGCTCATCCCCAACTACCTGGTTGGCTAGCCACGGCCAACGGGAATCTTCTGATGCGGTCAAACCAAGGCAAAGAAACAAAGGCACACACCAGCCTCCAAAGGTGTAAATAAACTCACACTTGCATGCTGGAACATCAGAACCATGCAAGACTCTGAAGATAGTGGACGGCCTGAGCGTCATTCTGCCCTAATAGCCCATGAACTATCACAGCTTAATATTGACATCACTGCTCTTAGTGAAGTTCGCTTCCATGAGGAAGGCAGCCTTAAAGAACATGGCGCCAGCTACACACTTTACTGGTCTGGAAAAACCCCAAACTGAAAAACATCTGTCAGGAGTAGGCTTTCTGATTAAAAACTCCATTGCCTCCAAACTCGAAACCTTGCCAACAGGACACTCTGATCACATTATTTCCTTACGCCTCCCACATGTTGTTCTCTTTAGTATATATGCCCCAACTATGCAAGCCGACCCTGTAGAGAAAGACAAATTCTACACAGACCTACGCCACCTCATACAAAAAGTTCCTGTAGAAGATAAAATTATTATCCTTGGTGACTTCAATGCCAGAGTAGGAAAGAACTTCGAAGCCTGGAAAGGTGTCTTAGGCAAGCATGGTGTCGGAAATTGCAATGATAACGGACACCTCCTGCTAGAGTTCTGTGCAGAACAACAGCTGACTATTACAAACACAATCTTTCAGCAGAAAGATAGCTTGAAGACAACCTGGATGCATCCCTGATCCAAACATTGGCACCTCATTGACTATGTTCTAATCCGTCAGAGAGACATTCATGATGTCTGTCATACCCGAGTGATGCCCAGTGCAGAATGCCAAACAGATCATCGCCTCGTCAGATGTAAACTAAATCTTCATCTTAAGTTCAAACCTAAGAGGGGTGTCATCTTAAAGAAGAGACTCCAAGTCAACCATCTTCAACAAGCTACCATGAGAGACAACTTCCAGGCAAATCTACAAACGAAGCTTGAAGACCATCCTACAGATCCTTCTCCTACAGTGCTTTGGCAACATATCAAAAACAGTATCCTCCAGTCTGCAGAAGAATCCCTCAGGTTTTCCCACAAGAAAAATCAAGACTGGTTTGATGAAAACAACCAAGAGATCCAGGAGCTGTTGGCAAAGAAGAGAACTGCTCACCAGGCATACCTTGCCCAGCCAACCTGTCATGTAAGAAAAGGAGCTTTCCGCCTCGCATGTAGTAAACTACAACAAGAACTCCGAGACATGCAGAACAAGTGGTGGATCAATACAGCAGAAAAGACACAATGCTGTGCAGATCTGGGTGATCATAGAGGATTTTATGAAGCTCTTAAAGCAGTGTTTGGACCTACTTATCAGGTCCAAAGCTCCTTATACAGTACAGATGGTCAAACATTAATTACTGAAAAAGCCTCCATCCTGAATCGTTGGGCTGAACATTTTGAAAGTCTCTTTAGTGCCATCCGAGTAGTCCAAGGCTCAGCTATCCAACATATGATACAAAAACCAATGAAAAATGAATTGGACATAGCTCCCACTTTGGAAGAGACCCTTAAAGCCATACAGCCGATGAAAAACGGCAAGGCAGCTGGGATTGATGGAATCCCACCTGAAGTTTGGAAACACGGAGGTCATGCACTCCACGAAAAATTCCACGAATTCCTTGTGAATTGCTGGGAAAAAGGGGAACTGCCATCAGACCTCCAAGATGCAGTCATCATCACCCTGTACAAGAAAAAAGGAGCAAAATCCGACTGCTCAAACTATCGAGGCATAACACTGCTCTCTATTGCTGGAAAAATCCTTGCAAGGATACTCCTGAACAGATTAGTTCCTGCTACTGCAGAAGAAGTTCTTCCTGAAAGCCAATGTGGCTTTAGAGCCAATAGGATTACTACAGAAATAGTATTTGCCCTTAGGCAACTGCAAGAAAAATGTAGGGAGCAGAACAAGGGTATCTATGTAACATTTGTCGACCTCACCAAAGCCTTCGTCACTGTGGCAGATCCTGGAAAGACTAGGATGTCCCCCCAAATTCCTTAAAATGATTATCTTGCTACACAAGGGCTAGCGTGGACAAGTCAGATATGGCGACGCTCTTTCAGAGCCCTTTCTAATAACTAACGGAGTGAAGCAAGGTTGTGTTCTTGCACCAACTTTATTTACAATCTTCTTTAGCACGATGCTCCAAAGGGCTATGGCAGAGCTTGAAGAAGACAACGGCATGTATATACGTTACCGTACTGATGGTAGCTTGTTTAACTTAAGCTGTCTGAGGGCTCACACTAAGACTCTAAACTATCTAGTCCGTGAGCTGCTCTTCGCCGATGATGCTGCCCTTGTTGCCCACACAGAAGCAGCTCTGCAGCGCCTAACGTCCTGCTTTGTAACAGCTGCAGAGCTGGTTGGGCTAGAAGTCAACCTGAAGAAAACAGAAGTTCTTTACCAGCCTGCACCACAGGACGAACACCACCATCCCCACATTGCCGCCGGCAAATCTGTGCTCAAGTCCATTCAGCAGTTCACCTACCTGGGAAGCATCATCTCTTCAGATGCCAAGATTGATAGAGAGATCGATCACAGATTAGCAAAGGCATATAGTGCATTTGGAAGACTTCACAAAAGAGTCTGGAGCAATAAACACCTGAGGCAAAGCACAAACATCAGTGTGTATAGAGCCATTGTACTGTCTATCCTCCTTTATGGATCTGAAACATGGGTCACCTATCGCCACCACCTACGACTCCTCGAGCGCTTTCATCAGCGCTGTCTACGCACAATCCTAAATATACACTGGACTGACTATGTGAAGAATGTTGCTATCCTTGAGCAAGCAGGGATCACCAGCATTGAGGCCATGATATTGAGAACACAGCTGCGCCGGGCAGGGCACGTTTCTAGGATGGAGGACCATCGCCTCCCAAATATACTACTCTACGGTGAACTCGCCATGGGTCAGCGTAAGAGGGGCGCTCCAAAAAAGCGATACAAAGACTCCCTGAAACAACATCTCAGGCTTGGCCAAATTGATTATCAACAGTGGTCCGCCCTGGCCTCACATCGGGAGGCATGGAGACGCACTATCCACAATGCTGCAGCCTTATTTGAGAACTCACGATGAACAAGTCTCGAAGAGAAACGACAACGCAGAAAGAATCACAACCCAAAAACATCACCCATGGAGACCTTCTGCTGTGCTTTTTGCAACCAGACTTGTTTATCTCGGATTGGCCCTTTTAGTCATCAGCTCGCTTGCAGAAAGCGCGGGATGAGTCCTTCCTGAATCTTCGTTTGCGAAGAAAAGCCAGAGAAAGAGAGAGAGAGAGATGTGGAGACACAGGCCCTATGTCTGCTTACTTTAGGATTCTGACAGCTATGGTCCCCAAAAGTAACTTTCTCAGGCTCTGATATATGAGCCCAAAACTTCTAGCAAATTCTTCTGAAGGTAAAACCAAGAAGCAGAACAGTAAAGAACTGCTGCATTCATTACTATAGCAGCATGGTTTGTCTTCAGTAGCTAGGCAGGATATTTGAAAACTGGACTCACAACTAACTGTATGTTACAGGAATTATGTTACATTTAGGCTGTCAGAGTAACTAATGTTTGCAGTCCCTTGGCTTTTTAGTATCTTTTGACTTGTTTTCAGGGGTGACAGTAAGGTTGCATTGTAAGCAACCTTACTGCTGCCCCAGGTAGCTTCAGGGAAGATATTACAGATGAAGACAGATTTGCCTGGGGAAAAAAAAAAACCTTCCTTGTTCTCTGTTTATTTCTCTGTGTGTAAGGTGTGTGTGTGTTTAAATGGGCTTGCACATGGTGGAGATACCACCCCATGAATGAGATTGTTTACTTGGAAGAAAGAAAAGACAGCATGAAAAAAATGTGCTGCATATTGTGCTGTAAACTCATCAGTTTCCCATCACTATAGGATCAGAAATTCAGAAGTGCAGCAGAATAAGAAAGGTTAAAAGACACCTGATAAGGGACGATGATTCTGATATTTTTGGTTTCTCCCTATTTCTGTTTTTTTTCCCCTTTCTTAACTTTTGTTTACCCTGAACTCTTTCTTTCTTTCTAAAGTTCGCATGACAGTCTATGAAAATTTTTGGACACCGTTCTAATTATTTTATCCAATTTGGCTTCATATGCAAGCAAGTCTAGTATTCCCAATTTTCAATTTTCTTTTAATGTTATTTCCCTAACGTGTGTGTGGGTGTGTGTCTGGGTGGGTGGGTGAGAGAGAGAGAGAGCTTTGAAGTTGCCTGTCAACTTATATTGACACTATGAATTTCATAGGTTTTCTTAGGCAACATAGGTATTGTCAATTAAGGAAAACAATTGCAAAATTTGTGGGAGGATAACACATAGTTTTGAAGGATAAGTTTTATTTTATGCATAGTTCAAAAGTCAAAATCAAGGAAATTTGAATTAAAATGTTAACCAAACAGATTTATTCCACAACCCTATAGTAGTGTTGCCATTTTTTGAAAACAGCAACATGAGATTATCAGAATTCATGACATGTGGAGTTGACAATCAGGAAATGACTACTAACTGACCTTCTACATTAATATATAAAAATGTACAGATTTCAGATTACATAGACATGCATTTCTCCATAAAATTGACATCACATTCTCCTAACATACAAGTTCAATAACAGACAAACATATGTCTTCACAAAAATCCATACTTGGTTATTTCTTCCTCTTCTTCATCCTTCTCTTTCTTCTCCTCTCCTACATCCTTCTTCTCATGCACTAACAGTCCTTATAAATCATATAAAAATAATTAATAACTATTATAAAAATTCAGAGTAACTCTCCTATTGTTGGGTTCATGTACTGCTTGCCCAGTTCTCTCTATAACAATCAGGCTATTATCCCCAGTACTTGATGAACTCCTGCCCTCAAGAATACTGTTTTGATGTGTATCTTTTTCATTTCACAGTCCATTTTTGTCTAAGTATGTTGTTATTGGTTCCCAATAAGGTCAAATATATAGGATGATAAGAAAAATGTAGGAGTATAGAGTTATAAGAGTAAAGTTACAAAGTCAATTATGGTTTAATTTAAGATCTGGTGAAGTCAAGGGGTTAATTAGGAAGTGTGAAGACAACTTTAAAAAAGAATTGTGTATGTATTTTGGAAATATATGAACTATATGAATAATGAGATACAGTCTACACATGTACATACACTCTAATTATACAGAGTAAATAACATTTAGATGCAGTTCAATGTAGGGGAAATTTAAATGTGAAGTGAAAGCAGATTGTTATATTTATCTGATATACATTATATAGGAATGTTGTGTTTTTCCTTTTTGTTTTTATTTTATTGAATGCTATTTTATTTTTCATGATTAAGTGCTTTAAATATCTTGGCTAAAACATAATATAAAAAAAGTTTCTGCTCCTCTCTCCACCCTCTACTTTCCCTCTCTGTCCTCAGCTTATTTCAATTGCTGCAAACTGAGTTTGAAGTGCAAAAACAATTTGTACTCAATAACCTTAACAGGAGGGAGATGAGAGGATGGGGAGAATCTTGCCCTTCAGTGAAAAGCAAACTGATGCAGCCCTTCTAGCTTGTTTGTTCTTCTTCATGAATGATTGGCTACATGTGCCCTGACCTTCCTCTGTAAAATGTTGGAAGGTATGTAGCAGTAGTTCATGAACTTGGGACAACTCCCAATCCTGTTCATCAGTGTTTCATTTGCTGAATTTTTGAAAGCTCCTTTTCAGAAGGTCACAGGGTATCTCCTCATCACTGTCCACCTCATTATGCAGCATTTATAGCCCATTCATCACTGAAGTTTGCCCCACTCTTTTGTACATTTCAGTCTTTACTATAGCACTGCCATAGAGTCACAGAGTCATAGAATTGGAAGGGAGCTCATGGGACATCGAATTTAACCCCCTGCTCAGTGCAGGATCTCCAGCTAAAGCATCCCCAGCCTCTTTTGAAGATGTTCAGAGGAGGAGACCCCACCACTTCTTTAGACAACTGTCATTGTCCATTGTCAAACCGCTCTTACTATCATGATGTTCCATCAAATGTTCAATCAAAATCTACTCCCTGCATTGTCCACAAGATACTTGCAGACAGACTCCTGTCATTTCACATACCTCTCTGTCTTGTGGGATCAGATGGTGACTCACTGATTGCACACAGGAGCCACATGTATCCCTTTGTTATGACAAAGAACACTGAACACTCACACCTGAGATCTATAAAGAAAACCCACACTAAGATGTGGTAGAGCAGCTTTTGGAAAACCCTTCTGTCTAGGGGCTCATCTACACAATCCAGGATATACTGGCTCCCCAGAGGTATATCCTGACCATGGATCATTCCCATTGCTCCCCCATTTCCTCCATGGGATGGGAGGAAGTATTGATTGGCATGCTGGTCCATCACTACAGCTGCCATGACTATTTCCCTTGCTGTCTCAGAAGGTAGGAAGGGGGCCCACAATATGTGACCAAGGCCCCCTGCATGTGACCAGATTTGGTCACATGCTGTGGGACCCCTTTCTGCTTCTGGGAGAGCCAGGGAGATCCTCCAGGTAGTATTCTAAAATGTTGTATCAGGTCCTACCCTGCCTTCCCCCCTTCTCAGCCCTATAGAGAAGGGGGTGGTGAGGATTGCTGGAGAAAGAATGTGGCAAATGCCCTGCATCGTATGGACTGCAGGGCTCTGAGATGGGGACAAGACAGAGTATATTGCCAATGTAGACACACCCTAGATCAAGCAATCTAATTATCAATGTTAGGATGTTATAGACAGATGAGAATGGAGGTTTTCCAGATCACTATTAAAAAGGCGGAGCCTTCTAACCTTTGGTTGATGCTTAATTCATATTAGCAATTCTTTGCATCTCCAATGAACTTAGCAGAAACATTATCCTTTCCAATTTATTCAGTGTTAGTGAAGCTTAAGTGAGCAAATGGCCTAGGATGAAAGTATTCTTGTGTTACAACTTAGGAATGCTTGCATAGGTTGGGCAAATAATCATTAAAATAACATGAGAACATCATCTAAGAGCCACTGCTTCCTGTCTTTACAGGCCAAAGCAAACTTCACAGATCATTGTAGGGTGGAAAGAGCCAATTGCAGAGCTGCCACACTGCATTCTTGATGTGAATGAATTCAGAACACCCCTTCTTGTTTCCACTTCATCACTGCAAATGAAAGTGAAGTGGAATACACATTATCTTTCAGTAAAAGAGAAAAATCCCTAGCTCTTTTGTTTTAGACATATCCATACAGTGAACAAACACACAATACTTCAGCATTATCAGCTTTATCAAGACTTTACTGTGAATGAATGTCTTAGACAGATCCTGTAATAGTTTTATGTTGCCAAATGTTGTTTTGTCTTGTTTTGGTGTGGCACACAGTACATTTTCCTTCCCTCCCCACCAAATGTGGACATCTGTTAGAACATCTTCTAATATTCCTTCCTTGCTGCATTTAGGGCATCTCAAGATTTATCTCTGAATCAGATTCTCAGGGGTTTTTTTAAGGGGGGGTAAAGATCTGAAAATACAGTTAATTAGCATTGTTTAAACATCTGGAAATTCTTATAGAGAAGGAGGCAAGGGAATTCCCTGAAAGACAAAAAAAAAAATATTCTATTAATTAAGTCATAGTAGGACTATACGGAACTGCCAAAAGAAATTTCACTGAAGGTGGACTCCAGATTTGAGAGGGCTGGATATTCCTGATTCCCACAACTAGCAAGATTACTAACCATGCTGGCTCAGGGATTTTAGGAGCTGTAGACCGAAAAACAACTTTCTTAAGTTCTGGAGAAGTTTCAGTCAAAGCCAGCATGTGGCAAGTCAGTGGTGGGTACCTGCAAACTTAACTGGGGTCCATTTACACTACAGAATTATTAACACTATTATTTCACTTTAACTGCCATAAGGCTTACTGCACACTGAAGTAAAGCAGCAGGTTGTGTCTTCGGTGCTGACTTACTGCACAACTTTGTTGTTCTTCCCTTCTTTTCCCATGGGAAACCAAGGTAAAGCTGTGTCTTTTTGCTAAGTGGAAAAATTGTTTTGCAAAAAAATATGTTTTTTTTACCTCAGTCTCTCACGGGACCAGAACGGCAGAACATTGGAAGAACAATGTCATGTGGTAAGGCAGCACAGAAAGCAGAACCTTCCAGCTACCCTGCCATTTTACTTCATTGTGTGGTAAGCCTCCATGACTCCATCCTATGGAATCCTGGCATTTCCAATTTGGGGAGACTTCTCAGCCGGAGTTCTCTCAGGCTTCACAAGACAATGATTCCCAGGATTCCATAGGACAGAACCCTCACAGTTAAAGTGAAATAATAGTGCTAAAATTGTGCTATGTGAATGGACTCTTGATCCCTGTCTGGAAGGCCGCACGAGCAGAAGCAACAACAATAGCACAACTGGATGGCTTGAAGCTGCCATTCAAATTTCTCACTATTCTGTAGTCCGATGTTGGGTTAGAGTCATTGTGGAAAGTTTAAATTTGTAGCTTCAGGCTGCCTTTTGCAGAAGACTAAGGTTGGTGAGCTGACTTTGATATTGGAGAGGCAGGCACTGATTAAGTGGTGAGGCCTACAATAGGACTGGGGCTACAACAGCTGCACAAAGAGGTAATATGCTGATACCAACCCTGATTTCACTTCACTCCTCCTTTGGAAACACTGTAAATTCCTGTGTTGTGTTGCTAAGCAGGAATCTTGAATTCAGCTTCAAATTTAACTTTACAAAACATCAACCTTACTGTTGAGTGATCTTAATATTTTATTTTATTTTATTATTTTGTTCTTAGCCAGCTTGAGATCTTATTGCTGAAGGATGGCTTGTTAATTTCTTTGAAAAGTAATATTGTTGATGTGGTAACTGAATTATGCTGAGTTTTTGTCATGTTTGCTCAAAACATGCAGAATTGCTTCACTTGCCCTGGATTTCTGAAAGGATACCTAGTGTTGGTAAAAAGTGCTTACCCACATCAAAGGTTTAATTAACAACATAACACATTATCTGAATTTCAAGTAAGGATGGGTAGTTTAGATCAATCTTATCCAAAGCTGCTATTTTCCTTTTTTCATCTTCAGTAATATTGAGAAGGGCCTGGCCATGACCCTTCAAATTCTGGTTCAGAGCTTGTTTTTGTGAAAATTGGTTGCTACTTATCCAATGATCCTAAATTTGCTGTCAATTTTTGTGTGCCTTCAAGTCATTTCTGAACCTGCCATATGGGGTTGGGGGGGGGAGATTTGTTCAGAGGAGGTGTATGATTGCCTTTCTCTAAGGCTGTGAGAGTGTGACTTGCCAGTGGGTGTGATGCATTTGCATTCCCAGATGCAAAGACCATCAGTTTCAGAGTTAATCAGAAAACTTTATTGGCACAGAAATCAATAAAGCATAATACATGGTTGTTGCTTAGAACTCTAACTTAGAGGACAGACAGTATACTAAAAGCACATTGCAATCTATGAAATCTGGTGGGCTTCAATACTATTGGTCATCCATCATCCCCTGGCCTCCTCTTCCCATACAACATCTATCCCATTCTTCCAAGCCAAATCTGCAGCTGCAGGCTTATCTTCCCATTCCCATTAGAAACAGTTATATTCCCTTCCATAGTTGCCACAGAACACTCATTAACTTAACTGTTCAATGGATTTGTAATTGGTTGACCGGCCGAACCCAAAGAGTGCTCAGCAGTGGCTCCTCTTCGTCTTGGAAAGATGTGACCAGTGGCATGCCACAGGGTTCTGTCCTGGGCCCAGTGCTATTCAACATCTTTATCAATGATTTAGATGAGGGAATTAGGGGCATACTTATCAAATTTGCAGATGACACCAAATTGGGAGGAGTAGCTAATACCCTAGAGGACAGGATCAAAATTCAGAATGACCTGGATAGACTGGAGAGCTGGGCCAAAGCTAACAAAATGAAATTCAATACGGAGAAATGTAAAGTACTGCATTTAGGGCGGAAAAATGAAATGCATAAATATAGGATGGGAGAGACCTGGCTGAATGAGACTACATGCGAAAGGGATCTAGGAGTCCTAGTAGACCACAAGTTGAACATGAGCCAACAGTGTGATGCGGCAGCTAAAAAGGCCAATGCAATTTTGGGCTGTATCAATAGAAGTACAGTTGTCCCTCCACATTCACGGATTTGACATTCACGGATTTGAGTATTCACGGCTTGGAAAATATTCTTAAAAAAATAACAATCCTAATAGCAAACCTTGATTTTGCCATCTTATATAAGGGACACCATTTTGCTATGCCATTGCATATAATGGGACTTGAGTATTCACGGATTTGGGTATTCACGGGGGGTCCTGGAACCAAACCCCAGCGAATGTGAAGGGACAACTGTATAGTGTCTAGATCAAGGGAAGTAATAGTGCCGCTCTATTCTGCCTTGGTCAGACCTCACTTAGAATACTGTGTCCAGTTCTGGGCACCACAATTCAGAAAGGATATTGACAAATTGGAGCGTGTCCAGAGAAGGGCAACTAAAATGGTGAAAGGTCTGGAAACCATGCCTTATGAGGAGAGACTTAGGGAGCTGGGTATGTTTAGCCTGGAAAAAAGACGGTTAAGAGGCGATATGATAGCCCTGTTTAAGTATTTGAAGGGATGTCACGCTGAGGATGGAGCAGGCTTGTTTTCTGCTGCTCCAGAGACTGGAACACGGAGCAATGGGTGCAAGCTCCAGGAACAGAGATTCCACCTCAACATGAGGAGGAACTTTTTGACAGTAAGAGCTGTTCGGCAGTGGAACACACTCCCCCGGAGCGTGGTGGGGTCTCCTTCCTTGGAGGTCTTTAAACAGAGGCTGGATGGCCATCTGTC
This sequence comes from Gambelia wislizenii, assembly GCA_030847615.1. Taxonomy (NCBI): domain Eukaryota; kingdom Metazoa; phylum Chordata; class Lepidosauria; order Squamata; family Crotaphytidae; genus Gambelia; species Gambelia wislizenii. The sequence goes on along the minus strand of JAUMIR010000008.1, from coordinate 28,526,364 downwards.
GGGGATGCTTTGATTGTGATTTCCTGCGTGGCAGGGGGGTTGGACTGGATGGCCCTCGTGGTCTCTTCCAACTCTGCAATTCTATGATTCTATGATTCTATGAAAATACAATTAACAGCAAGGTTATAAGGGACCTCTGAAAATGGCAGGAACAGGCAACATCAGGAGCCAGTCCTGACAGTGGGTTTACATGGGTGGAGATGCAAACTTTCTCTTAAGAAATCTTACCAAGAAAATCTTATGACAGGGTTGCTAGAAGTTGGAGTCAACTTGAAGGTATGTAACATCTACAAACTGCTAAAGATGTTAGACACAGATGTTAATATGAACTTTCCAATAAGCACTTTCCAAAACTATATGTATGCTGATATCTACAGTTTCAGGATGTTATGATGCAGTTCACAGATGAACATATGTGCAAAAATTCTGTACATTATGGGAAAATGCACACAAAAAATATATTAGAAGAAATTTTATGCTAAAATGTATTATATTAGGGACAAATTCCTTGCAAATGTGCAAATATTAGAAAAGGAGCATCTAATCACTTTTAAGAGAGAGAACACATGGACAGTTTTGTGCAGATGGTTTTTGTCTGATTGAAAACTATCATGGAAACAAGCCAAGTCACACATTTGGGCAGGAAAAGAGGAAATTTAGCAATGGTAATACCCATTTCTAGGAACAGAATGGTAGACTAGACAGGCTTTTCTTCTGATCCAGTATGACTCTTCTCATGTTCTTCTTATGTTATATACAGCCATGGATAGCTGCTGCCAGCATAGACAGTACTGAAATACTTAGACAAATAGCATGATCTGGTATAAGGATGATTCTTATGTTGCATCTATCTTTGATGTGACACTGAAAGTCTGGATGCTGAAGCTGGAATACTTTCCCCCCCAGGCATAACAAAGAGAAAGAATAATTACACATTCCCTGATGCCTTTAACCATGTGGATTTTTTAAAGTATCTCTTTTAACATTAACTTCCAATTTCCACCATAAAATGTGAGTTTATGTGAACCTATGTGTGTATATATGCACAGCTGTAATGACAACTTACTAGCTGAAAATCTTTCCCTCTTCTACTACCAGTCCAACTCGATCCAGCTGAGTCAAATCTGCAGTTTCAGAAGTAGTGTCTCTGGAGAGAACAGCAAGAAAGCACTTCTGTCAGAGGGGAGTAAGTCATTCTGGCACAGTGGGGATGAGGTAGATTAGCACCAGCCAGAGAAGAAACTGGGGAAGAGATGCTGGTTGTGTCTGTAAGAGAAATAATAGCACAAAATGCATGGTATCTGTGATCCCCCCCCCACATTCTACACAGAGCTTGCAAAGTAGATCGTCATAACTCTGTGAAGAGCAACTTAGGGACCTGGGTATATTTAGCTTGGAAAAGAGAAGGTGGAGATGAGATGTAGCAACCCAAAAGTTGTCATGTAGAAGATGGAGAGAGTTTAAATTTCTACTGCAACAGAGACTTAAAACACACATCAGTGGATTCAAATTATACAAAAAGGTATTCCACTTAAACTTTAGGAGCTTTATCATAAGAACTGTTTGACCATGGAAAGATTTGCCTTAGAACGTGGTGGACTCTCCTTCTTGTGACACCTTTAAAGAAGAAGTTGGATGGCTAACTAATGGGAATGCTCTGTTTGTTGTTCTAGATGGTCCTTGCAGTCTCCTCCAACTATGATTTTAAAAACTGGGAGATTTTCACATCTCTAACTGGAAAAGTTTGATGTGAGAAGCTGGGCAAGCCTGGTTAGAGCCAGCCAATCACAGCTCATAGAATGTTGTGAAGAGGGACCAATGGGAAAAAGGATATAACCTATAACAGAAAAGCTTGTCCGTTGAATAGATAGAGGGAGAAGAAAGTACAGTTAGGGAGTCAGAAGTAAAGTGTGAGGACTAGTTAGGAGGGAAATGGAGAAGATCTTAACTAGGTTTTAGGGGACTGAGAATGTGTGGAGAGTTCAGGGAGAAGTGTTACTTGGTTTGAAACATGAGTGTTACTATGTGTGGATTTAAATGGATGGAAATAATATTTGAAAATATTTTTAAAAATGTTTTTATTTTGTTTTGTTTGGTTTTTTTTTAAAGTATGGAGAAACTCTGACAAGAAGAATCCTGGGGGTCGTTTACACGGGCAAATATTCCCCTAAATATACCGCTAAGATAGCTAATAGTTCCCACGGATCGCAGCACAGCATCGCCTCATTCAGAAGGGGGGGAGGTAAAACACCCAAATATAGCGTGGCAGGGCATGTCGCTATTTTTGCAGGAATATTTGCAATGTAGTGCTTTACATTGCAGAGAGCAGCTGGAAAAACTTGCAATCCACGGCATGGCAGCAAGACTTTTAGCAGAGAGATTACTCTCCCTCTGCTTTATGGAGTGAGTTCATTTACAGGCAGATTTACAGAGACACACAGAGCCACACCTCCCACACTTATTCAAGTCTGAACTTCAAAGCGACATAATTAGAAAAAAAACCTGACTGGCACAGCTGCGGAAAATAATTAAACCGCAAGTTGCCGCAATAAATCTGCTGTGTAAACCGGCCCCTGGTCTGATGAGAATTTTCACAGGGCAGGACTTATTCTATGCAAAATTTCCATGTGGTTGTTTTGTGCAGAAAACAGCCTTTTCTGCATACAAAATAATATTATGACAAAGAAATATTAATTCATGTGCAGAAAAGGCTGTTTTCTGCACAAAACAACTGCATGCAAATTTTGCTCAGATGATTCCCAATCTTCAAATAGCATTCAAAAACAATGTTGTTTTTGAAGAAGTTTCTTGCAGTGGGAAGAAAATTGCAGAAATTACACATTGCTAACTTTGAGAAGAAATGTAGTGAAGAATTAAATCCTTAGTGTGAAACTGGCATAAGGCTACATGTTCACTTCATTTCCTAACAAGTAAATTTAACTCCAAGTCATAACATAAAACACTAGAAATACATAATCATTAAAATAGCAACTTCAAAGCCAATTACAGGTTTAAAAAAACTAAAATAGTGGTTACAGCACATAATTCAAACAAGAGAACAAATTACATATAAAATCTAAAATACCTGCTACAGTTTGGCCACCCAGCAATGTTTCAGGATATAATTTTTTATACTGCCAGGATCTTTGTAGAGTCAGATAGTGGAATTTAAATCTATAAGAGAATATGATATACACATTCAGTAGAGCCATTTTTTTCTATGAATAAAGGCCTTGACACATTGTCTTCTACCATCTGGTGAGACAAAGTATTTGATTGTGTCTGCACTTCTAGGTCATGAACCTTTATAGCTGGAGAATTAATATTTTCTTCTTCAGATGCAAAGAATAGGGCCTTGTCTACATGGAGTATTTAACCCATCTTGTCCCCATCTCAGAGCCCTGCAATCCAAATAATGCAGGGATCTTGCCTTGTTTTGCCACCTGCGTAGTCCTGCAATGCCCATGGTAAAGAAGTGGGAAAAAAGGAGTAAATCCCATTGAAATGTTTCAGCAAAATACCCTAGAAAACTGCCTCTTTTATGATAAACCGAATAAGCCCCTCAGGAACACAGGAGGACATACCAGCCTGCTGGCTCATCTCTGCAACTGCTTCCTCTGCTTCCATCTACATCACATTCTCTGAAGCCAGGAAGCAGGTCTTGCAACATGTGATCAAGGCTGCTCACATGCAGGGGGGTGGATAATGTGCTGTGAGCCTCCTTTCTGGCTTTGTAGAGTACAGCATGGATGGAATGGCATATTCTGGCACATTTAGGTGAGCACCAGCTCTCTCTCTCTAAGGCTAAAACACTATCAGATAAAGTAAATTGAGAGGGTTTAAAAAAAAAACACCTGGAGGCCTATTTAAACCTTGAATTAATGACATGTCATTCTTAGCACGTTTTTGGATAATATCCTCTTTATCAAAGACACATGGTGTAAGTAAATCAATAGACGAGTGAAAACAAATGGTAAAGAGCCCTTAAGATCTGTCATGCTATCAAGGATCTCATTTTGTTCATTTATTGGTGGAATTCTAGAAGAATATGGCTGCAGATTTTCCAAAGTAATGTTTGCATCTCTCCTTAAGGTGTTCCTGTTTGAATACCTCTTTAAAGCATTGCTGGATATGGAGTTGTTTAGATAAGAAACCTCTGCAGCTTAGGCTGAACTGAGAGTTTAGAAACAGCTACAGGAGACTTCATTTTAAATGAAGAAGGCTGGATCACACCTAGTTTGTGAGGGAGAAGTGGGTGAATAGTCATATCATGGAAAACCCAAATTGGAGTGATTTGATAAGTCCATAGAAAAGGTACATTTTTAACAACCTAAGTGGAATGGTAGGTTTTTCAAAGGTCCACACCACTCTCTTGGTTGCTGGTGGGGTTGGTAGCCAGTTAATATAAACTAAATCAATAAAATGAGATTCAATAAGTAAAAGTTGACTCAAGGAGTGAATAATGCCTCCACAAGATTGCCCATACCATCTGTTATTATTTAAGCAAACATGAAGAGCAACCTGATTTAGTTGCAATGTTTAGTTACTGTTAGGAGTAACAATTTTGTCCTCTCCATCTGTGAATTGATTGGGATTCACGGACATCGTCAACTTTTTCTGCAGCTTCTTAGAGCCAGCAGATACTTTAAGGTCAGACTTCAAGGATTCAGCTGCAGAGACTGACTTTTCTAGATGTCTCTGGGTAAAAGTTTCAAAGGATATAGGCAACAGATCCATTTTACTCTTTACCAAGGCAATTTGTTGATAAATTCCTATTACCCTTTCTGCTGTCAATAAACAATGCCTTGCCATAAAATCCAAATGGTAGGACTGCCACTGTTCTTCCTCTTCCTCTCCTCCATTTTTCAACTGCTTGTCCAGTTTCTCGTTCAGGAACAAAAGATGTTTCCCCTGATGAAGACAGGCAAGATGGAATAGTTTCATTGTGTATATGTAAGCTGACACTGACTGCTTGCAAAGACACTAAAATTCCTGTGAAGAAACAATCTTATATCAGGAGTTCCACACTTCAAAGGCTTCAAAAGACAAAAGCATTCTTTTTGAAAAGTCTCCCACATTTGCAGAGAAGATTTTTTTAAAAAGAATTATAAACATACATGAGTTTGAAAACAGAAAGAATACTTTGGTCAAGGGAGGATGCTGAGGTAGATTGTTGCTGTGTGGCCATCTTAAACTCATTTTTAAAACTTCATTTATTAAATAATACACTAGTATAGCTGTACCTGGCGTAACATATGCTGTTATGTGCCCTGCTGAGGTTTCAAGTGGTGGTTGCGGCATGAAGCTTTGGGTGGCAGCGTCCCTTTCACACAGCTCACCTACATGGCATTATTTTAGGGGGTGAAATATTGCATTGTGTTACGTATGGGTGGTGAGAGGCTGAGGGAGTGAGCCAATCAGCACACTGGGAAAGGAAACATATCCAAGCCCCCCCCCCACTTTTTTATTGTCTACCTCTGTCTGGATGTCTTAGGGTGCATCTATACTGTAGAAATAATCCAGTTCAACAGCACCTCAAGTGCTGTAGCTCAATCCTATGGAATGCTGGGGTGTGTGGTTTGACAAGCTCTTTAGCCTTCTCTGCCAAAGAGTGGGATGCTTCGCAAAACTAAAAATCCCAGGATTCTATAAGGAGGAGACATGGCAGCTAAAGTGGTATCAAACTGCATTATTTCTACAGAGTAGATGCACCCTTAATTTAATAAGTGCTTGGCATGCTTTACCACACTGAACCCACTGATCTGCACAGCCACTTGTCCAGGATATTGATCACCTTGAGGCCCAAGTACCAGATCCAAGGAGGAATCTTGGGGGGGGGGAGCAAGAGGAGTGACAGAAGCCCAAGGATTTGAAGTGGGGCCAGGCTGGGTAGGGGTTCCACCAAATAAAGAAAGGAAATTTCTTCTGTTTCCAGAAAATAAATGCATGTGTGTTTGAGGGGAGGGAGCTTAAAAAGGAAGAAGGGGAGGAAGGGAGGGGGAAAAAAACAGGTCCTTCTGCACTTCTGCCCTGCCTGTAAATTCCCAGGAATGAAGAACCCTCAAAATATGTATTGTCCTCAATCCAACATTTCTTTAGTGTAGCATAAATACACACATCTGGACATATGCCACAGCAGCACTACCTACACAACCCCCAGGCAGAATAGCAACATTGTACAACACATGTCAGTGTCTGGGTGCCATTGCACAATACATGATGCACAGCACAAAGGAAAGTATAAGTTGCACAACCACAATGTGAAATCACAATATGAAGTACAGGATAGACAACAAAATTGCAAACCACAGAATGCCCAACCACAATGTATGACACACAACTTGAACAGGCACAGACGAACATGCTGTCTGCAGAACTATGTTTCCGCTGCTAACAACAGAATATGTTGATTGTGCAATGGTGACATTTTGGTCTCATATGCATGGCATGACTTACACATGTGTATGTCCCTAAATGAATTCTGGCTTAAGTGTGCATTTGATATGTGTGTGTGTGAGAGAGAGAGAGAATATATATATATATATATATATACATACACACACACACACACACACACAGAGAGAGAGAGAGAGAGAGAGAGAGAGAGAGAGAGAGAGAGATTAATGCTCCTGATTTGCCCATATCTATCATTAGTCTTGAGTTTAATAGGGCTTATTTCCAGGTAGGAATATACAGCACCAGAGCATTTTCCCCACATTAAATGTATATGGGTTTTCAGCATAAATGATCTACATGACTGAGCAAGAAGTGAGAATGTTAAACACATTGCTTTTATACCTCAGTCTTTCCTATTATCCACTATACCTCACTGTCTCTGAGCTGAGCTGGCAGTTGATTTATGACAACACTGCCACACATCAGAAAGAATAGGAAGAGGGAGTTTGTTTTTGGAAAGATGTAGGATTTTTTTATTTATTTAAAACTTTCAAGGCTGCCTTTCAGCCAGATCTTCAAAGGCATAGCACAAAGCAGCATAATACTGTTAAAAAAATAAACACACACCAAAATTCAGTTAAAAGACATCAGGAATGAAAATAACCAAAAGAAAGAAAGAAAGAAAGAAAGAAAGAAAGAAAGAAAGAAAGAAAGAAAGAAAGAATCCAAACCAGGAATGAAGTCTGAAAGACAAAATTAAAGTTATTTTTTAAAAGTCTGGAGGAACACCATTGTCTTCAGTGAAAACATAACAATATTAGTGCCCACAGCTGAGAGGCTCTGGGGAGAGTATGCTAGAACTATGACATTGCCAGTAAAAAGTCTGAGGTCTAATTCAATGCTGACAGAGCAAAATAATCCCACCAGCATAGTTAAGTGGGATCACTGTGTTTTGAGCTCTACAGAGTGGCAACTACTTCTGAAATGCTAGCCAGGCATTTCAAAAGCTGGTCACTCTGTGTAGAGATATCCCTACTACAATAGTAACCAATGCATTTCTGCATGGACCCCTTTGAGTTTCTGGCCATATGAGTTTATAGGGATTTATATGCACAAAAGCTCATGCCAACACACACAGGCTGAGTCAACCTGTGTGGCTGTGATAGGTCCACCTTAGGGTTTCCATAAGCCGGAAAAGACTTGAAGGCACCCAACAACAAAATTAAAAGCTAGTTACTCTTAAAGGTGACGCCACATCCCTTTTTTGTTGCCCTTCCTTCCTCCTTTTTATGACCACATAAGGGAATGGTGCATGAATGACACAACACTTGCCATGAATTTGCTTCACTAACAGCCCATCACACTACACAGTTATAGCATCGTTATTCCACTTTAATTGCCATCATTCCAGCCTATGGAATCCTGGGGTTTGTAGTCTGGTGAAGCACTGGAGTGCTGAGAATGCTAAATGCTGCTCCCTAAACTGCCAAACACGGGATTCCATAAGAAAGAACCACAGAAGTTAAAATGGAATAATAACACTATAATTCTGTAGTGTAAATGGGTCCCAGATCTGCTTGAGGCTGAATGTTCATGTACTGAGGCAGGCTGAGGAAAGCAGTTCCCATAATGTGATGTGTATCACCCAGATCCAGATGTGAATCCTCACAGTCAGGAAGGATCCTCCCAGCTGTTGTTCCATCACCACCACCACCATGATATCCCTGATCCATGTTGGTGCTTCCTGGTAGAGCCCTGGTGGCACAGTGGTTAAATGCTGGTACTGCAGCCACAACATTGTAAGTTTGCTCCTACAGGGCTCTCAGCCTTCAATCCTTCTGAGGTCAGTAAAATGAGCACCCAGCTTGTTGTGGGCAATTAGCTAACACATTGTAAACTGCTTAGGGAGTGCTGATAAGCGGTATAGAAATATAAATGCTATTGCTTCCTATTCCCCCTTCCTTCCTTCCATCCTATTGTTTGTTCTTCCTTTCTTCTTTTTTTCCTTTCTCAGTTATCAGAATCATTCCAGTAGAAGTGTGTCTGGCTTGACACCCAACTTGTCAGGCACGCTTTTTTCTCTTGCATGAATAGGACTGAGTTCAATGCCCACCACCATAGTTAGTTATGGGTGCCTCCTTTTCTGTGATCTCAAAAAGTGTAAAACAATTGCTCAAGTGGGAGTTGTTTCATAATGCTACAGCTGGAAGAAGGCTTATCTCTTTGGTCACAACTACCTACCACACTTTTCAGTAGGGTATCTGATACATATCTTATTAAAAGCCAAAGTTCATATGAGAGCACATATTTCTCCATATAGAATTCAGCCATGGCATTTTATTTTCATTTATATACTTATATATCCATACACACCCATATTGCTACAAGATGTGGTGATCAGCACTAGCTTTGAGAGCTTTAAATGGAACATCAACAGACAAATTCACAGAGGAAATGACCATCACTGTGTAGAATTAAGGTTGTGAAACTGTAGATTAGCTTACATAACAAGTGGTGGGAGCAGACGGTACAGACTGTTGGTAAACTACCTCTCTCTTTAACCCTCATGTGCACATTGAATGGAACTGTACCATATATTTCTAACCATGGGATTAACTGTTGGAATAAAGATACTTCTGCCTTTTTCCAGCCAGCCTCAGTAAGAAAGGTTCATGTTGCTCTGAGCACAAGTGGACTTTAGAGAAAAGGATTTTTAGATTTGGGCAGGAAGAAACAACGAAAGCTAGGTGATAATAGGGTCTTTTGACTTTCTTCTTTGTGATTTCTTGATTCCCATGAGCAACTTCAGAACAAATGAGACCTTGTCACCACTCATCCCTCATTCTTGGGTAGGCGCACATGTAGGACCTGGACTGATCTGTCACTCCTGTGACTTCTCAGCCCTACTGGAACCTGACTTCCACCAGTACTTGCTTTATCTAGAAATAAGGCAAACCCCCCACAACAAATGTCACTGTTAATTATTACCCAAGTAATCAAAACCAGTTTTTCGTGCTTGTAGGAATGGATCTCCTCACAGGTGTCCACTTCCTTGATGCATAATGCTACTCCTCCTCCTTTCCTGTTTGGGCTGTAAATTCTAATAACAAAACTTTTCTCACCAGGTTATATTATACTTGCCTTCAAATGTTAAGAGTTCAAATTCATCTTATTTCTCATGTTCTGATATTAGTGTATAAGCTTCTAGGACCATGGACTGTTCTCCCAAGCTGCTTCCTAACTGTTTTTCTCCACCCATTGGTGGGTTCTTGTGCTATTACCCCAGTTCCTCCCATCATTTCCCCCAGTACTTGGTGTTACCCTGCCCTCAGGAAAAGTACTTGGTGTTAACTCCCCTGCATAACAGGGCTGAAATCTCTTCTGATTTTGTTTGTGAGACCCCTAGCAAGTCCTCTGGCTTTTCTTCACAAACAAAGATTCAGGAAGGACTCATCTCACGCTTTCTGCAAGTGTGCTGATGACTAAAAAGGCCAATCCGAGATAAACAAGTCCAGTTGCAGAAAGCACAGCAGAAGGTCTCCTTGGGTGATGTTTTGGGGTTGTGATTCTTTCTGCTTTGTCGTTTTTCTTCAAGACTTGTTCGGCGTGAGTTCTCAAATAAGGCTGCAACATTGTGGATAGTACGTCTCCATGCCTCCCGATGTGAGGCCAGGGCGGACCACTGTTGGTGATCAATTTGGCCAAGCCTGAGATGTTGTTTCAGGGAGTCTTTGTATCGCTTTTTTGGAGCACCCCTCTTATGCTGACCCATGGTGAGTTCACCGTAGAGTACTATTTTGGGGAGGCGATGGTCCTCCATCCTAGAAACGTGCCCTGCCCAGCGCAGCTGCATTCTCAATATCATGGCCTCAATGCTGGTGATCCCTGCTTGCTCAAGGACAGCAACATTTGTCACATAGTCAGCAAGTACATTCTTACCAACCTATGTGAGGCGTAACCCATCTCGTCCAGGAATCCTTTTACCTCAAAGCATAGGCAATGGTTCAAGAAGCCAAATTTTCTTGAGGGTGCTATCTGCAGAGACACTTGTTCATTTACAGTAGTATCTTTTTGTCCCTGTCCTTCAATGGGAAGGAATAATGGAATAACAACTCCTGCTTTAACATCCTTCATCTTCCTATCAAGAGTCTCACAGTCCCTTCCAATATGTTGAAAGCTATAGCTTGCAAAATTATTTGTTCTCAGAAGGAAGGAGTAATGGACAGTGGGTGTGATGAGTCTTGTCAGTCTCTCTTGTATCATGAATCTGTCCTTACAGAACCTCCCAAGGCATCCTGTCAGGATCCCACACCACTGCTTCTATTTCTCATAGCAGGAGATTGCTTTCTTCTTCTTCTTCTTCTTCTTCTTCTTCTTCTTCTTCTTCTTTGTAAATAGGTTTCCTTCCACCCACAGAACCCTCCAAGTATACCTCTGTGCTTTTTAAGCACCATTTCCCATGTTTCTTTTCTTCATAAATTGGTAATCATGGGGGAGCTTGGAATGTTTAGCTCAAAACCCATAGCATGATTACTGATACTTCTGGGCCAGTGTGTCACATTTCCCCCCAAGTGTATGTTTCCTGTGTTTGGGAATTGTCCTCTTCCCTAGAGGTATCCCCTGTGTATTGCCATTCAGGAAGGATCTGCTCTGCTCTAACAAAAAAGTCTTCGCCTTCCCCAATCAATTTGACGGTAGATAGGGTAGATAGGCTGCAAAAATGCAAACTCTTCCATCATTGCAAACATCTTGCATTTGTTGCAGGTATAGCTCCTCACATTCTTGGTGGGGGGGGAAGGAATAATAGCACAGATGTTGCAGGTCACTGCAGAGGCTCCTTCACCATCTCTGTTCAGTCATTACACACACACACACACACACACACACAGTGTCACAGCACTCCAGGCCTATCCCTCAAACTCCCCTGCTGAACACACATACAATTTTCCTCATCCTGTTTACCAAGCTCGAGACTGATGGAGCCACTGTATAGTGAGCTAGTGGTTGTGAGTTCTGTCAACACCCAATTCAATGAGTTACTGCCTTTCTGCAGAAACCCTTTACTTTGGACCATGTGCTTAACCAGAGCACATGGCCCCAAACACACACACATGGATGCCTCCAAATAGGTCAGCCAAACAGCCTCCTTTTCTACTTCATTTTCTTTAGCAAACACAACTACGTTGGAAGTATTTTTGAGGATCATTTTGTATCTTTGACAAGAGTCTGCATTGATAGATGAGAGAGAGAGATCCTTAAGTCCTGGTTTTGGGGCAAAGGTGGGACAAACTTCCTAAAAGACTTGTATAAATTTAAGAAGCAAATAAAGAAATAAATTTGGCTTGGATCCAAATTAGTTAGATGCAACTTCCTCCCTTAGTAGTCCTACATCTAGCATTCTGCACAGAGAGATGAAGGGCTATGATGGATGGGTAAGCTGTGGCATCGAGAGAAGGGGATGATATTCAAAAATTGGGTGATGTGAACTCCCTTAAGTGGAACCATTCAGATGGCACAGGGCGGATGAACCTGTGACCTAATAGATGTTGCTGAACTCCAGCTTCCATTAGTCCCATTATGCCCCCTACACTATCTAGTGACGGGAAGTGGTGGATATTGTTGTTCATTAACAGCTAGGGAGCCAAAAAATCTCTTCCTCTACACTGTTGGAAGGTCAGTTCTGGATCCAGCCATAATTTCTCAGATGAGCCCTCTCTAATTCTTAAAGAGCAGAAAAGCAATATCTCAAGGCATACTTCCAAAGAATTATGATTAGCATTTTCCTGACCATCTCCAGGAATATTTTCTGGAGATGTTGGCACATTACCTGCTACAGCTCTGTAAATCAATATAATGATGAAAAGTGGAATTAGCACCAAAAAAAGTGTCTGTAGATGCTGCAAGGATAACCTGTTTTAATCTAATTTAATTTTAATTTGAGGGGGCCTTTTCTTTCTGGCCTTCTCTTCTATTATATTTATGTTATCACCAAGGAAAATTGCATCCATTTTCTCTGCCCTTTTGGAATTTCAAGCAGATTACTACCACATACAATTTAAATGTTAGCCTTCCTGGTGGTGCTGGGACTACACTTGAACACTGTCGGGCTCATAGCATTTAGTGAACCAAACAACCACAAGAAAAGCAGTTACATCAGCATGGGGTGCAAGGTGGGGGGAGACCAGGGAGAGGCATACAGAATTAATCAGATGTGTTCCTTTCACGAATTTAGAAGTCCAGAGGGAGATGCATAGTGTGACAAGTAGAATAGAAAGCTTTTTAAGCTCTCAAGCATGCAAACGGGTGCCACCTACTGGCATTTGAAAAAAGTAACTCAGTTAAAACAGAGAGGTTCAAGGGGAAAAGCAGAACACATGTTGTAAGTGAAAATAAAATCACCATGCACATAAAGCAGGGGTGTAGGGAGACCATAGTCATTTGTGGTTGTGGGGTTGGGAATGGAGGCAGAAGAGTTTCTATAAAAGAGGGTTTGAGGAAATTGACAAAGATACATAAAATGACAAAAGAACAAAAATAAGTCTTTGTTTTTGCATTTATTAGCAAACTATTAGGAAGAAGAGTGAGAACAGGTGTGGCTATCTGTATAGGTCAATTCAGAAGCAAAAACCATGGTGCTTACAATTTACAAATGTTGAAATGCTGACTAGTTAACACACATTTATCCCCACATGTCAGAGAAGCCAGGAGGAGAAGGGCTTGCTGTAAAAGAGATGCAAAGCCTACTTCGTACATTTGAAAATTCCAATAGAATATTAAGAAAATTTTTAAAAATGACCACAGAAGATAGCAATAGCATTGATGTTTATATACTGCTTATCAGTGCTAAAGCACTCCCTAAATGGTTTACAGTATATTTTAGCTAATTGCCCCCAACAAGCTGGGTACTCATTTTACTGACCTATGGAAGGATGGAAGGCTGAGTCAACCTTGGAGCCCTCTGGGATAGAACTCATAATGTTATGGCTGCAGTACTGGCATTTAACCACTGCACCACCAGGGCTTCCCTTTTAGTTTACTTTACTTTAAAGTGGGTGATGATGACAATGAAATTGTTAAAGATTTTCTATACCTTGGCTCAGTCATTAATTAAAATGAAGACTGTAAATGAATTAGAAGACTAGGACTTGGAAGAGCAGCTTTAGAGGAACTAGATAAGATTCTCAAGTGTAAAGGTATACTATTGAATATCGTAGTCAGAGTCATCCATGTCATCAGAAGCATGATGGCTCTACAACAAGCAAATCTCGCACTGTCTACTTTGATAGTGCATAAGTTCACATGAGAAACTTTAAGGAAGGTGAATTATGTATAATGACATTTCCCCAGTTGGGTGAAAGCCTAAAGTTGTTGCAGCTGATGCTTTAGCCACATTATATGCTTCAAAATTTTGAAATGGAATCAACTTCAAAGGGTTGAAAGGATCTAGAAGTAGTAGTGGCCAGTATTCTGTATAAGTACTATATCAGCTATTTAGGTAAACATACTAAGTAACCTCATGAATACAAAACAGTTATGGATGAGTTAATCTATGTAACTAGTCTGTATTCACAATTGCTACTTAGTCATAAGTGTGATTCTATTGCCACTACCATAACCCCCTCCTCAACTTACTATACTGGGCATCAGCTGCATGGGAAGAAGGAAAATCATTCTGCAGGTAACTGAAGCATGAATAAATGATGTTTCCAAGAGGTTGGGAAGGGGGTCAGGCCAGAAGAGATTACTTAACTAAAAAGTAATATATAATACTGGCCAGAGTTGTTAATTCATTTACAGTGCATCCAACCTTTTCCCTAATATTGATATCCAAGGCTGCCTACAATAGTTAAAGTAAATGCAATCAAAAACAGAGACAAAAAGAGAAGTAAAAACATATAAAACTATTACAAAAATGCAATTAAACAATGTATAGAATTAAAACACTATAAAATATATTCATTAAAATGACATTTATAATTCAACTTGAAAAATATTTTAACTTTACACAAAACAAAACAGGGGCAAATGTCACCCAGAGAGGCATGTACAATATTCCAGCTTCCCATAGTTGTTGTTCTTGTTGTTTATCTTCAAGTCATTTCTGACTTATGGTGACCCCCAAGGTGACCCTATCACAGAGTTTTCTTGGCAAGATATATTCAGATGGCCTTTTGCCTTCCTCTGAGGCTGAGAGAGTGTGACTTGCCCTAGGTCACTGAGTGGGTTTCCATGGCTGATTGGGGATCTGAACTCTGGTCTCCAAAGTCATAGCTCAATGCTCAAACCACTGCACTATACTGGCTCTGTCCAGATCCCCTAAATTACTATGTTCTCATTTGCCTTCCTGACCCTTGGAGAGGTAGATCACTTTCCCTTCTGTTTCTTCTCAGGGTCTGTTCTGGATTGAGCTGGGGTGCTGAACACTTGAAGTCCCAAAAGCAAATGTTACTGGCTGGATGTTGAAAACTGCAAATTTCAGGCACTGGATGACATTATTAAATGTGAAATAGTTGAAAAGTAAGAAGAAATGGTACATATGGCTTAAGAATTATGCCTTTATAAATTAAAGATAGGTTCTGTGTAAAATAAAAACAATTGTTTACTCCAAGTTGTCTGAGCTTGAGACCAGAGGTTGTCATCAAAAGAGAGAGGCCAGGCTTTCATAGGAAAAAAATGAGATGCCATGTCTCATTGGTTGTAGGTCATTAGCATCAAAGTCATGTTTGAAGGCAGAAAGCCAAACCTACCAATCAATTAGGTTTAGAAATCAGATGCTCCTCAGAAAGAGCTTCTCAATGAAAACTATAATTCATCCCTACTGTAGGTGACTTCATAAGGATTTTCTGTCTCAAATTGTCTCAATTTCAAATCCAAAGAAATGTAGCAAGGAAGCAAGCAGCTGATCAACCATTACAACAGGAACACAGACTAAAACAATCATCAATCTATATTTATAAATCAGGATCATCAAGATGACAATAAGGATAGATAAAAATAAAAATCAGGGAGGGTTTGCAGTTAGTATAGTCAACTCTTTAACCTCTCCCCTCACCTATATCTAGCATTTATAGATACTGGATTTCAGTTTCCTTCTATGTAAAGCAGAATTAGCAAAGCGAAATGAGGAATTTTCAGGTTTGGAAGGCCCAAAACAATTATGATGATATAACATGACTCTCTTCTATCCTGACTCTCTCTCTCTCTCTCTCTCTCTCTCTCTCATACACACCTACCTTCATATACATCTCTCATATTCTGCAAGCACTGATTCACATTCCTGGCTTCTACTGCTAATACTAAACATGTGAAGATCTTTAAAAACATCTGTGTCCCTGAGACTATGGGATGAGATGGCTTACATGTGTTAGTACCTGAATCTTTGCCTAGAGTTTTTGGAGGCATGGTTCTATGATGCTTAGAGTTTTCGAGGAATGAAGATTATGTGGGTAGGAGCATTTCAGAATCTCCCCCTTTGCCATGCACAGATAGCAGAAGTGTAGCCAATGAAGATGTGATGGTAAGGATGGAACCAGCCCTGCTTTCTTCCACATACAATTGCAATCAGGTATTTTTAAAAAATCCCAGGAGGGGTTATGTATAACACTTGAAAACTAGCAGAAGCACAAGAGCTATATTGTTCAGCATTGACACATGGTTAAAACATTTCCACTTCCTTTTACTCATTAACACAGTTGGGATCTAGAATTTCTTGGCAATACCATAATTAGAGATGGAAAATTTCTGGAAATTTTTGAAGCCATGTAAAAGAACTGTTTCCACCTGTTTTTTTTTCCCCCAGAAAAAAATGGTTTTTTTCAGAAAAAAAATGCAACATTAGCAGTTTTTACAGATTGAAAGTCACTCTGTAACTTTAGGAACATAAAATATGAGTCTGTACAATTTAATTTGGCATAAAATTATCACAATTGGTATATTAAGAATACAGTGTATTCAAACAATTATTATATTCAAACAATTATATATGAAGATCTTGAAGATTTTATTCATCATGCTAAAGAAAAACTTTAGGGTGTTTGAAATTTCACCGGGCTATGTGGTAAACCAAACAGAAAGGGGCTGATATTGAAGCCAAAGTGTCTACACTGAGTGAAAGGGCCCATTCGCACTACAAAAATATAGTATTTTATTCCATGTCAACTCCCATGGCAACATCCTGTGGAATGCTGGGGTTTGTAATTTAGTGAGGCACTGGAGTTCCCTGGCTGAAAACCTCTAAATGCCCCTGTGTAAACTGTCCATCCCAGGACTCCACAGGATGTTGCCATGGCAGTTAAATGGAAAACAGCAGTATAATTGCATAGTGTGTATGGACCCACAGTTTTGAGATTAAATGTGAGGTAAGACTCATTACTGTGACTAAATTTATGCATCTGGTTCATGTTCAGAACAACTCACATGCCTTCTGACTCTTATTTGTTCAAATCCCTGGAGGAATTTCCTTAAATTTATCCAAACTCCAATGAGAGCTTTGGATTTAAAGTGAGGAGGAAATATTTCATCAGTTTTCTGGAGTGTTGTTAAAATGATAGATGTGTGCTCCAAAAATATTAAAAAATAAAAACTAAAATCTTGTACTAACTTTTAAAACCATACATTCTTGTGTGCAGGTAAGATTGCAGGTATGTACTCACATCACACCCACATGTCATGGAGGGTGAGGAGGAGAAGCCAACCTCAAGCAAACTTCTGTCACCACTTGTTGAGATCATTAACTAGCCAAGTCCAAAGTAAAAAGCTGAACAGAAACAACATGCCATGCATTCTGTAAATTGTGTGGCTGGAAAACCTATTAAAGCTGACGGGGAAGAAGCTCTGAATTGGTGAAGAGTCTGATTACACCTCATTCTTTATTCCCTATTGACTTTGGATATGCCATGCCTTTCTATTTCCTGGAGAAATAAATTAAAAGTCAGAAGTAATTTGCCTGATGGAGAGTGCAGGTGGGATTTATTTATTTATTTATTATTTTTTTAACACCAAGGAACATTTGCACACTGAAAATTCAATTTAACCCCTAGAGGGGGTATAGCTTATTTTCTTTTTGTTGACAGCTTTTGTGGCAGCTAAAATAGGAACCTGATTAAAGAGAGACAGTGAGAGATTGAGGTCTTGTTCTAACAGGGGGAGGATCAAGGCCTCTAATCTTATCTCCCTCCAAACGGAGATGAACTGCTGATGCTAGCAGTGAGATAAGCCTCACCTATTTGAAACTATCAAAACAGAGAGCAATGTACTCCCACACCATAAGCAGCATTGAGTGTGGGGAAAATTTTGCACATAATCCTCTGGGCAGTTTACTGCTAACATCCATTCATGGTTCTCCAGGTATGAAAACCAGCAAGGTAAAGCAGATAGGCAGTTGGATCTGGCATAAAAACCCTGATCTCTTTCATCTGGCAAAATTATAGCTGCAGCCTACAGATCTTTGGGATTTGTAGTTTGGTGAGGCACCAGAGTTCTCTGGCAAAGAATTCAAAAGACCTCATGCAATTGTAAATCCCAAGTTTCCATAGAACAGCAGCCTTGGTAGTTGAAGTAAAATAAAAATGCTTTAATTGTTTAGTGTGAAAGAGGTGGAGTGTTTGTGATTGATTGCTTCTCAGTCATTCCAGAGGCCATCTGGGGGATGTTTCATTAGCCATTCCATTCAAGGCAGGGTGGAGCTGTGCTTGCATGCTGTTGTGCTGCAGGCAATTGGAGAAATGGCTTCTGTAAGGAGGTGTTGGATACCTACTTATACAATTGTCTAAGGACTTTTTTGGACCTTTAAAAAGTAACGCAAGCAGCCTCGTCAGCTTGCGAGGCTGCTGCGCTGCAAAGCATCAGTTTCAGATGACGCTCGCCCCTGCCGGTACTGTTGCGGTACCGTGGGGAGAGTTGAGCATCATATTTCCTTGATTTTTACTCACGATCAACTTTCGTGATCAGAGGCGAGTGTCATCTGAAACTGACGCTTTGCAGCGCAGCAGCCTTACAAGCTGACGAGGCTGCTTGTGTTATTTTTCAGCGTCCGAAAAAGTCCTCTGTAGTACTGATGTTATTGCTTTGAGTTATGCCAAAAGAGGACTTATAATATCCCGCAAAACTTCTGGCCTAAGCATTAACAAAGCAGGGGGGTTGGACTGGATGGCCCTCGTGGTCTCTTCCAACTCTGCAATTCTATGATTCTATGATTCTATGAAAACAGAAATAAATGATTGAATCTACCTCAGTTTTCCAATCATTCAATTTTGCCAGGCTTAATTCAGACAGTGGTACTTGGAGAAAGATTTTCCTTTAGTGCTGCTTTCCCAATGATACCAATTTCTCAAGCTGCTTTTTTCTCCTATGGGTAAAAGATACCAAGTACACACAGCAAATAGCATAAGAAAGAGCAGCATTTTCCAACTTTGCAATGTAAAGATTGTGTTGACATATATATATATATATATATATATATATATATAATGTGAAAGGGAATACCTTCAATCTGAAGGGGACCATTTTTATTCTGAAAGCATGAAAGTAAACCAGGCAAGCAGATATGTTATTCTGAAGAGCTGCAGGACTTAGAGGTACATTGAAAGCTGTATTGTCAATAGAATCGTCTTTTTATTTATTTTATTTATTTGACAAAAATCAGTCCCTTCTCCTAGCTGAATGACTTCTGAAATAGATCATTGACTAGGGCCAAAGTCAAACTAGATTCATAGGGCTTTATCAGATGCACTAAATATGGCATCATAACGACACCACATAAATGCAAAAGGACGTGCATATCAGATTATGTTGTCTTTTTGTGTTTATGTCCTGCCCAAAACATGTACTTTTTTATTGATGGCTGAAGCTGTCAATAGATCCCTGGTGGTGCTTTAGTGCCGGCATTGCCAGCATGTGAAACCTCATGTCATGTAACTCACGTGAATGCAGCTTCAATGGCCAGTCTGGTCAGAACACTTCCAGGTGAGATCATGACATCTAGGTAAGTGATGCACTTTTTATGACCCTCCCCAGTTTACTTGCAACTTTTACAGTGTGTCCAAGTGCTTTTTAAAAGCTTAACTTTCTTACATTTTCCTTGTGTTGTGAGGCCGTGTTCTGGAATAGTTTCTTTCTGATGTTTTGCCTGCATCTGAGGCTGGCATCTTCAGAGAATGGTTGGGTAGGGGTGTGTGTGGAGTTTATATGCTGTGAACCCCTGTTGAGGAGTGAATGGTTAGTTTCTGGGTATAGAAATGCTAGTCTCCTTAGTGTCTGTTTGGCTAATGATTGGTTGATGGGCCATTATCTGCTGGGAATCCTCCTGTCCCTGGGTGGAATTCTTTTGTAAGTGTAATTCTCTTGTAAGCCAGAACATGGCCTCACAGCCAAGAAAAAAACCAAGGAAAATCTATGGATGCCAGCCATGAAAGCCTTCAACTTAACTTTCTTATTTTTATTTTTATTTTTGAATTTCCCATGTGAGCATCTTCATGTGAGAATCTGCAGGATTTTGAACAATAATGCAGCTTGACACTGCTTTAACTACCATGGCTCAATACTATGAAATTCTGGGATTTGTAGTTTTGTGAGATATTTAGCCTTCTCTGTCAGAGACCTCTGGTGCCACAACAAACTATAAATCCCAGGATTCCATAGGAAGGAGCCATGATACTAAAGTGGTGTCAAACTGCATTATTTCTGCAGTGGGGCAGCAGCTATAATCTCTGGATCAGAAGAAAACAATCTTGTTCCATCCTCAAAATGACAACCCTTCAAATATTTACATGTAGCCATCATATCACCCCTTCATCTTCTCTTCTGTAGTCTAAGGAGATTTTTGGACGCCTCTTTCAGCCTCTTGCCATGCAAGCAGCCTCTGGTACAGTAACGAGGCTGCTGCGCGACAAGGGGTCCATTTCGGACGACAACGTTTCTCTCTCAGCGTCGTCCATGACTGTTGTGGCTAGCATTGGAGGTGGCCGCACTGTTTTTTATTCACGGACAACTTCTTACTGCACCGGAGGCTGCTTGCGCAGCAAGAGGCTGAAAGAGCCGTCTGAAAATCTCCTAAACATACCCAGCTCACTAAGCCACTCCACATAGGGCATAGTTTCCAGCTCTTTAACCATTTTGGTCGCCCTCCTCTGGACATGTTCCAGATTTAATGTTAATTGCATGTAAATATTTACTTATGGTAAAATAGTTATTAAAATAGAAGAACCAGATATTATTTAAACTGCCATGGGGACCCCTAAGCCAGGTCAGAAATATGGCACATGGTGAGGGGCGCAAAAACATTCCTCTCTGCTACAAACCCAATTAACCCATAGCTGTTGTTTACCCTTTATTGGTGACAATGGGAGCTTCATGTCCAGGGAGAATCACTTCAGAAGCAAGGGTTTATGGAGCAAGTTTACCATCACATGTTGTATGGCCCTATATCAATAAAAATTAGAATAAACAATTTTACCAGCATTTTAGACATAAATTAAACAGTGGCTCACACCTCCATTCTCCTCTTGTCACAGATACTGAGCCTTTGCTTAACTGAAATGAAAATACTGTCAACATTGGGGTTTAATTTCAGGTTTGTTTGTTTGTTTGATTGTTTGTGGTGTCCAGTTCTGGGCACCACAATTCAAAAAGGATATTGACAAATTGGAGCATGTCCAGAGAAGGGCAACTAAAATGGTGAAAGGTCTGGAAACCATGCCTTATGAGGAGAAACTTAGGGAGCTGGGTATGTTTAGCCTGGAAAAAAGATGGCTAAGAGGCGATATGATAGCCCTGTTTAAGTATTTGAAGGGATGTCACACTGAGGATGGAGCAGGCTTGTTTTCTACTGCTCCAGAGACTGGAACACGGAGCAATGGATGCAAGCTCCAGGAACAGAGATTCCACCTCAACATTAGGAGGAACTTTTTGACAGTAAGAGCTGTTCAGCAGTGGAACACACTCCCTTGGAGCATGGTGGGGTCTCCTTCCTTGGAGGTCTTTAAACAGAGGCTGGATTGCCATCTGTCGGGGATGCTTTGATCAAGATTTCCTGTGTGGCAGGGGATTGGACTGGATGGCTCTTGTGGTCTCTTCCAACTTTACAATTCTATGACTCTATGATTTTCTGATTCTATGAACTGTGGCAGAGTGGTCTATACATGTATGTTTGCATTCTGTTTTCCCATTCTCTTAGTCCATGACAGGTTTGCTTAAGCAAATTGTCAGTTTATCTTGTGAGACTGAAATGGATGTACTAGTTAATATGGATTTGAGAATCATAGTCTGCTGGGTAGTCTGATTCTCCAAAGAACAGATAATAAACATGTTTGCAGACATGCCCAATTATATCACATCATTAGGAGCAAATGATTGGATTAACACATTTTATTGTGTTCAAGATTTTATTTGGACCACAAGGTACAATTGTTCAGATACGGAGTGGAGGCAGAGAGAGTGGGAATTACTTCTGCCAGAATTCAGGAAGGGGGAAAAATAATTTGGTTGGCATTTGAATACAGGTGTATGTAATTTCCCTCCTTCCAACATATTTGATTAATATGTTAATCAAAACTCAGTTACGGTATGAGATCGACACAAATTTTGTCATTGAAATCCCAAATGAAAAGGTGTAAAACAATGTGCATATTGGTGAAAATAATAGTCAAAATACTTCCAAACAAATATCTTCTCTCTAGACATTTCTAGGTCCTCCAGTATGATTCTATGGTCATCCTCTGGCATTACTCTGGTTGAAAATAATAGGCTTCCCTATTATCCATAGTTCCAGGTATCCGCTGGTATGTGAATTTTTTTTAAAAAAAAACCTCAACTTTGGGCTGAACTTAAATTTGGAAAAGCGAGAAACTGGGGGAAACTGAAATTTACTTATATGTCGATCTTTAGCCCCACTCCAGTGTTAAGTAACTTGCACTATGTGGAAGGTGGTTCTTCTTGAAGAAATTCATATTTCTCTCATGGGGACTCTTTAATTGATTGATAACTTCATTGCCCTTTTATTCATCATCAAATAATTAATGTGTGTCTCTTTATCTCCTTTTTTTTTGTGTGTGTGTGAGATTAAAAGCCCCACTAGGGATTCCTGAGTTCCTGTATGTGGAAGATGTCTCTTTGGATTCTTTCTAGGAGGTTATCAGATGCAATATATAAGGCATCATAGCTATGCCACATAAACATGAAAAGGTATGCATATCAGATGACATTGCCCTTTCGCGTTTATGTCCTGGCCAAAAATTATACCTTTTTATTGACAGCTGAAGCCGTCAATTGATCCCCCATGGTGATTTTGTGCCGGCATTACTGGCATGTGAAACCTTGTGCCATTTAACTCATGTGAACGCAGTGTGAATGGCCGGTCCAGTGCAAACACTTCTGGGTAAGATCACAACATCCAGGTAAGTGATGCACTTTTATGACCCTACCTGGGTTACTTGGAAGTTTTTAAGTGGGTGCATGTGCTTTTAAAAAACTTTTTGTGTCTTTTGTTTGTTTGTTTGTTTTATTTTTGAATTTCCTGTATGATGAAGTCTCATGAGAATCTGTGGGATTTTGAATGAGGAAGTGAACAGATCTCCTTTCACTTGCTTTTCATTGCCGGGGAAGCCTTTGCCGGGAGACAAAGATAAGTGTGTTGGGAGACGTTCTTTTGCTGGCATAAAAATTGCTGGCAAAAGAACATTTTTAGTGGCTTATCTGATAAAGTCCCTAGACTCAACAGTGTTTCAGGACAAAAAGTAGGACATCTAGACAGACTAGCAACTTGGTAAAATTCAGTTTAGAAATTACTCATTGGACTTGTTGTAGCAATGTTTAATCAGCCTATGCAACAGTACCACTAAATTTAGTCATTTGCACAGGCTCAGAAGTGATGCTTGATTTGCACATCCTCAGAAGCCATATGTGGGCAGTTTGGCTATCTCTTCCTTCATACTGTCTTCTCAGCCTGTGCAAATCATGAACATGCTCAGAACATCATCAACATCTCAGAATGCTGAAGGCAGAGCAACAGGTGTGACAGGGAGAAAATGGTTGTATTCTTGTGGGAAAGCAGGGGGAACCACTCTAGGTCTTGAGCCACATATGGAAGTTTCTGGCACTCCTGTCCCAGAATAAGAGCAGCAGGGCAACTTCTAAAGAAGGCAATCCCCCACCCATTACACCAAACACACACATTCCAGGAAAGGATAAAAAAATGAAGAGATACATGATTGGCTATTATATAGGCATCCCTAAGGCAAAGTTTGGAGGTTTGTGAGGAATTTGGTGCCTTGTGCCTGCTTAAAGAAAATAAACTGCCAGCAAAGGAAGGGCATATATTGCCCTGTTGCTGCCTTCTGTTCCTGTGGAGAGCTGAGGGCAAACTGGGGGGAAATCCCTCAGACCAGCCCCAAGGATAGTCTCCTTGCAGATAGTCTCCTTCCACACTCCAAGTTGCAGGAGCTAAAGAGGCAATTCCAGAGACCTCCCCTTCATTAAGGACTTTATCAGATAAGCAGCTTAAAACATTCTTTTTGCTGGCATAAAAAAAAAAAAATCCCATGAGAAATCCCACGAGACTTAATCATGCAGGAAATTCAACATAAAACAAACAAACCAACAAAAACATTAAAAGTGACACAAAGCACAAAAACACAATTAAAATCTTCCAAGCAAACCAGGGAAAGTTAAAAAAAAGTGTGTCACCTACCTGGATGCATTGAGGATAGCACTCATCCCACCAAACTTGGCAAGGAAGAATGACCAACTACATCATCATCATCATCATTTCAAGCCATCTATTATGTATAGCAATAACATTTATAGTCCTATATTACTTAGAGCAAAGCACTCTCTAAGTGGTTTACAATGTGTTAGCTAATTGTCCCCAACAATCTGGGTACTCCTTTTTACCAACCTATGGAATAATGGAAGGCTGAGTCAACCTTGGAGCCCTGTAGGATCGAACTCACAACATTGTGGCTGCAGTACCAGCATTTAACCACTGTGCCACCAGGCATCCTTATTCTGTATGACCTGGAAGTCATGTAGAGCCTGAAGGATAAGGGTCTTGCTCTTCAACAAACCCAGGTGAATGATCAAATTATGAAGAGGAGGCCCCTTGCACTCCCCAAATATCAGATGCAACAAACTATGCCAACATAGGCCTCTTTTCCTGAGCCACTATAAGCTAAGCACCAATATTAAAATTTTGGGCCTGATGTGCCACCCAGTAAACCATACTGTGGACACAAATCAGGACCAGTGCCTCTCCAGACAAGACCTAGAACCTGGAAAAGACAACAACATTAGATAATGGCACCATGCAATTCATGAACTGAGAGTGTTCCCACACTCATTCCTTGAATATATTCCTCTATCCACATACTTCCTCCTAATTCTTTGCTAACCTTGTGTAATTGCTTGTGAATGTGAGTGCATACGTGAATGTTTCCATGATTATTTTTCAATAAACATTTTAATTTCATTTTTGGGTCTCCTCAGTGAGTACTGGTTTACACAAGTTTAAAGATCCTGAAGTTATCCGACGTCTCATAGTCATACCTTTGATCTACTTAAAATTCCACAATTTTTTTTTTATTTAGTTAGTTAGTTATACCCCGCTCTTCAGCCACAAAGGTATCAGAGCGGCTTACAAATTGTTTTAAGCAATAGCTATTTACACATCTACACTGCATTAAACAGTTTCCAATGTGTGTTAGCTAATTGCCCCCACAACCTGGGTACTCATTTTACTGACCTACGAAAGGATGGAAGGCTGAGTGAACCTTGGAGCCCGCTGGAATCAAACTTGCAATGTGGTGACTTGCAGTACTGGCATTTAACCACTGCGCCACCCCATGGGCCCCACACAATTTGGGTAATGAGGGCTCCTTTGTTCGGCAGAGATCATTGTTTTTTTCAAGAAGTCTCTGTACTGCTACATCTGGAAAAAAAAAATCCAGGTGCTGTATAGGTAAAACTTAGCCAAACATAGTCCAAAAGAGACGTTTTACCTTTGTTGGAGGTAGCACTTTGAACTAAAAAATGCTGTAAGTTTCTAGTGTTTTTGAGTTAAGTTAAACATGTACAAAATGTTCCATGCCATGTTACAAAACAATTTGATATGTTCTGCTAATAATACTTGTGTGATTTTCACACTACACTGTTATAGTGCTACTATTTCACTTTAACTGCTATATCTTCCTCCTGTGAAATTCTGGGGTTTGTAGTTTAATGAGGCCTAGGAGCTCTCAGGCCGAGAGTTGTAAATTCTTAAACTGCAAATCCCAGGATTCCACAGGAGGCAACCAGAGCAAATAAAGTGGAATAGTAACACTATAACAGTGTAGTGTGAAAATCTCCTTAGAACACTGAAATAAGATATAAAGAACAAATTTGATGTACATAGTTTTAAAATACTGAAATAGTCCTGACTCCTTATTGGTGAGATGACAGATACGTCATGGTCTTTTGTTGCTTAATTGCTGCCACTACATGTTTTTTTTTTTTAAGAATTCTATATAAAGTTGGCTTAATTTGCTTGTTCAGGGATGAAACCTGGGCTACTAAGCCAGAATCCAACCTGGTACTGTGCTGTTAAGTAAACTTCTTTCGGACTCCATCCTTAATAAGTTTTTTTTTTTTTTAATCCCTTTCACCACACCTAAATAATTTGACAGAATGAAATAGGGGTAACAACCAACTCCAAAGCCTCAGCAAGAATTCATCATCCCAAATTCCTTTTATGGCAGGAGATCCTTACATTAACTGAAAATAAATGCAGAACGCTGTGATTTTTTTTTAAAAAAAAAAAAACATAGGGGCCTGTCTACACTGCAGAAATACAGTCGTTTAACACTTTATCCACCATCATTTTATCCTGGAATTCTGGTATTTGTAGTTTTGTGAGGTATTTAGCCTTTTCTATCAGAGAACTCTGATGCCTCATCAGAGTTCTCTGATGCCAGGATCCCAGAAGATAAAAAGATGCCAGGATCCCAGAAGATAAAATGATGGTGGATGACATGTTGTCAAACTGCTATATTTCTGCAATGTAGACAGGCCCTTGGAAAGGAGGGGGAAAGACCACACTGGGGCCCAGTCTACATGATGAAAAAAAATTGTACGGTGTTCGAAAGATCAATCATCTGTACATACAGCCGTTCAGATACATTAGTGTCTTTTGGAACAGAGGGGGCCAGCAAATCATCCATAAAGTCCATGAATTTGGAGTTTGGGAGGAATGGCGGATCTCAGCAAAAAATCCATACAAGCATTCAAATTTATGATAGTTTTTACACCCCCCTCCGCACACATATGAACAAGCAGTGTAATCTGATTGGTTGGCCGAGCAGAGGGGGAGGGGCTAGCAAAGAGGGGAACTGGGAGCAGCCAACATGTTGGACTCCCAGCTAAGCGAGATTCCAGTAAGTCCATGAAATGGAGATTTTTACATTTATTCATTTTTATTTCATGTTGTAAATACGAAAAAACAATTGTCTGCACTACAGGCACCTTTTTATATTTTTTAAAAAGTGGCAGGAGATTTAAAACCGCTGCTTGGATTGCTTGCTCCAGCCAGCTGGGCAACAGGGGTCATACAGAGTTTGGGGGGGGGGTTAAAAATCATGTAGGCAGATCATACGCATTCAAACGGCTGCCTTTTCCATTTTTTTTTTTACCCACAAATGGATTTTTTTTTTCACCATGTAGACAGGGCCTGGAACACCCAGGGTTCATTTACTTAGAAACTGTATTCCCTAAGTGAATGATGGATTCATTGTTCTCAGGTAGGATATAGTTGACCTGTGAGCAAGATACAGACCATTTAGGGAGGGGTGGGTGGGTTAACTTGATTCATGCATTTGAAATGCTGAGGTCCTGGTATCAGTAATAGGAGGAAGCATTTTTATTTACCTAGAAAATTTTGACCTGAGAAGAAGGACCTATGTCCAGCATACTCAAAGGTCATATCACCTAAATATCAGTCTTACTACTTGTTTGAAGCAGTAGATTTAGCTTCCCACACAGACACCCCATCTGTTTAATAAATAAGCCTTGGTTCAATTCATTGCTTGCATTTCCCCTCTTTTTGTTACTGCCCATGCTTGCAAACAAAGTTTGCCAAATATGTAGTTTGTACCAACTAACCAGCATGGTAGAAATCCACTGAGTGCTCCGATGGATGTCTATTAAAAGTGCAAAGCTGTTCTTCTCTGATCTGGCTCCCCACAATGAACCTACAAAGGAACTCAAGTCTATTAATTCAGCAGCCAACTGCTTCCACCCCACTTAAAATTAAGCAATGTTTGACCAGATTTTTAGAACATAACTCAGTAGTAGCTACCGAAAACCAATTAAAAATATGTGTGTACTTGGTTTTAAATATTCATGTTATTGAACCATTTCCACTAATGGCACAAATGACAACATAATATCTGACTGTAACAGTTGGCAGAAGCCATTTTCAAGTAGCAGTTGAACAAAGATGAATTTTAATTTGCAATGCCGGCTGAGCAGTAATAAAAAGTTACATTCCAACTGTGAAAAAAAATGCAACACAGCTTGCTGTAGAGTTATTTACAGATTAGTATCTTTTATTTTTCACCCAGTGTATGCTTATCCACACCAGATACTTTTAGATCAAAAGTACCTGCTATGGAATCAGGGATGCATACCTCCAGGGCAATCCTATTGCTTCAAATTTTATTTATGACTTTGCTTATCTTCACACAGGATAACTGTTGGGGGTATTGCAATGCCTCATTTGCTGAGTTAGACTTTGTGCAACATGAACATGAGCTAAGGAAGAAACAATGGCATTCAAAGAACTGGGTTTCAAACGTATATTTTAATACTTTTGTTATTGTTGTTGTTAGCTCCAACGTCTCCCCTTCTGGGATTCTTGCAGTTGGTCCTATCTTGGAAATATAGTTATTTCTTTGTTCAAGAATTCTCTAATTCCTACATTCTCATTATGCCTTCAAATCTTCCCTTCACAGTTATATTTATCACTTTCTGTCTCTTTCTTCCTCTGCTACTGGATCTCTGATAACTTTATTCTATCACCTGCAGATTTCATTGCAACCATACTATTGAAATACAGAAGTGAAATGTGTTGAATTTGGTAAACTAGGGCCACAACTTTATGATCATATCTCAGTAAACAAGACCTAGGGCAAAGAAGCTCCTTTTAGCAAGTCTTTCTATATCTGCCCAATCCCTCTTTCCTCCAAATTGTCTCTCTAGCTGGAAATGTTGTTACCTGAACTATGTGGGGGGCACTGAAGGAACCTCACTCACATCTAGGTATTAATATGGAAGATTTCAATTAGCTCAATATTACAGCAAGAGGTTGGATAACCTTGGGACCTTTTGACCTATGTATACTAGTAATAACTGATGAGACTCAGTCAGGAAATAAAATTAAAAAAAATGTTTTTAATTAAAAATAATCTTGGAAGTGTTCACAACAACATGCAGGCTTTAAGCAATCATACAAGGCTAGTGAAGAATAGGAGGAAGTATTGGGGCAGAGGAATAGAAAAGGAGTTGATGGGCTACAATACCTATCTGGTGAGCAGAAATTCATGCTGAGAAAAAGTACAGCTATGTGTGCCAGGTCACACAGCAAACCAACAGAGTGACAGCTGCTGGGAAACTGAGCACACTTTGGCAGTGTTTTGAGGTGATATTTATACTTGATATTCCCCCTGAAGGGGTGTCTTGAGTGGAATACAATGTTTGTTGGAGTTTTCCATAGTTAGACAATGGAAGCTCCAGATGAGTTAATGATTGTTAATGGCTGAGAGATTAAGACTGATGGGTGTCTGGCAACTTTCTATTGTTCTAGGAGAGGTTTTAGGGAAAACCAGTTTTGCAAGGCAAAGAGTTTCTGGCCACTTTGACTGACTTAGTGAATTATTCTTTTCCATGTACATCCAAGAGAATTAGCCCATTTCCACCCTAACTCACCAGTCCAAGGGGGCATTACATAATTGCTACCTGGGCATGTCTTTTAGAAATTTGGGATGGCCTCTTCCTTAGGTTTTCTGAGCACACCTTGAGTCCTTGCATTTGGAAGGCCCTGGTCTACTATCAATCACGTGGAAGGCCAACAAATAAGCCAATTTATGAAATATAACCAATTGATGAATTATTGGAAGGGTGGGGGTATCAGTGCAGGTGACAGTATTTTAAACAGCATTAGCATTGGGAGGATAGTAAAGATGATTTTTTTTGATGTGTAGTTGCAGTAAACAATTCAATAAAGTTTGAGTTGGGAAAGAATTGGATTCTATTGTAGCCAATCATATCGTAGCAGTATGTGCTTGCTTACAACAGGCAAGATAAACAACAGCTAACTCCAGAGTTTCTTATTGAGCATGTGTAAACATCAAAATGGAGAGAAAAGAGAAAGCTTGTCTCAATAGCTCCCCCAAGGATGTTAAAAAACAAAACAAACATAGACATATAGGTTTGGCCACCAAAATGAAAATCATAAGGCAAGTAGATGCTGTTTAAAGGGGGGAAATCATCCATGAAAGCATTTTGGAAGAAATTTTCAAATGCTCTCTAGAAGGTTGGTTGTTTCATTTCACATGTGCATATTGTTAATCTTGATTAAAACGTGTTCCTGAAACGTGTTGAATATTTAAAGCAGTTTCAAACTGCATTATTTCTGTAGCATGGAAGCAGCTGCAATCTTTCACTGAGATATATACTTGTAAAACACCAGTCACCTTGAACAACAAGAGTAGCTACTTAGCCTGATTGTGCCTAAGACTGAGATTAGCTTTCCAGCCCCAAACTATCTTGGAGAAGCACTACAAGCTAACTTGTCTAAATACCCTAAAGGTAGCAGATCCTGTCTGATCTTGGAAGCTAAGCAGGTTCAGCCCTGGTTGGTCCTTGGATGGGAGACCACAAATGAATACCACATGCCAGAATCTACTCTAGTTCTAACTAAAATATGCCAGCAAATATAGAAAACAAAACAATGGCCCACAGATTGGAAACATTCAATATACATTGTAGTCCGTGAGAAAGGTGACACCAGGGATTGGACTAACCACAGGACCATTGCATTAATCTCCCACACAAGCAAAGTGATGCTCAAAATTCTACAACAAAGAATTTTGCCATATATGGAGATGTCCAAGCTGGGTTCAGGAAAGGAAAGGGAAATAGGGAGCACACCAAAGAATTTCAGAAGAAAAACAGCCTGTGCCCTATAGATTATAGCAAAAACTTTGATTGTCTAGATCACAAAAAAGAAACCCCTATGGATTGCTTTAAAATAAATGGGTGTGCTATAGCATTTGATTGCCCTGATGCGTCAGACAAGAGTCTACCATTAGGACAGAATATGGAGAAACAAAATGGTTTCCAATTGGCAATGGGGTCAGGCAAGACTACATTTTATCACCCTATCTACTTAACTTGTACTCTGAACATATAAATAAAGCAAAATTAGACTTGGAGGAAGGGGGCATGAAAATTGGAAGGAGCACCAGCAACCTAACTGTTTTATTGCTATGTGCTTCATGTCTTTGGTATTTTCTGCTAGTAGATGACAAAGACATTGAAATAATTAAGGATTTTCCAGTTCAGTAATTAATCAGAATGGAGACTGCAGTCAAGAAATCAGAAGAAGACTAGGACTTGGAAGGGCAGCTATGAAGGAACTAGACAAGATCCTAAAGTATCAAGATATCTCATTGAATACTAAAGTTAGGATTGTCCATACCATCATATTTCCCAATTCTATGTATCATTGTGAAAGCTGGCTAGTGAAGAAAGCTGACAGGAAGAAAACCAACTCATTAGAAATGTGGTGCTGGAAAAGAGTTCTATGGATATCGTGAGTTAACAAGACAAATAATTGGGTCCAAGAGCAAATCAAACCATGATGTCTAAACTGAAACTGTCATACTTTGGATATAATGAGAAGACTAGTGAAGACAATAATGTTTAGTAAGGTAGAAGGCTGATGGGGGGCGGGGGGAAAGTCCACATTCCAGATGGACAAATTCAATCAAGGAAACCACTGGTCTGAGTCTGCAAGACTTGCACAGGGCTGTTCATGATGAGGTTTTTTAGAGGTCTATAATACATAGGCCTCTAAAAATAATAGGCCACCATTAGTCGAAGTTGACTTGATGGCCATCAACAACAGATATCTTCTACCTGATATCTTCCATTAACAAAGTCCTAGGTTGATTCAGATAATAGTTTCCTTTAGTGCCCATTGGCAGCTTTCATATGGTACAATGTATGCAGATGGGTAATGGCTTTTAAGAGCAGTAATCAAAACCATGATATTGCAAGGGTGAGTTTCCCCATCATTTTTTTTTTTTTAGCCCTTGTATCCTCAAACTCCCCAGACTATCCTATTCTTCCCCCTCCCCCCAAAAAGAGTGAAGTGCTTCTCCTGGGACCCTTCAGGAGTTTAAATTCACCTTTCAAATTCAGCCTTGTATCACTTAATATAAAAAAAATGCTAGTTTTTTCAAAGCCAGAAATATTCTTCTGGACACTTCCAGCTGGTGGGTTTTGTTTTGTTTGTTTTGTTTTAATTTTAGGGCATCTTTGGCAATCTTTGCAGCCACAGTTGCTCCTGACTGTTTTGTAATTTCAATATTTTTTGTTTATTTTTCAAAATAATAATTCTGATGCCAGAAATAGATCCAGAAACCAAACCACTGGCATGACAACAGTCTCCTAGTAAAGAATTCACTCCACCAAAAGACTGTCTGGGAAGGTTCTTAAATGATTGGATTTTATAAATGTACATTGGATGCCAGACATTAGTTGCTTGCCATTGGGCACATAGTGAATCCACAAATAGACTAGGACTGGAGTCTAGCCTCCCTCAGTTGAAAATCTAATACTATGAAAGACACTGTATTAATGGCTCCATTTCAGTTGCTTATTTTGCCTCTCACCAGCCTCTTTCCTTTGCTGTCATTTGGTTCTGATTCTCCTCCCTGTCAGCTCTGGATCTGAAAAAAAATGTGTTTAGCATCACACATTGTTATTGCTCCTCAAATCAGTTAATTTCTCAAAGTGATATCCATGCAAATATCCAAAGATGACATTGCAGTGTAGGGAGAACTGAAGTGAGAGGTAATGGAAGGTAATGAAAAAGTCAGCTGCAGATGAAATGATGTTATGATGTGAGGACAGACAAAACAAAAAATTTAATAGAAATCTGTTGAGCTGAATTAGCCATTGTGGCAGAATGGGTTTCATAACATCATGTTAACAGTAATCTTGCTGTCACTGTGCAAGAGAAACTGGTTTGTCTAGATTCTTTCAGGGATAATACTGCTGCAGCACTAAAAGACAATTGGGCTGAGTGTCAACACATTTTGAAAGTTTTTGAACTATGGAGGTGGTATCTCTTGGGGAAAAAACTTTGTATCATGTCATCTCAGTAGTGATGAACAAAAATTAATCTAGGAAGAACACATCATTTTAATGATTTTTCCTCCATTGGTCCATTCTGTTCAAGGATCCCAGAAGTTTCCTTTAAGTGGAAGGAATTAGGGTGGTAGATACTCTGGAAAGTGAGGTAACTTTTTCATTCTTTCCTCATGTTCCTAAAAAGATCTGCCCTGGGCCTTCTAAGCTTAGACCACTGCCAGCAGGTGTTGTAGAAGATGCTGTCCTGTTACCTATCTTGTCAGATTCTGTATGTGAAGGGGTGGGGACATCTTATCTTTCATCTCATATAGAAAAACAAGATGAATTTGAACTCTGAACACAGGAAGGCAAATATTATTTAATATCACTGAAACCAGGTGGGATGAGTCTTGTGATTGGAATGTAGTAATAGAGGAGTATAACCTATTTCAAGGAAGCAGATCAAACAGGACAGGAGAAGGAGTAGCGTTATAGGTTAAGGATATATATATTTTTGTGGACAGTCAAAACTCAAAGCATGTAAAACAGGTTGAGAGTATTTTGGCAAAAATAAAAGAGGAGAAAAATAAATGAACATCCCTGTGAGTGGGGAGTCTACTATAGAACCCATAAGCCAGAGTGAAGATTTGAATGATGTCTTCCTGGAACCTATGATCAAGCATTCCAAAAGGAGATACAGTAGTAATGTGAGATTTCAAGCAGCCTGATATTTGTTGGAAGCAAACACTGTCAAGAATGTAACAGCTGGCAAATTCCTCACTTGCTTTACTGGCAATGTCATTGTCCATATGGTGGAGAAGCCAACAAGGAGTTGGAGTAGGCAAGAACAGGACTTTTTTGGGCCTGGCCCTAACTAACAGGGATAAACTGGTCAATGGATTGGAAGTAGTTAGAACTTTGAGTGGAGAGGATTACATTTTCCTAATAGATGACAAAGATCTCAGAGCCACTGCCAGTCATCTTTGAGAACTCTTGGAGAACAGAAGAGGTTCCAGGAGACTGGAGAAGGGTGAATGTTGTCCCCTTCTTCAAAAATGATTAAAAAAAGACCTTAGCAACTATTGGCCAATCTGTTTGATGTCTAGGAAAAATCTAGAACAGATAACTAAACAGTCACTATGAGCACTTAGAAAGGAATGCTATAATTATTAAGAGCCAGCATGGCTTTTTCAAAAACAAGTAATGTCAGATTTAATCTGATTTTTTATATATATAGGGAGAGCTACATATACTATATCAGTAAGGCTTTTGACAAGTTCTACCATGATATTCTTGCACACAAGTTGGTTGAATGTGGACTGGAGAGTACTATTGTTAGGTTGATTTGTAACTGGTTGACTGGTTGAACCCAATAGTTGCTCATCAATGATCTTCATGCATGACAGACTACCGGGTGCTACTGAGTTCTGTCCCCGACCTGTTGTTCAACATCTTTACAAACAACTTGGATGATAGAGTAGATGACATGCTTCTCAAATTTGCCAGTAATGCCCCATTAGGAATAGTAACTAATAAATACCCCAGAGGACAGAATCAGGATTCAAAATAACCTTAACAGATTGGAAAGTTGTGTGATTTTTTTTTAATGTATTTCAGTAGGGATAAATGTAAAGTAACACAATCAGGCAAGAAAAAGGAAATAAAGAAAGATATGGTGGCTGACTCCTGTGTTGACAGAAGTATATGTAAAATGAATCTAAGGGCTCGTTTACACGGAAGGTTTTATTGCGTTAAGTTGCGCTGTAGTGCTTTCACGCATCAGTGGTGGGTAGTTTATACGGTAATTGTTTACACAGCTATATTTTGTGGCGTTCCCACAGCCAAATGTGGTGGGGGCATGGCCAAGCATTGGAGAGGGAAAGGAATGCCATAGGAATGCCTGCCGTGGCCCCAACTCCGTGCTGAACAGCTTAGAAAGTGTTGTTCCTTGCTTGAAACAGCATTTCCTTCCAAATACAGGAAAGCCAGAGAGAGAGAGAGCGAGAGAGAGAGGGGGGGGGAGAGCAGTTCAGCTTGCTACAGCCCTTCGTGAAATTGTTTCTCTCCCTCCCCCATGCACAGGAAAAAAGTTTTACATACTTTTGAAACAGCAGAGAAGGTGAGAAGGAATGCTCCCTGAATGAAAATAGCTGGGAATCCTTTTTGTTTGAAAACTGGCTTGCAAAATAGCAGACAGGATTTTTGCAAGTTTCCTCTAAACGCGACAGTCTTTCCTCCCTCCCTGCCCCTCTTTTGAGCCCACCCCTGCATCATCAACCAATCACAATGCAGCTCTGCTTTAACCCTTAGCGGAATGCTAGTTTACACTGAAAATAAAGCACTACATTGCAAATATACCGGCAAAAATAGCGACATGCCCTGCCACGCTATATTTGGGTGTTTTACCTTCCCCCCTTCTGAATGAGGCAATTCTGTGCTGCGATCCGTGGGAACTATGAGCTATCTTAGCGGTATATTTAGGGGAATATTTACCCGTGTAAACCACCCCTAAGACTCTTAGTAGACCACAAACTAAACAGGAGAAAACAGTGTGATAAAGTGGCTTAAAAAATTCTGAAATGCAATTCTAGGCTGCACCAACAGTTTAGTTTCAGTTCAAGAAAACTAATAGTCCCACTCAATTGTGCTTTGATCATCTCCCACCTGGAATACTGTGATCTAGACACTGGGACACAGGCTGATGGATTCAAATTACAAGAAAAAAAATACCTAAACTTTAGGAAGAATTTTCTGATGGTAAGAGATGTCCAACAGTGAACAGACTGCCTCAGAAGGTGGTGGACTCTCCTGTATTGGGAGTTTTTAAACAGAGATTGGATTATCATCCTTTGGTTGCAGAGCAGGACTTAGAGGCCTGTGAAAGACAAGCAGTTGCCTCATTGTACTAGATGGCCCTTGTGGTTCCTTCCAACTCCATGATTCTTTGATTATATATTTGATTGAATGAAATTGAATATAATTGAATTAGAAAGGAACAGAACTTACAATGGATAAAAAAATACATGCTTGCATACTTGTAGAATATGAGTCAGCTTTGACTCCATGTAAATTCTTTTTTTCCCCCTGAACATTCAGGGATGTGAGCCTAATGTCCATGTAATTAATCTTAGGGAAAGCTATTCACAAATGGCTTCTCAAGTGATATGGGATATTCCACTAAATAGTTTATCCACAATAGCCGATGCTCTATTTGGGATGTTTACATCTGCAAGAATAAAATAAAATTTGGTGATTATTTTGCTCTGTAGAAACAGAAGAAAACACAAATATTCATTGCAGTCTGTGAACTGTTTCTCTAAATTGACTCAACAGTTTCTGACTTGCAATATGCTACACATTTGCAGATGTGAACGGAAAGTTTGCATAATACTGGATTCTGTTTGTGTGTGTTTGTTCCATGTATCTTTATGAATCAGTTTCAAATAATCACATATAGACACACCAAGTAACAGACTTTATTCTAGACAGATTTTTTTTATTTCACCAAATAAAAAGAAATATCCTTCATCAGACATTTCTCTCTTTTTACTTCCCAGAATTCTTCATTTGAAAAGAATGTTTTATGTTCCAACTTTTCTGCAGTGTCAAAGGGTCCCTGGCATGTATTTGTGAGGCCTTGTGGGTGTCCTTTCAGTGTAATAGAGTTAAAATGCATTCAGAAGGTTAAAGCCAAGAGGGGGCAAGTGGGGAAAAAAAAGAAAGGAAGAAAGAAAGGAATGCCTTTGAAAAGAGAGAAATGTTGTGTGCCACTGAAAGAATTACCTGAGCTCTTAATGCACTTTTAAACATCGTTTTGAAAAGCTCTGTTGGTCTTCTCTGTGGGAGTGCAATGAGTGGTCAAGTAAAAACAGACACCAGAGTTAAACAATGCAGTGCCCGAGAAGACATTTTATTTTATTCTTAAAAGCAAGTGTCAGGAAGTACAAATATTAAATTTACAGCAACACAATCTGCAGAAGGAATCAAGTCAGACTAAAATGCCAGCAAAGTATTGATTTTTTATTGGTTAGATCCATACTGAAACTGCAATCTTTATACCCATTTACCTGGGAGTAAGCTCCACTGAACTCATTGGGACTGATTTCTGAGGAGATTTTCAGAAGCGATTTTCGGGTTTATATATTCCAAAACAACTCCGTTGCTGTTGTGCGGCAGGGGAGCAGTTTTGGACAACGCCGTTCCTCTGCCGAACCCCTCCGTGTGACTTCTGTGACAGAATGGAGGAAGCCGCATCATATTTCACTCACGGGCAACAATCGTGAGTGAAATATGACGTGGCTTCCTCCATTCTGTCACGGAAGTGACACGGAGGGGTTTGGCAGAGGAACGGCATCGTCCAAAACTGCTCCCCTTCTGCGCGGCAGCAACGGAGCTGTTTTGGAATATATAGACCCAAAAATCGCGTCTAAAAATCTCCTGAGCAGCTCTATATAGCTCAGGATAAAAGTTCCTGAATTCAGGCTTAGTTATGATACTCTGAAGTTATGCTTATGAAGTTATTCTTATACTCAGAAGTAACAATTAGAGCAGACCCACTGAAATCAGTGGGACAAGTTATTCAACACAAAATCCTGATGATTTCAAGTCCTGCTTGGTACAGAAAGACTATTATAAATATTCACAAAATGGTTGAAAAATGAATTTCTCATGTGTCAGGAAACCCTGACAAGAAGACTGAACTAAATAGAATCTTTGCAGTTCTGGATTTATTCTGTGCTGAATTTGCATATTTCTTTGTGCAGAAAATAGCACTTTCTGCACAGGATGCATTTTTGCACAAAATAAGACTTCCACACAAAAAGGCTATTTTTAAGAGACTATTCTCTGTATATAAATACCATATGCAAATTTTGCACAGAATAAGTCCTGAACACTGAATTAATTGTCTTTGAAAACTGCACAGATGGGAAGCAATTTTAGCAATTTTCTTCCTAACTGCACAGTTTTCAAAAACTTTCTTGCATTTGGAGGGAAATTGCTAAAATTGATCCCCAAGAGAATGAGATTAGTGAGGAATCATGTCCCCACTGCAAGCATGGATGAACCTGGTTCCAAAACATTTACCTTTGAGAGGTCAAAAACATTACAAAAAAAAAATAATAATACAAAATTACAAATTTATTTCAATCCATACTTTATGCTTACCACAGACCTAGGAGGAAAATTGGTCAGAAAATTGGTCAGACTCAAAGTTGATTATAGTATTCCCGTGATTAATCAGCATGGATTACTCATGGTTATATTTAAAACATAACTGGTTCACTACTGTAGAGATGTTTGTTTTAACATATGTGTCATTTTAACAGTTTTGTTGTTTTTAACATTATGTTAGATTGATGCTGCTCTGGTCCTGGTGGGAGAGGCAGGATACAAATAAATCTATTATTATTATTATTATTATTATTATTATTATTATTATGTTTTTAGAATGACTGTTTCATTTTTCATCTCCCTTCTTAAACTTTTATGTATTGTGTCAACTTAGCCATGGTTGCAACCTGAAAAACATTATTTTTCTACAGTTTTACAATTAGTATTTATTTTCTCTCTCTCTCTCTTATTCATCATATGGAATCCTGGCAATTGTATTAATGAATGTAGCTTTATGTATTTTGACTTGGAATTCAATTTATGACTGTCATATTTTATTTCTAACCAGTTTTGCACGTGAACATATTCACCACATTGGGTGGGTGGGAGAAAGCAGAGAGAAATTGCTGTTTTGTGACACTTCCAGCATCCTAAACTGTATGCATTTGTAACTTTCTTCAGGCAATCAAAATAAAAATTATGGTGTCAGGAACTGGGTATGGAGAAGAAGCAACCTGAATCTCATTTCTCCTCCTTTTAATAATTTCTGCTCCAAATATAGTCCTATCTCCAAGTAGGTTTCAAATAGAAAAACTCAATTTGCATGTAAATGTATGCTTTGGTCAGCACTGAATGATAGCTTGCAAGATTTTGAAGTTTCAAGTATGGTTAAGCACCAGAGAGCTCAGTCCTAAGCAGCCAAGATAATGAAACACCAGCTGAGCTGACACAAGGGCAGCTGAACTGAAATCCAAAGTCCTACCAGCCTAGAGCTGTTGGGAGTTATTTAGGATTACCCTCAATCTGGCCTAACTGTGTGCTGACATAGTGGTTGTGTCTCTGTACCGGAGAAGATTCAAATGTGCAATAATTCAGCTTGTTCTTATCCTTTGGGTTTCATCTGCTTGCATATTCGAGCCAACAGAGCAGTCCTCTAAATTCTCTGAAATCAACTGGCAGAAGGCCCTATTCTAATCAGTGCCAGTTTCAAATTAGGATTACACTATGATTAAGGATGGGACATGCATACAAGCACTCTTCAGGTATTCAGAATAGTGTTAACTGAACAGATGAGAAAAGGGAACACATTGGCCCCACCCATCTCTGTTGCTGCTTTCTTCATGTGGAGAATGATGGTCTAAAAAGGATTACCTCCTGTATGCATAGAGGAACCCAGAGTCATCCAGAACCCTGGAACATCAAAGTTTCCAGTCCTATGGAGAGTCAATTCAATTCAGTTCAATTCAATCAACCTTTACTAGGTATATTACAGCATACAAATTTAACAATAAATAGGACTTCACAGATCATTTTTAGGCAAATTATGCCATAAATTTGCTGCCTCAACCAAAAAGTTAGCCATTAATCTGGTAATATGTGGGTTCCGATCTTCTAATAAGAATTCCACTGATAATCTATCCATACAGGCATTCCTTTCGAATAACCTCCTTAACAACTTTTCCCTTGGAATGATGTACAATGGGCAAGACAATACAATATGATGGAGAAGATCGGGGGCTTGAGCACAATGACACATACATTTCAACAAAGGGGTCTGTAGATCATAGAATCATAGAATTGTAGAGTTGGAAGAGACCATGAAGGTCATCCAGTCCAACTCCCTGCCACGCAGGAAATCTTGATCAAAGCATCCCCGACAGATGGCAATCCAGCCTCTGTTTGAAGACCTCCAAGGAAGGAGACCCCACCACACTCTACCCTTGGTCACATTAGAGGGATGTACATTCAACCATGCAAGCAAAAATGTTATGGAGAGTCTGAACAAGTAGAGACCATTGTCAACCTGCCTGCTGACATTCACCAGTCCATGGAGGAGAGGAGTCTGGGCAGGCCCCTCCATTGCCTACCAAACTCACCTCCTCCCCCTCCCACCACCAGAGACACAGCATCAAGAAATAAAAGGGGGGGCATTCCGTCATGACAAGTGCCAAGTTGGCATGACACAATATCATAGCCCCTGGGGACTCTGTGACATTGAATTTGACTTTGAATTTGACCCCGAACTTGACTTTGACCTTGACCCTGAACTTGACGGAGACCCTGTTACCAATTACTTTGGATCAGAACCCATGCCAACCACCCCTTAAGTTTTGACAATAATATTACAATACATGCTAATAACACATTAAATTCACAAGAGATAGAGAGTGGGTGAGCTCTCAAGGAGCCACTGGCTGGTAAGGCACTGTGGTAGGGTATTTATACCCAACCGCTGGACCCGACTGAAAACCTGCTGCAGTTTTCAGCAAGTTCCCACCTTCCAGCCAATCAGAGGATGAGGCCCGTCCTTACCTTTGATTGGCTGGGAGACATTCAAATGGGCCAACCAGGGAGAAGCAAGCCTCTCCCTTATTGGCTGCCGTTCCGACCCCTTTCTGACTTGCTGTGCAAACCAGGAAGGAGACGAGGGAATATGGCGGCACCCATGCCACCCCTTCCCAGCCATGTGGAATGGGGTGAAGACCAGGGATCCCAGACTACCCTGCAAACAAGCTGCTGGCAGGAAGCAAGGACTTTTTCGGATGAGTCTTTTACAGC
Organism: Gambelia wislizenii; assembly: GCA_030847615.1. NCBI lineage: Eukaryota > Metazoa > Chordata > Lepidosauria > Squamata > Crotaphytidae > Gambelia > Gambelia wislizenii. Next base: position 28,485,696 of record JAUMIR010000008.1, on the reverse strand, counting down.
GCAAGCAGCCTCATTGCGTTGCAAAGCTGCTGCATTGCAGGGCGTCCCTTTCGGATGACGCTCTCCCCTGCTGGTACTGTTGTGTTACCCCGGGGACACTGCTGCGTTATATTCAGCATTTTTCTAATCACGAAAGTTGAATGTGATTAGAAAACTGCCAAATATAATGCAGCAGTGTCCCCGTGGTAACGCAACAGTACGTACCAGCAGGGGAGAGTGTCATCCGAAAGGGACACCCTGCAGTGCAGCAGCCTCGTAACGGGGACGAGGCTGCTTGCACTGTAAAAGACTCATCCGAAAAAGTCCTAAGTCTGACAGCTCCATTGTAAAACTTTTCAATGTGTATTTTTATTTTTATTTTTGAATTTCTTGTGCTTGTGTCTTCTCACGAGAACCGGCAGGATTTTAGTCCAGGAAGTGAACAAAGCTCCATTAGAGCTCTGTTCATGCCTGGGCTACCTTCAGACAGAAAAGAAGGTCCGTGTGATGGTGAGAGTTATTGTGCTGGGACAGGGATGGTATTGGAGATTGTGGGATAATCTCCTCAGTCAAATCCTGCACTGCACCTCATGGGATGTCTAGAACTTTGGGGTGTATAGAAGTTAAATTTAATCATAAAATTTGTTGTATTGTTTCTCAAAATATATTGGGATTTAAATTGTGTGTGTGTTTACAATATTCAATCATATTAGCCCCACAGAACTCAGAAAGAGGAGCACATGCATGCCGTACATTATTCAAATTCCTGTTCTGATACTATCTATATCAGTGCCCCCACACCTAAGCTACAGATAGGACCACATTTTGCATAATGCTGAGTTAAAAACTCAAACTTCTTCACTCTGCGATAAATTATAGTTATTACCAACTCATCCAAAACAGAAATGTAGAATCACTCTGGAACTACTGTTTTCATTAGATTAGCTTGTACAGGAGCAATCTGTATAGTTGTGAAGATGTATGCCATTCTGTTGCTGAAGGGTATTGCTTTATTTTCTGCCTCCCGCTGCTGTTGCTGTAAACATGCTGTAAACTACACCTTTGTGATAGTTACAAACATTTTTCACAAGGAAAAAAAAAGCCTTCTACAATTAATACAGATACAGCTTTCTTGAAAGGAATGGAAAAGAGAGATTAAGAATTTCATCAAGTGCCAGGCATTCTAGGGGAAAGATAGAAATAATGTCCTACTGGACTAATGAAAACTCACATAATTTTCCACATACTATTTCTAGGTATGGCAAATACAACTTCTGTTCACAATTTACTGGCAAAAGCAGCCATTTTGCATCTCCCAGGACTGGCAACTGTACAGAGCACATTTTGCTTAAAAACTCATGTGTTTCCATGGATTGAAATGCTTACGAGAAATATATTGACATATCCATCCATTTTGAGTAAAACTTCAAAAATGTGTACAATCAAAAAACCAAATATTTCATAAATGTAGAAACCCACCCTTGAGTCAATGAAGAGAATTCATTAAAATGCTTACTTTCTTTTAAAAAATAAATGAAAGTGTATAGATTGTTTTTCTTTTTTGGGGGAGGCCCAAAATATATCCTGATATAGAACTGGAATGGGATGAGAATACAAAAAGGAAGTACGAGAAAGGCAATGAAAACAAGATTGACTGATTTCCACATTCCTTTTACATCTCTTAGGGCTTGTCTGCATGGGAAATAGATCCTGCCTTGCCCTTGTCTAAGAGCCCTGCTGTCCTGACAATGCAAGGCTTTTTCCCTGTTCTGCCTCAGGCAGTCATCACCACCCCCACAGAAGATATGGGTCTCAGATATGGGGAAGGTGGGTAGGGCCCAATACAACATGTTAAAATAATACCTCTTTTGATTCGTTACCAATGGAGAAAAATGGATTGGGCCCCACATGTCCACAGGAGCCCACCCAACAGGCTGCCCCTCACTGCTGCTGCATGCCTCCCTGGCTCTCATGGAAGGCAGGAAGGAGTCCCCACAGCATGTGGCCAAGGCTAGTCACATGCAGGGGGTTTTGGTCACATGTTGTGGCCAGCTTCCTTGATGCCAGGAGAACACAAAAGATGGTGCTGGTGGCATCTGGAGCTGACATACCCATCAGGACTTCCTCCTGTGTTATACAGGTAAAACAGGCCTGATCAGGAGCCTTGGTGATACAGTGGTTAAATGCCAGTACTGCAAGCCACAATGTTATGAGTTTGATCCCAGAGGGCTCCAAGGTTGACTCAAGTGTTCCATCCTTCCATACGTCAGTAAAATGAATACCCAGATTGTTGGGGGCAATTAGCTAACAGATTGTAAACTGCTTAGGGAATGCTTTGGCACTGATAAGCGGTATCGAAATATCAGTGCTTATTGCTGTTGCTGATCTACAGGCAGGCTATGCTGGCAAGGAGCCAGTATATCCTGGCTTGTGTAGATGAGCCCTTAGAACAGTGATAAGCAATTTTTCTGGCAAGATTCCTGCACCACAGTATGCCCCAAAGAATCCCACTCAGTGATGAATTACCTTCATTTGACCTTGGTGATATTGTCATTGATGACCTCTGCAACTATGTCAGTTGCAGTGAGACCATGAAACATCAAGAATATCCAAAATATTCAGCAACATAATTGCATAGGGAGAGCCTTAAGAACTATCTCAGAATGATGGATAAAGCACTATGGGAAAAAGCACTAGATGCTATTTCTTGTATTTGGCACTTTTTCAAACCTGGTTTTTGTGTCTGGCAATGTTTGACTGCTACTCTGGAAAGAGGATATCAGTTTTATGTATTACTGATATAATAACAGTAATTATATTTCAGTATTATTATAATTTTATTTAATATAATTAGTCAAGTCAATCATAATTTAATAAAAATTGCTATCACCTTTTTTGTAGTAATTTTGATTGTTACAATAGTAGCATGAATGCAATGTTCCCATTTCTATTACTGCATTAATGTGTTACTGCAATGCATTTTTGGTATTATATTCTTGTGCAACTTGAAAAAAAGCATACAAATTATGATTACAGACTTATAGAATCATAGAATTGTGCCACCTACTACAACCTCTTGCCATGCAGGCATACATAACTAAAATAATCCCCATATATAGCCTCTGTTTAAAGACCTTCTCCATCCTCCAAAGCAATTTATTCCATTGTCAAACAGTTCTTACTATCAAGAAATCTCTGTAATGTTTAGGTGGAATCTCTTTTCTTGAAATTTATATCAATGAGTTCACCTTTTAGTCTCTGGAAAAAGCAGAAAACAAGCTCCCTCCCATTTCCTACATGATATTTTTTTCCCTTTTAGGTATTTAAATTTGGCTATCATATCACCTCTCAATCTTCTCTTCTCTTCTCTTCTCTTCTCTTCTCTTCTCTTCTCTTCTCCAAGGGCTTGTCTATACGAGCCAACAAAATGTGGATTGATGCACACTAATGCCTATTTAAAACAGCTTTTATTCTCCATGTATTTTTTTCAAAATCACAGGCATGTGAAGCCATACGCATTTGATGTTCAAATGGGCATGCCTGAGAATCAAGATGGCAGATGCGAGTGAATTACTTGTATTTTTTGTGTCACCAGTTGCTACCACTGAACACTTAAAAAAAAAATCATATCTAAGGTGCGGAAGTGCAATCTTCTGTTAAAATAAACGGGGGGGGAGGAAAAGGGCTGTTTTGTCACCTCAGCACACAATCACTACAGTGAAAATCGAACATGGCAGTTTGGGGAACTTCCCTGGGCAGGGAGCTCTGACCCCTGTGCATGTCTGACCAATCATCTTTCCACTTCTGCTGTTATGGGGAATGTGCATCAAAGCAAATATCCTTTGGAGGTTTTTTTTTTTTTTTTTTTTTTTTAATACACGAAAAGCTGAGAAGGGTTTTATCACTTAGCATTTGGAATTTTGGGACCCCCTCCTTCTGAATACAGTGGATTGATGAGGGGTCCCATTTAGACAAATCATATTATCCTTGAATTCTATGAGGAGTATTTTCACAGTATAGACAAGCCCCAAGTTAAACTTAAAGCTATTTCTCATATGGCTTGGTTTTCAGACATTTGATCATCCTGTTCACCCTAAACATGTTTCAGTTTCTCAAAATCCTTCTTGAAATGTGGTGTCTAGAAATGGATACAGTATTCTAGATCAGGATTGACCAATACAGAATAAAGTGGGAGTATTGGGAGTATTATTCATTCTAGAAATTAATCTTGAATACTTCTAAAACAAGCCTTTGGACCTTTCTGGTTGAGTTGATGCTCCTGACCTAATGACCCCAAATCATCTGTCTGAGGGGGGAAAAACTGTGAACCCACAGAACAATCTGGATGACATTATATTTTCTTCTCTTCATTGCTAGCTGAAGATGTCTAATTTTTATTTATTTATTTATTTATTTATACCCCACTCTTCAGCCACAAGGCTATCAGAGCGGCTTACAAATTGTTTTAAGCAATAGCTATTTACACATCTACACTGCATTAAACAGTTTCCAATGTGTGTTAGCTAATTGCCCCCGACAAGCTGGGTACTCAATTTACCGACCTACGAAAGGATGGAAGGCTGAGTGAACCTTGGAGCCGGCTGGAATCGAACTTGCAACGTGGTGGCTTGCAGTACTGGCATTTAACCACTGCGCCACCAGGGCTCCTTTTTTTGGGCACTAGCTTAACCATGTTTGTCATAGGAAACTATAATAATGAATTCACTAAACTGATTGCCTTTCTGGCATGGAGAAAAATTAAAATAAAGCACAGTTGTATTAACACTGCAAGCTTATTCTAGTGAATATCCAATAAATACAACATTGCTATGATATTTCTTCTGTGATTTCATGCCAATATAAGGAGGATTAATATTAAGAGGAAGCCACTTGGCTATAATAAAGCAGAAGGAATTCAAATCATTCATCTCCATGGAAGAGATAAACTTCTGAAAAGAACAGAAACATGCTTAAATATGGTAGTTGCAATGTGTGCCCCCTCCCTGATAATCCTATATATAAAAGGTTATAATCAAAATGAAACAAAAGACAGGCATTGACTTTGAAAGGGAAAATTTTAATTTGTTTAGGGGCTGTTGCAACAATGTGAAGTAGGCATAGAGTGATTTTCCTTCCTTTCTTTCTTTCTCTCTCTCTCTCTCTCTCCCTCCCTCCTTCCTTCCTTGTCTTTATACCTTGCTCTTCAGTTTGGGTAAGTCACACACTTTCAGCCCTCAGAAAATCCTGTGATAGGTTCAGCTTAGTGATGCCATGAATTGGAAATGCCTTAAAGGCACAGGACAACAACAACTACAGCCAACAAGTCTCATAACGCAGTTTACAAAGCACTAATTGGACTAATTCAAATTAGGCTTACAATAGAAAAGACAGGGCACACATGGAAGAGAGAATGCCAGGTTTGGGGGGGGGAGTAAAGTTCTGCAGATGTTGGCTGCTCTTCTCTCTTAAACACCACAGCAGTGGCAATTGGAATGGAGGGAGTGTAATGCACCATGACAGTACCCACATTTTTAATAATAACTCATAATTGGCTGCATTCAATAATTTGGCTTGATGTGGCCTTCCATGAGGTGATAGTAAATCAGGACTCCCCAGGAAGCCCCAACCAAATTCCTCAAAATGTCACATCCTCAGTTAAGGATTACACAGAAACCTCTGAAGATTATAGTTTGAGTGATCATGGCTGGTCCTTTCCAGGTGTCTCTGGAGGTGAGACATTCGCAGATCACATCAAAGGTAGTTGGAAGTCTCATTGTCATGGGAGATGCTGGTTTTCCTCTTCCAGATCTCCAAATCAAAAGAGAGTTGCTTGTCACTCATTAGTCCTAAAACATTCCTTACTTCATGTTCATTAACATATCCAGGGATCCACTGTTTAACTCTAGGAATCTCTGGCAAACATTTGTCTTACTCTCAAAATCAGCCCTTCAGGGGAAATATTGACTGTAAATATCACCCCAAAACTCCATCTCAGTGTGAGCAGATCCCTTTCCTCCTGTCTCCACATTAGTCTGTGACTTCAACCCCCCCTTCTTAACTCCTCCTCCTCTCTCTCACTCTGCTTTGTTGCCATTCGCAGATCCATCTTCTCCAATTTCCCCTCTCTTCTTTGACACCAATTTTCCTTTGGTTTCCCCCTCCCTCTCTGCCTGTTTTCTGCTTGAACATCTCTGCTCTTTGGGTCAGTACAGTATAACCTATCATCCCCTCAATCTATTCCTCTATCCAAATACTTACTACTATCTTTTATAACCTTGTGTAAATGCTTGAAGCCTGAGTGATGGTGCAAATGTTGTTAAAATCCTTTTTCAATAAAACAATTTTAGTTTATTTTTGTTTACTGTTCTTGACTCCATTCAGTGAGTACTGGTATACACAGGTAAAAGACCCCACAGTTACCTGGCCTCTGACATGTCAACTTGAGCTAATTAAAATTCCCCAAATCTTGATTCAGATATGCATGGAAATTCCACAGTCCTCAGCAATTCAGGTAACAGGAGGACCTGTCACTAGCCTCTGGAAGCAAGACATTACAGAGTTATATCTGGCTGGTCTTTTCTCACTCAGAGGCCAGAGCAATGGCAATTGGTACAGACTCAGGGCATCTCACTAGTCAGTGGGGCCAAAAGCACAATAGAGATGTGGGTGCTCTTCTTTCCCTCTGAAGCCACAGCAGTGACCACTGGAGTGGAAAGAATGGAGAGATAGAATCCTAAAGTGCTGAGATGTATTTTACCAATTCAGACTGTAGGTTAAGGAATAATATTTTTGGGAACTTCACTTGTATTTATGAAGAAGTAGACAACTGAATAGTGGTTTGACCCATTTTGCTCCTTTTATGCCACTTTTGTGCTAGAAGAAAACTGGGTTTTATGTCTCAAAAGCCCACACATATATCTCAACATCTGGAAGACTCCATGATTCCCACAACGAGACATGAGTCACAGAACTGGCTAGGTTACAAGATTTAACCTAAACAAAAAATATGTTTGTCATTGACTTCAGTGAAGGACTATATCTTTGAAATTCAATTTATTGAAGAGCAGAGCAAAGTAGAATTCAACATTTATTTGGATCAAAGACATCTATAATGTTACTGTAAGGAAAATGCACACCCAGCTCTTCTTTTTTTAAGAGAAATATGCCTAAATTTGATTTCTTTTTCTTAAAAACTTCCTTTTGCCAAGTCCTTCCATGAGGAAGGTCACTAGATGTGACATTCACTCCTTATCTTCTGACATTTTCAAGACTTTGTGCATGATGTTCATTTTGTAAGCCTCATACACTCTCTTCACATCCTTCAGGATGATATACAACTCTTTTATCTCTGTTTCAAACACATGCATTACATTTAGACAAGAGGCCACAAACTCAGTGAAGAAATGGTTCAAAGCAGCTGATATGTCTGTACCATTGTGCATATTCTTCTTGAACTTTTTCTCCCTTGGGGTTATAGTTTTGCTAACCATAACACTGGTAAATGCAGTTAGAAGATGTACAGCATAGAAGAAGATACTGCATAACTTGGAATAGGTGAATCACGCTGTTTCCTGGTTACCTCACTTTCACATGCATTCATTCTGAAATCCATTTACTTCTATTTCTATATTCATCCACACCTTTTAAAAAATATGCATAGGAAATTTCTAAGATTATTTTCAGATAAAAAATATTGATGTTAAATATGAACTGGGAACAATGTCAAGGCATTTGAGAAGGGCATTGGTGGGTTGATAATTACATTCCAACCCATATCTTAGTCAAAGAGTAGGTCAGCTCATAGTTGAATTCACATATTTTAAATTCCTCAAGCATCCCTAAACACAACACATTCCTGTTGCTTCTTACCAAATAGAGGGTTTATCCAGATAAGTCTAAAGTACTGAGATGTTGCTGCCACACAGCAGAAATAATGCAGTTTGATGCTGCTTTAACTATCATGGATCCATCCGATGGAATCCTGGGATTTGTAGTTTGTTGTGGCACCTGAGCTCTCTGACAGAGATGGCTAAATATCCCACAAAACTACAAATCTCATAATTCCATAGCATAAAACCATGGCAGTTAAAGCAGTGTCAAATTGCATTATTTCTGTTGTGTGTGATAAGCCTGTGTTCTTGCAATATAGGTTTGGCATTTTTTTAAAAAAAAAAAAATTCTGTTTTTTTCCTGTTGTCTAAGTCAAATTCTTTCATTCTTTTGGGTGGCGGTTCATAGTGATTCCTTGGATCTGTATTAACAATCTCGCATTTTTTTTTTTAAGAAAATCAAAACTAAACTAAACACAAAACCTGAGCCACAGTTTGCTGAGGTGGTCCTATAGTTTCAAGTGTACTCTTATTATTTTATTTTTTTACCTTATAGTGAGAACTCACGCCAAACAAGTCTTGAAGAGAAATGACAATGCAGGAAGAATCACAACCCAGAAACATCACCCAGGGAGACCTTTAGCTGGGCTTTCTGCAATCAGACTTGTTTATCTCAGATTGGCCTTTTTAGGACTTTTTCAGACAATGTAAAAATAATGCTAGCAGCGTCGCCAGGTTGCGACGCTGCAGCGCAAGAGGGTGTCAGTTTTGTACAACGCTCCTTCCCAGTGGTACTGTTGCAGTACCGCTGGGACATTTGACCATGATATTTTTGTTTTACAGTCACATTTTACTCACAATTGTTGATAACGAGTAAAATATGATGGTAGAAAGCAAAAATATCACGGTCAAATGTCCCAGCGGTACTGCAACAGTACCGCTGGGAAGGAGCGTCGTACGAAACTGACACCCTCTAGCGCTGCAGCGTCGTAACCTGGCGACGCTGCTAGCGTTATTTTTACATTGTCCGAAAAAGTCCTTAGTCATCAGTGCACTTGCAGAAAGTGCAGGATGAGTCCTTCCTGAATCTTCATTTGTGAAGAAAAGCCAGAGAGAGACAGCATAAGTGACACTTCACTAATTGCCATGTGCACAATAACACTAAGTTTAATAGAGAGAGAATGGAGATGAGGATGCTTTTTCTTCTGATATATTTCAAAGTTAAAAAGAAACACACATGGGAATGAGAACAAACTGTTGCAGCTGGTGTCAGGAATTCCCAGAAAATAGTCTGGTACAACAGAAATACCATTGTGGGGGATATATATCATATAATCATAGAGTTGGTATTAGCCCCATGGGCCATCAAAGTCCAACCCCTTTCTCAATGTGGGATCTCCAGCCAAAGCATCCCTGCAGGTAGCTGTCAAGCCTCTTTTGTGGTCCCCCAAAAGCTTTATGAGGAGTGGTATGCTGAGGAGGGAATGATTTGATGGCCTCTCTGATGAGAGGCCTGACAGTTGGCTGTTTGGCTTTGTGGGCCAAATAGGTGGCATGTTTGGGGGTCATGGCCAGAGCCAATTTAAGGCTTGGCTGCCCCTCATCTTGCTCTCTTGTTGCCTTTTTTGCAATTCTGTAACTTAAAACTGTTAGATCCTGCCCATTAGCTGCCAGTAAAGGCTGCTGGGAAAGATATGCAGATGAGCTGCTCTTCTTCCCAGAGCTGCACCTCTTGGTCCACTGGCTCAAAAGCTTGTTTCCTCCTAGTATATTTCTCATACAAGAAGTATACAAAATATCTGCTCTATAGATCAGCTTATGTTGTTTGCCTTTTTGACCTGCAGCTGGTTGATATCTTGGTCACTTCGAGTATTGGTGCATATCCATATTGGAGGATTCTTTCCTTATTACCCATTTCTTATCAAACAATTTCTCTGGGTGCAGTTTATACAACTTGGTCATGTCCTGAACACTGTGTGTTGCTTCAATTATCTTGTTGAAGAGGTAATCACAAGATAACTCCCTGTTATGTATACAATGTATAATGTATAATAATGTGTATACTGTAATCTGATATTTATGCATAATCAATAATGCAGAATGCATAATAAAACAGCAGCAATTTGCTTGTTAAATAAGTGTTAGACAAACTTGAGTTGGTGGTGAAAATGCTGAAAAATTATGTCTGGAAACTTGATATAAAGACACTGTAATCCCCTTTAGGAACCACACAGATGACTGGACTACATTTATTATCCAAACTGTGAATCTAGATACCCAGTATCCTCAGTTTCAGCCTCCTCATCTTCTACATACATTCTGAAATTAAAGTTAGAAACTGAGGACTGCATCAGAAGGGAATGGAAGTCAGCACGGTATGTTAGATTAAGAATGGTTCTGAATTCAAATTGAATTGGCTTTTCTTCCATGAATAAAATGTCAATATGGTGGAGATCAGAGGTCTGCCTGCTGAGTCTACCTCTCCAGGCCACATGGGTGATGTTGGACATATCCCTCTAGTACTCTTGTTTCCCTCTTTGATAGAGAAATTTTCCTGAATCTTTCTGTCAGTCTTCAGAAGTCTGTTAGGATTTTTTTAATGGTAAACAGTCAAGGAGACTAAACATCTTTGATTCCTGAGCAATGCTCTTGGAGGTGATGCTATCATGTAGCTTTATTCTCAGGAATGTTCTCTTCTGGCCAAATGCTTAAAACATACCAGTTGAATTGAATACATTTTCGCCAATCACATTTTAAAAAATATGAGCATTGTTTAGTGACCACTTTATTACTCTGAAATGCTAAGTAAAGCCTTGCAAAAATGTGAATTTTTGAGATGAAGTGTATTTCTTTTCAAAGAAAGTGTCAAAACATATGAACTAGAAGAATTCTGAGTGACAATTATGGCTGGTTGTTGCTCCTCCATGGGACTCCATGTGAGGGGGGGGCTTCAATGGTGATTCAGTGGAAAATGGACAATAAACACTAATTTAAAAAAAAATTCCCACAATGGATGAAAGTGCCTAATGAGGCATTGTCTTACTAATGACTAGTGTGCATTTCCTCCTTATCGTGCCACAAGATGTAGTTCCTATATGCCTTTGCTTCATGCTGCACTTTTCTCAAATTGATGATATTCAAAGTTAAGACAATAACTCCTCTCACTTGTAAAGTGTAAGAAAAGCACCACAGTTTCTATGGCAAAATTTCAATGTAGAAAAGACTGAATCTTGAGAGTTAGGGGGAATAATCAGAGAGTCATGTATCCAGCAAAATGAAGGCTTGCTTCTGGCTAGTTCATTCTGGCATTGTGTTAACGGTGAAAAAACTCCTCATGGAATGTGAGGAGAACCTTACCCATCGAAATGGCAAGGCACATCATTTCACCATTTTGTGAAGGAGGGGGATCCAAAATGTAAAATGTTAAAACTATGCAAGAAAAGTCTTCATGGCTTTTCCCACAGTTTTTACAAAAACTGCAGGGGAAATGTGTATTCCCCCTCACTCGTGGGGAATATGTGGGACAAGTGATTTGGTATGAATCACTTTCCAATAGGAGAGGAAGCACAAAGCTTATTGGTCAAATAAACATCAGGGAGGGGCTTGCTAACAGGGTGCTAGCAAGGTGAGGAAACTGGATTTTTATTTTTTATTTTTTTTTGGAAAGGCAAAATACCACTCCAGCACACAGTTTAAATAGTTTAAAAAAAGTTTGGTGGTGGCAGATTATGGTAGGTGAAAATTTGAGTAATTTACTCATGGCCACTATCTTGACTGGTGCGCATGTGAAGCTTTTGGGAGCCAAAACACCATTAAGGACTTTATCAGGTGACCATGTTTAAAACATTCTTTTGCCAGCATGGAAAAAACCATTTCTATGCTGACAAAAGACCCTCCATACACACACACACACACACACTTACCTCCTTTCCTGGCAAAGGCAGCCCTGGCAATAAAGAGGAAGTGAACGGAGCAAGAAATTCAAAAATAAAAATAAAACCTAAAAAGTTGCACTAAGCACCTAGGCACACTTTAAAAGTCCCAAGTAACCTGGAGAGGGTCAGTCATAAAAAGAGCAAAATTTTCCTGGATGTCCCACTCTCACCCAGAAGTGTTCACATTGGACTGACCACTCTCAATGCAGTGACAAGAGTTAAACAGCCCGAGATTTTACACGCCGGCAATGCTGGCACAAAAGTAGCACAGGGATCTATTGACAGCTTGAGCCGTCAACTAAAAGGTATGGGATTTTGATAGGACATAACCATGAAAGGATAATGTCGTCTGATCTTTGTGCCCTTTTGTGGTTATGTAGTTTCATTATGACATTGTATGTTATCTGATAGAGTCCTAAGACAGGTCGCAGCTGCTACAAAATACCATTACTGTAGGACATTCCATTTGAGGGTGTGTGTGTATAGATGGGACCCCATTGTACTTTATTTCCAGTTAATGTTTCCCATTTTTTTTAAAAAAAGTGCATCTAGCATACTTTACAACCGTGCAGTAGATTATGAGTCTAATCTCCATAGCTGGATATGCTTAACATCTCCTGCCAGTCAGGTAGATAATAGTGAGCCAGATTGGGCCAAATGTCTTACTGAGCTGGTGGCTTCCAAGGCTCCCATGAGTTCTTTCTGACCACTAACGGTTAATTTACTCCCTATCACCTTGTGGGTTGACATCAATTCTCTGATTTGAAGCTACCACATCAAACTACAATTTAGTAGTAATGGCAGGGGGTTCAGAATTCAGATGGAGAGGAATAACAAACACATTTCCTTGGTTTAAAAATCTGTAGCTTCTTATAAGAGGATCCCAATTAGTTGGTCCCATTGAGATATCCAGAATGGCTCATAATGTATTCAACCCAGTACCAGCAATTTTAGATGCAGCTGGGTGGAGCAGACAGACATCTCAAGAGGGCTATTATTGCTGGAGATTAGTGGGGTGAAATTTGGGATTTTGTTATGATTATCTCTTAGAGTACACATATTGTTTTGATATCCACATATTTTGGACACACTCCCCCAAAATGGCACAATTGTGTGGGTAGGGAGTTGCATTTTGCTGGCCGACCAGGAAGAGGAAGCCAGCTCAACTATATAGTGACACTCACACTCACTGCCGGCAGTCACCCAGCAGGTTCTGGGAGGGAAAGAGTGTTTGAGATGGGTCTCACTGTGGGTGGGCAGAAAAGATCCCAGGGCATGTTGTCTATTTTAGGCCTTCACTGTCACTGCAGACTCAGCTAGTTTTGCAGTGCCCCCCAACTCAACCAGAGAGGCCTTTTAGCAGCTGCACTGCATGACCTCTCTGCAAGCAGTTGCCTGGCTGGGCACAGGTAGCTCATGGATGGTCATCTGTCGGGGATGCTTTGATCAGGATTTCCTGCATGGCAGGGGGTTGGACTGGATGGCCCTCGTGGTCTCTTCCAATTCTGCAATTCTATGATTCTATGATTCTATGTTGGGCCTTTACTGCCACAGATCAGTTCCATGGTGGCTTTATTCCCCCAACTCAAACACCATGGCCCATAGCGCACATGAGGCAGGTACCTCAGGCTGGTCATTGTGGCCTGAAACTGCTTTGCATCCCCTTCCCCAACTGTGACCTAGTGACACAGTCCTCCCACTTCACAACCCTCAGCATGTGGTAGACCTGTCATCTCATCTAACGGGCAGCCGTATTGCTGTGGCATTTAAGGAGAGGGCATTTCCTCTTGCTGGACCTACTGTTATTGGTCTTCAGCCTGGGCCCATGGCCAGGACTAGGACCTTGCCTCCATCAAGGGTTCCCCCCACCTTCTGAATACTGCCAGGGTTTGGGGGATAATATTATCTATACGATAGTGGTCTGAGCATTGGACTAGGATTTGTGTCCTCAAGGTATTGCAGGCCCTGATCTGGGATAGTGATGGCACCTAGGAAAGGCAAGGGTGTCCCCAAGTGCAAGTGACCCTCTAAAAAGCAACCCTCCACCCCAAGTGGCTTCCTGTGGAGGAACTCTCCTCAACCAGCAATGAGGGAGAGGAAATGCCATGGGTATCTATTCTGGACAGGAAAAAAAGTCCTTGAGGAAGCACAAGAGCAACCAAACCCATTCTCCCAACCCCACCAAAGAACCCCCAAACCAGGTAAACAGTGGTGGTTGGCTAACAAAATTTGTGCCTGTCTTGATGCCCAAGAGAAATGGCTCCACTGGAATGAGGCATCTGGATCCAAATCATTGGGGGCTTATGCAAAGGTGGAGGCTGCTATGTTGGAGAACCAGGGTGAGCAGTACAAAGCAGCAGCCCTAGAATAGGATGGCAAGCCCATTGATGCACACAATTTAATACACTAAGGCTAAAGCTGGCCCTGGGTCACTGCTACAACATCTGTGCAACACATTACCATGCAGGGCTCCAGTAGGGGTCTCAAGTCAATCTAGTAGGGGATAGGGGTAAGTGGACACTTTCCCCATATCTATGGCTGGGGGAGGTGGGAGATGTGATTGTTTGGTGAGCACCTATGGCATCATTTTTTGGTGAAGGGAGGTCCCTGGAACTGCCTCTTTCAGTCCTGAAACTAGGGGGATGGTGAAAGAGACTTACCTTCAGACTAGCCTGAAGGATAAACCCTCCTGTGACTTTGGAGAAGGACTTTTAGGTTGGCCTTCCAGATGTGGGTCATCTGGTAAGCAACCTGGCTTTTGGGTTCTCTTTGGGGCTTAGTTGTTTTTCCCAGGACAAGCTGGGAAGTAGGTCTGGGAATAGACCTACTGCCCTAGCTGCTCCCATACTAGGTTGCCTTCCCACACTGCGGCTCTAAAGAAGAACCTATAACTAGGATATATTTGAATAAAAAGTGGCCCATTTACAACCCACTTCTTGTGTCTATTTTTATTATTTCCTCGGTCAGTCAGCAATTACCATGTTCAGGCCTGGTTTGGATATCAAGAATTTGATGTTATGGTTGTTACCTGATCAATACACAGATCCCCCATCCCACCCCAATCTATCAGGTTTCTGCTGTCTTTCAGCTTCATACATTTGCCTCACAGACCCGGACTGGAGAATCCATCCTCCTGGGCTGGCTTTGAATATGGCTACAGCCAGAGTTGCACTCTGACTCTCACAGTTATGTCTGTGGACCATATTGTGTGTGTGTGTTGGGAGAGGAGGAGGAATCTTCCTTTTAAATGTATGTTATGCCCTGTATTTGAAATTGAAATAGTGGGAAATACATCCCTGGAGAATTAATAGACAATGAATGATTGACATCTGGAACTTGTATTTATTCCACTAAGGCTTTGGCGTGCCATTTATTGATGGGAAGCTACTCTACTGAATGTCATGCATATTTACCAGATAAGCCGTGAAGGCATGCTGTATATGTCAGTGTCTTTTCCACGATATCAGTTGAAGCATGAGTCCACCCAATTGTGTCCATTTGATTTTTTATCATGACATTTGAAAATAAACTCACGAATAGTTGCATTTTCTCTTCCAGGCATGGCTCATATCACCTTGGAGTTCTGCACAGACTAAGCAATGACAGAAATGGAAGCTTGTCTTCAAAACCCAATGGAAGAAATGTGATTTGTTTTCATCACTGTGTAGCCACCATATCTGTTAAAATCTACCGTACTTTGTTTTTAAGAAAAATCTATCTAACAATCTTTTACAGAGGCTATCTGTTCCATGCTGTCTATCAAAACTGAAAGTTTTAGAATCTAGGGTTACTGTTAAAAGGAAAACTAAGACCTACATTGAGTTTTCCTAATATGGCATTTGGCATTTCAATTAATGACTCAGTAACATGAGCCACAGTAATCCCATGAGCCGCTGCCCTTATCCTGTAAGACTGGGACCTGTTTCCACCCACAGGTGGAAAATTACTGCCTGATGATCACCAGCTTGAGAAATGAGCAAGAACAAAGCATTGCTGGGTTGTTCTGCTAACTAAGCTGTCTGGGGATTTGGATGGGGATTCTTTTTTAATATATATTTAGTGATAAATATGTCATAGAATTAAACATTCATCATGTATCTTCTTCTTAGTCAATACATAATTAATTTATTTCATAGAAAATAAAAAAATAAAGAAAAACATACCCTCCTACTTTCTCCCAATTTACATACCACATTCTTAACATCTTCTCTAATTGCATCCACTATTTTTTTCTCCATTCTCTTCCTGATTTTTTAATCATGACCATTCCCAGATCTTACATCTCCATCTATTACCCCATAATCTCTATGTTTAGATTTTTTAGATTAGGTATTTTTATTTTTGTTTAAACAAGGGGATATAGGGACTTTCTCTAGAGTGGGTGAGTGCCACCCACACACCACTTCTCTTCCTCCCTTTCCTCTGTGGCAACGTACTCAAGATTGTGAAGTTGAAAGCTTTCATGGCCAGCATCCATAGGTTTTCCATTGGTTCTTTCCAGGTTGTGAGGCCATGTTCTGGAAGAGTTCATTCCTGACTTTTCACCTGCATCTGTGGCTAGCATCTTCTGAGAAAGTTTGGGTAGGGGAGATTATCATGCTCATGAGTTCTCTTAACCCCACTTAAACTCACCTTAATGGGAAAATGGAAGATTTGGGTTTGTGTGTCATTTTTCAATGAATGTTTGCTGTTCTGAAGTGTGGTTTTCTGTTTGCATGGTTCTGACAAGCAGAAGTGTTTGCAAAAGTGCTTTGTTCTGAAAAAAAAAAGAGGTGAATATTGGTACTCTAAGAAATTGCAGAGTTGCTCCTTTTCTCTATTCAGTGTTGTCATTTTATTCCACAAAAAACAAACAAACCAATAAAATATATTTTTCCACATCACCTGAAAGAACACTACTTAAAAAAAAACATGTAGATGCTACAGGTCTGTTAGTATATTACACACTTCTCAATAAAGACATTAAAGGACATTAAAGTCAAGCTTTTTTTTTTTAATTTTCTACTTTACTTTTGTATGTGTGTGTATACACACACACACACACATAATATATGTCTAATGTGTTAGTTTAACTTTTGCACAAATTCAAAAGTGATATATAGTGATTTTCAGCAGCCAAAATGCATTTGCAAGCTAAAAGGCTTAACAAAAAAATCTAATCAAACCCTGGCTTCCACTTTTCCATTCCATTTTTTGACAGTGCTGCTGTCCCTAAGCCCTCAGATAAGTGGGGGCCTCTTGTATAAAATATATTTAAAAAACATCTAAACACTCTTGGAAAAAAGGAATGTCTTCTCTTGCCCTTGAAAACAACAACAACAACAACAACAACAACCATCCTAGTTTCCCCATAAAACTAGGGCTAAATGAGATTGATATAACAGTGTGAATGCCAGGCAAGTCTTCCCTGAGAAGTCGCTCTCCATATTCACTAATTCATTTGGCAGGGGTATTCATAGGGCAACATCCCAAGATAACCTAGTGGTCTAGGCAGCAGAGGAGGTAGTAAAACTGTTTTTGAACAGTGCCACTTCAGACTGAAGATGGCAGATTTTCATAGTTGGGGTGAGAAGGAAGTGTGTCTCAATCTATGTGCATTTATATTTCTCTAGACAGCAACTGCTGGATTTTATATTTTCAGAAATGGTGGAATCTATCATTTTTGTTTGTCACAAAAGACCCTTGGGATTTGTATTTGCAGGGTATATTCACTTTAAATCTGTGACCTTTTTCTCCATGACAACAGAATTAATTCAGTCTCTACCCAAACCTGTTCTTTTTGCGGGGGCGGGGGGAGGTGTATATGTGTGCTTTCTAAAGAAAATATCTTGCCTGATGGGTATATACTGAAGATACTAAAGGCATTTCTATGCCTTTGTGCATATTGGGTTGGTCCTAAGATAGTACTGTGTAAACATAAATTTTGGATTTCCGGCCTTATACCAACACAATTTATCTTTTATCTTTAATCATGGATCATTCAGTTGAGGTTAACCACTTCATCTGATGTAGACCAAGGCTTCTTGCCTTGAACTATCTCTTGCAAAGCCTTTCACTCTGAGCATTAGATTTAGGAGCACAGGAAGCTGCTTATACCAGGTAAAATTACATATGCATTTAAGCCAGTGCTGTCAACTCTGACTTGCAGTGACTCACCAGGACATGGGCACAAGTCTTTGAAAGGACTAAGGGCTCACCTACACTAGCCAATTTATGCTGGCTTCCCACCAGCATATTTTGGACCCAGATCAGGCCCGTTGCCCCTCCATTATCTGTATAAAATGGGATGGAGTCCATACTGGCATGCTGGCCCATCTCGGCAGCCACTGCTTCAGCTATCCACATTGTACTCTCTGAAGCCAGAAAGAAAATCTGCAACATATTATCAAGTCCTTGTACATGTGACCATCATTGGTCAATGCTGTGGGTCTCCTTCTTGGCTTCAGACAATGTGACATGGATGGCAGCTGCAGATATGGGATGGCATGCCAGTATGGACTCCTGTGGGGCCTGATCATTCCTCCCACCCATGAGACAGTTTTTTCCTGGCTATTTTGCTTCAACAAGCTTTACCCCATCTTTCTCCTGTCTTTGCCCTGGGATTGAGAGGACTGCTCAGGGGCAAAACGGGGCAAGAATCCTGTGTTGTATGGACTGCAGGGTTCTAACACAGGGGCAAGATGGGGCAAATAGTGGTTCTAGCAAGCCCTAATGCCACCTGCTGAAATTCCCTTTTTTGCCTAATGATTATAGATGAAGGAGCACTGTCACCTCCTTTGCATCTAACACCCTACTGGACAGGGGTCTTGGCTCCAGTCCTTCAGCATGCTTGGCATCCTTCCAGTTTCTTCCTCTCTTTTGTCCTTTGGTTTCTACTCTTCTCCTTTGTTTTGTTTTGCCACCTCTTCAAATTAGATCACCTTGTATTTTTCATTCTCCTAGTGGTCAGGCTTCAGTATTTTGTACTTTAGCTTTGCTTTTTTTATTTATGGTATTTTATAAAGTCTATTTTAATTGCTTAGTATTGATTTTAAAAGTGTAAGCTTCTTGTGCTTCTGAGAATAATTGTTTTGTGTTGATTTCAAAGTGTATCCTCCTGTGCTTTTGAGAGTAGCAAAACCAAATTAAAAAGTAGAACAACAGCACAGATGCATATTGAACAATTTTGAAAGACTTCATTGCTGAAATCTTCCCTGCCTTCTCTTCTTTTGAAAAATATGTTACAGAAAGAAAGTTTGGCATGAATTGATGCCTAAAATAAAATAGAATTAAGGATTCAGAGTGACACATGTACATAGATTATTTTGGCTGTTCAGATGTTTAATAATTAAAAAATAATAATTTTGCATGAGCTTTGTTGGTTACAAGCCACTTTTGCAGATACTGTACAAGAAACAGGGGGCTTTGATTCAAAAGCTGTTATAAATTCTTAATTCTGTACCATAAGATTAACCTGACTGACTTTTTTTAAAAAAATGCACCATTGTTTGTCATTGGCTGCTGACACACAACAAAAATAGTGTAGTTTGAAACCACTTTAACTGCCATGGCTCATTACTATGGAATTCTATGTGATGTTTTGTGACATATTTAGCCTTCTCTGTCAGAGAGCTCTGGTGCCATGACAAACTGAAAATCCCAGGATTCCATAGGATGGAGCCATGATAGTTAAAGCAGTGTCAAACTGGATTATTTCTCAGTATGTCAGCAGCCATTGTGTAGACAAAAACCATATCCCAACATTTTAGTTATTCAAGCTTCATCCTTATATCCTTTGAACTTATAGGGACTTCTTCTTAGACCTGTATGAAAAGTGGTATTTGGAATACATTTAAAAAGAGACCATTTTTCAATGAAAAAAATGTTTCATTATAGTGAGCTGCACATCCAGAAGAGAGGAAATATAGGAGCCCAGCGACTGGCCACAGAACTTTGAGAGACAGAGAAAGGGGTGGGAAGAGATATAGGGAAGAAATGAAGTCAAACCTAAGTATCAATCTGTGGATGAGGAAGCCACAGAGCAGCCAATACAAAGAGGGAATATAGCAGAGAACTCTTGCTCACATCTGCAATTGTGATGTCACCTTTATCCCCATCCACATATTCCTTGTATATATGTATAAGATTAAGCTGTTCACTGTATTCCCATGTCTCTTGATAGCAAAGTGTCCAGGTGTAAAAGAAGACAGGATTCCGGCCTCTGGAATGGATGAATATAAGCAGGAACTGAATTTCAGCAAGAAGCTTCCACAAGACAACCTATTAATGGTACATGAACCCTGTCCCCTTTTGCATCTCGGATGCCCTCTTAAAAAAAACAAAAGACTTAGGAACAGAGGGAATCCCATATGAAATTTGGTTCAGCAATGCCAATAGAGGGGAAAGGTGTTATTTTACTATTGTTGCTGCTGTGAACCTTCAAGTCATTTCCAACTTATGGTGACCCTAAGGTGAAATTGTCATGGAGTTTTCTTGACAAAATTTATTCAGAGGAGGGTTTGCATTTGCATTCACCTTCCTCTGAGTCTAAAAGAGTGTGACTTGCCCAGGTTCATGCAGTAGGTTTGCACAGCTGAGTGGTGATTTGAACCCTGGTCTCCAGAGCCGTAGTCCAATGCTCAAGCCACCACACCACACTGCATTCTCAGTCAAATGCAGCTAGGCAAAATGGTCACTAATGAAGATGGTTCTGAGAGGGAAGGAATGAAATGGTGGCCCCATCCAACTCAGTGGAGAGGCCTTGGCATGTCACCTTTCACTCCAATATAGTCAAGTGCTTAAAATTATGGCTGCAGAAAATAATGGGATTGATGACTGCTTGACTTTGGTGGAATGTCAGTCTTGGAATGCAGTAACAGCACAGAAAAGTAAAAGAAAATAAATGCCCTTGCCTATAGAAAAGCAATGTTCTGAGTCTGAACTCTGTGTGCTATCATTTTTGATATGCATTGAAGCAATATTAATATTTGAACTTCCATGTGTAGATGGACTATGACTACTGTTTCCCCAAATAGCTTTCAGTCACTTTTGTCTCATCCTAAACAATGGAATACAGATGTCTTTTGCTCTGGATGGTAGCAACCATTTCTGAGCACATTGTTCTGAATAAAATGTCTCAAGCTATATTACACACCATCTTGATTCATTTGAAAACAAAGGCAAACATCTCTCAGTCTATTTAACATTTGAACAAATCCCCAAACAACCCTCACAGCTGGCTAAGCTGCTGTTTTTAGAGTTGTGTTGTTTTGAAGAACAAAGAACTGTATCTTCCAGCAACTAGAGGGCTCATCAACAAAATTCTAATTCCATCCAAATGTGCTTGCATAGTAAGGAGAGTGTGTGCATACAGCAGGATGGGATGGCCAAATGATGAGATGTGAGAATTTATTTAACTGTTTTGGACTTCAGCTGGGTGATCATATGTGAAATGCTTCCTTATTAAAACAAGCCTGAACACCCATTTGCCGATACCCTGTTTTTTGTCTGAGGTGGTTCTTGATGCAATAAAAATCCCTATTTGGACCCTCTTCCCCACTCTCCCTCCCTTGTGTTTGGGATAAAATGACAAAGGGCATAAGTAATGACAAAACCCCCAGAATTTTGCATTTTAGTAGTATTCTGAAGAAAACTCCATGATACTTCTTGGGATTTAGCAATATTAAAGTATTGGTAAACAATAGAACACATGTTTATCCTCACTTGTCCTAGCTGAAGCTAGGGGGAGACGCTAAGAATTTCTGTGAAAGAGGTGTCAAATCGTCTGTGATGCCGACTAGAGTCAATTGATTCAGACTCAAGTCAGACTCAAGTCACTTCAATGACTTGACTTGGGTTTGACTCAATAATAAATGATGCACTGACATGACTCAACTCACAATTTGCATATTTTTAGCAGCCAAGTTGCTGGCCTTGGTTCAGTAACATAACACATCTATTTAGAAATGTTCCAGAACAGTGTTAGTATGCCCTACTACCCCCTCCCCATTATATCTCATAACTGGAAATATTGGACACTTTTTAGGTTAGGTTGGCTGAGGCAGACTAGAGGTTAGCTGTATGTCACAATATGTCTAGAAATAAAATGATGAGAAAACTCATATTAGGATTGAGCACAAAGCCCCGGTAATAAGTTTATGGTAACAACCCGGTTGTTAGAGGGGTATGTGCTAATCCTTTCTTCCAGCTTTCAGCATTCTCAGCAATGACTCAATCAAGCAATTAAGTGACCATTCCTTAATTTATATCCTACAGAAATCTCTCCTATGCCCCCTCCTGTCCAACATTAAGAGGTTGCTGCAAAACCATCATTGTTTTGTCTTTCTGGAACTAAAGTCATCAGTGAGTTTCATTCCCTTTGTCTATCCAGTGGGAAAGCCATCCAGGCTTTGCCATAACCAGAGTACCCCTTCAGGATATGAAATAGGGTATAAATATTAGACCTTAGACCTCAGCTAAGTGTGCCACAATGGACGGACCCAGCCACTGTCTTTCTCAGTGCACCCTGGATTGGAACTTCCTGTGCCACCCTCAGATGCCTGTCTGAGTATCCTCACTGCATGGAACTCTTCTCTTCAAAGACTAGTAACTATCACAGACTTCACTCCCTCTATCCAAACTTTTTGCCTTACTCTGCTACAGTTTTGTATTGTTATTTACAACATGTGTTGTGTATGTTAGTTCACTTTTGTGTTGTTCCAAAAAAAAACACTTTTTTTTCACTTTAACTGGAGTGCTCTCTACAGTTAGTACTGGTATACACAGGGGGAAAAGATCCCCAAAGTTACCCTATTCTCACAGGCCTCCTGTTGAGCTAATAATTCCCCTAGACATTGCAGTTGATTTTGGCATCATAAGTGGGGTTTCTCCTTTGAACAACACTTCCATGATCTCACTACTTATTGCCACATGACAGAAGTGGTAACAGCAAAAATGTTAGGCAATGTGCTTGAGGTGGAAGGGTCCTTTTAAAGCTTTTCAAAAGCTTTAGAAGGCTCCTTTGATGTGCAGCAGGGACAGACTGCCAAGTAGACCTAAGCCCAACCTGAAGCCAACTGCCTAGATAATAGAAGACCCACCACACCCACTCCCTACCCTAATGGCAATCAGAATGGAGAGTCCTCCAAAGGAGAGGAAGCTGAAGTAGCAGTATAATTGGCAGGAAGCCAGGTTTCAGTGAGAGCAAGAAGGTGAAAAGGTCTGGAGAGGAATAAATCATGAACAGCAGAAACTTCAAGAGCCACTGAGGGATGTGATGGTTCCATAAGGAGCAAGAAAAGGGAAGCTGGGAAGAAGAAAGACAGCAGATAGGTATCAGATTAAAAGAAATGAAATAAACAGCAGCCATTACAAAGAAAAAAGAAAATTTAAAAAATAATTTCCAATGAAAGGATAAATATAACCAGAGAGAGAGAGAGAGGGAGGGAGAGAGATTATCAGACACAGTGGAATGTGGCAAAAAACTGTGTTCCAAACCATGGCAAAAGAATGGGAGGAGAACAGAAAGGGTGACACTACCAGATGCTTATGCCTTTCAGCCATTCCAGGTCACAGTGCTGCTGTGGATGAGGTGTCCCTTTTGTGTTGACGAGGACAAGCTGCTAATAAAAAGTGATGCCTTACTCAGAGCCATGCTACGCCCCTGGAAGGCTGAAGGACAGCATCATCTGATAATCTTGCCCCTTCCTGTTCTCATCATGATCTTCTGACACAGTTTTGCCATGTCTGATAAGAGAGAGAGAGAGAGAGAGAGAGAGAGAGAATGAGAAGTATGAGACACAGATGTCTAGTAATGTATCAAGATTCTTGGATGACAAATAGCCGGGATTTTCTTGCAGAAGATGCTGGAGCAGTTCTGGCCTGCTTTTATACCCTTAGCACCCAGAGATGACGTGGCTGGGTGTGAGAAGGCCCAGCCAAGTCTGCCAAGAGGCAGTTGGAAGCCAGTCAGCAGGCCACAGGAGAGGTAAATCTCTGCAGAGGCAGCAATAGCAGCAGCTGGATGACACAACTTGCCTTGCACACACTGCAGAGCCTCTTCCTCCCTTGCTTGTCTTTGAGATATAATTGGTCTTCAACTTTTGTGGGGGTTAGGGGTGCAGCAGCCCTGTGAAAGTGGAAAAAATGCTAATAAAGGCCTGCTGTTATTTTTACTAGAAACTTCTCTAGGTGTTTCTAGGTCCTGCAGCATGATTTTTTACTCCCTTTTTACCTATCCTGGGCTGCATTCCACTTACTTCATCATTTGTTCTATTTTTACAAAGAAGGTATGAAGCAGTTCTACTTTCTCTCTGTCTGCTGTTGGTATCTCATCAGCTTCTCCATACAGTGGCCCTACCATTTCCTTATTCTTCCCCTTGCTCTGAATATAGTCAAGAAACTCTTTAGGAAACATGAGCTTATTCTGAGCATTAGATTTTCTGACTTTCTCCTTACGAGTACTGGCCATTTGTATTCCTCTGATGATTTCTGCCTTCTTTCCATTCTTGTACTCATCATCTTTACATCTCAGTTCATCTGAAACTTTTTTGTATATATACTGGTTTCTTTAGACACCTTCCCCTTTTTTCTTTCTCATTGGAATTATTTGCTATTGTGCCTTCAGTATCTTGTCTGTCTGCTTTCTTTCTTTCTTTCTTTCTTTCTTTCTTTCTTTCTTTCTTTCTTTCTTTCTTTCTGGGATTTATATCCCACCTTTTTCCCAAGATGGGATTTACTCCTGTGCAACATTAATTACATTTCCTTTTAACATTTCTCACCATTAGATCTCATCCAGCAAGTCCTTAAGCTTACTGAAATGAGGTTTCTCAAAGTCTAGAATGCCTGTCTGACTACATTTGGTTACTGAAGATTCTTAGGGGCTTACCGCACTCTGAAGAAAAGTGACAAAGCAGGAGGAACATTCCATCTTTCCTGCTGCCTTACTGTAATGTGTAAGCTTTCTTCCGGCATTCTTTTGTTCTGGTCCCATGGGAGACTGAGATAAAGCCACATCTTTTTGCAAACATATTTTGTGGTTAGCAAAAAGACGTGGTGTTACCTTGGTCCCCCATGGGACTGGAACAAAAGAATGCCAACATCATGTAGAAAGGCAGCAGGGAAGACAGAACATTCCTGCTGCTTTGCAGCTTTTCTTCGGAGTGTGGTAAGGTCCTTAGAGGCTGTCTACAATTGCCTTTGTGTCCAGTTTGAGGGTTTTCCCATGAACATTTTGTTAGCAACTCTGAGTAACAGCATGCTGGGCTAAAAAAGGCATTGGTGTGTTCCAGCAAAGGCTCTCCTATGCTTGTGCATCATTTATCTCATAATACTGAACAGAAATGGTGTTCATACTTTGACTTGTTTAGCTATTGTGGATGTTTTATATATGTTTCTTTTATTTTTGCTCTGGGTAGCATCCTGCAGAATGAAATATAATTTTGGTTTCTTAAGTGGTTTTTAATCTTAACTTGTTGTGATAAAGCCATGACCCAAATGTTTCTTTCAAAACCTTTTGCTAGAGCAGAGGCATTAGGCAAAATGCCAGAAAACAACATTTTTTTTAAAAAAACCTCCACATATTTCTATTATAGTAATACTGAATTTGGATTCTACCCATCATCTCACTATCTATAAAAAAAGGGGGGGGTACTTTGATATCAGTAAATCCTTCTTTAAAGTTTCATTGATCTTAGCCTAGGAACAAGATTATATATACACAAAAGTCCTATATAGAGATAATGTCTTTGGGATTTGAGGTAATCTCAGCACCTAATTTTAGATTAAATCTAGTGGTTTTTAAAACTCAAAACCATTCTCGCTGATAAGAAGCATCCATCAATGCACACTCTTAATAAAGAATTTTTTGTTTGCTTCTTTCCTGTTTATGTGTGGTCAAAAACATAGTTATTCTACAACATGTGCTCTGATTTTCTTTTTTAAAAACACTTTTTCTTTGAGAAAATAAGTTTAAAATAAATGTTGAAAACTGAAACCTGCCTCGCATTCTTTTCTCCCTTCTTTCTTCATAATTTTTGAAGAAGAAAATGATTGTGTCTCATCATATTAGGGGACTAATAATTTGTAATCAAATTTCAATGTAAATATATTCTATATGTATTAATTTTATAATACACGCACACACATTAGGCACTTCAATAAAACACAAAATATACACAGTATACAAATTAACATACATTCTTTATGAGGTCCAAGAAATAGATGTTAGGTTAGACTGAATGACCTTATTTGCTTTGCTTAAATAAGTATGTTTTTAACAGGCTTCTCGAACTAAGAATATTTAGAACATGTCAGCGTTCTAATGGAAAAACATTCCACATGGCTAGTGCTGTATTAGAAATAATGTGATGTAAACAACAACTGCATTCAGTCTTGCAGTAATTGATCTTGCCATATCTTTACCATTCAACTATATGAGGAATTGAAATCCTAGAAAGAACAAAATAGAGATTTATCTTCATATAATTTGAGCTGTACTATAAGTTTTAGCTGATGGCTTATCAATTGCCCCCTCCCAGGAAATGTATAATGAAAAAAGGGTAAAAGTTCCACATGCATTTTTTAATGTCTTCATTGATAGATACAGGTGTAAATTTAGGTGGGAAACAGGTAGAATTTAAATGCAGGATATGACACCATAGTGCAGAAGATCTGTATGCCTCCTATCTGGGTGCTAACTAGTTGATTAACATCTTTACCCCCCTACTTTCCCTTCTACTTGCTCTTTTCCCTTTAAACCAGTGTTTCTTGGGCTATATGGTGTTGAAGGACTGGCAGTTACTGTTTTCCAATCTGCCAGGGAGACACACTGAATTTGTATCAATTGGGTACAATTGTTTCTTTCTTTTGTGGAAATTTGCCAGGGGCAGGCAGCCAATGGCCCAGGGACTGGAACCAGTCTAGGGACCACAACTTTGAGGGACACTGCTCTAAAACACAAGTGGATTGGGCAGCATTTCAAACAGAGGACCCTCTGACAGCTTTGAAAAAGATGCTGTCCTCTTTAAAACTGAATGCATGACCAGCCTATATTTCTTTTTTTTAAAAAAAAAAATTGTTGTGCTTTATAGCATTAAACAATGAGATTTAACAACAGAAGATAGTGGACTCTATTAGATGTGTCAAAAATGGTGTTATAATGACACCATAAAATCGCAAAAGGGCTTCCTTATCAGATGATGCCGTGCCCCAGCATTATGAAAATGTTTTGCTCCTGTTATGAGGCAGTTCTTTTCTATTCCTGAGGAGAAGTCGGAAATTGATCTCCCGTCACATTTGTTTTCTGGACTTTCGTGTGTGCAACAAGGTGCCCCATTCTGCTGGCATGATGCCAGAGTCAATGGGCAGTCCCACCAGAACACTTCCATGTGGGATCACAAGAACCAGGTAGGCTAACCTCTTTTTTGTACCCTCCCCAGGTTACTTGTAATTTTGTAGTGTGTGTAGGTGCTTTTAAAATCTTTTTTGTGTGTATTTTTGTTTTTGTTTTTGAATTTCCCACACTTGTGTCTTCTTGTGAGATCAGGCAGGATTTCAGTCCAGGAAGTGAATGGAGATCCATTAGAGCTCCAGTCATGTCTGGTCTCCCTGTTGTCGGGAGATAAGGTAAGTCTGATGGGAGGGTTATTGTGTCAGGACAGGGATGGAGTTGGAGACTGTGGGAGAGGAACACTTTTTGCATTCCTGTCTGATAATCTCCAGTAACATAAAAAAGGAAAAAGAAACTTCAAACTAAAAATAAACATCATATACATGACTATAACACACAGCCCTACCCTACACATTTAACTAGTGAGACAGGTTATCTTATACATTAGAGGGCAATTCAAAGAATACATTTGTGAAGGTATAGGAATATTTTCAAGAATATTTGGAAAATAAATTTGATGTATATACAACATTGGGACTCACTGAGTAAAAAATATGTTGTATCAACCTTATATTAGAGTTTATAGAAGCCAATGTATCTTGAATAATAGAAGAGAATGTCTGCATGTCTGTGGCAGACATATTTGTTCAGGACATCGTGCTAGATGCCTCAAAATTTGAGATTATTTTGGGTATTGTCGAAATTGAACTGACAAGTTTCAAGGTGAACTTGTCAATAGAGTCCTCCATAGAAGGGGCAATTGAGAGAGGGAGCTCACTTAAGCAGTAAAGTCTACCTGAAGCAATATGACCTACCTGTTTCCAGCAATAGCATTGCTTTCATGTCAGTGGCATGATGATTCCACTCTGGGTTTTACTGCAAAGTTGAAAACAGCTATCCCAGGATCTCAACCTATTTTAGTGGTGCATCTACACTGTAGAAATAATACAGATTGATACCACTTTAACTGCCATGGCTCCATTCTACAGAATCCTGAGATTTGTAATTTTGTGAGACACCAGCAGTCTTTGGCAGAGGAGGCTAAATACCTTGCAAAACTACAAATCATAAGATCCCATAGGATGGTGCTATAACATTTAAAGTGGTGTCAAACTCCATTATTTTTACAGTGTGTAGATACACACTTAGAGATAGGGTGCAACCTCTATTAAGTTCAGAATAGAACATCAGGGCAGAGTCATAAGCCCACTGGCACAGAAGCTGCTAGATGTCACGACTTGTCTCTTGCTTGTTTGGTCATGCTCTTTGATCCCAATTCCTAACATGTTCACTGGGCCTACCTTCTTATTTCCTCTCTGATTCTAGTTCCATTAGTCCCATATTGTTGTTGTTACTGCTGCTGCTATGTGTTCAAGTCATTTTTGATTTAGGACAACCCTAAAGTTACCCTATCATGGGGTTTTCTTTGCAGAATTTGTTGAGAGAGGGTTTGTCTTTGCCTTCCTTTGAGGATGAGAGCATATGATTTGCCCATGGAGTGGGTCTCCCTGGCCAAGTGGGGATTTAAACCCTGGCCTCCCAGTGTTCTAATCCAGCACTCAAACCACTACACCACACTGGGTCATATAGCTTTAGATCTAGGTACCATTAGGAATGTGAAATATCCCTCAGTGCTATTTCCTTTTCTTCAGGATCTCAGCTGCATTTTCTTCCCATCCTTGTTCGTTTGGCTTGAATCTTATTGTAGACCATTTGAATGAATGATATTTACATAAATTTTGCATCACAATTCAGCAATTGATTCAGTGGGTTTACTCTAACTTAGACTAGCCATCAGGATTTAAGTCTGTATGAGTTTGTGTTCCGAAGAAAATGTGTGAGTATTTCAATAAATGCTGTTCCCAATGTACAAACTTTAAAAACACATTGACCTTAAAGTGCAAATTTTTGTACACATATTTCCATTTAGTAAATTGTGCATATTTCCCAAGAAACACATTTCTGAGTTTTGTGAATTTATGTGCATACAATTTGAAAATGTCTTCCCATGCATTGGAAATGTAAATATAATGTACACAATTTGCAAATAGTCTTGCATCCTATGAAATGCATCAGTTTGTGGGGGGTTTTCTTCTTCTTAGTTGTATAGTGCTAATTTTCTTTCCATCCTTACCTCCATAGTACTCCTGACAGTCACACATGAAAAGCTGAGTACAAAATATAATCCAGTCTTTGACGAGTTTTCTATTTTCATCAGATATATTATTCTGTACTGACTGACTGCTTGTAAACATGTGCATTTCCCTATTATTCCCCACAGTCTTAGCTGTATTTCAAACGTGTCCTTCAAATATTATGCTTACACTTTTAGCAAATAAGTTATTGGCCACATCAAAGAAGCTATCACAAAGTGCTTTCTAAGAGCATAGCAGATCTCAGAAACAAAGGCTACCATTTTATTCCTTGGATGCTAATCAAAACAGTGGAGTTCAGTAACACCCATTTCCTTCCCCCCCCAAAAATAAAATTACACTTGAGTAACTAAAGCTTATTGAATTTGTATTTAGTCTACTCCCAAATGAGTAGTTATCATGTTATCCCTAATTCACTATCACTGTTTATTGTGTGCTATACAAATAGTAACTTGACTAAATGCATTCACAAATGCCAAAGAGCACACATATATATGGGCACACACAGAGATAGTTTTTGACTTTCAGAAAGGAACATGTTAGTTTATGCTATTATGTATGGCTCTTCCCAACCCCCTCTTTTTTGTTATGAACAGATATAACTGCATTTGACGTCAACCTGTCACATATATCCAGCTTAATGTACCTCAGCCAGGCAAACATGAATTAAATGGACACCTTAGTTTTGCAATAATAATAAGGGGGAAATAGTATATAGAGTGGGGGAAAGATTATAATAAATGAAACAGTCTGAGTGGGAAAGCAGATAATAGAGATATCATGAAGTGCCTGCACAATGCAGATTGAGGTGAAGGGATCTCTCAGCTGGATTTAGGTGAACATGCTGAAAATAAATTGAGATGATTCTACCAAATCACTGGTGGTTTTCTTCTTTGTTTTGTGTAAATAAGATTTTATTGGAAGCTGCAGGGCTACCTCCTTCAGTGAATCATGGTGGGCTTGCCTGATAGTGACAGTAAAAGCACTCTGTTCAACATTAGGAAGATGGAAGTTGCCACCTGAATGCTGAAATTCCTTTGGTGACATATGCTGCCATCATAACTGGCAGAATATGTCATTTTAGTTACATTGAGGGAAAAAACATTGAGTGCATGCTATCTTCCCCCCTTTTGCAGATGGCAGCTTCTGAACACTGGAGCATGCCCCCATGGCCATGTGGAAAATACAAAGTGTTGAAATGTTACTTTAAAAGCTTGGGACCAAAAATACCTAGAGATTAGGCATTACTCAGTAGAAAAGACAAGAATGCCCGGTAAGGTAGAAGGCAGTAGGAAAAGAGGAAGACAAATGGTTAGACTCAATCAAGACTGCCGTAGCCCTGAATTTGCTAGACATGAGCCAATCTGTTGATAACAGGGTGACTTGGAGGTCTCTCATTCATAGGATTGCCCTAAATCAAAGTCAGCTTGATGGCAATTAACAACAACAACTAGTTTAGTTTGAATCTAGATATCCATAAACATAATTCATGGTATATTCTTTACCTGAAGGTCAGCCAAGGCATAAACCATGGTGGCATTACTTCTAACCTGCACTTCCTATAGAATACCTCTATTTTATCACTACAGATTATGAATGACTTGAGAGTTAAAATGGCTGATTCTACTTAACTGTGTAGGAAAGAGCATTCCAAGAATTGTGGGTTAGTGGTATGGGCCTCGTGTCTTTTGCTGATTTTTATTCTTGAAGCTGTGTAGAACTGGCAAAAAGGAATAAGAGATTATACATTAGAAAATTCTGGGAGGGGGGAATAGATATAGATTTATGGTTACTTTGCATTATTTTGAGGTCTGGTAGGTTGCAGCTAAAACGGTCTCTGGTAACAATGTCTGGAAAGATATCTGTTGGAGAACTTGAAAAACTGCTTCTGGAGAAGTCAGTTTAGGCAACAGACAGGTAATGTTGTGAATGGGTATGTGTACAAATGTTTAACAGTATGAACGAGCATGGAAAAACAAATTGTCATCCACAGCAGAAACAAATTGTCATCCACATCCCATCATCAGAAATAAATGTCTTATCATCTAGATACTGACCTTTATAGTCTTTACCCCTTTAAAAAATGTCTTAGGAAGGGTTTTTTTTTAAGTACACTGCTTTAATTTATCATTTTAAATGTGCTGACACAGAGTATATTTTAATATCTTATAGAGCAATGTGTCAAGTTACCTGAAATTAATTTACTTTTTATAGTTTGTTTAATATAGTATTGATTTAATTCACATTTAGGTTAATGTCCTTTCGAAGGCTAGAGCAGTGGCCAAGTAAACCAGAGTGACAGTTACAAGATGGAAATTGTTGGCTGATCAGCAGATAGATAGATAGATAGAGATAGATAGATAGATAGATAGGATAGACAGACAGATAGATAGATAGATATACAGCTAAACACACAGATTAAAAGTTTTGTAAACCAAAACAGCATTAAAAATGAGAAGTGTAAAATGAAGTTATCAATTCTGAAATCAATACCAATAGGGTATTTGTAATAATCAGACATGAGCATTCTGGATATAGAGTCACCTAAGGAGAATATGGTAGTAGTAGGAAATTATAAAATATGACTTTGTGCAAATGATTAGAGCAAGGTTTCTCAACTAGGGCTCTGCAAGACATCATGATTAGGAAATACATACACACACAGGTACATATACATACATACACATTGAGAGAGAGAGATGTAGCTATAATAACTTTTATGCAGGGGTTGCCTGAGACCTCAAAATTATTTCAAAAGTTCCTCCAGGCTAAAAAGTTTGGAAAAGGCTGGTTTAGAACCATGGATATAATATAATCATTCAACTACAAGGAATAGAAGAAGTAGTGATAACAGTGTTGTTTTTAGATAATGCTGCTTTATCACAAGTAGAACATTTGCTAACCAAGGCTGTATCTCAAAGGTACCTGAAACTTGCTCTGTTTGCTATCAGTCACCATAGCCATTTGTGATTAAGTCTTATTTACCCATTACCACTCACTTATTATTTCCTATATTATTATCAGAACCATTAGAAAGAATGAAATGGCTACATCAAGCAGATGTTATGGGATGACATGTAAAGGCAGGGAACCGTTAACTTAGCAAGCCAAATTTGGCTAGATTTGTTGCATATGGAGGCAGGATGGAATTTGTTAATATGTCCAAGGCAGCAAAATGCCTTTGACCAGCCTTGATACAGCACTAGAACTCATCTGCTGTCCTTGATCTAGAACTCTGGCCTGCTATACTAGTGAGTACTTGACTGTCTGAAGAATTATATGTGAGTGTATGACACATAGCCTTCTCGGTGGCAGTGCCCTTGGCAGTCTATTTAGTCACTTCCTCCCAGGCTTCATAAAGTGTGTTAGAAATGTTTTGTTTAAAAGTATTTATTATGCTATCTGATACTATCCCACATTTCTTCCAACATGCTCAGAGCAATGTACATCTCCTCTTGTTTTCTTCATGCAGTAGCCCTGTGAGGGACAGTAGACTGAAAGAGAGAGATAACAAGAATGACTGTAAGGGTGCCCAGAGAGATTTATGGCCAAGTGGGATCGATCTGGTCAAAGTCAACCTCCTACCCACCATACCATCCTGGATGTGCAGTGAAAAGGGGGGGGGGGGAGGATCATGTATAAAGAACAGAAGGACAGATGAATTACCATGAAAAACTACAGATGTGTAGCCAAGCTTGCAGGAATAGTATAAGGAAAGCTAAAGCTCTGAATGAGTTGAAACTGGCTAGACAACCAAGGAAGAACTAAAGGGTTTTTTTTTTTCCCCCACATACATTCATGGCAAGAGAATGACCAAAGAGAGATTGGGGCCATTGTTCAATAGGATGGTAAATGCTAACAGATCACAAAGAAAAGGCAGAACTATTCACCACCCATTTTTCTTCTATTTTCTCCCAAAAAGCGGACTGTGTGCTTTGATGAAGGAGCCAAGACCTTGGCAAAAGATCTCGATTGCAACTCAAGATTGATAGGGAGTTAGTTAGGAATCACATAGCTAGCCTAAATGAATTCAAATCTGCAGGGACAGGTGAACTGCATGCCAGAGTGCTGAAGGAACTTGCTGACTGAACCCCTTGCCATCATTTATGAGAAATCTTCAAGGACACATGAGCTACCAGAGGACTGGAGAAGGGCAAAAAGGCAAAGAAAATCCAGTAAATTACAGACCAGTCAGCCTGACCTAAATACCAAGAAAAATATTAGACCAGATTATACAGGAATCTGCCTGAAAGTATCTTGATGACAATGCAGTGATCAGGAGGAGACTGCATGGATTTGCCATGAAGAAATCCTGCCAAACTAATCTCATATCTTTATTCTCAAAATTGTGCTCAGAGTAATCATCAATGGCTGCACTTCAAATTGGAAGAAGGTCTCAAGTGGAGTGCCACAAAAGGAACTTGATAAACTTGATAAATTAATTGATAAATTAATAAAATGAAATTCAATAGAGACAGTTGAAAAATCCTACATTTAGGCTGCAAAAAACAAATGCACAAAGATAGGATGGGGAATACATGGCTCAAAAGTACTACATGCGGAAAGGACCTAGGGATTATTGTTGATCATAAATTGAATATGAGCCAGCTGTGTGATGCTGCAGCTAAGGAGGTGAATGCTATTTTAGCCTGCATTAAACAAACAAACAAACAAATAGAGGCATAGTTTCCAAGTCAAGGGAAGTAATAGTCCCACCATATTCTCAGCTGGTTAGGCCAGGAGTACTGCATTTAGTTCTGAGTGCCTCATTTTAAGAAGGATGTATACAAGTTGGAGGAGGTTAAGAAAAGAGCAATGTCATTTTCCATGTCTGCCCTGGATTTCCATACCTCAAATCTGCTGAGGGAAGCTAAAGTTCCTCAGGCTGGGCCAACACTGCCAGTGTCTAAGAAGCTGAAGCCAAAGTCAATTACAGTTTGTGGTTCAAGTAAGAAACAACAAAATAATCCAGCCAAGCACAAACCAAAGGGAGCAGCTAAAAGGATTAACCAAGGTTGAGGCCAGAATTCCAGAAACACAGTAGAGTCAAGCACGGAGTCCTGATAAGGGTGTCTGATGTATTGTCACCAGCAGATATGTTATGTCAGCTGAGTTCTTATATAACTGGCTGTAAACCAGCACAGCTGGACTTTCCTGCTTGACCTCTCCTCTCATACAGATTCCTTGCCCAGGAGTGTGCCTCCCAGTGTGGACCAGTCCTGGCTTCTCTGGATATCATTAATGGAACTGGCAGAAAAACTGTGTGGCATGAACATCTTCTTAGGACCTCTCTTCGGTCCCATACTCCACCCAGCCAATAAAATACTGGAGGTGAGCACAGCACCTTCAGGAGTCCATCTCCTTGTCCTCATATTCCTACTCCTCATTGAAATGAGGGATTGTGGTGATGCCACATCTCAATCAGGGTCAGTCAGCTCAGCTAGGGCCAATAATGAATAACATAACACTGGATGCAGAGCTGCTTCCCTGTTTCTCAAGATTTACTATCTCAGTGTTTTCTCCTGGCTGGACCATCATGCACTTTCCTGCTTGGCCCACTCATCTCCCTGGAGATGAGTGGGTCAAGCATGCCATGTCATATTCTTGCCCAAATGGCATGGCAGGCAACAAGGATGAAAAGGGATAAGGAGAACAAAACATATGAGGTGAGGTTGAAGGAGCTGGGCTTGTTCAACTTAGTAGAACTGAGGGGTGACCCTCAAGGGCTGCCACAGAGAGAAGGGGAGAGGCCTGTTTTCAGCTGTCCAAGAGAGTAGGATCAGGTCTAATGGTTTGAAGTTACAAGAAGGTATATTTTGAACATTAGAAGGAACTTCTTGACCATAAGAGGAGTTCAGCAATGGAACCAATTGCCTAGAGAAGTAATGGGGTCTTCTCTGGGCATCTTCAAAAAGAGGCTGGATACCTACCTGCTAGAGATGCTTCAGCTGGAGATCCTGCATTGAGGGGGTGGTGGTTTGGAGTCAGTGAGGCCCCTTCCAACTCCATGATTTTATGATTCTATTACTGTGATGGTGTATGTACGATGATTTTGATGCCCACCTTGAGGAAGAGGATCATACAAACGAAGTTAGTCCTTTGAATAAGCTGTATAGCAATATACATTAAAATTGCATTCTTCCCTCACTTTTACTCTTTTGTTTTCATCATATCAAATTCCAGATTGTAAGTTCCTCCACACATCTGTTCTCCTGTGCTTTCTTAAGTGTCAATTTTGCTTTCAAACTTTTTCAATATAAATGATTTTTTGTCTCATTGTCATGTAAGTGTGTGTCTTTCTGTGCATGTGTGAATAAGAATTTTTCTGTGTTCCAACTTATCCATTTTTATTATGCACATTTTTACTTTTGCGTAATACTTTTTTGTGATCAGTCTCCCCTTCTATGATTAATGTTTGTATATTATTTTTACTGATGTATACCTTTTTACCACACTTTCCCTGGGAGTGCACATTTTTGTGTTCATATATTGAATGGATGACAATGGAAAATCCCAAGAAGTGTAGATACCAATGGAGAACTGTATTTCATATTGTTTATGTGAGAAATGAAACTTATGTAGGTTGGGTTCATATTAAAACACAAACTAGAGAAAAAAATATCCCCCATTTCCTTCCACATTTCCTCCTTCTACTGCTGTTGATGCTGCCACAGCTCAATTTTCTCCTCCTCTTCCTCCTCCTCTTCTTTCCCAACAGTGACAGCAATAAGACCATTACATTTTCTTGGTTTCTCATTCTGTGAGGTAAGTCAGCTACTAAAACTCTAATGATTTTTGAGAGATCTCCCCCTCCCTCCACCACATCTCAGGTCCTGAGGAGGTTTTGCAATAATATGTTACCTTTTTGAAGAGATGATGACACTGACCCAGCAATAAGTATGCCAATCCATAGGAAGGTTAAGAGACTGGGCCGGTGGAGAGAGAAAACGTATATGTGGATTTTCAGTAATCCCTAGCTGCCATTATTGCAATAAAAGAATGTCTTGGGAAGATTAGTGGGCGAGTGCGGGAGGGCTTTGGCAAGAGATAGATTTGTTGCCTCCTACAATGAAATGGGGGTGAAAGTACCTTTTGATGGATCTGTAAAGCCTATAAATGATGGATGGAAAGGTCAATTTCCTATCCTTGGCAGCTTTCTTAAAGATGAGTGATAGTAGACAAAGCAGAAATGACTCCAAAGAGAGAGAGTTTCAGCTGCCAAGTACAGAGAGTGCTGGCTGAATAAAAAGAATGAGATTACCAAGTTCTCCTCTGAGTTGTACCAATATCTTACATGGTGGTTCATTTGTTTTGTAATGAATGTGAAGGGTTTTGCTTCTATGTATGAATCAATATAGACTCAAAACTTTTCTAACAACTTATCAGGAACCTCAAAACTCAAATTAGAAGTCTCACAGTAAAGTTGGGATTACATTAGTCATCTGCTGAGGACTGTAGATGAGATCCAACAATAATCTGGTGAAATATAAAACTCCACCAGGATGCCTATATTAGGCTTCTGCCCTCACCACAATGCAGATTGGCATGCACTCATATATTCAGTTAGGGGTCAGGGGAGTAGGGTACATCTCCAGTGTCCAGTTGCAGTCAGGAGAAAATAATGACTGTTGCCTTCTTGGATCTGCAGCAAGTACAGTGAATGTACACTGTCACAATGTTACTTCAAATAGTGATTCATTGACTAGTGTCAGTCTGTGAGCCATTAGCTGCCAATGCACAGAGTGTTTCCAGGAAAGAAAGAAAGAGGTGTACCCAATGGGCATAAATATGGTACCAGTCACTGTCACGTTGTGAGGGGGGAAATATTTGTTGGCCGCCAAAAGCATATAGCCTGAGAAACACAGCTCTAGTATATGCTGGAGGTCAAAGACTGTAATAGTTTTTCCTTTTTTCCAACTGCACAACTGCAGCCACACACTGCTGGAGTGCCCCTCTTCCCTTGGCAACTCCACCTCCAGCAAGCTTGCTTGTGCTAGTGGGAGAATACTGCACAAAGGGGTATTTGATACTTCCTTCCATGATGCTTCCAAAATATTTACACTGGCATAGCACCTATTAATACCAGCTTATGCTACCAATAGAATTCTGGCATTTGTGTGCTTTCATCTTGGGGTCTTTTGAACCACAATTGGGAATAATTTCCCTAGAGACACACATAGCAGCTGCAGGTGTGTGTGTGTGTGTGTTAGGGTTCCCAGACATCCCATTTTGTATGGGAGATCCTGTATTTGAGGGCTGAAGCTGCTGTTCCATTTAGGGGCAATATGTGATGCCCTGAATCCTACGTTTTTGGTCCAGTGAGAGCATAAAGATCATGCAACAGCAGACTGGTATGCAGGCAAATAGTGTCAAATGACATACCAAAAGTAGCAGGGATCTGTTGTGAGTGCAGCTGGCTGTTCTTGCTCTCAACTCTCCAGAACTAGGCTCTAAGGCAAATAGCACATGAGCCAGGCCTACGTAAGGCCTCCCTCAAGTCTTTTGAGTAGGGTAACATATTGAAACCTTCAGAGAGCTCCTTTACTTTTAATAGTTGTTTAGAAGAGGGAATTTCAGCAAGTGTTGCTTGTCATGCAATCAGTAAACAAGCAGGACCAGCTGAAATTCCATTTTTTACAGAACTACTAAAGGGACAGGAGCTGTCGCTGGTTTTCACTCTGGCAACCCTACTTGTGAGAGAAGGGCATCTCATGAGAGTTCCAATCTCCTGTGAGATTAGAGCTTTCATGGGAGTGTGAAACTCTCACAAGATAGTTATATAGGTTCACCTTGCATGTCCCAGCCACCAGCCAGATTTGAGCTGGCCTGGAAACCTCTCTCTCTCTCTCTCTCTCTCTCTCTCTCTCTCTCTCTCTCTCTCTCTCTCTCTCTCTCTCTCTCTCTTTGTCTGTGTGTGAAAGTGGGGGAATTACAGATAGGGACATCTGAAACACAAAAAATTATTTCCAATCCACATCAGACCCCTAGCATTTTCTGCTTACTTTCAAAGATGTTATTAATTCAACTAGGGGCTCATTCATTATCTCAAGGTGTGACAATGTCGTTTACTTAGGGCTTGTCTACACTACTGAAAAATGCTGTGCTCACCACAAATCTGGTGCTGGTAGTCCAGGTGATGTATGGCTACTTCTGGGGAGAATGTGCAGTATTTTGGACCTAACCCGACTTTGCCCCACACTAAGCAAAGTTGGGGAAAAGTCTGCTGTTTTCTGAAAACCCCAAAGTCTCTTTTGGTTCTGCTGGTGTTTGGACAGCTGGATCAGGTCTGATTCAGTGGATCCAGTTGTCCAGATGCCAAAAGTTGTGTCATCCCTCTTCCCTTATGAGCAGGAGCCCCAGATAAGTGGCCAGTGTAAACAAGTCATTAGATAGTTTCATGTTGGAGTGATATAAATTCATAGAAGGTACAAGGATGGATGAATTTGTTGATTATTTTTAAAGAAATCTCATTTTTTCCAATCTAAGTTTGCCTCAGCTTTTGAGATTTTTTTTAACATGATTTTTTTTTTTTTACTATTTGTGTGTGTGTGTGTGTGAATTTCTCCTAATGTTTCTCTCTCTGTGTGTGGCTTTTCTTTGCAAATGAACATTCAGGAAGGACTCATCCCGCGTTTTCTGCAAGCGCACTGATGACTAAAAAGGCCAATCCGAGATAGACAAGTCCGGTTGCAGAAAGCACAGAAGAAGGTTTCCTTGGGTGATGTTTCCGGGTTGTGATGCTTTCTGCATTGTCATTTCTCTTCAAGACTTGTTTGGCATGAGTTCTCAAAAAAGGCTGCCGCATTGTGGATAGTGTGTCTCCACGCCTCCCAATGTGAGGCCAGGGCGGATCATTGTTGGTGACCAATTTGGCCGAGCCTGAGATGTTGTTTCAGGGAGTCCTTGTATCGCTTGTTTGGACCGCCCCTCTTACGCTGACCCATGGCGAGTTCACTGTACAGTACTATTTTGGGGAGGCGGTGGTCCTCCATCCTAGAAACATGCCCTGCCCAGCGCAGCTGTGTTCTCAATATAATGGTCTCAATGCTGGTGATCCCTGCTTGCTCAAGGACAGCAACATTCGTCACATAGTCAGTCCAGTGTATATTTAGGATTGTGCATATACAGCATTGATGAAAGTGTTCAAGGAGTCATAAGTGGTGGCGATAGGTGACCCACGTTTCAGATCCATAAAGGAGACTAGACAGTACAATGGCTCTATACACACTGATTTTTGTGTTTTGCCTCAGGTGTTTATTACTCCAGACTCTTTTGTAAAGTCTTCCAAATGTGCTATGCACCTTTGCTAATCTGTGATCGATCTCTTTGTCAATCTTGGCATCTGAGGAGATGACACTTCCCAGATAGGTGAACTGGCTGAAAGGACTTGAGCACAGATTTGCTGACGGCAATGTGGGGATGGTGGTGTTCGTCCTGTGGTGCAGGCTGGTAAAGAACTTCCTTTTTCTTCAGGTTGACTTCCAGCCCAAACAGCTCTGCAGCTGTTGGAAGCAGGTTGTTAGGTGCTGCAGAGCTGTTTCTGTGTGGGCAACAAGGGCAGCATCATCAGCGAAGAGCAGCTCACGGACTAGATAGTTTAGAGTTTTAGTGCGAGCCCTCAGACGGCTTAAGTTAAACAAGCTGCCATCAGTATGATAACATATATAGATGCCGTCATCTTCTTCGAGCTCTGCCGTAGCCCTTTGGAACATCATGCCGTAGCCCTTTGGAACATCATGCTGAAGAAGATTGTAAAGAAAGTTGGTCCAAGACCATAACCTTGCTTCACTCCATTAGTTAGTAGAAAGGTATAGAATTGTGCCTAATATACACATCTTTGCAAGTAAGTTTCCTGATTTGATGCATTTTAATATAATTTTCATGAATATACTCACTTGTGTGTGCCTAATATACACAATACCAAGGGGATATATCACATTATAGCAGTTGTTATATTATTATGATGCAACTTTAAGAGAGTTTAATTCCCTCTTGCTCAGTGTCTTTTTTTCCCCGTTTATTTTTCTTTACTTCATTTTATTTCTTTACTTCATTTTATTTATTTACTTCATTTATTTTATTTATTTTATTTCATTTTGTTAGCTTTGGCCCAGCTCTCCAGTCTATCCAGGTCATCTTGAATTTTGATCCTGTCCTCCAGGGTATTAGCTATTCCTCCTAATTTGGTGTCATCTGCAAATTTGGTAAGTATGCCCCTAATTCCCTCATCCAAGTCATTGATAAAGATGTTGAATAACACTGGGCCCAGGACAGAACCCTGTGGCACCCCAGTGGTCACATCTTTCCAAGATGAAGAGGAGCCATTGCTGAGCACCCTTTGGGTTCGGCCAGTCAACCAATTACAAATCCATTGAACTGTTAGCTTGTCCAGCCCACATTTTACAAGCTTGTTTGCAAGAATGTCATGAGGAACCTTGTCAAAACCTTACTGAAATCAAGGTATGCGATGTCCACAGCATTCCCTTCATCTACCAAGCTGGTAATTCTATCAAAAAAAGAGATCAGATTAGTCTGGCATGACTTGTTTCTCTGAAACCCATGTTGACTTTTTGTGATTATGGCATTGCCTTCTATATGTTCACAGACTCTCTGTTTAATGATCTGCTCTAGAATCTTCCCTGGTATTGATGTCAGACTAACTGGATGATAATTGTTGGGATCCTCTTTTCCCCCCCTTTTTGAAGATGGGGACAACGTTTGCCCTCCTCCAGTCTGCTGGGACTTCTGTTCTCCAGGAGTTCTCAAAGATTATTGCCAATGGCTCTGAGGTTATATTTGCCAGCTCTTTTAATACTCTTGGATGTAGTTCATCCGGTCCTGGAGATTTAAATTCATTTAGATGAAGAAGGTTTTCCTGTACTACCTCTTTGCTTATTCTGTGCTGGATTTCCCCTGTTGTGTCTTCTGTACCTTTATCCTCAGGTTGGTCCCCCTTTTCCTTTTCTGAAAACACTGAGGCAAAGAAGGTGTTGAGTAATTCTGCCTTTTCTCTGTCCCCTGTTAGCATTTTGCCATCTTCTCTGCGTAGTGGCCCTACCATTTCCTTCTTCCTCCTTTTGTTGCAGACATACCCTAAAACCCCCTTTTTATTGTTCTTAACCTCTCTAGCAAGCCTGAGCTCATTCTGTGCTTTAGCTTTTCTGATTTTACTCCTACATATGTTCGCTATCTGTTTGAATTCTTCTTTGGTGATTTCCCCCTTTTTCCATTTCTTATACATGTTCTGTTTAAAACTTAGCTCTGTTGATATTTCTTTAGTCATCCACCCTGGTTTCTTGAGACACCTCCCATTTTTCTTCCTCAATGGTACTGTTTGAAATTGTGCCTTCAGTATCTACCTTTTGAGAAAGTCCCATCCGTCTTGAGATCTCTTCTCTTTTAGTATTCCTGACCATTGGATCACCCCCAGTATTTCCCTGAGTTTATTGAAATCAGCTCTCCTAAAGTCAAGAATGTGTGTCTGACTATGCCTGGCTTCTCCTTTCCATTCTATAACAAACTCCAGGAGAACATGATCACTCTCACTTAAGGATCCCACCACTTGCACCCCATTAACCAGGTCATCCCTGTTAATTAGGATCAGATCTAAAATAGCTGACCCCCTTGTTTAATTTATTTTAATTCCCCCCTCTCCCCCCAAAAAAGTAGTTTTCCCAAATTCAGATTAGGACCTATTCCTGTGGAAGAACAGGGAGTGGATAGCCAACCCAGCCTTGGAAAGGACTGCAAAAACCTGGAAGCAGTAATGAAGAAGTTAATCAAGAATCTTGAATCTCCACAAAATACATCTAAATGTGGCATGATCAAGGCAAAGTCAGATTTGAAAGCCCAGACTGGCTATATGGGAGAATATGATCTTTCAGATAGCCTCAAGATTCTTGATTAACTTCTTCATTACTGCTTCCAGGTTTTTGCAGTCCTTTCCAAGGCTGGGTTGGCTATCCACTCCCTGTTCTTCCACAGGAATAGGTCCTAATCTGAATTTGGGAAAAATACTTTTTTGGGGTGAGAGGGGGGAATTAAATTATCAGAATCTCCTGGATGATGTTGAGAATCTCCTGGATAATGGGGGATTCTGAGATGTGTAGTCCAAAACATAACTATTCCAAACTCTGGCATAAAGACTGTGAGGAGCATTCAAGTTTTACACTGAGAACACATTACTGAACTCAGAATTGTTTAAATATTTTATTCCAAGTATACATCACTTATTTTAGTTAGTTACAACAGTGTCCAGTTGGGAAATCTTATGGTTGCAGAGAAAAAACAAGACAAAATTGATCCCAGAAAACCACTGACTGTCCACCCCCATTACAGAAGCAAATTGCAAAATTTTCTGTTGGAAAATCAACTTATAAAATGGGAAGCTCCTTTAGTAGTATTTTTAACCTGAAGAAGGATTTTAAACTTTTGGTATGTGGACTAATTGCAATTGTTATTGGCATTATTATTTCCATTGGCAACTTTTCTTCTCAAACTCACTATGTAGTGAAGTATGTAATAAATTACTGGTATTTAACATCCTCTAAGATCAGAAACCCAGTGACTTTGAGATCACTTCTTGTTGACAACAAAACTTCCTGCTTGTTCTCAGCTTGTGGAATATTAATTTTGCAAGAGAAACTATGGGAACTTTAAAAATAAGATACTTGTGGCTTAAGTGTTAATATTTCTGATTCCTTCAGCTGACTACGTTACCTATGGGCTAACAAAATGGTTAACTATTGTTTGCATGTGTTCTAGTGGCTAATATATTCTTTACCCACTGACATTTATTCTGTCCCATTTGGCACTCTTGCTTAATTAAGTGAACAGATGTGGTCATATTCTAAGTTATGCTTGGTGAGAGACAGATGCTACTCTCTGGCTTATACATTCTTTTCAATTGGAAACATCTGGAGCCATGGCTCAGTTCCATTTCTGTATTTGTTGCTTAATGGCCTCTGGAGCTCTTTCCCAATTAGCCAGTAGTGGAGTCTGTCTTGAGTACCATATCTTGTTGTCCAGGCAACCACTTTGTCCCAAGCCTGTTTGGGACTAGCCTTGTTGGTGGTGCTGCTATTGTTCCTAATGAGGCAGTACATGGATCTTCAAATTGTCTCTCATTTGACACCAGAAGTTAATGCTTCTTTTCAACCAATGTTCTCATTTCAAGAGATATACATATTTATTGCCTTTTCTTGTTCTTGGTGTGGTGTGTGTGTGTGTGTCAGGCTGCCATCTGATGTGCCAGGAGAAAATGCAGAGGAAAGTAAGGACAAAAGTATAAATCACACTTCCTTCCCAAGCACTTTCCCTCACTTTGTACCTGTTTACCTTTCTCCTTGCACCCTCACACGTTACCTCTCACCCACTGGTTAGCAATAACGACGATTAATCAGTTAACATTAAAAGCATTTATTTAAATTGTTTTTAAAAATGTAGTTCAGATATAAAAATAATGATATAAGTACAAATACTAATACAGCACCAACCCAAATTAAAAGACCCGCTGCACCAGACAATTATTGCTTAAAGACCTAGGTAAACAGAAAGGTCTTTGCCTATTGGCAGGAGAAGAGCAGAGAAGGAGCCAACCTAGCTTCCTGTGGCATGAAATTCCACAATCTAGCAGCAGCCACTAAGAAGGCTGCCTTCTGTGTTCTCACCAAATGGTTATGAACCAAGAGAAAGCCCTTCCCTTAAAACCTGAGCAGGCTCACATTGGGAAGTCGGGTCTTTCAATGTTGTGTGTTGCACCTGCTTGCTCAGCCCTGGTCCCTCCCTCTTGGCAGCTGGTCCTGAGGTGGAGGCAGTACTAGGCAGAGGAGGAAGGGAAGGGATTCTCCTTCCCATGAGCCCCTCATGGCCTCCCCACTGTTCTTTCCAGCTGTCCTCCTGGGCTCCTTCCCTCTGCATGTCCAGTGCCTCCACATGTGCCTTGGCCATGGGAGAGAGAAGCAGAGAGTGTAGGTGGGTGGAGAACTGCATACTGGAGCTAGAGTGAGCCCCCTGGGGAACATGATTGTGGTGGTGCCCCATCTCCCCTTCCTGGACCCCTACTATCCACAAGAGGGTCTCACCAAGGAAGGGGGCACTACTGA
The DNA here is from genome assembly GCA_030847615.1 of Gambelia wislizenii. NCBI lineage: Eukaryota > Metazoa > Chordata > Lepidosauria > Squamata > Crotaphytidae > Gambelia > Gambelia wislizenii. Next base: position 28,441,329 of record JAUMIR010000008.1, on the reverse strand, counting down.
AGGAGAGATTGGAAATACTCCCAGTTTCTCCACTTTTGCAGGGGTCCTGCACCCATAGCCCCCATGAATGTGGAGAGATGATTGTAGAGACATTGAAAATGGATAATTCTTTAGCTGTTGTCTAACTTGTGTGAGTGACTTTAATTGGATTTGCTATAGCTAAAACCATGTCTGGATCCAAACAAATGTATTTTGTCTTTTTCTCCACCCTTTGAAAGGAGACTTGTGTTGGCCATTAGAATGGTGTTTGAACTGTGAAAATGCATCCTGAATATGCATGTCAGATTTCATTTCAGTATCTAAAAGTTAAGTGGCTAGGTATCTATGAGCACATGAAACAAATATACAAATTAATGAAATCCCAAATACTTGGTTTAAACAAGGGTTTGGTTTGATCTGCAAGTAATGATGTGGCAAATATGTAGAGCAGAAGTATTAACATTTTAATACCTTCTAGTTCAGAATAATGCATCTTATGCTTCCGAGCAGAAATAAAGCTGTAATTTCTGACTAGATCCACCAACTGTTAGCCATGATCATTAATTAATTAAAATATTTATCAATCACTTTTAAGGTTAAAAACCCTCTGAAGGTAACATCCAGTGATCAATAGAAAATATGAAGAAGAATTAAACTCCAAGCCATATATCTATTAGTCATGGGCAGTAATAATGATATAAACAGCCAGCCCAGTAAAATAAAATAAAAAATCCAGTAAACAATTAGAGCTAAAACTATCTGCAGCCCAATAAAGCTCATTCATGAAATAATTAATTAAGTAGCTTTAAAGAAAACTGTTCTTTTGCTCCTCAGTTTGGAACTATACTGTATTGACAGATATAATGAAAGAAGAAATGTAGTTAAGTTTTCTTGGTATTCTATTAGTTAAATTCCTTGAAGAATATTTAAATTTATCTTTAATCAAACCAAACAATCTTCAAGGAATTTACTAGTATACAAAGAAAAGTTAACGACTCAAGTAGCATTTGCATAATTGAGATCTAACTTTTCAGAAATGCTCTATGTTCTACTTTGACCCATATCTGTAATTTTTGAAGAGTTTCTCCAAAAAAGAGGAGAGGAATGAAAATGATAGAAATGAAAAAGGTGTATTATATTAGAGTATTGCATGATATTTATAAAGACTGCAGTCCTTTTATTGAAATTTCATTTATCCCCCAAATCCTCATTACTCAAATTGCATTGCTTTACAACGGTAATTGGCTTCTAACTGAATTATTTTGAGATTGGTGCATGTGTAATTGAACAATTGGACCACTTTTCTTCAGTTCCAGGTTTTTGCATGGTGCATATGCTTGTGTCATAAGGAGCGATAGATATATAGCGTACAATTTGTGTTACTTAAAACAGGGATAGGAGGCTAGAATAAACCATAAGAAAGATGAGGGATTGTACTGCTCTCTAGGTAATTATCTCTGACATACACCTTAAAGAAAGACAATGTATTGTCGTAGTTTGTGTGCGGGACTCGGAGTCTGGGAGATTAGGGTTCAAATCCCTGCTCAGCCATGGAAATCCAAAGGTGGCCTTGGGCAAATCATACCCCATGGCAGAAAACCCCATGAAAAGAGTCACCTTATGATGGTCATAAGTCAGAAACAATTTGAAGGCACACAACAATAACAACAACAACAACTGCTCCAGACACTGGAACACAGAGCAATGGATGCAAGCTCCAGGAACAGAGATTCCACCTCAACATTAGGAGGAACTTTTTGACAGTCAGAGCTGTTCGGCAGTGGAACACACTCCCTTGGAGCATGGTGGGGTCTCCTTCCTTGGAGGTCTTTAAACAGAGGCTGGATGGCCATCTGTCGGGGATGTTTTGATCGTGATTTCCTGTGTGGCAGGGGGTTGGACTGGATGGCCCTCATGGTCTCTTCCAACTCTGCAATTCGATGATTCTATGATTCTATCATCCTCTCCATTGATGCCCCCTTGTCGTGGGAGAGAGGCTTGCGTACCCTATTGATGTTTTGAGCTATGCTGGCGGTGGTATAATAGCCACTGGTAGGGTCTCCCATGCCAGACAGGTCAAAACCAAAGGGTCTGACAAAGAGCGTCAAAGGGCAGGATGGGCTCTCTAGCCTTGTGGCAACCGTCCTAGGAGAAGGAAAAGTCTAATCCCAAACCCGGGCAGATGGTGCTCATCCAACCCTGTAAGGTCAACCATCTAAGAGAAGGAAACTCTAATCAAACCTACGACCCGAGGACCTCGCTGTTACTGTCCATGCTTGCAAGGCCAGCAGACGAACCTTTGTTTTAAAGGGTGAGGCCAGTTCTGTGCACGCTGCGCTCCACCAGAAAAATCCATTGCACAGGCTCGAAGGACAAATCCAGTTCCAAAAAAGCCCTGTAGCTATAGGCGAGGGACGGAACGGCAGGTGTAAAGATGCACTGGAAGCCACAGACCCAACCCTGCATGCAGGCGGTTCAGGACATTGGTTGCTCGAGGCTGACCCAGGAGATGACAGTCTTGTTCGGCAGCATCCTGAACGACCAAGCAGCCTTTTTTAAGGAGAGCACTTCTTGCTCCATATGGAGAGGGGCCTAGAAAAGGTGACCTAACGAAAGCTCATCCCCAACTATCTGGTTGGCTAGCCGTGGCCAACAGGAATCTTCTGATGTGGTCAAACCAAGGCAAAGAAACAAAGGCACACACCGGCCTCCAAAGGTGTAAATAAACTGACACTTGCATGCTGGAACATCAGAACCATGCAAGACTCTGAAGATAGTGGATGGCCTGAGCGTCGTTCTCCCCTAATAGCCCATGAACTATCACAGCTTAATATTGACATCACTGCTCTTAGTGAAGTTCGCTTCCATGAGGAAGGCAGCCTTAAAGAACATGGCGCCGGCTACACACTTTACTGGTCTGGCAAACCCAAAACCGAAAAACATCTGTCAGGAGTAGGCTTTATGATTAAAAACTCCATTGCCTCCAAACTCGAAACCTTTCCAACAGGACACTCTGATCGCATTATTTCCTTACGCCTCCCACATGTTGTTCTCTTTAGTATATATGCCCCAACTATGCAAGCCGACCCTGTAGAGAAAGACAAATTCTACACAGACCTACGCCAACTCATACAAAAAGTCCCTGTAGAAGATAAAATTATTATCCTTGGTGACTTCAATGCCAGAGTAGGAAAGAACTCCGAAGCCTGGAAAGGTGTCTTAGGCAAGCATGGTGTTGGAAATTGCAATGATAACGGACGCCTCCTGCTAGAGTTCTGTGCAGAACAACAGCTGACTATTACAAACACAATCTGTCAGCAGAAAGATAGCTTGAAGACAACCTGGATGCATCCCCGATCCAAACATTGGCACTTCATTGACTATGTTCTATTCCGTCAGAGAGACATTTGTGATGTCCGTCATACCCAAGTGATGCCCAGTGCAGAATGCCAAACAGATCATTGCCTCGTCAGATGTAAACTAAATCTTCATCTTAAGTTCAAACCTAAGAGGGATGGTGTCTTAAAGAAGAGACTCCAAGTCAACCATCTTCAACACGCTACCATGACAGACAACTTGCAGGCAAATCCACAAATGAAACTTGAAAACCATCCTACAGATCCTTCTCCTACAGTGTTTTGGCAACATATCAAAAACAGTATCCTCCAGTCTGCAGAAGAATCCCTTGGGTTCTCCCACAAGAAAAATCAAGACTGGTTTGATGAAAACAACCAAGAGATCCAGGAGCTGTTGGCAAAGAAGAGAACTGCTCACCAGGCATACCTCGCCCAGCCAACCTGCCATGTAAGAAAAGCAGCTTTCCGCCTCACATGTAGTAAACTACAACAAAAACTCCGAGACATGCAGAACAAGTGGTGGATCAATATAGCAGAAAAGACACAACGCTGTGCAGATCTGGGTGATCATAGAGGATTTTATGAAGCTCTTAAAGCAGTGTTTGGACCTACTTATCAGGTCCAAAGCTCCTTATATAGTACAGATGGTCAAACATTCATTACGGATAAATCCTCCATCCTGAATCGATGGGCTGAACACTTTCAAAGTCTCTTTAGCGCCAACTGAGTAGTCCAAGGCTCAGCTATCCAACATATGATACAAAAACCGATGAAAAATGAATTGGACATAGCTCCCACTTTGGAAGAGACCCTTAAGGCCATATAGCAGATGAATAATGGCAAGGCAGCTGGGATTGATGGAATCCCACCTGAAGTTTGGAAACACGGAGGTCATGCACTCCACGAAAAATTCCACGAATTCCTTGTGAATTGCTGGGAAAAAGGGGAACTGCCATCAGACCTCCGAGATGCAGTCATCATCACCCTGTACAAGAAAAAAGGAGCAAAATCCGATTGCTCAAACTATCGAGTCATAACACTGCTCTCTATTGCTGGAAAAATCCTTGCAAGGATACTCCTGAACAGATTAGTTCCTGCTATTGCAGAAGAACTTCTCCCTGAAAGCCAATGTGGCTTCAGAGCCAATAGGAGTACTACAGATATGGAATTTGCCCTTAGACAACTGCAAGAATAATGTAGGGAGCAGAACAAGGGTCTCTATATAACATTTGTTGACCTCACCAAAGCCTTTGACACTATAAGTAGAAAAGGTCTGTGGCAGATCCTGGAAAGACTAGGATGTCCCTGCAAATTCCTTAAAATGATTATCTTGCTACACGAGGGCCAGCGTGGTCAAGTCAGATATGGTGATGCTCTTTCAGAGCCGTTTCTAATAACTAATGGAGTGAAGCAAGGTTGTGTTCTTGTGCCAACTTTATTTACAATCTTCTTTAGCACGATGCTCTAAAGGGCTATGGCAGAGCTTGAAGAAGACGACGGCATCTATATACGTTACCATACTGATGGTAGCTTGTTTAACTTAAGCTGTGTGAGGGCTCACACTAAGACTCTAAACTATCTAGTCCGTGAGCTGCTCTTTGCTGATGATGCTGCCCATGTTGCCCACACAGAAGCAGCTCTGCAGCGCCTAACATCCTGCTTCGCAACAGCTGCAGAGCTGTTTGGGCTAGAAGTCAACCTGAAGAAAACGGAAGTTCTTTACCAGCCTGCACCACAGGACGAACACCACCATCCCCACATTGCCGTTGGCAACTCTGTGCTTAAGTCCGTTTAGCAGTTCACCTACCTAGGAAGCATCATCTCCTCAGATGCCAAGATTGACAAAGAGATCGATCACAGATTAGCAAAGGCACATAGTGCATTTGGAAGACTTCACAAAAGAGTCTGGAGCAATAAACACCTGAGGCAAAGCACAAAAATCAGTGTGTATAAAGCCATTGTACTGTCTATCCTCCTTTATGGATCTGAAACATGGGTCACCTATCGCCACCACCTACGACTCCTCGAGCGCTTTCATCAGCGCTGTCTACACACAATCCTAAATATACACTGGACTGACTATGTGATGAATGTTGCTGTCCTTGAGCAAGCAGGGATCACCAGTATTGAGGCCATGATATTGAGAACGCAGCTGCGCTGGGCAGGGCACATTTCTAGGATGGAGGACCATTGCCTCCCAAATATACTACTCTACGGTGAACTCGCCATGGGTCAGCATAAGAGGGGCGCTCCAAAAAAGTTAATCAAAGAGTCCCTGAAACAACAGCTCAGGCTCGGCCAAATTGATCACCAACAGTGGTCCGCCCTGGCCTCACATCAGGAGGCATGGAGACGCACTATCCACAATGCTGCAGCCTTATTTGAGAACTCACGCCAAACAAGTCTTGAAGAGAAATGACAACGCAGAAAGGATCACAATCCAAAAACATCACCCAAGGAGACCTTCTGCTGTGCTTTCTGCAACCGAACTGGTTCATCTCAGATTGGCCTTTTTAGTCATCAGTGCGCTTGAAGAAAGCGCAGGATGAGTCCTTCTTGAATCTTCATTTGCGAAGAAAAGCCAGAGAGAGAGATGATTCTATGATCTCTTAAAGCTTAGGTAGAAAGCTTTCCTCAGTTAGGGCTCACATGATGTGGGGATGTTCACTGCATAAACCTATCCACTCTTTATAACACCAAACTTTTGTCAGTTTAGATCTTCAGGTTAAAAAGTAGTGTTTCTTTTTCTTTTTGTTTTTGTTTTTCCAATGTTGAAATTTTATTGTTGTTGTTGTTATTTTTGTTGTTGTTGTCTTCTGTATAATGCCATTTGTCTTTTCTAGATCAGTCACTGAGGTAATCTCAGACAGGAAGGGCTCATATAACAAAAGGGATTTTAACCTTCCTGGACATAAAGCATAGGATTTAAAGGTTGAACAAGAAAATTACAAAGGAACGCTGGAAAGAGAAACATCTGAATTGAATTCACTAACAAATGTATGTACAAAGACAATGACTTCATGGCACACTATATATACTGTATTAATGCATGAGTCCTCCCTACTGTAACAAAAAGGAATCATCTCAGGGAATGTTTTGAATCCAAGGAAACTGAAGAGTTATCTATACAGCAAAATACTCCTGATAGAATTCGAGGAGAATATGATTTCTCTAAATGACATCCTGCATCAATCCACTGTTTTTAGAAAGAGGGGGTCAAAACCACCAAAACTCTGAAGGAAAAGCCTTTGCGGCTTTCCCCATATTTTTTAAAAAAGCTCCATGGGGAATGCATATTCCCACTCATTGGGACAACTGATTCAAATTGGTATGCATTCCTGATAAGAGTGGAAGTAGAAACCTGATTGGTTGGATGTGCACAGGGAACGGAGCTTGCTGACAAGGCCATGTTGGATTTTCGCCATAGCGATTGTGTGCAGAGGTGATGAAACAGCCTCCCCTCCCCCCATTTATTTATGCAAATATCACACTTTTGCACCTTAGATATGCTTTAAAAATGCTGTTTAGCATGACAACTAGTGACAATAAAAGTACAAGTAATTCAATAGCACTAACCATCTTGATTCACAGGCATGCTCATTGGAACAGTGAAAGCAGATAGCTTTTCATGCCTGTGATCTAGCAAAAAAAATGTTAAAAGACAAATAGAAGCTGTTGTGAATTGGTGTTAGTGCCGATCAATCCACATTTTCCCCTCATATAGACAAGTTCTGATTTTTGGTAAGTGGGTTTATTGCTTTCACACATCAACTCAAACTGACCACTGTAAAGATCTGAAAGACCTGTATCACCTTATGCAGCCATTTGAGAATTCAGAGAAAGGGAAATGATTTGCATCATTCTTGATCCTATTACTTTCCAGCTTTATACCTGAGCATTTATTATCACTCTGAACTGCATCTGGGGAAGTGGGTCTATATCTACAAAAGCTCATGCATTTTTTAAAAGAAAGTCATAAAGGTACTGCTAAATTCCTCCCACCCCATCCCCCCTTCCTCCTTTTTATTTAAAACCGAGCATACTAGGCATTAATTTCTGCCCATCTTCCAGGCAAGGACCCTTGCAGGGAACATCAATGCTTCCCATGGTGTAATTGGAGTTTCTCCATCTTCCGTTTATGTGGGGCAGTTATCATCAGCTGCATAAGGTATTTCTATTTAGAATAATTCTAGAGGTGGGTATATTTATCTCTTGCATTATGATTCAGGAAGTTTATTTGGCTTCTAGCTTGGCTTCAGGGCAAAATTCAGAGTAAGCCATGCTTCCCCAAGATAATTTGTTTCCTAATTGCTATTCGCTAGCTGAAATACAATTAAAGCTATTGCCCTGATATTAACATCAACATCTTGATTGCCTTATAGAAACATGAATATGTATTTTCCCTCCACTCATAAATCTTCCTTGCTAACTTTCTCTGAACAACTAAGTCTTAATTAAAGGGGAATCTTAATCTCTTTGAACAAAGATTTTAAGGGAACTCATGGCTGTCCCTAAGTAGAACAAGTGTTGCATTCAAGCCAGACTTGTCCTCAGATGTAAAGACAATGGGAAGCTGTGAATGGGGTGGTGATTCTACTCCATAATTTAGTTTACACTTTAAAGCACCTATCCAAGGTGCTGAACCATATACTTGAAATAGGTTGAATGCCATGGATAGCTCCTTTTAAGATTCTTGCCTGACATTTTCATCCCAAGACAGAAGTTATCAGATCTAGCACAGGAAGTATAAAAACCCAGAGTCTTCAGGTGTGAGACAACTCTAGCATAGCTCATTGCCTAAGGTTATTTAACTTTTACTCTCCCATCTGATGAAGCACAGAGTATTCCTAACTTTCTCTGACTGGATTACTTTCCAGGAGCTGATGTTCAAAACATCTAGAGGGACAACTAAACTAGGGCCAAGATCCTACACAGGTAATGATTCCACCTCAAAAAAAAAAAAAAAAAAGCCTTGTTAGGGACTTGGAATATCAAGTTTCTAGTCCTCCACTAAGCATAAATCAATTACTCTATCTCACCCTGACTCTATTTTACTGGGTTGTTGTGAGGATGAAGTCAGGAGGAAAAGAAGCAAGAGAAGATCATGATTTTAACTGTGTGGAAGAAAGAAAGGAATTAAATGTAACTCCTTGGAATAATGGCAAGATAAGCTTGCTCATGTCTTGAGATCTTCTGGAAAGGCTCTTCTTGCTGCTGTAGCACTCTCATAGGTACATCTGTTTGGAATATGGGGGAGATCCTTCTCTGGAACTCCACTCCTAGAGAAGTTAGACTGGGGTCTTCATTGTTATCCTTTTGTAGGCAGGTGAAAACACTTTTTGTTTCAGCAGACCTTCAAGGGTTGACTGCTTGGGGATAGAGGCCTTTTTTGTGTTGTTTTATTTATTTTTGTTGTTCTTTTTAATGGTTTGTTTTTCACTTTTAATTTTATCGATAAGGTAATTATATTTTTAACTTTTGCATGCTGTACATTTTTAGCTGTAACTCAATTTTCATAAAAATATTGTCATGAAAGAAACAGAAATATGAATCACGAGATCACAAGATTGAAAGGAAGGTAAAACCATTCACTTTTGCAATGAAGTTAGTATTTTCACCTCAATAGCTTTACAAGCCTCCACCTAACCATTGTTATTTGTTTTTTTATGGCACAAAAGGTACCTCCCATTCCCAATTTTCTTTTCAGAGGACATAGTGATGCCCTGCTGTGTTACATATGAATGGCTATATACACACACATATATATAATCATTTGGCACTGAATACACTTGTAGGTATGAAATACAATATCAATAAATTGGCTTCTAGGCTCCAGTGGGTAGTTTGCTGAGCAGTAGATTCAGAGGGTTGCATTCAGCACAAATTAATTTGTAATTTCCAAATTCTTAGATAATTATTATCCGTAATAAAGTTCTACATCTGAAAACTAAACTCTCAGATTTTAATTATTTTAAACAGCTCCCCCAGCTGTAATAATATTTGAAGGGGCCTTTGCCTCTTCAGCTTTTATTTTTCTTTTAAAAACCTGTATATCATTGTATGTATTTGTGTGGCTGAGTACATGATATCCCACTGTACTCTTGTCTCTCTGATCTGAGCCAAAGGTCTGAGATAGACTTTTTCTCTCTCCCCTCCCCAAAGGAAGGTCACTTTACAGAACATTCTTTGTATGTTCTTCAAAACCTTTCTGGTTGCTGCAGCCCCAACTATCAACAACTGCCTGGAACACAACTGGTCATGGGGCATTGTGGAGGAGCCAAGATTCTGACCAGCCTATCAACATGGTTAAGAATAAAACAGATGGAAAATGGTTCTTTGCTTTGTAGTCAGCTAGGACATTTATCCAACATAGCCTTAAAAGCTGACATATTGGAAATGGTATCACTTTTTAAAGACTGTTGTTGTTGTTGTTGTTGTTGTTGTTGTGTGCCTTCAAGTCATTTCTGATTACTGGTGATCCTAAAGTGATCCTATCATGGGTTTTTCTTGGCAAGATTTTTTCAGAGTGGGGTTTCCTTTGCCTTCCTCTGAGGCTTAGGACACATATACACCAGGCAGGATATGTCAGCTCCCTGAAGGTGTATCCTGCCTCCGGAGCTGGCCCACTAAAGCCACTGTTACCACAATATTCCCTACTAATGGAGAAGCCAGGCAAGGGTCCCACAACATGTGACTGCAGGGCCTCAGTATGTGACCAGCCTTGGTTACATGTTGAGGGACCCCTGCCTGGATTCTAGGAGAACCAGGGAACTGGCAGTGGCAGGGAGGAGCAGCATGCCAGATGAGCTCCTGTGGAGATGCAGGGCCCAATTCAGTTTTCCCAAGGTAAACCAGCAGCAGTAGCAGCAGCAACGTGGCTTCAAGCGGGGGGTGGAGAGTGAGTGAGTGTTTGCCCTCTCCCTCCTCCCTAGGAACACCTGGCCTCTGAGTGCCTTGAAAGCCAGCTCCAGCCAGACCATCGGCAGCAGCAGCAGTAGCAGCAGCAACGTGGCTTCAAGCGGGGGGTGGAGAGAACACCTGGCCTCTGAGTGCCTTGAAAGCCAGCTTCAGCCAGACCATCGGCAGCAGCAGCAGTAGCAGCAGCAACGTGGCTTCAAGCGGAGGGTGGAGAGTGAGTGAGTGTTTGCCCTCTCCCTCCTCCCTAGGAACACCTGGCCTCTGAGTGCCTTGAAAGCCAGCTCCAGCCAGACCATCGGCAGCAGCAGCAGTAGCAGCAGCAACGTGGCTTCAAGCGGGGGGTGGAGAGTGAGTGAGTGTTTGCCCTCTCCCTCCTCCCTAGGAACACCTGGCCTCTGAGTGCCTTGAAAGCCAGCTCCAGCCAGACCATCGGCAGCAGCAGCAGTAGCAGCAGCAACGTGACTTCAAGCGGGGGGTGGAGAGTGAGTGAGTGTTTGCCCTCTCCCTCCTCCCTAGGAACACCTGGCCTCTGAGTGCCTTGAAAGCCAGCTCCAGCCAGACCACCGGCAGCAGCAGCAGTAGCAGCAGCAACGTGGCTTCAAGCGGGGGGTGGAGAGTGAGTGAGTGTTTGCCCTCTCCCTCCTCCCTAGGAACACCTGGCCTCTGAGTGCCTTGAAAGCCAGCTCCAGCCAGACCATCGGCAGCAGCAGCAGTAGCAGCAGCAACGTGGCTTCAAGCGGGGGGTGGAGAGTGAGTGAGTGTTTGCCCTCTCCCTCCTCCCTAGGAACACCTGGCCTCTGAGTGCCTTGAAAGCCAGCTCCAGCCAGACCACCGGCAGCAGCAGCAGTAGCAGCAGCAACGTGGCTTCAAGCGGGGGGTGGAGAGTGAGTGAGTGTTTGCCCTCTCCCTCCTCCCTAGGAACACCTGGCCTCTGAGTGCCTTGAAAGCCAGCTTCAGCCAGACCATCGGCAGCAGCAGTAGCAGCAGCAACGTGGCTTCAAGCGGGGGGTGGAGAGTGAGTGAGTGTTTGCCCTCTCCCTCCTCCCTAGGAACACCTGGCCTCTGAGTGCCTTGAAAGCCAGCTTCAGCCAGACCATCGGCAGCAGCAGCAGTAGCAGCAGCAACGTGGCTTCAAGCGGGGGGTGGAGAGTGAGTGAGTGTTTGCCCTCTCCCTCCTCCCTAGGAACACCTGGCCTCTGAGTGCCTTGAAAGCCAGCTCCAGCCAGACCATTGGCGGCAGCAGCAGCAGCAGCAGCGTGGCTTCAAGCTGGGGGTGGAGAGTGAGTGCTCCTCCGTCTTACCTGAGACCGGGAAGGAGGTGGGGACAGCCATCGGAGTAGTGTTGGGGAATGGGAGATATGGCGGGAACAGAGCGAACAAATGTTGCAAGAGAAGACGGGATCGCTGTTTGAAAGCTATCCCGTCTTCAGTTCCCTCTGCTGCCCAGAATGGCTTGGAGAGCAGACCAACCATTCCACAGAACCTCACTCTGCTCCTCTGCAATGCCAGGTCGGTGAGGAATAAGACTCATATCATCCAGGACCTTCTCTTGGATGAGGACGCCGACCTGGCTTGCTTCACGGAGACCTGGCTGGGAGAGGATAGTGCTGTCACATGGGCACAGGCCCTCCCAGATGGGTACTCTGTTAGCGAGCAGGTGAGAGGAAGTGGGCGAGGGGGTGGAGTGGCTCTAGTCCATAAGAACCACCTGACCTTGACCAGGATACCTATCCGGAACCCAGCCCACTTCGAGTGTATATACCTAAGCCTGAAGACCAGGGATAGCTTGGGGATTCTGCTAGTCTATCGGCCACCCCGTTGTCTAGCAGACTCCCTAACCGAGCTGACACAGCTGGTCTCAGAGCTGCTGCTGGAGTCCCCCAGACTTCTGGTTTTGGGGGACTTCAACATCCCGCTCGAGATCAGCTTAACAGGTGCGGCTCGGGAGTTCATGGAGACCATGACAAACATGGGCCTATCCCAATTGGTCAACGGGCCCACACATTGTGCAGGTCATACACTCGATGCGGTCTTTAGTTCGGATCAGGTATATCCGTGGGCGGAGGTAATCAGTACCTCTGCCTTGTCATGGACGGATCATTTCCTGGTCAAGATGGAACTTAGAGCCTACATCTGCCACACCGGGGGTGGTGGACCCATTAAAATGGTCCGCCCTCGAAGGCTAATGGAACCTATGGGTTTCCAGAAAGCCTTAGAGGGCTTAATGGTTGGAAATGCCGGTGATCCTGTCGATGCTCTGGTTAATACGTGGAACACCGACCTTACCAGAGCTATCGACACGATTGCTCCCAAGCGTCCTTGCCAACCCGCTTCTAACCGTAGGCCATGGTATACACCTGAGCTTAGGGAAATGAAGCGGTTTGGACAACGACTAGAGCGCAGATGGCGGAAGACTCGACTCTTATCTGACAGAACTCGCCATAGGAACTTTCTTTGGTCCTATCGGGAGGCAGTGCGTGCAGCGCAAAGATCCTTCTCTTCTGCACGTATTGCGTCTGCAGAGTCCCGTCCAGCAGAGCTGTTTAGGGTGGTGAGGGAGCTGGCGCAGGTGACCCCTGCGCCGAATCCCCTGCTTAACCCGACGACTGCCTGCTGTGATGCATTTAATAACTTCTTTGCAGATAAAATCTCTCAGATAAGAGCCGACCTAGATGCCACTATTGTAACAGAAACAATGGACGAGGTGTCCAGCAACTCTGCCGATGTAATTGTACTGGATCAGCTGCAATCTGTGAGTACCGATGACGTGGACAAGCTCCTTGGTAGTGTGAGGAAGACAACCTGCCCCCTCGACCCTTGCCTGTCTTGGCTGGCCGTCCAGGGAGGGGATGCATTGCGGAAGTTCCTGGTGAGCATCATCAATGCATCCTTCAGGGAAGGATATATCCCATCATGTTTAAAGGAGGCGGCTGTTAAGCCTATTCTGAAAAAACCTTCCCTGGACCCCCTGGCTATGAATAATTATAGGCCAGTCTCTTTATTACCATTTTTGAGCAAGGTGATCGAGAGGGCAGTTGCTCTTCAACTCCAAGCTGTCTTGGATGAAACCGATTACCTAGACCCATTTCAAACTGGCTTCAGGACAGGCTTTGGGGTTGAGACTGCCATGGTTGCTTTGACCGACGATCTGCGTCTGAGCATTGACAGGGGTAATGTGATCCTGTTGGTGCTCCTAGACCTCTCAGCGGCTTTTGATACGATAGATCACAGCATTCTTCTGGATCGCCTGGGGGAGTTAGGCATCGGAGGCACTGCTTTGCAGTGGTTCCGGTCCTTCCTCTCAGGCAGGACCCAGAGAGTGCTGCTTGGGGACAGTAGCTCCAGTAAAAGGGAGCTCACCTGTGGAGTACCACAGGGTGCTATTCTGTCCCCGATGTTATTTAACATCTATATGAAGCCGCTGGGTAAGATTATCGGAGTTATGGAGCTGGGTGTTATCAGTACGCTGATGACGCTCAGATCTATTTCTCCGTATCTCGTTCGTCGGCCTTGAATTCTGACGGCATCTCTTCTCTCAATGAATGTCTTCGGGCAGTAATGGGCTGGATGAGGAAAAACAGATTGAGACTGAATCCTGACAAGACGGAGGTGCTCACGGTAGCGGCCCCGAAACCAAGAATCGAGTTGCAATCTCCAGTCCTGGATGGGGTCACACTCTCCTCCAGTGACTGTGTTCGCAGTCTAGGGGTGCTCCTTGACTCGTCGCTCCTGATGACAAATCAGGTAAATGCGACAGTCAGGAGCGCTTGTTATCAGCTTCGGCTGATACGCCAGCTGCGCCCTTTTCTGGAAGTAAGGGATCTTGAGACCATTGTGCACACGCTGGTAACCTCACGTCTGGATTTCTGTAATGCTCTCTACATGGGGCTACCCTTGTGCCTAGTTCGGAAATTACAGCTGGTACAAAATATGGCAGCCAGGTTAGTTTCTGGAACATCTAGGAGGGACCACATTACTCCGGTTCTGAGGTCCCTCCACTGGCTGCCTATCAGCTTCCGGGCCCAGTACAAGGTGTTGGTTATCACCTTTAAAGCCCTAAATGGCTTGGGCCCAAGCTATCTCAGGGACCGCCTTCTCCCTTATAATCCTCCCCGCGCTCTCCGGTCCTCTGGGAGGAATTTGTTGCAGTCACAAAGACCTAGGCTGGCAACTACCTCCCAGAGGGCTTTCTCGGCTGTCGCCCCCAAATTGTGGAACGGCCTGCCCGACGAGATCCGCCTATTGACATCATTAGACAGCTTTAAAAAGGCTGTCAAGACGGTTCTCTTCGGGCAGGCTTTTCCGGCTTTTCCGGAATAGCTAACCCCGGCCTCTGGAACCCCCTCTGGAGGTTCCTTTTGGATCTCCTAACAGATGCTGCCTGCTTAAAAGGATATTTAACATATTGTACCACATATTGATTTTAACTTGTATTGATTTTAACTTGCATTAATTTAATAATGTTTTAAGGGGAGGGAGGGATTTTGGGTTGTTTTATACTGTCTACCATTTTATCATTGTAAGCCGCCCCGATTGCTTGCAGAGGGGCGGGATATAAATAAATTTTATTATTATTTATTATTATTATTAAACCAGATATTTTCCTATAATGGGTTATCAGTTCCCTATCCAGGCTTGCCCTAATTCTAGCCCCATATCTGCCCTGGAGGTCATTCGGAGTGCCCAGGGAAAAATCAGGGTAAATCTCTTCCATCATTTGGACTACAGATCTCTGGAACAGGGACAAGCTGGGGTATTTTGCTGGTGTAGACAAGCTCTTAAGAAAGTGTGACTTGTCCAAGATCAGCCAGTGGGTTTCCATGGCTGAGCAGGGATTCCAACCCTGTTCTCCAGAGTAGTATTCAAATGCTCAGACCACTACACCATGCTGGCTCTCAAAATAATCATTATTTTTAAAAGCCAAATGTTGAAAAATAACATGTTACAATGTAGTACTTATAGATTTTTTTTAAAAAAAATTAAATCTACTAAAAATGCCCCTCAGCCACTACATTCCACATACAAAACAAGTCATAGTAACAAGAAAAGGTACTCACAACCCAAAATTATAATCATGATTGCAAGTAGGAAACCAAAGTAGTTGATGCACCAAGTCTAAAACTCTACTATATGCCTGTTACCCTAAAGTTGGGGGGGGCAATAATCACCTGCCTGTGATGCCAACATCTATGTTATTATTTGGAGGATGTATTAGCTCAAACGGATGCCTGTGAGAGGACAGTAACTTTGGAGATCTATTCACCTAAGTGCACCAGTACTAACTGTAGAGATCACTCCAGTTAAAGTGAAATAAATTATTTTATTGGAATTTACACAGGGGATATGAATATACAAGAACATACATTCTTAAGAACCATACAATGCTATTGGGAAGTAAGGAGGGAAGTTTTGGAGAGAGAGAAGTCAGGGGGAAGGGTAATAGTTACCAGTCTTGGAGAAAGAGGGACTCAGACAGATATCTGAGGGTGGCATAGGACTGTCTGATTTAGGACACACCAAGAAAGAGAGTGGCTGGGTCTGTCCACTATGGCATACCTTGCTATCATTGGGGATCTAGTATTTATACTCTATCTTGTGCCTTGGGGGAGTGAATTTAGCAATGGGTGGCTCTCCTATGAAATAGACAAAGGAAACTGAAACTCAACTGATTGCTTTAATCATGGTGAGATAAACCATTGATGGTTCTGCAAGAACCTCATAAGGTTGGACAGGAAGGGGGTGCGAGGAGAGATTTCCATAGGGTATAGATTGAGGAGTGGTCACTTAATTGCTTGATTGAATTATTGCTGGAAATACCCAAGAATGGAAGAAAGGATTAGTACATACCCCGTTAATCACTGTGTTGTTAGCATAAAGGGGCTTCCCATTCAATCCTAATATGGGCTTTCTATTTCTAATATGGGCATTATATTTCTAGATGTGTCTCAGGTCATCATTACCTCCAGTCTGCCTAAGCCAATATGACTCCCCCCCCCAAATGTCCAATATTTCCAATTATGGAATCTCCAGGGCAGAGGGTAGTAGGGCATGCTAACAAGAATAGGGGCAAATATGAGGCAAGGAAATGGAAGGGTAAAGGGTCCCAGTCCTGCCAATCATATTCCATGCTTGGCATCCTGCATCAATCTATGAATTCAAAATGGCTTGAAAGACAAGATGAATACATTGGTAAAGAGTGTTACAGCTCTTGCCCACAGTGTATACAGTCATTTCCAGAGCTCATGTACTGCTACAGAGGCATTCCATAAGCTGTAAAGAAAGCATGGCCTTCCTGAAAACACATTTGTGCTTGATTTTCTAACTTGCTAGAACAGTACCCAGCATATGCAACCACTGACCTGTTCTTGCTATCTCTGGCCATCATGCAGTACTTAAAAGGGTTTCTGAAGCATGCACTAAGAATCTATCCTGCATCTTCTGCTAAAACAAGCCTTACAGTTGCTGTTGCCAGACATCTTCAAGAATATCTTCAGGGCAATAGACACAGACAGAACATCTACCAGACCCCCCCCACCCTCCCCCCAAAAAGATGTTGTTGCCATCTTGCTTAAACCTATCTAAAGAGACAAAACCATGGAGATTTCCGGTTGGAATGGGATATTACAATTTATTATTTCATTAATTGTTTTTTGAATTTGTATCCAAAATTTCTTGGCATTTTCACAACTCCACCACATATGGTAAAATGTTCCTGGAATTTGCTCACACTTTCAACAATTGCTTCTCATATTTTTATACATTTTCAATAATTTGTGTGGGGAAAGATGCCATCTAAAGTACATTTTGTAGCAGTTTTCTCGGATGCTTTGACTTAAAGTAATTTTGATTTTAGTTGTCTATAGTTTTCCCCACTTTTCCAATTCAATTGTATGTTCAACGTTCTGTGCCCACTTTGTCATGTTCTCTTTAATCACCTCTTTTTCTGTTTCCCATTCTAATAAAGTTTGATAAAATCTTGTAGTCGAATTCTTATTTCCAGGTTTAGTTATCTTTTCCCATATCGACTTTGTAATATCAGTGCCTTCCAACTTTAAATCCATTTTGCCTCTTTCGTTAATTTGTCCTTGAGCAAGCAGGGATCACCAGCATGGAGGCCATGGTATTGAGAACACAGCTGTGCTGGGCAGGGCATGTTTCTAGGATGGAGGACCATTGCCTCCCAAAAATAGTACTCTATGGTGAACTTGCCACAGGTCAGCATAAGAGGGGCGCTCCAAAAAAGCGATACAAGGACTCCCTGAAACAACATCTCAGGCTTGGCCAAATTGATCACCAACAATGGTCCGCCCTGGCCTCACATCAGGAGGCATGGAGACGCACTGTCCACAATGCTGAAGCCTTATTTGAGAACTCACGGTGAACAAGTCTTGAAAAGAAACGACAACATAGAAAGAATCACAACCCAGAAAAATCACCCAAGGAGACCTTCTGCTATGCTTTCTGCAACCAGACTTGTTTATCTCAGATTGGCCTTTTTAGTCATCACCACGCTTGCAGAATGCACAGGACGCGTCCTTCCTGAATCTGCGTTTGCAAAGAAAAGCCAGAGGATTAATTTGTCTGTATAAATTCCAATGACAGGTTACCCCTTCCTTCTCCATTTCCTCTTGTGTTTTAATTGTGCATTGTCCATCTTTTATCTTTAGAAGGTCTTTATACATTATCCATTTCTGAGATGGTATCTTTTCTTTACTAAACAACACTTTGTGTTGTGATACCCACATTGGTATTTTTGGGCACAGCTTATTTTTATATTTTTTCCAAACCTTTTATGAGAGCTCTTCTAATACAATAATTATTAAAGTCTTTGTTCACTGTCTGTTTATTATAAAATAGATATGCATGCCATCCAAATTGATTATTTATTCCTTCCAATTTTAACAATTTTCTATCCTCCTATGTTGTCCATTCTTTAATCCATATTAGGCAACAAGCTTCATAATATAGCTTCAAATTGGGTACATCTAATCCTCCTCTTTTCTTTGTATCTTGCAAGGTTTCACTTTTTTATTGATGGGGCTAAGCTGTCATTAAAAAGGGATGTCTTGTTCATGCTCGCACTACACCCCTGTACCACGGAAGGACAATGTTGTCTGATAATGTTGCCCATTTTTGTTATCATTCCATTCTCTGACATGGTTTTAGCTGCATCTGATAATTTCCATTGATAGGACAGTCAGACCGGGTGAAAAACTGAATAGGGTTTTGGGGAGCCATTAATGATTACATCATTCAGGGGTTAATGTTTTATCCAAATGTGTCTTAATAAACTTCTACTTGTTTATTCATTTACCTAACAGAAGGATTTCCAAGGTGTTGCAGATTAGAGCACTGGGAAATGATGACTGATTCTGAGGGTTGGATTCTGAGGTGTCTCTCCTGCTGCCCATCTCAGTGTCCTCCACAACCAAAATATCCTAGCTGAAGAGGCAGGGTTTGGGGGAGCTACTTAGTGTAAGTTAGGGTTTTGCAGAGTGGCATTAGCAAAAGTAGCTAGAACAACAGGCTTCAGTTGTAGCTACATCTGACAATACAGGATTTTGGCTAATAGTTATAATAATACTAAATACGAACAATGCTGATTGAGAATTAATTGAACATGCAATAATTTTTAATGAAGTCTAGTTATTATAGCAAAAATTAACCATTCATATATTTGACCAATTTTCTGTTTTTGCTGAATTGTTTATATCCTTGGTCCCTCTATACTTGCCTTGCTTTTTTTCCCCTTGAGGCCAAATTTCAAACATCCTGATGCCCCCCAGATTGGGAGAAACTTCTAGTAATATATAGGTTGTGGGTCACTTTGAAATACCTTGTTGTGGGCAGTGAGAATCTCTTTCTTTATAAATTGGGATTTTAGGGTCCTCCACATGTAAAAATAAAATAAAATAAATAAAAGGCTCACCATCTCACTGTTTCAAATTTTAAAAAGAGCCTTAGCCTCTTCCATAGCCTACCACTCTGACTGAACAGGTTGGCCAACTTGGCTGCTACCTTGCTGCCATCCTCCTGGCCAAACCAATAGCAATGTATGTTAGCAGTTGGAAAGTGACATAGAAAATTGAAGCTGGAACACTGCATCAAAAACAAACTGATTATATGGGCTAAGGCAACCTGATGGCAATGTATTGCATTTGTGTGGGAATAAAACTGTGTTCAGTTGGAAAGTAAGCAGCACAGGATGTAACTTTATTAAAAACAAACTGCATAGACTGGCTAAATTTTAGTGAAGCCATGCATTTTATTTGTATCTTTTTCATATCAGTGTCTGGCAAAGAATTATCTTCCCCTTGCTCCACATCACAAATAGAGTGATGTGGTAGAAGGCAGTTGCAATGAACAACCATGTCCTCAGCTTAGACAGCTGACTTTTTTTTTTTATCTTGAATGCTTGTTGTTTCCCTCATAATTTCTTGGATAGGTCTCATGGGGCCAAACTCCAAATTCATCTAGAAAGTTTGCTTTAGGCAAATGTTGGTGACAATTCTAGGGCAAGGCATTTGCATTTTATGGCAATCCTTTTCACAAGAACTACTTGGGCAACATACATATGTATTCTCAGACAACCAAGCTTTCTCTGTATGTATAGCTGGCCTTTGCTACTGCAAGACAATTTCATGTTTGGAATTACTAATACAATGTCTTAGTGAACATATTGTAGCTTTTTAAAAAGGCTCGTTGATTGCAGTGAATAATTCCAAGGTCAAATATTATTCATCTATAAAATTACCCATTTTTTTTTCTTTCTTTTTCTTTTTTACTGAAGAAGACCAGCTGAGCAGAGAAGGGCAAAATAACAGTCCATGCGCAAAAAACAAATAAGATTACTATATTAACATACTTTATCAGTGAAGTACATAGGGATGTGCTGCTGTTCTTAACATATATTTCCAAAGGATTCACTCATTTATGATGCAGCCCACACTAGGGTTGCATGGAAGTAATAACTATTTATTTGATTTATATTCCACCTTTCTCCCAAATGAGAATCAAACAACAACAATGTTACTCATTTATATTCCACTTTTTTCCAATAATGGGCCTCAACACAGTTTATAAAACAACTGGAAGGCCAAAAGTTGAGAACCACTTAAAGCATCCCAATACCTAGTGTGGCACGGAAAACAGATCTAGATATTGAAATTTCAGAAGAAATTTTTTTGGGGGGGGATATGAACCTATCCTTCATATAAATGCATTTCAGTGTTGACAAAAGAAAATGTGTTGAAGGTTGCACAGAAGTATGATCTATGTCCTGACCAACTTTCACATACCTATCAAAATTGGCACATCTTGCTGAAGAGGATGTATTGAATGTGGGTCACTCAAATATACAGTATGTGGTTAGAAGGTCCAATAGTGAGATGTTTTGGGAGCAACCAATGATAAACCAACATTACATTTCTAATACCACTATTACACACACACAAACCTAAAACATGGGGGCCAGAATTCTCTATTCAAGTTTGTTACATAACTTTACATAAATGGCGCTACTTAGCAGAAGCACTAAGAAACCCTGTTAGTGAACTACAAAGATGCATATCAGGGCACTGTCAAGAGGGTCCCTTGTCCATCAGCACTTCCTAGCCAGGTTCCTGAAGCACATCAGCCCTGTTGTCCATTGGTCCTGTTGTGTTATCAGTCACTTCACTGGCTCCCTTATGTAGTAATGCCATGGCACCCCCTTGCTGAATACAGATATTCTGAAACTACTCAATTCTATTTCTGCAGATAAAAGTCCACTTACAAAGACATAAATCCCTTACTGAATTCTGACTGAGGATTCCACTTTACCTGATGCTGCTCTTCAGATATCCTGTGCATAGACAATCACCTCAACAGAAGAAAGTACTTCACTCCAGAAGATGGCAGAAGGACCCTCTTTGGCTGGCTGGTCTCAGAGGCCTTCTAACAGAGCAGCCTATTGGCAGAACTGCTGCACTGTCTATAGTCTGACTGCAGAAGAGCCAAAGTAAGGGCAGAGGTAGGACACAGTGCAATAGGAGTCTAGCTATGTCAAATCTACATAGGAGTAGGATACATAGGATAGGAGCTGATCCATTTTATAAAGGACTCAATATTTTTTAAAAGGCAAAGACAGGTTTACAGTTGATCATTAGGAAAACAAAACTGATGATGACAGATTATTTAGATTACTTTAAAACAAATGATGAAGACACTGAAATATTTGAAGATTTTCCATACGTTGGCTCACTGGTTAATCAAAATAGAGACTGCAGTCAAGAAATCAGAAGATCATAGAATAATACAGTTGGAAGAGACCACAAGGGCCATCCAGTCCAACCCCCTGCCATGCAGGAATAAACAGCCAAAGCATTCCCAACAGTTGGCCATCCAGCCTCTGCTTAAAAACCTCCAAAGAAGGAGACTCCACCACACTCCAAGACAGTGCATTCCACTGCCAAACAGCTCTTACTGTCAGGAAGTTCTTCCTAATGTTTAGATGGAATCTCTTTTCCTGTATTTTGAATCCATTGCTCCATGTCCTAGTCTCTGGAGCCGCAGAAAACAAGTTTGCTCCATCCTCAGTATGACATCCCTTCAAATATTTAAACATGGCTATCATGGCCTAGATGGTTAGGACTTGGAAAAGCAGCTATGAAGGAACTAGACAAAAAGTGTGAAGATATATCATTGAATGCTAAAGTTAGGATGGTCCATGACATTGTATTTCTAATTTCTATGTATAGCAGTGAAAGCTGGACAGTGACGAAAGCTGATAGGAGGAAAATCAACTCATTTGAATTGTGGTGCTGGATAAGAGTTCTACAAATATTGTGTTCTGCTAAAAAGACAAATAAATGGGACCTAGAGTGAATGAAGCCTGAACTCTCCCTAGAAGACAAGATGACTAAACTGGGAATGCTGTACTTCAGGCATATCATGAGAAGACATAATTCTCTAGAAAACACAATAATGTAAGTAAGGCAGAAGGCAGTAGGAAAAGAGGAAGGCTTCATTCCAGAAGGATAGACTCAATCAAAGAAGCCAAGGCACTGAGTCTGTAGGACCTGAGGACTGTTCATGATAGAAGGACTTGGAGGTCTCTCATTCTTAGGGTCACCATAAGTTGAGGTCAACTTGATGGCAGTTAACAAGTATGTTTACATGTGTTTTAATTATGTTAAATTAATGTTTTAATTGAGTTGATTGTTTAATGTTTTTTAAATGTTTGTACTATTTATTGCTTTAGCTATTTTTGAAATGTGTACGGTAAGGCTCTGGAGTTCCACATTCAGGCCTATTGGTTACCTGGAATTTATTCTGGAATAAATGAAAACTGAACAGAAAATTCAGTTCATTTTTTTTTCTTTTTGCTCCAAACCAAATACATCTCACAATCCACAGATAAACCCATGATATATCAGCAAGTTGAAATAATGTGTAAATTGTTCTTTCTTCCAGATTTGTTATTCCACAGAAGGGGGAAACTTCACATAATTTCCATAAGACTGAGAAAAACATTTGCAATTTTTGGAGTCTTCCAAATCTGCAGTGGCAAAATTCAGTAAGAACAACTATTCTCAATTTAGAGTAGTTATGGATGAAGAGCCTGTCTGGATGGGTGAAACTACTAATTTTTCTTATTCTCAGATATGACTCCCCCCCCCCAATTTCCAATTCTCTTCATCACATTCGGTAAAGATACACATGTTGGAAAGCTTTTATTTAAAAAAAATGAAATGAAAGTCTCATCCATTTGCACTTAGAAAATTGAAGTTTTGTGCTAATAAAATCTGATATGAAACCTGAATAAATGGATCAAAATGAGGAACAAGTGTGATGCAAATTGATAAATGTCACTCCCTGTATCTGCAGGTGATACATTCCTAGAATTACCATTTATAAGTGAAACCATAGATAATAGTAAACCCTATTAAAATAAAGGACTTCCTGTACAAACATATCATGGAGTTGCATTGGAGGACCTAGTGATTCCTAGAGAGGATGCCTCACTAGGCATTTCCCAGTGCAACTCTACGGTGCATGTCCCTATTTTTTCAGCTGTTGACAACTGAAACTGTGGATATTGGTTTCACAGACATAGGAAGCAACCTATAATCCTAAATCACCCTGATTTAGGATGAATGAAACAAGTGACTTGTGTTGATGTTGCTAATGCTAATAAGCTGAGTGCTAATAATAGAATTTAAGCATTAGGCAATATGTTTCCTTTGGAAAGAACATTTGTTTGTTTTTGTTGTTTTTGTTGTTTTTTTTTGTGTGTGTGGGAGGGAATTGAGTGCTTCAGGCCACTCGCTAAAAGTCTACAGTATACACCTCTCAGTTATATTTCTACATTATTATTTGGAAAAAATAAAGGACTGCTTACACCATTAAATCAATAGATCTGAGGCTTTTGAGTGCTCTAATGGCCTCAAAGATTTGAAATTGAATTTAATGAATGCTCAGCAGGCAAAGAAGAAACAAGCTTTTATACCCACTCAAAACAAATATGTACAAGCTGGTAACAATTTTTTATAAAAAATAGAATGCAGCATAAACAGAGAGTCAAAGTCAAGCTTCACATTAAATGACAAAGAGCTAAATTATGTTCCATAGGAAATAAAGAAGGCCAATTCTTGCATGTTCATGATGGCTCACATAAAATGCTCTGCATTTCTTTCCAAAATACAACCAGCATTGAATTAGTCCATCAGATTTTTTTTTCTGGGACTGAATGTCTGTAAGAGGCTTGTACAGAGTTCAAGTTCGGAGGATTTACTTGAGCTTTTATACTAGATTCGGCTGCCCCCTTCTGAATGAGACATTCATGCGAATGTCCGTATAGACAGGTCATCTTCCATTCAAATTCCATTAGGATTATTTTCACCATTTAGACAGGACCTAAGATTCTATGAAAAATGTGAATATGAATTATTACTGGTCAAATACTAATTCCAATAAGGCTTATTTGACTATGGGGCTGTTTTGAATGTTAAACAACTGACAGAAGGGCTGTGGCTAAGTCAGGTACCTCTATACCTTATGTTGTATCTGGAATTGTACCCAGAAATCCATACTTACAGAGGAGTGTGGGTATTTTTCAAGTACTCCTGTACCCTGTGAAGACATCCATGTGAATAAGAACCTTGATTGTGCAGGGATAGAAGAGTCTGATTGACTTTCTCTCTCTTGACTAAATCTAAAATATTAAGTGACTTGGTGTATAGTTATGGAGACTAAAGGGTACTGCTAGACCAGATCAAAGACTGAGAAAATTTCTTCAAAACATTAGTAATAACAGCACAAAAATGCTTATAGGATACTCACACACAGAGTATAAAAGAGAAAGCTATCCATGAACATTATGGGTGTTCAGTAGTAATTGAACATGGAGGCTTTCTTTCTAGGCCATGAATAATTGCTGTTGATAGGCTAGGAATTCACCTAATCCAATTTCAAAACCATTTGTATTCAAGGCAATGAATTCTATAAATCAATTCTGCATTGGTTTAAGAAGCATTATGACTTTCCTGGGTCTATGTCTAAGTATGTTGCATTGTCCTTGAGGATAGAAGCCAACAGAGAATACAGAAGATCTCCCCCTCCCCAAACACACACAGACCTTCTGTGTGGTAAATCTAACTCTTGAGTCTTCAATTGCACTAGGTCAATCCAAAGGTAAAATATTTTGGTCACCATTTCTAGTGATGCAATGGAAATAAAATGGAATGTTATCACTCCTTTCTCAAGATAGCAGCTATCCATGTCCTCTTCAATGGTACTGCATTCCACCCTGCTTGTTGAATTGTAGTTTAGCACACAGAGAGCAAGTTTCAGATCTGCACACTTCTACTTAATATCACATTGTATCATCTCATCCATTCTCATCCCAATAACAGCGTATTTAAACCAAAGCCCTCAGAGTTAGAAAAGGAGGGTCATGCTTTAAATTGGTTCCAATATAAACAATTATATGAACAGTTTAAAATGGACTATAAATTTGAAAGCTTTGAATTAGATAAAAATCAAATAGATAAAATAATATGGGATAACAAAAAGCAACACATAGCTAAATATTATAATATTTTGTTAGAAAGAAAATTAGAGATGGAATATATAAAGGAACCAATGATAAAGTGGGTATAAAATCTTGGCCACAATATTGAATTAGACAGATGGGAAAAGGCATGGAGTTATACTCAGAAATTCAATTTCTCACAAAACCTAAAAGACTTCCTGAAGATGTTCTACAGATGGTATTTAACACCTGTAAAATTAAATAAGATCTACAATAAAGGAAGCAGCCTATGCTGGAAATGCGAACAGGTAAGAGGCACCTTATTCCTTCTGTGGTGGAACTGTCAGTCTGCAAGAACATACTGGAAGAAAATTCACTGCACCATTGTTGAAATAACATTTCCCATGGATCCTGAAATCTATCTATTAAATATGATAGATAAGATTAAAGAAAAAACTACTAATTTAAATTGGAAAATCATATTATATATGATTTCTGCGGCAAGGCTGATATATTTTCATTAAAATGGAAAATGAAAGAAAACCCCACTCTAGAGGAATGGATGATTAAACTCCAAGACATGATGGGTATGGATATTCTCACCATCACAATAAAGGGGAAGATGATAGATGAGGTCAAAGAAGGATGGAAACCGATAAAAATTTTCTGGAAAAAGAAATGGAGAGATCTAGATAAATTTGACTGCTAAATGATAAATACATAATATCTCTCTCTGGCTTTTCTTTGCAAACGAAGATTCAGGAAGGACTCATCCCACGCCTTCTGCAAGCGCGCTGATGACTAAAAAGGCCAATCCGAGATAAACAAGTCCGGTTGCAAAAAGTGCAGCAGAATGTCTCCTTGGGTGATGTTTTTGGGTTGTGATTCTTTCTGCGTTGTCGTTTCTCTTCAAGACTTGTTCGTCGTGAGTTCTCAAATAAGGCTGCAGCATTGTGGATAGTGCGTCTCCATGCCTCCCGATGTGAGGCCAGGGCGGACCACCGTTGGTGATCAATCTGGCCAAGCCTGAGATGTTGTTTCAGGGAGTCCTTGTATCGCTTTTTTGGAGCGCCCTTCCCACGCTGACCCGTGGCGAGTTCACCGTAGAGTAGTATTTTTGGGAGGCGATGGTCCTCCATCCTAGAAACGTGCCCTGCCCAGCGCAGCTGAGTTCTCAATATCATGGCCTCAATGCTGGTGATCCCTGCTTGTTCAAGGACAGCAACATTCGTCACATAGTCAGTCCAGTGTATATTTAGGATTGTGCGTAGACAGCGCTGATGAAAGCACTCGAGGAGTCGTAGGTGGTGGCGATAGGTAACCCATGTTTCAGATCCATAAAGGAGGATAGACAGTACGATGGCTCTATACACACTGATTTTTGTGCTTTGCCTCAGGTGTTTATTGCTCCAGACTCTTTTGTGAAGTCTTCCAAATGCACTATATGCCTTTGCTAATCTGTGATCGATCTCTTTGTCAATCTTGGCATCTGAGGAGATGATGCTTCCCAGGTAGGTGAACTGCTGAACGGACTTGAGCACTGATTTGCCGACGGCAATGTGGGGATGGTGGTGTTCGTCCTGTGGTGCAGGCTGGTAAAGAACTTCTGTTTTCTTCAGGTTGACTTCTAGCCCAAACAGCTCTGCAGCTGTTGCAAAGCAGGACGTTAGGCGCTGCAGAGCTGCTTCTGTGTGGGCAACAAGGGCAGCATCATCGGCGAAGAGCAGCTCACGGACTAGATAGTTTAGAGTCTTAGTGTGAGCCCTCAGACGGCTTAAGTTAAACAAGCTACCATCAGTACGGTAGCGTATATAGATGCCGTTGTCTTCTTCAAGCTCTGCCATAGCCCTTTGGAGCATCATGCTAAAGAAGATTGTAAATAAAGTTGGTGCAAGAACACAACCTTGCTTCACTCCATTAGTTATTAGAAAGG
This sequence comes from Gambelia wislizenii, assembly GCA_030847615.1. Lineage (NCBI taxonomy): Eukaryota > Metazoa > Chordata > Lepidosauria > Squamata > Crotaphytidae > Gambelia > Gambelia wislizenii. Next base: position 28,414,130 of record JAUMIR010000008.1, on the reverse strand, counting down.
GCTCTGAAAGAGCATCGCCATATCTGACTTGACCACGCTGGCCCTCGTGTAGCAAGATAATCATTTTAAGGAATTTGCAGGGACATCCTAGTTTTTCCAGGATCTGCCACAGACCTTTTCTACTTACAGTGTCAAAGGCTTTGGTGAGGTCGACAAATGTTACATAGAGACCCTTGTTCTGCTCCCTACATTTTTCTTGCAGTTGCCTAAGGGCAAATACCATGTCTGTAGTACTCCTATTGGCTCTGAAGCCACATTGGCTTTCAGGGAGAAGTTCTTCTGCAATAGCAGGAACTAATCTGTTCAGGAGTATCCTTGCAAGGATTTTTCCAGCAATAGAGAGCAGTGTTATGCCTCGATAGTTTGAGCAGTCGGATTTTGCTCCTTTTTTCTTGTACAGGGTGATGATGACTGCATCTCGGAGGTCTGATGGCAGTTCCCCTTTTTCCCAGCAATTCACAAGGAATTCGTGGAATTTTTCGTGGAGTGCATGACCTCCGTGTTTCCAAACTTCAGGTGGGATCCCATCAATCCCAGCTGCCTTGCCGTTTTTCATCTGCTGTATGGCCATAAGGGTCTCTTCCAAAGTGGGAGCTATGTCCAATTCATTTTTCATTGGTTTTTGTATCATATATTGGATAGCTGAGGCTTGGACTACTCGGTTGGCGCTAAAGAGACTTTGAAAATGTTCAGCCCAACGACTTAGGATGGAGGCTTTATCAGTAATTAATGTTTGACCATCTGTACTGTATAAGGAGCTTTGGACCTGATAAGTAGGTCCAAACACTGCTTTAAGAGCTTCATAAAATCCTCTATGATCACCCAGATCTGCACAGCGTTGTGTCTTTTCTGCTAAATTGATCCACCACTTGTTCTGCATGTCTCGGAGTTTTTGTTGTAGTTTGCTACATGTGAGGCGGAAAGCTGCTTTTCTTACATGACAGGTTGGCTGGGCGAGGTATGCCTGGTGAGCAGCTCTCTTCCTTGCCAACAGCTCCTGGATCTCTTGGTTGTTTTCATCAAACCAGTCTTGATTTTTCTTGTGGGAGAACCCGAGGGATTCTTCTGCAGACTGGAGGATACTGTTTTTGATATGTTGCCAAAGCACTGTAGGAGAAGGATCTGTAGGATGGTCTTCAAGTTTCGTTTGTAGGTTTGCCTGGAAGTTGTCTCTCATGGTAGCTTGTTGAAGATTGTTGACTTGGAGCCTCTTCTTTAAGGTGCCACCCCTCTTGGGTTTGAACTTAAGATGAAGATTTAGTTTACATCTGACGAGGCGATGATCTGTTTGGCATTCTGCACTGGGCATCACTCGGGTATGACGGACATCATGAATGTCTCTCTGACGGACTAGAACGTAGTCAATGAGGTGCCAATGTTTGGATCGGGGATGCATCCAGGTTGTCTTCAAGCTATCTTTCTGCTGAAAGATTGTGTTTGTAATAGTCAGCTGTTGTTCTGCACAGAACTCTAGCAGGAGGCGTCCGTTATCATTGCAATTTCCAACACCATGCTTGCCTAAGACACCTTTCCAGGCTTCGGAGTTCTTTCCTACTCTGGCATTGAAGTCACCAAGGATAATAATTTTATCTTCTACAGGGACTTTTTGTATGAGTTGGCGTAGGTCTGTGTAGAATTTGTCTTTCTCTACAGGGTCGGCTTGCATAGTTGGGGCATATACACTAAAGAGAACAACATGTGGGAGGCGTAAGGAAATAATGCGATCAGAGTGTCCTGTTGGCAAGGTTTCGAGTTTGGAGGCAATGGAGTTTTTAATCATGAAGCCTACTCCTGAAAGATGTTTTTCGGTTTTGGGTTTGCCAGACCAGTAAAGTGTGTAGCCGGCGCCATGTTCTTTAAGGCTGCCTTCCTCATGGAAGCGAACTTCACTAAGAGCAGCGATGTCAATATTAAGCCGTGATAGTTCAAGGGCTATTAGGGCAGAACGACGCTCAGGCCGTCCACTATCTTTAGAGTCTTGCATGGTTCTGATGTTCCAGCATGCAAGTGTCAGTTTATTTACACCTTTGGAGGCCGGTGTGTGCCTTTGTTTCTTTGCCTTGGTTTGACCGCATCAGAAGATTCCCGTTGGCCGCGGCTAGCCAACCAGGTAGTTGGGGATCAGCTTTCTTTAGGCCACCTTTTCTAGGCCCCTCTCCATATGGAGCAAGCAGTGCTCTCCTTAAAAAAGGCTGCTTGGTCGTTCAGAATGCTGCCGAACAAGACTGTCATCTCCCGGGTCAGGCTTGAGCGACCAATGTCCTGAACCGCCTGCATGCAGGGTTGGGGCTGCGGCTTCCAGTGCATCTTTACACCTGCCGGTTTCGTCCCTCGCCAGTCGCTACAGGGCTTTTTTGGAAATGGATTTGTCCTTCGAGCCTGTGCAATGGATTTTTCTGGTGGAGCGCAGCGTGCACAGAACTGGCCTCACCCTTTAAACCAGAGATTCATCTGCCGTGGCCTTGCAAGCATGGACGTGGCAGCGAGGTCCTCGGGCCGTAGGTTTGATTAGAGTTTCCTTCTCTTAGATGGTTGACCTTACAGGGTTGGACGAGCACCATCTGCCCGGGTTTGGGATTAGAGTTTTCCTTCTCCTAGGACGGTTGCCATAAGGCTAGAGAGCCCATCCTGCCCTTTGACGCTCTTTGTCAGACCCTTCGGTTTTGACCTGTCTGGCATGGGAGACCCTACCGGTGGCTATTATGCCACCGCCAGCATAGCTCAAAACGTCATTAGGGTACGCAAGCCTCTCTCCCACGACAAGGGGGCGTCAATGGAGAGGATATATACAATACATTATTATATATGATATTACACCATATCCTACTTTATTAAAAGATTATTATAAGATTTAACAAATTGTCAAATTCAACATTGTTTATGGATAAAATAATTAGGAGAACGGGAAACATACAAGGAATGGGAAACAAAGGTTAAAATAATACTCTCTTATTAAAGTGTACTCTGGTTGAGTCAGGAAAGACACGGGAAGATATAGGAAGGAAAATGATTGAAAGACAGGAGTAGAAAGAGAAGAAGATACATTATGCAATATATATATATATATATCATGAATCTTTTCTATGTTAATATTTTTTAATAATGTAAAATTCTTACAGGATATGTTTGTTTATTTAAAGATTACTTGAAAGATGATTCCTTTAATAAAAAATATAATTAAAAAAAACACCAAAACCCTCAGTTTGATCTGAAACAGAGGGCACAGATATATATTTTTATTTTTATTTATTTATTTTTACAAACCAGGTTCTCAGATCATGGAACTGAAGGGACAATTGCAAACAATTCCAACAAGAAACAGTGGGAGCTAAAGAAATGGATGTCACTGCATAAGTTCATTTGTTTTGAATAAACTGAGATGTAAAAAAATGGAAGAAGAGACAAATGACTACAGAAGGGGCCAAACAAGGAACCAATGAGTGTAGGAAGTAGGTCAGAAGGACTAAGAAGATTATCAGACATTTGAAAAAAGTCCCAAAGGAACTTACGAAAATGACATCACTGTACTGGGAACAGGTCCCGATATCACATGTGTCATCATCCTGGTGTGCTAGCTCCATCTTCCCTCTGTGCTGAAGCGATGAAAAAGGTTAGCGGAAGTTTCCTCTAATGAAATGTGGCACCTTTCTTGTTACCTCTTGGATTTTTGCTTTAGCAAAACAACCTTTTTCTTTGCTTTAAAATTTATTTAGGTGAACTATCACACTTTTGCAACTTAGATATACTTTAAAAAAAATCTGTTCAGTGGCAGCAACTGGTGACAGTAAAACACAAGTAATTCACCCATGGTTGCCATCTTGATTCACAGGCATGCCTGTTGGGACAGCAAAAATGAATAGCTTTGCATACCTGTGATTGTGCCAGAAAATCATTAAGACAAATAGAAGCAGGTTCGAATTTGTGTTAGTGCAAATCAATCACATTTTCCCCTTGTATAAACAGGCCCAAAGTAAATCTGATAGTATTTTAAAATGTCATAAAGGGCCCTATCCTGGTTTGCCCCATCTCATCCCCATATCTGCCCAAGGGTGGTGAGGCCTGCCCGGGGGCAGACCAGGACAAATGCCCTGCATCATTTGTACTTCAATGCTCTGAGACGAGGGCAAGACAGGGTACAGATGCATATCCACATCCAGTTCATGATGCCTGACAGAGAGAACTCTGAAGAGATTCCTGATGTATAGTGAATATGCCAGTTTTCTCTGTAGTGTTTTGTCTTTGAAAACTCATTCACACATGAAAGAGCCTGTTGATGCTTTAGTCATCAACTGATAAACATTTGTGTATGAACCTGCTCAGAATGCATTCCTTGAATGAAGTTCTTCAGGGCATCACACATTTGGCCCTGGAAACATAGGAAATTTGATTTTTCTTCACATTGTCTGTTGAATTGCTAGTCTACAAAACAAGGAAATTAACTTATTTTGCTAGCTTTCTATAGTAAATTAGAATACTTTTGATTTCCTTCTGAATGAGAAAAGCAACCACAGTGAAATAAACTACTATTTTAGTTACACACACTTTTTCCTGCTTTCTCCCCATTCCTGTGGTGTTTTAAAACAAGTATCACCCATAATGAAAAACCTGGAAGCTGCTATCTGTTTTGAACAAGTATCTAATTAGTTTCTATAATTGATCTTCCCCTACAGTAGGTAAACCAGGAAATTATCTTGTTTATACTGGAGCTCAGTTAAAGAGTAACATAGATTAAGTTCTCATGGTATCTTCAAAGAATAAAGGCTTATGAATTTGCTGCATTTGACAGCATGTCCATCTGTTTATCCATCTCAGAGGGGTTTATCTATCTCCAGGGGCTTTCTCTGAACACTTTTGCATTCATCTTTTTCATAAAGATTGTGGGAGACTTGGTGAAGTTTATTGTCAATACCACTTTGGGTTTAAGAATCCTTCAGTCCCTACTCTACGGTCTGGAGGTTTTCACATGGGGCAAAAATGCCCCGTTACTGCCCCGCCACCTCCTCGCCTGTTCCTGCCATGGAATAAAGTAAATCTATTGCAAACTTACCTTAATTCCATGGCAGGAACGGGCTCCCCCTCCCCTCGCTGGCCAGCCATAAATGCAGCCGTCATAAGGCTTCATTTATGACCGGGCGGCTGAAATCCTGGCCATTCTCATGAGAGAACAGCTAGGCGGTAAATTCAAAAATAAAAAGCCCCACAAACATAACATCAGTTCACCAAGCACAAAACACACCTTAAAGTACACAATCAAAATGGGGGGGGGATAAAGGGTGCTACTTACCTGGATGTCCAGATCGTGCCCAGAAGTGCTCGGCACTGACCTCCCCTCCGCGGCTGTCATTTCGGGACAGGAATGGGGCTCCTTTTGCACACCCGTGATTCAGTGACAGACACAGAACAGGTGGTCTATTCCTGATGGATACATTATTCCAGAACAGGCACGGGAGCAGGATGGATACAGGACAGAACAGGGTTGATATCGTCTGAAAGGGAAAACCCTTCCCAACCTTGTTCTTTTCCTGCCATAGGATATATAGCCTGTGTGACAATCTCCTCTGTATAGAAAGGAGAACAGTGTACAGAGTAGCACTGTCTGGTTCCATATGCTTTGTCTAAGTGATTGTTGGTTTAATGTCCTACAGACATTGTGCTGATGTCATTGTCTTTTGTAACGTTTGTTATATCCCTCTCTGGAATATCTAAAATCTCAGTTTTATTTCTGTCCAAAGCATGAGTGTTCTGAATTTCAGTAAAAATGAACTGAAACAAAATTCTCATCTAGTTATTCATTTTTGGAAAAACAAGCTGTCCATCAAAGGTGCAAGGATTTTTTTTTTCATATTTCATTTTTGTAGGTAAAATTATAGACTGCAAATAGACATTGACTTGTGCTTCTGTGTGAAAAGCTTTAGAAATCAGATCCCTGGTACCAAACAGAAGAAAAGAGAACAACTTATTAAACTGACATGGGACTTTTTCAGATGGGATAAAAAAAAAAAAACCACTGAGGTTGGGAGGAGGACGGTGCTGTCCTGCTTCCAGCGATCGGTTTTGGAAAACGGCGTCCTCCTCCCATCCTTTGTTTGTTCTCCCTCTGACCTTCACTAGTTTTCCCTCCACTACTTTTTATTGATGGAAACATCCACCAATAAAAAGTGGTGCCTTTCTAGTCCCTCTAGCATGGAGGGAGAATGAACGAAGGACAGGAGGAGGATGGCTTCATCCCAAACTGATCACTGGAAGCAGGACAGCACTGTCCTCCTCACAACCTCTTTGGTTTTGGGTGTTTTTTTACCCCGTCTGAAAAAGTTTTTTGCATAGATTATAAGTGGTGGTGGTGGGAGTGATAGATGGCTGGATGAGCTAATGGGAGTAGTGTGTTCCAGGAGCAAATCCTATGGCAGGAAACTAAAAGGGGAGGGTCTTCTGGATGTTTTAAGTATGCATGACGGTTGAGAGAGAGAGTATGACAGTTGAGTGGAGGTATGTCAGTTGGAAGAGTGAAAGAGGTGATGTGTTGAGGAGAGGTTGGAACATGTGTATGACTAGGAGTGAAGCTGAGGGAATGTATGTGTAGGAAGAATATGTATTAGAAGGAATAGTGTCTGATCAAAAAGAAAGACCAAAGTAGTTTGTTATCTTGTTAAAACAATAAATTCATCTTTATGTTTATTATTCATATCCAGTCTCCTCATGAAATTATTTGGCCTTACTGATATGGAATGGGCATTCTAACCCTGTGAACACCCACACACAGATGCAAGCATTATCCATCTAATTGTAGAACTGCGGTTTCCACAGTTTATTAGTTTGGTGGCAGCTCTCTCTGGCTTTTCTTCGCAAACGAAGATTCAGGAAGGACTCATCCCGCGCTTTCTGCAAGCGCGCTGATGACTAAAAAGGCCAATCCGAGATAAACAAGTCCGGTTGCAAAAAGCACAGCAGAAGGTCTCCTTGGGTGATGTTTTTGGGTTGTGATTCTTTCTGCATTGTCATTTTCTCTTCAAGACTTGTTCATCGAGAGTTCTCAAATAAGGCTGCAGCATTGTGGATAGTGCGTCTCCATGCCTCCCGATGTGAGGCCAGGGCGGACCACTGTTGGTGATCAATTTGGCCAAGCCTGAGATGTTGTTTCAGGGAGTCTTTGTATCGCTTTTTTGGAGCGCCCCTCTTACGCTGACCTGTGGTGAGTTCACCGTAGAGTAGTATTTTTGGGAGGCGATGGTCCTCCATCCTAGAAACGTGCCCTGCCCAGCGCAGCTGTGTTCTCAATATCATGGCCTCAATGCTGGTGATCCCTGCTTGCTCAAGGACAGCAACATTCGTCACATAGTCAGTCCAGTGTATATTTAGGATTGTGCGTAGACAGCGCTGATGAAAGCGCTCGAGGAGTCGTAGGTGGTGGCGATAGGTGACCCATGTTTCAGATCCATAAAGGAGGAATTATGAAAAACCCCTGTGTCACAAGAGTGGTGGCAGCATGATGAGGTGGCCAGGCTGAGTGGTGATGTAAATTCAGCTGCTGCACCTGATCGTCACAGTCAGGATGATATCTGATGATCCTGGGCTTGCCTACACTGGCCAAATAACCTAGCCCCCCATTGCAGAGCACTATAGCCCAAATGATACAGGGCATTGCCCCGATCTTTCCACAGACAGTCCAAACAATGCCCAAGGCAGATACAGGTCTGGAACAGGGGCAACCCAGGGCAGAGCCTTTTACCACATGTTAAGAAAATACCTGGCTTAATCCATTTCCACAGGATCAGGCCCAGCATGGTCCATAGGAGCCCATCCCAGAACACAACTCCTAGCTGCTGCTGCCAACTTTCTGGCTGTCCCAAAAGCCAGGCAGGACCTGAAAGGACAACTGGGCCTCCCTGGTATCAGGGCCTATCTGGTATAGGGGTCTAGGGCCTAACAGTGCCATGTAGGACCTGCAGGCCTACACAATTGGGTCTACTTGGAATAGTGGCCTACTTGGTTGATCCACACCACTAGGCCTAAAACCCTACTAAGCTGCAGAGTGGCCTAATGGTGCCTGCCCAGCCTCCCCCGTCTTAAGCTGCAGAGGCCTACTAGGATGGAAAGGCATAAACTGAGTAGGCCATAGAGGCATAGACCCTGCATGTGGCCAGAAGAGACCATGCTACTGGAATAGGCCCTGGATGACCACACCAGTCCACAGAGGCTTGCTAGTACATTCTCCCAAGTAGACCGAGGCCCATGTGAGGCCAAATCTGGAGCAACATCAATCCCCTCCTAGGCCTAATGAAGCCTATACATTCTCCCTAGGCCTAATGAGGCCTATACTCCCATGCAGACCATGAGGCTGAGAAGTGGGCAAAGGGAGGCCAAATGTTCCTGGATCTGCCTGGAATGGTCACCCACTCCCTACCACATGTCCTAAACTAGCTGGTCAAGTTGGGTTGGAGCTGCCTATCCCCCAAAGTTCTAATGAAACCTATACACAGTGCCGGCTGTTACCACCAATTGGCCCCATCCTACCTGTCTACACCCCCCCAAAAAAAAAATAAACACCAGGCTAATAGCCTATTTCCCTGCCAAAGAGTTCTGGAGTACAGTGCCATCCACAGAGTGGAAAGTAGTGCAATCCATTCTGCCCCTGCCAGCTCCCCAATCCCTGTTTGCCAGAATGGTCATGGCACAAAAGAAATCTGGTTCCCAACTCATCCTCTGCCTCCACACTTGTCTCCAGGATTGTACACTCACTCCAAGACCAGAATTCCAATAGGGGGATAGTCAGTACTCAAGAAATGTCTTGAGTACATGTCTTGAGACTCAATGTCTTGAATCTGTGCATGGCACAGACCCCAACACAATCTGTACCTGACACAATCATCCATGGTCTCTGCTTCATGGAGGCCACCCCCTGCAGTACCATGCACCATGCAGGTCCAGGATTACATTCCATTATATCTCCTGCCTATTGTTTATCTCATGGAAGTTTATGCCTAGCTGGAGTGTCAATCTATCACCTAATTCTACAAATGAAAGATACATGCTGGTGTGCACAAAATAACTCTGTCTTCTGTAGTAGCTATATGAGAATTTGCATGATACTCTGGTTACACGTTTTGAAACGGATTAATTTCAACTGGAATGAGGAATTAGATCCCTGTGTGAGTTGGATTGCTAAAATAGCAAGCATGGGGTTATTTTGTCTGACTGTAAAAACAAATAAACATATTTTTCTCCTGTTCAAATGTCATGGCACCTTAAACATAGACGGGTGTCTTCTACAAGCAAAAAAGCTGAACTAAAAATTCCAATAAACACATGTTGTTGCATTTCTCTTTCCATGGGCTTTTCCCTAGCAAATTTGGTTTCAAGGTCTTTTCTTTCTATTTCTAAAGCAATTATCCTCTGGGTCTGTTCTTTTCTGCTTTGTATGATGCAAGGCTAATTATTCTTCTGCTAATGAATGCTTGAAATGGATCCCATACGGTAGCATATGTGATTCAGATGGAGGCTTCATTTGAATAAAATGAGAAAATTTTACTCTTGGGGCTTTCTTAATTTTTTCACTCTGTTAGCAATGATGAGTCAAATCTCTCTCTTGAGTATTGGACAGACAACTTGAAGTTTATTTTGTTTATGAACATTGTCTTGGTTTTGAGAATTCTCCGGTTCCCACTGGAGTGTCCTCATAGCAAGGATAACCACTGAAAAGACTAGAGTGAACACATTTCTTGTCTATTCCTCTCTAGTTGAATATTGGTTAATATCTCATTAACACCATGGGGATTCTGATCTCTTTCTTTTCTCTTTGAAAAGTGTGTTGTATATCAAGTGCTCAATGTAATTTTCATTCAGAAGGAATGGACATGCTGGGACCAGTTAGTTGAAATCAAATGGATTTTTTAAAAAAACAAAAACACACCACATTTTTCTTTGTCTGATTATCCAGGCAGCGATCTTTCTTGTGCTGGTTCAGACTAATTTCAGAAGATTCAAAAGATCTCAAATGGTTTCTTCCCTACTATATTGCTCTGGATGGTTTTAAAAACATTTTCAAGAATGGAAAGATAGTGACATCCATTTGGAAAGGGTTCTAGTTCAGTGGTAGAATATCGCTTGGCATGCAAATAGCATCAGGTTCAATCTTTGGTACCTCCAAAAAGGGCTTTGAAATGTAGTGCCTGCAACCCTGAAAAATTGTTGTCTGTCAATGTAAGCAAGGTAGACCTGTATACATACACTAATAAATAAATTATATATAGACTAATAATGTGCCTTAGTGTAAAGCAGCTTCCTGAATGTATTTCATTGGGGACAGATGAGAAGATTGTGATAGATGCCCTAGGGAATGATGAGATTACAGGATGATGTTTACAGGTTGATGTTACCTGCTCTTGATGAATCCATTCTTGACTACAAATGTATTGTGACCTGCAACATGTTGGACAACCTCCTTCTCCCATTTTAGAATATAACAGCCAGCATGTATGTTTAATCCAAGCTCCTAGAGATCATCTATACATGTCTAAAGCAGTTCACTTTACTTCATAGGCCACACATTCTGCAGGCCTCAATTACAACAAGCTTGTAACTGCAGGCTCCAGTTACAAAGATGTTGGAGGGAAAGGCATTAACTTAGCTCCAGAGCTGTAATCAATTTGAGATAGATTTTTCCCCATTAAAAATCATGTTGATTGTAGCTACCTCTGGTGATTTAACCACCTGGCCCAATTCATCTTAGAAACTAAGCAGCTGAACCAACTAAAGGAGTTCAAAGGTGATGATGACTGGGACAATGAACAGTGATGAGTCCAACCCCCTTCTACAAGAAGGTGTGGTGTGTAAAGCAGTGACAATGACCCTTGATGAGTCCTGTCACAAATGCTTTTCAATTGCTTTTCACAGTACCACGCCCATAAGTGTGAATTCAGTATTTATGATGGAATAGGTCTGACTCATGACATCATAAATACTGAACAGGATGCTAGCCAAAATGACTAAAAACAAGCTGGACAGTAGAATCATTAACCTCATCATTAATAACAAGTTGATGATAAAACCTTTGAAATCAATAAACTTTGAAAGCATTTAAAAGGTCAGTTTGAGGAAAGATGTCATCAGACCCATCATAAAAGCAGGAAGAGTGAGCACTTGAAATCTAAAGAATACTTTAAACACACTTTTAAAAATACAAGTAACTCAGGGAGGGTACAAAAAAAGTGTGTCACCTCAATCTCACGATCACACCCGGAAGTGTTTGGCACAGACCTCCCAGTGATGCTGGCATTGTGCCAGCATAACAGGGCACCTTTTCCCTCGTCTGTCATTCCATCATAGAAACAGAATGGGTGATCTATTCATGGCTTAAACCATGAATAAAAGGGAGTGCTGCAGGAATGGAAGAAGCACAGGAGCATAATGGGGCGGGGATGTCATCGTCTGATATTCAAGACCTTTCTTGATTTCCTGGTGTTAATTTAACACCATATTTATGTCATCCTGCCCTTTGGCGCTCTAACCTATGACCCAAGGACCTCACTGCTACCGTCCATGCTTGCAAGGCCACATCAGATGAACCTTTGGTTTAAAGGGTGAGGCCAGTTCTGTGTACGCTGCACTCTACCAGAAAAATCCATTGCACAGGCTCGAAGGACAAAGCCAATTCCGAAAAAGCCCTGTAGCGATAGGCGAGGTGTAAAGATGCACTGAAAGCTGCAGACCCAAACCTGCATGCAGGCAGTTCAGGACTTTGGTTGCTTGAGAATGACCTGGGAGATGACAGTCTTATTCGACAGCATCCTGAATGACCAAGCAGCCTTTTTTAAGGAGAGCACTACTTGCTCCATATGGAGAGGGGCCTAGAAAAGGTGGCCTAAGACCTTCTGCTGTGCTTTCTGCAACCAGACTTGTTTATCTCGGATTGGCCTTTTTGGTCATCAGCATGCTTGCAGAAAGTGTGGGATGAGTCCTTCCTGAATCTTCATTTGAGAAGAAAAGCCAGAGAGAGAGAGAGAGAGAGAGAGAGAGAGAGAGATTTAGGTCATCTGATAATATTCTAAGGCTATATTGAAACATCCCCTGATATCTAATTGGAGTTCAGCCTAATAACATTTAAGGGGTTGTCTAGATGGTGAGGACGTTAGGCGCTGCAGAGCTGCTTCTGTGTGGGCAACAAGGGCAGCATCATCGGCGAAGAGCAGCTCACAGACTAGATAGTTTAGAGTCTTAGTGTGAGCCCTCAGACGGCTTAAGTTAAACAAGCTACCATCAGTACGGTAGCGTATATAGATGCCGTTGTCTTCTTCAAGCTCTGCCATAGCCCTTTGGAGCATCGTGCTAAAGAAGATTGTAAATAAAGTTGGCGCAAGAACACAACCTTGCTTCACTCCATTAGTTATTAGAAAGGGCTCTGAAAGAGCATCGCCATATCTGACTTGACCACGCTGGCCCTCGTGTAGCAAGATAATCATTTTAAGGAATTTGCGGGGACATCCTAGTCTTTCCAGGATCTGCCACAGACCTTTTCTACTTACAGTGTCAAAGGCTTTGGTGAGGTCGACAAATGTTACATAGAGACCCTTGTTCTGCTCCCTACATTTTTCTTGCAGTTGCCTAAGGGCAAATACCATGTCTGTAGTACTCCTATTGGCTCTGAAGCCACATTGGCTTTCAGGGAGAAGTTCTTCTGCAATAGCAGGAACTAATCTGTTCAGGAGTATCCTTGCAAGGATTTTTCCAGCAATAGAGAGCAGTGCTCGGGATGAGTCCTTCCTGAATCTTCGTTTGCGAAGAAAAGCCAGAGAGATGGTGAAAAAACTTTGATGAATGGTGAAGCACCATTTTGGAGTTTCGCAGTCAAGACTGTGCACTTTTTCACTGTGCTGAGGTGACCAAACAGCTTTTTAAACATAAGGTTGCACTTGCACACCTTATATAATAATAATAACTTTATTTTTGTACCCTACCTTTTGCCTATTAGGCAATCAAGGGGGCTCACAACAATTGAATATAAAACAAACAAATCATAACAACAGTAATAACTTTAAAAAAATTACCCCCCTTAAAATTACATATAATAGTACATATATTTAAAATAACTGGCAAATTCACCAGTGACATAAAATAACTACCCTAAGACGTTAAAACTATAATTTCAAAACATAAAGACATAACAACATAAACATAAAAAGAAGGAGAAGCATCCATTAAAAATTATCTGTTTTATTCAAGGAAGGCCTGCTGGAAGAGATCCATTTTGATGGCTTTTTTTTAAAATTCTCCAAGCTGGTTGCTTGATGGATCTCCTCTGGCAGGACATTCCATGGTCTGGGAGCAGTGATAGAAAAAGATCTCTAGGAGGTTGTGGTTAATCTAGATCTCATTAGTTGCAATAAACCCCTCCCAGAAGATCTAAGCATGCGGGGCAGATTATATGGGAGGAGGCAATCCCTTATTTAGGTTGGACCTAGGCTGTGTAGGGCTTTATAGGTCATTACCAACACCTTATATTGTGCTCAAAAACTGATAGGCAGCCAGTGAAGGGATTTCAAGATTGGAGTGATATGCTCCCTTCTCAGTTTCCCGGTGACTAAGCTGGCTGCCATATTTTGCACCAGTTGTAATTTCCGAACTAGGTATAAGGGTAGCCCCATGTAGACAGCATTGCAGAAATTGAGTCATGAGGGTGCATGCACTACAGTTTCTAGGTCCTTTGTCTCAAGGTAAGAGTGCAGTTGGCATATCTGTCGAAACTGATAACAGGCGCTCTTGACTGTCACATTCACCTGAGTAGTCATGTGAAGCGACAAGTCTAGGAGCACCCCCAAACTGCGAACACAGTCCTTAGCAGAGAGTGTGACCCCGTCCAGGACTGGCAGTTGCAACCTAATACCAGGTTTAGGGGCCCCCACTGTAAGCATCTCCATTTTCTCTGGATTCAGCTTGAGTCAATTTTTCCTCATCCAGTCCATTACCGCTGCAAGACAGCGACTGAGGGGAGAAATACCATCTGTTGTCATGGCTGATGACCGAGACATGGAGAAATATATTTGGGTATCATCAGCATACTGATAACACCCCGTCCCATGTCTCTGGATGATTTCTCCCAGCAGCTTCATATAGATATTAAAAAACATCGGGGACAGGATGGTGCCCTGAGGGACACCACAATTAAGCTCTATATTTGATGAGCAACTGTCGCTGAGCATCACCCTCTGGAATCTACCTGAGAGGAAGGAATGGAACCACTGAAGTGCAGTGCCTCCAATCCCCAACTCTCCCAGGCATTCCAAGAGGATGCCATGATCTATCGTATCAAAAGCTGCTGAGAGATCCAAAAGCACCAACTGGGTCATGCTTCCCCTGTCGATGTTTTGGCAAAAGTCATCTACCAGAGCAACCATGGCAGTCTTTACCCCAAATCCTGGTCTGAAGCCAGTTTGAAATGGATGTAGAAAATTGGTTTCATCCAAGATTACTTGGAGTTGAGAAGCTTGATCACCTTGCTCAAAAATGGCAGATGGGAAACTGGTCTATAATTTTTTCAAGTCCAGGGGGTCCAGGAAAGGTTTCTTTAGGAGCGGTTTCACAACCGCTTCCTTTAAACAAGATGGCATAACTCCCTCCCTAAGGGGTGCACTGATGGTCTCCTTAAGAAAGTCCATCAATGCATCACCCCCCTGGACGACCAGCCATGATGGGCAAGGGTCAAGAGGGCACGTCATCTTCCTCACTTTTCCAAGGATCTTGTCCATGTCATCAGTACTCATTGGCTCAAACTGATCCAGTCTAATTTCAGAAACGGGTTTACTGGACACCTCATTAGTTGACTCTGCTATAAACCCAGCATCCAAGTCGGCTCTTATCTGAGAGATTTTATCTGTAAACCTTAGATTTACAGTAAAATAAATAAATAAATGCTGTGCAGCAGCAACAGCAACTTGTTGAGAATAATAATATGAATGATTCTCTCCATCTTGATTCAGAGGCATGGCTTCATGAGGATATCAAACATGGATAGCTTCACATAAAAGTGATTTTGCCAAAAAAAAAAAAGGGGGGGGGGAGAGACCATTGAATGCTACTGTTAATTTGCCTTAAAGCACAGCAGTCAACATTATATCTTCTCATCTAGATAAGCCCTAATTTTACTTTCTAAGTGTTGCAAATTGTGGAATAATTTATGTGGGAAGAAAAGCATTAAGTGGTTCTGTTACAGAATGGTTGTTTTGTGTCTTCAAATCATTTCTGATTGAAAAGTGACCCTAAGGTGAACCCATCATGGGGTTTTCTTGCCAAAATTTGTTCAGAGGGGTTTGGTCATTGCTTCTCTCTGAGGCTGAGAGAGTGTGACTTGCCCAAGGTCACCCATTGGCTTTCCATGGTCAAGTGGGGATTTGAATCCTGGTCTCCAGAATTATAGGACTTTATCAGACACTCAAAATACAGCATCATAACGAAACCAAATAACCACAAAAGGGTTCGCAGATTAGACAATGTCGCCCTTTCATGGATGAAATCAGCCTCAAACCTGTACCTTTTAATTGATGGCTTAGGCTGTCAATAGATTCCCCCTGCCACTTTTGTGCTGGCACTGCCAATGTGCGAAACCTTGGGCCATTTAACTCTTGTACTTACCCTGACAATGGCCAGTCCAGTGCAAACACTTCCGGGTGAGGTCAGGACATCCAGGAAAATTTTGCTCTTTTTATGACCCTCCCTGGATTACTTGGGACTTTTAAAGTATGTGTGCATGCTTTTTTAATCTTTAATTTTAATTTTTTTTTTAATTTTCCATGCAACAAAGTCTCATGGGATTTTGGGTGAGGAAGTGAACAGGGCTTCCTCTTTATTGCTGGAGCTGCCTTTACTGGGAAAGGAAGTAAAAATGGGGGGGGGGGATTATGCCAGCAAAAGAATGTTCCAAGAGGCTAGTCTGATAAAGTCCACAGTCCATGCTCAAACCACTACACCACTTTGGCTCTTGTTATATATAGAGTGCATGGACATTTTGCAAAGAGCTCTTTAAATTCTCCAGTGTAGCATATATATTTCCTTATGTTTCTAGAATTGATTACTTCTAAATGGGATAGGTGAATTCATCTGTGCTGGTGTAGAAGATTTCTTGTTGCCAGGAACAATTTACTGTTATGGCAATTCTTTTATCAGCACTATGAGATAAGGCCAGTGATTCTGTACTGATTGCAGCAGGATTCACAGAGTCCATAGAAAGAATTTTAGCAATATACAATAGTTTACAATTAATGGCTGAGGAACCTCTTCAGAGAATACGCTATGTACAAAGATTATGTTAAAGGAAATGTCCACAAGTTTTAAAACATGGAGGTGGGTGGGGCTATTGTTTAGCTGTAAGGCATTTGCTGTTTGTGAAAATGAAAAGAAAAGAAAACCTCCAGTTCTATACACACCTGGTTGTTTCCATCTGGCAAATTGTCTGTATGTTTGAAGTCTGGATTTTCTACAAAATTGTAAAATGACATATTTTACACAGAATTATTATTCTATACCAAGCATTAGATTTCCATTATTTTAACAATCTGTACCTATTATGGCATCTGCCATAAGATCCCATTCTTCAGTGCTCACCAGGAGTTCATTGTGGCTGTGAGACCTCAGTTTTTTATTTTTTTTGTGGTGGAGTGGAACAGCTAACTAATTAACTTGCAACTGCCACAAGCAACATACCATCAGAAAAGAAGACAGAGTCTGAGAAGATAAAGAGGTAGAGTGGGCAATCTAGTACATTCCTTGACATAAGTAGATGGCAGCAAGGGGGTGGAGGTGAAGGTGCTATCTTTAGACCCTAGGTTGCAAGGACTGCTGATGCTCCCAGCTCTATCTGATTTTTTTTTTCTCAGCCTCTTCTACAATCAGAAGCAACATAGCCTGCTTTTGTTGATGGCATTAATAAAACAGAGAAAACGGTGTGCCTATATATTCTAATTATTAACTTTTGCCTCCAGGGGAACAAGAAGTGAAATATGCTACGGATTATTTGAAAGACCACATTCTTCCTTAAAAACAAACCTGCCTGTGTTCTGAGATATTCTCTTTCTCTCTGCACCTTCACAGGTGCACTTGTTAGGAACATGGGAGAGGGCCTTCTCAGTGTCTGCTCCAAGGTTCTGGAACTCCCTTCCCAGAGATATTAGACTGGTACCCTCCTTTATATCTTTCTAAAGGGAAAAAATGGAAGAATTAAGGCCAACTTTGTTTCAAACCACCCCAGTTAATGCCATATGCACACAGATGATTACGACCACTGAGGGCATTAACTACATGTGAAACTATATTTGTAAATAATTCTGTTAAAACTAGCGGGTTACTTCTGAATAGTCATAAAAACTTTATAAAGGATTCACTTGGTACACAAAAAGTGGAAAACTGATTTTGGAATCAAATGGTTAAAATTCTATTTCAGATTGGAATTGGGTGAAGAATTATAGAATCATGGAGTTGGAAGATACCACAAGGGCCATCCAGTGCAAGCCCCTGCCTCGCAGGAATACACAATCAAAGCATTCCCAATAGGTAGCCATCCAGCCTCTGCTTAAAAACCTCCAAAGGAGGAGATTCCATCACACTCTGAGGCAGTGTATTTCACTGTTGAACAGCTCTTATCATCCGGAAGTTTTTTCCTAATGCTTAGGTGGAAACTCTTTTCCTGTAGTTTGATTTCATCGGTCCATGTCCTAGTCTCTGGAGCAGCAGAAAAGAAGCTAGCTTCCTTTTGAATATGATATCCTTTCAAATATTTAAACATGACTATCATGTCATCTTTTAGCCTTCTGTTCTCCAAGCTAAACATACCAGTTCCCTCAGCCACTCATACTGCATACTATAGTCCATACTATTATCACTGAGTTATAAAGGTACTTCCAGTCCTTACAGATTTGTCCCAGACACCCAGGTGCTTCTTAAATCAGAGGTAGAATGGAGCAAGCACACCAGGAGAAGGATGTCATGCAATATTGGGACACTTTGGTGGTACAATGATGTCGTTCTTGCAAGCTTCTTGTTTTTTTAAAGTGTCTGATAATCTCCATTGTGTTCCACATCCAGCCAATTATGCTTTAATTTAATGCAATTAGAATGGGGTGGGGGAAAGGTCCACAAAGGTTAGTAGAAGAAAAAAGTACAGTAGGACCCCAAAATTGGTTCTGGGGGGGGGCTGCAGATAAAGAATTCCGCAGATAATAGCGAATGTCCCCTGTCACCATTGCCACTACCAGAGCCATCCTGCCAGGAGGAGGGATGTGAGACCTCGCCTCCCTTCCCTTTGTCCCCCTGTCACCATTGTCACCATGGAAGCCATCCAAGGAGCAAAGAAGACCTCTCCTCCCCTCCCTTCACCCCCCCATCACCATTGCCACCATAGAAGCCACCTGGGGGCAAAGGGAGAAGGGAAGCAAGACCTCTTCTTTCGTCCCCTCTCCCACCATCATCATTGCCACCACCAGAGCTATCCTACGGGGTGAAAGGAGAAGGAATGTGAGACCTCCCCTCCATTTGACCTCCCCATCACCACTGCTGCCATGGGAGCTATGGGGGGGGCAAAGGGAGAAGGGAGGTGAGACCTCTCCTCCTCCCCTCCCTCCCCCATCTGACCCCCCACCCCACTGTTGTCAACGACAGATAATTGAATCAGCAGATTGTGAATCAGTGGATACAGGGGTGCTCTCTCTGACTTTTCTTCACAAACGAAGATTCAGGAAAGACTCATCCTGTGCTTTCTGCAAGTGTGCTGATGACTGAAAAGGTCAATCCGAGATAAACATATCCAGTTGCAGAAAGCACAGCAGAAGGTCTCCTTGTGTGATGATTCTGGGTTGTGATTCTTTCTGTGTTGTCGTTTCTCTTCAAGACCTATTCGGCGTGAGTTCTCAAATAAGGCTGCAGCATTGTGGATAGTCTGTCTCCAAGCCTCCCGATGTGAGGTCATGGCGGACCATTGTTGGTGATCAATTTGGCCGAGCCTGAGATGTTGTTTCAGGGGGTCCTTGTATCACTTTTTTGGAGCGCCCCTCTTATGCTGACCTGTGGCGAGTTCACCATAGAGTACTGTTTTTGGGAGGAGATGGTCCTCCATCATAGAAACATGTCCTGCCCAGCACAGCTGTGTTCTCAATATCATGGCCTCAATGTAGGTCCCCCCCCCCTGCGCTTTAACTTGGAGATAAATGGGGAAGCATTTTACACAATACTCTTCGGGTCTCAAGGTTTTAACATTGTCTTTTGCACTTGAACTTTAATTTCAATGGCTTGTTCTGGCCAAAAGTCCACATCAATGTAGAATGCATTTCACACCAGTTTCTAAATGGGATTATCCTAAGTGGCATCTGGAAAATTGTTCTTGAAATTCTCAGTAGGCAGTGGAGATGAGACATAATTTTGTTGTTTTGCACCAGGCAGCGCTAATCAAAATCTTCCTTTTCTGCTAGCAACTCCTTGAGCTGGGGGAATGATGAAAACTTCCAGCTTGAAGTTGGTGCTTCCAAAACTGATTTTTCTCCATGAATGTTCAATATTTGATAGACTTTACTACTCATTCTCCAGTACATTTTCCTTCCTCATTGGTACTTACTTGCCGCCAGACAGGGGTGGGAGAAATTTAAATGGAAATATATGTATAGCTATATAATGGTCTAGGAGTCAAACATTTCCTTCTCTTTAATGTCCCTTTGTTTGCCTTTTTCATTTGAACAATCATTCCTCTGTGAACCAAATGGTAATTGAAACAGATCTGGAAGGTTTTAACAACCTGAACTTTCAGCAGTTCACAATAACACAGGTGTATCTGGTCATTCACAGAGTGCCATGCAGTGAACAGAATCATCTTCAGATAATGAGATCTTGCTTCAAATGGAACCAATGATTGTATGAAAGAACTATTGCTTTGTATTGCTATTTTTAAAGATGTGAGGATTTCAAGGTATCTGAAATAAATGTAATTGAAATTCTCAGCTTTCTCTTCCCACCTTGCACACAAATCAGAAACAAAGGGATATGACTCCTGCAATATATGTGTGTGTGTGTGTTTTGTGTGTGTGTGACTTATTTTATTAGGAATATCACACTGCTGAGGGCTGAATCCTTTTTTACAGTCTTTCCTTTACATTCAGCTATGCTGTGAATGAAACATACATACCACCAACTAAACCCAAAACAGAGAAGGGCAGCAAGATCAATATAGCAGCTAAGATTGTCCATTTATTTCATAATGGATTAAAAATTTGAACCAAGTAGGGCCCATATGACAAATAAAGCAAATACCAGGCAGGATGAATGTGTATAAATGGCATTCATTTTCATTATGAAATTGTAACTATTTATCTTTCATGTTGAGATGGGGATTGTGAATAATCAGCTAACTGCCTTATAGCTAAGCCATACTATAACACTTTCCCCTATTGCTGGCACCATTTTGTGATTTACCTTAACACCTAAGGAAAAGGGAGTTCCAACATAGGGAAGCAACTACTAGAAAACTGATAGTTTCCTGCCCATCACACCCAAGTGAGTTCAGAGTGCTCTTTCTTTACCTTACCTTGTTCAAAGTGAGTAGCATGAAGAAGTGGTTTGACATATAAGAGAAAGTGGCTAGAGACGTCAAAGATATTTAGTCAAGCCAGCATTTCAAAATCTTTAAGAGTGATTCCAAACTTTTTTTGCAAGAAATAAGGAATAGGAAATGCAGCAGGTTATAGTCCAGTAGTAGGGCATGTTAAGCATGAGATGGTTCCATTTCTGGCTGAGTTTAAAGCTGTAATCATAAGGCCTCAGAATCATGTAATCCATTTTCTTCTGAGCCATATCCAAGACAAATAATAATTTTCAATGTGTGTGTGAGAGAGAGAGAGAGAGAGGAGAGAGAGAAAGAGAGAGTCAGTCAGTCATAGAATCATAGAATTGCAGAGTTGGAAGAGACCACGAGGGCCATCCAGTCCAACCCCCCTGCCACGCAGGAAATCTTGATCAAAGCATCCCCGACAGATGGCCATCCAGCCTCTGTTTAAAGACCTCCAAGGAAGGAGACCCCACCACGCTCCGAGGGAGTGTGTTCCACTGCCGAACAGCTCTTACTGTCAAAAAGTTCCTCCTCATGTTGAGGTGGAATCTCTGTTCCTGGAGCCTGCACCCATTGCTCC
Source organism: Gambelia wislizenii (assembly GCA_030847615.1). Lineage (NCBI taxonomy): Eukaryota > Metazoa > Chordata > Lepidosauria > Squamata > Crotaphytidae > Gambelia > Gambelia wislizenii. Next base: position 28,392,978 of record JAUMIR010000008.1, on the reverse strand, counting down.
GTGTTCCAGTCTCTGGAGCAGCAGAAAACAAGCCTGCTCCATCCTCAGCGTGACATCCCTTCAAATACTTAAACAGGGCTATCATATCACCTCTTAACCGTCTTTTTTCCAGGCTAAACATACCCAGCTCCCTAAGTCTCTCCTCATAAGGTATCGTTTCCAGACCTTTCACCATTTTAGTTGCCCTTCTCTGGACACGCTCCAATTTGTCAATATCCTTTCTGAATTGTGGTGCCCAGAACTGGACACAGTATTCTAAGTGAGGTCTGACCAAGGCAGAATAGAGTGGCACTATTACTTCCCTTGATCTAGACACTATGTAACCTTGTCTTTTTTGAATTCTACTAGAAGTGTAAAATTCCACCAATGAAGTTCCAGGTAATAGATAAAGAGGTTGGAGATACACAGCCCAGCCAAAGCAAAATTGAGTCATCTTGGAATAGTCCCCTGGTCAATCTTTAGGAACAGGGGCAGGGCTTTTCCTTGCTGTTTTCCTGCCAATCAAAATCTTTATGCACAAAGAGGTACTGCATACCTCTTTGTGCAACAATGTAAAAAGAGCCCTGCTAACCTAACCTGTGATTATGCTAATGTAAATCCCTACTATCTACAGGTAGATTCTGAATTATTTCAGCTTAGATCTTTGGGGAGCTGTTTGATAATCAGTACTGACAATACTCTGTTATCTAAATGAAAGGTGTGACTCAATATAAGACAGCTTCCTGTGTTCCCCCATGATGTTACCCAGCCGATCACTGGGTGGCATATTCAATAAGAAAGAAGACCCATGTTTATCTCTGTAATGTCAAAGAAGGGGGTTGTGACAGGAGGAAGATATTCCAGTGATGTATGAGCAGGCAAACCTCATAAGGTTTTTTCCCCCTCCCCTTTATTCTTGGGATGTAGGATGCCCAACTGCTACAAGGAAAAGATAAGTCATTAACCCTTTTCAACAACCCAAGATTGTCATGAGCAGTAAGAGATCTGAACCGAGTTGAGTTTTCTATTTATTTCTGGTACACAGGGCCCACTAGGAATGAAACTGTGGCCTGTAAACCTTGAAAATGCTCAAGATGAATCAGTTAGAATACCATGAAATGGGAAATGGGAATTGGGAAAACTAGGCTATTGCCATACACACTGGAGATTTATATATATATATATATATATATATATATATATATATATATATATATAAAATCTTCTCGCAAGAACAGCTGAAATCTCACCCATGCAAAATCACAGAAGTAAAATCTCATTCTGAAAATGTTAGTTGTGGTTGTGTGATGATTCTATCACAGTGGTATTATGTGATTATGGTGTAGTATTGTGCAATTACAGCAAGGTGTAATAATTACAGTAATCATGCCACTATGTTTCTGCTTTCCTCAATAGTTGAATTACAGCATTGTTAGACACTAGTCTGATAAAGTCCCCAATGGTTTGTTGTACAATCATATGTAAGGGCTGTGTGTAAAGGTTTTTAAAGAGTATTTTATGGTGTTTTAAAAGTTTTTTTTTAATCTCTATACTGAATGAATGAATAGTTTTATTTCTGTCACAGACCAGAAAAACTATGCTATTTTAAGTGCTTGCATTTGTTGTGTATGGCCTTGGGAATCCTTGTGGGCTGAGAGATGATAAATAAATAAATAGTATAAATAAAAATGTAAATAAAATCAGTAGTTTCAAAGGAAATATCCAACAGGGTGTCTAGGCAGGGATAACCATCACTAGTTGTCTACGCCTTGTACCTTCTGATCAACTGCTTCTGAAAACAATACATACACAAAGCCACCCAATCCTCCCCCCCCCAAGTCATTTAACGTGCACTTATCCCAACATCGGATCCAAACAGCTTAGCATTGCAGTACAGATATTAATGCACATCTAGATGTGTGTTGTATTTGCATGTTAATGCTTGCTCCTTGCATGGATCACATGCAAAATCTGATAATACACTTTTCACTCATTACATTTTTTTTCAACATGTTGGCTGTCTACTACTATTCCACTCACCACTGATTCTTCTGTAAATGAGTAGTGATGGATGAAATTTTTCTTTCAGTTCATGTTTTGGTAAGAATATGCCAAAATTAATAATTTTATTCATGAGGGGGGAGAGCTAGAGAGTAAAACAACAACAACAACAACAACAACAACAACACCTTAATGTAGGAGCAACCAAAACTGACAGATTTAGCCAACCCGGCTCAAGGCTTTGAGCACTTAGTTCTTACATGTCTGAGTTTGAATCTGCAAGTAGTCCAGCATGATAGTGGGAAAGACTTTATTTTTAAACAAAGAGTCTCTTCCTCTCTGGATGCTTCATAAACAGAATTCAGTTCCAGCATGACCCTATTCCCACCTGGGAATAGCTGTACCTATAGAATATGGCTCAATGAAGATGGGGGAGATATTAGTTTCCATTCATTTAAAAACTACAAGAATTAGCTAATTTCTTTACATTTGAGACAGAAAGATGTTGAAATTTAAAACACTTAAGTGTTGGAGAAAACAGACCTCACCCTTAAAAATGAATATTAATCAGCATTACAGCATTAATCAGCTGAGTTAAATAAAATAATTAAAACTATTCCAACTATCACACTTTGAGAATAATAAAGGTTACAGATTTTTTAAAATAGAAAACAATAATCCTTGAGTGGGCTGTGTAGCTTTTATGGCTTATGGAAATTATTAATTACTGAGACCTGCATGAAGTCTCCAGAGATGGCTTGGTAGCCCATGTCTTGACTTTTAATCACAGAGTTCCAGATAATAGCCTAAGAAACACAAACCATTTTAAGAGATAATAAGTTATCTGGCAGTCCCATAGCTTCTGCTGACTTATGAAGGGAGAGAGTGGAATGCTTAATTCACAGCTCAGAAGGACATTTCAAAAGCAACTATCTTCCCAGCAGAAACAGAGGGTGACGTTTTAATAGACAATTGGCTTCCAACATGAGTTGGTCAGCAACCTCATAGCCAAAATGGAGTGTTATATCAATGTTTCTGTTCCCCACTGTCTTCATGGCATCTCTTCAAAATTTAAAGGATCCATTTCAAGGAGAAGAATGGCAAAACTACCTTCCCTAAGACATTCATGGGATCCCAATAAGTGGACTTTAAAGGCACAGATGCACAAGGCACCAGGTATGCCATCCAAGTACAAGAAAGTTTTCCAAGTACAGAACTTGCTTATTCTAAACAGTGCAATATTATCTTTGTCTCAAACTGACACAAAACTATCAGAAATTAGCTGTCATTTCCCAGGTGTTGTCAGGAGGAGGAGAGTATTTATGACATCATAGGATCCCCTGACATCATGGTTGCCCATTAGGGGCTGGTGACAAGCCTATGCCTCACTTGTCTCTAGAGACTTGAAGAGAGAGCTGGTGATTGATTTGCAGGACAGTGCTAGTGTGACTGTTGTTTGTCAGTGTGTGTGCGTGTGTGTTTGTGTGTGAAAGAGAGCATGTGTGTGTGTGTTTTGAACACAATGAACTTTAAAGTTATTTTGCCCATACTTTTTTTGTGGGCATTTTTCCCTGAAGAACTATCAGGGGAAAATTTTGTTTTGGATTCCAGCCCAATGGGATTACATCTACTGTTGGCCAAAGAGTCACATGGCCAGGATTTTTCCCATCAGCCATTGCAGGCCAAGGGTGCTTGGGAGCCAACATCCAATCAGAAGGATTTTGACCAACAGCCATTGCAGCCTAAGGGTGCTTGGGAGGCAATTCTTGAGTACCTGAAGACATTTTTTGGTAATCCAACATCCAGTCAGAATGATTTTGACCAACAGCCATTGCAGGCAAAGGGTACTTGGGAGGCAACTCTCAATTACCACAATGTATTTTTTGCTAAGTGAACATCAAATCAGAATGATTTTTGTCAACAACTATCACAGGCAAATGTTGTTTCACATTTAACGCCACAGGAATTAGATCTCCTTTTGGCTAAAGAGCAAAATGACTATAGTCTTTCTGATATCTGTCCATTGTGCCACTTTATTTCAGACATAGTAGACTCCTCAGTGTTTGATTGCCAGCGTATTAACTGTTTCTTGCTTTCTTTTGCCATGTGGTCCATTTTGTTTAATGAGGTGAGAGTCATATGGATTCATTATGGAATAGAGAGAGATGGTCTGTTCATTGTTTATTATACTGTCTCACAGGTTTCACAAAGATTGAGAATTAATAATTACTTTTTTTAGAAATTAATTGGGGTGTTTATCAGTAGTAGGATCATATATTAGGTATTTATTAAGCTATTGATTTTTGTTTTTTGCACAAATCTGCATTGGGTGGGTTAGTTGTAGGGGCCCCCTGAGGCCAAAAGGAACAGCATTCCTTGCTGCCATGGTCAGAATTTATTTAATGTTGGGAAATGGCAGCTCTCCTCAGATCACGCTTTGGACCTCTTGTCACTGTCCTTGGCAGAGTCCCCACATTTCCTCTCAGCAGTGGGAACAGAAAATGACCCATGCCACAGTCCACAGCTCCACAGTCCACAGCCCATTTACACCTCTGGTTAAAATGGATTAATAGTTGTGGTAAAAATGCAGCTAAACAATCAATAGGGGAAAAAATCCTTTAAACCAAATCTGTTTGAAAACAAAGGATAAAATATGGTTTATTTATGCAGTTTATTCACTTAAACCTATTAGAATTGCCCTCATGGGAAGGGACTTTTATACAGGGACTGGAGGTGGGGAGCAACAGAGAAAACAGAGTTGTTGTCAAGCTTTACTGTGTCACTCATTTTTTCTCATGAAGCTAGCGTGCCAGAGCCTGACATGAGCAGAAGGCCTTCTGGGTGAGACGTAGCTCTCTCTCTCCCCCTGCGAATTTGCTTAGGCTGGGAAATGGCTTTGGCCACCTTCAAAGTTGTGGAGGCACCCACCTCAAGCTGTCATTTGCTCCATAGCCAGGCATTTTCTCATTTTCTTCTTTCTTTGCATCAGTTTTTTTTGGAGGAGAAGAGAGTGGCGAAAGCAGCGGGAGAGGGAAGCCCAGAAGATTGAAGCCCGGCAGAGGGAAGCCCAGGAGATTGAAGCCCGGCAGAGGGAAGCCCAGGAGATTGAAGCCCGGCAGAAGGAAGCCCAGGAGATTGAAGCCCGGCATAGGGAAGCCCAGCACAGAGAAGTCCAGGAGATTGAAGCCTGGCGGTGGGAAGCCCAGGAGATTTAAGCCTGGTGGTGGGAAGCCCAGGAGATTGAAGCCCGGAAGAGGGAAGCCCAGGAAATTGAAGCCCGGCAGAGGGAAGCCCAGGAGAACGAAGCCCGGCAGAGGGACGTCCAGGAGATTGAAGCCCAGTAGAAGGAAGCCCAGGAGATTGAAGCCCAGTAGAAGGAAGCCCAGGAGATTGAAGCCCGGCAGAAGGAAGCCCAGGAGATTGAAGCCCGGCAGAGGGAAGCCCAGGAGATTGAAGCATGGTAGATGGAAGCCCAGGAGATTGAAGCCTGGCAGAGGGAAGCCCAGGAGATTGAAGCCCAGCACAGGGAAGCCCAGGAGATTGAGGCCCAGTGGTGGGAAGCCCAGGAGATTGAAGCCCGGCAGAGGGAAGCCCAGGAGATTGAAGCCCGGCAGAGGGAAGCCCAGGAGATTGAAGCCTGGCAGAGGGAAGCCCAGGAGTTTGAAGCCTGGCAGAGGGTAGCCCAGATGATTGAAACCCAGGAGAGAGAAGCCAGGAGAAGAAGAAGAGGTAATTGTCTTCCTGGCCCCAAAGCTCCACGGGATCGCTCCCCACCTGCTTATTTCCCAAAAAGTCCCCCCAAGTGATTTTCAGTAGGTTTAAATGTCCCCGGGGGCATTTTAGGCCCAGGAGAAGAGGCTTTTGTGTACCAGAAGCAATGGTGCAGGTGATCATTTCCATGGGATTTCCCGTTAATGGGACATTAACAGGATTTCCTGGGGGCAGAACTGCAACTCTTTTCATCTCTCTTTTTTTTTCAGTCATCCCCGTCTCACGCTTCTGCCTATGGATCACTGGCCACTTGAGGTCTTGGTGTATGGGGCTCCAGGTACTGCCCTCCCACACACTTGTGTGTCTTTTTTGGATGCTGAGGGTATAAAATGCAGGCCAGTACTGGCTCAACACCTTTTTGATTGACATGTCAGGGTGCTAGGACCTACAACCTGGAAATGTATACTGTAAAGAGAAGTATAATATGTTAGAGCCTGCAGAGGCCAGTAATGAGAAGGCTAAAGGCAGCTGGCTAGCATATCTTGATGAGAGCTGGGAAGCTGGCATGGGAAGCGAGAAGGCCAAATCCTTCTCTTTGTTAGATAATGTGTATGAGAATCATTGTCTGTGTATTATTGAGTTGGATTATGCTCTGAGACTGTACAGTTCTCTGTGGGCTGTAAAGTGACAGGACTGCATTGTACATTATGCTGTGCTGTGTAGTCTGTATGATAGGAGTCTCAGGCTCCTTGTAAATATCACTATGTTATGTTTTAGTAAAGAGAAATAGTTAATACAAACATCTGTGTCTGTGTGCTCCTTTCTTTACCTGATGATTGCAACTCTGCTAAAACTTTTGCTGCCTAGTCCTCTTGATATGCTCAGAGGTACCAGGGCACTACTGTGTCACATTCAGTCTTTTTTGGCTTATTCAGGCCTGGATTTTGTTTGTTTTTTCTTTGTAATTGCCATCTTGCAGAGGGAATTGTAATTGCCATCTTGCAGAGGGAATTCTGGATTTGTATTCTCTTAGACATCTGAGAGCTGGACTTTACCATTAGTAGATTCAGTGTTACTCACACATGTCCTGGTATTTGTCTCTTGGAGGTTGGAGGGTCTGCAATGAATCCCTCAGGCTGAAAAGACAAAAGCCCCTCCGACCCCCCCCCCCCCGTTGCCCCTGGTGCAGAGGCCTTTGCCCCTCTGTGGCTGCCGGAAGGACCCAGTGCAGAGCCCCAGTGCTATCCCTCCCCCACCACCCACCCCGTTCTTTTATTGCCTCCATAGCCAGACATCTTCTCATTTTCATCTTCTTTCTTTGCAGCAGGTGATTCAGAGGATAAGAGGCAAGCAGAGGCAGAGGGAGAGGGAAGCACAGGAGATTGAAGCCCAGCAAAGGAAAGTCCAGGAGGAAGCCCGGCAGATGTGGGCAAAGTTGTGCAGGGAAGCCCAGGAGATGGAAGCCCAGGAGATGGAAGCCCAGCAGACGTGAGCCCAAGAGATTGAAGCCCAGCAGAGGGAAGCCCAGGAGGAAGCACAGATGTGGGCAGAGTTGCACAGGGAAGCCCAGGAGATGGAAGCCCGGCAGAGGGAAGCCCAGCAGAGGCGAGACCAGGAGATTGAAGCCCAGCAAAGGGAAGCCCAGGAGGAAGAACAGATGTGAGCAGAGTTGTGCAGGGAGGCCCAGGATTTGCAAGTCTGGTGGAGGGAAGCCCAGCAGAGGCAAGCTCAGGAGATTGAAGCCCAGCAGAGGAAAACCCAGCTGAGGGAAGCACAGAGAAGAAGAGGTAACGGTCTTCCTGGTCCCAAACTCTAGGGGATGGCTCCCCACTTGCTGATTTCCCAAAAAGTCTCCTCAAGTGATTTTCAGTAGTCTTAAGGGTCCCCAGGGGCATTTTAGGCCCAGGAAAAGAGTCCTTTGTGTACCAGAAGCAATGGTGCAGGTGATAATTTCCATGGGATTTCCTGTTAATGGGACATGGCTCTCTTGTGCCTAAATTGGCCTGAGGGGGGGCAGAACAGGGCAAGCCTTTTGCCCAGTGTGTGTGTGTGTGTGTGTTAGGAATAATTTATATTGGGGGAGGGATGATATTTTATTTCTTCCAGAAACTGTATGTAAGGCAGTTTAAACCCATTTCCAGATAAAGCCCACAACCAGGGATTAAAATGCCAACAACTGTTTAAAAGATCTATTAGATGTCATTTTGGAAAAGAATGACTTTATATTTGAACCCCAATTCTGTTTACAAATTCAAGGAGTGGCCCAAGTGTAGCATATCTATATGTGGCAAAACTGGAGACTAAAATTATTCTAAATGCTGATGTCAATCCATATAGATCCTTTTTACAGGTTTAGACAAGATACATTGATGACATTTTTTATATTTTTTGAGGAGGTCTCACCAGTAGAACACTTTTTAAAATGGTTTAATAACATTAGCCCATTCGTTAAATTTTCTTGCCTTCATCATCTATAACCACTTCCCTTTTTTGGGATCTTAATGTTTCTTTTCATATTCACACAATAATTGGAGCCAGTTAGCTATAAGAAACCTACAGATAAAGCTGTTTTTTTACACTGCAGGAGTTGTCATTCACACACATTAAAAGCTAATCTGCCATTCTCACAGCTGTTGAGATTCACGACAATTTGTACCTCTCCTCAGGAATGCTGTATAAATATGGTCAGCGCCATCATATTTTTTGAATGAAAGGTGAAGAGCTAGGACAACCTCCTTAATGTGGGTTTACAGAATCATAGAGCCACAGAGTTAGAAGAGACCCCAACGGCCATCCAGTCCAACCCCCTTCTGCCATGTAGGAATAGGCAATCAAAGCAATCCCAATGACAGATAGCTATCCAGCCTCTGTTTGAAAACCTCCAAAGAAGGAGATTCCACCACACCCCAAGGCAAACAGCTCTTACTGTCAAAAAGTTCTTCCTAATAAGGTTTAGGTGGAATCTCTTTTCCTGTAGTTTGAACCCATTGCTCCGTGTCCTAGTCTCTGGGCACCAGAAAACAAGCTTGCTCCATCCTCAGTATGATATCCCTTCAAATATTTAAACATGGCTAACATTTCACCTCGCAACCTTCTCTTCTCCAGGCTAAACATGGTCAGCTCCGTAAGCTGCTCCTTACAGGGCATCATGGCTTCCAGACCTCCTGCCATTTTGCTCACCCTCATCTGGACACATTCCAGCTTGTCAATATCCTTCCTGAATTGTGGTGCCCAGAACTGGACACAGTATTCAAGGTAATGTCTGACCAAAGCAGAATAGAGTGGCACTATGACTTCCCTTGATCTAGACACTATACGTGATGCAGCCTTAGAATTGCATTGGCTTTTTTAGCTTCTGCAACACACTGCTGACTCATATTCAGTCTGTGGTCCACTAAGACTCCTAGATCCCTTTCGCATGGACTGCCATCCAGCCAGGTGTCACCAATCCTCTATCTGTGCATTTCATTTTTACTGCCCAAGTATAGTGTCTGACATTTCTCCCTGTTGAAATTCATTATGTTAGCATTGACCCAGCTTTGCATTTGTTCCGGGAGTCATTTTGGATTCTCATCCTGACCTCTGGCACAGACAATTCTAACTTTAGTACAGTAAGACCCCCTTACCCACTTCACAAACCAGTGTCCAAAAATTATTCCACCCAGGAAGTGTTTGTGGGTCTCTCTATGCCCTCCAGTGTGATACTATGGTATGCTTCCAGCCCAAATATAGTCAAAATTTATTGCCGTTGTGGTGTGCCCTCAAGTCAGTCCCAACTTACAGCGATCCTGAGGGGAACCTATCATGTGATTTGCTGAGGGAAAGAGTGTGTCTGTGTGTGATCTGCCCAAGGTCAAAATATAGAGTTCATGATTACCTTTGGTTTCAGGTATCCACAGGGTTGGGGGGCTTGGAATATGACTCCCCTCCCTGTGGATACTGGGGTCGTACTGTATCCAGTGATATATCTTTATAACTGAGAATCTTGTCTAGTTCCTTCATAGCTGCCTTTCTAAGTCCTAGTCTTCTTCTGATTTTCTTTCCCCACTCTGATTAACGATTGAGCCAAGGTGTGGGAAATCTTGAACTATTTCAGTGTCTCCATCCTCTACTTTAAAGTTATGCAAATCATCTATGGTTGTTATTTTTGTTGAAAGAGCAAGGAGTTGTCAGAGGAAGAGATGTTGAAAGGTGTGGGCTCCCAGTATTTATGGATGTTTTTTTCCATCCTTAGTGCCAACTTCCACCTCCGCACTCAGGGTGAGATTGGGGAAAGAAAGAGATTTCTTCTCAGCTCTTCTCTCTTACCTCCACGGTGGATACGCTCATGCAGGGTGGCCGTCTTGCGCAGGTCTAAGGGCCACATTTCTACCCCTGGCATCCATTAGCTCCTGCACAGGCTGCCAAAAATTCCACCACCAGAAAAAAAATTGAAGTGACCCCAAGTCTGCTTTTGGTTTGGAAAAAAAAATTAAAGTTAAATGGACTGGGTGGTGGTGGTGGGATCTGAGGCCTATTTAAAAGATGAACCACTGTTTATGGAGGCTGACTGTAGGCAGTAACACACCCAACCCAAAGGAGCATCCTTCCTGAGATGCTATCTGTTTTTGTCTTCCTGGTACCTACAACTGTCCCAGATGCAGACGCATAGTCCAAGCATGGCTGAGAACGCAGCAGGGGGAGGTTGGGACCACCCCGTGGTGGCATAGGGACTGTGATGCTCCTCCCTGGGAAAGGGACACGGAGGCCGGGGAGGAGGAAGAAAACAGCAAAGCTGAGGCCACAGAAGAGGAGGAGAGCAGGCCTGTGCTGAAGGTGGTCTGTGGGGGAAAAGGGGCTGGAATCCGGAGGGGCAACCTCTGGACTGGAGACCATCCTGGAGCCATTCTGGGAGAGAGGGGAAAGTGTCTAAGATGTTTATCTCAAGTCAATGTATCCTAACCAATTCACAGTACAGGAGGTTCAGATTACTACTAATAATGTTTTTGCAGGAGGAGGGTGATGACGGCCCCCAACAATGATGCCCCCCCATGGCTGCAGGTGCTGCGGGGCCCTTAAACCAGCCCTGGAGGCCGGACATTGGCATGGGGAGGGAGTGAGATCACATGTGAGGCATGGCGGCAACCAGTCCCTTGTGATCCCCACAGGCCAACGGAAACTGGAGGAGGAAATCTTCGGGTGGGGGGGACTCACTTATCCCCATGCTTTCGGGATGACAAATAGGCCCAGCCAGTAACTGGGTGGCTGAGGAGAGGGCAAGATGCATCACACAATCGAGAGGGGAGGCTCACCACCTATGCAGGACTGACACAAATAATTTCTTCCTGCCCCTCCAAGGACTGGACCCAGGTATGATCAAGCATAATACAGTCCTCCCTCCACATTTGCGCCTCCACACTCGTGGTTCCGCATATTCGCTGTTTGCCGCCAGGGGAGCCGGGGAAAGTGAGGTCCTCCGAGGCTCCGTCTCCACTTTTGGGAGGGAGGGAGAGGTGGGGATTATTTGTGGATTTTTCACATTTGCAGGGGCCTACTGAACATAACCCCCATGAATGTGAAGGGACGACTGTAATAATAATGATATAACACCTATATACTAATGTTAGTAATAATGGTCATAGCAATAACAACTATAATAATAATAATAATAATAATAATAATAATAATACCAATCTTAGTTATTAAACTTAATAAGATAGGCATCCCTTCTTAAACGTTTAACATATACTAATAACGGTCCCCATGTTTTCATGAAAGTTTCTAATGAATTTCCTCTTACAACGTTTGTCAATTTGTCTAATTCTGCCATTTCTATCACTTTCTCCATCCAATCCATGCATGTTGGAATTTGGGTGGATCTCCATTGTCTTGCAAAGACCAATCTTGCTGCTGTTACAAAATAGTTTGTTAAATTCCTATGTTCCAATCCTTTCTTGTTCTCCAGATCTATCATATTTAATAAATATAATTCTGGGCGCAAAGCTAATTTAAATCCTAGAATTTTTTTCCATTTTTCGATTTATTTTAGACCAATATCTTTTATTACACCTCCAACATAGATGAAATAATGAACCTATTTGCTTTTCATATTTCCAACATGGATTTGACAAGTTTTTGTACATCTTGGCTAATTTATTTGGAGCTAAATGCCAGTTGTACATCATTTTAATGAAATTTTCCTTCAAATTATAAGAACAGGTAAATTGTAGGCCCTTAGTCCCCACATCTTGTCATTGCTTCATCTAGATATTATGACATACATCAGTCACCCATGTGATCATACATTTCTTCACTTTTACATTTTAATAATAATTTATACATTTTACTAATTAAATGCTCGTCATCTAAACATGAGAGTTTTTCAAATTCTGAGAGTTTTCCATCATATTGCCAGATCTTCCAATCTTCTTTTTTACTCTGTCTTATTTAATAATAGTTCAGCCAGTGAATATTAAAACCTTAAAAGCTAGCTCTTGTCTTTCTTTAATTATCCATTTCACTGAATTTTTTTTATCATTATTTCCCTGTAAGTTAGCCAAGTATTTATTACCTCTCAGCTCTCGCTTACAAAAGTCTTCCTGGGGAGATAACCAGCCTGAAATTTGGGGGCTTGGTCTCTCTTCATACATATTCCAAATCCTTATTAAGGATCTTCTTAGGATATGGTTTTTAAGTACCACATTTATATTAATTTTTCAATACATTGGGTAGCTGTGCCATCCTCTTTTGAGTTCATGTCATTCCAATTCTAATTCCCTTGAATTTTGTAATTATATTCAACATTTTAACCATGTTAAACTGCTTCAAAATACAATTTTAAATCTGGTGTTCTTTCCAATCCTCCTCTTTCTCTAACATCTGTTAACAAATTCCATTTTATCCTTGGTTTTTTACCCACCCAAATACATTTAGATAGTTGCTCTTTTTCCAGTTTTGGAAAATTTTACTTGCAAAAACCATAGGGACAGTTTGAAAAAAAATTGAGTAAAGATGTTTTGAGCCTGATTATTCAGACCCTGCCCAGTGGCTTCCGGCATCCTGGTCCCACTGCCCTTCTTGGGATTAGGCCCCCTTGAGCCGCTTGACCCCACCCAGTGTCCAGTCCTTGGCAGGGCGGGAAGACACTCTTGGCCTCAGGCCTGGGTATTTGGGGAGGGGGGCACCAAAGAAAGAGGCTGCGTAGCTGGTGAACCTCCCCTCTCGGTTGCCTGATACATCTTCTTACATCTTCTTACTGGCTGGCCCTACTCAAAGCATGGGCCCAAGCGACGCCACCTGCCCAGCTTCCTCCAAAAGTTTCCCTTGACCCCTGGGGAACCCAACAGACTTTGTGCTCATGTGCCTCATGTGTTGATCTCACCCCTCCCATGCCAATGTCCTGCCAAGACCCTCCCCACCACAGGGGCCCTTGTGGAGAGTGGTGGGGGTGCCAGGCCAGTGGAGACCCCCAAGCTGAGACCCACCCAGGAGCCTCCTCCGTGCCACATCTCCATGGACCACCCACTGCCTTCAGCACAGGCCTCCCCCTCCTCGTCTCCCTTTGAGCCCAGGACCCCTCGCAGCCTGTCCATGAAAGTGGGACTCTGCACCCCTTGCTGCCCGGTGGTTCCAGCATCCCTGCCTGTTGCTCCTTGGGCACTTTTTGTGACTGTGAGTTCAGGACAGATGGTCAGCCCTCCGTGGGCATGGAGGCCCTGCTTGAGCATGTATATATATATATATATATATATATATAGTATGTATTGATGAGATTTAATGAAAAATAAATTTAAAAAAATAAATCCACTTGTTCAGATGCTCTGTGTGTGTGGTTGTGTGTGTGTGTGTGCATGCACGCATGGGCTTCAAGTTTCCTCTTGACTTATGGTGACCCCATGGATTTTTCAGGGTGCTTTCTTAGGCAAGGCATCTTCAGAGCTGGTTTTGCCACTTCCTTCCTCTGAAACAGAGCCCACAGCACCAGAGATTCTTGTCAGTCCTTCTGGGCTTGGGGAAAGGTCTTCTTTATAGACCGCGTCTCCTAGAATCCCCCAGCCAGTTATGCTATAGTTATTAAGCAGTCAGCAAAGTGTGACCCCAAACTTCATTAAAACTATTTTTACAATCTTCAGTTTTTGGGAGACCAGGGTTTGAATGGCCTTTGTGGTCTCTTCTAACTCTTAGGATTCTATAACTTTAAAACTAACACTAACAGGGGCAAAGCTACTCATGATTTCCCACCCCTCCCAACTGATGCTTATATTCCACTCATAAAATACTTCCATGAAGAGATACTGTGTATAGTTTCAACTTCCACTTTTTAAAATGGAAACTCTTATTTATGTTAAAGAGAGGCAGCATATGAAAAGTTAACTGGGGGTTAAAACCTGCTAGTAGTAAAACCTGCTAACCCACACTGCTACCTCCATCACAGCTACTCCTCTTAGTAAGGTGACTTGGCTGGTCACTTTGAGTAGTGCTTACTCGTGTGTAAAATCTACTACTCACACAACCCTCCCACTGCTACTCCTGTTAGGGTACTTAGCTGGTTACTCCAAGTGGGGCTTCCTCACGAGTAAAACCTCCTACTACCACCACCACTGCTACTCCTGTGGTCAAGACAATTTGGCTGGCCACTCCAAGAGTGGGGCTTTCTCATGAGTAAAACCTACTAACTCATACTACTACTTCCACCACAGCTACTCCTGTTAGTAAGGTAACTTGGTTGGCCACTCTGAGAGTGGGGCTTACTCGCGAGTAAAACTTACTACCCACACTGCCCTCCCACCACTACTCCGAGTGGGGCTTACTCATGAGTAAAGCCTACTAGTACCACCACCACCACTGCTACTCCTGTGGTGAAGATGACTTGGTAGGCCACTCCGAGAAGGGGGGCTTACTCCCACTGCAACTCTTGTTAGGAGTATTTGGCTGCAGGGCCGGTTTAAGGAATTGGGGGGGGGGCTGCAACGCTTTATTTTGGGGGGGGGCATATGTTTATCTCATGTCAATGTAATCTAACTCAGCCTAAGCTATTCACAGTACAGGATATTCAGATTATTACTAATAATGTTTTTGCAGGAAGAGAGATACTACACCCCTCCACACAATGATGGGACCCCCTGTGGATGCTAAGGACGCTGGTGCCTTAAACCAGCCTGCTTTGCTGGTTACTCTGAGAGTGGCGCTTCCTCATGAGTAAAACCTCCTACTACTACCTTCATCACTGCTACTCTTGTTAGTAAGTTCACTTGGCTGGCCACTCCGGGAGCATGGGTTACTCCTCGCAAGTAAAACCAGGCAAAGTGGATCAGAGGAAGAGGAAGATAGCAGGTGATGGGGGTCTGCCAGCATGGGTAGGGAGAGTGGAAGGTGTCTCCTGGCCCCTTCCTCCCCCCCTACCTCCATTTTGGGGGGTCTCTGCCCCACCCCACGGCTGCTCACCGAAGAAGGGGGAAGGTGGGCGAAGGCCTCCAGGAAGGGCTGGGTGTTGAACTGCTTGTTGGCCGGCAGCACCTTGAACTCATGTTCCAGTAGCAGCACCATGGCCTGTAGCAGCAAGTGGAGGGGAGACCAAGCCGCCCGAGAGCTGCTTCCTCACTTCCCAGCCCAGCCCTTCACCTCCTCCCCCAGGGAGGCAAATCTGACCAAGTCCCAACCCGCCCAGGTGCCCCCTCCCTGGGGCATGGGCAGAGTGCCACTCCCAGCAAGGGTTTTTTGCACTGCAGCTCCCAGCATCCCCCAAGGAAGCAGCGTGCAGGCTCCAATTCTCAAAAAAACCCCACCTGCTTTGGATGTTGTTTTTTTATGGCCTGCAGGTCCATTGCCATCCCATCCCTTACAATTGCCAGAGGACCTTGTTGGGACTACAAATCCCAGAATACCATACCCCTTGTAATACTCCAAATTTCTCAAGTTGGCTTTTTTTTTAAGTGGGGCTTCAAAAACTCTCAGGATTCTCCCCACCCTGCCATCCCACCCACCCATTAAAAAAAACAGCCAGGAGTTTGGACTACAACTCCCAGCCAGGATTTTGCATTACAACTCCCAACCAGGATTTTGCCCTACAACTCCCAGAATTCCTGGAGGAAGCAACATTCAGATTGCAATTTCCAGAATCCCACCACCTGTTTGGGGTGTTGTTGTTTTTTTATGGCCTGCAGGTCCCATCAACATCCCATCCCTTACAACTCCCAGAGGACCTTGTTGGTACTACAAATCCCAGAATATCATACCCTTTGCAATACCCCAAATTTCTCAAGTTGGCTTTTTTGGGGGGGGGCTTCAAAAACTCTCAGGATTCTTCCCCCCTCCACCCTGCCACCCCATTCACCCACCCATAAAAAACCCAGCCAGGAGTTTGGACTACAACTCCCAGCCAGGATTTTGCACTACAGCTCCCAGAATTCCTGGACAAAGCAACATTCAGATTGCAATTCCCAGAATCCCCTACCAGCTTTGGGTGGTGTTTTTGGTGGCCTGCAGGTCCCATCAGCCCTAGCCCACAGTGCTCAATGAGTGAGAGATGATAGGAGCTATAGCCCACAGTGTCCAAGGATCTGGAATGTTAGGAATTGTAGTCCAACAGCATCTCACATGTTGTGGTTCATTTTGGCCTGTCCAGATGTTTTGGGAGCTTACAGGTACCATCAGATCCATCCAGCACCACTCAGAGATGGTGGGCATATCCACAGATTTTGGAATGATGGGATTTGTAGTCCAACAACAACATATAGTTAAGTATTGTGTATTAAGAACTTGGGTATTTGTCACCATTTCTTGAGATTGATCGCCTCATGGAGACCTTACTTGTCACCTGTGTCACACTGTCAAAGTTCAGAAATACATTGAGGGTTAGCTGTGTTGGCCATGCAGCAAAACAAAATTCAAAACCCACAAAAAGTGATATCTTTATTGGCCAACCAAATGCAAAAGACACAATGCAAGCTTTTAAAGCTCCACTGGCTTCTTCATCAGGCAAAAGAGGTTAAAAAAATGAAGAAAGAAAAGTGATGATGTTAGAGTCATGGGCCTACATGCTATTTCAGGTGTTACTTGTGTTGGTTGTTCAGGTGAGGAATCTCATGCAGACATAAGTCACTCTGACTTCCTTGTCATGTGGAAATGAGATAAAAGACAGTAAAATTTAAATCCTTTTTGCAGCAGTGAGGCAACGTCTCTGGCATCCAGAATGTCCCTGTCCCTTTGTGAAGAGATCATAGAATCATAGAATTGCAGAGTTGGAAGAGACCACAAGGGCCATCCAGTCCAACCCCCCTGCCACGCAGGAAATCACAATCAAAGCATCCCCGACAGATGGCCATCCAGCCTCTGTTTAAAGACCTCCAAGGAAGGAGACCCCACCACGCTCCGAGGGAGTGTGTTCCACTGCCGAACAGCTCTTACTGTCAAAAAGTTCCTCCTCATGTTGAGGTGGAATCTCTGTTCCTGGAGCTTGCATCCATTGCTCCGTGTTCCAGTCTCTGGAGCAGCAGAAAACAAGCCTGCTCCATCCTCAGCGTGACATCCCTTCAAATACTTAAACAGGGCTATCATATCGCCTCTAAACCGTCTTTTTTCCAGGCTAAACATACCCAGCTCCCTAAGTCTCTCCTCATAAGGCATTGTTTCCAGACCTTTCACCATTTTAGTTGCCCTTCTCTGGACACACTCCAATTTGTCAATATCCTTTCTGAATTGTGGTGCCCAGAACTGGACACAGTATTCTAAGTGAGGTCTGACCAAGGCAGAATAGAGTGGCACTATTACTTCCCTTGATCTAGACACTATACTTCTATTGATACAGCCCAAAATTGCATTGGCCTTTTTAGCTGCTGCATCACACTGTTGGCTCATGTTCAACTTGTGGTCTACTAGGACTCCTAGATCCCTTTCGCACGTAGTCTGCGTAGATGAGCTCCTTTGTTTTGGTAGAGATCATTGGATTTTTCAAGAAGTCCCTGTATTGCTGCATCTGGAAACAATTTTTAGGTGTTGTACAGTCTGAAAGAAAAGTTTTACATTTGTTGGAGGCAGAAACCTCAGACAGTTTAGATCATCAGAAGTGATGCTCTGCAGGTCAGAGAACTGTCTTCTCAGGAGCTCACAAGGGAAAGAACATGGTTTCAGCTGGATAGCATGAGAATGCAGAACTGTAACAGGTTAATTGAACCTGCTTTGCTTACTGAGGACTTCTGAGGCCATGGGCAGGAGTAAGTCTTCAAATGTTGAATGGCAGCTCCCAACATTCCTCATCATTGGCTAGGCTGGCTAGTGCTTCTGGGACTTAAACACAGGCACATCTGAAGGGCTAGGATAATTTCCACCCCTATCATGGAGACTTCCTTTTTACTCAAATCTCATGGCTTTCATTCTGGTCTTGTCAGGTGTTTTTTGGTTCTGTATTACTTTGATCTTGGATGTGTGTCCCATATTATGGTGTTTCCTTGTATGCATGCAATACTTCTTGCTATATATTGCAAAGAAAGAGCGATAATTGTATCTAAGCCATGTTTCATTAAAAAAATAAAGAACAAATTAGTGATATTTTCATCTTTTAATTTCTGATAAACTTGAAAGCACAACAACATGGAATGGGAGCAAGTAAACATTGGCCAATAAAGTGTTAAATTAAGTTAAATCAAAGCTGATGGTGATCAGAGTAGATGTTGGAGAAAACATCTATTTTTGTTAGACCCTGATATCTTGAAGAGGGAGCCTAGAGGAATGAACCACATGGGGAATGGGGTGGGATTAAAGCACCTGCAATTCTGGAGACTCCCACAGGAAGAGGTATACTTCCACTAGAACACCAGTTGAGGTGGAGTTTTCTGCACAGAAAATGGTATTTTCTGCACAGGGGTGCTAGAGATGCATATATTGTCTATTTTTGTCTCTGCCAGTTTCATCTGAATTAATAAATATGAGTTCTGCATTCATATAAAGATTTTTATTCTAAAAATCCTCTAGTATTAATATTATTAATATTATTATTTAAATGCATATTTTGAAGGGAATACACCATTCTAAATGTTTGTCTTCTCAGTATGCATTTCTAAATATGTTTTGTTCCAATATATGTGTTCTGTTTGCACATCCTGAAACATTTGCTTAGTTGGATTTCTTAAAAATGTAAACTAAACAAAATCTTCCAGCATCACTACATATAGCATATGACTTGTTTGAAGGGGTTCCCAATTTCAAAGTCTGACATCTGTAGCTAAAGAATCATAGGGCTTGTCTACACTGGCCAGAATACACCAGCTTTCTGCTAGTGTATTCTGGCTCTGGATCAGGCTTGTTGTCTCTCCATTATCTGCACAAAATGGGCTGGAGTCTACACTGACACAGCAGCCCATCTCTGCAGGCACTGCTGTTCCTGTCTGCATCACACTCTCTGAAGCCAGGAAGGAGGCCTGCAGCATGTGATCAAGGCCCCCTGCAGCATGTGACCAGCCTTAGTCACATGCTGCAACCTCCTTTCTGGCTTTGGATAGTGCAATGCAGATGGTAATGGAGGTGGCTGCAGAGATGGACTGGCATGCCGGTATGGACGCCTGTGGTCATGTGGGCTACAATCTGTTTTTTTCCTGAATGAGGTAGTTTTCACAAGTTATTTTAATGGAACAGTTTAATGGGCTTTATTTTGTCTTCCCCCTGTCTTTGCCCTGGTGTCATCAGGACTGCCCAGTAGCAAAACAGGAATTTGGGCTTCAGAGCTCCAAGACAGGGGCAAGGCAGGGCAAATAACCCATCTAGACAAGCCCTTAGGTGAGGGAATGGAAAGAATCTAGTGATAAGCTGCCAATCAGAATAGACAGTATTGAATAAGAAGGACTAATTGTTTGACCCATCTATGGTTGCTTCATATGAAAGGATCTCTTGATGCTTAGTTGTACAAAAGCAAGGATAAACACTCTGAAATAATAAAGTCAGTATTTAAACTTGGAATCATGTATGGAAGTTTGCAGCATCCATTACCCAAGAACAATGTTAGGGATTCTTTGAGAGGGAGGAGATAGTTTTGTCATCCCTCATTTAACAGAGAGAGAGAGAGAGAGAACTTTTCACATGCTAACATTTTCTAAAGATTTAGGAAATTAAAAGTTCAATCCAGTACTTGTAAAAGCATGTCCATCTAAGACTCCTCTTCCTGTACCTTTTCCCTTTATGAAGCAAAGCACACAGACACATAGCAAACACAACAGGACAGGCTACTTGATCACAAAGATACAAATAATCCTCCTATTTATACTATTATTATTTTCTAAAGTCTGTTTTATGCAAGAAAACAACAGTTACTACATTTTCCTACACTGGCTATTTTACATCAGTGTACAAAAAATCACCCATGTAAATAAGCAAATCTTCTCTTCTCTTATACCATCAACAACAACCACACCCTGTCACTTTGCAAGGGAATGAATGAGAGAGAGAGCAAGAGAGAGCGAGAGGAGGAGAGGAAGAGGAGGAGGAAGAAGAAGAAGAAGAAGAAGAAGAAGAAAAGGAAGAAGAAGAAACCAAAACTAATGGATTCAAAACTTAAGGTCTTAAGTTATTGTGTGGTGTGTGTGTCTTTAAGTCACCTATCAACTTATGTGGCCCCCACAAATTTCATAGTGTTCTCTTAGTCAAAGAATACTCAAAGATGGCTTGCCATTGCCTTCCTCTGAAATATAGCTACAGCACCTTTTATTCCTTGGTGGTAATCCCATCCCATTTAGCAACCAGGGCTGACCCTGATTGGTTCTTAAAAATCTGGGATGTAATCCCTGCATATTCACAGATATATTAATGTGGATTTAAACAAAATACCCAGTGGGTAGCATTTTGACAAAAATATTGCATGTTGGTGCTTTGTCACAGTGGAAGACTAGGGAAAAAAATCATCACAAACATTTTCTCAAAAAAGGATTCCCATATGGAAAATGTGACTCAGCCTTCTTCCTATCCTACTTTGACCCACAGAAACCTGCTCATTTTCCCAAGAATGAGAAAAACATTTTAGCTGTAGGTAGTTTTCACTCATTTTTTTTATATTATCTATCTACTCCAGTCACATTTATTTCCCATGGAGGCATGCTTTTTTAAAAAAAAGTTACAAATATTATTTTCCTATACTTTAATTTAATTTAACTTTATTTTGGTTTTAATCCCAAATACAATTTCCATTTTGAGAGCAGGAAGGGGCACAGAATTTGGTTCTTTTTAAACCGCTTGCAGTGCAAAATGATATATCACAACTCTGTGTAGCATATTTTCTCCCCATGTATAAATGTATGCATAAACAGATATACCGTTACTGCAGAGGAAGAAAAAAATTAAAATAGTCCATAAATATTAATGACATATTTACATTTTATATCCATTAACAAATGTGCTTCCTTCACATTTTCTCTCTTTAAAACACTTTAAAAATATGAATATATGCCACAGGAAAGAAACCAGTGATGGAGAGGCATGTGTTGGCTACAATGGATAATTTCATTTCCATAGAATAATGTGAAACAACTGTTTTCAACTTCAGCACAATTGTACATTAGCTATGTTCTTCATAAATTTATCATTTAGATGAATCACAAAGAGAATTGTTTTAAATAAATATTTGTGAAAATTAAATTTCAGCTGAGAAGGAATGGGGATATGTACAGTATGCATCTTTGAGTTGCACAATTCACATGTGTGCAAGAGAGGAGACAGAGAGAGACTCTTACACCACATTAGCCTGAAACAAAGCTGCTTAAGCCCATCTGGCATCTGAGCCAATTCATCCTTTGAGATTTCCGCTTGCAGATTTTGAATAGGGTTTCTTCTGTGAAAGAATTTGTCCATAGGCATTTGCCAGCCTTTTATTCATAAGTGGCAAAGGCACTTCTGTGCCAGACCAGTCATTGCCTCCTGGGTCTGTGTTCCATTCCTCTCCTTACACTCACCTCATCTTCCAGGTACTTTACAGAGCCAACCAAATGGGAAGATAGAAGACATTGCTATTCTCATATAGATACATCTTTAAATAGTTATAGTGGCTGAGAGCCCTTTTACTGTAAACAGCCCTTCTTGTGTTCAGTATCTATTGCATTCAATTTGCATTATACATGAATTGGTGCATTTCAAGAGCTGATGCTTCTTAACTTCCTTTCTGAGTCCCACCCTCTTATACAATGGAAGAGTGGAGTGACAACATGGGACTGGAAGTAAGAATGTAACTCTTCTCCTGGGAGACATTTGTTGTAGCTATGCTGTGCTGTCTCTAAAAGGGGGATGGGGAATGTGTGGCCCTCCAAAGATTGTTGGATTGAATATTCCCTCTCCTTTATCATTGGCTATCATAACTAGAACTGATGGGGACTGAATTCGAAAACACTGCAAAGTCAAAATGGTCTCACAGCAGAAATTAACCACATAATTCAGATTTCTTATGGTGACTTGGTATGTCAGGGGCAGAGTGAGACTGCAAATTATGTCTAGTAGACACCATGTGCACTTTGAAGCACTAAAAAAAGGGGGGGATGATGGTGCCAATGGTAACCTCTGTCTAAGGATGGATAGAATATTCAAAAATATTCAAAATATGGTCAAAAACTATGTTTTCTGAGGGTCGAGAAACTGACAAAAAGAATCCTGGACTGATGAGAATCTTTGCAATTTGGGACTTACTCTGCACAACATTCACATGTGCTTGTTTTGTGCAGAAAACAACATTTTCATATTCATTCTTGCATTTTCTCTATGTAAATCAGCATTTTCTGCACAGGAATCAATATTACCGCATTGAAATACTGTATTATTGTCCACACAGAAAATGTTTTCTGTGCAAAACAACCATGTGCAAATTTTGTGAAGAAGAAGTCCTGAATTGCGAATTGTCTCTGAAAACTGTGTGGTTTTCAAAGATTTTCTCACAGCAGAAAGAAACTTGCTGAAATTATTCATTACTACTCTGTCCATCTGTCCTCTTGGTGTGGTCTCAAGAAGCTGCTCTAGGATGTAAGATGCTAAAACTGGATCTGTTTCTTGGCACTCAAAAGCACCACACACAGTATTCTCAGGATGTCTGAAATTCCTTCCATGCCCTTATTATAGCAGTAGTGGGCAGCCGGAAGCCTGCAGCCCTTACCCCACAGCCTCATCCTTCATTTAGTCCTCACCCAAATTTCAAAAGGTCCTTACTACATCAGGCTTCCCAAAAGATTTATCTGTTCCACTCCTGGCAGGGAGGGATTGAAAAAAGTGGTATTAGAAGGTTTAGGATAGAAAAAATTGCACAGCTTAACTCTGGCCCATTACCACTGAGTTCAGCACCAACTTGGCATATGGCAGATTGTCCCTGCAGGAATATAAACCACAAGCAAATAAACACTGCCCATTCCTGGATCAGAATTAGATGGTGATGATGATTTTCATTTATATCTTGTCTTTCTGCCAATAATGGAACTTAAGGCTAATTACAACAGATTTTAGAACTACACAGATTTTTAAAAAAGTTTATTTTATTTATTTAAATTTTTAAAAAAACCTATACACTAACTTCAATATAAATATAAATATAGAAGTTTTTAAAAGACAAACCATTTATAAAGTTTAAATCATTACAGTTCATTAAAAGATTATACGAACCATAAAACAGCATAGCACACCATTAAAAGTCCATCCCATTCAGTTTTAAAAGCCTGGTGACACAATCATGTTTTATCTTGCCGCTGGAAGGAAAGCAAGGATGGGGTCACCCTAATCTCCCTAGATTTGCTCAATATTAGCAAAGTGGCCTCACCAAGGGCCTTCAGACATGCCCTATTCCTCTATCCAACAACTTCAGTGGAAAGTACAGTAGTTAACTACAAAAGCCTGTAACTGTTGTACTTGTTAGACATAAATCTCCTCTAAGCACAGTTTCACACCCTTCATTTGTATCTACCAGCATAGCATTTGTTGCTGTTGACTTCTGTGGCCTCAGCATTTCATTTAATCTTGTGACCAATATGAGCTAACTGAGCACTTTTATACTGGCATCTGTTGTGTTTACTGTTTGAGCCACCTTATGTGATCTTCCTGCTGGGACAACCTGAGCTGTCACAGTTGGTGATATTACTTGCTGCCTGAAATTCATTCAGGAGTGAGGGGGGGGGGGAAGGTGTTCCATAAATGAGCCCCCAAAAGGAGGTGGAATTGGATGTCTCTTTTCAACCTGCATTTGTTTCAGCTAACTGCATTAGTCTTTCCCTTCTCCTTCATGGGATACATTTAATGTTTTGATGAGAACCAATTTTTACATTACCTTTGAAATGCAATTACTTCCCTACATACAATTTGTCCTGAGTATTCTGCTTAACATCAAGTTTAAAAGACAACTTTTCTGGTCCCACTTTTCCCAAGACCCATCTAAACAGAGTAAATACCCCCATGGAATTGACTGGGAATCCTACCTGTCTAAATGGGAACCAGTGGCAATCCACACTATTCAAAAGAGGGGGGGGGGAAACAGCAAAAACAACATGTTAAAAGCCTCTGTAGATTTTCCCATACTTTTTCAGAAACTGTGAGGAGAGTGCACATCCCTGCTCATTTGGACTCTCAAATGACAGGAAATTTGAAAGGAATCACAAAGCTGATTGGCCAGGCAGGAGTGGGGGTGGGGCTTGTTAGCAGGGCAAGCTCCCGTTGCAGTCATATTGGATTTTCATTTTAGCAATTGCTCACTAAGGCAATAAAACAGGGTGCATATTTTCTGTATTGCTTTCCTACAAAATTGGAAAATTGTTCTATGGCTTCAATGTACCTTGGATGACTAAAAAAAAAAAAAAATGGTGGCAGTGAAGAACTAACATGAGTAAATCACTCACTGCTGCCATCAGGAATGTGAGATTTATGGGGGCTTCAGAGGCCAGAAAAACTGTTTAAACATGTTGCTGCTGCTGAAAGATGCCAATACTATGAGGTACTTTGGATTTTTTCCACTCTCGTGTAGCCGGGCCCCTAGTTTCTCAATCCACTTCTGCTAGTCTAACAAATTCTGTTTAATTACTGTCCTGTGGAAAGAAAGGAAATGTTGAATAAAAATCCTGCTTGCTGTAGTACATGGCTTTATTTCCTTTGGCAATTTTCTTTTCTTTATTGCACAAGTCACTATTTTCTCTACAAATTCACCAAAAACATAACGAGCACTTGTTAATGCAAACAAATTTCTCAAAAAAGGAAAAAAAAAGAACAAAAAAAGCATGAAGAACTCTCAGAATATCATCTAATAAGGATAAAGTTTTGAAATCCCTAATTTTTACATACATATATTTTTCAAAAAACAACAGTATAAACCCATAGAAACTTGTTATAGGGAAAGAAAATTATCCCATGGCAGCATCAATGCTTGTTCTTCCTCCTCCCCGCCCCCCCAAAAAACCCTTTCTTCCTTCAGGTTTTATTACTCTTTTCTTATTTTGATGTATTTCAACTGGTATTTTTATCTGTTTGTTTTCAGTAGGAAATAAAAGCAGTCGTATTTTTAGTTTTTAGGACATAAAATTTATGTTGGTTACTTTTTTTTTTCTTAGAGAAAAGGGAGGCTTGACTGTTATACAGGGGAGGGGCGGGAAATGTCCCATGTCATGTAGAATTGTGTTTTCTGGCTTTGAGTGTTTGGATATTGTGGAGTATCCTTCACTATACATGAGAACATCCCCTTAAATGCATTGAAATTCCCAGTTTCACAAAATAACTCAAAGGTCACTTAGTATTACTTTCCTTATCCAACTGGATTAGCATTAAAATTACATATACATATTTGAGTACACAGTATTTTGATTGCATTTCCAGATTGGCTTAAAAGGCGTTTATGATTTTTTTTTCAATTGTATGCATTTTAAATGTGGTCATGCTTTTCTGCATGTTTTATTTCTTTTGCAAATGTGTGGATATCAGAGGTAAGATGTGCTTCCCCTTTCAATGAATGTCAGGGAATTATTAAATAGATTCTTTTATTAAGAATGTCAAATCAAGCAAAATTAAAGCCTAAGAAAAGTCATGTTGGATCCAGACAAAAAACCTATCTCGTCCAATATTTTCTCCATGCAATGTCCAAATGGGATGTCCACCATTAGGACATGAGCACAATTGCACCATCCATCTCACTCTCCCTGGCAACAGCTACACAGAAGCATACTGCCTCCAGCAGGGGCCTAAATATCCTAAAGACACCAGAAACTATCTGATTGCTGAATTGCAGGATAATGGGAGAAGCAATCCCCCATCATCACAGAAGCTAAGTAGGATCAGCCCTGGTTAGTACCTGGAATGGAGACCACCAAAAAATACCAGGTTCTGTAGCCTATATTTCAGAGGAGGAACTGGCAAAATCATCTCTATTCTCCTTTATGGGTCTGAAACATGGGTCACCTATCGCCACCACTTAGAGTTTGGTGTAAACCTTGGCACCCTTTTGGTGAAGGGTGACGTTCTGGAACAACCTCTAGGTCCTGGGACCCAGGAGGTGGGGAAGGAGTCTATCCTTGAGACTGACCTAGGTGTTTGCTCTCACTTATAAAGTCCTGGAACTTTGGGTGGGGCTGTGCCCTAGGTTTGACTTTCAGTAAATGGTTAATTGGGGAGCAACCCAATTTTTGGATTGCTCTTGGGGCTCATATATTTTTTCCTAAGGGAGGATGTAGTCAAGGGGTAACACCTTGCCACAGCTGAACACACATCAGGTTGCTCCCCCCTCTTGTTCCTTTCCAGGTTCAACACAACTTAAATAGGTTCTAGGTCAAATAAAGTAGTCCTTATTTAACCCAGCTTTCTGTGTCTGGTCTCATTCCATAGTTGGTCATCAAAAGGCAATAATGCTTAGTAAGGTAGAAGGCAGTAGGAAAAGAAGATGACCACATTATAGATGGATAGACTCAATCAAGAAAGCCACGGCTCTGAGTCTGCAAGAGCTGACCAGGACTGTTGATGACAGTGAGACTTGGAATTCTCTCATTCAGAGGGTTGCCATAAATTTGAAGTCAACTTAACAGTAGTTAACAACAAAGTTAGAAGGCAGAGGTAAACATTTACAAGACCCTGGAGAGCATCTTCCTCAAAACATAAAACAAACTTGATCTTAAAGTTATAATTGTAAACCATTTTATTTTTCATGAATGGCTCCTCTAAGTGCAAGAAAAAGGACATGGTGTTTGATTTCATTTGCCTCTGGAGGCAAGGATGCTAAGGAAAAAGAAAGGATCATTTTATCATTATAATAAAAATGCATTTCTTATTACTATTATTTAGATAGTCAGCTTAGCCCCTAATGAAAAGCTTATAGATTTAGAAAGCTAGGAATGAATGATGGCAGCAGTGAAAGCTTTCTCACTTGACTTGCCAATTTACTTCTGCCAAACCTTTAAGAGCAATGCTGTTAGGTCAATTTTGTGTATTATGCTGGGTATACTCTGTTGTTGCTACCAAATGAAGACTTAACTGTAGCCAGTCAGTCTGGCCCAATATGATACAAGTGTTCTCAATGAATTCACATCTTAACTGGTAGCAATAGATATGTGATATCTCTGCGGTATATAGCTAGAACAGAGATGGGCAATTGTCAGGGATTGTGGATGGGATTGGTCACTCAATGAAATATTGGAGAACTTCACACCCAAGGTCACCCGCATAGCCCCACACTTCAAATTTGAGGAGGGAACAACCACACTTTCGATCCAAAATGTCCAATCACATATTTCAAGCCTCAGTGTGTGTTTGTGTGCACCAAGGCACATTACTGGCCATTTCACCATGTTTGTGGGTATTTTCAGCCACTGTTTTTTGATTCAGCATGAAGAGGACCTTTTTCAGACCAGGAAGTGACTGGACTTCCTGTTTTGAAGAAAGGTCTGTACAGATTGGGGGGAAAGTGTGTGGGTGTGAAAATCCTCCAAAACATATCTCCAACATTTCCCAGATGAAAACCAGGACACATGTGGCTAAGCAATATCACAGTATAGTCAAGATTGCAAACTTTAGTAATGAGGAAGAACAGACAAGCTAGGAGAGGCTGCAGCAGTTTGTTTCTACCTAAGCCTACTGGCAAAGGCAAGATTTCATACATGCCTATTCTCACCCCCGCAAGTGAGTTAATTGAGTGCTAACTACTCCTGCACTTTGTGTTCAGTGTGATGAAACTGTAGTAATTTGAGGGCAAAGAGGGAAAGTGGGAAGGAAAGAGAGAAACTGGGATATTTTAAAAGCAGCTGAAAAAATGGGAGGACAGGGGCAGTGGGAATACATTGAGACTGTCTATTCCAAATTAAGATAGTGGAAGGGTATGTGAAATTATGGTGAAATTGCCAGTAATAAACATCTCCCCTATGTTTAGAGGGAACTATTATCATTTTGGATCAAAAACTTCCCCCATTTAGAGGAGGATGGGGGATTCTGGAGAACAAAAACAATTGTGGAAATTGCAGGTGCCACATCATAACTTTTCTAGGATCTTGTTTGCACTGGCTGCTTAATCTTGGCCCCAGATGGACCATGATGGTGTCTGCACACACCAGTGAAGGAGTGTGTTGTTGTTTGCACAGGCCAGCCCGTCTCACTCGGTGCCACCACTGCTGCCATTGCTGTCCTTGCCTTGCCTGCTGGCCCAGAGGTTCTGTCCAAGGGTCTGGCATCTCTAATGACGTCTGGTGAGGTAGACAGAGGGCACCCATGTGATTAAGGAGGACGAGGTAGCAACCCCCTCCTTGTCAAGCACATCGTGCAGTGCCCTCTGCTTACCTCACCAGCAGCAATGGTAGATGCCAAGCTCTCAGACAAAGCTGATTAAGTTGGTGGGTGAGGTAGCAGGTGTGGTGGTGCTGGCACTGAGGGTGATGGACCATAGGGGCCAATGCACTGGGTGGGTGGCTGTGCAGACAGTTGGGCCACTCCTTACCCAATCCAGCTGTCTGCATGCCAACCACTCTGGGGTTTCAAACAAACACTGGACCTTTCCCTGATGTTGAACATTGTGGGGCAAAGTTGGGTTAAGGATCATAAAGTGCATCTTCTCCCCCAGAAGTAGAAGTATGTCATCCAGACTGCCAGTGCCAGATATGGGGTGAGAACAGCATTTTTGGCTCATGCAAGACAAGACCATAGTTGTGAGATAACCTTTGCCAACCACAACCTTTTTAGGTTACAACATTACATGCATTTGGATTGTTCCTCAACCAACGAGTGTTTCCAATGGAAGAACTACTAGCAGGCCCCATTATTCTCAATATATGTTTAGTTTGGTAGAATGATATGGCAGTTTGGTAGAGATGCTAATAAATTTCACCTGAAATGATATTTTAAAGGAGAAAAAAGTATGTAACTGTCTTGAGTAAGAATGAGGAAGCATGATTTGTGTTCCAAATTTCACAGCTTGTTGGAGTAGACCTCCAGCCATAACATCTTGTTTTTAAACTGAAGGTTTTTTTATTTTTAATGTTTCTAGCATGAAAACATCTCTGGATTTGTATTTGTTTTTTGAAGTATTTCTTTAAAATTCAGTTTAAAAGAACCAAGAATCAAGAACACATACAGTGTGTAAGCCCATCTTTGTGTGTGTACTCATAGGAGAGAGAGACCTGAATATTGACCATTAAAATTAGCAGTTGCTTACTCTGGAAACAGACTAAAAACAACAGAAGTGTTATAAAATTTGGACAGATGTCAAAAATTAACATCCCAAAAGAGTACTTTTAAAAAAGTTATTTACTACACCTACACCTACGCCTACACAAACACACACACTATGAGAAATGCTATCAGTTTGTTGGTTTTGGTGTTTTTTTTTTTTGTTTTTTGTTTTTGTTTGTTTGTTTTTTTAAATACTTCTCACCCTAGGGCAAATCTGACTTAAGAATGTCTCACCTCCTGATACAAATTTCAGGCATGCTAATATTTCTCTCTGAAAATAAATGCATACTTTTTGAGAAGGGGGACGTTTCCTTAAGTGATAATTAATAAAAGACTTCACAGGCTAGAACTATTTTTAACATGGAGATGGGGAAAAAACTTAAAAGCAAGGTGTTTCTAGAAATGTCCAGCTATGAGCATATCACTGAAGTGGGTGTGGTAGGTATGGAATAAGGTCCTGGACTAGGGGAAAAAAGATTAGTTTTGGAAGTTACAACCTTAGTACAATAATATTTGTTTAAGGCCTTTGAGACTTGTCTGGATCTTAAAACTGCCATTAGTTGGAGTTTCTGGGTGCCTGTTAGCATTACCCTACACACATAGAATTAAGTAAGCCTCACTGAGAACAATGGGCTTACACCCAAGCAAATGGGTATAGGATCATTTACAAATCATTTACCTAATCTAAAGGGGGAGGAGGAAGATATGAGAAACTAGTTGTCACAAAAAAGAAAGAAATTGTTGTTGCTGTTGTTCCTGCTGCTGCTGCTGTTGCTGCTGCTGTTGTTTTTCTTGCTGTTGTCCCATCCTCACCCCTTTCAACTGCCAGATAGTGATGGAAAAAAACACAAGCTGAATGAAATGATTTAAGGGCATCATTACCTTCTGCTTTGAAAAGTTATTTGGGTACAGAAAAAAAGTGCATGATTCCTAATGTGAAAATCCAACAAGGTGCTTCTGGGTGCTTCCTTGCCAAAAAGCCTCCCCCCCCCGCACACACAAACACATCCAACCAACCCAATCTCCAGTTCCACCCTCTCAGATAATGTGCAGCAAAACAAATCCATTGTCCTAACAATTGCTAATGCTCAATTTCTCACATTATTTTTTAAAAATCAGGAAAAGCCACAAAGGCTTTTCCCACACAGTTTTTGGAGTTTTTTTACCCTCCCTCCTTCCAAATAAGGTGAATCACCATTGTAGCTTGTTTGTAAAAAACACATTTTCCTCAAATTCTATGAGGAGCATTTTCACCGTCTAGACAAATCCCAAGTAAAGTAATGGCAAAAGGGCTGAGCTCCTGGAAGGTCACTGCCAGGTATGGGAGACAATATTTTGCTAGGCAAACAGATGGTCTAACACACATGAATAATTTTCTAAATGTCCAGAATGAACAGCATAGACAACTTCAGTAGGACTCCCATATCCACTGTTTAAATTATCCATGGGACACAAAACAGCACACCTACCATAGAGTCTTCCTAGAAAATGTGTCCTCTCTAGCCATTTTCTAGATCTTCCAAGGCAGCTCTATTTTTTTAAAATACTGTGCAGCAGCAGCAACTTATAACACACTAATTTACTCAGCCACCATCTTGATTCATGGGAGAGTGAACTTCAAATGCAGATAGCTTCTCAGACTATCATTTTTGCTGAAAGACCTGTGGAGACAAAATAACGCTTCTGCAAATTTGCAACAACATAGAATCATAGAATTGCAGAGTTGGAAGAGACCACGAGGGCCATCCAGTCCAACCCCCTGCCACACAGGAAATCTTGATCAAAGTATCCCCGACAGATGGCAATCCAGCCTCTGTTTAAAGACCTCCAAGGAAGGAGACCCCACCATGCTCCAAGGGAGTGTGTTCCACTGCCGAACAGCTCTTACTGTCAAAAAGTTCCTCCTAATGTTGAGTGGGAATCTCTGTTCCTGGAGCTTGCATCCATTGCTCCGTGTTCTAGTCTCTGGAGCAGCAGAAAACAAGCCTGCTCCATCCTCAATGTGACACCCCTTCAAATACTTAAAAAGGGCTATCATATCACCTCTTAATTGTCTTTTTTCCAGGCTAAACATACCCAGCTCCCTAAGTCTCTCCTCATAAGGCATGGTTTCCAGAACTTTCACCATTTTAGTTGCCCTTCTCTGGACACATTCCAATTTGTCAATATCCTTTTTGAATGGTGGTGCCCAGAACTGGACACAGTATTCTAGGTGAGGTCTGACCAAGGCAGAATACAGCGGCACTATTACTTCCCTTGATCTGGACACTATACTCCTATTGATGCAGCCCAAAATCGCATTGGCCTTTTTAGCTGCCGCATCACACTGTTGACTCATGTTCAACTTGTGGTCTACTAGGACTCCTAGATCCCTTTCGCACGTAGTCTCATTCAGCCAGGTCTCCCCCATCCTATATCTATGCATTTCATTTTTTCGCCCTAAATGCAGTACCTTACATTTCTCCATATTGAATTCATTTTTTTAGCTTTGGCCCAGCTCTCCAGTTTATCCAGGTCATCTTGAATTTTGATCGCGTCCTCCAGGGTATTAGCTAGTTCTCCTAATTTGGTGTCATCTGCAAATTTGATAAGTATGCCCCTAATTCCGTCATCCAAGTCATTGATAAAGATGTTGAATAGCATTGGGCCCCAGACAGAACCCTGTGCCAACCCACTGGTCACATCTTTCCAAGATGAAGAGGAGCCACTGCTGAGCACCCTTTGGAGGGCTGGGGAGAGTTGCTTTTGTGTGTGTGTGTGTGTGTGTGGCATTCACATGCAGCCTACCAATGTCTTCTGGAGGGTTGCTATGGCTCCAAAGCCTCCCAAATTTGCCCACCCCTGCTCTTAGTATGCAGGAGCAGAGAAAGAAGTGAAGTCTTTGAAGATCTCTTTAGAATGCAGGGCTTCTTCCTCTAAGGTTCTGATGCCAAGCGGTAGACCTTCTAGGTTCTAGGAGTGCTTCTTTTTCACCACTGTTTGTATTCCTATATCTAAAGAAATATTGCCCATATTATATGGTAAACTTTCCCATACCCACCCTCATTTCAGAGATTAAAATTAGGACATGTGTGGCCAAGCAATATCAGAGTATGGTCAAGATGACAAACGTTATTAATAAGGAACGACACATAAGCTAGGAGATGCTGCAGCACTTTGCTTTTACCTGAGCCTATTCAGAAGAGCAAGATTGCACCCCTTCTCTTTTCCACCCCCTGCTGAGTGCAAACTATTTTTACACTTTGAACTCAGCTGGAGTAACTGAAGTAAGTTGAGTGCAAAGAATAAAAGGGGGAGGTGGTGAGAGAAACTGGGACATTTTCCAAAGCAGCTGAAAAAGTTGTCCCTTCTGGATTTGCATCTGCCAAATTGGGGACCCATCTTAATGGCAAAAAAAGCTCCTCAGGGAACATGAGGAGAACCCTACCTGTCTAAATGGCAAGCTGTGTTGTCCCACCATTTTGTGAAGGAGGGGGCCCAAAAATGTAAAAAAAAATGTCCCCCTCATTGGGACAAATGATTTGATATGAATTGTTGTTCCATACAAGAGGAAATGCAAAGCTGATTGGCTGGACAAGCATGGGGGAGAGGCTTGTTAACAGGGCAAGTGCCCAGTGCCACCATGTTTGATTTTCACCTTAGCGTGGGAGCACTAAAGCAAGAAAACAGGGTGTTGTTTCTTTACCTTTTTATTGCAAAGGTAAAATATTACTCCAACATACAGTGCAAATAGTTTTTTTTAAAACTATTAAACTAGTTTTTTTAACTAGATTGGCAGTGGCAGATTATGGTAGGTAAAAAGGTGAGTAATTCACTCACGGCTGCTGTGGGCATGCAAACCTTTTGGGGCAAAAACAAAACATTAGGACAAGTCACAACTGCTCTGAAATGCCATTACTGTGGGGCACTCCATTTTGAGGGGGATTGTATAGATGAGCCCTAGGTCAATGGGAGGGTATACTTTCAACAAAAGGAAACTAGTTTTGAAACTATTCTCAAAACTTACCACCAATCAGAAGATTGGGAAACACATGACAATCTTGTGATAGAAGGAAATGGTCTCAAACATATGTAGCTCTGTGCATTTTCATTTCTTTCTGGCTCTGCAGGCAAAGCAAAAGTTGATGCCTAAATACACACTTGCCAACTTTATTTTCAGATCTAAGAATATTGCAAACCAGATCATTAGCAACAAAGGGCGAACTCCAGCTTTTTAAATTCAGTGTGCAGGGGAAATGAATACATCAGATGTCTAACACTTTGTTAAGGTCAAACACACTAAGATGTTGATTCTGAGGTGTTACGTTTAAATAGGTTCTAACTCATTTATTTTCTTCCTGGAAATATCCTGTCACCAGTGCATAAGGAAGAAAAGTGACACCCTTTAAATGTCACATTCCTTCCTGATAACAGAAGGCATTTAACGTGTAGTGACAGGGTTTGCACTATGATGCCAGCAGAACCCGACTTGTTAATTTGGTGCTGATATTCAGAATCCACAAAGAAGAATGAAGGCACATCCCTTTTGCATCCTACAGTTTCCAAGTTTAATCCTTTTAGTGAAACATTACTCAAGAGTTATAGCTACAACAAGCAGCTATATGTTAATCTCTTGACCTGAGCCCAAGCTTTTGCTTTCTTGAAAATCTTTGCCCTTTTCCCTATCTGTGGCATTGTGACTGTTTATACTGCTGACCCTTTGAGCAATACTCATGCATTAAAAAGGATGGCATGTGACAGTGAATATACACAGACAAATTTGGCTAGCATAACCCCAGATTGCAAGGGGTTAATATTCTTGAATGTGCTCTTCTGTCTCAAGTCAGACATCACTGGAGAGAAGTAAATGAATGTTAACAATGTCACTGGGCTGGGGAGTTGTTGGTTACCACAGAATCATACAGTTGGAATGGATCTCATAGGCCATCAAATGCAACACACACACACACATACAGAGTACAGGAATTTCAGTTACAGTATCCCCAAAATGTAGTTGTCCATCCACTTTTTGAAGATTTGCAGAGAAAGAGATTCCACCACCTCTCTAGTGCCTTATCTACGTGTGCTAAATACCCTGGCTTTCCCCCATCTCAGAGCACTGCAGTCCATACGACACAGGGCATTTGCCCCATTCTGCCCTTGGGCAGTCCTCCCCGCCCCCAGGGAAGATATAGTGCTGAGACAGGGATGTGGGGTAGAGCTCAATAAACCACTATGAAAAAAATAGCCAGTTTACTCCATTACTGGTGGCCAAAAATGGATTGGGTCCCATGGGTCTGCAGGAGCCCATCTGACACAACATTCCTCACTGTTGCTGCCATTTCCCTGATGCCAGGCAGGAATCCCACAGCATGTGACGAAGACCTGGTCCTACCCTCTGAGGCAGCACAAAAAAAACCTCTACCTCCTCTCTGTGACAACCTCTTTAGATATTTACAGAATGCAATCATGTTACCCTTGAGTCTTCTCTTCACCAGGATTAACATCCCCAGTTTTCCAGTTTATAAAGGGCCTTTTGAATTATGTTCCTATATTCCAGTATGTTAACTATTGATAGTTTTATATGAACCACAAACTTGACAAGGATTCCCTCTACCCTATCATCTAAGTCATTGATAAAAATGTACAATATGGTCGTCCCTAGGACAGAATCCCTCCATTTTAAAACAAAGTAGGGACAGGGTCTACCAGATTTGAAATTGTACTTTTCTGCATGTTGTTTGGTTTGGTTAAAATACTGTATTGTGTTGAAAAGTAAGAGAATATTAGAATTAGAAGGGCATGATTTAAGGTTTGGGTGGCATGGATATTTATTGTACATTAAAGCTAAAGTAGATAGAGATTTTAATAATCACTTTGTGAGATGTACCTTGTAAGGCATATGGAACAGATACAAAGTGAGGTTGTGTCCTAAGATGCCTTTATGGGGGTGTATTTAGACCATAGAAATAATGCAGCTTGACACCACTTTTACTGTCATGACTCCATCCTACAGAATCCTGGGATTTGTAGTTTTCTGAGGCGTCAGCACTCTTTGGCAGAGAAGGCCAAAGACCTCGTAAAACTACAAATCCATAAGATGGAGCTACAACACTACAGCACTTAATATGGTATCAAACTGCATACTTTCTACAGTGTAGATACACCCTGGGTATTAACACAAGAATCTTTTTATAGAAAGGAAAGATGGGTATATTATCAAGATCTGTTGGAGTCGGATAAAGAATAAAATTATAAAATTAAATTGAATGAGACATTAATGAAACACAGGCATTATTTTCAATAGTTTTCTTACTGACAAATAGTAGAATGATTTGAGATGTATAAAAAGGTTTATGGTTTTGAACAAAACAAACCTGAATTTGAGCTACAATTATGTGCTGATGATAAACATTTGATTGGCAAAATGTATAAACTTTTCTTAAAATTTAAAATGGAAGAGGAACAAGTTAAATATTGTATGATAAAATGGGTTCAGAACTTTGAGTATAACATACAGATGGAACAATGGGAAAAGATGTGGTCCAGTGGATTGAAATTTACTTTATTTTATGATCTTAAGGAGTATTTTTACAAAATAATGCATCAATGGTATATAATTCCAGACAAATTGGCTAGAATGCGTGAAGATGTTTCAAATGCATGTTGGAAGTGTAAACAACATGTAGAGACATTTTACTACATGTGGTGAACATGTGAAAAAGCAAGAAAAAAAAGTTTTGGGTTCAAATAC
Organism: Gambelia wislizenii; assembly: GCA_030847615.1. Taxonomy (NCBI): domain Eukaryota; kingdom Metazoa; phylum Chordata; class Lepidosauria; order Squamata; family Crotaphytidae; genus Gambelia; species Gambelia wislizenii. The sequence goes on along the minus strand of JAUMIR010000008.1, from coordinate 28,356,941 downwards.
ATGGTTTAATACAGAAGATTTTGAAGGTTGATATTCAATTTAAACCTGAATTGTTTTTATTGGGACTCTTGAACAAATGGAAAGGAAATATGGAAGATTACTATGATATCTGACTACTGAAGCAAGATTGTTATACGTACAAAAATGGAAAAGTGAACTAATATTAACAAGAGAAGGATAGCTGTTAAAAGCGAATGATTTAGCTGAAGTGGATACATTATCTCCTTTGATCAGAGAAAAATCATTGGGAATGTTTTTGAAGAACTGGGGACTCCTGATTGTCTTTTTGCAGAAAAAAGAGAACAATATAACTGTAGGTTTTTATAATTAGTAAATCTGAATTAGTAGAAGAAGAGTATGAAGTATTTTTTTTCTTACTTGGAGAAGTAAGATTTTAGATTTTAAGATGTATAACCCCTGCAAATGAAGTCAGGAGTCATTGCAAATTTTCATTTTTCTTCTTGGTCTCTAATTGTGTTTTTCTTTCTTTGTTCTCTTTCTTCCTCGTTCTTTTCTCTCTTTTTTCATTTCTTTATTTTCTAAGTATACTTTTAAATGTATTTGGAATTTTTTTCAATCACATACATGTGTGTATGTGTGTTTATGGAGACTTCTCTCCAGTTTGAAGCACAGCTATTGATGATGACTCTTTGACAATGGTTTTCCAATCAATTATAGATCTACCTTATTGTGTTTCCATGTATTCCACACTTAATCAGTTTTCTAATCAAAATTTTATGGATGAGTTCATCAAATGCTTGCCAAAAATCCAAATAAACAGTATCTACAACATCCCCACCATTTACTAAGCTAGTGACATGATTTTTTAAAAAAGATATAACATTAGTTTGGCAGGAATTGTTTTTTGACAAACCCATGCTAGCTCCTAATGATCATTGTGTTGTCATCCATATGCTTGCAAAAAGACTTCTTTATAATAACAATAATAATAATAATAATATTTATTTATACCCCCCCTCTGTTAAAACAATTGGGGCGGCTTGCAAAAATTAAAATACAATACAGATACAATCCCCAAACACCCCCCACCCACCCCACCCCCATAAAAAAAATTAAACAATTATAAATTAAAACCAACTGATCTAAAAACACATTTAAAAACAATAAATACAAAAAAATACAATAAGTGGCCAGTGGACTAAGAGAAGCCAGGATCCTCTGAGGCCGGAATCTAATTAGGAAAGGCCTGCCAAGAGAGATCTGTCTTTAGTGCTTTTTAAAAGCTACTCAAGCTTGTTATCTGACGGATCTCATTCGGAAGGTCATTCCACAATTTGGGGGCGATTACTGAAAAGGCCCTCTGGGAGGTTGCAGACAGCCTAGATTTTTGTGGCTGAAGCAGATTCCTCCCAGAGGACCGGAGTATGCGGGGAGGATTGTATGGGAGGAGGCAGTTCCAGAGATAAGTTGGACCCAAGCCATTTAGGGCTTTAAAGGTAATAACCAACACCTTATACTGGGCCCGGAAACTGATAGGCAGCCAGTGGAGAGATCTTAACACTGGAGTTATATGATCTCTCCGAGATGTTCCCGAGACCACTCTGGCTGCCATATTTTGTACCAACTGAAGTTTCCAGACCAAGCATGAGGGCAGCCCCATGTAGAGCGCATTGCAGAAATGTAGATGAGAGGTTACCAGCACGTGCACCACAGTCTCGAGGTCCTTTACTTCCAGGAAATGGCGCAGCTGGCATATCAGCCGAAGCTGATAACAGGCGCTCCTGACTGTCGTATTCACCTGACTCGTCATCTGAAGCGATGAATCAAGGAGCACCCCCAGACTGCGAACACAGTCCTTAACGGAGAGTGTGACCCCGTCCAGGACTGGAGGTTGCAACCCAACTCCTGGTTTTGGGGCTGGTACTGTGAGCACCTCCGTTTTATCTGGATTTAATCTCAATCTGTTTTTCCTCATCCAGCCCATTACTGCCTTAAGACAGTCATTAAGAGGAGAGAAGCCATTGGAATTTGAGGCCGACAATCGGGACAAGGAGAAATAGATCTGGGTGTCATCAGCATATAATCCATTGCAGTATTTTTTCCTGGTACAACGGGTGGTCTTCCTGATATAATCAGTGGTAGCTTATTTTTAAAAAGGCTGAGCATGCATGCTGACAACAGCCTTTAATTAGGAAATTCTTTAAGGATATAATTCTAAATTAATAATATGTAAGATCCCCACATGTATATAATACAAGTGTATGCACTAAGCACAAGATTCAGTTTGGAATGCAGTTAGATGATTTGGAAAGAAGCCGATTCACAGATTGCCTGATTCAACTTGGGTATGAATTGGAAATTTAATCTGATTATTCATTCTGTAGTCCCCATCCCCAACTATAATTGGAACTCAATCAGCATACCTTTTTTTCTCTTTGTCTGAATTTGAAATTGACAAAGAATGTATTTCCAGTACCTGATTTTTTTGTAGTTGGGGGGCGGGGGAGATACATTCAACAGCTGAATAATATTGATGGCCTGCTTAGAAACTTCCTTTGGAGTGATTTAAATCATGATATCAACATACATTATATTGCCAAAACAAGTTTCTTCTAAATCTACTATTACCTTTGGGCCCTCCTTTTCCCCACACTGACTGGACCTAACTTTGCTTGACTTGTGAAATTTAATGACTTCCCAGCTCAAAGACAAGAAAATACCTTGATCTACTGCCAAACAATGGTCTGCACTTGAATTTCACCCAAGAGACACCATGCAGCAAACTGATCTACTTTGAAATTACATAGGATATCAGTCTTTCTCTCACTCTCTGTAGTCATGAGGAATGTCTGAGACCAGCTATAAGGGAGAGAAAAAAAGAGAGACAAAGGAAAGCAGAGGTCAGAGATGGAGCTAGTGAATGACAGGGGAGTTTCTATCAAAATATTGATTGATTAGGAGTCCAATCTTTCCCTTAATTGTGTTCAGGTTCATTTTATATTTGTTTGTTTTCGTAAGTATCAAAGAGAAAAAGGAGGGATATTGCTTGGGAGAACCAAAGCTCTAATATTGTTTGCCTTTTTTCCCTCATTAAAATTCTTGGAACAGCTTCTCAATGTCTATAAAATATTAAAAATCACATGGCATATTTCTACTGTGTACATGGTCCAAGTCAACTATTGCCTAGCAATAGCATTAAAACAATAGAGGGCCAAGACCCTTAACACCAATGCTGCTTTTGGTCAATCCTGATTTCACAGATGCATGTATACTACATCTGCCTTTTGACCTTACGTTGACAGCTGAAAAGCCAGAAAGTACTTGCAAGGAGCCTGGATTTGGCTCAGTTGTTAACCCCTTCCAGAATAATATGAGAATGTCAGCATACAGATGTACAACTTCAGTCATTTTGAATTGAATTGATCCATACATGTGACTGATGTACATCAAATCCAGTAAGAGCAAGAAACAATAATGGATGTGTGAAACAACTTTCTCTATTTTTTTACACATGCACACTCCAAACTAATATTAAATATTGGTATTCATTTTCCTGGAGCCTCCAAAAAACTCTCATTTTTTCCACTAAATAACCAGGAACATCGAGATTGAAAGGAAATGGAAATAAAAGTTGTCTGTATAGGAATGCACTTTTCACGCATCTTAAGTGTGACCACCTTTGGGGTAATGCGTACAGTTCTGATCACTTGTCAAAAAAGGATATTGCAGTAGTGGAGAAAGTACAGCAATGTGAAGCAATGGTGTCAAAAGCTATAGCTACTTTGGCCTTGTCTGCACTGGCCAGAATATTCCACATTCTGGCCAGAGTATTCTGGCCACAGAACAGCCCTGGATTCGCCCTCTCCCATTACCTTGCATTCCATGGGGGGAACAGGCCACTTTTTCTGCATCTGCATGCTGTACTGTATTGCCAGGCATCACAGCTGCTAGTGATGTGTGTCATGTTCTCTGTGGCAGGAAACAAGGAGACCAGACTTGATCATATTCTGGGGGCCTCATTGTGACCTTAGATAGTGTGATGCATGACACTGGTGGCAACAACCCCCACCAATACATCACAGCACACATATGTGGGCAGCTGCCCATTCCTGCCACGGAAAGCTCCAGTTTCTCCTGTAGGGTCCAGGTTTCTCCATGTATTTCTAAAAGTCATTTAAGGGCATTTTGCCCTAGTTTCTAGTCAGAAATGCCTGAATGTCATTCAGACAATTAAGACTAGAATTGGGGCCAGAATCCTGCATCATCTGAACAGCTGGGCACAGGAATGGAAGAAGGCCATTTCCTTTGGCCCATGCAAACAATATCAGTGTTTGTAGATTTCCCAAATATATGACAAATGGATTTTACTGAAGCTAAACAGAAAGGGAGTCTCCAAGACAAGGTGTGTTCAGCTGAGCCAGCCTTGAGACATCCAAGCCAATTTGTCCAAGGTCAAAACTCAAGGCAGCAGCTAATTAGGAACACCTGGATAAGATGAGCTCATAGCTAGATCTGATGCACCTGTTGTAATTTCTTGGCAATTTCAGAGGCTTGCATCAGCCACTTTGGGTCTATTTAAACCATGAGGCTTTACACACACAGTGTAGGTTATTCAGTCTGTGAAGTTAGTTGCTAGAGGCTGATTGTTGATGCTTACTGTTCTTGTGTGTTGTTGTACTTTGCAAGCTTCTTTTAACCAAGAAGCTGTTACTCTGCTGAATCCTTCTTACATCTGGAAGACAGTATGAGTGCATTGCACCACAGTGCTTGTGCTTGAACTCTGCACATGCATTGGAGGGGTGCATTTCATAACCCTTGACAGACAAGGCCTTTGTTATAAGTGGGGGGGGACCCTTTATTCTTAAGAGCTTTTCAGTTGAGTGAGGAAATATTGTATGACAGAAATTAAAGTAGAAAGCTGAGTGTTAAAAGAGGATTAGACTAATTCAGGTAACATGCTATCGGTGGCTATTAGTCCTGTTGGCTGTATGGAACTTCAACAGCTAGAACATGGCAAACTCAAGATATTTTGCTGCCTGATGCAAAGAACAAGATGACAACCCTCCACTTCCATGTTCAAAAGCTGACTGGCCATGAAAAGTTGTGCTTTTCTTCAGTCCTAGGAATGGGGCAGTGTCCTTCACTGTGCATGAAGTCTGACATGTACCAAGTCTGTTTCAGATCTCTCCTCCAAAACCTTCTTCCTGCCTCCTGGCATCTGTTGGCTGAGATGGTTGTCTCACTCTTCCTAACAGGCTGACACTGGGTCAGAGGTAATAAACCTTTATGTGTGTGGAGGGACAACAGTAGGGTCAGGCTCTTGCTTGCTTCTGAAAGGTATGTGGTTCTACCTGCTGGGGGTGGGTGGGAAGGGTGCTGCTGGATCATTTGTTCTGATCCAGGCAAGTTCTTCTTACAGGTTTATGATCTGGACACAGAAATTTCCCATTTTGTCTAGTGCTGTAGCAAAGGTTTTTAGTATTTCTTTTTTGGGTGTGGGGAAGACATCCTCATTTAACTTTACAGAAAATTGCTGGGCTCTTCCAAACTACTGCAGAGAAGCAAGAGCTCTCATAGCAAATATTGATTATTGGTGCTCCTTGGCACTGTAGACAATTGGCCAAGCATCAGCTCTCTTTGTCTTTGGTCACTATTGACTTTTGACACCTGGACAGGGCTGTCTTCCCTTTTAATGTACAGGACTCTAAAGATTTTACTGTAGTAGTAAAGGACCCTGTAATCCCTTCCCCTCTACCATACAGCAAGGAGGAAGAGGAGGAATGCCCAAGGAACCCAGATGAATCACAAGTATATCACCATATAAATTATTTGCTCCCCCACTCTGCTGCATCCTGGAATAAAAGAAAACACCTTATGGATGGGAATAAAATGTTGCTATTGGTGCTGGAAACTGCCACTGAATGATCTAGCAAAACACAAATGTCATTTGGTTGTTTGAAAAAACAAATGAAACCATGATAACTAGAGCCACAAATACACTAGCCAACAGCAATGTTTACTCCATTGTTTTTGTTTTAAATAAAAGCAGATAAACCTGTTATTCAAATTATTATAGGTGGAGCACGGGGTTGTTTCAATTGCTTAAGTTACAAAGTGGCAGATGGGTGTGTTTGAATGTGCTGTTTTTCATTCTACAGCAGTCTGTAGTTTAAAATGTTCCCACAATCCCTGATTTTCCAGCAGGATGATTTATCAGGTAAATCATGTACCTTTTCCAGAAAAGGAAGCATGGGTAGATGGGAATTCTGGAGAGATGGAGAGGTGTGTTACAGAAAAGAATAAAACACACACACAGAGAGACAGAGAACAATCTTTGCCACATCACAATGAGTAAAGTACCCCCCCCCACAAAAAAAACCCACTGAAAGCAATTGAAACAAAATTCATAAGCAACCTGAGAATGAAGGCAATAAACAAACAAACAAATGTAGTAGGGAAAGAAAGTTAACCAGCAATTGAAGGACAGATTTTGGCACATAACCTGGGTATTTCATTTTCTTTCATTTCATATCATAAGTTCCTGTAACTGGGTCTTTACAAGAGGAAAATCTGGGATTTCATTCATTATTACATCTGGTGTGTTTGTGTTCAAAGTTCGTGTTCAAAGGAGAGAAAACACTATCATTTTTCATAACAAAAGGCAAAGTATACTTTTGTGTAACATGGTTATTATTTTTAGATTTCCACATGATATTTAATTCACCTTAGAAAAAAATCTTTCAGTTTAAGGATCCAATAGAATTTCTTTCTTTTCTTTTCTTTTTTAAAGGGTAGGTCTTCATAAACCCCCATTTGATTACTGGAATAGTTGCTTTTCAACTGCACCTTCTGCCACCATTTTGTTTGATATCAGTCCTTATTATAGGCCTCAAGAGTCATTGTCCAACTCCTGGTACAGAAGATTGAGTTCCTGCTGGGAAAAAGATGGCTGACTTACACAGAGAGATCTGAAGCATTGGGCTTGTCTACATGGGCAATGTATGTCCTTATCTTGGAGCCCTGCAGTCCTGATGATATAGGGCTTGTGTCCAGTTTGCCCCAGGCAATCCTCACCACCCCTGGGGCGAAGATGGGACAGGACCCAATACAGGATTTAAAAAAATAGCCAGTAAAATCCATTCCAGCTGGCAAAAAGCAGATTGACCCCTGTGTGACGAGGGGATCCCATTCCAGCATGCATAACCCTCTGCCTCTCTCTTCTGTAGTGAGGAAGGGGGTCTGCAGCATGTGGGCAAGACAACTGTTTCACATTTTTCTTTTTGTAAGCAATTAATATGGTATGTGTAATGTGGCTTTTAGAATGAATGGTGGTGACTAGGCTGTTGATCAACAATTTTACTCACTGGTGGACTCCAGTCAATAAGAATATTCTGATAGAAAACCTTACTACAATAGATGTTGCTTCCCCATATCCTGTTTTCTGTTTGTTTGCTTTTACTTTGGGGTAAGTAACTTAGTGATGATTTTTTTGTTTTGTTTATTGTTTTTTTTTTTTCTCCACTCTTTGACATCAATTGCTTTGATTCCCAGATAGGATATGGATGAGATTGATTACAGTAGTATTAGCTGACAGATCAATTAAATATGCCCAAAAAGTGTGTACAAGAAACTATAGTAAAGAAGAAAACTTTTTTGTTTGGTTTTCCGATAATGCAGTCACCGTGACCAAATCCAACATTGATATTAATGTGTTAATAATGTGCTACATTACTCATTACTTGCAAGCAACTTATAACAATTAATGGTTAATGAATAGCAAGTCTATTTTCAAAGTCATGAGTCCACGCTCTGGTCTAGTCCAGCATAATATTCCTACAATAACCACACAAGCTGCCTACAAACAACTGACCCACAGGATATGAGTGTCACAGTACCTTTCCTTCAGGCAGCTGAAGTAGGGTGCCTCTAGGTGCAATCATGACCTTTAAAATCCCTTTCTTTGGAAATTCACTCCACCAAATGAGTAGCATATATAAAGACAGGAACTTGTATCTGAATGGTGAAAGAAAAATTAGAATTGGTGTTAGGTGCAGTTTGGTTGTTCAAGCAGCTAAATGTATTGTCATCAAAATGGTCATCTAATTAGTCTCAAAGTGTTTTTTAATGCACTCTTCAGTGCACTTTCTAGAGTTTAAGGACTTTATCAGACACGATTAATATGGTGTCATAACAATGCCACATAAATGCGAAAGGGTGTGCATATCAGATGATTACACCCTTTCGTGTTTATGTCCTGGCCAAAACCCATCATATTTTATTGACGCCTGAATCCATCGATTGATCCTCCATGGCGCCTTACTGCCAGCATATGAAACCTTGCACCATTTAACTCACATGAATGCCACATCAATGGTCAGTCTGGCCAACACTTCTGGATGAGATTGTGACATCCAGGTAAGTGACACATTTTTACTACCCTCCCCAGGTTACTTGGAAGTTTTTAATAGTATGTATGTGCTTTTAAAAACTATTTGCGTGTTGTTGCTTTGTTTTTTGAATTTCCAACGTGAGCATCTTCTCACAAGAATCCATGGCATTTTGAACAAGGAAGTGAAGAGAACTCCGTTCACTTCCTCTTCATTGGTAGGGAAGCTTTTGCCAGGAGACAAAGGTAAGTCTGGTGGGAGGCATTCTTTTGCCAGCATAAAAATGGCTTTAATTATGCCAGCAAAATAAAGTTTTTAGAGGCTAGTGTGGTAATGTCTTAAGTGTCTTTGAGGTCCTTGAGAGAGAGATCAGAATAAACATGCCATCATTGCACTGTGAGCCCACAGTTCAGTGTAAGGCTTCCCTGAATCATAGCCCCTCTATGCATTTTTCATTGATTTCTATATAGCCTGGAATAACTACTTGTAGTCTGAATACGTAAATACTGAATACATAAACACTGGGTATAATCCAAGGTTGCCTTGCAGAAAGGCCTGAAAATGAAATGTTCATCTGCTTAAAGTTTCAACCTACCTGCCATGGTCCAAGAATTTCATGCACGAATTCTTCTTTAATGACTGGAATTCTCCTGTGAAAGTTCTTGTTCACCCACAGTATCAATGTATTCTAGGATTTTAATTCCATCTCCTGGATAGTTGAAAAGGTATCAATATCCATGCCCTAACTGTAGCCATGATCTGCAGGCCAGACAGCAATGGGAACCAGGCTGGGCTGAGGGATGTATAAACTGCCCCTGAAGACCTTGGGCCCTCAGAAGAGTTACATATCCCCCCTTCTCAGAGAAGTTGAGAATTCTGCTTCAGAGTTAGAGAAAAAGAAGCTACTTCTCAGTTCCAGACAGTGCAGACATCTAAAAACATGGGATAGATCAGTAGCTACATGAAGTACCTGTTTTCAGAGGAAGCTCCACAGGAACAAATAGGGGTGGAAATAATATTTTTAGTTTTTTTTTTAAAAAAAAAAAAGGTTGAATTTTGACAAATTCTGAGGAAGACAACCTTGGACTGATGAGAATCTTTGCCATTTAGGACTTATTCTGCACAGGATTCCCAGATATCATATGTGTGTATTCAGGAATGCTCATTTTCTGTGCAGGAAACAACATTCTGTGCAGAAATATTTTCTGTGACAAATATGTGGCAAAAGTCCCCAATGTGCAAAGTTTGTGGCTGGATGGCCATCTGTTGGGGATGCTTTGATTGTGATTTCCTGCGTGGCAGGGGGGTTGGACTGGATGGCCCTCGTGGTCTCTTCCAACTCTGCAATTCTATGATTCTATGATTCTATGATTCTACAGCGTTTTTGGCTTCTCAATATATTTTCATAGAATCATAGAATTGCAGAGTTGGAAGAGACCACGAGGGCCATCCAGTCCAACCCCCTGCCACGCAGGAAATCACGATCAAAGCATCCCCGACAGATGGCCATCCAGCCTCTGTTTAAAGACTTCCAAGGAAAGAGACCCCACCATGCTCCGAGGGAGTGCGTTCCACTGCTGAACAGCTCTTACTGTCAAAAAGTTCCTCCTCATGTTGAGGTGGAATCTCTGTTCCTGGAGCTTGCATCCATTGCTCCGTGTTCCAGTCTCTGGAGCAGCAGAAAACAAGCTTGCTCCATCCTCAACGTGACACCCCTTCAAATACTTAAACAGGACTATCATATCACCTCTTAAACATCTTTTTTCCAGGCTAAACATACCCAGCTCCCTAAGTCTCTCCTCATAAGGCATCATTTCCAGACCTTTCACCATTTTAGTCGCCCTCCTCTGGACATGCTCCAATTTGTCAATATCCTTTTTGAATTGTGGTGCCCAGAACTGGACACAGTATTCTAGGTGAGGTCTGACCAAGGCAGAATAGAGCGGCACTATTACTTCCCTTGATCTGGACACTATACTTCTATTGATGCAGCCCAAAATCGCATTGGCCTTTTTAGCTGCCGCATCACACTGTTGACTCATGTTCAACTTGTGGTCTACTAGGACTCCTAGCTCCCTTTCGCATGTAGTCTCATTCAGCCAGGTCTCCCACATCCTATATCTATGCATTTCATTTTTTCGCCCTAAGTGCAGTACCTTACATTTCTCCGTATTCAATTTTCATTTTGTTAGCTTTGGCCCAGCTCTCCAGTTTATCCAGGTCATCTTGAATTTTGATCCTGTCCTCCAGGGTATTAGCTACTCCTCCTAATTTGGTGTCATCTGCAAATTTGGTAAGTATGCCCCTAATTCCCTCATCCAAGTCGTTGATAAAGATGTTGAATAGCACTGGGCCCAGGACAGAACCCTGTGGCACCCCACTGGTCACATCTTTCCAAGACGAAGAGGACCCACTGCTGAGCACCCTTTGGGTTTGGCCAGTCAACCAATTACAAACCCATTGAACTGTTAACTTGTCTAGCCCACATTTTACAAGCTTGTTTGCAAGCTTTTTTAAATACTTCAAATACACTGGTTGAGTAGAAACACATTTTCACATGAACTGCTTTTAGAAACTGGACTGAAAGTATGGAAGACATCAATTTCTTTTAAGGACAGACATACTTGAACATGTGAAAGTGAGGCAAACTGGTAATCAATTAATGTGTACAATTAATTCATACACATAGCAGTGTGTGAATTCTTGTGAACGACTTTGCCCTTTTACTTCCACTCATGGTTCTTTGACCCAAAGCCATTCTTCTGTATTGTGAAAGACTGATTATTTTGCCAGTGATGAGCAGTTGAACATTTCAGAAACATTTCTACCTTTTGTGTTAAAATCACTGTATCACACAACCACATCTAGCACATGAATGCAGCATTCTGTTTAAATATATTCAAAGAAAGATCCTTCCTTATGGTTCAGAGGCTAGTTCATGCATTCCTAAAGCATTCTGATTATTGATTGCACTGTCTTTGGTACACATTATACTGAGATATTGATAATGTATGAAGTGTAACATCAGATTTCTTATCTAATCAATCAGATGGCATGCATATGCAGTAGATCCCTGGCTTTTACTAAGATTAATTACTATGAGCTGCAAAAACTAACTTTTGATGAGGTGAGATATTGGAAGCCCAATTACACTGGGTGTGTTCCCTCCCGCAGGAGGAATTAAAAGGGAGACAAACTGTTTAAAGAAATGGATGCTCTAATATGTTAACAGTGAGAGCCAGTGTTATATAGTGGTTTGAGCATTGGACTATGAATCTGGAGACCAGGGTATGAATCTCCATTTGGCCATGGGACCCACTGGGTGACCTTGGGCAAGTCACCTTTTCTCAGCCTCAGAGGAAGGCAATGGCAAACCTCCAGTGAACAAATCTTGTCAAGAAAACCCTGTGATCGGTTTGCCTTAAGGTTTCCATAAGTCAGAAATGACTTGAAGGAACATAACAATATGTTAACACCTCCTCCTGTCATTCAAAGCATAGCCACAGCAATTAAGACAACAGAAAGCAAAGACTAAAAGCAGCTAAGTCAGCTCTCTATTAAAGCATTTAGAGCTTTTCTCCAGATTTTACATGAAAATTATGCAATCTGTTGCAAAATGGAACACTCATCTTCCAGATGGTATTTCAAATCTAAGCAAACATTTGCATGCTTCATGAAGCAAGCTGCACATGTTGCAATATAGATGTATTTCTTGGCATGCTTTGTCATGCAGCTGAGAGCATTAACAAAGAACATGCAAGGCCGAGTCAATGCAAATTTGCAATACAACACTCAGCAATGTCACACTAATGTGTACCTCTGGGCTCACAAAGTGTGAGAGCCTGCCATTTTCTGTGATAAAGTATCCTCACTCAAGCTGGCTGGAAGTTAACAAATGGAACCTCTTTACCATGTCACTAAATTCTCACAGGCCACAGGTAGACTTTCATTACATCAATTAACAGCTAATTACACTGCTGAAATTCTATTATAAAGTTAAGCTTCTACAACAGAATGTTCTTTAATGTTTCAAAGTGTGCACTGAAAAACAACATAAATTAGAAAAGGAGACAACTACCACGTTACCTTTACATAAAACGATCACAACTTAAAAAATAGTGAGGTAGATGGGTTCAAAAAGTTTGGTTATCTTTTAAAAATCATTTCTTTACACAAGCCACTTGCATTAAATGGTCTCATGTCCTTAGGAAGATAATGATAATAATAAAAACAGTAATATTTTGAAAATGTTCTGAACTTCTTAGCATAATATTCAGAAGCATGCTCAATTAAAATTTGTGTAGAGACTGGTTTACATTGAACTTATGAAGACCATGTAAAATGAGGATATGAAGAATGCCTGCAAACATTAGTTAAGAGAAAGCCGAGCTAGTGTTCACCATGATTGCCTACTTAATTAGAAGAAAGACACAAACACAAAATGTATAGGTAACCTAAAGGCTACTTTATTAACTGTTTAATCAAATCTGCAGTAGGGTTGCATGGTGTAGCACATGCTGAATCAGGTGTATATATTTACTCTTTAGTATTTCAAAGGAAAGCAAACTCAGACCCCAAACACAAGTTAATAAATGTAGCTGTTCTCCAGCTTAAACTTTCAGGAAGTTTAAAGATGCTGACTTCCCTCTCAAACCCTGAGCCCTAAAAGAAAAAGCCAGTGAAGTCTAGTCTTAAATGTTGTTCCCATTCCCATCCTTGCACCTCAGTATCTAAAGGGCAAGTCTCCCTTTCACAAAATGTGACAAAACCCCTTTCATGAAATGTGCCCATGGATGCTCACTGACAATTGCCAAAGGTGCCAGTCTTTTTCTACTCAGCTGCCCAGTGACCAATATGCTAATTATGCACAATTAAATGCAAATGGAACACATAAATAACATGTGATGCAATCAGTATTAAGGACATTTAATGAATCCAATCAAATTATTTTAAGGCATCACCCAAAGCCAAATTGTTACACATTACCATGGAGCATTGATGCAAGGTAAGCAAAACACCTTCCCTTCTGTCAAGGCTAAAGGAGAAACCAGCTCCCAAAGCCAACCTTCTGAAGCCTGTCTAAACCCCACAATAAGTATGTGGGCTGAGCAACTGTCAATGAATATGAATGAGGGCTGGGTAGGGATTTATACCCTCTCATTCTGCTCTGTGGCATCACTAAATCTGGTATCGCCCGTCCCCACTTTGTGTCACCTGGTACGGTTTGGCCTCTCCACACTCCAACAGTGCTGCCATTCATTCTGCTTCCCCCCATCCTGTGTTGTGATATGTAGCAACACTAAGCTTCTTGCTTTTCTTCCGTCTTTCTGGGATGGCAAATGGAGGGTCCCACTCCATACTCACCACTATGACGCAGAGGTAAGGGGACAAATTATTGGAGTAGCCAAAATGTAGATTACAAGCTGGCGAAGGCCACAAAGGCAACTGACTAGTGAATTCACTCCAGAGAGAGGAGGAGGAAGGAATGTACAATCTTGAGCTTCATCTAAATATTTATAGAGGTGCAGCCCCCTCATTTTTTTTCTTCTGTAAAACTTGCATCACTGTGGCTTTAGGGAATATCTGTCCTTGGTATCCCCATGGTTGTCAATGACATCTTTAAATAATGATATGGGTTGATATCATGCAACCGGTAAAAGTCTATGATAAGTTTAGTGCAACAACATATACCAATGGACAGCATAAGAACTTGTGGTGAACAAAATTTCCTGGGTGAAGGCAGAAAATTAAAGATGTACTCAGGCAAACATGTGTTGGCTTAAAGAGGGAAGGAGGCTTGCATGAAAATTCTACTCCTAATACCCAACCGTACAATGACTCCAGTCCTAAACTCCCATTTTTATCATGAAGGGATGAAGGTCTAAGAGCATTCAGATTAATTTGTTTTGAACTCTGAAAGTCATGAGGACAGGGCCTATGATTATACAACTGAGATTTCATACTTGTATGGAGAAATATTTCATAAGGGAATCTAAAAACTGTGGATTTTATGAAAAATGCATGTAAACATTTTAAATCTAGTTAGGGAAACATTAAGTTTAGATTTTTTTTAAAAAAAACTGATTAGGAAACAGGATGGACTGGATTGAACACCTATGAAATGACATGGATCTGAAATAAATAACCACCGAAGCCTAACACAGACACATTAGAAATGTGGTGTTCTGTCCTGAAGTCACAATAGCAAGTGCTTGAGAAGCAATGGGGGGCAGGATGCAGGAGCAACAGAATAAGGGGTGCAGTCCTAGTATGTCCACACTATGTTCACCAATTGTCCACACTAGGTGCAAGAGAAGTCAATAGTCAGTCCAGAGGTCAATTACCAATTGTCCGTACAAGGTGCCAGGGAAGTCAATAGTCAGTCCAGAGATCAGTAGAGTCAGGTTCAAGGACTAAGTACTTGGGCAACAAGGGGTTATTGCAACAGTCCAGAAGTCAGACTGAAATCAACGCAAAACAGGCATGCAAGAGGAGTGTGAAAGCTAAGATTTTCTATACCACTTATCAGTACAAAGGACTACCTAAGTGGTTTACAGTGTGTTTGCTAATTGCCCCCAAAGCAGCTGGGTACTCATTTTACATACCTATGGAAGGCTGAATCTTTGGAGTCCTCTGGGATTGAACTCATAACATTGTGGTTGCAATACCTCAATGCATTTAACCGCTGTGTCACCATAAGCATTTGTCAGCACTGAGGCACGAAGGAAAACTGCTAAGAGATTTATAGCCAGATTTTCAAGGCCAGGTGGGCCTCATTAATGAGTAATCAGGTTAGCATTTAGTATTTAAATGACTCTGGGCTTGGCATTTCTCCCTCCTACATTCAGAACAAGATGGTGGCATGTTCTATAACTGGCTGGCAGACTGTTCTTCAGAGTGAGGTATGTTTTCTCTATCTGTTTCAGCTGCCCTCTTAGAGGGAGCGAGGGCAGCTTTTTAAGGTGAACCAGTCTTTCTCTGTCTGATTCATCTGCATTCTCTGCTTCCTCTTCCTCTGAGTCCTCAGCAAGGGGCTTCATGACTTGTTCTCCCTCCCAGTGATTAATTCATTCTCTCTCTCTATCTCCCTCTCTCCTTCAAAAATCTATAGCTCTGTCACCCAATGACATGATGTAGCAGTAGATTCAGAACTGAGAAAGCAACACCTTCAAACAATGTGTAATTAATTTATAGGATTCGATTCAACAACATGTGATGGTGATGGGCAGTAGTTTATGTACCTTTAAATGGTGATTATCAAATTCCTGAAAGACAATAGCTCCATCAACACCTGTTAGCTAGGTACATAGTCTACTGGCTGTCCAGTAGTACTTAACTGTCCAGTCTTTGAAAGAAAGTGAGCTAGATAAAGTTTTAGTCTGATCCAGCAGAGGGATGATCTTATATTATTTATAATCTGTCAGTAGTTTCTGCCCAATCCTATTTTTAATGTGTGGGCATATTGGAATTGCTTCACGCTATAGTTGTCAAAATGCCACATAGTCCAATAATTTGTATATAACATTTTAAGAAGGAAAGTCTATTTACACAGGGGTTATTGCTTCAAGTTTGCTGAGTCCTCCCAGCTACATAAGGCTTTTCTTTGGAGATCTGTTGAAGTATCAGGTTTTTAAAATGTCATTAAATTAAAGTGGTACAGAGATATTCAGTTGGAGAAACACATCAACTTTGAACTCTTGAAGCCTCCAATGTGCAATTAATACGACATGATTCTGCTTTGAAAATAACTAGCTTTCCTAACTCAAATTAGAAGTGAGAAAATTTACTGGAGCTGACCTGGAAGACCTTGGGTCATTCAAATTTATATCTTATTCACAGAATGGTGGTTAAACCATTGATCATGAGTGTGCCATGGCTTTCCCAGCTAGAAAATGCTGACCTTTCCTGCATTTTAAAAATCTACTTGTTGAGCATCATTGACTTGGGAAATCAACATTACTAGACACTGGATCTAGTTGGCATTTTCATTGTCCAATTTGATTTATGGGTTGATTATTTAAGTGTGTATTTGTTTGTGAGTTGATTATTATTGTGTTTTTTTATGTATATTTGTTTGTGCATAATAGCTTTCAGCTTTTACTAAGAATTAATTGTTAGCCATTAAATTGTTAATCACCTGTGCTTTGTTAGAATAGAATAGAATCTTTATTACGGTCATAGACCAGCACAGGTAAAAAGGGGATACAGAATAAAGGTAAGATCACAGAATAAAAACAGGCTAAAAGCAGTATTTAAAATGTTAGCTCCAGTATAACAAGTATAACAAGATAACAAGATTAGGTTGACACTATTCTACTGCTGAGGACATTGTCTGACGAATTTTAACCGCAGCTGCACAGAATCTGGCAACATTATAAGTTGTTCCTGGGTTGGTGTCTGAAAGCAACAAATTTGTGTAGAATTGTCCAGTGTGCCCTTGATATTTATGCAACAGGGGTGAAATAAGTCTGAGACGTATGTCCCTGTAGTATGAGCACTGGAGTAATACATGCTCTGTTGTTTCTATTTGGCCTGTGCTTTGTTGCATATTCCAGATAATAAATCAAAGTTGCTGGCGCTACAGTGCTGCAAACTGTCCATTATTACTCACTCCCAATCTACCATAGTTCTTCCAGGAAGGGGTCTGGGAGAACACATGCTTTGGTGCTAGGGAGTGAAATCTCTCCTCCTGAAAGCAAGACAATGAATCCAAAATCACATGCTCTAAACCTGGAACATAACATGAGAGAACAAGATGATAAAGCTCAAGCATTCCAGAACAAACTGTCGCACCAAGCACATGACTCACTTCGATTTGGAGGTTTTGCAGTTGACTGTCCTAATCAGTGCCTGGTCATTGTACCAAAGCCATACCTTCTTGTTAGAAAATTTTGCTCTCCATATCATGACTGCTACAAGGATGGGAAACAATTCCAAGAGGTGAGATCCTGGGAGGTCCCTGAGGTTGCCCAACTAGCTGACCACCACTGGGCACACCAACCTCCCTTGAATTACACCCTGAAGCCAAGGCTCCTGGGTTCATTTGATTGAATTTGAAGCTCTGGACCTTCCTGCCACAGTAAGATCCTCTTGTAGCCATACAGAAATTCTATCCAGATGTGAAGATTAGCCCTAATGCCCTTGTATATGTGCATGAAATGATGTGGGGCATTGGCTTTGGCTTAATAGAATCTAGCTGTGTTCCTCAATATGTCAATCTCATAGAAGAATGCTTGGTTTTATCTTGAACCAAGGGGACACCAAACTCCTTGCCAGCCCTTGAAAGGCCTGCAAGAGCTTGCAACATTTACTGCTGCCAGTTTGTTGTGTTCTGTGTCTACCAAGTGCCCTGGAGCTTCCTACCTCCTGTCTGCTGAGGGGAGCTAAAGTACCTCACACTGGGAAAATGCTGCCAGTGTCTAAGAAGCTGAAACCAATTCCAACTATAGACCATAGATCAAGACAGAAACAACAAAGCAGTCCAGTTGAGCATAAACAAAGGGAATAGCTGAAAGGATTAACTAAGATAGAAGCCAGAATTCCAGAAAAACAGTAGAGTCAAGCACTTAGGCCTGATAAAGGTGTCTGATGTGTTGGCATCAGCAGAGAAGATCTGTCAGCTGAGTTCTTATATAGCTGTCCATAAATCAGCACAGCTGGCCTTATTTAACATGACATTGGCTATAAAATGTCTCCTTTCTGTTTCACAGAAACAGACCTCCACAGACCTTGCTGCTTGACCTCTTGTCTTCTACAGACTCATCACCCAGGTACATCATGACACAGAGGAGTGATGAATAAAAAATAATTGAGGTAATGAATCACTAACTGCAAACCAAGATTAAACTTGATAGCCCATTTGAGAAACATACTAAAATTTTCAAACTCAGCACATGTGATCGAACACCCCATAGGCATACCCTTGTCCACATTCCAAGCCCTGCTGAATCTAAACCCTAGTAAAAAAAAATCATCTGGGTCTATTGGAAGGAGCCTGAACATTGACACTTTGCAAGACCTGATCAACTTAATTGTGTAGTCAAATGTAGTTTAGCTTGCCAAGCAAAGTTCAGAGGAAGTGATGCTCCTGATCTCTCCTTGGGTATGAGAATTGGTGAATGAGCTCAAATCCCCCTGGGTTCATTTTGGGCACAAAACCTAGAGGTCAGATTTGCAGTGGTGTCTCCCTGAAAGAGCCAGCAACCCCACATTCCTTGCTTATTTTTATCAGTTACCACCTTCAGCCTTTCACTTTCATTTGAGATTATGGTATCCTGAGGATTGTAAAGGGAATATGGACATTCCCAGAGTAGTGTTGGCAGAAAGACCAGGGATGTGACCCTCTGCAGTTATGACAATTATGGTCAAACTGACCTTGCACTCTCTGGCATCTGTCCTGATTGTATTCCCAGCAGACCCTATGGGAAGCTTTCTTCTTAGCTCCTCCCTTCCTAGCTCCAGTTTTATTGCCTCAGCACTCCTCCACATGTGAAGCCCTACTACTGCTAGCCACAACTTATTGTTAATCAAGTCCCACCTAGACTTCTTGCTGCAGAAAGCCCTGTTTCTGGAGGCAACATAGTATTTGGAAGCAGACCAGTTCACCGTGCCTTGAACATGTTGCCCAAATGATTTGTCAAATGCTTCCCCCATTCCAGGTAAGCTGCTTTGCAACACCTCCATGGAGATCATATAGCCTATTAGTCAGTTATGGAGCAAATGTCCCATCTCCATCTTCTTGTCCCCATTTCTATCCCTTTCCCCCATGTAGCTTATGTACCTCTCCTCAGCCTCCAGTTTCAACAAGGAGAAGACATCAAAATAACACCCACCCCAAATTCTCTCTCTGACCATCCTAGATAAGTGAAACCTTGAGGGGTCCTCATCATCCCCAAAGCTGAATATCACCCTCTCAAACTGCTATCCTCTCTCCACTATTCAATCCACCCTATGACCTGTCCTAGCATTACCATGCCTGGGCTATTACCCTGATGGCCCCCATCTTGGAATATCACATAATTTGTCTTAGGATGCAGGCTTCTACATGGTTTTCAGGGTTACCCCTAAACCAAGGCTGGAGTCACATATAATCAAGAGAGGGGCCTTTGGAAATCCCCCCCCCACACACAAATGTAATACCCAGCTCAGAGTTAACACCTGGAGATGAGTCATTCACTAATCCACTCAACAATAACGGAGACATTGATGGTTGCAACATGGGATTTTCCTCTCTCCTTCCTTCCCAACTGTAGAAGGTGCCTGCTCCTATTCAATTCAAAATACATCACCCATTAACAATCATTAACTCTTCTAGAGCACCCTTTATTTAGTCCTGAGAAACTCTGACAGACATTGTATTCCATCCTAAATCTCATCCCTTCAGAGGGTTATAACATATAAATGTCACCCTAAAACACCACCTGAGTGTGCTTGAATCTCCCACTTTCCGACTCCATGTCAGTTTGTCACCATTCTGCCTTCCAGATCTCCCCTCTGCCAGTTTACTTCACAATCTCAGGTCTACAGGATCAGTATAGTATAATTCACAATCTCCTTACTCTATTCCTCTGTCCAAATGCTTCCTACCAACTTTGTGAGTCTTGTGTGATTGCTTGAAGTCTAAGTGTTTATGTGAGTGCTGTTAAGATTAATTTCCAATAAAGATTATTTAATTCCATGTTCTGGCTTGGAGTCTCCTCAGCGACTACTGGTACACATAGGTAAAAAAGAGCCTGCTGTCATCTGACCTCTCACTGCCATTTTGAGTTAATTAAATATTCCCCACATTAAAATTTGGACACTAGTGATCTGGTGGAGGTTGTGCCTTGTGATGTAGAGGCCTCAGCTGCTCAATCCACTCTACCAAATTCTTCAGTGCCTGAAGCAGGCCTTGCCATGACCTGGTCTCTCCTGATGCCTCCCAAACTGCCTCACTTGCTGATTTATCCCCTGTTAGACTCTGAGTGCTTCCTTCTGGGGGTAAGCTCAATTCAGAATTTTCTGGCTTGTTCCACTTGGTCCTGCATTTTAGGTGGGGGTGGCTGGCTCTTCTTTTGCCCTTGAGATGCCTTTCCCTTTTGCTGGCATGCTGTGTTACACAGAAAGAGTTTGCAGACCCACAATACCTAGGTTATATACTGCAAACAGCACCCCTGGGCTTGAGAAGAAGTGGAGTAGATTGGGCTGAGGTTGAACAAAACAAAAACAAAAACAATGACCCCAGGCCTAAAGTTCTTCCCTCTAATAGCTTGATGTGATTAAGCTACCAGCTATGTAAGAGATTAAATTGTTAAATTTCCAAATCCTTGTGGTTTGGGTACTGCAAGCTGCCTCCACAAACAGGTATAGTTAAGAATTCTCTCCCTGCAAGTTATTTTAGGATCTAGTTAATCAGCCAAGATTAACCATGTGCATCAATTCAATAAGAGAGCCCATGTGGTGTTGTGATTTGAGTATTGGATTACAATTCGGGAGACCAGGGTTTGAATCCCTGCTTAGCCATAGAAGCCCACTGGGTGACCTTGGGCAAGTCACATTCTCTTAGCCTCAGAGGCAATGACAAGCTTCCTCTGAACAAATCTTGCCAAGAAAGCCCTATGATAGGATCACCATAAGGCAAAAAAAACTTCAAGGGACACAAACAAATAAAAAAGGAGGAAGAGGGGGGACTCTACTTGCTTGAAGGACAGTGATTTTTTTTAATCTGTCTCTGAAAGGTTTTGTGCATATGTGATGCTGTTTGTTTTACTCATAAATAACTGCTTGGAGTACTAAAAATAGTAGCAGTGGATGGCTTATTTGTTTCTGTGATCAAACAGTCTATCTTTTTCATGCATTCTCTGTTGTTTTATGCTTATAACTCAGAGAAAAAGGCAATAGTTTGGCACATAAAATATGGAAAAAAACCATGTGTCCCCTCTCCCCAAAAGACTTGGTCTTACTCTAAAAATGAGATTTATTGCCAGGGCTGGAATCCTCATCAGGCTGTCTCGTCATGCTGAGATGGCTTGTCTTGATGAAAATCTTGGCAACATTAAGTTTTTTGCTACATCCCTAGACCAGGCTGATGAAATCTATGGCACTGAAGCTGCCATTCTATTTTACAGGTGGCCAGCTGGCACCCCCTATCATCTACATGGAAGGATAGAGTTGGAAGTGAAAGGGTGCTATTGTTCTCATGTCCTGCTTGTGATATTTCTGACTGGCTACTGGAGGAAACAGTATGCTAGACTAGATGGACCATCTGTGATTCTTATGATCTTCTTCTCAAATAATAAAAGATGGCCACCAGTTAGACAGATTTAGACACGTTCATGAAAGATATAAAAGGCAACAGCCTTTAATGGTTGTATAAAATCTTCAGGATGACAGGCAACTAAATTTCAAACACTGGGCACTGGAGAACAAAAGCAAAAGAACAACCTCCCAGATGTCCTGCTTGTGGGGTTCTCAAGGCATTCATGCAGCCAGAGTAATATGCTAGTTTGATTCGAATTCTGGGAGACCAGGGTTCAAATTTCCACTCTGCCATGGAAACCTACTGTGTGACCTTGGGTAAGTCACATTTTCTCAGCCTCAAAGAAAGCAAATGGGAAAAAAGCCCTTATGACAAATTTTGCCAAGAAAAACCATGATAGGTCACCATAAGTTGGAAACGATGGAAAGAAACACCACCACAATACAACAGAATAGGCATTCACATTCACTATGGAAACAGATTTCTGCACTAGATAGTCTTTTGGTCTGATTTCAGGTGGATCATCTTATATTCTTCAGCCTTCACAGATTGTTTGCATGTGCATGTTTTATTTTGGTACAGTCAGCTCTCTGTATCCATAGATACAAAGTATGGTTCAAAAATATTTTTTAAAAAAATCCAAAAAAGTAAACCTTGATATTGTTGTTTTATATAAGGGACACCATTTTACTACACCACTGTTATCTAATGGGACTTGAACATCCATGGATTTTGGCACCTATGGGGGGGGGGCTGAAACTGACCCCCAGTGGATACGAGGACCCACAGTATAAGCTTACTTATTAAACCTTTTCCCACACCTCCCTTATCTAAGTATGTTCATGTTCAGAGGCTACTAGGTGGTTCACTTGTCATGTTGTTTAAAAAAGAAACCAAAATGATCCCATTGAATGATGATGCTACATAATCATAGAATCACAGAGTTGGAAGAGACCTCAAGGGCCATCCAGTCCAAACCCCTGCCATGCAGGAATACACAATCAAATAATTCCTGACAGATGGCCATCCAGCCTCTGTTTAAAAACATCCAAAGAAGGAGACTCCACCACACTACAAGGTAGTGTATTTCACTTCTGAACAGCTCTTACTTTCAGAAAGTTCTTCCTAATGTTTAGGTGGAATCTCTTTTCCTGTAGTTTGAACCCATTGCTTTGTGTCCTAGGTTCTGGAGCATCAGAAAACAAGTTTGCTTCATCCTCAGTATGACATCCCTTCAAATATTTAAACATGGCTATCATGTCCCCTCTCAACCTTCTCTTCTCCAGACTAAACATGCCCAGTTCTCTAAGCCGCTCCTCATAGGACATGGCCTCCAAACTTCCCACCATCCTGGTTGTCTTCCTTTGGACATGTTCCAGCTTCTCAGCATCTTTCCTAAATTGTGGTGCCCAGAACTGGACACAGTATTCCAGGTGAGGTCTGACCAAAGCAGAATAGAGTGGCACTATTACTTCCCTTGATCTAGACACTATAGTCCTTTTAATGCAGCCTAGAATTGCATTGGTTTTTTTAACTGCTGCATCACACTGCTGACTCATGTCCAGCTTGTGATCCACTAAGACTCCTAGATCCTTTTTGCATGTACTGCCCTCAAGCCATGTGTCACCCCTCCTATAGCTATGCATTTCATTTTTACTGCCCAAGTGTAGTATCCTACATTTCTCCCTGTTGAAATTCATTTTGGTAATATTGGCCCAGCTCTCTAATCTGTTGAGGTCATTTTGGATTGTGAACCTGTCCTCTGGGGTATTAGCTACCCCTCCTAATTTGGTGTCATCTTCAAACTTGATAAGCAAACCCTCTATTCCCTCATCCAAGTCATTGAATACTGCAGTCCAACAGAGAAGGCATCCCTCCCCCACACTAAACATTCAGCTGGTCAACATCCCTCATAGCCAAAGTATATTACTCCATGTAACCTAAGTCTGGGTCTTATTAGGTGCCACAGAAAATTCAGGATGTGTTTCCTTATCTTCTATTTTTTCATCAAAGCCTATCAGTATTAAATAGCTCCATCTTTTTAGAATCATGCTAATTATGTAGAGGGAAGGAGGAGTACAACAGTTTCAGGAAAGGAGAAAGAAGACATCTAATATAAGGACTTTTCACTATCATAAAGAATAGAATGAGCTAACAATGTTACAACTAGATATCTGATTTTTTTTTTAAAAAAAGGAAGACCTGTAAAGGCCAGCTTCAAGTTTGCTTGCCATCTCTTCTATATTTCAAGGAATGAGTCCTTATTTAGTTATGTGATGCTTAAATGCTAAATACAGAACTGTTCCTTGATATAAGGAACTGATAGGAAGCCTAAGTCAACACACAGAGCACAGCAACATTTTTAGCAGTCTGTGAGCTTGTTGGAGAACTTGACCTGTTGCTTGGTTCCAGTATAGTGAATGGCAAAACAGCTACCATTCATGAATCAGTCCTAGATGAGCATGCAGACCTGGGATGTATAACAAACAAACACAGAGAGACACATACACGTGTGTGTGTGTGTGTGATTTTTTTTTTAGCTTTTGAAACTTTATCTCTTTATTTCTTTATTTTAGCACTAACAATCTAATTTACAATCAAAGTAATATACATTTAAAGAACAAAGAAACAGAAAGCAGAAAAGGAGATAAAAGATAATGAAAAGAAACAAAGAAGAAGAAAAGAAGAAAAAAGGCATAGCTAAAATACAGTAGGGCTCTGACTCCGTCAATCCTGACTGTAATGAAAAGAAAAAAAGAAATAAAATTTTACAATTCCAAAGAAGCCTACTAAACTTACTAATAACCATAACCACAGATTATTACATAGTTATATTTCTTATTGCTTGAAAATCCATCATTCATAAGCTCTTCAATTGGCTAATCCTTTAAAATGTTTTTATTAACACAAATGAAAGTTGAAACAATTTACAATGAACAAACACAAAGAACTAGAGACTACAATCATAACAAAATAAAATACATAGACTAAAAAAAACTGCATAGACAGTCACTCAAATACCTACAATCTGCCTACATGACTTTTTACACCCCCTAAACTCTGTATGACCCCTCTTTCCCAGCTGGCGGGACCAAGCAAGCCAAGCGGCGGTTTTAAATCTCCCACTGCTTTTTATTATTATTATTTTAAAAGTCAGTCCAGTGTATATTTAGGATTGTGCGTAGACAGCGCTGATGAAAGCGCTCGAGGAGTCGTAGGTGGTGGCGATAGGTAACCCATGTTTCAGATCCATAAAGGAGGATAGACAGTACGATGGCTCTATACACACTGATTTTTGTGCTTTGCCTCAGGTGTTTATTGCTCCAGACTCTTTTGTGAAGTCTTCCAAATGCACTATATGCCTTTGCTAATCTGTGATCGATCTCTTTGTCAATCTTGGCATCTGAGGAGATGATGCTTCCCAGGTAGGTGAACTGCTGAACGGACTTGAGCACTGATTTGCCGACGGCAATGTGGGGATGGTGGTGTTCGTCCTGTGGTGCAGGCTGGTAAAGAACTTCTGTTTTCTTCAGGTTGACTTCTAGCCCAAACAGCTCTGCAGCTGTTGCAAAGCAGGACGTTAGGCGCTGCAGAGCTGCTTCTGTGTGGGCAACAAGGGCAGCATCATCGGCGAAGAGCAGCTCACGGACTAGATAGTTTAGAGTCTTAGTGTGAGCCCTCAGACGGCTTAAGTTAAACAAGCTACCATCAGTACGGTAGCGTATATAGATGCCGTCGTCTTCTTCAAGCTCTGCCATAGCCCTTTGGAGCATCGTGCTAAAGAAGATTGTAAATAAAGTTGGTGCAAGAACACAACCTTGCAAGCAGGGATCACCAGCATTGAGGCCATGATATTGAGAACACAGCTGCGCTGGGCAGGGCACGTTTCTAGGATGGAGGACCATCGCCTCCCAAAAATACTACTCTACGGTGAACTCGCCACGGGTCAGCGTGGGAGGGGCGCTCCAAAAAAGCGATACAAGGACTCCCTGAAACAACATCTCAGGCTTGGCCAGATTGATCACCAACGGTGGTCCGCCCTGGCCTCACATCGGGAGGCATGGAGACGCACTATCCACAATGCTGCAGCCTTATTTGAGAACTCACGACGAACAAGTCTTGAAGAGAAACGACAACGCAGAAAGAATCACAACCCAAAAACATCACCCAAGGAGACCTTCTGCTGCACTTTTTGCAACCGGACTTGTTTATCTCGGATTGGCCTTTTTAGTCATCAGCGCGCTTGCAGAAGGCGCGGGATGAGTCCTTCCTGAATCTTCGTTTGCGAAGAAAAGCCAGAGAGAGATTTTAAAAGGTGGCTGCTTTGCGGACAGTTGGTTTTCCCTATTTACAATGTAAAATAAAAATAAATATATATATATATAATTCATGGACTTACTGGACTCTCGCTTAGCCAGGAATCCAACATGGCAGCCGCTCCCCCATTCCCCTCCTTGGTAGCCCCTCCCCCTCTATTCGGCCAGCCAATCAGATTACACTGCCTGTTCATATGTGTGCGAACGGGGAGTACAGATGATCAACCATTTGAATGGCAGTACAGATTTTAAACTGAGATCCGGTAATTCTTCTGAATGCCGAATCCACTTAGTTTACAAGGGTTCACTAGCCCCCCTTCTGAATGACACATATGAATCTGAATGGCCGTATGTATGGAAGATCGATCTTCCAAATGTCATACATATTTTTTTTATTGTGTAGATGGGCCCTTACTGCTACAAAACCATATCAGAAGGACACAGTGATAACAGAAATGGGTGATATTATGAGACAGTCTCGTCCTTAAGCCGTTCTGGGGACATAACTCTGGAGCGGATGAGGCATCATTTTTTTATTGATGGACTAAGCCCTCCATAAAAAGTGACACCTTATTCATGCCCACACTACCCTCCCAGAATGGCTGAAGGACAATGTCATCTGATAATGTTGCCTGTTTCTGTTATCATCACATCCTTATGACACGGTTTTTGCCATGTCTGATAAAGTCCAATCTCTCAGATGTTAAGTACCAGCTATACATCAATTTGCAAAAAAGAAATTAAAGTCATAACTCAAAGTGAATTTTAATCCCTTAATCTACATTTTTTCCTTGCTGTAACTGTAAAACATGACCAATATTTTGAGCCTATTTAATCATTCATTCTTTTACTTGTTCTTCCATTTCTATTTTCAACAACATTTTATACACCCTAAGAATTAAATGGTTATCATCTGAACACAGTTGTACTTCAAAGTCTGCTTTAGTGGATTCACCCCCTTCTAATCTCTCATCCATCTTAATCTCTCATTAAGTTGTCTATACAAATAGAATTGACAGTTATATACTCCAGATTCTAACTCTTCCAAAGTTTTCATTCTATATTGGCTATTTTGTAGTAGTAACAAGTCTCTATAAATTACTCATCTTTTAATATCTCGCTTTAATAGAAAGTCTCATGTGGGAAGTTTCATAAAGGTAAACTAGAATAAAATCTAGATTTATATCATATCCAGAATCTCAGCAAAGATCTTCTTACATAATGATCATTAAAACCATTGTTTACTTTGACTTTAACATAACAGATAATACCATGCCATCCAAATCTTAAGTCAAAACCCTCTAATTGCAACAGGCTTCTACTTTTATTACCAATTCTTTCACCCAAACTAAACAACAAGCATAGAAATACACTTTCAGTTTTGACAGGACTAAACCTCCTCTTTCTTTTGCATTTTGTAAAACTTTAAATCTGAGTCTTGGTTTCTTGCCTAGCCACATAAATGGTGAAGTCAGGCAGAGCTCCATCTTGCTTGGGCTCAGAAGCAGAATGGCCTTCCCTCCATCCCAACTGCCACTGCCCTGGCTGCAGAGGGAGAGAAAGAAAGTGAGGCAGAGCTCTTTCTTGTCTCAGCCCAGAAGCAGAACAGCCCTCCCTCCATCCCAACTGCCATTGCCCTGGCCAAGGAGGGAGAGAAGAGAATGCTAGATTTAATCCCTTCCCCTGCTGCCATCCCCTTTCCTTTTGTATCGTGTCTTCATTAGATTGTAAACTTGAGGGTAAGGAACTGTTTTGCTGGTTTTTTTGTTTTTCTTGTTAAGTGCCATAAACATTGATGGTGTTACAGAAATATAACAATAACAATAACAATATATTTTTGCATAAACCTTCGCTTATCATTTAAAACCATGTTTATTTGGCCATTTGGACTAACTCAGCAACCTTAACAATCCATTCTTCCATAGTTGGTGCTTCAGTCTATTTCCAGGTTTGAGCAAACAATGTTCTTGCTGCTGTTGTCATATGTCAAAGTAGTCATCCATATTTACTATCCAGTTCATTATCCATAATGTCCAACAGAAACATTTCTGGTAACATTTCAAAATCTACCTTTAAAAGGTTTGGATTAATATATATGTCTTAGAGCAATAACTTTTCATCTTCATATAAGTCCACCATCTGTGAAAAAAGAAGTAATCATTATCTTGACATCCCCAATCAACATCCCCGTTTCCCCCTTATCTCAACTTCCCCATTTTTGACAAATTATTTAGGATTAAGTACCATCTTATAAAGACTTTCTTACTACAGAAAGTAAATTTTATATCTTTTGACCACATTTTTTCCTCCTTACATCCACATGGAAATTATGCCCAAACATTTGGGCCCACTTTATCGTGTACTCTTTTACAGGTTCATCTTCTGTCTTTAGGTTCAAAAATGCACCTTTTACATTGCAGGATCATCATCTTTGCACAACTGTAAATGAAACTCATTCTCTCTAACCTCTACGGGTGAATGTCTCTTATCTTGATTAAATCAATTGTTCAGTTGTGTATAAGTGAACAATTAAGTTGTGTATAAGTGTTCAATTATATATAAGTGAACAAGTGTATAAGTGAACAAGAGTATTAAAAGAACTGGCAAATGTGATCTCAGAGCCATTGGCAATAATCTTTGAGAATTCCTGGAGAACAGGAGAAGTCCCAGCAGACTGGAGGAGGGCAAACGTTGTCCCCATCTTCAAAAAGGGGGAAAAAGGGGATCCCAACAATTATCGTCCAGTTAGTCTGACATCAATACCAGGGAAGATTCTAGAGCAGATCATTAAACAGAGAGTCTGTCAACATTTAGAAGGCAATGCCATAATCACAAAAAGTCAGCATGGGTTTCAGAGAAACAAGTCATGCCAGACTAATCTGATTTCTTTTTTTGATAAAGTTACCAGCTTGGTAGATGAAGGGAACGCTGGGGACATCGCATACCTTGATTTCAGTAAGGCCTTTGACAAGGTTCCCCATGACATTCTTGCAAACAAGCTTGTAAAATGTGGGCTAGACCACTTAACTGTTCAATGGATTTGTAATTGGTTGACTGATTGAACCCAAAGGGTGCTCAGCAGTGGCTCCTCTTTGTCTTGGAGAGATGTGACCAGTGGGGTGCCACAGGGTTCTGTCCTGGGCCCAGTGCTATTCAACATCTTTATCAATGACTTGGATGAGGGAATTAGGAGCATACTTACCAAATTTGCAGGTGACACCAAATTAGGAGGAGTAGCTAATACCCTAGAGGACAGGATCAAAATTCAGAATGACCTGGATAGACTGGAGAGCTGGGCCAAAGCTAACAAAATGAAATTCAATACGGAGAAATGTAAAGTACTGCACTTAGGGCGGAAGAATGAAATGCATAGATATAGGATGGGAGAGACGTGGCTGAATGAGACTACGTGCGAAAGGGAGCTAGGAGTCCTAGTAGACCACAAGTTGAACATGAGTCAACAGTGTGATGCGGCAGCTAAAACGGCCAATGCGATTTTGGGCTGCATCAATAGAAGTATAGTATCTAGATTAAGGGAAGTAATAGTGCCGCTCTATTCTGCCTTGGTCTGGCCTCACCTGGAGTACTGTGACCAGTTCTGTGCACCACAATTCAAAAAGGATATTGACAGATTGGAGCATATCCAGAGAAGGGCAACTAAAATGGTGAAAGGTCTGGAAATGATGCCTTATGAGGAGAGACTTAGGGAGCTGGGTATGTTTAGCCTGGAAAAAAGATGGTTAAGAGGTGATATGATAGCCCTGTTTAAGTATTTGAAGGGGTATCACGCTGAGGATGGAGCAGGCTTGTTTTCTGCTTCTCCAGAGACTGGAACACGGAGCAATGGATGCAAGCTCCAGGAACAGAGATTCCACCTCAACACTAGGAGGAACTTTTTGACAGTAAGAGCTGTTCGGCAGTGGAACGTACTCCCTCAGAGAGTGGTGGGGTCTCCTTCCTTGGACGTTTTTAAACAGAGGCTGGATTGCCATCTGTCGGGGATGCTTTGATCAAGATTTCCTGTGTGGCAGGAGTTGGACTGGATGGCCCTCGTGGTCTCTTCCAACTCTACAATTCTATGATTCTATGAACCAGTTAAGATCTTTGCCTTCTTAAGAATCAACTCTCTTGATTTAAACTTCCAACTATCTTGTTCAAAATACAAAAGATAAAGCAATCATCTCCATTTCTAACCCATTCTTTCCTTTAAAAGACATCCTGTAGTGAGGTGGCTAGTTTTATCACAGGAAAACATTTCCCAAACATATCAGGGAGATTTTCTTTCCTTGGGTTTTTCCAGGCTGTGAGGCTGTGTTCTGGAATACTTTCTTTCTGAGGTTTTGCCTGCATCTGTGGCTGGCATCTTCAGAGAATGGTTGGGTAGGGGTCTGTGGGGAGTATATGTCCCAGCCCGGAACAACACCCAAGGAAAATCTATGGATGCCGGCCGTGAAAGCCTTCGACGTCACATCAGGGAGCCTTTCTAATGATTTTTAAATTCAGCATGTGCCTTTATCATACCAAAGAAAACCATGACAACTAAATCTTAATTATGACCTTCAAATTCCCAGAGTTTCACATCTGTAAACAACCCCCGCCCTTCATCCATAGAAAACAACAGTTTAATTCCATTTGACATTAGGGACTCCCAAGACACCCCTTTGCTTAGCATCATACAATGTTTTAAGTTTTCTTCTGAGTTTTTTTTGCCTGCCAGACAGATCTGGAAATCTTTTACTGCCATTTCACAAAAGTTATTTCTTATGATAGGGGTTGTTTGAAAGAGAAATAGAAGCCTTAGCAGAATATTTGCTTTTATTTCTCCATTTCTACCCAAAAGGGATTGATTTAATGTTCCCCATTTTAGCTAGTCTCCTTTAATTTCTTTCCAGAATTTTTCATATTTGCTTTGAAATAAACTATTATTCTTTGTAATCTTAACTCCCAAATATTTAATTACCATTTAATTACCTTTTTTACTACTTTAAAATCTGAAAGATTCATTGCTCTCTTTTGAAGTTATATTTTTAGTCAACAATTTTGTTTTGTCACAATTCACTTTAAACTTGGAGCATGTCCCAAATGTCTTACTTTTTCCAGGAGACTTCATTTAGTTCAAAAACCATCTTCATAAGCTCTCAGATTGTATTGTTCTTTTTTTTTTACCAGTTATCTTGCCTGATATCTCTCAGCAGGGTCTCCAAAACCTAAATAAACATTAAAGGTGAGAGAGGACAGCCCTGTCTAGTTCCCTTTTGTATTTCAACTGATCTTTTTGCATTGATTTTAATTACGATCTTGACCTTTTGAACTTAATAGATTGACACCAAAGTCCATTCTCTCCAGTACATGCAATAAGTAATATTGTCAAACACTTTCTCTGCTTCTAAAAAGAACAGCCTTGTTGTCATTATGACATTCTAAAAAATTAAATAATATTAAGAATAGTTCTTACTTTATTCCTTAGTTGTCTTCTATTTTTTTGCAAAAAACAAAAACAAAAAACAAGCAAACAATCAAAAAACAAACAACCTGATCCTCATGGATATTCTGAAAAATGTTTTCTCAATCTCCTTGCCAATATGGTAGTAAATATCTTATAGTCATTATTAAATAATAAAATGGGTCTATAATTATTTGTTAATTACTCATCTATATTTTCTTTTTGAATCACTGTAGTATTAACATTTCTCCAAGGGTCTGGCATCTGTCCTTTTCCTAAGAAATCATGACATACCATTTTTAAAGGTTGCAGTAGTTCATTTTTAAATTTCTTATAATATGCTGCTGGTATTGCATCTGGGCCTGACACTTTTCCAGGTTTAATATTTTTAATGGCTTCAGTAAATTCCATAGTTGTCACAGGCCCATTCATACTTTGTTTTGTTCCAAGAATAATTTGTCCAATTGAAGTTTATCCAAGTAGTCTTCCATTTCTGAGATTTTCCTGTTTCCTCTTACATATATTCCTCAAAGGTTTAATATTTGCAAATTGTCCATTACAATCTGATCTCCCTTCCTGATCTTTGTGGCATTTTTCTTTCTCCTTTCTTGTGTCAACTAATAGGAAAGCCACTTCCCAGGTTTATTTATGAATTAAAAATTATTTTGCTTAAGATGTTGTAGTTTGGTATTCATTTCTTGAACTGTGAATAACTTTTCCACATCCATGATGTATCTGCCCTAGGGGTGTCTCAGGATTTCATGTCCCTTTGGACAACCATGGGTCTTAGGGCTCACTCTAAACTTTGTTTTCTGTACTGGATGAGATGATGTCAATCTGGGGATAGATGAGCTTTTTATCATTCCCTTGTCATGGACAGATTACTGCCTTGTGAAGTTCAGACTGGCTGGGACTTGAAAACTCTGTAGGATGGGGCACCAATTAAGAGGTGTGCCCAAGGAGACTAACAGATTCAGATGGTTTCATGATGAGGATTTTCCTGTTGCCTCAGTAGGCAATTCTGTTGAAGCTGTCTGGGTTCTGGAATAGTGAAATGACCAGAATAGTGGACATAATTGCATCTGACTATCCCCGCTCACAGGGTGGAATTAAACTCTGGTTCTCTAAGGAGCTGGCAGCAATGAAACATGTAAGACAATGACCGGCAGAAAACTTGGGAGTCTGATCGAACACAAGCTAGAGCCTATTTGAAGGCATATGCTGTAGGCATAATATGCAAGTTATTATGATGAACATTAAAGTTGTATCTGTTTTAATCTGTTTAAAATTCCTTGAGTCTTTGTGAAGGAAAAAAAGGGGAATATAAATAAATACAATCTTAACAGTTATTACTGGATTTATGTTCAAGAGTTTTAATTCTATAACTTTTTTGGTGTGTTTTTCTGAAGTCTTTGTAAATGTCTTTAAATGTGTTCATTTTATTTTTTGTAAGACACTTTGAGTTCCATGATTGGGCAAAAGGCAAAATATAAATTCATCATCATCTAGAGAGTGAACAATAATAAAAACATTGTTAGGTGTCCCGAATGACAACCTATTCCTGGATTAAAAATCAGACACATATAAAATCTATTGAAATAATTATTGCTATGGACATAATTCAGCATTTACCTATTTTTCTCATTCAGTTAAGTGGAATTAATCTGAAGACCTATTTCTGAGTATAGGATTGAGCCATTAAACTGTTCAACTTTGTTTGGTTTGTCTCCTATATGACCCTGTTTAGTCATGAGAAACTTCCTTCAAGGCAAATCTACACCGAAAGACAACCTTTTTGCACTGAAAATCACCCTTGGTGACTTTTTTTGGGTTGCAAAATCATTCCAAATTCTGGAGCCACTCAGGAATCCAGAAGTGGCTGAGAAATGAGTAGTGCCAGCAAAAGAGCCATCAGGTCCAAGAACCCCACAAGAGAACCTAACCTTCCTGAGTCTGAAGGGCTTTCCGTTTCCTGAATGAAGAGTCACATTGACAATCTTTGAGCCTAGCTGCAGCACAGGTTGACACACTCTTCTCCAAGAGCTTCATGATCACAGGAGCCAACACTCCAGTGATAGTATTACACCTAACATTACATCTGGATCTAACTATTATTTATTGTATTTATACCCCACTCTTCATCCACAAAGGCTATCACAGTGGCTTGCAAATGGTTAATTTAACAGTTCCCTGCCCTCAGGCTTACAATCTAAATAAGACATGACAGCATGAGTCCCTGGAGAGGTGAAGGAATGCTAGGCTTCAAGTCAAACATCTATGTCTTTATATGGCTTTCCGTTTTCTGTGAAGGATAGAGTGTGAGGGGTTAGTTTGGCTCAGATGTATAAAAGGCCTCAGCTGAACTTCAAATATTGTTATAGCAAGGTAATCAGTTTGAGTTGTCCCAGATACAGCCTTACTACTTCTTCCCTTTCTTCCCTGTAGGCTCCCACTACTGGGAGGGTTTGCTAGTGTGCCCACCAGTTCAAGCAAAACAATTGGTCTGCACAAGGCAGTCTCATATGCCTGGAACTTGATTCTAGCACAGTTGCATGCAATGCCTATAAGTGCAAATGTCCAAATCAGCATTGTTCCATGTTGCTTTTTCTTAACAAGTTTATAATTCTTTTGCACCAAAATACCCATCCCATGTGTCCTGTAATAACCAATAGACTGGTGGGAGGGATAATAACAGGAAATCATGTATATATTTGAAAAAGAAATGCAAACATACAAACAAAATGTCAATGGAAAAAACAAATCATATAAATGGGAGGTGAAAATGCCTATTGAAATGCCAGCTCTTCTGAGTGTGTGTGGAGGGGTATTTTGTAACTCACATCATTGCTAGGACAGCACAAGAATGCTAGTGGTTTTGTGAGGAATATCACAAAAATGAAACTGACAGATTTTCATTTCCCTAATTATATCTTATTTATTTGTGGACAGCTACCTTGTCAGCTCTTCATCCTAAAAGGTAAGAATAAATAATTTAAATTATGTTATATTAAATCAGTAAGTCATTGTGAGAGTATCTGGCAGCAGAGCTCTTGTGGTCAGGAGTGTTGTCCCCTTCCTCTCTTTCGCTGTTCAGGAATGTGTCAAAATGTCCCTCATGACTTCGAAAGCTAAAAATGAGAACGGGAAAGAGAATGAGAAGCAGTTCCTCCAGAGAGTTTCAAAGGGACTAGATTAGTGAAGCCAGACTGCTTGCACTGATAACTATATGTGATAAGTCTGACTTTATGTCTCCATTTGCATATTAATTGTAATTCAACGATGGTATAATTAGAAAAGTTCAATGCATGGTTTTATCAAGACTTCAGCTGCATCAACAAGAAGTCAAAGGTTTTATAAGCTTCTATAGAGTTCATACAAACTGCTCAGGAAGTTATTTCTCATTCCATTTTGAATGGAAAATAATTTTCTGGTATATAGACTTTTTTTGTTGGTTCATCCTTGGGGACCCATTAATGCAAAATAACTTCTAGCCAAGGAACTTTAGGTCAACAAGCCTGGGTACAGATATTCTAATACTGTAGAATCTCACAAAGATGAAGCATGGCTCACAATTCTGGGAATGGCAGATAGATATTAGTTCAGGCCAAAAGAATGGTCAGAAGTCCATTACAAGCTGTAGGTCAAGTATGATGGGAGTATTTGGTATTTGGTATTAAAGGGAAATTTATATTAATAGTTCAGAAAGCATG
Source organism: Gambelia wislizenii (assembly GCA_030847615.1). Classification (NCBI taxonomy): domain Eukaryota; kingdom Metazoa; phylum Chordata; class Lepidosauria; order Squamata; family Crotaphytidae; genus Gambelia; species Gambelia wislizenii. The sequence continues at coordinate 28,321,887 of JAUMIR010000008.1, read as the reverse complement.
TCCCTACTCAAAAATACTTTTAGATCTCTTTTGCCACTGGCTTCCCCAAATTCTCCATGCTGAATTATGGGCAGAGAAATCAGAAAATATTTTACAAAATTTATTCAAAAAGAGGAGAAATTATCCAACTATTTCTTCTCAGAGAAATAAACTATTAGCAATGACAGTCTTTTCTATATAGGGAATGCTGGGGACAAAATAAAAATACAGAAGAGAATAATTCATGTGAATACATACATTATATTTGGATTTTTCATGGCTAGAGCATTTGGCACTTTTTTTTTTTTACTGTTATTGTCACCATCTTTGGGTAAGGACAGGGTTGAAGTTTGCTTAGTTTGTATTTTAATGTGAACTTTCTTAACACATACTTACAAACCAAAATGTAAACACACTCATACTTTAAATTTTGAAATGAAGCTCTTTAATCAAACAAATATCAACAAAAATCTAAATAGCAGGGGAAATGTGTGCATAAATGCATATATGAGGGATATAATGTAAAAATGTATTATATTAATGGTCATTACTTGCAAAAATGTGCATAGTTGGCAAAATTGCATATGAAAATGGTATATTTTTTAAAAACCCGCACACTTAAAAATCCCTATGAGTTTTCATAACTTCAAAAAAGGACATTTTTGAATGAGATGCAAATAAGGTAAACCAAACTTTACTTTGGAAAAATGAGAAGCCAAGCAAAACTGAAAAGCATCTCTCTCACTTTCTGGGGAGATATTTGTCCTGAAATCACTATGAACTCAATTTGACTTGCTTTGAGTAAATATGCTCAGGATCATGTTTCATAGTCCATTAATTTTAAAAAAAAGATTAAAAACATTGATTTAATGAGTTTTAAAAGTGCTTAACTTTGTTCAACCATGTCCAAAATTACTTACTCATAATTTTCATAGGGTTGAAAATATGAACATATCAAAATATTATAATGAAGTATTTCATATAAGTCACTGAATTCAAAATTGGGATATTAGCAGTGCATTCCTATGCAAATCTGCTTCCATGGGGCTTATTCCCAGGTATGTATGTTTAGTATATAGGAGTGGGAAATGTGTCACCCTCTCCATTTTCTTGTACTTCATCTCTCTTGCACCCTAGTCAGCTTACATGAGGGATAATGGGAGTTGTAGTTCAGAAAATTCTAGTATATAAGACTGCAATTGTTAAAGGATACTAAGAAAGACAAAATAAATCTGGATGTTAGTACATAGTGCTGTTCATTGTAACATCCCTCCTACTCTCTCTGTTTCTTTATTCCTTAGAATAATTAAGCAGGAAATATATTTCATAAGTCTTAGACGATGCAGCTTTAAAGCAATATGCCACTTGACCTCATGTAAATTGCAGTGGATTCTAAAGAGAAAAAGTATGTATATTTACTTAAGGAAAGCATTTAACTGCAACTGTGAAATGGGAAAATAAAAGAGAAAAACCTCCCCAAAGTTTGCACAACTAATCCGAACAGGTATTTTGAATTAACATTTGCAGCTTTTAAAACTACTTAGGGTGCACTCCATATCCACTGACAAAGCTTGCCCTATTGCCAGCAGAGGCAATCTCAAAATTACCTGTATGCCAGAATGCTGATTGGTTTTGCATATGCTAGAGATGGAAAAAATATTCAACCATGTTTGCTGCACAAACCCATCACATTTGCACAAAACAGCACTTGTGTATTTCTCTGCAGAATATTTTTGTGAAGCATTTTTAGATTATGAATATTGGGTAAAAATATTGTAAAATTCTTGCCCCTGTATTATTCATCCAAGATGACAAGAGTCCCCACCACCACCACTCTCTTGTTGCTACAAGTATAGGGGCTGCTGCTGATGCATTTCTACGTACAATGCAAACTTCTGACTATAACATATAAAACATTATACAGCTTTGGTTCAAACTCCACATTTGAGTCTCCCTGTGTATTTGGTGATTTCTAGAGAGGGTCTTATTTCTGTCCCACCACTTGCACAGGTACATCTGGTGGGAACATGGAAGAGAGACTTCTTGGCAGCTGCTCCCAGGCTCTCAAATTCCCTTCCTAGGGCTTGTCTAGACTGGCCAGAATATGCCACTTTCTGGCTGGCATATTCTGGCCATGGATCTAGTCCATTACCCCACCCCACTCCCATTACCAGACAAAATGGGATGAAGTCTGCACAGACACATTGGCCAGCATCAGTGGGTGTCTTCTCTGCTATCACTGTTTCTCCCTCTGAAGCCAGGAAGGAGGTCCTCAGAATGTAATCAAGGGTGGTCACATACAGGGGATCTTGATCAAGTGCTGTAGGCTTCCTTCCTGTTTAATTAAAACATCTTAAAAGGCTTTCCCCCAGCTTTCCCCTGGCTTTGCCTCAGGCATCATCAGGACTGCCTGGAGGTGAAATGGGCTTCACGGTTGAATAGTGTATCAAAACAAGCTCGTAGAAAGGCTAGAGAAATACCCTCCTTGTTATCCTTCTGTAGGTATATAAAGACTTTTTGGGAGGGAGGCAAGCTTTTTGGGAAAGATGCATGGGGGAAAGGGGCTTTAATAATGTTCTGGTGTATGTGTGTTGGTATTAATGTCCATGTAAATTCTTTCCATCTCTTGCCAAGAATGCTACATCCTATAAGAAGATGCTTTTAATGTTATATTTCCACTCTTATGTTACTCTCTCTTGACTATACACAGTCAATTAAATAATATTTTTTGAACCAAATTGAAATGTTCAGTGAAGTTATGGGCACAGCACTGACCATCCCATAGCTTGCGGCTGTGGCCTGCCAGCTATTTTAAATTTGACAAGCCTACCATAGATTTATTCATATGAAAAGCTGGCATTGTCAGCTCAAAAGATCAGAAACTTCCATTCACCTATTTTAGGACTGCCTAGCTACAGCAAAAGTTTTAACCTCTGTTCTTATTTACATTTGCCCTCTATTTGCTCAATTCAAATCATCTTCCCAAGAAGATTGGCTTCATGTAGAGAAAGAGAAATGTTTGCTCATTTTGTTCCCAGCCTACAGTTTTCATAACATTTCCCCCTTCTCCAGCTGGTGGAAAGAAAACAGCAGCAGTATGGATTTAAAACTTCTGGATACACTCACACATCCCATTGTTCAAAAGCATAACGTTAATCATGACTCAAGTCTTTCTCTCAAAGAATTTGTTTTATTTCTTTTGATCTTCTGTTTAACTTCCAGAGTCTGACATCAGAATTAAGAGTGGGTGACTGGTGGGAAAGGTTGTGGACAAAAGTCTAAAGGGTAATGTCATAAGAACAAATTTATTAAGTCTTCAGGGGCTGTGTTAGATTTTACTGGTGTTTGACAAATGTCATCAACATTCTTTTTCACTGGGGTTGTTAAATAATTCCTCAGAAGAAAGGATGGATTCTGCCAAATCTACACCTTTTACAAATACTGGAGCAAAGACTGGTGCCAAGTATACATGTCTAGCCCAGGAAAATAAGACGGAATTGGAACAACCATCTGTTTTACAGAAAGAGAGAATCAGAACTAATTGAATCTAAACAGCTTATAGGCATGATCCCTGGTTCATCTTGTGATCATGTGGTTCTAGGTCTTAGACTGAGCTAGTCAGCTCAGATCACCTATGTGGCTTTCCAGTTTGGAGACATTGCAGCCAAATCAGGTTTGGATTTTGGGATGGGAAGGAGTCACAGGAAATGAATACATTTGGTGAGGAGGAACAGGAAACTGTAGAAGAGAAATAACCATAAAGATGGGGCCCTTTAAGCCTCATCTTAAATGGTTTCCACTCTGTCACTATACATTTATAACACAGCTATCTATCCAATGTAATAAAGACATGGATGAAAAGATCACTACTTTCTTGAATAGCATCAAGAGCTGCAACAGCAGTTGACCTACCCTACATTCAGGCATATTATTGGTTCCAAAGCTGGGTAACCTCACTGTGGCTCATGATACTAGATAAAACAGGAGCATATAAAGGTTTTTCACCTTCCCATCACTCTAGGCAATCAGTATTCAATTATATGGAGGCATTTTAGGGCTGAATGATGGCTCCCTTCTTGCCCTATTAATATGTCTAGCAATTAGAAATAGATAGCCTAGTGGAACTTCAGCTTCAATATGCTTCCAAAGAAGTAGGTGTGTAGCATAAAAAGCAGGAGGGTGGGGGAGAAGGAAGTAGAGCACAAGGGCCATCCATTTCAACTCCTGCCATTCAGAAGAGGTGCAGGACTTAAAGGTACATTGGAAACTGTATTGTTAACAGATTTGTCTTTTTAAAATTTGTGGGGGGTTTTGTTGTGAAAAATCACTCCCTTCTAATAGCTGAGTGACTTCTGAAATAAATCATTGACTTGGGCCAAGGTAAAACTAGAAGAGAGCACAAGGGCCATCCAGTCCAACCTCCTGCCATGCAAGAATACACAGTCCAAGCACTCCCAACAGACAGTCATCCAGACTCTGTTTAAAAACCTCCTTAGAAGGAGACCATCACACTCAGAGGCCCATTCCATTGTCAAACAGCTCTTACCATCAGGAAGTTCGTCCTAATGTTCAGGTGGAATCTCTTTTCCTATAGTCTTTTCCTAATGTCCGAAGCAGCAGAAAACAAGCTTTCTCCATCTTCAATGTGACATCCTTTCAAATACTGAAACATGGCTATCATGTCACCTCTTAACCCTCTCTTCTCCAGGCACCAGCCTTTCAAGCACCCGTCTTACTGGGGCCACACTTTCCAAAGCATCTTCTTTCTAGCTCAGGAGTAGTTAGCTGTTTCCTCTCAGCCTAGGAAGGGAAAGCTTTCAGAAGCATGTATAAGGTTGGACCAGTGCTTTCCTAAGCTTTCTTCTTTCTATGCTTGGATGAAGAATCCCACCCTCCACCAGGCAGGGAAGGCTTACCCATAGCCTTCAAGAATTGCAAGGGCAACCCACTCCCACTCAAAGCTTTGAAATAATGGCATAGCTATTTTTCTCTTGATATTACTAAATATTTCATTCCTATGTGGGTCACTAATATCAACCCAGCCCTCAAGTCAGACTGAAGTGATTCAATGAGGTTTACAATTCCCCTTGTCATTTGTGACAATTCTCACATAACTTCTGAAGTACACTTCAACATAGAGAGAGAGTCTTTGGAAATCAAGCCATTTCATTCAGGTGTTTGGAAGCAACAAATGAATGTCCATTCATAACATCCCGAGGCTGATTCATTAGCCTCCTATCCCCTGCTCATTAACAACTGCAAAATGTTTTCATCTTCAAGTCCTATACAGAAGGGTTTTAAACTTTCCTCCTTGACAATGAGCTGAAAAAAACACTGAAGCTATGTGACAAAGTCTCCTCCAACAAAATCTCTTCTGCGAAAGAAGCAGAGATTGTTTTGAAAAGTAAGTCAAATAAAATCAGCATTCAGGAAGAGAAAGCACTCTGTTATCCATTTAACCACATAACTGACTCAGACACAACTGGTGAATCAATATGGAGCCAGATGCTACAGCTAGGAAACTGTTTCCATAAGTTTAGCATCTGGGTTCTGCAGTTGCTTGAAAAGGTTGAGATTAATCTGTGCTGATGGTGGAGGATTGCACTCTGCCACATAATTGTGAATAATACCTTGTTTTATTAAAGATATAAAGATCAAGCTTGGGAGACATAGCTATGACAATGGCTGCTGATGCTATTACCAGAAAACTATTTTTTTCAGCAGTGCAACCTCCTCTCCAACAGAAAGCTTTCCACGGTGCTGGAAGTAAGGCATTTTGCCACTGCTAGGAGAGGGTCCTGAACTCACAACAGCAAAGGCCTGAGAAGAAATGGGATAGGATGTAGGAGCAACAGAATAAAGGGTGCAGTCCAAGTCTGTCACCAGTTATCCATACTAGATGCAAGATAAGTCAATAGCCAGTCCAGAGGTCAATCACCAATTTTCCCAACCAGATGCCAGGGAAGTCAATAGCTGGTCCAGAGATCTATAGAGTGAGATTGGAGGTCCACGTCCATTGTCAGCAAGGCTTACTGCAACAGTCCAGAAGCCAATCTGAAGCCAAGGCAAGTCAAACAGTACAGAAACCAGTCTGACGCCAAGGCAAACATATAAGGAATGCAAACAGCTATGATATGCTGTTGTCAGCGCTGACCCTGGGAGAAGAATCTCTGGGATGTATAGCCAAATCCGTCAAGACCAGCTGAGATTTATCAAAGAATAATCAGGTCAGAGTTTAGTATTTAAACAACACATGGGCATGGTGTTTTTCCCTCCTGCATTCAGAGAAGGAAGGTGGCATGTCATCTGGATCATCCATCACTGGCTGGCAGACTTTTTGTTCTTCAGGGTGAGTTATGCTTATTAGAATATGAGAAAATGGAGGAAATGTGTCACATGCCATTGTTGTAAGGAAGACTAATCTCTGTGATTTCTTTGGGAGGAGGGAAATTAAAAAAAGACCTGTCTGGATCCAGAACAGATATTTGGATTCTGGAGGAGCAGAACAGTGAAATTTTAGAAAGAAGAAAGGGAAAGAAGACAACACTGACTCTTGAAATGGAACGGGAGTAGGGTGATTTGTTGACTTAGCAGAACACAAGGCACTCAGGAATCCAAGGCATTACAGAATTTTCCCATGCATGGAATGGGCCTGTATAGAAGCAGTATATTTGGAGATGGCAAGAGTACATTGTGACCCTTTTCAAAAATAAGGCAACAAGGGAATTGATCATTTTGGATTGAACTGGTCAACATGGTGGATGTAGTGGGATCTTTAGCTGAGAGAGACTATGTTCTCCTGGAATTTGTTACACACAGGAAAAGGGAAGGCAAACATTGTCACACATGTGCTTGAAACATTATGAAAGCTGATTTCTGTAAATTTAGAAAAATACTGAGTGAGATTCCATGGTGACAAATGATCAAAAAGAAAGGAGTCATGATGGATTAGAGTTTCTTAAAAATAATAGAATAGAATCATGAAGCTGGAGGAGACCATAAGGGCCATCCAATGCAAAACCCTGCCATGCATAATCAAAGCACTCCTGACAGATGGCCATCCAAGACTGTTCCAATTCCTCCAAGGAAGGAGACTCCACCACAATCCAAGGCAGCATATTCCACTGTCAAACGGCTCTTACCATCAGGAAGTTCTTCATAATGTTCAGGTGGAATCTCTTTTCCTGTAGTTTGAATCCACTACTCCTTGTCTTAGAGTCTGGAGCAGCAGAAAACAAGCTTGTTCCATCTTCAGTATGAGGTTCTTTCAAATACTGAATCATGGCTATCATGTCACCTCTTAACTCTATTTCCTCCAAGCTAAACATAGCTGGCTCCCTAAGCTGCTCCTCATAGGGCATGGTTTCCAGACCTTTCACCATTTTGGTCACCCTCCTGTGGACAGTTTATCCACTGTCCCAGTTTATCAATATCCTTCTTGAACTGTGGTGCCCAGAACTGGACACAGTATTCCAGGTAAGATCTGACCAAAGCAGAATAGAATGACACTATTACTTCCCTCACTCTAGGCACTATACTTCTATTGGTGCGGCTTAGAATCACACTGACTTTTTTTAGCTGCTGCAGCACACTGCCACATCACACTGACTCATAGAATCATAGAATCATAGAATTGCAGAGTTGGAAGAGACCACGAGGGCCATCCAGTCCAACCCCCTGCCATGCAGGAAATCTTGATCAAAGCACCCCCGACAGATGGCAATCCAGCCTCTGTTTAAAGACCCCTAGATTCCTTTCACATGCACTATTTTCAAGCCAGGTGTCACTCGTCCTATATGCACTTCAATGTTTTTCTGCCTAAGTGCAATACCTTACATTTCTTCCTGTTGAAATTCATTTTGTTAGTTTTGGCTGGCTCTCTAATCTGTTGGAGTCATTTTAAATTCTGATCCTATCGTCTGGATTATTAGCTATCTCTCATATGCAAATTTGAGAAGCATACCCTCTGTTCCATCATCCAAGTCATTGATAAAGATGTTGAATAGCATTGGGCCCAAGGCAGGACCCTGTGGCAGCCCACTCGTCACTACTCTCCAGGATGAAGAGAACCATTGGTGAGCATCCTTCATTTGCAGCCCATCAACTGGCTGGCTGGTTCATTTTTGGGAATGACTGCAGAAGCTCTCCAATCTCCAAAGGCCATGTTGAATTCTAATCCTGTCCCCTGGGGTATTAGCTACCCCTCCTTATTTGGTGTCATCTGCAAAATTAATAAGCAGGCCCTCTATTTCACAACCTAGATGCAGAGTCTCCCCCTCTGATTATTTTATTTATTATTTGTTTATTTATTAATATTTTTTTTCTAGTTTTACTCTATAAATGCCCTATGCCTATGGGCAGCAGGTTTCCAAAGAAACAGGTTTCCCAAAGGAAGCAGCTCCAGAGAAGTCAATCCAATCCAGGAGATGCAGCGGAGATCCCAGAAGGTGAAGGGAAGAATAGGGGCAAGGTCTCAGCCAGTCCAGAGGTCATTACAGAAAGCCAGTAATCCAGATACCCAAAATCAAAGAGGGAAGAGACAAGGAGTCATTAAATGTAGCCAGCCAGAGGTCAAGACTTCTGGGAAACACAGGAATACCAGCAGTACAGCTAGTAAAAAGGGTGAATAGTTGGGGAGTTAAATCTATGTGAATTGCAATTGGGCAGGTCTATAATGTCCATATCCAGTAAGGGACTGTTGTTACATTACAAATAGGGGAGCTAGCAAAGTGACCAATGCACAATGGGACCAATGCACAACAACGCTGATTAGTAATGTAAACTCCTTCATTATTCTTCTTGTTTCTGAAAGGGGTTGGGTATGTTTATTTTACTTCTTGCTCTCTGCAGAAAGTGAGATATTTTCAAATGGGTCTCCCTACACAGAAAAGCCAGACCATACCTGAAAAATTATCAAAGAATGAGGGCTATAAAACAATCAGCTATCTTTCCTTTCCCTAACTCTTCTTGCAATGATTGTTGTGAACCATAAAACTCTGTTTGCAGTGTCTAACAAGGAAGGGTGGTGTGCCCTCTACCAATCTACAGCTAAGTGGAGTAATTCAAATTGTCTTGACTGAGACTCACACAATTAAATTGGGGAATATCAAGTTATCTAGGTGATCCTACTGTAGCTGTGTATGTTTATGATATGTACAATGGGCAAAGTAATCATCTGCCTCCAGAATCACTTACTGAGCATGTGTGAAGAGAAAAAAGAAAAGAAAGAAGAAGAAGAAGAAGAAGAAGAAGAGAGAAGGCAGATTATCCTGCCTGGCAATTTTCACATAACCTATGTAACCCTCCATCATCTCTTTTGGGTGGTGACTAGAGAGGGCCATAAATGGCTCGGCTTTCTTTCCCTTCTACAGGGTCTAAGAGGGGGGAAATGGACTGTGCTTATGTTTAAACACAGTGGAGTAATTCAAATGGACTGGATTGAGACTCACACAATTTAGAACAAATGGCTAAAACACTGTTACTTTTATTACTTATGCAATAAAAATGACCCAAATATCAAATTTCCTATTGAAGTTCCAAGCCCAATATATATTTTGCAGATGAAGCATTTACCAATTCTCACACCTAGGTGAGCAAGCTTGCAAATTTCTCGGCTCATAAAGAGAAATGCAAATGCATTGAGCATTCAAACATCCTGTATGCTTAGCGAACAGCCCCGAATAATAATCACATCCCTAGCACTGATGTGCATCAGTCCCAATATGCATCAGTCCCATTGTGCATCAGGACACCAGCTAGGTAGAGCCCAATGCAGACCAGGACATTCTTGCTGGTGTCCTTTTATGCATTAGGAGGAACTTTTTGACAGTAAGAGCTGTTTGGCAGTGGAACACACTCCCTCGGAGCGTGGTGGGGTCTCCTTCCTTGGAGGTCTTTAAACAGAGGCTGGATTGCCATCTGTCGGGGATGCTTTGATCACGATTTCCTGTGTGGCAGGGGGTTGGACTGGATGACCCTTGTGGTCTCTTCCAACTTTACAGTTCTATGATTCTATGAATACGAATACATCCTCCAACTCATGTATTCCCCAACAAATAATATAGAAATGGGAAACTATCTCTGTTACTGGAGATTATCTATATCCATGCTAACTAGCACCCATTGATATCCTCATCTTCCTGAATTCCTCTTTTCTGTGTGACAGTAGACATTGTAAGTTTGGAAATGTACAGAGGGTGGGGAGAGAGAAAAAAAGAGGGAAAGTGTATGCATTTGGGGCTGGGAGGTGTGGATTAAGTCTCTCTCTGGCTTTTCTTTGCAAACGAAGATTCAGGAAGGACACATCCCGCGCTTTCTGCAAGTGCGCTGATGACTAAAAAGGCCAATCCGAGATAAACAAGTCCGGTTGCAAAAAGCACAGCAGAAGGTCTCCTTGGGTGATGTTTTTGGGTTGTGATTCTTTCTGCGTTGTCGTTTCTCTTCAAGACTTGTTCAGCGTGAGTTCTCAAATAAGGCTGCAGCATTGTGGATATTGCGTCTCCATGCCTCCCGATGTGAGGCCATGGCGGACCACTGTTGGTGATCAATTTGGCCGAGCCTGAGATGTTGTTTCAGGGAGTCTTTGTATCGCTTTTTTGGAGCGCCCCTCTTACACTGACCCACGGTGAGTTCACCGTAGAGCAGTATTTTTGGGAGGCGATGGTCCTCCATCCTAGAAACGTGCCCTGCCCAGCGCAGCTGCGTTCTCAATATCATGGCCTCAATACTGGTGATCCCTGCTTGCTCAAACAAACCTTGATGGAATGAATTTCTTACCCATCGTGATCCCTAACTCACACATTCTTTTCATATAATTAAAGAGTGAAGCTTTCATTGATATTTTGGTTGCCCCTTCTTCCTTCAGACACATTCTTAAAAAAAAAATACTACTGTATACATGACAGCTCCTCAAACTACAGTTTCTGTCCTTTTCAACTTGAGCACAGTTACGCATATGCCAACACAAACATATATGAATTTTCTTCCCATGCCTTACAGGTTGAGAGAGAAGAAAAAGAGATGACAAATCTAGTAAATCTGCCTACTGATCAGTCCTCCAAGGGTTTGCTAAAGGTGTCACCCGGAGGCAGTGCTTGGGTTCGTTCTGCTTTCTTCCACTTTCCTCAAGACTCTGTGTAGTTATAAAGCACTATTTCTGTAACTGCCCTCTGGGTCACTGTCTTTTATCTTCTTATATTCCCTTTGGTGGTCTTCTTTGACAGACAGTAGGATCTGAAGATCTCTAGCACTCTCCTTTGCTAGCTCTCAAGCATTCAGCCCCAAATTAGCTGCCTTTCAAACTCTTTTGTCAGATAGGTTTCGAGGCATGGTAACCTAGAAAGGCTTTGTTTTAGATTAAACTAGGCAGAGGTTAGATTACTAAGAGAAAATGGCATGCACAAAGGGGGAAATATACAGTATCCCACTGGTTAAATTTAAGAGACTGAGATACAACTGTACTGTTAACTTGAGGAATGAAATGGAAGAAATTCATAATGGGCCTCTGGCTGAACTGGAAACACTTCATTCTCATGTAAAATGAGGAGACATTGCCTGCTCCAAGAAACTGAGCTACTTGCAAAGATAATCCTAGAGCAAAGAGGAAAGAAAGCTAAATGTCTGTGTAAAGGAAGACCAGATTTAGCTCAGTAGGAGCCCTATGGCAGCAAAAGGACACAACAACAACCCTCCTTTGAAGAAGAGTTCTACAGGAACATGTACATGGTCCTTCTGTGTTTGTTTCAGTGCACCACTGTCTTGATCCTGCTGCTATTAAAATCTTTTTTGCAAGCCTGAGTACATGCAGAGTCCCTAGAATATTAATGCATCCCATTTAAACTGTAAACTGCATTTCAGGACCAAACCACATGACACTTGACACTTATCAATGTGGTTTTGTGCCAAAGTCATGCAGAACCATGCACCTGTTGGCTCTCTGTAGGTGTAAGGAAGAGCTTGGAAAATTTCATTTAAAAAGCAATTCATTATGTAACTTATTACTTTAATGTGATACCTTTTAATTAACTCATTACGTTACTCTTTGCTTTTCTGTTGCTTAAAAAAAAGCACAATGGGGCTGATGGAAATCAGTTCCCCATTGAAGCTAAATTTTACATTGTTAGGACCAATCTAGATGAGGGAATAAAATGTGGATTGATGCACACATACACCTTCGCAGCAGCTGTCATCTGTCTCAACGATTTTTTTACAAGGTCACTGGTGTCCGAAGCTCTCCATGTTTGTTGTTCACATGCAGGCATGCCAACAAATCAAGATGGTAGGCATGAGTGAACTACTCCCAGTTTTCTACTCCCCAAATTGCTCCCACCAAACAGTATTTTTTTAAAAAAATAACAAAAACAAAACCTAATTCCAAGGAGCAGAAGAGTGGTCTTCCACTGAAATAATTAAGAAAAAAAGAAGGAAAGAAAGGCTATTTCATCACCTGAGTGCATGATTGCTATGGTGACAATTCAATGTGGTGGATCAGGGATCTAACTTAGCAAGCTCTGCCCCTGCACATGTCCGACCAATCAGCTGTCCTCTTAAGCAATGCACTGTGATGTGATTTGGTTGTTCTAGAATCATAGAATTGTAGAGTTGGAAGAGACCACAAGAGCCATCCAGTCCAACCCCCTGCCATGCAGGAAATCATGATCAAAGCATCCCTGACAGATGGCCATCCAGCCTATGTTTAAAGACCTCCAAGGAAAGAGATCCTACCATGCTCCGAGGGAGTGTGTTCCACTGCTGAACAGCTCTTACTGTCCTAACACGTGGGAGTGTGCATTTCCTCTGCAGTTGTCAAAAATCTCTGGGAGAGTCCTAGAGGCTTTTGCCACAGACTTTCTCTGACTTTTGCTCCCCCTCTCTCCAAAAAGAACAGAACACTGCAAGCTCCCATTTGGATCCATGGAATTTCCCTCAGATTCCATGAGGATTTATTTCACTGTCTTGACTACCCCTTATTTGCTAGGGAGCTGCTAGCAATGAAACAAGTGAGACTAGAGCGACACTGGTGGAAAACCTGGAACTAGTTTGGTAAAACACGGCCCAGACATTTTGGCCAAGGACTGGGCATTTGGGAACTCTATACTCCACTAGGTGGGGGTCACCTGGCTGCTGACCATCCTGATTGGCCTTAGAAAATCCCAGACTTTTGGTAGGGAAAGTCTCATCCTCTCCTGGAGAGTCCTGCATGTTAGACTCATGTTGATGGACTTCGTGTTTCCTCTCCATTCTTCTGCTGAAGGAAGAAGCATTGATCGGAGACTATACATTTAACTCCACCATTCTTTCCTAACTGGCCTGGGATTGATGCCAAAAGAGAGAGCTGTTTCTCATTTACAGCAGCAAAGGACTTGTGTGGTGTTCTACCAGCTATTCAAGGTGAGTAAATCCCCCTTTCCTTTTCCCTGTACCTAAGTGAACACAAGGCTTCACATCCAAATTTTTAAGAGTTAAGCTCCTGGAAATCATTTTTCCCAGATTAACAAATCTGTCTGTTTACTTTCTCATTTTTCAAAAAATGTCAAACTTTTTCTGTCCTGAATATGAAAAAAAAAGGATTTTTGTAAAATGTTATTTTAAAAAATGAACTGAAACAGAATTCTTGTCCATCCCTAGTGCATTCAGTTGTATGCATCTAGGTATCAGTCACTGCTATGCATGAATAGATGGGAGTCAGAAGCAGTGTCAGCTAATGTCTGCATCAGTTGGGCAATGAAACCTCTGGCTTTTAACCTGAACTTTATGTGTACAGTATGCCAAGGGTCTGAATCTTATTCACAAAATAGGCTCAGGACCTTTGAGAGGTCCCTTTAATGCTTGGATTAAAACACAGAGCAGATTAACCACTCCATTTATATGGGGGCTACCAGACGCCACTGGTTACAAGGGAGGCTCACCATTAGCAGTGTGAGTAGCATGTCTTCCTTCCTAAGATTTTTTTTTCATTTATTATTTGTTTGGCTGTCATTGCCCATGGCAGGATGAACAAAGTTTTGGGCAGCATTTCCCTTCCAGACTTAATAGCCACCGGTCCACAATAATCATGGAGAATATCTGAAGAAAAGTCACTGCTCTTCATTTTTCTTAGTAGATGCAGAAAAAAAGGTATGATCACAGGTATTTTTTTCCTCTAATTTCCCACACACACACACACACACACACACACACAAATATTCCTGGGAAATTTCAGCTTAACATTTGTAAAATGTTGTTCACTATGAGGGAAGAAAAGGAGCCTTTACAAATCAGCATGTATCTGTGGGAATATAGCCAAAGAAATTCACCATTTCCATACCCATATGGAATGTTACAATTGTATCCTGAGCAGGCTTCAAACAGAGTGTTCCAAGTAGCAGGTTTAGCAGCTGGAGCCAATGTGACTATGTTTTTAAGAGATCCTCAGTTGTTTTACACAATGATTTGCCAGGCCTTCTGATCCTATACATATTTACTAAGAAGAAAGAGCTCTTGAGTTCAGTGGGGATTACTCTGAAGTAAAATACCATAGAATTGCAGTATAAATTACTTTAAAATCCTATTCAATCCAGTCAGAATAAAATGCCTCTGTAGAAATCCTTCAAGCGATTTATAGAAGGCTTATTTAGGTTTTGCATAACTAGGTTCCTGAGTAAATCAAGTGAAATTGATGCATGCCTGGCTAAAATCAATTTAAGGCAGGGAAAACATGTTCTTGTCCCAAATTGGCATGATAATAAGGTAGTTTATACAAAGCCTAAGAAAAGTGCGGGCAGCATAGAGAGATGCTGCTTCTCTGATATCGATGCTGTGCTCCATGACAGAGCATTGTCCTTTCAAGCAGAATGGGTTTGCTGTTTTATAATAGATATGTGCTTCTTGCTGTGAAGCATACTTACTCAGAAGTAAACCAATCCTGTGTGTGCATGCTGAGTGTATGTGTCTTCAAGTCATCTGTGGACTTGTGGAAAACCCATAAATTTTGTAGGGTTTTCTTAGGCAAGGAATAGATCTACCTACATGGCTAAACTCCCCCCTAAACTCCGTATGACCCCCTAGCCAGCTGGCTGCAGGGAGCAATCTACCCAGCAGTTTTAAATCTTCCACCACCTTTTTTTTAATTTATTTAAAGAGCTTCCTGTGATGCAGATAGTTGTTATTACGTCTTTACAACATAAAATAAAAATGAAAAAATGTTAAAAACCACCATTTGATGGACTTACCGGACCCTCGTGTAGCCAGAAATCCAACATGGCCACTGCTGATTCCCTTCTTTGCTAGCCCTACCCTCTCTGCTTGGCCAGCCAATCAGATTACATTGCCTGTTTGTATCTGTTTGAACAGGGGTGTACAAACAATCGCTCATTCAATAATTGTATGGATTTTTCTGTGAGGTCTGGATGAAGCCCCAGATCCACCACTCATGGACTTTAGGATGAGTTTTGCCACCACAACCACCCTCTGAATCACTCGTGCATGTTCAAACAGTCATGTGTACAGATCATCGATCTTTTGAACACCATTCAGAACCTTTTTGTCGTATAGACAGCACCTTATTTTTTCAGCCACCTTTCAAATGTCCCAATTTCTCTCTCCATCTCACAATTTCCCCCTTTGTTTTCAGCTTACTTCAGTTGCTGAAAACTGCATCACACTGTAGGCCCATGGTCTACTAAGACCCCTAGATCTCTTTCACGTGTACTGTTGTCAAGCCAGGTGTCACCCATCCTATATCTATGCATTTCAAAAAAAAAATTCTAGCTTAGCATAGTACCTTACATTTTTCCCTGTTGAAATTCATTTTTGTTAGCTTTGGCCCAGCTCTCCAATCTATTAAGCTCATTTTGAATTCTGATCCTGTCCTCTAAGTTATTAGCTATCCTTCCTAATTTGGTGTCCAGTTTGAAAAGCATGTCCTCTATTCCATCATCCAAGTAATTGATAAAGATATTGAATAGTACTGGACCCAGGACATAACCCTGTGGCACCACACTAGTCACTTCTCTCTGGGATTAAGAGAAGCCATTGATGAGCACCCGTTGGGTTCAGCCCATCAACCAGCTGTCTGGTTCAATTTTGAGAATGGCTGCAGAAGAAAATGGATAAATTGGGGATAGTATTTTTTTTTTTTTGCTGTTTTGGGGGGGTGTTTTTGCATGTTTTCATGCATTTGGGTAAGGATCTGCATGGTTTTAGGGCAAAAATTATCCAAAACTCACCCTTTTTTGAAAAAAGGGGGATTGAATGGCCTTCAGAGGCTGATGGGTCTCTCAGGGGACACAAAAGCCAGGTCTAGGGGCTGCATCAAGCCTGCAGGCCACACTTTGACCCACTCCTGATATAAATCAAGACAACTGCCTGCATTTTCAGTCTCTGTGGAGAGAGGACAGTTGATATGCAACTATCATGATGAACACCAGAATAGTTACCACAATAAAAGCTCTCCCTTGCCTGTTGTATCTACATCAGTAAATGACCAATGCCATGCCTAAAAGCTCCTCTTTGGGCAGAATCAGTATTTTATAATTGGGCAAGTGTCAATGCAAATTAGACAGTGAGCTGAACAAGAGCAAGTGGAGAAAATTAGGTGCCTGGGGATATATTTTTCAAAGGCCTGAAGCATCGCTGAGCTGCACAAAATATGTGGCTAGGAGGGCTTGGTGAACTTTGAGAGGTTTACATCTGATGGGAATCAGTTCTGGGTACCCCTTGATGTGCCATCAAACCTGGCTTTAAAGCAGCCAGGGTTTCTAAAGACTGGGACTTGAAGTATAATGAATTAGGGAAGTAGCAGCATCCCAACAACAAGTAGTGTCATTTCTCTGGCTCAGTGCATAAATACAAATTACAGCTGATAGGTAAACCCTACGCAGTGCAGAGGCCATTCATTTTAAGTGCTACACTTAAAAGGCCACAGTGGCCTAATAATGTGAAAGCAGGTACAAAGCATCCAAAGCATTTCACCAATTGTTTCAGTGCTGCTGCATAGCATGGAGTGGTTATTTACAGAACGATTATACACTAGGTGGTCAATCAGGGGCTAGCCTTTCCATTATAAATATTAGTCCAAAAGACCACAGGTGCTGATTTTACTGAGCCAGCTCTAGTCTTTGATGTTGTGATTGCATAATTCTTACACACCTATGGAGAAGAGTCACTAGTCGCAGTCAGGAAGTCAGTGATTCATTCATTTCTTGCACTGCAGTTTCATCTGTAAATGACAGTTGCTGTGTTGTTTTGTGTACTGCCTCATCTCTAGTAACTTCCTGCATATAGCATGACACAATTAAGATTAGTACTGCATTTATTTTAATGTACTGAAATTTTTAAAATAAATTAATATAAGGAAATATTTTTGAGGGGTGGTTTTGCCAACTATTCTTCTTTTCACGAAAATATTGGATATTATCAGATGTGGCAAAAACCACGTCAAAGATCACAGTGAGAACAGGAAGGGGCAGCCTTACCAGACAACATCATCCTTCAGTGTTCCAGAGGCATAACACAAGCATCAGTAAGGCATCCCTTTTCATTAAAGGTTTGTCCTCATCAATACAAAAGGGAAGCCTCATCTGCAGCAGCGCTACACCCCTGGGTGTCTCCTAAGGTTGCCCTTTCTGTTCTTGTAGTGATCTGATGCAGTTGGGAACATGATTTTTGGTGCATTTTCCTGTGTCTGATCATCTCCATTATCTAACAGTTTGGGGAGTAGAATCTCATAATTAATAATAAGTGTTGCAGTTTCTTATTTTTTCTAATAATGCAATTTTATACATGTCTCCTCAGAATTAAACCATTTCCTGGCACACTACACACTTCCTAGCACACTAACACCAGTTAAGACCCCAGCCTCATGAGGCTCTCTTGGCTGGTTTAACACATCTCCTTTCTGGTTCCCAGCCAGCATTCCATTCCATTCCAATAACTCCCTATACCATTCATAGGGTTATCTACTTGTCCTTGTTTTAGGTATCATCCCTCCACCTGCCTTTGCCCCTCAATGACCATTGTTAAAAATGAACTTTTCACCTCATCACCATACCCACAAGTTTTGTATTTCTATGGCTGTTCCCACATATAACCTGCTCATAAATGTCTGTTCTTAGGCACTTCATACATCTGAGGAAGTAGATTTAGGTCTATGAAAGCTTATGCTACCAATTCCTTTCAGTTAGTCTCAAAGGTGGCTACAAGATCTCTTTGCATATTGATATTCCAGACTAATCCAACTATGCCTTTGAAATCCATCTGGACTGTCATTGGTAGTGAGGGATCCAGAAGAACCCCCAAGTTGGGAACACAGGATTACATCCAGGGCTGGTTGCCACACCTCCAAACCCAGGTTAGGACCCTTGACATTAAGCACCTATATCTTGTCTGGGTTCAGCTTCAGGTTTTTTTTCCTCATTCAACACATTACCTCCTCTAGGCATTCATACAGAGGAGACACACTATCCTTAGCTGAGGCTATTTTTGAAGGCATGGAAAAGTATACTTGGATGTCATTGTCATACTGGTATCACCCCATCCCATGCTTCTGGGTAATCTCTCCAAATGGATTCATGTATATTTAAACAGCATTGGGGATAGAGTTGCACTTTATGGTTTGACATATAACAATGCCTATTTTTAAGTAGCAGCTGTCCCGAGGCATCACCATCTGGAATCTACCTAGGGTAGTGGTTCTCAACCTGTGTGTCCCTAGATGTTGTTGGACTACAGTTCCCAGGAGCCCTCTGAGGTCTCACCTTGACAGCCAGGTGGTCCTCCCAGTCATTAGTGAGGCTGTAGGATTGAACTCACAGCCTCGCTAATGACTGGGAGGACCACCTGGCTGTCAAGGTGAGACCTCAGAGGGCTTCTGCGAACTGTAGGCCAACAACATCTGGAGACCCACAGGTTGAGAACCACTGACCTAGGAGAGAGGACAAGAATCACTGAAGCCCAGTGTCTTCTGTTCTCAAAGACATTCTAGAGGGATACTATTGTCCATGGTATCAGATACCACTGGGAGGTCCAAAAGCACCAGCAGGGGCACATTCTTCCTTTCAATGTCTAGGTGAAAATCATCCCCAACTCTGTAATCTGCTTTGAAACCAGTTTGAAATGGATCTAGAAAACCTGTAGTATCCAAGACTGCCTTGAATTGGAAAGTGACTGCCCTCTGGATCACCTTGCCCAGAAAAGGAAGATGTGTCCTGGTCTATAGTTGTCTATAGTCCGGGGGGGGGGGGTCCAAGGAAAGGCTTTTTAGAAGTTGTCATAACACTTCTGTTAAACAAGATGAAAAGTTTCTCTGCCTGAGAGATTATTACCAATGTATTATAGCTGAGATCTAACAGTATCTCCTCCCTGGATGACCAGCCAGGAAGGATAAGGTTCAAAAAGACAAGTTGTTTTCCTTATTTATCCTACCAGCTTGTCCACATCTGCAGTACTCACCAACTGAAACTGACCCAGTGTTATCTTGCTCACAGAACTGCTAGACACTTCATTGTCAGCTTCTGCTTTAACAATGGCATCCTGGTCAGCTCTTATCCAAGAGATTTTATTTGTGAAATGATCATTAAAGGCATCACAAAGAACTGTTCAAGGTTCTAGAATTGGGTTCAGGGGAGAAGGTGGCTGAGTTAGAGATGTCACTATCCTGAATAGTTCAACTGGATGAAAATTTGCAGATGCAATACATACTGAGAAGGCTTTCTTTGCTCCATGTTCACTATCTTACAGGAATGGAGATGTTCTCTGTGTTGTGCCTTGTCAGATAGAAGTCAATTTTTCCACCATCTGAAATCCAGTTGTTCTTCCTGTTTTAGCTCCCTGAGATCTTCTGTATACCAAGGAGCCCAATGAGTAATGGGTTGAGAGGATGTTTGGGAGTAATTGTATCAGTAGCTTTAGTCAGCTCTTGATGTCATTAATTGACCAGGACTTCAACAGGATAATTGTGTTGCTATTGTGTGCCTTCAAGTAATTTCTGACTTATGGCAAACCTACCACAGGGTTTTCTTGGCAAGATTTTGTCAGAGAAGGTTTGCCATTGCCTTCCTCTGAGGCTGAAAGAGTGTGACTTGGCCAAGGTCACCCAGTACATTTTCCATGTCTGTGTGGGAATTTGAACCCTGGTCTCCAGAGTCATAGCGCAGCAATCAAACCACTACACCACACTGGTGTTAGCATGCTCTACTACCCCTCCCTGAGAGATTCCATAACTGGGCATATTGGACATTTTTCAGGGTCACATTGGCTTAGGCAGACTGGACATCAGTTGGAGGTCATGGTTACCTGAAATGTGCCTAGAAAACACAATGGTAGGAAAGCCCTAGTTAGGGTTAAGCGGAAAGCCCACATGATGGGTTTATGTTAACAACCCAATCATTAAAGGGGTATGTTCTCATTCTTTCTTCCAACCTTGGGTGTTTCAAGCAATAATTTAACCAAGCAATTAAGTGATCATTCCTCATTCCACACCCTACAAAAATCTGTCCTCATACCCCTTCCTGTCCAACTTTACAAGTTTGTTGCAAAACCATCAATGTTTCATCTCTCTGCAATTAAAGTAATCAGTTGAGTTTCGGTTTCCTTTGTCCATTCATGAAAGCACCATCCTAGCTTTGTTATTACTAACTCACCCCTCCAAGGCATGGAATGGGGTATAAATATTAGACCCCTAACAATAGTAAGGTGTGCCACAATGTATGGACCCAGTCACTCTCTTTCTTGGCTTGCCATGAATTAGAATCTCCTGTGCCACCCTCAGTGGCCTTTCTTGGCTTGCCATGGATTGGAATCTCCTGTGCCACCCTCAGTGGCCTGTCTGAGTATCTTCACTGCATAGAACTCTTTCTCCAAGATTAGTAACTGTCCCCCTACCTTCCCAGACCTCTCTCTATCCAATCTTTCTGCCTTACTCTGCTATAGTCTTGTACAATTCATAAGAATGTCTGTTTGTGTATGTTAGTTTAATTTCTATATTATTCCAATAAAATACTTTGTTTTACTTTAACTGGAACTGCCTCTACGGTTAGAACTTGTGTACATAGGTGAAAAGATCTTCAAAGTTACCCTCCTCTTGCAGGCATCCTGTTCGAGCTAATAATTCCCCCAAATATTAAAGGAGATTTAGGCATCAAGGTGGGACTGTAATGTACCCCCACCTCTTAGGATAACATTGTTATCATTGGTGATACCAGCCATAAAACCTTTTAAGGCATCCTGGAATCCTGAAGGATCCATTAGACTTCAACAACAAAACATCCTAATAGGACCACCACCCCTGAAGGGACAGATAGTAGCCACCACCCCTAGTTCGATACTAACTCTGACCAGAAAATGATCTGTCCATGACAATGCATGACAACTAATCACCTCCACCCACAGATCTGTATGCTCAGAAATGAAAATAGCTTCAAAGGTGTGGTCTGTTGAATGGGTCAGCTTTGAGAACAGTTGGAATAGGCCCATAGATGCCATGAACTCCCAAGCTGCACCTTACAGATATGCCTCAAATGGGATGAAGTCACCCCAAACCAAAAGTCTGGGTCACTCCAACACCAGTTCTGAAACCTAGAAATCTCACATCACTAGCAAGGAGGTAGATTCATCACCATGTCATCATGTTCAGACTAGGTACTTTGTACTGGCAGTGGCATACATCTGTTAGATTGGGGCCAGGATATTTTATTGAATACATTGCAATGTGAACTGTGGTGCTGGTTGCAGCTTTATTGGGAGTTGGGGCCTCTTCTCTAGTGGTGGTTTTAGCATGGTCCCCAGATCTAGTTGGGGAAGAGATGGGACCTATATGCTAGTCAGTATCAGTAAGGGGACCTTGGGAGTGTGGGCAATGAGATCACATTCAACTTGGTAGGGTGACTTTGGAGATTATCAGAAGGGGCAAGCATTCCAGAGCAGGAATGGAACAGGGGCTCCATTTTGGATGACGTTGACCCCCCTCTCTCCTGCTCCTGTCCTTCCCCCATGCTGCTCCCAGGGTATTCTATTCATGATGAAATATCGTGAATAGAACACCTCTTCCATTTTCTTCCATGGCTATCACGGAATCAGGGACATGGGAAAAGGAGCCCCGTCCCTGTTCTGAGATGACAGGCATGGGGGAGAAGGTCTGTACCAAGCACTTCCAGCCACGAACGGGACATCAAGGTAAGTGGCACCCTTCCTCCCCCCAGGCTACTGGGTTTTTTTTTAATTGCATTTAATTTCTTTCTTTGACAGCTGGGGAGGTTATTTTTTGAATTTCCTTCCCACTCATTCTCTTGCGAGAATGAGTGGGATTTCAGCCGACCAGTCGTAAAGGCAAAACTTTACCTCTGTTCCATTGCAGGAACGGGATAGGAGGTGGCGGGGCAGTAACGGGGCATTTTGGTCCCATCTGATAATGTCCTTTGCCTCACTCCCAGGTGCACGACCACAAAGTGGCTTTGCCCATGTGGAATACCATGTCTTTTGGTCAGCAGGTGATTTGACCAACACTTGGATCCCCATCCATGCTGGGGCCAAGCAGCATATAACCGATAAAGTTTTACAGCTGTAACCTATACAGTTGGCCTGTGCTGTCTGTAAAGGTTGAACTCCATATCCACAGATCTAGTAGCCGTGGCTTTACTTATCCATGTATGGAAAAAAAAGGTTTCTCTGGGCATTTCTTGGTCAACTTCTGGCATTCTTCTCAATGAAAATAATAGGGTTTCCTATTATCCACAGTTTCAGTTTTCCATGTGTGTGTGTGTGTGTGTCCTGCAACATATGTACATGTTATGTACATGTCAGCATGTACATGTTATTGGTAAATAAACTAACAGAAGTCACAAAGAGTAAGTCCACATTACAGATGTATTAACTCAATAAAGTAAACCACATACCTGACTGCAAGACCTGTTGCTTACTGGAACTCTTGAAGACATCTCAGTCATAGGTTTTCCAAAGTTGACTTGATGGAACACAACAACAGCAGCAACAACAATGACAACAGTGTAGCACGATCACTTATTTTGGTGATAAGAGATGAACTCATCTCTTGTTTATATATATATATATATAAACCTCCATTCCTTTGAACACTCAATCCTAAACAAACATTCATAATCTCAGGTTAGGCTATAAACATTCATTCTATTCAAACTTTTAAAAGACAATTACTTAAGAAATCAAGTAGAGGAGAGGCTGTTACAGTGTAAAATGGTGCAACACTATACTAACAAAACCCTTCCACAGTGTGTAGTAATAATGGGACTGTCAGGTATCAGTGTTCCCAAACTCATAGAGCAGAAGTTTCTGAGTCCACCAGAAAACTTTATTGCTAGAAAATCAGAAAGTCATTGCTGTGAATCAGAGCCTAATGGATCCACTCTAAATTAAAAGCATTTTACAATCACCAAAAATTGAAGTAATAATAATAATAAAATTTATTTATACCCCGCCCCTCTGTCAAAACAATTGGGGCGGCTTACAAAAATTAAAATACAATACAGATAAAATCCCCAAACACCCCCACCCCCACCCTCCCCCATAAAAAATATTAAACAATTATAAATTAAAACCAACTGATCTAAAATCACTTTTAAAAACAATAAATACAATAAAATACAATAAATGGCCAGCGGACTAAAAGAGGCCAGGATCCCCTGAGGCCGGGATCTAACTAGGAAAGGCCTGTCGAAAGAGATCCGTCTTTAGTGCGTTTTTAAAGCTATTCAGGATTGTTATCTGACAGATCTCATTCGGCAGGTCATTCCACAATTTGGGGGCAATTACTGAAAAGGTCCTCTGGGAGGTTGCAGACAGCCTAGATTTTTGTGCCTGAAGCAAATTCCTCCCAGAGGACCGGAGTGCGTGGGGAGGATTGTATGGGAGGAGGCGGTTCCGGAGATAAGTTGGACCCAAGCCATTTAGGGCTTTAAAGGTAATAACCAAAACCTTATACTGGGCCCAGAAACGGATAGGCAGCCAGTGGAGAGATACTAATACTGGAGTTATATGGTCTCTCCGAGATGTTCCCGAGACCACTCTGGCTGCCATATTTTGTACCAACTGAAGTTTCCGGACCAGGCATGAGGGCAGCCCCATGTAGAGTGCATTGCAGAAATCTAGACACGAGGTTACCAGCGTGTGCACCACAGTCTCGAGGTCCCTTACTTCCAGTAAATGGCGCAGCTGGCGTATCAGGTGGAGCTGATAACAGGCGCTCCTGACTGTCGCATTCACCTGACTAGTCATCTGAAGCGATGAATCAAGGAGCACCCCCAGACTGCGAACACAGTCCTTAACAGAGAGCGTGACCCCGTCCAGGACTGGAGGTTGCAACCCAACTCCTGGTTTTGGGGCCGGTACTGTGAGCACCTCCGTTTTATCTGGATTTAATCTCAATCTGTTTTTCCTCATCCAGCCCATTACTGCTTTAAGACAATCATTAAGAGGAGAGACACCATCGGAATTCAAGGGCGACGATCGGGACAAGGAGAAATAGATCTGGGTATCATCAGCATACTGATAATACCCAGCCCCATAACTCTGAATAATCTCACCCAGCAGCTTCATATAGATGTTAAACAGCATCAGGGACAGGATGGTGCCCTGTGGAACACCACAAGTAAACTCCTTTCTGCTGGAGCAGCTGTCCCCAAGCAACACTCTCTGGGACCTGCCCAAGAGGAAGGACCGGAACCACTGGAGCACACTGCCTCCGATTCCTAACCAAGAGGATGCTATGATCTATCGTATCGAAAGCCGCTGAGATGTCTAAAAGCACCAACAGGGTCACACTACCCCTGTCAATGCTTAGATGCAGGTCGTCGGTCAAGGCAACCATGGCAGTCTCAACTCCAAATCCCATCCTAAAGCCAGTTTGAAATGGGTCTAGATAATCGGTTTCATCCAAGACAGCTTGGAGTTTAAGAGCAACCGCCCTCTCGATCACCATGCTCAAAAATGGTAATAAAGAGACTGGCCTATAATTTTTCATATCCAGGGGGTCCAGGGAAGGTTTTTTAAGAATAGGCTTAACAGCCGCCTCCTTTAGACATGATGGAATATATCCTTCCCTGAAGAATGCATTGATGATGCTCACAAGGAACTTCTGCAATGCATCCCCTCCATGGACGGCCAGCCAAGATGGGCAAGGGTTGAGGGGGCAGGTTGTCTTCCTCACACTACCATGGAGCTTGTCCACATCCTCGGTACTCACGGATTGAAATTGATCCAGTAAACTTACATCAACGGAGTCGCTGGACACCTCGTCAATTGTTTCTGTCAAATTACTGGCATCTAAGTCGGCTCTTATCCGAGAGATTTTGTCTGCAAAGAAATTGTTAAACACATCACAGCAGGCCATCATTGGGTTAAGCAACGGGTTCTGCGCAGGAATAACCTGCGTCATCTCCCTTACCACCCTAAACATCTCTGCTGGACAGGACTCTGCAGACGCAATACGTGCAGAGGAGGAGGATCTCTGTGCTTGCACGTATTGCCTCTCAATAGGACCAAAGAAAGTTCCTATGACGAGTCCTGTTGTATAAGAGTCGAGTTTTCCGCCAGTTGCGCTCTAGTCGTTGTCCAACCCGCTTCATTTTTCTAAGCTCTTCTGTATACCATGGCTTATGGTTTGAAGCGGGTTGGAAAGGATGCTTGGGAGCGATCGTGTCGATAGCCTTGGTAAGGTCATTGTTCCAGAAATTAACCAAAGCTTCGACAGGGTCACTGGTGTTACCAATCATTACCCTCCAAGGCTTTCTGGAATCCTCTTGGTTCCATTAGCCTTCGAGGGCGGACCATTCTAATGGGTCCACCACCCCCGGTGGGGCAGGAAGAGACTCTTAGTTCAGTCTTGACCAGGAAATGGTCCGTCCATGACAACGCAGTAGTTTTTATAACCTCCGCCCACGGATATTCCTGTTCCATACTGAAGACCGCATCGAGGGTATGACCCGCACAATGTGTGGGCCTGATGACCATTTGGGATAGGCCCATGTTTGTCATGGTTTCCATGAACTCCCGAGTCGCACCAGTCAAATTTGTCAAGCTGGTCTCAAGTGGAATGTTGAAGTCGCCCAAAACTAAAAGTCTGGGCGACTCCAACAGCAACTCTGAGACCAGCTGTGTCAGCTCGGTTAGGGAGTCTGCTAGACAACGGGGTGGTCGGTATACTAGCAGAGTCCCCAAGCTATCCCTGGTCCTCAGACTAAGGTACATTCCCTCAAAGTGGACTGTGTTTCAGACAGGTATCCTGGTCAAGGTCAGGTTATCCTTATAAACCAGAGCCACTCCGCCCCCCCACCCACTTCCCCTCACCTGCTCACTGACAGAATACCCGGCTGAGAGGGCCTGTGCCCACGTGACAGCGCTATCCTCTCCCAGCCAGGATTTTGTGAAGCACGCCAGGTCGGCATCCTTATCCAGGAGAAGATCGTAATTAATATGAGTTTTATTCTTAACCAACCTGGCATTGCAGAGGAGCAAAGTAAGGTTCTGTGGAATGGTTGGTACGCTCTCCAAACCATTCTGGGAAACAGAGTGAACCGAAGGTGGGATAGCTAACAAACAGCGATCCCGCCTTATTTTGTAACATCTGTTCACTCTGTTCTGATCATATCTCCCTTTCCCCAGCACAACTCCAATTTCCACCCCCACTCCATTCCTGGCCTCAGCTGACTCCAATTGCTGGCTTAGAGTCCTTCTGGCTGCTGGCTGGTGTTCCTGAGGGGTGTGGGAGTGGCTTAAAATGCCAGCCACTCCTGGCCACGCCCCCTCCCACTGCTGCTCTGCTTCCAGAAGTCCTCAGGGCCCTGCACAGCCCTCTAGCCTGGTGGAGTGGGGAGAAGAGCCTGCTTCAGGCTTGGAGTCCTTCTGGCTGCTGGCTGGTGAAGGGCTACAAGATCATGGATCATCCATCATCTACTGAAACAAGCATTCCTTCAACCAAAGCCAACTTCTTCCCAGGCTTTATTATCTTTTCCCAAGCAAAATCCAAACAGTTACACATATATCCACCACACAAACTGCTAAGTCCATTATACACCTGGGTCACAGGAAACAAGTGAAAATGGCAAGAGCAGGAGCCAAGGGATCCGATCCTGACAGGGACACATGTTCACACTCTTAACCTTGATATGTGAATAAGAGTATTACAAGTCTACTAGACTGTCTCTATTTTCATTTGTGGCAACAATAGAGGCTATGGTGTCTTTTCAAATCCAATTAGCGTTTAACACAAGGATATTTTCAGTTGCCTAGAAGTTGATCTTCTCCTCTCTGTGACTCTTTCTCCCTCTGGTGAGTCAATTCTAATTTACTTTTTGAGACTCAAACATTAACATAAACTACAAAGGATACAACCATGAACACAAACTATGAATGGGAGAAGAAGCAAGAAATAAAAGAGGCACTTGTAGTATATACTACAAGTGCTTCTTCTTTTTCTTGCTTCTTCTCCCATTCATGGTTTGTGTTCATGATACATCTGAAATAAGTAACTTTTTAAAGAATCCTCCTCTTCTCAACTTTTTTTTTTTTTAAGAAAACATTTTCCCCATTTGCAATACCAAGGGAGAAAACCATGAGTTTCTCTCACTGCAGTGTAAGTGAGTAAAGTGCAATATTTTGACAGAGAAGGTTTCTGCACTCAGGCAAATTAGACTTCCTCTATAATTAGTTGATCCACTGAAGCTAAAGTGGCATTTCTGGAAATTTCACTGTACTTTTCATGCAGCCCAGCACATTATGTTATCAGCTTTGGTGGAATCATGCTGATATTTCAGAAAGGGTTTTCCTCCTTAGTTATGTGGCTGAGTCCAGCAGGGGTGTAATGCTTATTGTTGGTTGGAGACAGTTGCATTGCTTCTATTATTCCCCCCCCCCAAAAAAAATGTTTCTGCTATTTTTGACCATTTTAGGAGCTTTGAATCCCGTTTTTTGTTTCTTTGTTTCAAAATGCAGAATTACAGCTAAGTTCAAATAGTTGCAAGCACACTGTAGGTAGTTATGGCTGTAAAATTTACCAGGATCCATTAAATGGCTTACTTAGGGGAAATGTTGTCAGTGAAATAAATGACAGGGTTCCTTTCCCCATAATGGTTGTGTACAGGTGGGAATTTCACAAACAACACCTGCTAAAATTCCCTCTTCTAAAATTCCCTCTTTTGCACATCCATTAAACTCTTCAAAAATTCCCTATTTTACACAACCATTAACAGGAGCCCTGTCTCACCTGGCAATCCTGATTAGGAGATAAGGAAGCTTATTATAAAAGTAGAATCATAGAATCATAGAATTGCAGAGTTGGAAGAGACCACAAGGGCCATCCAGTCCAACCCCCTGCCATGCAGGAAATCTTGATCAAAGCATCCCTGACAGATGGCAATCCAGCTTCTGTTTAAAGACCTCCAAGGAAGGAGACCGCACCACGCTCCGAGGGAGTGCGTTCCACTGCCGAACAGCTCTTACTGTCAAAAAGTTCCTCCTCATGTTGAGGTGGAATCTAGATTTTTTTATATAAATTGTCAGGGTGGAACCATGACTAGAAGCACTCCTGGATCAGGGCAGTGCAAAAGAAGATGAAAACTGAGGAAATAGCTGCTGAATAACTGATCTGTTCTAGATATAAATACTCAAGTATTTCATTGGGCGATCAAAATGCACAAAATACATCCTGCAAGCTCCACTGGCTTCTTCATCATGCAAAATATTTTTTTTAAAAAAGAATACAGAAAAAGAAAAAGGTATCACTCTTTTGTGGATTTTGCTGTATTTTATGCATGCCCAACATGGCTACCCTGAATATGTTTCCACTATTTCATTGTTGCCTGAAATGGTGATTAAAATACTTTTTTACCCACTGCAGAATAACACATATATTCTTCCAGAGTATTCTCCTCCTTTTGAACATCCTGAAGTGTTGCACAGGAATTATTCTGTGGAGAAAAACATGTTTTCCTGTGCAAATAGGCTGTTGTTGTTTTTTGTATGTGTGCAAAAACCCATGCATTTTTCTCTGCAGAAAAATTCCTGTACAACACTTCAGGACATTTCTCTCTCTGGCTCTTCTTCGCAAATGAAGATTCAGGAAGGACTCATCCAGTGCTTTCTGCAAGTGCACTGATGGCTAAAAAGGCCAATCTGAGATAGACAAGTCCAGTTGCAGAAAGCATTGCAGAAGGTTTCCTTGGGTGATGTTTCCGGTTTGTGATTTTTTTCTGCGTTCTCATTTCTCTTCAAGACTTCTTCGGTTTGAGTTCTCAAATAAGGCTGCAGCATTGTGGATAGTGTGTCTCCTTCCCTCCCGATGTGAGGATAGGGCGGACCATTGTTGGTGATCAATTTGGCTGAGCCTGAGATGTTATTTCAGGGACTCCTTGTATCGCTTTTTTGGAGCGCCTCTCTTACGCTGACCCATGGCGAGTTAACCGTAGAATACTATTTTGGGGAGGCGATGGTCCTCCATCCTAGAAACATGCCATGCCCAGTGCAGCTGTGTTCTCAATATCATGGCCTCAATGCGGGTGATCCCTGCTTGCTCAAGGACAGCAACATTCGTCACATAGTCAGTCCAGTGTATATTTAGGATTGTCTGTAAACAGCGCTGATGGAAGCGTTCAAGGAGTCGTAAGTGGTGGCGATAGGTGACCCATGTTTCAGACCCATAAAGGAGAATAGACAGTACAATGGCTCTATACACACTAATTTTTGTGTTTCGCCTCAGGTGTTTATTACTCCAGACTCTTTTGTAAAGTCTTCCAAATGCGCTATGTGCCTTTGCTAATCTGTGATCGATCTCTTTGTCAATCTTAGCATCTGAGGAGATGATGCTTCCCAGGTAGGTGAACTGCTGAATGGACTTAAGCACAGAGTTGCCAACGGCCATGTGGGGATGGTGGTGTTCGTCCTGTGGTGTAGGCTGATAAAGAACTTCCATTTTCTTCAGGTTGACTTCCAGCCCAAACAGCTCTTTAGCTGTTGCAAAGCAGGATGTTAGGCGCTGCAGAGCTGCTTCTGTGTGGGCAACAAGGGCAGCATCATCAGCAAAGAGCAACTCATGGAGTAGATAGTGTAGTGTCTTAGTGCGAGACCTCAGACGGCTTAAGTTAAACAAGCTACCATCAGTACGGTAACCTATATAGACGCCGTTGTCTTCTTCGAGCTCTGCCGTAGCCCTTTGGAGCATCATGCTTAAGAAGACTGTACATAAAGTTCGTGCAAGAACACAACCTTGTTTCACTCCATTAGTTATTAGAAAGGGCTCTGAAAGAGCATCACCATATCTGACTTGACCACGCTGGCCCTTGTGTTGCAAGATAATCATTTTAAGGAATTTGTGGGGACATCCTAGTCTTTCCAGGATCTGCCACAGACCTTTCCTACTCACGGTGTCGAAGGCTTTGGTGAGGTCAACAAATGTTACATAGAGACCCTTGTTCTGCTCCCTATATTTTCCTGCAGTTGTCTAAGGGCAAATACCATGTCTGTAGTACTCCTATTGGCTCTGAAGCCACATTGGCTTTCAGGAAGAAATTCTTCTGCAATGGCAGGAACTAATCTGTTCAGGAGTGTCCTTGCAAGGATTTTTCCAGCAATAGAGAGCAGTGTTATGCCTCGATAGTTTGAGCAATCGGATTTTGCTCCTTTTTTCGAGTGAAAGATAGAGAACAGCTGGGGCTATGAAGCTTCGGAAACGCAGGCGTTCCAAGGCTAACATTGACTCAG
Organism: Gambelia wislizenii; assembly: GCA_030847615.1. Taxonomy (NCBI): domain Eukaryota; kingdom Metazoa; phylum Chordata; class Lepidosauria; order Squamata; family Crotaphytidae; genus Gambelia; species Gambelia wislizenii. Next base: position 28,291,209 of record JAUMIR010000008.1, on the reverse strand, counting down.
ACAACAAACCTTCTAAACAGACCAAGATAGACTCCCTTTTTGTAAGCAGGCAAACGTCTCCTGTGATACAGACCGATTTAGAATTAAACAACAGGTATGCAGTTTTGGAATCTTTGCAGGCTGAAACCTTTAGGTCTGATAATGATTGCATGGAGAATGTGGGAGTCTCGGTTGCACCTACTTGTAATGGTGGTTGTTCTGTGAGATTACCAGCAAATTGTCCTTGGAAGGATCTCCTGGCAAGAGAGGCGTTTCTAATCTCCAAGACCTTTAAATTGTTGTTAGCTAATTGTACTTCTGTCAGCAACAAAATAGAGACGCTAACAGATCAATTTCATAAGGAGGAGGTTTTTATCCATTCTAAAAATAGGAGTGCTACACAGACTGCTTCAGCATTTGATTATCCAAATTCCATTGAGTTCCCTTCGGTTTTGACATTACAAGCATCTCAAGTGATGATTGCAGTTGGGAACAATACTATTAATGAAGGCAAGTGGTCAAACTTTTATAATATTAAGGTATCTTTAAGCAAATTGTTGAGGCGTGAGCCCTGAAGGATTATGCTAAAGTCCTATCAGGTTCTCCCTAACTTGGGTCATTATCAAAGACTGATTATGGTCTTTCATTCCCACTCTGACCCTGCCATGTTACTTGCTAAAAAGAACTTTCTGGCCCAAAACTACGACATTCATTGTTCTAGGGTTTTTAAGAACAATGTGATTAATAAGTTGGTGGCTTATAAGGAGAGAAAAATTGAAGGAGTAGGCCCGGATCACCATACATCATCAACCCGGAGCAGGTCCAACATTGTGGATGAGCTTGTACAACTTAAAGAGGAATGGAATAGCTTGATACAGGCAATAGAAAGGATAAACAATAGCCAAAATTTAATAGCAGTCTCTTTTGAAACAGAGACAGCTAATCAACTAAAGGATGATGCTGGTGGGCCCTTTAAATCAGTATCTCCTTTCAAAAGTCAACTTTTGGAGTGCTCTGTCCAGCCATATGAGTTACCAACGGGTGGGGGCAAAAAGGATGATGCACCCAATATCATCATGCCATTGCTTCCTGCCAACCCTGTCCAGGCCTGTATAGCATAGCTACCATCTGGTGCTTACTCCTCTTCTAAGGTGAAACCTGCAACTGAGGATTCCCCACTTCTACTCGATTATGAGGTTGATGTGAGATCTGGAATTAGGGAAGTGCCTGCTGAGCAAGTACAAGGAAAATCCTGGGCTAAGGAATTGGAAGAATTGGCCTCAGTGCATCCGCATACTGTTGGCACCCTGCAAGTTGAGACACCAACAGTGGACCTGCAAGATGAGACACCAACAATGGACCATTTGCAGGTCGCTGATAATGTCCCCGAGTTTAAGTTCGTGAAGGAGCAGGCTCTGCAGGGGTTTCAGGATCTTTCAGTTGCTAACCAAATATTAGTAACTGCCCAGCTGGAGGATACAACAACTAAATTCCGGAGGATGATCCAATCCCAGCTGGAAACTGATTTAGCTTCTTCCTTAGTGGCTGATGACCCCACCTGCTCCATTATGAATGGTTGCATCCAAGCGGAGGAAACATTTTCTGCCATTTCATCAGACCCAGTTCAGTGACTAGAAGGGGGTAACCCAGGATTGTCACTTCTTTCATGGAACATAGCTGGCTGGCTAAGTAAAACCTTAGATACAGACTTTATTGACTACATTGGTGGATTTAACATTGTATGTTTACAAGAAACATGGTGCCCATATGATATTGTATTGCCAGGATTTGTATCCTTCTGTGTGCCTGCAAGTAGAACTTCCAAATGGGTTAGAAATAAGGGGGGGCTGGCCATACTTCTAAAACCATCTAGCTGTCTTAAATATACAGTATTGCCATCCTGTGCACCAATAGCGCAGGCTCTTTCTCTGCAATTAAGGAAGGATAAGATAATTTTGTTTAATATTTATATCCCTCCTACTTTTAATGAGCCTAATCTGACCACTTATTGGGACCAACTGTTTAGCTATGTTACAGATATTACCAATAGGTTTGATGCTTCAAGGTGTATTTTATTGGGTGATTTTAATGCAAGAATTGGGCCTTCTAATGATTATCTTTGTGAGCACCTTATGATTGATCCAGATTTGCCGCCTTTCCCATTGAACCTTCCCCGTGTTGGCAAGGATCTAAAAGTTAATAATAATGGGACATTTCTGATTAATCTTTGTATTAGTAACACATTTTTAATATTAAATGGCTCTGAAGGGTTCCCAAAAACGGATGGATTTACATATAATTCACCCATAGGGAGTAGTACTATTGATTATGTAATAATCAGTCCTGAATTGTTGAGTTCCATTGCTGATTTTGAGATTTGCCAAAGGACCGAAAGTGACCATCTACCTTTATATGTTTCCCTTAACTTATCTGAGCCAGTATCATCATTTTTGAGAAGTGATTTGACTGCCCATAGGTATGAGAGAATGAAACGCATCCGTTGGGATCTTAAAATGGAAGATTTTATTAGTAATAGTTTTAAGGATGTTTGGGTTCTAAATTGTTTTAATGTTTTAACTATTAGCACTAAGATAGATGAAGCCTTGTTGGCATATAGGGATATTGTGACTACTTTCCAAAATAAGGCCTCTTATCCTCCTAATTACATAAAAGGTAGAAGAACATGGTTTGACAAGAGTTGTCTTGTCTGGAAACAGAAATTAAGACAAATGTTCCATCTGGCTTTGGCCAATCCAGTGGTGAATTTTGGGCCATATTATAAAGCACGTAAAGAATACTCGAAACAGGTGGAGGGCAAAAGGAAGGTATTTTTCCAGCAAAATTGGAGGTCTTTGGATAATGCTCTGACATCCAAAGATGCGAAAACATTCTGGGTGGCGGTCAGAAAATATATGAATAATGAGAGCTCTGTGGTTCTACCTACTATATCCCCCTCAATTTGGTTTTCCTATTATACCAAAAAAATGAGTACACAAGCATTTGAGGGAAATCTACTAATAAAAAATCCTCCTAATCTATGGAGTTCAGTTTCTGCTGACGAGGTGCATCAGTTGATCTTTAAATTAAAATCTGGCAAATCCCCAGGATATGATGGCCTCCCGGCAGAAATTTTGAAGTTTCGCCCTGAGCAATGGACAAAGGCATTAGCTAATTTATTTACTCTTGTCAATAACTCTGGTGAGATTCCAGCTGATTGGAAAGATTCCATCATAATTCCTATCTTTAAAAAGGGGGATAGACAGGATCCTGGTAATTATCGTCCAATAAGTCTTCTATCAGTAGTGGGCAAACTTTATGCTAGTTATTTGGATACAAAATTACTGAGTTGGATGAATGTTCAAGGGTTGATAGGTCCAGAGCAAGCGGGATTTAGAAAACACATGTCCACTGAGGATCATATAATAGTGCTTTCATATCTCGTAAATAAATACCTGTCACGCCCTAAAGGCAAATTATATGCGGCTTTTATCGATCTGAAGGCCACTTTTGATTCAATTCACCGGTCACTATTATGGGACAAGCTTGGTAGGCTTAACATAGATCCTCGACTGTTATTTCTTCTAAGCCAACTCCATACAAATAATCAGTGTAGAGTGAAGTTCTCTGAAACTGGCTTATTAACAGACCCTATTTACTCTGGTACAGGTGTTAGACAAGGATGTGTGTTGGCTCCTCATCTGTTTAATTTATTTGTAGCTGATTTACCTGCCTTTATGGCCACAGTAGACTCGCATCCACCATCGCTGGGTAATCGGCCACTATTTGTACTTCAATATGCTGACGACACAGTGTTACTTTCTCTAACTCAGGTGGGGTTGGCAAGAGCCCTAAAAAGATTTTTTGAATATTGTGATAAATCTCACCTGCTGGTAAATTCTGACAAATCCAAAATACTGGTATTTTCTAAGAGATTTGTCCCAAGAATGTGGAAGGTTGGTAATCAGACAATAGAGCAGGTCAAGAAGTATGTTTACCTTGGTGTCCTTTTTCATTTTAATGGACACTGGGGTAAACAGAGAGATAAAGTAATTCTAGCAGGGAAAAGATCCTTGGAAGCTATACAATCTTTTTCTTATAAAAAAGGTAATCAGGATATCCTGGCGGCCTTAAAAATTTATAAAGCCAAATTAAGACCACAATTACTTTATAGTATATTTACCTGGATTCCAGCCTTTAATAAGGAGACTGAACGACTGCAGACTTCTTTTTTCAGGAGAATATTAGCAGTTCCCCCTTGTGTACACCATCTGACTCTTTATGCAGAATTGGGCTTGAGTTCTCTTGAAACTGAAGCTTGGTTGTTCACTTATAGATCGTGGTTTAAGATCCATTTTAGCCCCAATAGATCTGGCCTTTTATGCTTTCTTCTATCTGATGTATACTACACTAGATGGGCAACATTTTATGAAAGTAGTGTCTATGGGTATAAATCTTGACTCTCTCCTTTTGTTATCTGAAAAGGAAGGTCTTAAAACTATTAGGCACTGCCTCGTTGAGAGGGAGCATCAGCTGTCTTATCCAACACCCCCTAAGGTTTGTTCTCCAGCAATGCTTGGTATCCCACCCGTACAGGGTGGGATTCCAGATTATTTTCAAACTCTTTCATTGCTGGCAGCAAGGAAGGCTTTTCTTCTTGCAAGGTTGAATGTACATCCCTCTAATGTGACCAAGGGTAGATATTTGCAGACCCCTTTTTTGAATCGTATATGTCATTGTGCTCAAGCCCCTGATACTCTCTATCATATTGTATTGAATTGCCCATTGTATACAATTCCAAGGGGAAAGTTGATAAGGAGGTTATTGGAAAGGAATGTCTGTACAGATGGATTATCAGTGAAATTCTTATTGGAAGATCAAAATCTGCATATCACCAGATTAATGGCTAACTTTTTGGTTGAGGCAGCAAACATATGGCTTAACCTGCCTAAAAATGATCTTTGAAGTCCTATTGTTCTATTGTTATACGTATATGTTGCATTATGCCTAATAAAGGTTGTGGATGGATGGATGCTCCTTTTTTCTTGTACAGGGTGATGATGACTGCATCTCGGAGATCTGATAGCAGTTCCCCTTTTCCCAGCAATTCACAAGGAGTTTGTGGAATTTATCATGGAGTACATGACCTTCGTGTTTCCAAACTTCAGGTGGGATTCCATCAAAACCAGCTGCCTTGCCGTTTTTCATCTGCTGTATGGCCTTAAGGGTCTCTTCCAAAGTGGGAGCTATGTCCAATTCATTTTTCATCGGTTTTTGTATCATATGTTGGATAGCTGAGCCTTGGACTTCTCTGTTGGCACTAAAGAGACTTTGAAAGTGTTCAGCCCATCGATTCAGGATGGAGGCTTTATCTGTAATTAATGTTTGACCATCTGTACTGTATAAGGAGCTTTGGACCTGATAAGTAGGTCCAAACACTGCCTTAAGAGCTTCATAAAATCCTCTAGAATCCCTCAGATCTGCACAGCATTGTGTCTTTTCTGCTATATTGATCCACCACTTGTTCTGCATGTCTCGGAGTTTTTATTGAAGTTTACTACATGTGAGATGGAAAGCTGCTTTTCTTACATGGCAGGTTGGCTGGGCGAGGTATGCCTGGTGAGCAGTTCTCTTCTTTGCCAACAGCTCCTGGATCTCTTGGTTGTTTTCATCAAACCAGTCTTGATTTTTCTTGTGGGAGAACCCGAGGGATTCTTCCGCAGACTGGAGGATACTGTTTTTGATATGTTGCCAAAGCACTGTAGGAGAAGGATCTATAGGATGGTCTTCAAGTTTTGTTTACAGGTTTGCCTGGAAGTTGTCTCTCATGGTAGCTTGTTGAAGATGGTTGACTTGGAGTCTCTTCTTTAAGATGCCACCCCTCTTAGGTTTGAACTTAATATGAAGATTTAGTTTACATCTGACGAGGTGATGATCTGTCTGGCATTCTGCACTGGGCATCACTCGACGGTGGACATCGTGAATGTTTCTCTGGCGGACTAGAACATAGTCAATGAGGTGCCAATGTTTGGATCGGGGATGCATCCAGGTTGTCTTCAAGCTGTCTTTCTGCTTGAAAGATAGTGTTTGTAATAGTCAGCTGTTGTTCTGCACAGAACTCTAGCAAGAGGTGTCCGTTATCATTGCAATTTCCAACACTATGCTTGCCTAAGACACCTTTCCAGGCTTCAGAGTTCTTTCCTACTCTGGCATTGAAGTCACCAAGGATAATAATGTTATCTTCTACAGGGACTTTTTGTATGAGGTGGCATAGGTAGGGTACGCAAGCCTCTCTCCCACGACAAGAGGGCGTCAATGGAGAGGTCAAGACATTTAATGGCAGATGAAAGCTGCACATAATTTTTTGGGTCTATTATTCCTCCAAACAGAGGATCCTGACTGTTGGGAACCCCACCCCACCCCACCCCTTTTTTTTTAACCTGGAAACAATTGATTGCAAATAATATTTCTTTTCCTAGTCAATACTTGGACATTTACCTGCATATATGGCTAATAGAGCAGAAATTTTGAGTTGCCCGACAGGCTGGGGAGAAATTTGGACAAAAAGGAGGAGCGAATCAGGTAACCATGGGGTTGTTTAGATGAGAAGATATAATGTGAGTTCGTAGCAGTGCTCATTTGTCTACAAAGCTGTTTGGTCACAATCAATAACACAAAAGTCCAAATGGCACTTCTGGCCACTTCATTGCCAGCAAACCTGCCTCCACACATGTCTGACCAATCAACTTTTCATTTCCACCCTCACCGAGAATGTGCTGTGATGCAGATTGGGTGTCCAAGCAAGCAAGAATGCACATTTCTAGAGATTATTTTAAAAACCTCAGAGTTTTTGGAGTCTTTTGTCCCTCTCCTTCTGAATATGGCAAACCTCAGTCAGATCTCATTGGGACAAAAGGTATTCTCCTAGAATTCTATTAGGATTATTTTCACTATGTAGACAACTCCCATGCGAAGCACAAGCCCTTACTTCTGGAATAGATAGTTCTAAGAAAAAATTCAGCTACTTTTACCATAACTAAACATAAATAATGAAGTAAATCTAGTAAGAGTATAGTTAGAGAGAGTTAAAAATTATGGACCAGAAGATCTTAGTGTATTATCTTTAGCAACCTCTGTGACTCTAGACCAGATATGGGGAGAAAGTGCATCATGGACCACATGTAATCCTCCAAGGCTGTTCCCAAAGTTCCTAGTCTTTATTCATTTGAAAACTTCATTTTTTTGAATAAAATATGGCTACACTATGCTAAACCATGAAAAATTTAGGTCCAAAAGAGGCCTTTTCCTAACCATAAATGATGGTTGACGTCTGATTTACTTCCTGATAAGCAAAAGGCCTTTCCTGAGCCTAAAAAAAATGGTCTGGAGAGAGAATAGAAAAATTGATCCCCACCCCAAAAGTTTTCTTAATTTTTTTTAAAGTTTAAACACCAATTAAAGCCAATGGAAGGTGCAATGGATGTGGCCCTCCAAGCCCCCCTAGAAGAATGCACCCCCTCAAAAGCAGTTGCCCACCTTTGACAATCTGAAGATCAACAATTGCTGGTTTTGTATTGTTGGCTCCTTCTTTTAAGTGTTCTTGGTGTGAATGTTAAACCTGGAGTCCTCATTCTGTTTTCTGTTGGAAGTACTGTTTAAATAAAGCTTCTTGGTAGGGGTGCAGGGCTAGCAATTGACTATGCCAGCCACATAGTCATTGAGCTCCTCCTAAATCTTGCAAAACTCTGCCCAAACTGGAGTATATTACTATCACAATGATTTAATTAGGTCACCTTCATTAATGCAAGGTAGCAAGCGACCGGAGGAACAAACAGTTGACGGCTTCTACCCAGCAGCTAAAGTACAAAGGACTCTTCAGGTGACTGCTCCTGAAGAACCCAGAGACAGCATGGCCCCTGGGCTGAACAAGGCTGGGAAAGGACCCAAACCTGATTTGCAGATGGGAACGGACCAGGATCTCTCCGCCCAGCTGCAGAAGCAAAGGGAATTGTTTGTTCTAGATCTGCATCGTGAAGTAGCCCAAGCGCTTGAGCCGGTAACCACAAAGTTGTCCAGTCTGACAGATAAAGTCACAGCCATAGAAACTACAGCTTCTGAGGCTCTAAGAGTTACATCGGCCCAAGAACCACGGATTCAGAGACTGGAGGAGTCCAACCAGTACCTATTAGATAAAATTGATGATCTGGAAAACAGGAATAGATGTCTTAATATCCGCCTTTGTGGGCTAGAAGAAGGGGTGGAAAAATCCGACCTAAAAAGCTTTTTAATCAGCTGGCTTAACGATATCTGCCCAGAGTTCAAGCTGAAAGATGCTGACATAGAAAGTGCGCACACGTTGTTGATCCCCCCTCAGCTGGCCCGACGTCTACCCCAGGACATCCACTTTGCTAAGAAGACACAAGTGGCTTCCAAATTAAACAAGCTGACTTCACTTACCTTTAATGGCATTCCGGTATCAATTTTCCAAGATGTCTCACCGAAGACTTTGCGGAAAAGAAACGCTTTTAAACCACGCATCTCGCTTTTGACAAGAGCAGGTATTTAATACTGCTGGGGATTCCCATTCCGCATTATAATCACAAAGGGCAATACCGTCATGTCCGCGATTACTAAACTCCAACTCCTGGACGTGCTGACTGCCCTTGACGTCCAAGTTCCTAGATCCCTGGAATTGGAAATCAGAAGCAAACAACAGCCATTGCCAGGCCAAAATTCTTTGGGCTGGACGATGGTCCAGAAGAAGAGAGTTGCTCGGAAGGAGCCGAATAGTTCCTGAAAGTGCCTTTTTTGAGATTGCTACCTGATAGTCTAGTCCCCTTTTCAGAAGAGTGGCAGCCATATTGTCACCATCTTCTTGCCCTCTCTTAGACAACAAGGACTCCAAGATTATGGTTCTTCATGGTTATTCAGATGAACATTATTCTTCTCTGCCTCTGCACCAGCTACAGTGTTGCAAATCTCACCAACTGACAACCATCACCTGCCAGCAGCACATGTGTGATTTCTGCCAGTTAAAGAGACCAGTTGCCATGGCCACAGTAAATTTTATTCAAATCCTTTTTATGACTGTCACTCTTCTTGATGCACTCTGACCAGTTCATACCTCCATTTACTCTGTTTTACATTATATTTCATCCGCTTTTTTGCAAGGAGGGATGCTCCAGCCTGGATATATACTATTCCTTCCTCACCTGACAGGGCGCACTGAAGGTGATTGAAACGGCATTGAAATCCGATCAGGAGGCAATCATTCAGATAACTTCCCTCCTTCTGGGTTTCTTGTCATGTATTGTTGATGTTGATTTTTATTTACTTTTTTTGTTGTATTACGAGAAGGGAGATGACATGCTTTATTTAGATGTACTTATGTATTTTGGGCAATTCAGTGTCTGCATTTGGTACCCTTTGAGGAGAAGGCTTTCTGGACCATTGTCCTCAGAGTCGATCCAGTCAGTGCCCCCTCTTGTGACTTGCCATGAGTGACGTCCGAATCCTATCATTCAATGTCCAAGGACTTAGCTTGCAAATAAAATGCCCCCCCCAAAATAAAAGAAATTCTCCCTCACAAATCCAATGTTTTGTTTCTCCAAGAAACACATAATAGATCTGATAAGCCAGTGTTTCCCACTTCCAAATTTGGAACCCAATTTGTTTCTGGTGGCTCAGGCAAGTCGTGAGGAGTGTCTATAATACTGGACAAGGATATGCCTTTTCAACTTTATGATTTAAAAAGGGACAAGAAAGGTAGATATATAATGATACAGGGTTTACTTTGCAATCGTCTGGTCACTTTGGCTAGCAACTACATGCCAAATGCTCACCAGAAAGATTTCCTAGAATCTTTCTTCCATGAGGTAGCCCTCTTTGCTAAAGGCACTATAATCATAGGAGGTGATTCCAATACTATTCTAGATCTTATTTTGGATAGGTCCCCAAGGGTCAACAAAAACCCTTATTTGCCGCCTCTAATTCCTGAAGCGCCCTTGGCACTCCTAGGATTGATTGATCCTTGGCGGACACTTAATCCGACAGAGAGGCTGTGTAGTTTTTTCTCCCAGGTCCACAGGTATTACTCCAGAATTGATCATTTTTTTGTTAACAAGTCAGTCCTTTCCCATATCACAGATGTATCTATTGAAAATATTCTCCATTCTGACCACGCCCCCTTCTCCTGATGTGGACACTAGATTCAGATACTCAAGCCACCAAGATTTGAAGGTTTAATCCTAGACTGCTATTAGATGACCAATTTAAATCCAGCATTCAAAAGTCTTTAAAATTGTTCTATGTACAAAATAGATCACAAATTACCTCTGAGGCTTTGCTTTGGGACACGATGAAAGCGGTGCTTCACAGCCTCTTTATACAGGAGGGAGCAAAGCAGAAAAAACTTAGATCCACTAAATGAACTTCCTTACTGCTAGAGATTTCTGGACTCTCCAAAACACATAGAAAGACACAAAAAGATACGGACCTGTTCCTACTTAATAAGAAGAGGTCCGAGCTTCAGGAACTAGATGTTCACCAAATTCAAACAGCCCTCTATTTCACTAAAGCATACTATTACGAGCATATTAACAGGAATTCTAAATTGTTAGCTAGACTAGTTAAAAAAAAATCAGAGAAAAAATTAATTTCTAGCATCATCACCAAAAATGGCATGATAACATCTGTTTTAAAAAATATTCTGGGAGAATTTGAATCCTTTTATGCTGATTTGTACTCTGCAGAGCAGCCCAACCCTGACAGATCCACATTCATAAAGACCCTGCCTCTGAAAAAATTAACCCCCAAACATGCAGCAATTCTTAATAGTCTGATTATATCAGAGGAAATTCATCAGGTCCTTCACAAATTGTGCCCGGGGAAGGCTCCAGGCCCAGATGGATTTAACTCCTAATTTTACAAGCTCTTTAAAGAGGACCTGACCCCCCACATGATAGCCCTGTACAATGAAATCTTGAATAACTCCCTTCCCCCAGATTCATGGAAGCAATCCCGAATTATTCCTTGTTCCCAAAACTACACATATTAATCCCAATACGTCAGCATTTAGGCCGATATAATTGATAAATCAAGATTTTAAGGTTATGTTTGCTATAATGGTAAATAGGATCAACTCATTTGTGTCCTCATACATATACTGGGACCAGGTGGGATTTATCCCTGGCCGTAAGATGATTGACGCAGTTAGAAGAACTCTGATTATCATACACCATGCCAATCTCTCCCTTCACCCGGCTTTCTTGGTATCTTTAGATGCTCTGAAAGCCTTTGACCGATTAGACTGGTCTTTTTTGTTTGACATTTTAACTGAAATGGGCTTTGGTCACAAGTTTATTGGTTATTTATAGGGCATATATTCTGGATCTAGTCCCATAATCCATGCCAATAGAATGGACTCTCAGCCTGTCTCTTTCGCGTGGGACTAAGCAAGGTTGCCCTCTATCCCCCATCCTATTTGCATTGGCTATTGAACCTTTTTCAGAAATGGTCAGATGTAATCTGGACATTAAGGGCCTCTTGATCTATAGGAAAGAACACCAACTTTCCCTATATGCAGATGATGTTCTGTTGTATCTATGGGACATGGACAGGTCTTTTCCAGTGCTGCAGCAGATTCTGAAAGATTTTGATAGCTATGCGGGTTTTAGGGTTAACCTGAACAAGTCAGCACTGTTCTGCCTTAATGTCCCACTTCCCTCTCAACTGGAATGGCAAAAAGTAACCCAGCTCAGTCTGCATCCCTCTGGATTCAGATATCTAGGGGGTTTGATTGTGAAGGACTTTAAGCAATTAATTCTGCAGAACTACAAACCCCTTACAAGGTGGTTAAGGACTTGATTAAAAATCTGGAAAACCTTCCGATTATCTCTCTTAGGCAGAATAGCGCTGATCAAAATGTTTGCCCTCCCCCATTTGCTTTTCCTATTTCAATGTATTCCTCTCTCCCCCCCCCACCTTCCTACTTTAAGGTTTGGGGGAAAAACTCCTTTAGGATTATATATTCAATGGGAAGAGGCCCCAATTCCCACAGCGAGTTAGATATACCAGCCCCAAATGTGGAGGTCTCAGCATTCCCAACCTGGAGCTCTACTTTGCAGATTTTCAGCTAGCCCAAACTATCCCTTTCCTTCAAAAAAACCTGACAGTGAGGTGGGTTAGGCTTGAATTAGATCTACAACACCCATCAGTCCTCAGGTACTTCTTTTCTAAGAGTACCACCCATCAGCTGAACAACTTTGGACAACCCATTTCTGCCCATGTCGCTTTTAATTTGGCACAAGTGGGTGCATGTCCTTGTGCCTCCCCCCTCACCTGTTCAACCGTTTGTACTAAACTCCCTTTTTAATGACCCAGATAAGACAAACCAATTTTTGGGATGGGAGGAATGGGGTCTATATGCGTTACAAGATCTCTTCCTTCAGTCTAAGCTCAAAACAGTAAATGAGCTTCTCCAGGATTTGTCCCTGTATGTCCCTAACTGGTTTCAAATTTGCCAAGTCCGCATGTTTTTGACCAGATTAGTAACCTCTGTGTTCATTTTACGTTCTCCCACAATATATCAACATATCTGCAGGTCACCCATCACACCAGCCAAAGGCAGGGTGGCCCAGATATACAGGTTGCTGATAGATGACACCTTCGGGAGCAATATTTATTATAAAGCAACTTGGGAAAGTGAATTAAATGTCTCAGTTCACGAGACGGATTGACTAAAACTTTGGGCATCACCAATTTTTAAACTCTGCTCTATTGCCTTAAAAGAAACATCCTTGAATCTACTTTATAAATGGCATATCACACCAATACAACTGACCAGGATGGCCAAAACTGCCTCCCCTGTATGCTGAAGAGGTTGTACCCACCTGGGTACGTTTGTACACATGTGGCTTGAATGCCCGAGCATCTGGAGGTTTTGGTTCTCAACACTTGACATTAGCAAAATCACCACCCAGGCAATAAACCCCTCTCCAGAACTACTTTTGCTATCACTGTTCACCAATTCTAATAAGAATTTAAAACATAAGAAGATTATTGTCTTCTTACTTAACATCTCCCGAGTAGTGATTGCTAAAAATTGGAAAAGTGAAATGCCCAATATGAGTGCCTGGTGGGATAAGTTCTGGGACATATGGTTTATGGAGAAGCTCTCTGCCAATATTCGGAAGTCAGACACTGGCGATGCTGCTGACACCTTCATCGAACAATGGTTCCCTGTAGTTACATATCTTTCCGAAGCCAGATCTGCAGCACAATCTCCACCACATCATGGTAGAATGTACAATGATGTTTTCTCTGTCCCATCTCAATGAAATCACATGTCTGGACTGAAGAACTGTGGTCTTGTTATACTTCCAACTTCACATGCCTTCTCTGACTGCTTGTTGTATTTTATTTCTGGTTATGTTAGTGTTGATATAATAAGATTTCTGTAACAAACTGACACTTACTCATGTTTATTTTTATTAATAAAAACTTTATTTTTTTAAAAAAAATAAAGCTACTTAAACTGATTGGGATTTTGTTTGTGTTTAAGGAATGTTCAGAGGGTAGACTGGCAAGTAAAATCTTAGAGGTTGTCTAAATGGTGAAAATACTCCTTATAGAATTCACAGGAATACCTTTTGTCCCAATGAGATCCTGTGGTGATCCTCTGTATTCAGAAGGGGGGTGCAAAAGCTCCAAAAACTATGCAGGAAAAGCTTTAACGGTTTTCCCCAAATGTTTAAAATTAATGTGTGGAAATGCACATTAGTGCTTGTTAGGACAACCAGTTTACATCACTGTACAATCTCAGAGAGGGTGGAACTGGAGAGAGGATTGGTTGGATGTTTACAAGGGGCAAGCTCACCAGCAAGGAAGCAGCTGGACGTGCCATTTTGGATTTTCACATTAGCGAGCATGAGTTTTTTGCTCTGCTGAGGTACCCAAATAACTTTTTTAAATAGAATGTTGCACTTGTGCTTTAAAGTTAAAAAAAACTGTGCAGTGGCAGCAATGTATGGAGAATAACATGCTAATTTACTCAGCCACCACCTTGAGCTTCAAATGTGGATAGCTTTGCACACTATCATTTTTCATTATGAAGTAGAAGGCTTTCACGGCCAGGATCCATAGATTTTCCTCGGTTTTTTTTCGGGCTGTGAGGCCATGTTCTGGAATAGTTTCTTGCTGATGTTTTGCCTGCATCTGTGGCTGGCATCTTCATTCTCTGAAGATGCCAGCCACAGATGCAGGCAAAATGTCAGAAAGAAACTATTCCAGAACACGGCCTCACAGCCAGAAAAAAACCAAGGAAAAACTATCATTTTTGCCAAAAGACTGTGGAGACAAAATAAGGCTGCTGCGGGTTTGCAATAATGTGTAGGACTCGGCTTGAACTTCTGACCTTCCCCTTTTACCCTCAAGAGCCTTCCTGTGAGTCACACCTGTGAGTCATTAGGGGGTGGAGCTGGGAGCCTAGCTCTATATAAGTCCTTGCAGAGGCTTTCCAGGCCAGTTTCCTGCCAGAGAGAAGGAGAGCAGCTTCTGGACAGCAAGTTTCCTGCCAGTTTCCTGCCAGGGAGAAGAAGGAAGCAACTTCTGGACAGCCATTCTGACTGGGGAGATTGATTTTTTTAAAAAACTGTTGGGAGAGGCTGCTTGTTGCTGAGGGGCTTGAACTTCTGACCTTCCCCTTTTACCCTCAAGAGCCAGAGGCGCGCGCCTAATGGAGCGTGAATTTCAGTAACCAAACAAAAATACAGCAGACCTAAAAGTACAGCTTAGCATTCTCAGCGTTAACTAAGAGTTCTTAGATTACCTAAAAGCTCTCATCATGGACACTGAGGGGACTGCAGCAGTCACTTGCAACACTTGTGCGATGTTTGTATTCTTGTCTACAGACGTGGAGAACTTCACATGCACCAAATGCAAGCTGGTAGCCCTCTTGGAGGAGAAAGTACAGCAGCTGGAGACACGGGTAGCTACACTTAAACAGATTCGGGAGCAAGAGGTTTTCCTGGACAGAACAGAACGAACACTCTTGGATGGGGACCGCACAGAGGAAGTGGCTGTGGAGGAGAGGGTCACTTCACGGACACAGGAAGTAGACAGCTGGAGGAATGTCACACACAGAACAAGAAAATCCAGGGATTCTTCCAGCAGCTTGCAGCTACAGAATCGATTCGAAGCCCTTTCCCTTATCAAGGACAACGAGGAAGAACAGCATGGACAGACTTCAGGGGTAGAGCAGGGGACCTTGAGAGGACCACCGCAAGGAACAGCAGCTGCGAAGCCTCAGCGGAGGCGTGTGGTGGTGGTGGGGGACTCCTTGCTGAGGGGTACAGAAGCAGTGGTATGTGGGCCTGACAAGATGACTCGGGAGGTGTGTTGTCTCCCTGGGGCAAAGATCTGTGATGTGACCGAGAGGCTGACAAGACTCGTCAAGCCTACAGATCATTACCCCTTCCTTTTGGTCCATGTGGGAACCAATGATACTGCAAGGCACAGCTTTCCCAAGATCAGAAGAGATTATGAGGCCCTGGGGAGGAAGCTGAAAGAAATGAACGCACAGGTGGTCATCTCGTCTCTTCTGCCAGTTGAAGGGCATGGTCCAAGAAGGGAGAGGAAAATAGCCGACGTAAACAACTGGCTCCGTAGATGGTGTCGCTGGGAACAAATTGGATTCTTGGATCATGGACTGCGCTTCCATGCGGGGGGACTTCTGGCAAGAGATGGGGTGCATCTTACAACAGTTGGAAGAAACATTTTTGCCAACAGTCTCAAGAATTTGATCAGGAGGGCTTTAAACTGAGTCAAATGGGGGAGGGAGACAGTATTCTGGAAGGCAAAAGGGCTGGAGAAAATAGTCAAACTGTCATAGAGGGAACAAGGCAAACAGCGCAAGGACCCAACAGTGGGAGGCAAAAAAACTTGCACAGGGAGCAAGTAAAGGGAACACATGGTCTCAGATGTCTCTACACTAATGCACAGAGCATGGGAAATAAGCAAGATGAACTAGAACTCCTTGCACTACAAAACAAATATGATATAATAGGCATTACTAAAACCTGGTGGGACGAGTCTCATGATTGGAATGTAGGAATAGAGGGGTATAACCTTTATAGGAGAAACAGGCCAAACAGGAAAGGAGGAGGAATAGCATTATATGTCAGGGATATTTACACCAGTGAAGTGATCCATGACATCAATACTGGAAGCCAGGTGGAGAGCATCTGGATAAAAATTAAAGGGGAGGGAAACAACAGGGATGTTATTGTGGGACTCTACTACAGACCCCCAAATCAGACGGAGGAATTGGATGTTGCCTTTCTAGAACAGATGAACATACATGCAGAAAGGAGAGATGTAGTAGTGATGGGTGACTTCAACTATCCTGATATTTGCTGGCAATCTAACTCAGCCAAAACTACAAGGTCTAGCAAATTCCTTACATGCCTGGAAGACAATTTCATAGTCCAAAAGGTGGAAGAGGCAACAAGGGGGTCAGCTATTTTAGATCTGATCCTAACCAACAGAGACGACCTGGTTAATGGGGTGCAAGTGGTGGGATCCTTAGGTGAGAGTGATCATGTTCTCCTGGAGTTTGTTATACAATGGAAAGGAGAAGCCAGGCATAGTCAGACACGCATTCTTGACTTTAGGAGAGCTGATTTCAATAAACTCAGGGAAATACTGGGGATGATCCCATGGTCAAGAATACTAAAAGAGAAGGGACTTCAAGACGGATGGGACTTTCTCAAAAGGGAGATACTGAAGGCACAATTTCAAACAGTACCATTGAGGAAGAAAAATGGGAGGTGTCTCAAGAAACCAGGATGGATGACTAAAGAACTTTCAATGGAGCTAAGTTTTAAACGGAATATGTATAGGAAATGGAAAGGGGGGGAAATCACCAAAGAAGAATTCAAACAGATAGCGAACACGTGTAGGAGTAAAGTCAGAAAAGCTAAAGCGCAGAATGAGCTCAGGCTTGCTAGGGAGGTTAAGAACAATAAAAAGGGTTTTTTGGGGTATGTCCGCAGCAAAAGGAGGAAGAAGGAAATGATAGGGCCGCTACGTGGAGAAGATGGCAAAATGCTAACAGGGGACAGAGAAAAGGCAGAATTACTCAACACCTTCTTTGCCTCAGTGTTTTCAGAAAAGGAAAAGGAGGACCAACCTGAGGAGAATGGAACAGAGGACACAATAGGGGAAATCCAGCTCAAAATAAGTAAAGAGGTAGTACAGGAATACCTTCTTAATCTAAAAGAATTTAAATCTCCAGGACCAGATGAACTACATCCAAGAGTATTAAAAGAGCTGGCAAATATAATCTCAGAGCCATTGGCAATAATATTTGAGAACTCCTGGAGAACAGGAGAAGTCCCAGCAGACTGGAGGAGGGCAAACGTTGTCCCCATCTTCAAAAAGGGGAAAAAAGAGGATCCCAACAACTATCGTCCAGTTAGTCTGACATCAATACCAGGGAAGATTCTAGAACAGATCATTAAACAGAGAGTCTGTGAACATTTAGAAGGCAATGCCATAATCACAAAAAGTCAGCATGGGTTTCAGAGAAACAAGTCATGCCAGACTAATCTGATCTCTTTTTTTGATAAAGTTACCAGCTTGGTAGATGAAGGTAATGCTGTGGACATTGCATACCTTGACTTCAGTAAGGCCTTTGACAAGGTTCCCCATGACATTCTTGCAAACAAGCTTGTAGAATGTGGGCTAGACAAGTTAACTGTTCAATGGATTTGTAATTGGTTGACCGGCCGAACCCAAAGGGTGCTCAGCAGTGGCTCCTCTTCGTCTTGGAAAGATGTGACCAGTGGGGTGCCACAGGGTTCTGTCCTGGGCCCAGTGCTATTCAACATCTTTATCAATGACTTAGATGAGGGAATTAGGGGCATACTTATCAAATTTGCAGATGACACCAAATTGGGAGGAGTAGCTAATACCCTAGAGGACAAGATCAAAATTCAGAATGACCTGGATAGACTGGAGAGCTGGGCCAAAGCTAACAAAATGAAATTCAATAAGGAGAAATGTAAAGTACTGCATTTAGGGCGGAAAAATGAAATGCATAAATATAGGATGGGAGAGACCTGGCTGAATGAGACTACGTGCGAAAGGGATCTAGGAGTCCTAGTAGACCACAAGTTGAACATGAGCCAACAGTGTGATGCGGCAGCTAAAAAGGCCAATGCAATTTTGGGCTGTATCAATAGAAGTATAGTGTCTAGATCAAGGGAAGTAATAGTGCCACTCTATTCTGCCTTGGTCAGACCTCACTTAGAATACTGTGTCCAGTTCTGGGCACCACAATTCAGAAAGGATATTGACAAATTGGAGCGTGTCCAGAGAAGGGCAACTAAAATGGTGAAATGTCTGGAAACAATGCCTTATGAGGAGAGACTTAGGGAGCTGGGTATGTTTAGCCTGGAAAAAAGACGGTTTAGAGGCGATATGATAGCCCTGTTTAAGTATTTGAAGGGATGTCACGCTGAGGATGGAGCAGGCTTGTTTTCTGCTGCTCCAGAGACTGGAACACGGAGCAATGGGTGCAAGCTCCAGGAACAGAGATTCCACCTCAACATGAGGAGGAACTTTTTGACAGTAAGAGCTGTTCGGCAGTGGAATGCACTCCCTCGGAGCGTGGTGGGGTCTCCTTCCTTGGAGGTCTTTAAACAGAGGCTGGATGGCCATCTGTCGGGGATGCTTTGATTGTGATTTCCTGCGTGGCAGGGGGGTTGGACTGGATGGCCCTCGTGGTCTCTTCCAACTCTGCAATTCTATGATTCTATGATTCTATGATTCATTTAGACAAGCCCTTAGGCTAGTTATCTGAGCTCCTGGGAGTTAGGAGGAAGTAGCTCCAATGAGATCCATTCCCTTCCCTGTGCTCCCACCACCTCTGACTTGCCAGCCAATCAGCCATCAAAACCTTGTCTGGCATGGTCACTTCTGCTGAAGGCAGAATGGGACACCTGTGCGATCAACAGGAGGGGGCTGCTCTCCTCCTCCTTGTTGATCACATTTCCGAATGCGAGTTGAGACAATGCCACTAGCCATGTTTTTGCAGGAAGCTGCTTGGTTGGTGAGGTGGCAGCAACACTGGGAACAAGGGGATGGTTCACTGGGGCTGAGGCAGTGTTGGCCTAGCTGGACTGTGCATGTGGCTACCATCGTGGTTGATGCTGGGTCTGGACTGGCCCAGATTAAGTGGCCAGTGCAGACATGGCTTAGGATTTGGAAGGGTTGCTATGAAGGAACTAGATGAAATCCTGAAGTGTAAAGATATATCATTGAATATTGAAGTTAGGATTGTCCATACCATAGTATTTCCCATTTCTATGTATAGTTGTGAAAGCTGGACAATGAAGAAAGCTGATAGGAAGTAAATCAACATATTTGAAATGAGGTGCTGGAGAAGAGTTGTACAGATACTATGGACTGCCAAAAAGACAAATAAATAGGTCCTAGAGAAAATCAAATCTGAAGTTTTCCTAGAAGCCAAGATGATTAAACTGAGATTGTTGTACTTTGGCCATATCATGAGAAGACATGACGCACTAGAAAAGACAATAATGCTTGGTAAGGTAGAAGACTGCATTCCAGATGGATAGATAGACTCAACCAAGGAAGCCATGGCCCTGAGTCTGTAGGACCTGAGCAGGACTGTTCATGATAGAGGGACTTGGAGGTCTCTCATTCATATGGTCCCCATAAGTGAGATTCAACTTGACTGAAGTTAGCAACAAACCCTCTGATAAATTTCGTTGTGGCATGTTTCAACATGTAGACTCAAAAATGGGACTGAAAACTGAGGGCCCTCAAAATCTGAATTCCCAGGAAGACATCAGCCTTGCAGCTAACTGCTTCATGTCTTATTCTGTGATGCAGGCACTAGTCTCACACTGTGATGAAAGCCTAGTCCATGCAGTTTCCATGTAGAGCACAGGCCTTGGCAGGTGTGTGTCAATCTTTGATACAAGCCATATTTGAAAATAAGTGCATACCTTGAGCTTGCAGGACCTGAGCAGGGCTGTTAATACCAGGGTGACTAGAGATCTCACATTCATATGATTGCCACAATTATAAGTTGACTTGATAACAATTAACAAGAACAAATAAACAGAACACCAGAACAAAATTCTCAAGGGATGGGGGCAAACACAGTTTAATCCCGTTTATGGCCAGAGTGAAATAGGTTTGTGTAGCATAAATCTCCATGAATGGAGTCACACATTAATTGTGCTATGTAACCCTTGTGTTGAATGGCAATTGAACCAAGGACTTTATCAGATGCAGAAAATATGGCATCATAAGGACACCTAACGATCATGAAAGGGCACACATACTACATGATTTCAGCCTTCCACAGTCATATCTAGTTAAAAAGCTGCCCTATTTTATTGACGGGCCAAGCCGTCAATAGAGCTCCCATTTCACTTTGTTGCTGGCATTGCCGGCATTTGAATCTTCACACAATTGTACTCATGTGAATGGAGCATCAATGGGCAAACACCTCTGGGTGAGATCACGACAGCCAGGTAGGGGATGCTTTTGTTCACACACACACACTTGGGACTTTAAAAGTGTGTTTTTGTGCTTTGCTGTACTTTTTGTGTGATTTTTTAAAAAATTCCCTGTGCTAGTGTCTTCTCGTGAGAATCTGTGAGATCTCAACCCTGGAAGTAAATGGAGCTCCATTTGTGCTCTGTTACTGCCATGGAAACCTCATGCATGCTGCTCAAGGTAAGTGTGGTGGTGAGGGTTCTTTTACTGGAATAAAAACGCCACAATTTATGCAGGCAAAAGAACAGTAACATGGGGTGGTCTGATAAAGTCCCAAAACATCAAATGTGCAACCAAATGCACAACAAATTGGTCATCCATGTGTAACATGCACAGGCACCCATACACAATCCCCTTCTATACACAGTGGACCACATGGGCAACTCCACGCCTGCAGCATTAAATTGAATGAGGCCATACCTCATCAAACAAAAATGCCCAATTGCTTTCATAGGGGAAGTTATGCATGCTGTGTACTACATCAACATGGTTCTGCCCATTTTCAGCAGGACTATTAAAATGTCTTGAGAAGAGGGACCCCCCATATCATCCATTAAAATCTCACCTCTGTTCCTCACCAATCATGAAATCTGTTCCTGTTAAGATTTATCTTGTATCTCGTTGTCTTTCTTCCTATGATGTTTATGACTGTGTATGACAAAGTGTCAAATAACACCTTTTACATTTCTCTCCCCAGAGCTGCATAATTATTTCTGAATGGTATTTAATCATTCCCATATATAGTGGCAGAAATGATTACAGGGTAAATTCACTAGTGCTTAATAAATTATATATCTTATGACAGACACCCTGCATTATTAGAGATATTCACCAAATTAATGCTTCCAAGAAGTGTTCCATGGATTCCAACCAACCTATCAATTCCTTTTGTATCCATTGTCCACTTCTCCAAGTTTTGTTCAGTGATGTTGGTCAAACAATTTATTCAAGGTGTCCCAGAATTTATTATTTTTAAAAATCAAATTAATTATTGGGTGCATTTTAAAAACCATGTATCTTTTTCTAGTGACAGTTTTGATCATTTGGAACTGCATTGCGGATCTCCATAAACTTAGCACGTCAAAAAGAATGAGAATTGGTGATCTGACAATATGGCCCGGCAGAAGGCTCCTGTCCATTCTAGGCTTCCAAAATACTAGATTAGATCAAAGCATTTTCTTGAATGATCTTTTTATGTCAGCCTGTGGCAGCTGAAAAAATATGCTAAAAAAATGAGAGAGAGGTGAGCTTTGCAGGTGAAAGTAAAATCTGGGAGGCTGCTAGATTAAAGCAGTGGAATACTGCAAAATGAGAAAGGGTTGACTGTCCTTGAAAAACAATGAGCAGTGTGACAATACAAGCAGAGCATTGCAAGGAATTATGGGAGGCAGGCAGGCAGAGAGCAAAAAGGAGGGGGAAATCCTCTCTCTCTCTCTCCTTCCTTCTTCCTTCTTTCTACATGGCTTGAAATGCTTTGTATGCAGCAGGCCCAGGTTCTATTCCTAGCATCTCAAAGTACATATAAGAAAAAAATCTGCCTGAAATGCTACAGAAATGACAACTCTGGGACTTTGACACTGATATCCATTTAGCGCCACGATTGTGGTAAAGCTGAAACCAAAGACAGAGAAGTGAAAAGGTAGTAAAAAGTGCTACTATAGTACATTTTCTCTAGAAACCTAAAAAAAAAAAAAAAAAGAACACCAACACCAACAACCTAACATTTACATTGAAAAGAGAACACTAGGTGTTTATCTATAGGGGGGGGGAATACGAACACATCTGAAAAAGCGGGCATTCACAACTATATGATCTGTCTTCATGCAATATTTCATTATTTTTTTTTAAAAAAAGAGAGTATAAGATCACCGTTTGATCAACTTACCAGACCCTCATTTAGCCAAAAATTCAACATGGCAGCAGCAGCCACTTTCCCTGTTTGCTAGCCCTGCCCCATACTCATCCAGCCAATCAGATTACACGACCTGTTTGTATCTACATGAATGTGAGTGTTTGAATGATCACACATTTGCATGTTGTACAGAGCTTTTTAAAAATCCAGACAAAGCCCCAGACATTATGTACATAGACTTTGCGGTGGATTTGGCTGCCCCCTTCCTTTTTTAAAAATATATTTTTATTAATTTTATAATCATACATTATATTATCCAATCAATACTTAGTTATTATAACACATAAAATTACTATAAACATCACAATTTTTCTATTAACTAATTTCAAAAGTTAACATAGATTCTTTACTATAATTCTATTCAGAAATATTAATTCCCCTACCCCCCCACCTCAGAGCTCCCCTTCACCGGAGCCATTATCCCTTACCTAATCTTTCCAGAATCTCTTTTCTTCTCGTGGAGGTAACCTCCCATCTTTTGTCTATAATACTTTTTTAACAAATACTTTCAAAATTTTATCAAAGTCACTTCCTTTCCAACTTCCTCTTCTTACTTTAATTCTACATGTTAACTTATCATTTATTGCCATCTTCCACACTTCTTTATACCACTCCTCCACTTGTACATTTATTTGCATTTTCCAATGTCTTGCTATAATTAATCTTGCTGCCGTTAATAAATTTGTTATTAAATCCTTTTCTGCTTGGTTCCCATTTTTTCTCCATTATAAATTGACATCAATGCTATGCTCGGTTTCCTTTCTATATTTCTATTCAGAATATTCTCTTTTTATTTGAAAACCATTTCCCAAAACTGTTGTACAAATTTACAATTCCACCACATATGCATATATGTACCTATTTCTTGACAACCTCTCCAACAATATATAGACTTATTCTTATCTATATTATGCAATCTTGCTAGTGTCAAATACTATCTCCATATTATTTTATAATAATTTTCTTTTATCTGTATTGACATATTTTTAGATGTCTTTGTTTCCATATCTTGTCCCATTCATGATACCCAATTTTTTGTTTCAAGTCTTCCTCCCATATTCTCCTTAAATATTCCCCTTTGTCTTTTTTCCCCTTATTTTTATCAATATTTTATATAATTCACTTGTAATACCTTTCATACTTTCATTATCATCCCTCTTTTCACCTTTTTTCACTAAATTTTCAAATTTTGTAAATTCCCTTGTTTCTTTATTATTCTTTTTCCAATTTTTAATCCATTGTTCTAACTGTATGGAATTAAACCATGAAATTTTCATTCCATATAATTTCTCTCTTATACTCCCTTTCTCATTCATCCATCCTGTCCTTCCCTCTATTTTGTCTAGTCCTCTTTTCTTTAATTCCTTTCCCATTTTTTCCTTCAAATTATTTGGGAATTTTTTTTCCATTATAACCGGTGTTAATACTGAATCAATAGGCAAAAATTCTCTCTTATATTTATACCATATTTCCCATATATTTTGCAGAAATGGGTTCTCAATTCCTTTAATTTCCTTTTTCTAAAATTATCAAAAAATATATTCCATATTCTCTTTTCTATTCTTCCTGTTTCTATCTCTAACCATTCTAAATCCCCCTGTCCTACAATTCCTTCTATAACATATCCCAATTGATTAGCTTCATAATATCCTTTTATTTTGGGAAGACCAAGTCCTCCCTTCTTCTGTGATATATACCAAAATAATTTATTTAATCTTGTCCTTTTCCCTCCATTACAATATTTATTCAGCATATTTTGCCATTTTTTCAGTTCTACTTCTGATACTTTTATTGGTAACATTCTAAACAAAACAATTAGTTTATGTGATATTTTCATTTTAACTAAAGCTACTCTTCCAAACCATAATAGTTGGTTTGGAAGAGTTGGTTTGGAATATAATATTTTTTATATTCTTCCAACTTCTTTTCCATTTCTTTCCTTAGTACCATAATATTTTTCTCTTCTAGTTCTTTTAAATCTTTTGTAATATTTATTCCTAAATACTTAATATTACTTTTTTTATCTTACTTCTAATTTTTTCTCTTTTACAAATATATTTTCTTCTTCCTTAGTATAGTTAAACAACATCATATCTGATTTGTTCCAATTAACCTGTAAGCCTGTCATCTCCCCAAAAACTTTTAAATTTTCTTTAATTTTTTCTACTCCGTTAATCAGTTCCTTAATTGTGAACAATGTATCGTCAGCAAACAAGCTTATCTTATGTTTCGTTTCTACTCCAATTCCTTCTATACTATTATCATTTCTTATCACATTTGCTAGAATTTCTATTACCATTGCAAACAATATTGGAGAAAGTGTCTTGTTCCTCTCGTTATTTTTATTTCTCTTGTTATTCCATCTTTAACCATCACTATAGCTGTATTATGGGAATACAATTGATCTATTAGTCCTCTAAACCTCTTCCCCATTGCAACTTCTTTCAATATTATTTTTAGTGTTGGCCATTCCACACAGTCGAATGCTTTAAATATAGCTAATGCTAATATCCCTGCTTTTACTTTCATTTTGCCAATTATATGTATTTTATTTAACACCCTTCCTATTAAATTTGACATTTGTCTTCCTTTCACAAATCCACATTGGTCCTTTAATATATATTTATACATACAACTATTCATTCTCTTTGCCATTATTGCTGATAATAACTTTGCATCTTGATTTATCAATGATATAGGCCTGTATGATCCAGGGTCCAACAAATCCTTATATGGCTTTGGTATCAATATTATCAATGATTGTTGCCATGATGAAGGGACTTTGTCTCCCATTATTATATTATTATATAATTCTAATAATTTAGGTATCAACTTCTTTTTAAATACTTTATAATAATCTGGTCCTAACCCATCCATTCCTGGAGCTTTCCCGCTTTTTAAATTGTTTATTGCTTCCTCTACTTCCATTTTCGTAATTGGTTTTTCTAATAAATCCCTATCTTCCTCTTCTATTTTAATCTTCCAATTTTCCCCTACGTATTTTTCTATTTGTTCCACTGATTTATTCCCTGACTGGTACAGGTCTTTATAAAACTCCTCAAAAATTGTTAGTTTTTCCTTCATTGTTGTACACATTTTACCTGTTTTATCTCTAATCCCATTTATCATATTTTCCATTTTCTTCTGTGTGGATCTAGCCAATATTTTTGAATTTTTATTACTAAATTCAAAATACTCACGTCTTAAATAAATTAAATTTTCCTGTACTCCATCTACTTCCATTTTATCCAATTCCTCCCTCTTTGCTCGTAACTCAATATAAGTTTGTTTTTCCTTGTTTAATATATATTTATTTTCCAATAATTCTATTTCCCTTTCTAATTTCCCTTTTCTTTCTTCTTGCCTTTTTTTAAGTTAAAGGTTTCTTTTATGCATATCCCCCTTGTCACAGCTTTCATAGTATCCCACAGAATTCCTTTTGATACTTCTTTATCATTTAATTCCCACAATTCTTGCCCTTCATGCTCAATTTTTTCCACTATTTCTCTATAATTTAAAATCTTTGTATTCAACCTCCACCTTTTCACCTGTTCATAATCTCTCTTCATTATAATCTCCACATTGACGAAGGCATGGTCTGTTACTTTTATATTTTCTACCTCTGAATTTATGATTTTATCAATCAAATTTTTTGATACAAAAATATAATCAATTCTTGAATGACTCTTATGTACCACTGAAAAGTATGTATATTTCCTTTCATCTCCCTTTACCAATCTCCACACATCTTTCAACCCCTTTCTTTTTATTATGTTATTTAAATTTGTAATATTATCATATTTATCCCTTCATGAATAATTTGATTTGTCTTTTATTCTTTCCATTTGCATATTAAAATCTCCTGCTACAACAATATTTTGTTCTTGCATATTCTCCATTTCTTTAAATATTTTCTCATAAAATTCCTCTGGTTTTTCATTTGGAGCATATACATTCATTAAAACATATTTATCTTCTCCCATTTCACCTTGCATTATAATATATCTACCATTTTCATATTTTTTCACCTTTTTAAAGACAAAATTACATTTTTTTGCTATTAATATTGCCACCCCTCTAGCTTTTGAATTCCCATATGCTTTTTCATAAACTCTTACCCAATTCAATTTCAATTCATTTACTCCTTCCCTTTTTTGATGTGTCTCTTGCAAAAATATTATATCCTCATGATCCTTCTTCAATAGTGCTTCAATCCTTTTTCGTTTTATTACCGTGCCAAGGCCATGAACATTTAAGATTGACATCTTTAATTTATTAACCATTAGATTCCTTATTACATTTTCTATAAGATCTTCTGGCTCCAAAAAGTGACCTCCCTTCCCCATACCCACCCCTTCCCAATTCTTCCGCATTCCCTTCCCCCTCCCCCTTTCCCTTCTTTACCTCCCCACCTTGTCTTCCCAAGGCAAACTGCCTTGATCATGACCCCCCAGGTCTTCCAGGTGAGGAGTGGTGAAGAGATCATCCAATGGCCCAGAACAACTCCCTCCCCCCGAGTGCTCATAAAAATAAAAAATAAAAACATTTCCCCTCTTTCCCCCCCTGTAATTTTTTTCTTCTTCCTTCTGCTTTCTTCATCTGTCTAAACTTTTCCTCCTCTGCTGTCCACTCCTCCATCAGCTCCATACTCCTTCTTATATACTCCCAACTCCTCCAACAATCGCAGTCCATCTTCTGGTGTTTCCATTCTATATCTTTTTCCTGCCCATTCAAATTTCATAAACACTGGGTATCCCCAAGCATATTTTATGCCAGATTTCAAAAGAGTAGCAATACAAGGCTTCATCGATTTTCTTCAAATTACTGTTTGTGGACAATAGTCATTATATAATTCCACCCTTACATCTCCATACTTCAGTCTCTCTGGATGTTTCTTGACTGTTCTCATCAATTCCTCCTTGTTATTGTAATTAATAACTCTAACAATAACATCTCTTGGCAACATACTTCTCCTTCCTGTCAATTCTCTATGGATCCGCTCAATGTCTTCATCCCTCCATTTCACAGTTGGGGTCACTTGCTGTAGCCATTTCAACACTTCAGATTTCAGATTAGATCCTTGATCTTTCCCCACAGATTCTCGCAGGAACCTTATTCTAAAGTTATTCCCGCATTGATAATCTTGCATGTATATCATTTTTTTCCCATATCTGTGATTTTCTTCATATTGTCCTGGATCTGAATGCTTTGAAGTGTTTGGGTTTTAATTATTTCTTTGTTCTCTTTTACTATATTAAGAATATCTCCTTGTATTCCTTGTATTTTTGTACTCATTTCCACAAATCTTTCTTCAGATCTTTTCCTCTCCTTCTGCATTTCGTCTCTTATACTTGCAAACTCTGAAAACATTCTCTTTTTTTCTTCTCTAAGTTCTGTCATCATTTTTGTAAAGAGAGAATCCATATGAGTTTTAATATCCTCTGTGCTTTCTCCCCTTCTTTCCCTCCCCCTTGGGGATAGAGGATCAGGGGCAGAGGTACCTGAAAGACCACTCTTTTGGGGGCTTGTTTTGGGGCTTGTTTCCTTTTCCATACTTAGCCCTTCTGGTTCACCCTTGTTATTCTGTACTTCCATGAAATCCTTTCCAGTCTCTTGTGAGACCTATCTGATGGCTTATCTAATGTTTGTGGCCTCAACCAACTTTTTCCTTCAAGATTTCTTCTTTTTTTAGACATAAGAAAATCAAAACACTCCAAACTTTCGTTCCTCTCCTTCTGTGTATGGCCCCTCCTTCCTCCACCACTTATTATTTTTAAAAATCGTTCCACTTATTCTCCAGTTAGATCAATTATTCCTTCTCCTGTTAAATCATCCTTTTCATTTGCCTACAATTGTTCGCTGCTTCCTCTAACCTTAGTGATTTATTAGCAAAATGTTCTTTTTAGTTAGGCAGCTCCAATATTGGGCAAAACCGAAAGTAATTATTGGTTAATTTAGGCTTCTTTGAGCTGCAGTTTTCTCTTCCATTAACATTCCTTAGTGATTCACAGCCATAAATCTTCCCTCAAAGCTCTCCTCATACCTTTTTGAGGGGAAATTATTCATTTAATTCCATTGCCTTGAGCACCCGTGTTGGGAATTCTTCGTACGCCATGGAAGCTTGGCTCCTTCCCCCGGCTGCCCCCTTCCTAATGACATCTGTTGATGCAAATATCCATATGAAAGGATCACCTTCCATTTGCATCCCATTAGGATTATTTTCATAGTATAGACAAGCCTTGATTCTAATTCTGTTACTATTACAAACTGTGTTAGGCACTGAATGCTCTCCTTCCTTAGCAGTAATGATTTTGCAGAGAGGTGCTTGATTGTAGATGCTTTGTGCTAGTTACCTTTTAGCTGCCTCATTTATTATTACTTATTAAAGTTATTCATTTATTTAAAAAGAAAGCATTCCCAGAATAACATTGCACACCATAAAAAATTACCACCCTTCTTGATATTATTAAGTTTATTATACAAAGGATGATGAGTTTGTGTGTGTGTGTTTGCCTTGCTTTCTGATAAATAACCAGCCCATATGAAAATTTATATCCTAACTTTACAAATGAGAACATACCTCTGATCAGACTGAATTTTCAGTGTCATTGTAATACTATTTAAAATCATTTCTGAAATGAACAAATGCTGTAATTTAAAAATCACATTTAAATTTAAATTTAAAATTAGTGTATCATAACTTCAGGTTTTGTTGATGACATTTTAACTCTCTCTTTTAAAAAAATCCTTTTTGTATATTATTCTAAAACTGGTTATTTTACATATGATTATGCTGTATATATCCTTACAATTTAACATTCATGGTGTTCACAAACAGAAGGTAATATTTATCCCTTATAAACTGCAAATTTTATCTGTTTTCAGGTGATCCACAATAATGTGCAGAATTGTGGAAAAGTTACAATTCTTTGTACTGCTGATTTAATGTTACTGAACACATCAAAGTAAAAATGCCTTGTCCAAAATACTGTTGAGTGGTTTATTTTTCAGTCTGAAGACATTACTTAGTCAACTTGAGTATGAAAGACCTGTCCTGTATAAATGATCCAAATCTTACCTTGTTTAAAAGACCAAATGGCCGGTGGTCGTAATCCTCAGGTCAGAATGAAGGATGTTTCAGTAATGTAGGGCTAGACTTTTTATCAAGATGTTTACAACACTTTTAATTTTATTTATTTATTTATTTATTTGTCATATTTTTCTACTGCTTTCCTTTCACTTTCCGCCAATCCTGATGGGACATTTTAGTCCCCAAATCCACATTTTGTTGCAGCCTTTGACAGATGTAGACATATAGGATGGAGATTTTACAAGATTATTCCATGCACAGTTATAAACAGTGGACCTGAGTTTCAGCCACCTGTGACATATAATTGTTTTTTAAATACAAAACACTCAAAATAAATCCAGCAACAAGTACAGTTGTCCCTCCTCATTCACAGATTTGGCATTCACGGTTTTAAGTATTCATGGTTTGAAAATATTCTTTAAAAAATAATAATCCAAAAAGCAAACCTTGATTTTGCCATCTTATATAAGGGACACCATTTTGCTATGCCACTGCATATAATGGGACTTAAGTATTCACGGATTTGGGTATTCACAGGGGGTCCTGGAACCAAACCCCAGCAAATGTGAAGGGACAACTGTAATCTTACCAGTTTTCTTCCTGCTGTGGAAATGTCATGTCCCTGGTGCCATAGGAAAATATAGGTAGCTTTCACTGCTGTATTAGATAGCTTATTAACATCGTTGGGTCTCCTAGTAATCGCACCAGGGTCTTGACATGAGCAGAGGGCATTATGGGAGGTTGATGTGGTTGGTATGTGTTGGTGGAAGCCACCACAGCTCATCAAGGTCATTTCCCTTGGGAAAGTTTAAGGAGTGAAGCATGGGGCCAGTTAGCCAGGTGGCAGGGAAGGGAAATCGAAACCTCGGGAATGTATTAACAATGGGATTTGGGTGCCAAGACCTTAGAACTGTCAATGGACTGTTACTGTATGCATCTACATCCTGAGACAATAAAACATTTCAAGTGATGCCTGTTGCTCTGGTGAGTGGATGCTGATGGAGTTCATCACAGGAAAATCTTTACAAACCATGCAGTTTTTGAAGCCTAGGCTGCTGCCACACTGCAGAAATAGTGCAGTTTGACACAATTTAAACTATTATAGCTCTATCCTATGGAATCCTGGGATTTGTAGTTTATTCTGGCACCAGAGCTCTCTGACAGAGAAGGCTAAATAGCTCACAAAACTACAAATCCCAGAATTCCATAGCATTGAGCTCTGGCAGTTAAAGCGGTGTCAAACTGGATTATTTCTGCAGTGTGGCAGCAGCCCTGGCCACATTTTGGACTTCTTTTGAGCAAAATTCACATGTGGTTTTGCACAGAAAACAGAATTTTCTGAAGAACATCTGCTGCTCTGCATTATTTCCTTTGCAGAAAATAACGTTTCCTGTCCAGAAAATGCTGTTTTTAGTACAAAACAGACATGTGCAATTTTTGTGAAGAAAAAGTCCCAAGCTATGAACATTTTCATCAGTCCAGGAGTCTTCTCATCAGGGTATCTCAACACTTGAAAATTTTTTTTTAACATTTTTTGAATATTTTTTTCCATTCCTAGTAAATAAATAAGTCTTTGATTGACAGTGTAAACAATGGGAGCCCTTCTAACCTCAATGGGAGACCACTGATAATTTAAATTTAATAATATAAATAGTATAATTGCATTTTAATAATTATTTAATTATTAATTATTTTAATAAAATATTTTGTTTAAATGAGTCCTGCTATTATAACAGTATTTGGTGTGTGTGTGTGTGTGTGTGTGTTTTAATTGCCTTTTTAGTTTACTGTGAGCCTTGTTGTGAGTCACCTTTAGTCCAAGTATTGGGAGAAACAACAAGATAAATTAAATAAATTAAAACAGAAATTTGAAGCTACAGGCCCTTGCTTCCATTCTTCCCCAGCTTTGTAAAAAAGAAAGAAAAAAAGCCATGGTTTAATAACACTGGGGATTACTCATTCTTAATAATCTTTCTTCTTGTGTGCTTCAAGTCATTCCTTACTTATGGAATCCCTAAGGCAAATCTATCATGGGGCTTTCTTGGCAAGATTTCTTCAGATGTGATTTACCATTGCCTTCCTCTGAGACTGAGAAAGTGTGACTTGCCCTTGGTCACTCAGTGGATTTCCATGCCTGAGTGGGAATTTGACTGATGGTTTCCCAGAGTCCTAGTCCAACACTCAAACCACTACACAATGCTGGTTCTCTTCAATAAAATTAGTCAGAGTTAATAATGTTTAGACTTCTGTAAATCAATTAGTCCAGTTAGTTAAAATTTTCTTCAGACTCATTGATTTCAGTGGGTTTACTCAAAGTATTACTATGTCTGGATTAAATCCATCATCATTATATTTAATTTATATTACACGTTTTCTACACAATTGTTCTCAAAATGGTTCACAGCAAAAGAAAAGCAATACATGTCAGTATAGCACTGTGATATTATACCATTACAATAACAATAAGAATAAGAGCCAAATTTTGGTATAGGGGTCTTAAATCCCCACTCAGACACTGAAGTGCCTTGATTTACCTTGGACAAGTCATGTTTTCTTAGGCCCATGGCCTTTCTACACTGCAGAAATACAGCAGTTTGACACCACTTTATCAACCATAGTTTTACCCTATGGCAGTAGTTCTCAACCTGTGGGTCCCCAGATGTTGGACTATAGTTCCCAGGAGCCCTCTGAGGTCTCACCTTGACAGCCAGGTAGTCCTCCCAGTCATTAGTGACTCCCCACCCTTCCAATAATTCATCAATTAGGTATATTTCATAAATTGTCTTGTTCATTGATGCTTCACAAGGTTAGCAAGAGACCCAGACTCACCAAATTACAAATACGAGGAGTCCATAGGGCAGTGGTTCTCAAGCTGTGGGTCCCCAGATGTTGCTGAACTACATTTCCCAGGAGCCCTCTGAGGTCTCACCTTGACAGCCAGGTAGTCCTCCCAGTCATTAGTGAGGCTGTGAGTTCAATCCTACAGCCTGGTATTTGTAATTTGGTGCGGCACCAGAGTTCTCTGATAGAAAAGGCTAAATACCTCACAAAACTATAAATACCAGAATTCCATAGAATAGAACTATGGTGGAAAAAGTGGTGTCAAACTGCTGTATTTCTGCAGGGTAGTCAGGCCCTTAGAAGAAAGCAATGGCAAACCTACACTGAAAAAATTCTGACCCTGAAAACATAAGGATAGGGCTGCCATGTTGGAGTTGATCTGAAGACATCACAACAGTATCAATCCAAACATTTAATTAAAACTAACATTATTGCTTTTCAAATTTACTGCAAAACAAGCAACATCAACCATTATTCAACTTATATTATTTATCAATAATGCATCAATAATGCATCAGCTTGAGCCAAATGTCCCAAACTTTTCGAAGGCAGAATCCCAGACTGACAAACATGATAAACCATGGCTTTTGCAACATTGTATATAATGGGATTTTAGCATCCATGGATTTTGGTATCCATGTGGAGTACTGGAACCAAACCCTACTGGATTCCAAGTGTTTACCGTATGAAATATCAGAACTATCTGATCTGTATATTCATCCCAGAAGTGAAAATTAGGATTGTTCCAAACCAGACCTCATTCCTGCTTACAGTATAGTCATACATTTTCTCTTGACGGGTGTACAAACTTTCTTCAGGATAGATTAAATAAAGTAAATATTTACTTAAGCAATATCCATATGAAACTAGGAACTCATGGAGACACGTGGGAGGGCAAAAGAACAAGGGTGTTGACATTGGCTCTGGCAAGGGAGAAGATAAGAAGATACTATATGGCATAGAGTGGTTGTTAGCTTCTTTCTTCTCCTCTGGAATACCCAGATGTTTATCTCCCCCTCTTTTCCCCCTACATCCATTGTCCATTTCATTTTTTTGATCTGTGGAGATTATCAGAGGGGGACACATATAACGTCCCCATCTCACCTTCTAATTACTGCCCTTCTCCCATCCCTGTCACAGTTTAAATTAAAATTTTTCAGACACCTGCCTTAATCATGGGTAACAAAGTCCTTCCCCCCCCGCCCCCGGCAGCCCAGGCATGAATGCAACTCAAGCAGAAAGTAAATCCTGGAAAATAAATCTTGTCCGTTCTCACGAGATGACAATTACATGGGGAATTCAAAAATAAAAGTAAAAATAAATGTCAAAAAGTTTACCTAACCACCTAACCCCACCCCCCAAAAAACCCAAGTAACCTGGGGAGGGTACAAAAAAGGCTGTAACTTACCCGGATGTCCCAATCACATCCAGAAGTGTTCAGCACGGACCTACCAGCAGGCTGGAATCACGTGGGAAATTCAAAAATAAAAGTAAAAAGAAACATCAAAAAGTTAATCTGAGCAGCTAAACACACTTTAAAAAAGCCAACTAACCCAATGATGGTACAAGAAAGGCTGTCACTTACCTGGATGTCCCGATCACTGTCACAATGAGGCTGGCATCGCACCACAGAAATGGGGCACCTTTTCACATACCCATGATTCCGTTACAGAAACGGAACGGGTGATCTATTGACAGCTTAGCCCATCAATAAAAAACCCAGGGATGGAACAGAAGCAGTATGGGGCCATACCAGGATAGGGATGACATCGTCTGAAAGGGGAGCCCTTTCACAATCCTGTGGCATCCCTGTCCCAGGGTATTAAGGACATCTGATTATCTCCTATATGACAGTTTTCTCTCCTGCCTTCCTATCTCACAGGGTTGTTATGGGAACCTGCAGTGCCGGAACAGTGGATGAGCAGGTGTGAGGGATGGCCTCTAATCCCAGATTGTGTTGGGATATTGCTGGGGTAACTAGATCAGTCATTGGCATTATTACATATCATTAAATGATCCATTAAGTTTGTTGTCATTTAAAAACATTGAAGTTTAGGAACATTTCTAGTAGCAATTATCACAGCTTATATAGTAGGGATACTTAAATTGAGAGCTGTCATAGCGATCAGTGGTTTGACACAGTCAAAACCTGCTTTTCAAAATCTCTCTAAGGTAGTTTCCTTTGTGCCTTCTTGGGCAAAACCTTCAAAGGAATTTGTGGCAGGGCAAAAATAGTTTTGTTGAGACAAGCAGCAATTCTCAGGGTGTCTTTCACATCCAATATACCAGCCTAAGAAATACAAGGGATTACATCATAGAATGTTATCCAGGAATTATTTCACTAGCAGCAGTGCCCTCTGAAGGAAATAGCTTAATTATTGTGGCAGATTAGAAGAACATCTGCACTCTCCAGTCCCTCCAAAGGATAACATCACTGAAACACAACTATCATTGCCACCATTTTGGCAAAGAGTAAACATAAAAACTGAAACCACCTCAACAAAGTCAGTGGACAGCAAGTGCTTTCTCTCAAGCATTACCACAGAAATTCCACAGATGTCGAGTTCATTTATCCTCGATAATAACCAAAGGCTTAGTTGGCATTCTAATGCCCTGTTTTTCAGCTTAGTTGGAATCTGTCATATGCATGTTGAACAGGGGAGCTGAATATGAAATTTGACTTTACTACCTGGAATATAAAAATCCCAATAATTTAAAAAGAAAAGAAAGAAAATTGCAATTCAAAAGGTCGTTTCTGCCTTTTTCCTTCTTTACTGTAAATTCTGTGCTGTTCTCATTATATCATTTATCTTTCATAATAGCTTAATTTGGACTCTAGCCAAATTAAGAGGGAGACAAAGTCATTGTTTTGTTGTTTTCAAAAGATATTCTGAATTTCATATGAATAAGGCAAGGGAGCAGTGTCATGAATGCTAAATAAGAGAAGCGCTTTCTTTCTGGCAGCTGTATTTGAACTGAAATCAGAAGATATGCTATTTTCATCACTAAAGAAAACAGCTGTACATGTTTGTATTTTCCCTGCAATTTTTTCCTTTAAAAGTAAGTGTTTATTCCAGTATTGATTTCAGCTGTATCTATGTGTACTCACTCGAATTTCCCTGCTGTTGATATATTTATAGAATAGTTCATTGATGCCTAGGAATAGGCAAGATTTGTGTTTAGTGTGTATTTTTAAGTGAACCATTCTAATTCATAGTCCTTCAGTTGCCATGTTTCTCCAAATTTCAAGAGGCAGTTATCAGTTCAAATACTGTGTACAACAATGCATACCTTGGTGGGGAAACCAAGATTTACTTTCCAGGATTTACTTTCCAGGATTTACTTTCTGCTTGAGTTGCATTTGTGCCTGGGCTGCCGGGGGGGGGGACGACTTTGTTACCCATGATTAAGGCAGGTGTCTGAAAAATTTTAATTTAAACTGTGACAGGGATGGGAGAAGGGCAGTAATTAGAAGGTGAGATGGGGACGTTATATGTGTCCCCCTCTGATAATCTCCACAGACCAAAAAGATGAAATGGACAATGGATGTAGGGGGAAAAGAGGGGGAGATAAACATCTGGGTATTCCAGAGGAGAAGAAAGAAGCTCACAACCACTCTATGCCATGTAGTATCTTCTTATCTTCTCCCTTGCCAGAGCCAATGTCAACACCCTTGTTCTTTTGCCCTCCCACGTGTCTCCATGAGTTCCTAGTTTCATATGGATATTGCTTAAGTAAATATTGACTTTATTTAATCTATCCTGAAGAAAGTTTGTACACCCATCAAGAGAAAATGGATAACTATACTGTAAGGAGGAATGAGGTCTGGTTTGGAACAATCCTAATTTTCACTTCTGGGATGAATATACAGATCAGATAGTTCTGATCTTTCATACAGTAAACACTTGGAATCCAGTAGGGTTTGGTTCCAGTACTCCACATGGATACCAAAATCCATGGATGCTAAAATCCCATTATATACAATGTTGTAGTAAAATGGTGTCCCTTTCATAAAATTGCAAAATAAAGCTTTGTTTTTTGGATTTTTTTTTTTTATAAAACATATGTTCAAGCCATGGATGGTGGGATCCATGGATACATAATCCATAGATATGGAGGGTTGATGACACTTTTCTAAGCTGTAGTATAGCTGTCAGCTCAAAAATTTCATTCAAAAATTGTATATACAGTTGGACCTCCATATCCACAGAACCAATATCTGCAGATTCAGTTATCCACAGGACACAAAATAGGGACACATAAAATAGAGTTGTGCTGGAAAATACCTATAGAGGTGCCCTCTCTAGGGATCTTCTAGGTCTTCCAGCATAACTCTATGGCATGGGGTTTTTTTTAACCAGAAGTCCTTTATTTAATAGGTTCTGCTTCTATCCATGATTTCCAATTTCTGCAGTAAGGTTGGGAACTGAACTCCCATAGATACGGGGTCCAACTTTATTACTAATTTAATGAAAGGAATCCCTGAAAGCAGCATATCGAATTTAAAAAGCATAGAAGGAATAATCACTGAAACACCTTTATGGAAATTTGTGTGATAGATGCAAAATATAAATATAATAGTAAAAACAAAATTACAATTATACAAAAAAAAATCAACTTTTTTTAAACTGTTGTATGCAAAAATTTGTGTGTTGTGTGTTGGGGTGACATGGACATAGTTCCTCCAACTGTATAGCTTTTAAAAGTTTGAAAGTTCTTTGCCTTATACCTGTCAGTCTGTTCAGTTTTTCTGGAATTTGCTGTATTGGTCACCCAGGCTTCCAAGGTTGCAAAACCTAGTTCTATCCAATACTCCCCTTAAGTATTCTTAAGCCTGGGTTTTCCAGTAAATTAAAAGAACACATTTCAACTTTAAACTAATAATTATTGTCATAATACAGGTTACAAAGAAAAATACGTTGTCCTCCAAGGCACAGCTTACATAGACCTTGAAACAGTCTAGGCACATTCGTATAACAAAATTTTCACCTCTGTTAGGATTATGTAGCAAAATTATAGCATGTCTGTGTACAACTATTTCTATACAGGCATTTGGTTGGTTATTAGATAAGACAGGAATAGGAGTTCAGATTATCAGTGATTGTTTGGTGGCAGCAGCCTACAGGTGTAGCAGCTTTGCCAAAAGCAAAATCTTGTCCTTTGCTCCTCAAAAGGCTTCTGTTTGATACCCTCTCCAGCCTTTGTGTAGCCAATCAGCTCAAAGATCTCAACCTTATTCCAGTTATCTCATCCACTCAAAAGAAAGAGCTTAGAAATGATGTAATCACAGGTCAAGTTGGAGTCTTTGCCTGATTGCCATCTTTAATTGCATCAACCAGTGCACCTGGTAGCAGTCAAATCTGATCATATATCACTGTTGATATAAATCCAGGTATTCTGCTTGGCATTAGGCTGTCACTAGGCCAGTAACCCTATACTGTTGGGTTCATTATAAGCTAGTCATTTACAGTTGTCCCTTGACATTCGCGGGGGTTAGGTTCCACGGACCCCCGCGAATGTCAAAAAAAAGCGAATATTGATTGCCCTCCCCCCACCCTCCCCAGGCCTTCACAAAGCCTTCCAAGGCTCTGTGAAGGCCTCTGCAACCCTCCCCCTCCCTCCCCGGGACCTTCACGGAGCCTTCAAAGGCTCCATGAAGGCCCCTGCGGACTCCCCCCACCCTCCCCAGGCCTTCACGGAGCCTTCCAAGGCTCTGTGAAGGCCTCCCCCCATCCTCCCCCCTCCCTCCCCTCCGTGAAGGCCTCCCCCGACCCTCCCCCCTCCCTCCCCAGGGCCTTCACAGAGCCTTCAAAGGCTCCATGAAGGCCCCCGCGGACTCCCCCCACCCTCCCCAGGCCTTCACGGAGCCTTCCAAGGCTCCATGAAGGCCTCCCCCCATCCTTCCCCCTCCCTACCCTCCGTGAAGGCCTCCCCCATCCTCCCCCCTCCCTCCCCTCTGTGAAGGCCTCCCCCATCCTCCCCCCTCCCTCCCCGGGGCCTTCACGGAGCCTTCCAAGGCTCCGTGAAGGCCCCCGCGGACTCCCCCCACCCTCCCCCCACCCTCCCCCACCCTCCCCCTCCCCCCATCCTCCCCCCATCCTCCCCCCATCCTCCCCCTCCCTTCCCGGGGCCTTCACGGAGCCTTCCAAGGCTCCGTGAAGACACCTGCGGCCTCCCCCCACCCTCCCCAGGCCTTCACGGAGCCTTCCAAGGCTCCATGAAGGCCTCCCCCCAACCTCCACCATCCCTCTCTGGGGCCTTCACGGAGCCTTGAAAGGCTCCGTGAAGGCCTCCGCGGCCTCCCCCCACCCGCCCCAGGCCTTCACGGGGCCTCTGGAGGGTCTCCAAAGGCCCCGTGAACGCCTCCCCGACCCTCCCCACTCCTTCCCAGGGCTTTCAAGGGGCCTCCGGAGGCCCCTTTTCGTGGTTTTGGGGGGCCCCGGGGGGGCCTCCCAAAACCGCGAATAATTAAAACCGCGAATGCTGAGTTCACGACTGTACTTTTTTTCCTCAAGTTTATTAAATTTATTTTCAAGTTTTCACACGTATCTCTATTGGTTGTCTGTAGGCATCTAGCTAGTGTAAGTCTATTTACACAGTGTACAGTTGTCCCTCTGTATCCACGGATTTGGTATCCATGGATTTAAGTATTCACGGCTTGAGAATATTCTTAAAAGAATAATAATCCAAAAAGTAAACCTTTATTACAGCTTCAAGAAATTAAATTAGGCAAATAGAACTCCACAAATTCATGTAGCCTGTCACAGGGGAAATTGTGCACAAAACTGTGTACTGTGAGAAAAGTACAAAATGTTCACCTTAAACTTAAATTTACTTTTTTACATCAGGCATCAGCAAAATTGGACAGAAGCTTGTTCTCTGGTGCTACAATGGAAGCTGTTTTGCTTCTGCCTTCTCAGAGAAGTGCAAGAGGAGATAATCTCATGGAGTTTGAGGTGAGGCTTTAGGAGATGAGTTTGTCTCAATGACCTACTGATGTGTACTGTATAGTAGCACCCCTACATTTGCTGATGTGCCATCCACTGATTCTGTTATCCGCAGATGATGACAATGGTGATGGTGGTTGATGGGGAGGGAAGGGATGGCTCCAGTGGCTACACACACACTCTCATACACATACACAGATTCCCCACCCTGCCCGGGCTTGGGCACCTAGCTGGATGAGCTGGCTGCTGCCCAGCATCCCACTGCTGTTGCTGCTGCCCTCCTGCTTTCTGGCCAGGCTGTGCATCTGGTGGAG
The DNA here is from genome assembly GCA_030847615.1 of Gambelia wislizenii. Taxonomy (NCBI): domain Eukaryota; kingdom Metazoa; phylum Chordata; class Lepidosauria; order Squamata; family Crotaphytidae; genus Gambelia; species Gambelia wislizenii. The sequence continues at coordinate 28,251,537 of JAUMIR010000008.1, read as the reverse complement.
AAGAGCCACATGCTCCCAGTTGCTCTTGGCCCGCTGCCCCATCCATTTGCACAGCCCCTCCAGCTGCTGCATCTCCACCTCTTGCCACTGGACCAGTGCCGCCTGGCCCTCAGGGCAGCTCGGCTCCAGCTAGAAGCCCATGCCAGCCAAGCCCTGAGGGAACCAGGAAGTGAGAGTGGGGCCAGGGCTGGGCCAGCCAGTGGGGAGGAGCAGGGGGGCATGCTCTTACAGACCTCCACCCGCTCCCACTCCCACCCCAGTGGCAGTGGTGGGGTATGCAACAACAGTAGCAGCAGAGACTGAAGCAGTCCTTTGTCACGGCTGCTATTCATAATGAATAGCAGAAAAATAATGTCTTTTTATGGGGGAGGGTGGGGTGGGTGGTGTTTTTAGTCTTTATTATAATGTTTTAATTGTTGGAAGCCGCCCCGATTGTTTTTAGCAGAGGGGTGGGGTATAAATTAATTTTATTATTATTATTATTATTATTATTATTATTATTATTCACTGGGGTGCCCATGATAAACAAGCTATTGTCCTCATGGACCAGTTTCCTGGATAGGACTATGCTGGTACACCCTCCAGGAGAAGACTGATTGTCTAATATAGTCTGCTCTTTATATATCCCTCCTCATGTTCTAGATGGTGCTGCTATCTAGAAGGTGCTACTACATTTTCACAGGCAGAGTGGGGAGAAGATTACCCCATCCTAACTAACAAAAGAGCAGTTTCCAAGCATTCCAAGATGGCAATATTCCTGTTTATTCCTTAAGCATGAGCTGATCTTGTATAGCATTCTAGAGAAATTGCAGCTAGGAGGAGGAGGAGGAGACAATTGCTGAATCTTTCTACAGGCCTACTTGATAAAGCAGATAAAACATATGTGTAGTGTGAATGTAAGGGCTAAACTACACTCCTCGCCAATTCATCCAGAAATTCCAAACTCTTACAACTTCTGATGAAACTGATAAAGATTAGATGATCCACCCATCCCTAACCATAAGGAGGATGAAAAAGCCAAGCTACTTTACAAAAATAAGTTGCTCAGGTCTATTGATCCTACAATTTAGGATGAATGTAAAGGGGTAAATGAATGAATTAGGGGTTTCTCTGTTTAACAGTGTGGAAAACAGAATTTAAGATTATTTTTAAACAAGGTCATTAAGAACTTTCAACCTTTCTTTTTATTGCTCCATCCCTTAAATACATTCAGTCCTGCAACACTGTGTCACAAACTATGTACATGCTCCTCATAATGAAACAGTACCATTATTTTATCTTGCAAGGTCCCAGTGTAATTGTAACCCAAATAAATGATACCGTAGTGAGAAGTGTCAACACAGAAAATGAAATAGGAGAGACCTGCAGTGTTTTCGATTTGCAGGCCTTCAAGTGAGTGTCTCTTTTTTATAATCCAGGCCATCAATTGAAAGTCATAATTTGATGATAGACATGAAACTGTGTATTAGTTTTTATTTTGACAAAATCATTAAACATCACAGTACAAGAAAAATGAACCAAGAGGTATGGAGCCAGTTTGAGGAGATTGCATTTCATAAACTGGATTGCTCACATGGGCCACATTTGGGTGGAAGTTATAGATTTTCTAGCATATCCCTGATAGATAGCACTAATATAACTTCAATAAAAACTCCAGATCTGTCAATATAACCAGGTTTCCCCCCCTCTAGCATTGAAAGATATAGGAGTCTTGAGCTAATACATTGGAACTCTATCCGTTCCTTAAGGCACGCTAACTTACACATTGGATTACAAGAAGTAACAAAACCATGTAAGTTAGAAGAGGCAGCTGTAGAAATTTTGTTTGTCGAAAGCTTCAGAATATGTTGGCCCAACCTACAGAAGCATAAAGTAATGTGTGAAAACTGTTTCAGTTATACCTGAGACACTTTCTCAGAAGACTTCCCTCGCCCTAAACCCCTTAGGAAAAGAAGCCCCTTTGAAGAATATTTTCAGAATATTTTCTGTGTGAGAGAGAAATAGAGAGATGGAGATCATTTCCCAATGCAGTGATCCATAATGAAGCAAAGTCTGGAGCACTGTGGATGATTCAAAATGGTGAAAATGTTCTGCTAAATTTTTCAAATTGAAAAAGTTTGATTCACATCAGCATCCAATGACAATGCTATCATGACTTCCCTCCCCACTCCTTCTTTTGGATTGTGGAATCAAAATGCTTCTCCACAGGGTTTTCCGGCATTCATGCACAATTTTTTTTTTAGGGTACATAGAAATTTAAGGAGAGAAGGGGTGCTCCACAACAGTGTTTTTGTTTCTCATTATGACAGGAGAAGCATGGAAGTTTGTTATAGAAATATTTGTACATATTTGAGAAATGGTAGGAAAAAAATTCTCCATTGTCAAGAAACTCTGATAAGAAAAATCCTAGGGGCCGGTTCCACGACAGGAAAAAGTTCGCCAGATTCCGGATTACCGTCCTTTCGTATCAGGAGCGCATAAATCACACGGTGCCTGGCAGTTTCGAATGATCCAGACACTTTCTGTTTTGCTTAATTCACACAGGCAAAGGTGGGGGGGAATCGCCTCCAGATGATTAAAGTCAGGCAGGAGGCGGGGAGGGAGCAAGGAGGGGGTCATGGAAACCATAAATAATGAGAGGAAAGAAAAAGGACAAACAAACAAGCAATCGAAAGAGCGATCTGACAAACTCCCCCGTCTTCCCCAGCCCTGAAAGGCTTTTGTAAAGAAAGGAGTCAATGAAAGCACGAACAAGCAAAAGCATAGTGGAGCAGATTGCATGCACACACAAACACACACCACAGAACTAGGGCTTGCCTCATTTGGTTTCCCTCCCTCCGAAGGCTTGAATAAAGGCAAGTGAATGGAAGGACAAACAAACAAAAGAACGAACATGCGATCGGCTGTTTTCCAGCACACACACACACACACACACACACCCCAGCGAAGCAGCGAAGCATCTTCCCACCCCCCCACCCCCCAAAAGATAGACAGGAAGGGCTCCGTTTTCCAAAGTGAGTTGCAAGCAGAAGGAGGGTGAATTTCTTCTCTCCAACCCTTCAGTCTATTCGGATAAAGCACTCCAACCAATCAGGATTAAGCTCTGCTCACAGTAATTCGAAAAGGCAGATGCCAGTTTACACGATCGTTAGTTCCCACGGTAAAGTATGCGCATTTTCGCGAACTTAATCAAAAAAGTGCGGAAAACTAGCAAAAGCTGATACTGCGCAACTTATGGGTTTTTTGCACCCCCTCCTTTTGAAAAGGGCGCTGTTGCTTCGAGATGCGTGGGAACTATCAGGCTTCTTGTCGCATTCTTTGAGGATTTATTTTGCCGTGGAAACGACCCCCTAGACTCACAAAAATTGTTGCAGTTCAAGACAAGTTCTATACAAAACTTTCACTGGGTAAATTTGTGCAGAAGATAGCATGTTCTGTATAGGAAGCAGTGTTCTCTGTGCATTGATATTTCTGCAAGGTAATATTATTTTATGTGTGGAAAATACTGCACAGGAAATACTGCAGAGAAAATGCTGTAGTTGGGGACCTAGTCTGCACAAAAATTGCACATGGTTGTGCAAAATTTGCACATAGCATTTCCTGAGCAGGACATAATATTTTAAATGCATAACATGCAGTTTTCTGTGGGGGGGAAAAACCAAAAACCTAATGTGCAAATTTTGTGCAGAATAAGTTGTGCAGTTTTTAAAAAGTGTCTCACAGTGGGGAAAATTGCTAAAATTACTTCCTTTGAGAAGAAAATTAGCAAAGAATTACATCTCTGGTAGAAGTATACCACTGGACTCTGGGCTATGGGTGTTTTGTTGTTGATGATGAAAACTTTTGAAACAAGCCTTGTGGAGGTGAGAAAGAGTATAAAATTGACTCCTTTGGTACTTCCTTCCTGCCAACAAGAACACACCAGAGTTTGGGATGAATTGTAGTTTCTGTTTGCCATACTCTTCACCCTTAGTTAGGAAAAATGAGAAAGTGAATTAAGCCCACATTAGCAACCTTGTCCATTCCTACTTGACTGCTCTGTGTGGGGTTGCTATGCACAAGATTTCAGTAAGATTATCTACATTTTTTCCCATGTGCTTTTCCTCAGAATTGAAAGCAGCAGTCTATTAACATTAAGATGGTTATATTTTCCCCAAAGTTGACAACCCATTTTGCTTTCAATTAAACATCAGAGAAATGGAAAATAAAATATTCTCTTTTGACCCAAAGGTTAATTTTCCCTCCTCTACACCAATATAGAATACTGGGGGATATTTAAAGCCCTACTGAGAATAGCAGTAAATATTTAAAGAAGACCTTTCATAGCAAAGAAAGCTTAGTGCATGAAATTAGGGTTGTACTCTCTCAGTATTTCTTACTTTAGAAAAACTAAATATATAAAATTGATTGCTGTTGTGCTTTTGAGTCATACAGATTTCTCTAGCTCTTTCAAGAAGAGCATTCTGTGACTTACCAGGGAGCACTATTTGTAGATCACGTTGAGGCAGACTGTAGAAGACATCACATTTTCCAGCCCCATAAACTTTTCCCTTCCCATGGATTTGCAGAGATTCAGTGAACTCTGAAGAAGTGCAAGAAAACCTGCCAATGAGGTTCAACCTGGTTGGCTGGCAGCCAGAACCAGAGGTGCCAAAAGCAAATATGTTACTCTGGTTCTCACCCTGGCTAGATGCCAGGCTTTAGTGTTCCCCTCACTAGTTGCCTTAGGAATTTTCTTGAAGATCCATCAAGAAGAGGGTGGAGAGAAGAAATGGAAGGAAAATATAGAAGATGCAGAAGAAAAGGAAAAGGGAGGTGAAGACTGAAGAGAAAGAGGAGAAGTGAGTACATACGTCAGACCAGGTTGGGGGGTAATGGGGCCTGAGCACCTATCAGACCCAGTTGGGAGTCGACTTAGAAGACTTTGGGGATGTTGGCAACCAAGGTCATGCCCAGTTGGTGACATACAGCTCCACCACCACCCCTATGTAGCAGAGAAACCATTCAGTGGTATCCCATGTCTATGTAGCAGAGAAACCATTCCATCTTGTGGTATCCCATGCCTGCCATCCTGGAGGGAAAGCCAGCAGGTGGACTGGGTGATTAGTTTCCATCAGTTCGCAGGTAGATTGACTGAAGCCTGCATCCAGATCCACACTGGGGCCAAGCATCATCAGCTGCAACCAATAAAACTGTATCCTGTTTTATCCCAACAAATGGTGCTTGTATCATTATCGCTAAGTGGAACCTCCACTACTGCTGAACCTGCAATATATTTTTAAAAGATTTGGGAGGTGAGAAGAGCAAAATATTGTCAGCAATAATGGCAATAACAATAACAATTGGATTGTTCCATTTGCATTTAGGAAAAACAAAAAGAGAAGACATCTATAAATATTACACAAATGCAGTAAAAACAAACTTTTCTTCATTTTCTTACTATATCACTAGTAATGATCTTTTTTGCTTATTTCAGAATCTTAATTTGAATGGAGACTAATGGCTAAGGTATTCTCTCTTCCAAGAGCAGTTGAGCTTGAAACACAAGTGTAATCCATTCGTCTTTATTCTGTTCAGAGTCTAGTTTTGACTTTTAAAAGGAGGAAGGAAGGGAGATAGGGAAGAAAGATACAAACCATAACTCTTGCCCTAAATTTTCAAAGGGCTGTTCAAGGTGATACAGGTATTTCAGATCTTTACAGTCGTCAGTTAGTGTTGATGGTGAAAGCAATAAATCTGCTTATTGAAAATCAGTTTCCCAGGCTTGAAAATTCTCTGAAAAGATTCCTGTTGTTATATGTACAGTAGTGAGGACTCTTGTTATTAATATATGTAGAGTGCAATGAAACATTGTCTTTGTTCATGCCTCTGCTAATGAGTTGGAATTTGTGAATATAGTCAGCCCTCCACATTTGCAGGTTTCACTTTTGCGGGTTTGATTATTCACATATTATTTGCTGCCATTTCTGCTGCTGCCCTATGCCATTTTTAATAGGGACTGCAAGCCTTGCAAGAATGAGAGACTACTAATAAGGCTTGTAAGTCCCTGTTAAAAAATGGCATAAGGCAGAAGAGGAGGTGGTAGCAAGCCCCACCAGCCCCCTGCTTCTGCCTTGTGAAGGAACCATGAGGTCTTGAGGGCATCCACAGTGGGTTGAATCTCTGGATCATACTTTTTGTATGTGTTAAATATGGTTTGGGGGACAGCTAGAGTTATCTGTGGTTTTTCTACTTTTGTGGGGATCCTGTACCCCTAACCCCAGCAAATGTGGTATAATTCAGTTCAATAATTTCTCTTTCTAGTCTTCCTTTGTAATTTCCTTGTTCAAGGACCACAACCTGTAAATCACTTACTCTGTGTTCAGGAAGTTTGAAATATTATACAACTGGTTTTGGGGTATTGCCATTACTAATGTCAGATTTGTGTTATTGTGATATTGGGCTTGTCTACACCAGCAAAATAAAATATCCCCCTCATCCCCACAGTGATCAGTTCATACGACACAAGACCAATTCCCTGATTCTGGTATGAAATGTCAGCACAATGTCCAGCCAATTCATCAATGAACCCACACTAAACCACCCTTCAAACAGAGTAAAGAAACTCACAATTTGCTATGGCTTTTACAGTAAAACCTAGTGCACTCCATGGAGACAACGGGCAGATATCTTCACATGCATCCCCAGTTGCCCAGCACTGCCACCACTGAAACAAGTCACATCCTCTGAGGTCACAACAAGGTGCCCAGTCATGTGATCAATGCTGTGGGCCTCGTTTGTGGCCTCATAGGATGTGGCTCACACCAGTGCTAGTGGTGCTGGGCAAAACAGCAGGGATGCATGTGAAGACATCTGCCCATTGTCACTGTGGAGTGCATGTCATGCCTCATGAGTGTGAGGAGGGTATGGAATTAGAAGAGGGAGGAGGACATGGCAGGGATTGGCCCTATGGACCCTGGCACAGGTTTATCTACACCTGTGCCAGCAGGGAACCCTGCCAATCTAGAGACTTGAGCAGAGGAAGAGCATGGCCCTAGTGAGTTGGCACCAGTCCCAGCAGTCCTGCCAATTCAGATGAAGAAGAAGAGACAAACTTACCTCCACCATCATACAGCTAGCATTGATCTCAAAAGGAAGCTCAAAAGAAATTGCTGAGACTTTATGAGACACATCTGCTCATCAAGAAGCACCTGACAAAGCCTTGATAGCTATATATATGCTTTGGGGAAATGTGGAGGCTTTGTCAGAGATCAACTGATCTTCCTGGAGAAAGCTTTCTGCTGACTTCATTGCCTTGATTCCTGTTGCCTTGACTTGTGTTTAGACCTTGGACTGTTCCTGGCTACGCTGTTGCCTGATCCTGTGGACCCATGGACCTACTTCTGGACTACACTGCCTTCCATAACCTTCGATCCTTGGACTGTATTTTGAACTCTTCTCTGTGTCCCTTCCTGCTGGTTTTGCTGCTGCCCAAGAAACTGAACTTTGCTTGTTTCAAACCTTTTCTGACTCCACTTAATTGACTTTGCTGTCATGGAGAGTTGGCCTCTTTCCTGGTCTTTTGAGCTTTATCTTGGTCAAACTCCCAAACTGAGTATTAATTACCAGTAACTGGTTGCTTTCTTGGACAGTGCAAGAGTAGTGGAGAGGGGGATCTGGAGCAGTTCTGGTGCCAGAATACTCTGGGCTGCACCCAGATTAACTGCTGTAGACAAGCCCACAGACTCTGCAATGTGGGACCCTCTTTTGATTCTTTACTATATACAGTTGTCCCTTCCTATTCACTTGGGTTTGGGTCCAGGACAACCCGTGAATACCAAAATCCATGAATACTTAAGTCCCATTATATGCAAAGGCATAGCAAAACGGTGTCCTTTATATAAGATGGCAAAATCAAGGTTTGCTTTTTGGATTATTATTTTTTAAAGAATATTTTCAATGAATACTTAAATCCATGAATACGGAGAGACAACTGTATATTCATTTTCTATGTAATTTTTTTTCAGCTACTGCATTGAATTCTCTCTCTTTCTTTCTCTGTCTCTGAATCTTGGACCAAACCAGATATAATGAAAGAGCTTTGTGAATGCCTACATTAAAAAAAGAAAATAAAAAGCTAATTGTCAGTCCAACCTAACTGTTTGTAAGATGAGGGAAGTGGCTATTTGAAAGAGGGTATTCAACCCTTTCCTTGCTCAATATCTCTCTTTCTGTTTCCATACTCAAAATTACCTTCCCTCAACCTGCTGTCATCTCTTGAGGATTGGTACACATTTGACACTCAAGGATCCTTTCCAAGTAAACCATCTGCTGGATTTTTGAGAAAAGAGAAAAGAATTGTGACATAGTTATCAAAATATGGGAGTTTAACATTGTGGCTCTGGAAAAGCTGACTTCAAAATATATTTGGTAGCAAAATACTGCCGGTGGCAGGTATTCACACATCTCTGATAATAGAAGAAAAACAGAAGTATTATTTTTTCAGATCTGAATGTGTCTGTAGTGGGTGTTCTCTATGTAAAATATAAACATCCCTCACTATGTGAAATGGTTTCTTTTTATTTCATCTCTTGAACAAACAAGATTATCTTTATGTCTGTTTGTTCCACATTTCTTTCCAGGATGGTTATCTCCATTCCAATAAGCTTAGCCTAAGAGAATCATATCACATGATATTAATATCTTGGTATAGTGGGGTGATGGTACAAAAACCCCTGTATAAATATCTGGTCATTAGGGACTAGTTCTTAAACTGAGCAACAGGAGCAAATCTTTAATTCAGTTAGAGAATTATTTTTTGCATGATGTCTTTAAAAGAGAGTGAAATAACAGATGTGCACACATGTCATGTATATTTTCACATATGGCCTCCTTTGTTTACTTAGAAGTCCAGTTTATGTTGTATTCATATGGGTTGGAGGGAATCTGTCAGTGATGCATTCAAGTCTTTTATCCCAAGTCTCAAGTTGAGTCTCAATTCCTTGCAAGATACTTTCAAGTCAGGTCTCCAGTCTGGGAGCTAACTAACGGGGGGGGGGGGGGGAGGCGGTGGTGGTAGTGTGTGTGTGTTCTGATTTTAATAACTAGAAAATCAAGAAGATGTGCACAAAGTTAGGTAAAAATAAATAATCATAGGCAAATTCAAGAAGGCTTTATTTAAACAAAGCTGTGTTATTCATCAAATTTATCAAGACTGCATTTTAGAAATTGGTTCCCAATTTTGCTATTCCCCTCAGAGAAACACTTCTGGAGACAAGTCTTGATTGCTGTTGCTCTTAGGAAATAATTTAGAAGGATCCTCTGATATGCAGTTGCCATTGGGCTTGAGGTGGGGGTTAAGTCTTCACAGAAGCCTACCAATCCCTCCTGCACATCAGAGGAACCTTCTAAACTTTTCCTAAGACCAGCAGCATGCAAGACTGTTGGGGGATGACAGGACTCTCAATCCCTAGCAGAACCCAAAAATATCCCAGCAAGACATAGCAACAACCCATCCCAGAATAATACTGACACGCAAAGTGCTTTTCTTTCCATCAACAGGAGGCACTTTATCTTCAGCTCAATGGCAGTTGCAATAGTTACAATGTGTACACACTGCTATGCCAGGCTTCAGGCTTGGTCAAGAGACAACATCTTTCCAAACGTACATTGGTACATTATGTCAAGTGGCTCATCTCTAGCCTCTAGCTAGTCTCATCCCACGTCTAGTCAGCTTAGCAAGCCTAGCACTGAGCTCTGGGCAGAGCCTCCTTTTTATACAGTTTCACAGGTGTCATAAGGCACTGGCTCCTCCAATCACCTAGGAGCCATACATCTTGCATAAGCCCTTTGCACACCACACTATACTTTGCACACCTTCCTTTTCTTTGCACTCATCACTTAAACTTGTATAACAATTTATATAACGATGATGTGTTGCCTCCAAACTCTATAATCTTGGCCTTAGCTAAATTGGCAGTGACTTGACAACTTTGCAGTTGGCAGGCCATTTTATAAAGAGTCCAGGCCTCTAACTCCTGACAAAGATTTGTTCCCAGTGCACAGGATGTCAGGAGTTAGAGACTGAACTCCATTATAAAATGGCCAAACAACTGCAGAAATATGCTGAGTCATGATGGCTGACTCCATGAACTGCCAAGTCATGCCACAGCTGCAGAAGAATGGTTATTGGAGTGTGAGCTATGGCGTACAAGATTTGATGCAATGCACCCATGTGGTTGTATAAGCCAATGCCCTGTAGATGTGTATATAAGTGAGGTAGAAGAGAGCTCACTCTCTTCTTGTGATTCATGGGTTTCTGGCATAGCACTTTGACAGACAAGATTGTAAACATTTGTGAATATCTGCAACTACTTGAAGATTAAAGTACCTCCTGTTTTCTGGACATCAAAACACTCTCATTGTGAGAGTATTCTTGGGAACGGGTTGCTACTAAGTCTGCTGAGATAGTTTTTGGCTTCTGCCAGGGATTGAGTGTCCTATCTCCCCTGACACAGGAAGCATTAGGCAAATGACTGAAAATCCTTGTTGATTATGAGGAGGGGCAAGATGGCGATGGACTAGCAACTTCTGAATTGTCCTCCCACTAACATCTGGCATTACCACCTACATATACCTCAAAAATGCCATCCAAAGGCAAGAAAAGAAATCAGATGAGCCCCTGTAATAATAATGACATTCAGAAATCCTTCAAAGCAGAAAAACAGATGAGGATTGACTCACTCTTCCCAGCGGCAGAGACAGCACAGCTCATGAGTAACAGGTCTGTAACAACAGTTCCTTCTTTACTTCCTAAGCCATCACAGACACTTGAACTAACAAAACAGTCTCCTCAATTCCTCAAAGTGTAAATATAAATTATGGGCCAGAGCAAGTTGATAACAAAGTTGATAACAAAGTCAAACTCCCGGAGCTTCGCAGCATTGCCTACAATAACAGAACTCAGCTCTTTTATGATTTCTGCAAACTGTCCATAGAGACATTAATTCTTACTTTGCAAAGATTAAACGACATTACAAATAAGCTTTCCCAACAAGATTTTCAAAGGCAAAACCCATATGGTACAAAGGGGATTAAAAATGGAGCAGATTTGGAGGAAATGTGCCCTGCCACGTCACAGGATGCAGTTAATCACTGCCAAGTGTTATAGAAAAATCAGCTCCTGCTGCAAATACATCACAACAGTCATATGTGGAACAGACATAAGTCACTGCCGAGTGTTACAGAAAAATCAGCTCCTGCTGCAAATACATCACAACAGTTATATGTGGAACAGACAGAAGTCAGTTGTGAGATATCTGTCCTAACTTTTAAACATGCACAGCAGAACAATTGATTTACTAGACTGCCACTTTTTAACCAGCTCAAGAGCTACTAAGCAAATTTTTCTGACCTTTAGCCAGGCAAATATTCCTAACAGGCTGTTACGGAAAAGAAACTTCCTCTGGAATGCACATTATATAGAAATTAACAGAGTTTTTAAGGATGAGATAATCTGTGACCTCATCACAGGGAAAACAGCAACAATAACATAAAGAAGTAATAATTCTGCACACCAAGAGACAGAACCTAAACACACCTCAAAGGAAGAAGTTCAGACTATAAATCAAGAAGTAATTAAACTGAGAGAAAAACTCACAGAAATTTGGGAACACACTCCCACAATACAGCTGATGAGAGATACCATCCTGAGTCAATCTAACAGCAATCCAGCCCCATTGAAATCAGCCCCCCTCGCAGAAAATTGTCAGTGCATTTTTCTGATTTCTCTGACAATGAAAGTGAAAGTGATGACTCTCTACTTACAATCAAGGAAGCCTTGAAATCCCGAGTTGTAGCCAACACCCCTTCAAAAATGCAATATACTGCAGATGCACCCCCATCTACAATTAAACCCCAGGGGACTCAAACATTCCTATGCAAACCTAGTTCAAGGGAAAAACAGTCTTCACTGCCACCTACCTCATCTCCTAAGCCAAAGAATGCCCCCCTCATGAAAGAGAAGGGATCCTTGCTTGCACTTTGCTGATAATAAATGCCTACATGCTGAGGGGAGGAGCCAAACTTCAATGTCGTAGGAACAATTCCCAGGATGGGTGCTCAAGGTAATGGAATTAAATGAATATTTTCCCCTCAAAAAGGCATGAGGAGAGCTCTTGAGGGAAGATTTATGGTTGTGAATTACTAAGGAATGTTAATAGAAGGGAAAAGTGCAGATCAAAGAAGCCTAAAGTAAACAGTTACTTTCGGTTTTGTCCGATCTTGATCTTGGAACGGTCTCCAACATAATTAAAAACAACATTTGGCTAATAAATCACTAAGGTTGAAGAAAGCAGTGAACAATTGTAGGTACATGAAAAGGATGATTTAACAGAGGAAGAAATATTTGATCTAACTGGAGAATAGGTGGAAAGCTTTAAAAAAAATAAGTGGTGGAGGAAGGAGGGGCCATTAACAGAAAGGAAGAAACGAAAGTTTGGAGTGTTTGATTTTCTTATGTCTAAAAAAAGAAGCAACATAGCAGGAAAAAGTTGGTTGAGACCACAAGTATTAAGTAAACCATCAGATAGATCACACAAGAGATTGGAGAGATTGGAGAGGATATTTCCGGAAGTACAGAATAACAAGGGTGAACCAGAAGGATAAAAGATGGAAAAAGAAATTAGCCCTCCATTAGGTGCATCATCGTTAAATCCCCCATACCCAAAAGGGGGGGGGGAAAGGGGAGAAAGCACAGAGGATATTAAAACTCATATGGATTCTCTCTTTACAAAAATGATGACAGAATTTAGAGAAGATAAAAAGAGAATGTTTTCAGAGTTTGCAAGCATAAGAGAAGAAATGCAGAAGGAGAGGAAAAGATCTGAAGAAAGATTTGTGGAAATGAGTACAAAAATACAAGGAATACAAGGAGATATTCTTACTATAGTAAAAGAGAACAAAGAAATAATTAAAACCCAAACACTTCAAGGCAGTCAGATCCAGGGCAATATGAAGAAAATCACAGATATGGGAAAAAAAACTGATATACATGCAAGATTATCAATGCAGGAATAACTTCAGAATAAGGTTCCTGCTAGAATCTGTGGGGAAAGATCAAGGAACTAACCTGAAATCTGAAGTGCTGAAATGGCTACAGCAAGTGACCCCAGCTATGAAATGGAGGGAAGAGGACATCGAATGGATCCATAGAGAACTGACAGGAAGGAGAAGCATTTTGCCAAGAGATGTTATTGTCAGAGTTATTAATTACAATAACAAGGAGGAATTGATGAGAACACTCAAGAAATATCCATACTGAAGTATGGAGATGTAAGGGTGGAATTATATAATGACTACTGTCCATAAACAGTAATCTGGAGAAAATCGATGAAGCCTTGTATTGCTACTCTTTTGAAAGCTGGTATAAAATATGCTTGTGGATATCCAGTGTTTTTGAAATTTGAATGGGCAGGAAAAAGATATAGAATGGAAACACCAGAAGAAGGACTGCGATTGTTGGAGGAGTTGGGAGTACATAAGAAGGAGTATGGAGCTGATGGAGGAGAGGACAGCGGAGGAGGAAAAGTTTAGACAGATGGATGATCTCTTCGCCTCTCCTCACCTGGAAGACCTGGGGGGTTATGAGCAAGGCAATTTGCCTTGGGAAGACAATAATAATAATAATAATAATAATAACAATAATATTTATTAATACCCCACACCTCTGTCAAAACAATTGGGGCGGCTTACAAAAATTAAAATACAATACAGATAAAATCCTCAAACCCCCCCACCCCCTCCCTCCCCCATAAGAAATATTAAACAATTATAAATTAAAACCAACTGATGTAAAATCACATTTAAAAACAATAAATACAATAAAATACAATAAATGGCCAGCGGACTAAAAGAGGCTAGGATCCCCTGAGGCCGGGATCTAATTAGGAAAGGCCTGCTGAAAGAGATCTGTCTTTAGTGCTTTTTAAAAGCTACTCAGGCTTGTTATCTGACAGATCTCACTCGGCAGGTCATTCCACAATTTGGGGGTGATTACGGAAAAGGCCCTCTGGGAGGTTGCAGACAGCCTAGATTTTTGTGGCTGAAGCAAATTCCTCCCAGAGGACTGGAGTGCGTGGGGAGGAAACTGATAGGCAGCCAGTGGAGAGATTTTAATAGTGGAGTTATATGGTCTCTCCGAGATGTTCCCGAGACCACTTTGGCTGCCATATTTTGTACCAACTGAAGTTTCCGGACCAAGCATGAGGGCAGCCCCATGTAGAGTGCGTTGCAGAAATCTAGACGCGAGGTTACCAGCGTGTGCACCACAGTCTCGAGGTCCCTTACTTCCAGTAAATGGTGCAGCTGGCGTATCAACCGGAGCTGATAACAGGCGCTCCTGACTGTTGCATTCACCTGACTAGTAATCGAAGCGATGAATCAAGGAGCACCCCCAGACTGCGAACACAGTCCTTAATGGAGAGAGTGACCCCGTCCAGGACTGGAGGTTGCAACCCAACTCCTGGTTTTGGGGCCGCTACCGTGAGCACCTCCGTTTTGTCTGGATTTAATCTCAATCTGTTTTTCCTCATCCAGCCCATTACTGCTTTAAGACAATCATTAAGAGGAGAGACGCCATCGGAATTCGAGGCCGATGATCAGGACAAGGTGGGAAGGTAAAGAAGGGAAAGGGGGAGGGGGGAAGGGAATGGGGAAGAATTGGGAAGGGGTGGGTATGGGGAAGGGAGTTCACTTTTTGGAGCCAGAAGATGTTATAGAAAATGTAATAAGGAATCTAATGGTTAATAAATTAAAGCTGTCAATCTTAAATGTTCATGGCCTTGGCACGGTAATAAAACGAAAAAGGATTGAAGCACTATTGAAGAAGGATCGTGAGGATATAATATTTTTGCAAGAGACACATCAAAAAAGGGAAGGAATAAATGAATTGAAATTGAATTGGGTAAGAGCTTATGAAAAAGCATATGGGAATTCAAAAGCTAGAGGGATGGCAATATTAATAGCAAAAAATGTAATTTCGTCATTAAAAAGGTGAAAAAAGTTGAAAATAGGAGATATATTATAATGCAAGGTGAAATAGGAGAAGATAAATATGTTTTAATGAATGTATATGCTCCAAATGAAAAACAAGAGGAATTTTATGAGAAAGTATTTAAAGAAATGGAGAATATGCAAGAACAAAATCTTGTTGTAGCAGGAGATTTTAATATGCAAATGGAAAGAATAAAAGATAAATCAAATTATTCATTAAGGGATAAATATGATAATATTACACATTTAAATAAAATAATAAAAAGAAAGGGGTTGAAGGATGTGTGGAGATTGGTAAAGGGAGATGAAAGGAAATATACATAACTTTCAATGGTACATAAGAAAAAACTGGAGGCTTGTTCGATCAACCACCGTTTACTCCATCTAATATGTATGCTACATGAAGAGACCTCATTAAAAGTAAGATGTAACCCCGAGGGACATCTCACCAATGACATTGTTACTGAGAAGGGTGTCAAGCAAGGCTGCATTCTAGATCCACTCCTGTTTAACTTCTACATCAATGATTTGGTGGATCACCTCAACAATACTAACTTCCATCCCTCAAAATGAGAGGGAAGGCATATCTCAACACTGTTTTATGCGAATGATGCAGCAGTACTTTCAATAACTCCCATTGGCCTAAAAAGAGCCCTAAGAGCACTAACACAATAGTGTAGAGCGGAACAGCTAGAACTCAACTATCAAAAAACTAAAATCATGGCATTCGCTAAAAGGCCTAAGAACTGCAACTGGAATATAGGTGGCCACAAGATTGAGCAGGTCTCTTGCTTCAAATACCTGGGGGTAATTTTTCAAGCCACTGGTAGTAGGAAAGCGCATGGGGAGTATGCTGCTTGCAATGCGCAGAGGAGTACAACAGCCATTCTCAAATTTCTAAAGCCAAGAGGAGGCCACTATTTACCTGCAGCGCTCAAACTCTTTGAAGCCAAGCCAGTAGCACAACTGCTTTATGGATCCCAGTTGGGACCCTTCCCTAACCCTGCTCCCTTACAATCATAGAATCATAGAATTGTAGAGTTGGAAGAGACCACGAGGCCCATCCAGTCCAACCCCCTGCCACGCAGGAAATCTTGATCAAAGCATCCCTGACAGATGGCAATCCAGCCTCTGTTTAAAGACCTCCAAGGAAGGAGACCCCACCACGCTCCGAGGGAGTGTGTTCCACTGCCGAACAGCTCTTACTGTCAAAAAGTCCCTCCTAATGTTGAGGTGGAATCTCTGTTCCTGGAGTTTGCATCCATTGCTCTGTGTTCCAGTCTCTAGAGCAGCAGAAAACAAGCCTGCTCCATCCTCAGCATGACATCCCTTCACAATACTTAAACAGGGCTATCATATTGCCTCTTAACCGTCTTTTTTCCAGGCTAAACATACCCAGCTCCCTCAACTTGTCCAAACTAAATTTTTAAGATCAGCTTTCCAAACTCCAATATGTGTCTCTAATGCAGCTCTGAGACTGGAGTCAGGATTTATGAAAGTGGAGGCCAGAGTGTGGGTGACCATACTCAGCTACTGGCTCAGACTATCCCTCTTTCCCACTGGCCTTGCTCCACTAACCTTAAGTGATTATTTCCAATCCAGCTGGAAACAGACAATGATGACTAAAATTTCCACGCTGGGCCTTTCTTCAGATCTTTTGCTTAGCCTGGGAAATGATAGGGCGAAAGCTACTATCAGACAACGGGTAGCAGATATAGAGTGACAAGTGGATCTAGCCAGTACTCCAACCTTCATTGCTAGTGACGCCAATAGATATCTGGCCTCTCCTTTGGCATACTTAGCAACACTTGAAATACCTAAACATCGAAGGGCCTTTACTCTTGCACAGTGTCGTGCCCTCCCTTCAGCTGTCCTTGAAGGCCGATACAAGAAGATCCCCTTCTCAGACAGACTGTGCCCCTGCAACTCAGGCCAAATAGAAACAAGAGAGCATGTATTATGCCAGTGCTCATACTACAGGGACATACGTCTCAGCCTTATTTCACCCCGTTGCATAAATATCAAGGGCACACTGGACAATTCTACATAAACTTGTTGCTTTCAGACACCAACCCAGGAACAACTTATAATGTTGCCAGATTCTGCGCAGCTGCGGTTAAAATTCAACAGACAATGTCCTCAACAGTAGAATAATATCAACCTAGTCTTGTTGTACTGGAGCTAACATTTTAAATACTGCTTTTAGCCTGTTTTTATCCTGTGTTTTTACCTTTATTCTGTATCCCTTTTTACCTGTGCTGGTCTATGACCATAATAAAGATTCTTCTTCTTGCTATCAGCTTTCTTCACTATCTAACTTTCACAATTATACATAAAATGGGAAATACAATGGCATGGACCATCCTAACTTTAGTATTCAATGATATATCTTTATAGAATCATAGAGATATATTTCAATGTCTTCATTGTCTATTTTAAAATTATGTAAATCATCTATAGTCATTGTTTTTGTTTTCTTAATGTTCAATCGTAAACCTGCCTTTGCACTTCTTCCTTGACTTTCTTCAGTAATCATTTTAAGTCTTTGCTATTGTTTGCTGGTAGCATGATGTCATCTACATATCTTAAATTGTTGATGTTCCTGTCTCCAATTTTTATCCCACCTTCCTCTGAGTCTAATCCTACTTTACATATGATATATTCAGGTTACAAGTTAAGCAGATAGGATGATAAAATGTAGCCTTGCCTGACTTCCTTGCCAATTGGAAACCATTCAACTTTTCCATATTCTGCTGATGACAACCTCTTGGCCTGAGTATAGGTTACACATCAGGACAATCCAATGTCATCACACACCCATTTCTTTAAGAGTGATCCATAGCTTTTCATTATCTACACAATCAAAGGCTTTGCTATAATCTAGGAAGCACACGTTAATGTGTGTGTGTGCTAATTCTTTGGTGTTGCAAATGCATGTTTGCAATATAATCCCTCCTGCTTCTTCCTTTCCTGAACCCAGCTTGGCATTTCTTGCTCCATATATAGTAAAAGTCTTTGTTGTAATATTTTTAGCATCACTTTGCTTTTATGGAAATTAATGCAATGGTCCTGTGGATACTGCAATCCCTAGTGTCCCCTTTCTTGGAGTCTGGAATGTATACTGAGCATTTCCAATCTGTGGGCCATTCTTTTGTTTACCATATTTGTTGACAGATTTTAGTTAGAACTAGAGTAGATCCTGTACCTGTAGCTTGAAGCAGCCCTATTGGTATGCCATCTGTTATTGGTGATTTTTTTTCTCCCAAGTGCTCTGAGTGCAGCTTCTACTTCGCTTTCTAAAACTGCATCTTCATATGAATCTTCCTTGAATGATTCTGTCATCCTTTCATATCTTTTCTATACAGTAGTTCTTTAGTCTATTGTTTCCATCATCTTTTTATTTCTACTCGGTCATGTAATATGTTCCCCTGCTGGTCGTAGCACATCCTCACTCTTTTTTAAAATTCCCCTTTGAGTTCTCTGATCTTGTAGAAGAAGGCTCTTGTTCTTCCTTTATTTTTTTTTGGTGTGGGTTGTCTTCTATTTCTCTGCATTGATTGTTACAGCAGTCCTCCTTGTTCCTGCAAACAAGTCTCTGAGCAACTGCATTTAGGGTTCTGACTCTATTTCTGTCCCCTTTTACTTTTGCTTCTCATCTGCCTTTAGCTGCTTGAAGAGTTTCATTTGTCATCCATTGGGCTTCTCTTTCTTTTTTGTCTACAGATAGTATCTTTTTGTATTCCTCTCTGACAATGTTCCTGGCTTCAGTCCAGAGTTCTTCTGGCTCCTGGTCAATTAGGCTTAATACTGCAAATCTATTTTTCACATTATTGTTAAATTCTATGGAGATGTTCTTCAGGCTGTATTTTGGCATGATGAATGGCATTACTTCTGAATAAATGGAAATTGCATGTTCTCTTCTGATTATGGACTGTGAGTAAGAACAGATGGTTTCTTCTTACTACTTCATATGTTCTATGTGTTTTTTGTCATATAACCTCAAATCTGCCTTAGTCCTGCTTCCAGACTAGCATATGGCTCATTTGTGTGTAAAAGTTCGCAAGTCAAGGAAAGCTTAAAAGCTTTTTGTGTTTCATTTATTTCCTTTTCCACTTGCTTTCCATTTTATGTCGGACTACAAAACCAACAAATGTTAACACTCTAATTGTTCTGCTGTTACCCTCTCTCACTTAGTAGCCATTTACATTTTGATTTATTTAGGAAATTGTAAATTATGAACTTGCCTTATGCACTTTGCTTCTGTATTTAGGAATGAATCTCATCAAGCACAGCTGGCTGTTGTCGCTATGTCTTTGAGTCAAGAGATTGGCCCAGAGATCCTTGCCCTTGAGTTGAAGCATGAGATTGCAATGGGAGAATAAATAACGTCAATCTATTGAAATAACTCTGCAGCATGCTCTGGCTCTATTTTGTCAATCACCCCCACATAAATAAGGAATCCAGATAGCCAATTTGACCAATTCCTTTCCACTTTCCTCCTCCTAAGATTTTCCTTTTCTTTCTCATCTAATTCATCCTTATCCTTTTTCTCCATTATCCTGTAAAGAAGTGAAAATATGTCCACATGCTTGCTTTTCAAAATCTTGTCCCTAGTTGATTGCAGTAAATGGTCACTGAGAGGAAGGGACAATGCACCAAATGGGATGGCAAAATAAGATATCGAGTTATAGCCCACTCAAAGGTGTGGGCCCTGAGGCTCACTCTCAGCCTGTGCAGGTTGAGGTGCCATGCCAGATAAAGTAGAAACCCAGAGTGGCCATTGTGGTGGGTTCCAACACCAAAAAGGCTGCACCATAGGCCATCTGATGAGACTCCCACGCATGGTGCCAGGGCCCTGTGTGACCATATGATGCATAGGTGCTGTAACAGTACCAAAAGGCCATGTATAGCTTCTGTATGCAAAGGCATTATGTCAATAGACTCACCTGCTCCTTCCAGGGGACCTGAAGTTTCAAGTGGGTCATCTTGGTTCTCCTGAGGCATTGTCTCCTTCCCTTTAAATGTCTGCTTACCTGGATCCAGAACTCTCAGTCTGATGGAGCCTCCTTTCTAGGGCATCAAGATGGGCCAGAATTTCATTAGTTACCTTCTGTTGCTTGTTAGCTGTTGAGGGTGCGGGGGGGATGAGGAGACCCACAAGGTGGCACTTGGGCTTCTTCAAGGGCTTTTATCCTATTCAGTATAGCAGCCTAAGGGAACTCTTCTCCCTCACTGGATGAAGGGGGATCTACCACAATAGACCATTTCCAGGGCTGCTTTTTAGCAGCTCTCTTGCCTTTTGAGCCACCCCTGCCCTTCTTGTGAGCCATAGCATTCAGGACATGAGTTGCTATCAGACCTTATCCCAACCTCCACATGTGTAGGACATGAGTCCTAGTCCAATACTCACGCCACATGACCTAACCAGCTACTGCTCAATCTATACAGATAGGGAGTGGGAGGAAGGTGAGCCCAGTTGACTGTGCACTGAATTGTATGGATGCCACAGCACATGGCTAATGTGCTGCAACTGCAGGCCTATACTGCCTTCCCCAAGCATGTGATGAAGCCTACCAGCCAAAGCCCTACCCCAAGGCATAAGAGCACCCATGCAGGCAGAAAATTAGGCTACCAGACCTCAGCTGTGCCAAACAGCGTGATAGGCCTAAATGGGCCCAAACAATTAACTGGCCTCCTCCTTGCCAACTGCTTTAAAGTAGACAAAAAGGGGGGAGGCCACTCCTGGGCCTGGCATGTGCATGTGGGCCTGAAAAATAAGACCACTACTCCTCTGCAGTGCCCCAAAGCTGTGATAGGCCTAAATAGGCCCTTGCTGTTATGCTGCCTCCTTCCCAAGGGAAAAGCCCTCCCCCAGCCCAGGCCTTGCTGGGTGGCTGCTGAGAGCAGGATCAAGCAGTACAACCACTGTTGCAACTCCATTGCACTTCTTCACACATTGGCCATCTGTGAACTTCCAGTAACAAGCCACCTGATTGTTAGGCTGCCACTTCACACTTCTGCCTCTCCAAACTCTTGCTCACTTGAGAGAAGAAGGGGGATTGCCACTGGCTGGCAGGGCTCTTTGTGACCCGGCCAGCCTCCTCCTACCCAGGCCTCCTGCGCCCCCACCCCCTGCCTTGCCTTTGTTACCTGGCCGGGGGGGTGGCCATATGCCAGGCTCATGGGCGCCGCCATCTTCCGTCTCCTTCCCAGCAGCCTCTGTGGCAGGGAGGGAGAAGAGGGACGTGAGCCAATTGGGGGCTATCATGCCTGGCCCTGATTGGCTGGCAAAAGGTGGGAAGCTGGGCTTAAATGGCCACACACAGGTGTGGCCCGCCCAGAATTGGGGCGGCGACGGAGGCGGCGGCTGGGCGCTCTGTTGTGGCCTCGTGAAGACCTGCTCATCCTCCCTGTATTACATTTATGTTGCAATTTGCGGGCGGATGTATCGGGTCATGATAAGGTGTTAAGGAAAAGGGGCCTCTATCAAGTACAAGTTCAAGTCCAAGTCCAAGTTTAAGTTCAAGGGAGACCACTCCTACATTTGCTAACATGAACTTGTTTCCAGGGGAGGAGAGAGAGTCGAGCGGACGGCTTGGCCATTGGCTCTTTCCTCCAAAAAGGTTGGGTCGGGATGGACCGACCCTCAGCATGGCTCATATGGATGAGCAATGTGGAAATCATGACCCATACATTGCCGCCAACCATTTAGCTGGCAAATTGCGGCCAATTAATTGCCAAACAGTATCTACCTCAAATATGTGTCTACTTTTACTAACCTGTACTTAACCATATATTCTGAATATGTAACCAATATATATAAAAAAGCAAAACTGTGTGTCTTGTGTGTTTATTCAAGAGGGCGGAGGGGCTGTATGGTCTGGGTTCGCAAGAAGCTGCTCCCATGCCTCATCATTGACTGAAATGCAAAGAGGAAAATTCAGGGGAGGCAGGGCTTTAAATAGCCCCTGGCCCTGCCCCCATACTCTCATAAGCTCCATGGGCACCACGATGTCATCATAGCTGGCCTCCAGTTCCTGGTCCACCTGCAAATGTTTCCCCACCTACACAGTTTTGCTGAATAAGGGGGACCCAGATTGTAACCTGTATATGTTTTATGCAAACATAAGTAATGTGAGGAAATGCCTGCACTTCCCCCCCCCCAAGAAGCATCTGTTGATCAAGTGACCAATAAATTATTCTTAATGTAATCAGTCGTCAAACTGTATGCCAGGGAGAAGAATTGGTTTGGCTGAGCGAAAAATAGGTGTCTTTGCATACAGACACCTTGTTTGTTTGTTTAATAAATGGCAAATATGAACATTGCATGCTCCAAATAGCTGAGAATATACTGAATAAATATCCCTTTATTTTGGCTGCCAACTACACCATTTTGTGGGACCAATGCTAAATACCCACAAATGTACTCCTAATACACTAATATCATTTCATTTCATTGTGCAGTGATGCATTGTGGGAATTATTTTTGAGAACAATATAGATGTTCAAATGTCTAAAGAGCTGTTATGGGGTTTCCCTCATCTTCTGCTCTAGAGTAGGAGAGGGGGACTCCCCTGATTTCATTAGCTGCCACCATGCACTAATATTTGTCCCCCTCAAGTTTCCATGACCTAGTGGTAAGTCATGGATGGATTTAACTTGTCCACTTTCCAACTCTGTCTCTTCAGAAACTTCCCCTTCTATTCCCATGGGAGATAGGAGATCCTACACATGCATGCATGCATGCATGCACACACACACACACCTCCTATTAGCAAAGAGTATCTTATACATGGAGGCATCTTCTTTCATTCATTACCTAGGAGTAGTTATAAACTTACAAAACAGTCTTAAATAATATTCAGCTGAGATTAGAAATAAAAGCTAAACATAACTACTCAAGCATTACTATTCTTCCACAATACAGATGGTATTCTGGTGCACTGGATGGTTGTGGTAATCTGAGGGCTCAGTTACACGGCAGTGTTTATTGTGATAGTTTGCGCTGTAGCACTTTTTCATACCAGTGCCGGGTAGTTTACATGATTTCTTGGGAAATTGGTCCTGCTCTGTTTATTTTTTTTTTGCTTTCTGGTTTAAAGGCAAAGGTGGGGTGT
Source organism: Gambelia wislizenii (assembly GCA_030847615.1). Taxonomy (NCBI): domain Eukaryota; kingdom Metazoa; phylum Chordata; class Lepidosauria; order Squamata; family Crotaphytidae; genus Gambelia; species Gambelia wislizenii. The sequence continues at coordinate 28,228,390 of JAUMIR010000008.1, read as the reverse complement.
ATGCCCTCCCAAGCACATCTGGAGGAAGATGAGATGGAGGGAGGGAAAGAGAGAGAGAGAGAGAAAGTACTCGGATCTTTCCCTCCTCTGAGGAATGCCTGCTAGTTTTCATGCCTTAGCAAAGGCTAAGGAATGCCTTAGAAGGGTGGGAGGAAGGAGGCAGCCTTTCACCCACAGAGGAGCTATTCCCCCCGTGAAGCCCCCCTTCCCCTCACTCTCTCTCTCTCTCTCTCTCTCTCTCACACACACACACACACACACACACACACAAATGCGATCAGAGGAGTGTGAGTTAGTGAACAGCTGGAGGAGACGATTGCTACTCAATCTCCCTCCGTCCCACCCTCTCTCTCTCGCTCACTCACACACACACACACTAACTGGGGATCTCTCATTCCCAGCAGCCAAGCAAATCAGGAGGCAGACAACTGCCTGGATTTTTTCCATGGCTGAAAACAACAGGGGCAGGATTTTTTCATTTGAGGCTCCTCCATCTCTTACAAGTCCACCCCCTTCCCTGGTCATTTCAAACAGTCACGTATCAGCTCTGCTGTTGTTGTTTCAGGAAGATTGCTGGTAGTTCACACAGACTTTTACGAAATGGTAGTTCACACAATCAATAATGTGCTCAGTCATGCTACTTTTTAAAAAAAGTCAGGAAAAGTAGCGAAAGCTCTTATTATGCTACTTTTGAGTTTTTAAGCTCCCTCCCCCTTCTGAATGAGGTGATATTGTGGTGAGATGTATGTGGACTATTAGGAATCTTAGTGAATTCTTCACTGTCTTATTTTGCCTTTTAAATGGGCCCTGAGAGTCTGGACCTCCTTGTTCATCCTTCAGTTAAACTTCCCTAGGGATGGCTATAGCAGGTAACAGCTCTTCTAATTCTCCACCAGTCCAAAAAGTCTCTCATTGCACTAAGATTTAGCATGCAAATGTACCAAGCAGAAGAAAGACCATAGGCTATGCAAAACACAAGTGCTTGTTAGAAACTACAAATAGCAAACATTGTCTTAAAAGAAGCTTATCCTCCTGTGTAAGAGGAACCTGAGGAAAAACTCTTCTAAGTAATCCTTCTATGACACACATATGAATCACTGAAAAACAAAAGGAACATGCTTCTTGCTTCAGAATGTTAGTGTTTTACCCTTCTGCAGATTCATGGCATATAACTGGTTAATCAACTAAAGCTCACATGATTAATCAACTAAATTAAATAGGGTGGCTGCAAACATAATTAAGCAAAAAAGTAAAGGAAGGTGTTCATGGTGTGACAAGGCCCTCCAGTATCATTAAACCGCTGTACTGCAGAGCATTCTTGAGAGTATTTTGTACAGATTCAAAAGCTTCTTTTGTACTAAGTTTGTCTTGCTTTTAGATATTTTTCAGATCTATCAAACAGTTCTTACATCCTTCACAACAGTCTGTCAAGTACTGCTGAAAGCACTTTTTATACTAAAGCCAAAGGCTTTGGAAGGGAATAGTTCATTCTGTAATGGAAACATGTCTGTCTCCTTACAGTCTAACTAATGTTGATAATTCCTGCTCACAAGCCAAGTCTCCCCCCCTTCTTTCCTTTCTTTTTCATGTTTCAGATGGTCATTGTTAATAACATCCATCCTTTTACCGGGTGTTGGACATCCTCTGTCATACTTTACTTTGAGATTCCCCAAAGGATATCTAGGTTTTCCATTAAAAAAAAAAAAAAAAAGCATTAGCAACACAGACCACATCTGAGGAATGTATTCTCATTTCAATAAAAAGAATGTTTGCAACCAATTCTTTCTAATATTTGCAAAGATTTGATGAAGTGGTAAGATAATTACCATCAAATTAACTCTGACCTTCAGGTGTGCCTCAAAGGGTAATTAAGCATAGATCAGAGAGGTGGTTTTTGTTGTTGTTATTGTTTGGTGAGCCTCTTGTTGAATAAAAACATTTTTGTTTGTTTGTTTCAAAAGTCAGGTATTCATTACATGCCCAACATTGTATTTGTGGCTGCTATAGCACTGAAGATACTTAATGCTCTTGCTCTTGAAGCATATGCATATATAATGTGTAGCTCATGCAATTTTCATAAACTCCTCTCTGCTGACTCTCTTCTAATACCTCTCTAAAGAAATGTGTGGCATCATTCTTCATTTATTTTACATGTTGCTTGCACCCACTGTGGATAAACATGAATATAAAATTCTAGAGATAAGAACAGTTATCTCTGCTGAGCCTTGCTTAGCATAGAATAAAATATATGTAACATAGTTTTCTGGATTACTTGGACTAAAAGATCATTATTGATTAAAACAATAATTATTGTTATATGAAGTGCATGGGGTAATGTCAATTCCTTCTTAAATAGTAAACAAACATCCCTTTTTAAATGAAAGTAGCATAAAATGAGAGCCAGAATAGTGTAGTGGTGTGAGTGAACGCTACAGTTCTATGATTCTACAACTCTGGAGACCAGGGTTCAGATCCACTCTCAGCCATGGAAACCCACCGGGTAACATTGGGCAAGTCACACTCTCTCAATCTCAGAGGATGGCAAAGGAGAAAACCCCTGAAGAAATCTTGCCAAGAAAACCCTGTTACCTGGTCTTACAGCCCCCTCCCTCAAATAATTCATAATTCGGTAATATTAGACAGTTCATGAGGTCTACAGTGAAGGTCACCTAAAGAACAAAGAAGTTGTCTTGGAAATTCCCCAAACTCAAACATGCCCACGATGAGAATAAGCAAAGACCCCTTAGACAATCATTAGGGTGGAATGTGCTAATTTCCTTGAACACATCTGCCAGTGAGGACTTTTTCAGACACCCCTTACTGTACAAGAAGCCTCTGGAACAGTAACAACACTGTTGCATGGCAGGGGATCCGTTTCAGATGACATTGTCCCTTTCTCGGTATCATCTGTGACTATTCCGGGTAAGATTGAAGGCAGCTGCACCATCTTTTACTCATGGAAGTGTCCGTGAATAAAAAATGGTGTGGTTGCCTTCAATCTTACCCGGAACAGTCACGGATGATGCCGAGAGAGGGATGGCATCATCCAAAACAAATATGATATAATAGGCATTATGAAACCTGGTGGGACGAGTCTCATGATTGGAATGTAGGAATAGAGGGGTATAACCTTTATAGGAGAAACAGGCCAAACAGGAAAGGAGGAGGAATAGCATTATATGTCAGGGATATTTACACCAGTGAAGTGATCCACGACATCAATACTGGAAGCCAGGTGGAGAGCATCTGGATAAAAATTAAAGGGGAGGGAAACAACAGGGATGTTATTGTGGGACTCTACTACAGACCCCCAAATCAGATGGAGGAATTGGATGTTGCCTTTCTGGAACAGATGAACACACATGCAGAAAGGAGAGATGTAGTAGTGATGGGGGACTTCAACTATCCTGATATTTGCTGGCAATCTAACTCAGCCAAAACTACAAGGTCTAGCAAATTCCTTACATGCCTGGAAGACAATTTCATGGTCCAAAAGGTGGAAGAGGCAACAAGGGGGTCAGCTATTTTAGATCTGATCCTAACCAACAGAGACGACCTGGTTAATGGGGTGCAAGTGGTGGGATCCTTAGGTGAGAGTGATCATGTTCTCCTGGAGTTTGTTATACTATGGAAAGGAGAAGCCAGGCATAGTCAGACACGCATTTTTGACTTTAGGAGAGCTGATTTCAATAAACTCAGGGAAATACTGGGGGTGATCCCATGGTCAGGAATACTAAAAGAGAAGAGACCTCAAGACGGATGGGACTTTCTCAAAAAGGAGATACTGAAGGCACAATTTCAAACAGTACCATTGAGGAAGAAAAATGGGAGGTGTCTCAAGAAACCAGGATGGATGACTAAAGAACTTTCAATGGAGCTAAGTTTTAAACGGAACATGTATAGGAAATGGAAAGGGGGGGAAATCACCAAAGAAGAATACAAACAGATAGCGAACACGTGTAGGAGTAAAGTCAGAAAAGCTAAAGCGCAGAATGAGCTCAGGCTTGCTAGGGAGGTTAAGAACAATAAAAAGGTTTTTTTTTGGGTATGTCCGCAGCAAAAGGAGGAGGAAGGAAATGATAGGGCCGCTACGTGGAGAAGATTGCAAAATGCTAATAGGGGACAGAGAAAAGGCAGAATTACTCAACACCTTCTTTGCCTCAGTGTTTTCAGAAAAGGAAAAGGAGGACCAACCTGAGGAGAATGGAACAGAGGACACAATAGGGGAAATACAGCTCAAAATAAGTAAAGAGGTAGTACAGGAATACCTTCTTAATCTAAATGAATTTAAATCTCCAGGACCAGATGAACTACATCTAAGAGTATTAAAAGAGCTGGCAAATATAATCTCAGAGCCATTGGCAATAATATTTGAGAACTCCCGGAGAACAGGAGAAGTCCCAGCAGACTGGAGGAGGGCAAACGTAGTTCCCATCTTCAAAAAGGGGAAAAAAGAGGATCCCAACAATTATCGTCCAGTTAGTCTGACATCAATACCAGGGAAGATTCTAGAGCAGATCATTAAACAGAGAGTCTGTGAACATTTAGAAGGCAATGACATAATCACAAAAAGTCAACATGGGTTTCAGAGAAACAAGTCATGCCAGACTAATCTGATCTCTTTTTTTGATAAAATTACCAGCTTGGTAGATGAAGGGAACGCTGTGGATATCATATACCTTGATTTCAGTAAGGCCTTTGACAAGGTTCCCCATGACATTCTTGCAAACAAGCTTGTAAAATGTGGGCTAGACAAGTTAACTGTTCAATGGATTTGTAATTGGTTGACCGGCCAAACCCAAAGGGTGCTCAGCAGTGGCTCCTTTTCGTCTTGGAAAGATGTGACCAGTGGGGTGCCACAGGGTTCTGTCCTGGGCCCAGTGCTATTCAACATCTTTATCAATGACTTGGATGAGAGAATTAGGGGCATACTTATTAAATTTGCAGATTACACCAAATTGGGAGGAGTAGCTAATACCCTAGAGGACAGGATCAAAATTCAGAATGACCTGGATAGACTGGAGAGCTGGGCCAAAGCTAACAAAATGAAATTCAATGCGGAGAAATGTAAAGTACTGCATTTAGGGTGGAAGAATGAAATGCATAAATATAGGATGGGAGAGACCTGGCTGAATGAGACTACGTGCGAAAGGGATCTAGGAGTCCTAGTAGACCACAAGTTGAACATGAGTCAGCAGTGTGATGCGGCAGCTAAAAAGGCCAATGCGATTTTGGGCTGTATCAATAGAAGTATAGTGTCTAGATCAAGGGAAGTAATAGTGCCACTCTATTCTGCCTTGGTCAGACCTCACTTAGAATACTGTGTCCAGTTCTGGGCACCACAATTCAGAAAGGATATTGACAAATTGGAGCGTGTCCAGAGAAGGGCAACTAAAATGGTGAAAGGTCTGGAAATGATGCCTTATGAGGAGAGACTTAGGGAGCTGGGTATGTTTAGCCTGGAAAAAAGACGGTTAAGAGGCGATATGATAGCCCTGTTTAAGTATTTGAAGGGATGTCACGCTGAGGATGGAGCAAGCTTGTTTTCTGCTGCTCCAGAGACTGGAACACGGAGCAATGGGTGCAAGCTCCAGGAACAGAGATTCCACCTCAACATGAGGAGGAACTTTTTGACAGTAAGAGCTGTTCTGCAGTGGAACACACTCCCTCGGAGTGTGGTGGGGTCTCCTTCCTTGGAGGTCTTTAAACAGAGGCTGGATGGCCATCTGTCGGGGATGCTTTGATCAAGATTTCCTGCGTGGCAGGGGGGTTGGACTGGATGGCCCTCATGGTCTCTTCCAACTCTGTAATTCTATGATTCTATATAAATGGACCCCCCTGCTGCGCAACAGTTTTGTTACTGTTCCGGAGGCTTCTTGTGCAGTAAGAGGTATCTGAAAATGTCCTGAGTCATGCTCTCAATACAGTGACCAGAACACCTATTGTCCACATGCATCCCCACAAATGTCTTTCCTTCACACCTTCTCCAATCCACGATACAGCAGTAGCCAAGAACCCATCAACATAAATGTTCCAACAATTAGCAGCAATCAGCAAAGCTGCAATTTGTTTGTCTAACTGTGGGCAACTCACCCAACCATTGTTTTTAATCTCAAAAAGAAAAACCCTGAAGGGTACAATATTGGGTATAAATATTATCCTCAAATCATAGCCATGTGTGCACAGTTCTTCAGATGCTGTTAGTCTGCTGGTTCACAGTCACACTTTCAGTTCCAAATCTGAGTCTTTCTCTGATGCACAGATCTCTGTTCTCTAGACAGGTAATTATAGCCTATTCCCCAAATCTATTCCTCTATCCAAATAATTCCTCCTAATTCTTTTCTAGCCTTGTGTGCTTGTTTGTGAATGTGAGTGCATGTGAGAATGCTTCTGTGATTATTTTCCAATAAATAGCTTTTTTTCTTCTTTGTTTGGCTTCACGTCTCCTCAGTAAGTACTGGTATACACAGGTGTAAAGGTCCTGAAGTTATCCAACCTCTCGCAGCCATACCTTTGAGCTAATTAAAATTCCCCAATAGAATATCATAACTCAGAGGTTACAGGTGGGTCCCACAGACTCCATGTAATTTTGGTAACAACCCTTTGATAGTTTCACCTTAGGGTTTCCATAAGTTGGAAATGACTTGAAGGCAGATAAGAACTACATTGTAAAAAATAACTTCGATCTAGCTGCAGAACAATACTTTACAAGTGCCAACTCCTTTCTTAGAAGAAGCTCTTCTGCATTTAACAATTTCACATCTTGGACAAATGCATTAGATGCTACTTTTCCCCTCACTGCAATTTTATACTGGGAAGAAGTGGGGATCTTTGATGTCTTACTGATGTGCAATTACTGTAGTACATACGTTTTTATTAGGAATGTGTCTTCATTAAGGGTGCATCTACACTGTAGAAATAATGCAGTTTGACACTACTTTAAGTGCTGTAGTGCCATCTTATGGAATCCTGGTGTGTGTAGTTTTACAAAGTCTTTAGCCTACTCTGCCAAAGAGTGCTGGTACCTCATAAAACTGCAAATCCTAGGATTCTGTAGAATGGATATATGGAAGTTAAAGTGGTGTCAAACTGCAGTGTTCTAAAGTGTAGAAGCACCCTAAGTTTCTTCTCAAAGTTAGCAATGAGTAATTTCATCATTTTTTCTTTCTTCTACAAGAAAGTTTTTGAAAACCACAGGTTTTGAAGGCTATTCTCATTTTAGGACTTATTCTGCACAAAATGTGCACATGGTTGTTTTGCACAGAAAACAGCATTTTCTGTGTGGAAAATCATATTTCAATGCAAAACTGTAACAATAGAATTTAGGCTGCTATTCACTTCTTGCTACTTTCCTCTAATATTTCTTTTGAGAATCATTTGGGATGATTTGGGGGCATTTTTGTATTCTTCAAACAACCAAGCAAACAATAATGTGTTTTCAATATATTATTGAATCTGCCACTCTTTAGATAAAAAGTAGAATACCTTTTATCTAAAAATATATATCTAAGTTCTTTATTTTTCTGGCCACCATGAAGTGAACAGGTCCCTTCTACATGCAAACAATAAGCTTCTGTAGGCAAACAGTAGTATGCACCTATTTTGACCAACCTACTGATCTGCCAATTCCTCATGCTCTATGGAGTTGAAAACACTTCCTGGATTTTACTATGTGACTTAGCCTGCCCAAAAGTGATCTGTTGTGACCTCATTCTATGTCTGGTTAAGCTGCTTTTGTCTTGGAAGGTCACAAGCTGTGCAGATTTGACAGACATTCAGAACAGAGTTTTCATTTCTTACCTGCATGAATCTAGTGTGTCAAGCTATAGACCTAAAACAGTGGGCTGCTTTCTTTTTTCTTCTGCCATATCCATAACACAAGCATCTGCTACCCACCGGTAATACTCATCACCAATGTTGCTGTCAGCTATGCTGGTAAAGATGGTACCCCTGGGCACTCAGTTTGATATTATAGATAACTACTTTATGTTACAAGTAGAATCAGCTACTGAAATACAATACACTGCAAACTGTTTTTCTTCAGCTAGATCCAGCATGCATTTTTAAAAGATTGTATATTCTAAGGGCCCATATTTCCCCAGCTGATTGCTCAGAATCTTTTGCAGAGAAGAGATTAGGAAACTATGGGTTTGTCTAAACAGTCAAAATAATCCTCATATAATTTGCTGGGAAATCTATCTGTCTCAATGGGAATCCACACCAATGCATTGTATTCAGAAGGAGGAAGCTTGTGATGTCCAGCCAGGACTGTTTACATCTCCCCTGCATTTCTTTGTTTTAGTTCAGGCCTTAGCATGTCTGAGTATAGGAATACTTCATTGTATTAGACTTGTGGGAGGAGCTAAGAATTCCCCTGCATTTTTCCAGGTTTGGTTTGTCCTTTCCCAGCAAGCTCTGTTCACCTAGAAGCTTTTTAGTTCCTTTGGGCAGTCTTTGCTGTGAGCTTGCAGAGAGCAGTTCTGGTGGCAAAGAGGCCCAGATAGCCGGGAAGGGCATTTCTTACACCATCAGCCAAATTAGTTACCAACAGTCATCAGCCAAATTAATTACCACCAACAGTCAAAGGAATCAGGAGCTGAAAAACCCTGCACCAGCTCCATTGAGTGAGGAGATCAAACCCAGAGAGATGACACCCTGAAGAATGCTAAAAATCCAAAAGTAAAGTACTTTTATTTCAAGCCTTTTAGAGCTGGGGAGGAGAAAGCCCTTTTCTTTTGTTCTTTAAAATAAACTTTCCCCTTTTTTGAACTTGATATTCAGCATCAGAGGCTTTTTTGGGTAAAGGAGTTTGATCTCACCAGGGTGCTGGCGTTGCACACACAAACCTGCCACCACCTTTAGTTGGGTGTGTCTTCACAAAGCTAAAAACTCCAAAAACTGTGCCCAAAGAGCCTTTGTGGCTTTTCTCAGAGTTTTTAGAAAGCTCCATAGGGAATGCACATTCCTGATCATTAAGACAGTCATATTCACATTGCTGTACTTTTCCATAGGATAGGCAGCACAAGCTGATTGGCCAGACAAGTATGGGGGTGGGGCTTGCAAACACGGCAAGTGCTAGCTGCCACCATGTTGGATTTTCAACTTGACAATCAATTGGTAAGGTGATAAAACAACATTTTTTCTCTCCTTTCTTTCTCTCTTTTTTGTAAGTGTGAAATATCGCTTGTGTGCACCATGGTAATTGTTGTTGTTGTTGTTGTGTTGTTGTTTTTAAGTTCAGTGGTGGCAGATTTTAAAATGCAAGTAACTCACTCCTGGCTCCTGTCTTGGGACTTTTTCAGACAATGTAAAAATAACGGAAGCAGCATCGCCAGGTTGTGACGCTGCAGCGCAAGAGGGCGTCAGTTTCATACGACGCTCCTTCCCAGCGGTACTGTTGCAGTACCGCTGGGATATTTGACCGTGATATTTGACCGTGATGATTGTGAGTAAAATATGATGGTAGAAAGCAAAAATATCATGGTCAAATATCCCAGCGGTACTGCAACAGTACCGCTGGGAAGGAGTGTCGTACGAAACTGACGCCCTCTAGCGCTGCAGCGTCCCAACCTGGCGACGCTGCTTCCATTATTTTTACATTGTCCGAAAAAGTCCTTGGCTAGAGGGCATGCAAAGTTTATGGGGGCTGTAAAACCATTAAGACAGTTTGTAGCTGCTGCAAATTGCTATTACTGTGGATCAATCCACAGTATATGTATATCAAACCCCACACACACTTCTCCAACCCCTGGCTGGCTTCTTGCCAAGACTGGTGCTTCTTCCTCTGCTTTTGTAATTCTAACTCCCAGCTCTAGTTATTTTGGTGCATCTACTGCAGGCACTCAGGAGGAACTTTCCACTTCAGGATCAGGTGCAGTATAGCCCCAAAGCCTCAATCTAATCCATTTCTATTTCCTGCCTTACTTCAATAGTCTTGTATGTGTGTGTGACAAATGCTTGTGTGTGTGTGAATGCAGTTTAAACAGTTCAGTAAAGTTTCTTCAGATTATTTTTGGTCTCTTGCTCTGTGTTTTTCCTTAGTTCCACTGGTATAAATAGGTTAAAAAGGCTCATAAATTATGCAGCCTCTCTAATTGCTAATGAGTTGCAATAATTCCCCATTGTGAGACCCATACATGTGTGAACCTTTTCCATGGACATGAGGGTTTTGCATAACAAATGTTTTATACATATTTTCTAATGCCAAAAATTAAAATAAAACCTATTTTAAGAAAAATTGGGTAAAATACTTCCTAGTTTTCTGCTGCTCACCCCAGATTAAAAGAATATGTTATTTGTGGAGGACAAGGGCTTGTTGCAGTGTTGTATTGACATAGGATTGATTCTCTGTACTCTAGCCATGGGAGGTCTGGTTGCAACCAGTCTCTGAGTTTCATCTGCTAAACAACTAACATTATGATGGGGAAAAGGGTCTCAGGAAGAGCCATTATAGGCTGAGAATGTGCCTCCATGGATTTGATTCAAGAAAGTACATATTAGTCTATTGGTTTTTAAAAATCAAGCTCAAACAACTCATAGTTCACTAAAACAAGTGGAATGATACACCCTAAGCTCCATGCAGTGATATTGTGTCCCCATACATCAAGATGAGCCAGCTGCAAGAAGGTTTTGGGTTTTGTTCTTGATTTATTTTTATTTTTATTTTTTTGCACTGGCCTATGCAGGATGGCAGGCTTTTTTTAATGGCACAGTTATGCTACAAGTCCACACTTGGCTCAGAGGCTGAGCCAAGGGCACCCTCTTTTCATGCTTCTCAGTGTCAAAGGTTCAGGGACAGAGAGAGGCCTAGTGAGTGGCAAGGCTTACAGTGCCTGGTAAGACAGGTGTGACTTAACAAGCCCTGGCCAGTAGAGTATGCCAAGCATGCTGAAAACACTGAGAGAATGGCAATCCTCATACATAACTGACAGTTTGGGAGCTAGCCACAAACACAGCAAATAGTTGAGTGGTGACCATTTTGGGGTGCACCCCTGAGTCATATATGGCTGCTGAGAGCCCCTGACTGACAGTTTCTATTTGGTATGGCCATGCCTAGTGACTACTTTGTATATAACATTAACTTGGGGGTAGTCATTCTATAGGGTTACGGTGAAGGTTGGAGGTAGTTATTTCAGGGTGTTCACTGCATGGTGCCCCAAGGGAGTCCCCACTCTCCCTTTTTATATCTTGTGGATAGCTATGTGGCAAATGGAGACTTGAGCCCTACAATCTCCCTTCACTTATATACATATGGGAGTTACCCCACTGTGTATAAGCAGCAGCTGCTATGGACCTTCTAAACTGGCAACTTTTTTTGTGATTTTCTGTGCCACCAGCTTTCTCATCCCTCCTTCCTCCTCCTCTCTTCTCTTCCCACTTTCTACTCCCTTGTTTTTCTCCCCTCCTCCTCCTTTGACAATGTGTCACAGTAGTTAGAGTATTGGCTATGATCCAATTAGAGTGCATGTCATAGCTTTTTATTGTCAAAGTTCACAGGGTGATACAGAGCTAATCAGCTACTTCACTGTCTCACTTTTTCTGTTAGATCAGGTGAGAATGGAAGAGTGTTACTTCTAAAGGAAAGTGGGTAAAGTCCAAAAGGAAGACCCTTTTGAAAAAACTCCCTAATAAACATCCACTCTTAGTTATTTCCCCTTGTCCAGTGGATTAAGATAGATCAGCTTTGCTTAAATTACAGACATGGCTAGCCACCACTGAAAAAGCATAGCTAATACAAACCCTGACAGCGTGGATTGTTAGGAAGACATATAAACACATGCAGAGTGGTCAATTAAAGATCTCCTTCAGTGCTTATTAGTCCTAGTCTATTCTATTCTAGTCTGTTTTTTTTACTTCCAGTGCAGAGAAGACACTTATGGTGGAGTCACTTGCAGAACCTGATGCTGAACCTGTCATTATCCTATATGACACTATTGGGGTGTCCCCTACTAAGGGTGAGTCTGCTTCAACACCAGATACTCAGTCAGGAAAAGGGGGCTTCGGTGCCCTTGGAGTTACCTCTGTTCTCTTACTTCCCTATGTCAGGTTCAGTGCCCCATTACATCACACAGTAGGGAATGCTGTGTTGGTAATTGACTTCTCAAGATGGCTGTTTTTGGTGCCCTTGGAAGTTTAGGGACAGGGGAGTATTACCCTGTTGATCTTCCTGAATCTCCAAGCAGCCTTTGATGCCATTAATCATAGCATCTTGGGAGTAAGGAGATTTTCAGATGGGCTATCTATCCCATGGCAGGAAAAGAGCAGGGTTGGGAAAGGTTTTCCCTTTCAGACGATGTTGACCCCATTCTGTCCTGCATCTGTCCTGCTCCTGTGACTGTTCCAGAACAATGTAATCATGATTTTTCGTCATGAATAGACATCCCATTCCGTCACTATCACGCAATCACGGGTGTGTGAACAGGAGCCCCGTTCATGTTCTGAAATGACAGCTGTGGAGGGGAGGTCCGTTCCTAGTACTTCCTGGTACAAGCTGGACATCCAGGTAAGTGGCACCCTTTACTTACCCTCCCTGTTTTGACTGTGTGATTTAAAGTGTGTTTTTGTGCTTGGTGAACTGATTTTATGTTTGGGGGGAGTTTTATTTTTTAAATTTACCTCCCAGCCATTATCATGTGATAACGTTTCAGTCAGCCGGTCATAAAAGCAGCCTTACGATGGCTGCATTTATGACCAGCTAGCAAGGGGAGGGGGAGCCCGTTCCTGCCACGGAATTAAGGTAAGTGTGTGAAAGATTTACGTTATTCCGTGGCAGGAACAGGAGAGGAAGTGGAGGGGCAGTAATGGGGCATTTTGGCCCTGTGTGAAAATCTCCTTAGAAACACTGTGTGGCAATGACTCTGTTCCTTTTGTAGAACCTGTTCCCTAGATTAGCATTGGGGATTCCTATTCAGCTCCATGGCCACTAAGATGGGGGGTGTCTCAGGGGTCCATCTTGTCTTCTACGCTGTTCAATATCTATAGTCAATATGCATATCTCAAGATGCATGGTCATAAGGGGGGGTCATAAGGGGGTGGGTGGGTGCCACCAGCAGCTGGTGATATCCAGCTCTACCTCTCCTTGTCAGAGCAGTCATCTGGGGCTGTGCAGTTGGTGGACCAGTGTCTGGATGCTGGAACAAACTAGATGAGGGACAATAAAATGATAAGGAAAAGACTGTGGATTAGTGGTTTCACTCTGGTGGTGTTTCCAGCTACCTGCTATGAATGGAGTTGGATTCCCCCTGAAGGAACTGGTGAAGAGCTTTGGAGCATCCTGAGATATGTCATTTAACTGAAGACCCAGGCAGAATCCATGCCTTGCCATGCTTGGGGCCAGCCAATGGATATTCCTTCACAGGGATAACTTAGCCATAGTAGTTCATGCACTTGTAACTTTCCAGTTATACTACTGTAATGTACTCCATATGGGGCTACCCTTGAAGATTACTCTGAAACTGCAGCTAGTGCAAAATACACAACTGGCCAAAAATTCATACAAAAACCATATAACACTGGGTGCAAAGTAATTGTCCTGGCTGCCAATATGCTTCTGTTCTGAATTTAAGATGTTGATAATGACATTGAAAATACTACACAGCTTGGGACCTTGACACTTGAAAGAGTGCCCCTCCATATATACACCTGCCTGAGGTTTAAGGTCTGCTGGAGGGGCCCTCATCTGTGTCCCATCAGTCAGGGCAATAAACTGTGAGAAGATGCAGGAGAGAACCTTCTCTACTGTGGCACCCAGTTATGGAGCACCCTCCTCTTGGAGGCCTGATTGGTGCCAACATTGCTATCATTGAGGGGCCAAGGGAAAACATGATTGTTCATTAACACTTTTGAGATCTAATTCATTTTACACAAACTTTTGTATGTACTAGGGATGGAAAGAATATTCAAAATATTTTAAAAATTATAAAAAAACCATGTTTTTTGCAAATAGTAATCAAAAACTGTGTAGTTTTCAAAGACTTTCTTGTAGTGGGAAGAAAATGGCTCAAATTGCTATCTTTGAGAAGAAACTTAATGAAGAACTACATCCTTAGGATGTACATGATTCTGAACATTTTAAAACTATTTTATTTGCTTTATCATGGGATCATTTACATGGGCCAGAATACACTGGCTACCCAGCAAGGTATTCTGTCTGTGGATCTGGTCCATTCCTCCCCCATTACCTGGATGAAATGGGATGAAGTCCAGACCACCACTTCGGCCTGTCTCTGCAGCCGCTGCTGCTGCTGACATCTGCATTGCTCTCTTCAAAGCCAGGTAGCCAGCCCAGAACACATGATCAAGCCCTCCTGCATGTGACCAGACATGCCACAAGACAACTTCCTGGCTTCAGAGAGAGTGACACATATGATAGCTGCAGTGACAGGCTGGCATGCTGGTATGGGCTCCTGTGGTCATGCAAGGCCTGATCCATTTTTTTCTGGCTAATGCAGTTTTTCCTGGGTATTTTAATATAATGTTTCAATGGGCTTTACCTCATCTCCCCCCTCATCTTTGCCCTGGGAGTCGTGAGAACTGCCCAGGTACAAAATGGGGCAAAAGCCCTGCATCAGTGGCAAAATGGAGTGAATAGACTATCTAGGCAAGTCCTCTTTCCATTTAATGTGTTAAATTGGTTAATGTGTGTTTAGACTTTTAAAATCATTTTTTATCATTTACACTCTTTTAAATTTCTCAGATTGGTTTTATTGTATGCCACTGAGATCTCTGAATAGATGGTAGGATATATTTAAACAAACAAACAAAAAAGAATTTTAGGGTTTACATCACACCTACAGTGTGTGGTTAATTTGCATTCAGTGGGTAATCAGGTTTGAGCATATATCTAGAGAAAACATACAGAAGGTTGTGAAACAGGGAAGAGTTCTACATTCTTTTAATGTAAACCCAGTCCCCAGTTTTAGAGTGTCTCCACTGAGAGTTGTCCCCCTCTCTAAAATAATAATAATAATAATAATAATAATAATAATAAAGCCTCCCAGGGAATTTAACCTTATCTAACATCTTTTCTTTCAGAGGAGGTTATTAGTTAATGATCCAATCCCAGCTGAATTCTGTTCAGATTTTTTACATTCTTACTATGGATAGTGAGGGGATGTGGCAATGGGTTAGAGATGACAATATGCAACAGTAAGTCATCATTTCACCTGCTGCCAGTTCACTCCAGAGACACTGAAGGATTAGATTTTTAATCTGAAGGAGAATATTCTAGGGATCAGGCACTTCCAATGGGGTTTAAGACATTTCTCGAATTGTGCTGTGAATTAAGACAGGTTTAGCTACTATGGCTCATTACTTAGATGATTTTGTTTAAGTGAGTGCAGTTAGGTCAGGAAATGTAGGCTATTGCTAAAAGAATTTTGCAGCTTAGCAAAAGAGTTTAGAATACTGTTAACTGAAATAAAAACAGAAGGACTCACTGTTCCTGGGCATTGAACTTGCTGTACTGCAGCAGCACAGTTGGCTAGCTATGGACAGAGTTCAGGGGCTTCTTTCTTAGGTTGAAGCCTTTGGACAAAAGAAGAAAGTCACATTGAAGCAGCTTCAGGAGCTTGTGAGTAACCTGAATATTGCTTGCCAGTCGCCAAGCAGTTTTTTTTTTTCCTCTGCAGAGACTTTGCAATGGTTTGAGGGGTTTATGGTTATGACTATGGGTCATTGCTCAGACGCAAACTCAGAAGCTGTGGGTCACTGCTCAGATGCAAACTCAGCAGAACTGGAATCCAAGTGCTCATGGGACTTAGGGTATTTGCCAGGGTGAGCCAAAGTAAATGGACTTCAGTAAAATGATTTATGAAGAGGGACTTCGATGGCTTGGGTTGATGCTTTTATTTGAAGAATGGAAGGGGCTCCTTCCAGCATCTTATAGCTTCTCTGCATGGGCAGGAATACCCTGGGTATAGCCCAGAGTATTCTAGCACTGGGCCAATGGTGCCCTCGTTCCATTAGCTGCCCTTACAATGTGGCAATGGAGGGGTGTCCTTACATTCGCAGTCTGTACATGAACCAGCATTTCTCTTCCCCATGCTGGTTGTGTCTTCCAAGGCCAGGAAAAAGGTGCCCAGCTGTGGTCACATGGCTGGGTGCCTCGCAGTGACCACAGCAGACATGATGTGCACAACCCAACCAGAAAAAGGCTGTGGTGGGCACCATGTGAGCTCTGTGTGTAGACATCCCCCCATTGTGATGATGGAACTCACCTTTTTCTCCAGAAGATCTGCAGCAAACAGTGAGGTCGGTTTTGTTTTTGTTTTTTACCACATGTCTGCTCCATTTTAAGGGTTATTTCCCCAGATTCTTGTCAGAACCACCAGGACATTGTCTGGACACTTTGTACTAGGGTCATAATAAAATCCCTGCATTATCCAGATTGCTGAGAGTGGGAAGGAGGTGAGAGTGTTTCATTCAGCCTGTGCAGCCAAGGTCACAGTCATCTACCTGGGTGGGAATGACTTATATTACTTTTCACAGACCAAAGTCCCCTTTATCAGATACAAGCAAATCCTGAAAAGTTTTGAAATCTAGCATAAATAGGACTACAGTAGCATCCCTGTATCCATGAGGGATTGGTTGCAAGGCCCCCTGCAGATGGTGAATTCCATGGATAATAGCAAACACTATACTGGGGGGAAATCCTGGGGGGAAGGGGAGGAGGCAAGTTTGCTCCTCCCCCCTTTCCCCCTTTGCCCATGCCATGGCCCCATTGCAGCAACAGGAGCAATCCCGGGGGGAGGGGAGGGGAGATCACTCTTCTCCCTTTGCCCCCACCATGGCTGGTACTGCAGGGCAGGAAGGGGGAGGTGAAATCACTCATCTTCCCCCTTTGCTCCCACCATGGCCCCGCCGTGTCGGCAATCATGGGGGTGAAGGGGAGAGGATGTGCAATCACTCCTCCCCCTCCCTTCCCCCTTCACCACCATGATTGCCACCACAGTGACAGGAGCCCTCCCAAGGGAAGGGATGGGAGAGGTGAGATCCCTCATCTCCCTCCCTCCCCCTGCCATCACCAACCATGGATAATTGAATCTGTGGTTGACAAATCAGCAGATACAGGAGTGCTACTGTATTTTCTACCTGCCTCTTTCCAGTATCTTCTCAGGGGAAAAAACTGATAGTAGCCCTAAATCACCATGGCAAACACAGCTAAGTACGTAGGCACCAGTGCCAGATTTGTAAGAGTAAAGCGTTGAAAGCCCTGGATGAAATAGTCCATGTTGGTTTCTCTGACATTCAGTTTTTTTAAAAAAGTTCTTTCATTCCAAAATATGAATATATTTGTGAGTTTTAATAATTTCTGTTAAAAACTAACAGAAACAAAATTCTCACCCATCCCTAATTTATGCACAGCTTTTGTCTGGACTTCTAAAGTGACAGGCTAGGTTGCAAGTACAGGAAATCTCACATGCAGTATATCCTACCATGCAGATGTGTGGGGAAATATGAGTTTCCCATTGAATTTAAAAAGACTAGCCATTATCCAGCCGCTCATCCTACATGATTAAGTTACTATAATTATTTCAGTGATTTCATTGGGAAAGTAAAATATCTTTTGACACACCTTCCATTATATGAGTGTCCATTTTATACCAGATATATCCATGTTCAGATAAATCCTTGGAGAAGTTAGTTGAACTGCAGTGCCCACTGGTGCCACCCTTGGCTTTTACGTATTAGGCATAATTAAAAAAAAAAAAAGTCGGGCTTTGCTTTTTATATATGTGGACTCATCACAATGGGAGCTCTGTGCTAAACACAATGAAAGGGTTTTTTGGGGGGATCAAAATTTGACATACTGGACCATGACTGTAATAAAATACCATTTAAAAAATTGGCAAACATTCTAACTTCTAAGATGGAAAGTTGGATTGTTAGTATGCCATGTCACCCCCCCTCCCCACAATATCTCATAACTGGAAATATTGGACACTTTGGGGTCAGGTTGGCTGAGGCAACCCAAAAAGGTCAGTTGGGAGTCACAATGGCCTGGGACATGTCTTAGCAATATTTTGGCAAACAAGCTGATATTAGGATTGTGTGGAAGCCCCTTAATAAAGAAAGTCATTAAGGAGGTTTGTGATAATCCTTTTCCCAGCCTCGGGCACCTCGGCAATGATTCATTCAATCAAACAATTAAGTGACATTTCCTAAATCTACTCCTATAGAAGTCTCTCCTAACACACACACACACCTATCCAACCATGTGAGGTTGTCATAAACCCATCAAATCCTATTTCCCAGCCATTAAGATAAACAGTCAAGTTTCCTTTGTCTATCCAGTGGGAAATCCATCCAGATTTTGCTCCAGGAACAGAGATTCCACCTCAACATTAGGAGGAACTTTTTGACAGTAAGAGCTGTTCAGCAGTGGAACTCACTCCCTCAGAGCGTGGTGGGGTCTCCTTCCTTGGAGGTCTTTAAACAGAGGCTGGATTGCCATCTATTGGGGATGCTTTGATCAAGATTTCCTGCGTGGCAGGGGGTTGGACTGGATGGCCCTCGTGGTCTCATCCAACTATACAATTCTATGATTCTATGATTCTATGATTCTAGAACTAGAGTAGCCTTTCAGGATAGGAAATAGGGTATAAATATCCCTGCCTAGACCCCAGCTATGGGTGAACAGTTGGACACTGTCACACTGCCAGATTCTCTGTGCCACCCTCAGATGCCAATCTGAGTATCTTTGATGCATGGAACTCTATTCTTCAAGACTGGTAACTATAGCCATATCTTCCCCAAATCTCTTTCTCTATCCAACCCTTTCACCTTTCTTTCAAATAGTTTCCTTTGGTTCATAAGAATATGTGTTGTGTCTGTTAGTTACTCTCTCTGTGTTATTTCCAATCAAATTACTTTGTTTTACTTTAACTGGAGTGTCCTCTACAGTTAGTACTGGTATACATAGGTGAAAAAATCCCTGAAGTTACTCTCCTCTCGCAGACTTCAGTTTGAGCTAATAATTCCACCAGATAGTAATATAGATTTTGGCATTACAGGTGGGGTTCTTAAGCATCCCCCACTTCTTAGGGTAACAGAATGAATGCTGCCTAAGATCAAAGGTATTCTGAAGAAGGTCTGGACCATGTGGATGAAGAGAAAAATATATTCCCCCACTAGGAATATAAGTATGAAGAAGTCTATGGGGTGAGTCATTAAAATAGGGGACACGATAGTATTATGGTGCTGCACATATGTTGTATGTACATGGCTCTGGTTAGTTCATGTCATAGAATCATAGAATCATAGAATTGTAGAGTTGGAAGAGACCACGAGGGCCATCTCTAATGAAAATTTCTCAAGCAGCAGATGCTGGAAGAGCACTTGCATGTGACATCAGAACTCTACAGTCAGTCAGATTATAAAACACTGAACATATATAGACCAATGATGTACCTAAGGTACAAGTGCAGGTTGCTCCATATCCAAAGTGGCTGAAGACAAGAGGAATCAGGAAGTTAAGTGAAAGAGGGATTATGGTGACATGGAATGAGTCACTGACTTTTCAAAAAAAAGTTCTACTTGTGAAAAAATGTACCTCATTGTTAGCAAAGAGGTCAGAGAAACAAATGAACAGGGAGAGGATGATGAATGCTAAGTTTGCATATGGTCTCCTCGGTGTAAAGGTTCAATAGAAGCTTTTTTTAAAAAAAAAATGTAGTAGTGAAGCATGTTTAACTGTAGAATAATTTAAACAGGGATGAAGATGTGCATAGTGAAGAAGGAAGGGGAAATTAATTTAACATATAGATTTGAAATAACCAGTCTAATCTTTTGGCTTCAGTTTGGGAGCTGTAAATGAATTCAGTGAAGACAATCCACAGATCCTCTACTTAAACATTGCATTGGGCTATGTTTGCTCTTCCTCCTCTATAATCCCTTAGCTCATATATCTCTTCAAACGTCATTTTGACACATTAATCTTTCCTCAGTGGACTGACCATTTTATGTTTTCAGCTGCTAAAATTCAAATGACCTTCATATTGACAATATCACAGCAAAGATTTCCAGTAAGGAGATACATAAGAATTAGTCAGATGAGAAGTGACAACCTGTATCCTATATTTCAGTAGGATGCATTTTGGCTTGCTTTTAAAGAAGCCCACTGTCTACATACTATCAGAGGGCTGTAATCAAAATGTCAGTACTGTAAATGTTATATTATGCTAACTCCTGAAGCTTAGATTCAGTGAATAAGCAAGAGACTTCTTTGCCAAATTTTTGGTCCCCCTTTTCATTTAAAGATTTAATAGATGCTAATTCAAAAACTTAATGAAATGCATTTAACTTAAAAATGAGTCATTTTATGAAATACCAGCATTTTCTGCAAAACCTGGTTCTTCACCATGATTGAAGTAATATCCCTAAAAATGAAGCAAAGTAGGGGGGGAAATGAAAGCAATTTTGGATTTATTTATTTTTTAGTAGAATCACTTGGGCCAATTTTAGATACAAAGGTTTAAGAATTTTAAGCTTTTCATAGAATCATAGAATCATAGATTTGGAAGAGACCACAAGGGCCATCCTGTCCAACCCCCTGCCATGCAGGAATAAATAATCAAAATATTCCTGACAGCCATCCAGCCTTTGTTTAAAAACCTCCAAAGAAAGAGACTCCACCACACTCCAAGGCAGCACATTCCACTGCCAAACCAGCTCTTACTCTCAGGAAGTTCTTCCTAATGTTTAGATGGAAACATTTAACTTTGTGTTGTGCATCACACTTATATCTGTGGTTTTAAGCAGTTGAACACAGAGTTGTCATAGCACAAGTAGACTGACAGGGGCAATTTCCAGGATGCCTGTTGCCCATGCTGCACAGAGGTGTGCTGGAAACATCACATTTCCAAGGTTCTCTGTTACTGGGTTGTTGTTGTTTGCAGGATTCTTGCCAACAGCAAAAGGAAGAAGAGGGAGGCATGCTAGCTTAGGGTATAATCAGAGCAGGATTCAGCTACAGTGGAATGCAATCACATATTATTCATTTGAAGGAGGGAGACAGTGTTGTGATGGCCTGAAAGCAGATATTTTTCCATACCTGTGAATTCTTTTACTTGTTTACCAGACAATGGGCCTGATATTAGGTGCTCTCCACTATCGCTTCCAGCAGGAGGCAAGGCCTTTTAAATCATAAACTAGTTTCAGGGTTGGTCTTGGGGCCTCTCTCACCTCCTCCTTAAAATAAATAACCCTCCAATCTGTGCAATAACTCATGGACTGAGATCCTAACTAAGTAATATTTCCTGGCCTAACCACCCACCCCTCCTGAAATGTTACATTAACAGCCAGAAGCTGCACTGAGCAATGGAGGACTGTTCTGCTGCTGATGGGACATAGGAGCAGAAAGTTTTCAGTCCCCTCCCACCAGAAAATGAGGCTGTGACAACCAGAAGCAGGACCTGTCCCAATTACTCATCACAGCCTCACTCACTGGTGGGAGGGGGATGCTGCTAGTTTGCCCCAATTGGCAGCAGAACAGACCTCCATCACTCAGTGTGGCTGCAGGCTGTTAAGGTAGGCTTGAGGAGGAGCTTTTACAATAATGGCAAAAATGTCATGATTGTAAACATGTAGTATCAGGGAATGCAAATTAGTTACAGATCTTTAACTCTAGATTGCAAATCTGTAACTGCAATACAGGATACCAGGCTTGATTCATACAAGCTCATTCAGACTAGGGATGTAATTCTCCTCAAAGGTAGTGATGAGTACATTCAGCAATTTTCTTCATGCTGTAAGATAGTCTTAGAAAACCACACAGTTCTTGAATGCTATTTGCAATTCAGGACTCTGTAAAAAATTTGCACTTGGTTGTTTTGGGCAGAAAATACCATTTTCTACATAGGAAATAATATTTCAATGCAGAAATAGTAATTCCTGTGCATAAAATGCTGTTTTCTATGCAAAACAACCAATCACAAATTTTGTGCATAACTACAGAACTGTGAAGATTCTCTTCAGTCCAGGATTTGTCTCATCAAAGTTCTTCAATGCTTGAAAAACATGTTGTTGACCATTTTTTTCAATATTTTTGAATATTCCTTCCATCCCTAATCCAGACCCTAGAACTAAATCGAGAATTATCATCCACAAAATGAGAATTAGACTATTATCTGGTAAAGAAGGAGAATTCACAGGTAAGGAACATTCTTACCATAATTATTTCTATCTGGCACCATAGAATGGTCAGATATTGAAGCCTAACAAAGGAACATCCTCAATATAGTTGGAGGAGATTCAGTGAACAAATTGCTTCCATACACTACAGAGGCAGAATGAAAGGCACCTGCCTTAGTGAAGAAGTGAGATGTGCCTTTTCATAGAAGACTGAGCTAGCCTTCCATAGTTTTTGACTTCTGCTACCAACTGGTGGTCCAGAGAGCATCTGGTGTCTGGTCTACAGGGTGACTGAGACTGTAAGTGACTGAGAGACCTCCCCACATCAAAATAGGATATGCATGTAGTATGTGAGTAACGTTTTATTTAATTACTTTCAAATTTGCCTTTCTGGCTTTAAAGCAGGGGTTGCTAATTTGTGGCCTTCTAATGTTAGTGGTATACAACTCAACTCAAGTCCTAGTTACAGAAAAAAGATGGCATACTTGTCAACTAAAGAAATAAACTTATAGCATCACTCACCATTGCTCAAGCTGGCTGGGACTCACTAAAGCTAGTGTTGCTACTCCCCCAACAGTGTCACCTGGTGTGGTTTGGCCTCTCTGCACTGCCTAGTGCCACCACTGCTAGAACTATTGGGAGTTATAGCCTAACAACATGTGAAAGACTACAAAATGGTTGCTTCATCTCCAAAGGGATGATCTTCAAAGGGAGTGGCACTGAATTTCTCCACAAAATGTAAATTCGGTGGTGTTTAGAGAGCTGGGAAATTGTTTAAGGTTTACTGAGAAGTGGAAGAGATTTGTTATAGAGGCATGTCCCAGGAAAAAAAATGATTGTTGTATTGCAACACTATCTAAAGGAAGAACAAAAAGCCAGGGATATGTTGAATTATTAAGGGATGTCTATTTTCTCTGCAGTTGCTAATGCTCTGGCATGTCTGAAACTTGATGTAGCTGATCAGAAATAGACATTTTTGACGGCCCCTCCAGGCTGACGTGCACTTTGAGCAAATTAGATGCAGCTTTGTTTGAAAGTGTCCTAAATTCCTTTAATTTCAGTGACAGAAAAATTGTCATGAAGATGTGAAATCAATTCTGCCCTGATTACCTGTGATAGATTGTCAGTAATATCAGATCTTAATTCAAAGTAAATTCATTTCTGCAGTTCCCATACTATTGTTCCCTTTTCATCACTTCCTCTTTCTTCTTTCGTCCCTTTCTCCTTAAACATAACACAATTCCTTGTATTGCTCAAGATGATTATAGCAATAACAACCAAAGAAATAAATATCTGCTGCTTATGCACAGCCAATTTCTACAAATAGGGAAAAAATGTGTTGGATATTACTGTATTGTAACAGTTGCTGCTGTAAACCATAGCAAGCAAATATCAACCTGAGCTTGCAGGCTCAGACAGCTCTGTTCCAAATGCGACCAAACTATAAACAAAATGAGATTCCTGGTTCATGCAAAATATTCCAATTATTTATTTTTATTTATTTATTTATTTATTTATTTGCACCTGGTTTTGCCTTCAAATAAGATTGCCTTTGCCTGTTCAGAAACATAACTGGATAGAATCATAGAACCATGGAGTTGGAAGGGCCAACATGTAGGAATGCAATTAAACCACATGTGAGGGATGACCATTTCACCTCTGTTTAAAAACCTCCAAAGAAAGAGAATCCACCACCTTCCCAGGTAGTCTAATCCACTCTCAAACAGCTCTTACAGTCAAGACGTTCTTCCCCATATTTAGATGGAACCTCTTTTCTTGTGATGTGAATCCATTGGTTCATATTCTTATCTCTGGAACAGCAGCGGGGAAAAGCTTGCCCTGTATTCTGTGTAATATCCCTTCAGATATTTAAACATGACTCTTGTATCACCTCTCAATCTTCTCTTCTCCAACCTAAAAATACCTAGCTCCTTAAGCTGTGCCTCATAGACCTTGTTTTCCAGAATTTTCACCATCTTGTTTACCCTCCTCTGGACATTTTCCAGCTTGTCAATACCTCCTTGAACTGTGGTGCTCAGAAATGCCCAATATATTCTAGGTGCGTTCTGATCAAAGCAGAATAATGCTATTACTACTTCCCTTGGTCTAGACACTATATTCCTATTGATGCAACCTAGGGCTTGTCTAGATGAGATGATATAGGATATTTTCACACTATACTGTTATAGTGTTATTATTCCACTTTATTTGCTATGGCTGCCTCTTGTGGAATCCTGGGATTTGCAGTTTAGGGAGGGGCATTTACAACTCTCAGCCAGAGAGTTTTTAGGCCTCACTAAACTACAAACCCCAGAATTCCACAGGAGGAAGCCAGAATAATTAAAGTGGAATAGTAACATTATAACAGTGTAGTGTGAAAATCTCCTAAGTGTGGGTTGCTATGCATTAAGGCATATTCGAAGCAGTGTTCATTTGTCTCCACAATCCTTTGGCAAAATCACTGGTTTGAAAAGCTATCCAGGTTTGAAGTGCACACGCAACCATGCCTGCAAATCAAGATGATGGCAGCACTTCACAGTATTTTTTTAACTATAAATCAAAGATGTGCAAGTGTAAACTTCCACTTAAAAAAGCTGTTTGGTCACCTTAGCACAGCAAAAAACTGCACCTTCAATAATGTGAAATTCCAAAATGGCACTTCTGACCACTTCATTACTGGTAAGCCAACCCCCACACATGTCCAACCAATCTGCTGTCCACTTCTGCCCTCATTGAGAATGCACAGCATCCCGAATTGGTTGTCCAAACAAATGCTAATGTTCATTTCCATGTATAATTTAAAAAGTTTCGGGAAAAGCTACGGAGGCTTTTCCTGTGCAGTAATTGGAGTTTTTTGACCCTCCTTCTCAATACTGCAAATCTCATTTGTTTCTTGTTGAGACAAAAGTATTTATTCTACTTGCATTCTATGTGGAGTATTTTCACCATCTAGACAACCCTGTAGAAATGCATTAGCTTTTTGGCTGTCATATCACACTGTTGACTCGTGGTAAGCTTGTAATCTACTAAGACCCATAGATCATTGTCACATGTACTACTTTCAGGCCAGGTATCACTGACCCTATATTTGTGCCTTTTATTTATTCTGCTTAAATTTATCACTGTTGACATCATCATCATAATTTTTTTGAGCTCTCCAATCTATCAAGACCATTTTTTATTCTGATTCTGTTTTCTCATGTACAATGGGCCCTTGGTATCTGCTGGAATTTGGTTTCATGACCCCCAGCGGATACCAAAATCCATGGCTGCTCAAGTCTCATTATATACAATGGCATAGTAAAAAGGTGTTCCTTATACAAAATGGCAAAATCAAGGTTTTATTTTTGGATTTTTTTTAAAAAAATATTTGAAGTCATGGCTGGTTGAATCTGTGGATGCAGAATCCGTGGATACAGAGGTGCAACTGTATTAGCTACATTTCCTAATTTTAGGGCCATCTGCAAGTTTGAAAGGCTTCCCTTATATAATTAAACCAAAGGCTTTATTATAGGAACTCCATTCTAAGATAGGAAACCTAATGTGTTAATCCAAACTAGCTACATTTTAAGGAAGAGCTAAGAGAGGACTGATGGGAAGGAGAAGAGGTGGAAACAACACCATCAATCTAGATCACAGAGGGGTCAGGATAGGTAGACAAGGAGGGAGGACACTTTGGATCACTCAAACTATCTAACCCTATTACTACTGCCCATTCTGAGACATTCTTGATTCTTCAGTGCTAAGTGTTGTTGCACTTCCAACAAGAACCACTCTGATTTTGTTTGGGGGAGGGTGAATCCTACACCTGAAGCCCTACTACAGAGGAAGCCCTGTGTTGCATACTTACCAACCTTGTGGTGGTAGGACAAGCAACAGAACTCTACTGAAGATCTCAAATTCAGGGATGCTCATATGGGAGGAAGTAGTCTTTCAGATATCCTACCTAGCAAAATGTTTAGGGCTTTGTGATTCAAAACCAGCATCTTGAATTGAATGAACTGCATTTGGATACAGATAGGAAGACAGTACATCCAGTCTGGTTTCCATGTTGGAAGTGATAAATAGAAGATACCAGCTACAGGAGGATTGGCTAGATTGGACTTCTGCTCTTTGCCAGTGCAAGCTTTATTTAGAGATATGGAGAACAAAACATATGAATAAAAGTTGAAAGATCAGGGCATGTTCAGCTAGATGAAGAGAAGAGTTAGGGGTGGCATGATTGCAGTCTTTAAATACCTCAAGGCCTGTCACAGAGATGAGGGGGCAGGTTTGGTCTATGCTGCCCCGGAGGATAGGACCAGGTCTAATGGTTTTAAGTTATAGGAGGGTAGATTTTGATGGGACATTGAATAATAATAATAATAATAATAATAATAATTTTACCATGTCCCTCTGTTAAAAACAATTGGGGTAGCTTACAACAATTAAAATACAACAATACTGACTAAAATTCCTAAGCACCACCCACCCTCCCCCATAAAAAGATATTAAACTAGTATCAAATTAAAAACCACCTAAACTAAAATTACATAAATAAACATATTCAAAAATCAACAGCCAGCAAGACTAAAAGAGGCCAGGAGACTCAGCTCCTGAGGCCGGGATCTAACCAGGCCTGCCGAAAGGAACTTCTTGACAATAAAGCAGTTCAGCAATGAGGAATGAGGTGATGGGCTCTCCTCTTGATATCTTCAAAAAGAGTGTGGACAGCTACCTGCAGGAGATGCCTTAGCTAGAGATCCTACACTGAGTAGGAGGTTTGGACTTGATGGCCTATGAGGCGCATTGTAACTCTATGATCATGTGATTCTATGATTCTATGGTTGCATTGTTTACTGCAGAGAAATTACCAGGCCAAGCCGTGCAGGCAACATTAAATATGTAATGCTGGCAACAGAGCAATTGATTTGGAGTGTTTTGGAGTGCCTCATACAATTTTTTGACCCGTAGGACAATTTATCTTGCCAAAACTATCATTGCAGATCCTACATTACTTAGAATGTAGATGAGGTGAAGATGATATTTGATTTACTTGTCAGACATGACAATGACCTTGATTTATACACTTACAACAGATGAAGTGTGGATCTTTTTTACTCAGGATAGCAAAACCTTGGCCAAGATCTGGCATCAGTACATGTATCTTTGGCATGTTGTTACAGTACATCTTGAGAAACAGCCCTACCTCCCACCATTTCCGTATGGCAACCTTGCCCAGGTGGTCATTTCCTTGTCAGTGGAGAGTGGGAAAAGCAGCAGAGATGCATCCAGATATTTCTCTTTAGTCATGACAGGCATTCTCTGGAACCTCCCAGGGATCCTCAGAAGGTCCTTGAGGTTGACGTTAGTGCTATATATCCAGAAAAGGAAAATAGCTGGATGCATCTTTGCTGATTTCCCCCCGCCACACATACATTCACTCTTCATCTATGCAGACATAGCCATATTGGCAAGGGACTGCCACACTGAAAAGATGGGTTTGCAGAAAGAATTTTGATCATTGCATAGTTGGAGCAGAATCCACAATGACCAAAAAGTGGCTTACAATGGACTCACGCTATCATTACTCATTAACAGGGTGTTGTATGGAAACTGCTTTACTTTGCACCAAGAGAAATGTACATTTGAGTCCCATGGTAGTTCAAATGTATCATTGGGCCAAACCAGATGTGATAAGGAGTGTCATGTAAAAAAAAAATAATCAAAAGGACAAATGCATTACACATTTGGATGTATCACAAACTGAATGAAGCTACTTCAAGCTGATTTGATAGATGTCTCAAAAATGACACTCCAAGCATGAATCCAAATGTTTATGTTCCCAAAAGTTACTATGTTGTTGTTGCGTGCCTTCAAGTTGTTTCTGACTTATAGTGACCCTAAGGGCAACCTTTTGTGGGTTTTCCTTAGTCAGATTTGTGTCTGCCTTTACTTTCATCTGAGCCTGAGAGAGTGTGACTTGCCTAAGGTCACCCACTGGCCTTCCATGACTGAGCAGGGATTGGAACCCTTATCTCCGGAGTCATAGCCCAATGCTCAAACCGCTATACCACACTGGATCTGTAAAAAATGATTACCAATTTGGTTTCAGGGGAAACAGAGATCCTCTCAGAAGGGGCAGATACCCTTGAAAATGTCATCCATTTCTGCCAAGAAATAATACAGTTGTCTTTTAAAATAAAATAATAATAAAAGCTTAAAGAATTTCACACAAAAAAGTTCAACCTATTTTGTTCAATATTTGGTGGGGATAATTTCAACTGGAGGGGCTATAGTGCCTGCATACGTCTTCCCCTTGTGGCAATCAAAGAAATGTTAAAACAATTTTCTAATTTATTTTCAGTCTCTAATGATGGATGTGAAGACACATGCACTGAATTTCCACGTCAGGATTTGGATTTGGACTGAAGTCAAATCAAATCTGTCAGGAATGATTTGATTGTGTATTCCTGCATGGCAGGGGGTTGGACTGGATGGCCCTTGTGGTATCTTCCAACTCTGTGATTCTTTGATTCTATTTTTCAGAGGCTATATTACAAATCAGTAGATCAGGATGAACCAATATTGTGGCACATCCCATATAAGATGCTGAATGAGCAGTGATAAGGATTGCTTTACCTTTTTTATTTCTTTCTGTCATTTTGTTGCTAAAAATGCATTCCTAAGTGGTTCCTTTTCCCTTGTGGTGAAAGTTAGAAGGTATATAATTTATCTAGAACTCAGCTATAATTTACATAATGGATCTTCAAGCTAAGGTTGTAGGTCAAACTCAGTTTAAGAAGAGCTGTATTGATATTCATAGAATTATGGATTTACACCACCAGAGCTAAAGCATTTTTGGCTCTAGAGAAGGCCTGACCCACTGACAATGAGGTTACTATGTAGAAGGTATTTTTAAAAAAGTTGTTTAGAGCCCAGTACTCTCTTGAGCTAGATGTCGTTGCTTTGAACATAGATCAATAGACTGATTTATTTACACTTGCAGTCACACATACAATTCCTCAGTGATCCTTTGTCAAGGGTGGCCTTTCTCCAAATAAGATATATAGGTTAGAGCATTCACAAAGCATTTTTTTTAACTGAACATAAGTCACATTAGTACATTCTTAGCAAGGCTATACTAAGTCAACATCATCATATCTATGACTTCAAATACAGACCTCTGATAACTAAGGGCTCATCTACATGGGCCACAATACACTACTTCCCTACCAGTGTATCCTGCTTGTGGATCCGACCTGTTGCTGCCCTGTTACCTACCCAGAATTGGAGCTGGCCCATCGCTGCTGCCAAAACTACCCCCATCTCCCTCACTCTCTCTGAAGCCAGGAAGCTGGCCTGCAAAATGTGACCAAGGCCCCCTGTATGAGACAAGCCTTGGTCATACACTGTGGGCCTCCTTCCTTCTGTAGAAGAGAGATGGCAAAGGGCAGCTGCAGCAATGGGCAAGCGTGCCAGAATAGACTCCTGTTTGCACATGGGGCCTGGTCCATTTTTGCCAGCGGTAGCAGTTTTTCCTGGATGTATTTTTTAAATGTTGTAATGGGTCATAGAATCATAGAATCATAGAATCATAGAATTGCAGAGTTGGAAGAGACCACAAGGGCCATCCAGTCCAATCCCCCTGCCACGCAGGAAATCTTGATCAAAGCATCCCCGACAGATGGCAATCCAGCCTCTGTTAAAAGACCTCCAAGGAAGGAGACCCCACCACGCTCCGAGGGAGTGTGTTCCACTGCCGAACACCTCTTACTGTCAAAAAGTTCCTCCTCATGTTGAGGTGGAATTTGTTCCTGGAGCTTGCATCCATTGCTCCGTGTTCCAGTCTCTGGAGCAGCAGAAAACAAGCCTGCTCCATCCTCAGCGTGACATCCCTTCAAATACTTAAACAGGGCTATCATATCGCCTCTTAACCGTCTTTTTTCCAGGCTAAACATACCCAGCTCCCTATGTCTCTCCTCATCAGGCATCGTTTCCAGACCTTTCACCATTTTAGTTGCCCTTCTCTGGACACGCTCCAATTTGTCAATATCCTTTCTGAATTGTGGTGCCCAGAACTGGACACAATATTCTAAGTGAGGTCTGACCAAGGCAGAATAGAGTGGCACTATTACTTCCCTTGATCTAGACACTATACTTCTATTGATACAGCCCAAAATCGCATTGGCCTTTTTAGCTGCCGCATCACACTGTTGGCTTATGTTCAACTTGTGGTCTACTAGGACTCCTAGATCCCTTTCGCATGTAGTCTCATTCAGCCAGGTCTCTCCCATCCCATATTTATGCATTTCATTTTTCCACCCTAAATGCAGTACTTTACATTTCTCCGTATTGAATTTCATTTTGTTAGCTTTGGCCCAGCTCTCCAGTCTATCCAGGTCATTCTGAATTTTGATCCTGTCCTCTAGGGTATTAGCTACTCCTCCCAATTTGGTGTCATCTGCAAATTTGATAAGTATGCCCCTAATTCCCTCATCTAAGTCATTGATAAAGATGTTGAATAGCACTGGGCCCAGGACGGAACCCTGTGGCACCCCACTGGTCACATCTTTCCAAGACGAAGAGGAGCCACTGCTGAGCACCCTTTGGGTTCGGCCGGTCAACCAATTACAAATCCATTGAACAGTTAACTTGTCTAGCCCACATTCTACAAGCCTGTTTGCAAGAATGTCATGGGGAACCTTGTCAAAGGCCTTACTGAAATCAAGGTATGCAATGTCCACAGCATTCCCTTCATCTACCAAGCTGGTAACTTTATCAAAAAAAGAGATTAGATTAGTCTGGCATGACTTGTTTCTCTGAAACCCATGTTGACTTTTTGTGATTATGGCATTGCCTTCTAAATGTTCACAGACTCTCTGTTTAATGATCTGCTCTAGAATCTTCCCTGGTATTGATGTCAGACTAACTGGACGATAATTGTTGGGATCCTCTTTTTCCCCCTTTTTGAAGATGGGAACTACGTTTGCCCTCCTCCAGTCTGCTGGGACTTCTCCTGTTCTCCAGGAGTTCTCAAAGATTATTGCCAGTGGCTCTGAGATTATATTTGCCACCTCTTTTAATACTCTTGGATGTAGTTCATCCGGTCCTGGAGATTTAAATTCATTTTGATTAAGAAGCTATTCCTGTACTACCTCTTTACTTATTTTGAGCTGGATTTCCCCTATTGTGTCCTCTGTTCCATTCTCCTCAGGTTGGTCCTCCTTTTCCTTTTCGGAAAACACTGAGGCAAAGAAGGTGTTGAGTAATTCTGCCTTTTCTCTGTCCCTTGTTAGCATTTTGCCATCTTCTCCACGTAGCGGCCCTATCATTTCCTTCTTCCTCCTTTTGCTGCGGACATACCCAAAAAAACCCTTTTTATTGTTCTTAACCTCCCTAGCAAGCCTGAGCTCATTCTGCACTTTAGCTTTTCTGACTTTACTCCTACACGTGTTCGCTATCTGTTTCCCCCCCTTTTCCATTTCCTATACATGCTCCGTTTAAAACTTAGCTCCATTGAAAGTTCTTTAGTCATCCATCCTGGTTTCTTGAGACACCTCCCATTTTTCTTCCTCAATGGTACTGTTTGAAATTGTGCCTTCAGTATCTCCCTTTTGAGAAAGTCCCATCCGTCTTGAGGTCTCTTCTCTTTTAGTATTCCTGACCATGGGATCATCCCCAGTATTTCCCTGAGTTTATTGAAATCAGCTCTCCTAAAGTCAAGAATGTGTGTCTGACTATGCCTGGCTTCTCCTTTCCATTGTATAACAAACTCCAGGAGAACATGATCACTCTCACCTAAGGATCCCACCACTTGCACCCCATTAACCAGGTCGTCTCTGTTGGTTAGGATCAGATCTAAAATAGCTGACCCCCTTGTTGGCTCTTCCACCTTTTGGACCATGAAATTGTCTTCCAGGCATGTAAGGAATTTGCTAGACCTTGTAGTTTTGGCTGAGTTAGATTGCCAGCAAATATCAGGATAGTTGAAGTCACCCATCACTAGTACATCTCTCCTTTCTGCATGTATGTTCATCTGTTCTAGAAAGGCAACATCCAATTCCTCTGTCTGATTTGGGGGTCTGTAGTAGAGTCCCACAATAACATCCCTGTTGTTTCCCTCCCCTTTAATTTTTATCCAGATGCTCTCCACCTGGCTTCCAGTATTGATGTCGTGGATCACTTCACTGGTGTAAATATCCCTGACATATAATGCTATTCCTCCTCCTTTCCTGTTTGGCCTGTTTCTCCTATAAAGGTTATACCCCTCTATTCTTACATTCCAATCATGAGACTCGTCCCACCAGGTTCCAGTAATGCCTATTATATCATATTTGTTTTGTAGTGCAAGGAGTTCAAGTTCATCTTGCTTATTTCCCATGCTCTGTGCATTAGTGTAGAGACATCTGAGACCATGTGTTCCCTTTACTTGCTCCCTGTGCAAGTTTTTTTGCCTCCCACTGTTGGGTCCTTGCGCTGTTTGCCTTGTTCCCTCTATGACAGTTTGACTATTTTCTCCAGCCCTTTTGCCTTCCAGAATACTGTCTCCCTCCCCCATTTGACTCAGTTTAAAGCCCTCCTGATTAAATTCTTGAGACTGTTGGCAAAAATGTTTCTTCCAACTGTTGTAAGATGCACCCCATCTCTTGCCAGAAGTCCCCCCGCATGGAAGTGCAGTCCATGATCCAAGAATCCAATTTGTTCTCGGCGACACCATCTACGGAGCCAGTTGTTTACGTCGGCTATTTTCCTCTCCCTTCTTGGACCATGCCCTTCAACTGGCAGAAGAGATGAGATGACCACCTGTGCGTTCATTTCTTTCAGCTTCCTCCCCAGGGCCTCATAATCTCTTCTGATCTTGGGAAAGCTGTGCCTTGCAGTATCATTGGTTCCCACATGGACCAAAAGGAAGGGGTAATGATCCGTAGGCTTGACGAGTCTTGTCAGCCTCTCGGTCACATCACGGATCTTTGCCCCAGGGAGACAACACACCTCCCGAGTCATCTTGTCAGGCCCACATACCACTGCTTCTGTACCCTGCAGCAAGGAGTCCCCCACCACCACCACACGCCTCCGCTGAGGCTTCGCAGCTGCTGTTCCTTGCGGTGGTCCTCTCAAGGTCCCCTGCTCTACCCCTGAAGTCTGTCCATGCTGTTCTTCCTTGTTGTCCTTGATAAGGGAAAGGGCTTCGAATCGATTCTGTAGCTGCAAGCTGCTGGAAGAATCCCTGGATTTTCTTGTTCTCTGTGTGACATTCCTCCAGCTGTCTACTTCCTGTGTCTGTGAAGTGACCCTCTCCTCCACAGCCACTTCCTCTGTGTGGTCTCCATCCAAGACTGTTTGTTCTGTTCTGTCCAGGAAAACCTCTTGCTCACGAATCTGTTGAAGTGTAGCTACCCTTGTCTCCAGGTGCTGTACTTTCTCCTCCAAGAGGGCTACCAGCTTGCACTTGGTGCATGTGAAGTTCTCCACATCTGTAGACAAGAATACAAACATCGCACAAGTGTTGCAAGTGACTGCTGCAGTCCCCTCAGTGTCCATGATGAGAGCTTTTAGGTAATCTAAGTACTCTTAGTTAACTCTGAGAATGCTAAGCTGTACTTTTAGGTCTGCTGTATTTTTGTTTGGTTACTGAAATTCGCGCGCCGTTAGGCTTGCGCCTCTGGCTCTTGAGGGTAAAAGGGCAAGGTCAGAAGTTCAAGCCCCTCAGCAACAAGCAGCCTCTCCCAACAGTTTTTTAAAAAAATTCAATCTCCCCAGTCAGAATGGCTGTCCAGAAGGTGCTCTCCTTCTTCTCCCTGGCAGGAAACTGGCCTGGAAACTGGCAGGAAATGTGCTGTCCAGAAGCTGCTCTCCTCTCTTGCAGGAAACTGGCCTGGATAGCCTCTGCAAGGAGTTATATAGAGCTAAGCTCCCAGCTCCACCCCCTAATGACTCACAGGTGTGACTCACAGGAAGGATCTTGAGGGTATAAGGCAAGGTCAGAAGTTCAAGCCCCTCAGCAACAAGCAGCCTCTCCCAACAGTTTCAAAAAAAAAAATTCAATCTCCCCAGTCAGACTCACAGGAAGGCTCTTGAGGGCAAGGTCAGAAGTTCAGAAAAGGTAGATTGTCCTACACCATCTCCTCCCCCTCCCTCCATCTTTGCCCCTGGGGTTCTGAGGACTGCCCGTGGCAAAACGGGGCAAATTCTCTGTTTCATCTGGACTGCAGGGCTCCAAGATGGGGGCAAGATGGGCTAAATTGGTCATGCAGACAAGCCCAAATCTAATTGTTAGTTATCACTGTGTGGTGAAAATGGACTTTGAGGAATCCACAAATATATTAGGTCACAATGGGGATTTGTATATATTCAGAGCCAACACAGTGTTAATAGGAAGAATTAATTAAAAGCTATAAATTACAGCATATGGGTTTCTGTAATACTCTTGAGGACCTGATCCAATAAGGTCCTAGCTAAATTTGTTTCAAGTTTACTCTCAAGCAAAATAATGATACACTGATTATACAAAATACATCTTTTTCAATTACAAGTAGGTGGTAAATGAATGAAGTAATAGAAATAAAAGCAAAAACAAAATAATAGAAGTGGAAATAAAAAATAAAAAACATCACTCCTGCTGAAAGGACATGGAGTTTATGTTTACTTGGCCTCCGGCATTTTACAGTTTTGAACCACTAGATTGCCTAGATGAACAGCCAGCTTTCTTCTCTCTAGAACAGACACAAAGGAATATAACAATAGATGGGATTATATATCCCAATAAATCTTGCCTTTATGGTAAGTTATGGTGAAGTTCACCAGGGGATATTTTATCTTTTCTTGTGGTCACTGGGACTAAGGAGCTTATCACAAGACACAGTTATACTACAAGCAGTCCCATCTTTGTTGATGTTTGTCTTCAAGTCATTTCCAACTTATAGTGATTCTTGGGCAAACCTATCATGGGGTGTCATTAAAACCATGGTTGTGGCTTCATTCATTGGCTAGCAAACAGAAAAGGTATAATAGATTTCCTTCTTGGAGAACAACTGGGCACAATAATAACTGCAGATTCCCCTCATATCTTATCATTTACAAGGGCCATGTGTTTCCACTAAATAGTTTTCAGTTGCACACCATTTTGTTTGTCTATCCTAAAGGAAGCTATGAACTGAGGTTTGGTAAGATACTTGGAACTCTGATAAATAGCTCAAAGTCATTCCTATGAATGACTATTCTAAAGACAACTGGA
The DNA here is from genome assembly GCA_030847615.1 of Gambelia wislizenii. Lineage (NCBI taxonomy): Eukaryota > Metazoa > Chordata > Lepidosauria > Squamata > Crotaphytidae > Gambelia > Gambelia wislizenii. The sequence goes on along the minus strand of JAUMIR010000008.1, from coordinate 28,193,043 downwards.
ACACTCCATCCAGTACAGAATTAAGCTGTTTTAATCCTTTCTCCCTCTCAGGGCTCATCTACACTGACAGGAAAATCCAGCTTACTCTGGTCTGCAGTGACCACTGGCTTGTCCACACAGTCCCCACACACACTGATACAATTTCAGGAGCACTGACCGGATAGTTCTCCCTTTTGAACTCAATCCAATCCAATATATCATAATACTCACGGCTGCTCTGGTTCCCCCTTCCCCCATTTGCAAATGTACGTATGTCTGCATCACCTCTACCTCTTTCCCCACAGCTTGGAGCTGCTTTGGACATCCTATTAAGCAGGGGTATATGCAGCTAATGATATGGGTGTTTCTTTTGTGTGCTTATCCAAACAACTGCTGGGTGTGCAAAATAAATGGTGATAAAAGACCTGCTAAAAAGTGAAATCAGAGCATGGAAAGATGCATATCCTGGTGGGACAAGTCAGATGATGAACAGGCCCAGGTAGCCTCCACCTGACCTCTTCCACCCACCCACCTGAACAGCAACATGCCCTGAGCAACATTCTTCCAACTGCTCCCATGTGCAACAACCCCAAAATCTGTTTCTGAAAATGAAAGAGATAGGAGAACATGTTACCAGACCAAGGGGAGGGTGGAAATAGAAGAAAACTGCCTCCCATACTATATGTGCAGAAGCACAAATCTTTGTGAGCTACATATAGAAAACCATCCAATGAAAGTAACCAAGATGAGCTCTCCTCTACCCATCCCTGAATACTGACTGTTCCTTGAAAAATTAGAAGAAAAACGCCTTTTATAAATACCAGGTGTGGTGACTTTCTGTAAATGTTTTCCACACAGCATGATGGATATTGAAATGTATACATTTCAACATTAAGCAGTGATAAGAGACTTAAGGATAGATATAACTGTGGGAAGAGATATCGTCTTAAATTCTTTAGTCAATCAGGTGTGAAACAGTACAATATCTTAAAAGGACACATTTGGTAGCATAAAAGACAAGTGCAATGAAGCCTGAGCTTATAAATTTGCTGCTTTCAACAACCTTTAAAACTGTAAATAGATTCTCTCTCTCCTTTTTAACCACTCAGTGACAATTTAGGAGTTGTGATGCAGTTGAACTTATTTTTTGTCATTACAAGCTAGACAAAGGGATTGTAAAATGGAGCATTTCACCTTGGCCATTGGCAACTTTTTGTATTCTGCTTGGTTGATTCTAAACTTAATTGGTTGTGTTTCTTTGCCTGGTGTTACCCTAAAAGGTCGAGGGTGCTTTGAGATCCACCTGTGATATCAAAATCTAGATGAGGGAATTATTTTTAGCTCAAATGGAAGGCTGAGAGAAACGGGTAACTTCAGGATCTTTTCACCTATGTATACCAGTACTAACTGCAGAGAACTCCAGGTTAAAGTGAAATAAAATGTTTTATTGGAAATAACACAAAAAGCATTCACACATGCTCACAAGGCTCACACAAGGCTATTGAAGGGTAAGGCAGAAAGTTTGGATAGATAGATTCAAGAGACAGGGTGATAGTGGTCTTGAAGAACAGAGTGTCGAAGTATTCAGATAGATGTCTAATGGTGGCACTGGAAGCTTCGATTCAGGGGTGTGCCAAGAAAGAGAGTGGTCAGTCTCATCCACAGTAGCATACTATGCTATTGTTTGAGGTTCATATTTATGTCCTGCTTTGTATCCTGAAGAGGTACTTCAGTTTAAAAGCTTAGATGGGTTTCCCACTGAATAAACAAAGGAAACCAAAACTTGACTGATTGCTGGTAATGGCTGGAAGATAGGAGTTGATAGGTTTATAAAAATCTCACATTGTTGGACAGGAAGGGAGTTTGGAGAGATATTTCCTGGGGATTTAGATTGTGTAGGTAACTTGATTGTTTAGGTTATGTGACTAATCATTGAGGGGCCCAAGATGGAATTAGCACATACCACTTTAATGGGATATGATAGTTTATCTCAAAAAAGGACCTGTTTCGGACTTTATTTTCACCATGTCAGCAGTTGAACATCCTTTCAGCCTGAGTCCATTTGCTTCATTAGCCACAGCACTATTTGTAGTTGTTCTTTGCTGTATCCCAGTAGCTTATTGAGTACCTTTCAATCTGGGAATTTCATCTTCTGGCACTATCATTTCATTTTGGATTGTTTCATTTTAGGGTCTATATGGTAAAAGGGGCTTACCTTCCTTCTTCTGTGCAGTACTAACAAGTGTTAGCTATGGTGCCACTGCCATTATCTGTGAGAGATCCTCCATCAATATCACTGCCCACTACTGGTGCTACCCAGTAGCTATTTGGCACATTTAGTCTGGCTCCTCAGCAAAAGCCTGCCTGACCTGGGAAACCATACCAGAAATACTGCTACCATCAGCATAGCCTCTTGCCTCACAGGAGCATGCAATATCACTATTGTGGAAAGTTAGTGCCATTAATGGGGAAGTTCTTTGTCCCCCTCTTTAAAGAAAATTAGCTGAAATGAAGGTCCATATGTTTTTTTTAAAAAAAGCGTCTAAACTGTTGCAAAAATGTGCTACATAAATGCTTCAGTAAACATCCCCCCACACCATTATCCCATAATGCTCCAAACCCTCTTCTAGTCCACCTGTGGCCAAAATCATTAATTATGTCACATCACGGGTCTGCTGGGAATTTGTTACCACCTGTGATGCTGTTTCCAATGCTTGTTCTAAGAGGAATTCTTACAAGCCGATTCCATGGAGCATTTAATCCAATGGAGGCCTAGAGACTATATGGCTATATTCACTGGAACATTGAGTAACTATAAGGGAATATTTATCAGGTTTCCTTGAAATATATCTTGTTCAGTGCTGTTTCTTTCCAGATGTTCTAAGTGTCACAGGATTAAAGTATGTGCTGTAGCCTACAGTTTTAGTGCATCATAGAACATAACCCCAGAAGGCACTGACATTTGCAACAGGTTCCATGTGAGCTGCTGTGGGCTGTTCAGCAATAAAAGTCAACCTGAGAAGGAATTCCGGAAAGCAGGTTTTGCAAACCACAACCTACACTGAATTGATTGATTAGTGCTACTAAAATAATGAAAAGTAAAGCCATTTCACAGTGTTAGACTACATATTTTATTCTAGGCAATAGGAACAGAATTCTTAATTCTCAGACTAGATTGGAAATTTGTACACACTTATGGGATTCCCTTAGGCTCCTGCCTATTTTTGAAACCCTTTTTGATTAATATCATGCTTTGGTGTACCCATCTGTATGTGTGCTAAACACAAGTTTCAGAAGATGCTATTATATGATGTACTTTGATAATCAAGAAAAAAGATGGAGAGGTTTCCCATTACTCAAGATCTTTAAAAGTGTCTTGCCAAACTGAAGTGATGGAGGAAACTAATTTAACTGCTGAGAGATTGGCCACAGGCAATGGATCCTTTGCTTTCCACTTAGTTCAGTCTAATGAAATTATTCCATTTTTGAAGAACATCTCCAACCTTCCCATTTCAAGTGCTCTGGGAAGTATAATGTGTCTCATTATTCTATGTTGTTTTTCTCCCCCTGGATGACAGAAATAATGGTTCACTGACTAATGAAATCATTTTATCCAAGTTGGGAAATCTGTAGTTCACAGAATTATCTGCTATTACTATTCATTATTCATCTGAGAAGATACTCAAGACATTTTTGGGCCACCGTGACAAATTCTCAATTCTCTCTATACATACAACTGTAATGGTCTCTTTCAAAACATTCTGCACTGTGATGGCATCTTTCCAAATAGCCTGACTTCTACTTAGTGCAACACTAGAAATGTCCTAAATGATTATTCCTTCAGCCTTTAAAGTGGCTGTCTTCTATGCTATAGGTTTCAATCTATACTACCATTCTCAGTGACTCAAAGTGCTGCTTTGAAGATGACCCATCCCTTTTGAGTGCAGAATATTTTTATACATCACCTAAGTCACAATCAACCAAATGTGAAATGCATTTTTACATTTGATCAGGAGTTTGCCCTATGTGGATACAGTGGATGCTGAAGGTTATAAACTGAACCAAATTTGTCAAAATGCTTGCCAGCCCCCTTACCCTGAATTTAGAAGTGCTGGTTTTTTGTTTGTTTGTTTGTCTTCCAGATGAATAATATATGCATTTTGTCACTATCCAGGAAAATTATACACCTGAGCCAAAATATTATTTGACATTAGAAAATGCCTAGTTTTTATTTATTTTTCTCACCCCTTCCAAAAGAAGGCCACACCACAATGTAAAATTTGCACATGGTTCTTTTACACAGAAAACAGCATTACTAATAAGAAAACAGTTATTAATAATCAAAACAAAAAAAATATTACATTGATAGTTGTCTTATTACTCAAGAAATCCATAAACAGTTTCAAGACTTATCTTAGTTTGTCCTTTAGAGTCCACATCAGCATGGCAAAGTGGACAACATCTGAAACTTCGGCCATCCATTTTGATGTTCAGGCAAAGATTTTTGCCACTGTTATCATATATTTAAAAAGTAGTCCATGTTTGTTGGCCAATTCCTTAACATAATACCCAACAAAAACAGTTCTGCGGACATTTCAATCTTTAAAATTTTCTGAGACCAGTAACTTTTCACCTTATACATCCACCACATATGAAAAATAAAAGATCCTTCCTTATCTTGACAAGTCCAACAGTGATTTGAAACACCATTAGACAATTTTGACAGCTCATTTGGGGTAAAATATCATCTAAACATCTTTTTATACATATTTTTTCTCAGGTTATTACACAGAGTAATTTTTATATTTTTATTCCTTTTTTCTCTCATAAATTTGTTTGCACATTATGACCAAAGTCTTATGTCCACCTTATCATATGTTCTTTTACCGTGTCATCTTCTGTCTCCAACTTCAAAACAGATATATATATATATATATATATATATATAAATTACATGATCATCATTGTTATGCAGTGCTAAATATGTTCCATTTTCTCTAGATTCTCTAACAAATTCTCCCTTATCTTGCTTAAATCTGTCCTTAAGTTCTAGATAGGGAAACCATTCAAGATTTATACCATCTTTAAGAAGCACCTCTCTCAACTTAAGATCCCAATTATCTTGGTCCCAATGTAAAAGGTTTTCATAGAGTAGCCATGTCCACTTTTTAGGCCAATCATTCTTTTTTAAAAGAAAGCTTCAAGCAGTGAGGAAACTAGTTACATTTTCAGAAAAACCTTTGTTTTATATTTGTACCAAACTTGCAGGAGAACATGAAGTTGAAGGCTTTCATGGCCAGCATCCATAGATTTTCCTTGGGTTTTTTCCGGACTGCGAGACCATGTTCTGGAATAGTTTCTTTCTGACGTTTCACCTGCATCTGTGGCTGGCATCTTCAGAGAATGCAGAGAATTGCAGGAGAACCTTTCTGATAACATGATTTTTAAAACCAGCATGTACCTTGACTTTAACATACAAAAATACCCCTGCCGCCCAAAGCTTAAATCAGCACCTTCTAAATCCAAAAGCCTCTCATCCCTAAGCAAGATCCAGTCTTCTAGCCACACAAAGCAACAGGCCTCATAATACAGTTGAAGATTGGGTGGGCCTAGACCACCTCTTTCTTCAGCATCACACAATATCTTAAATTTGATTCTAGGCTAGCCTCTGATGCAGGAGCTTGAGCATTAGTATTTTATACTTCAATTCACTTAATGTGCATCTTAAAACATGGTGTGCCTCAACTAAATGCAGATTAACATGTAGCAAGATAGAACAGGCTTAATAATGGACATATGCAAACAGACTCAGGGATTATCTCATAGAATCATAGAATTGTAGGGTTGGGAGAGAGCACAAGGGCCATCCAGTCCAACCTCCTACCATGTAGGAAATCATGATCAAAGCATCCCCGACAGATGGCCATCCAGCCTCTGTTTAAAGACCTCCAAGGAAGGAGACCCCACCACGCTCTGAGGGAGTGTGTTCCACTGCCGAACAACTCTTACTGTCAGAAAATTCCTCCTAATGTTGAGGTGGAATCTCTGTTCCTGGAGCTTGCATCCATTGCTCCGTGTTCCAGTCTCTGGAGCAGCAGAAAACAAGCCTACTCCATCCTCAACGTGACACCCCTTCAAATACTTAAACAGGACTATCATATCACCCCTTAACCGTCTTTTTTCCAGCTAAACATACCCAGCTCCCTACCTGTCTAGATGAGCTATTTACTCCATCTTGTCCTCAGAGTGTTGCAGTCCTGATGATGCAGGGCTTTTGCCCTGTTTTGCCCCCAGGCAGTCCTCAAGACCCCCAGGGCAAAGATGGGACAAAGCATGATAAAAAAAAAAAATTCCAGAAAAACCAGATCGGGTCCAGCATGACAGCAGGAGTCTTTACCAGCACATTGGCCCATCACTGAAACTGCCACTCATGCCCCACTCTCCATAACCAGGAAGGAGTCCTTCAGCATGTGAAGAAGGCTGGTCACATGAAAAGTGCCTTGTAACGTGCTGTCTCCTGGCTATGGAGATTGGGACACACGTTGTGGCAGTCTGTCAGTCTGTAGCAGGCTACAGAGACTGGCTAGCATGCTGGTCTGGACTTCCTCCCATTTTATACAGGTAATGGGGAGCAACAGGCCAGATCTGCAGGCAGAATATGCCAGTAGGGAGCCAGCAGATTATGGCCTGTGTAGATGAGCCCATAGATTGATAAACTGATTTTCAGAACTACCAGTGGCAGTACTCAGGAGGCAGTGCTCTCTTGGCCTTTCTGGAAGATGACAGCAAGTTAAGGAGACAATAAGTATATTGAAGGGGGGGAGTATATTTAAGGATAATTACTGAGTGTGTCTTGAAAACCAGTATATGTAGATAAAGAGAAAAAAGAAGGGAAGAGAAGAGGAGGAGGAAATAAAGGAAAAATAAGGAAAGTACTTTATGGGTATTGTTGCATCTTGTATGTAGGAAAGAATTGAGGTGTGGTAGTAGACTTTGATTATTATTATTTGATATTTTGAGTCTAACCTTTATTTGAAGAGATAGAACTGATCAAAAAGGAGCCCTGGTGGCACAGTGGTTAAATGCCAGTACTGCAAGTCACCACGTTGCAAGTTTGATCCCAGAGGGCTCCCATGTTCACTCAGCCTTCCAGCCTTTTGTAGGTTGGTAAAATGAGTACCCAGCTTGTGGGGGCAATTAGCTAACACACATTGGAAAGTGCTTAATGTAGTTAATGTAGATGTGTAAATTGCTATTGCTTAAAACAATTTGTAAGCTTGTCTAATAGCCTTCTGGCTGAAGAGCGAGGTATAAATAAATAAAAATAAATAAATAAATAAATAAAATTTAATTTAAATATACACAAAATTATAGAAGTAATTCAAGCCTCAAGTTTCATAGAGGTTACTTATTAGCAAGACATCTACATTTAAACTTAAAGGGCTATACAGAGTTGTGAAGAAGAGGAAACTCTACAAATCAAATAATTTGAAGAATTCAAAGAAGGAACTAGAACAAAAAGGTAATGAGAGACAGAGAGAGAGAGAGAGAGAGAGAGAGAGAGAGAGAGAGAGAGAGATTAGATTTTATCAGCTGATCCTCTTTAAATGTTCTTTTTCTGGCATTAAAAAATCCATATTTATGCCAGCAAAAGAATACCCCCCCACTGCACTTTCCTTCTCTCCCGTCAAAGGCTTCCCTGGTAATCAAGGAGAAGTGAATGAAGCCCTATTCACTTCCTCCTTTGAAATCCCACAAGACTTCGTCATGCAGGAAATCTGAAAATAAAACATAAAATGTTTCACCAAGCACCTAAACACACTTTAAAAGTTCCAAGTAACCCAGAGAAGGTCATAAAAAGAGCAAAACTTACCTGGATGTCCCAATCTCATCCGGAAGTGTTCATGCCAAACCGACCATTGATGCTGCATTCACATGAGTTAAATAGCCTGAGGTTTCACATGCTGGCAATGCCGGCACTAAAGTGCCACTGGGGATCTATTGATGGCTTCAGCCATCAATAAAAAGGGATTCTGACAGGACATAAACATGAAAGGGCGATGTCATCTGATCTGTGCACCCTTTCATGGTTATGAGGCATCATTATGATGCCATATTTAGTGCATCTGATAAAGTCCAGAGAGGGAATAAGAGCAAGTACCAGAAAAGCAATTCAAGCTTTAGATAGAAATTAAAGGGGAGAATGGAAGTAGATTTTTTAAATTTTTTGTTTACATTTTATATATAGATGTGAAACTAAGAAAATGTGACATATGATTACGTGGTTTTTGCAAACAATTAATGAATAACTCTAAGCAGATGAAGAGTTGTAGATGAATAAAGATCATTTTTTTTAAAAAAAGTCAAGGAGACCTTTGTAATCATTAATTTTTATTGTGCCTTTTCTAAATGGAGAACTAAGACTGTAGTCATATCTCAAGGGCCTTTTTTTGTGAACATATATATATATATATATATATATATATATACAGAGAGAGAAAAAAAGGGGAGAGAGAGACCCTTCTTTTTAAAAAATATCTACAAGAAATGTGTTTGAATTTCTACTATCAGCATTGTAAAGATCATTCCCCAAATAACCTAACTAAATAAATCTCCCCCTTTCTTTTTCAAGAGCAGGAGACAAATTAATAAAAAGAGCATTATGATGAACACTTTGAAGCATCAAAAAAAGGAGCCATGCTTAAAATTTTAACAAGTTAGAATCATTAGCTAAACAAATTCTGACAGCCCTGCATTGCATTTCAAGTCACACGTGCTCAGAACAAAGGCTTGACTAGTGAGGCAGTTTTAATAGGTCCCTCTGCATATAACTAATTTTTCCCAAACAGACACTTCCCCACCACCCCTCAGCACTGCTGAGTCTCAAATGCCACTTTCCATTAATCCCTGTCACTCCTATGGATTGTTGAGCCTTCCAGGGTAGAGAGGAGGAAATAAACCTCAGAGATTGTCTTCCAAGGTGTGGAAGGGTATGACCCCAAGAAATTTCAGATTTGAATTTTTTTTTTTTTTTTGTTTAATCAAACTAGTCTGGGACAGGGAGGTAGGGAGACCTTGGATTGAGAAGCTACTTAATTCTTTCCCCTTTGGTTCTTTTCCAATTCATCCTCCTCAAGTGTATTTTCCATTTATTTTCATGCCTAGAGCTTTACCATATCTTTATCCCTACAAGTAAAAAAAGCAGCTTGAGGAGAGTGATATTGAGCTGCGCAAAAACAAACAAACAAACAAACAAAAAAACAGACAGGCAAGAGTTAAGCAGCCTGTATATGCGTGCGTGTGTTTTGTTGGCTCAAATATCACCACTTGTAATAATATTAATAATAATAATAATAATAATAATAATAATAAAATTTATTTATACCCCGCCCCTCTGTTAAAACAATCGGGGCGGCTTACAAAATTTAAAATACAATACAAATAAAATCCCTAAACACCCCAACTCCCACCCTCCCCCATAAAAAAACATTAAACAAATATAAATTAAAACAACTAATCTAAAATCACTTTTAAAACTATAAATACAATAAATATAATAAATGGCCAGCAGCCTAGAAGAGGCCACGATCCCCTGAGGCCGGGATCTAATTAGGAAAGGCCTGCCGAAAGAGATCCGTCTTTAGTGCTTTTTTAAAGCCACTCAGGCTTGTTATCTGACGGATCTCATTCGGCAGGCCTTGTAGACTGCTTTGGTTTAAAATACGAGAAAACATGGAGGAAAGAAAAAATGAAAATTTAGACTATATCCTGGCACTGCAAGATAATGTATCTTTAAGAAGATACAATTTGAAAAGCGCTGAAAACATGAAATATGTCTTGCACTGTTGCGTGTTCATGCATACGGATGATAGCAAGAACAGTTCATTACTACATATTTAGGCCAAATATCCTCCCTCAGTTCAAACTGTCAATACAATAACACTAATCATTAAATTCCCAATATGCTGGTAATTTGTAAGTTGCTGGTGATATAACAAAAAGCTGTTGTGCCTTTAACAGCCTGATAGGGGCTACTGGGAACTGTCATATTTTACTCATATTTTATTCATATTCTTAACTCTCTACTATAGTAACTGTCAAGAAGAAACTAGGATCCTATAGTGCAGTGGAACTGGTGTTCTTTTCCTTCCTATGAGAGCAGAATTGTAACTTTCTTCTGTTCCCTCTCTACTATAACCATGTTTGACACCAAAAACCTGCACCAGCAGGGTTCTCAACTCTTCCGAACAGGGTTTTAGGGAACATGGGGCTGCAGGAGGAAGGGGGGCCACAGTTCTTATGGAAGAAGCAGAGAGAAGAGGAAGTGGATAATTGAATCCTAGCCAATAAGTCCAGATGCTTCCAGCTATCAGCTGCTCAAAAGTTGTGCTTCTGTTTGTTTTCAGTTTTCTTGCATGTCACAGCTGCTGACAGAATCTAGCTTCTGCAGATGGAGAGAAAGTAGTTTCCTGCTCTTTTTCTCTTTCACTTTCACTAATTCATATTTTCAAAACTGATAGGCCCATCCTCTTTCTTCACCTGTTTTCATTTAAAAAAAATAACAGCACAAAAGTCTGGATGCATTTTTGTATGCCTTTTTGCTCTAATATATCCCTTTTAGCAGCATTCATCTAACATGGGAATTTTGTATGATATTTTCATTAATGTACTCTTCTCTGCATGCAATTTTCTATCACATAGATATTTTATACACACTTTTTAAATAAAAACATGACACAGTATAATCTGGAGCAGCTTAAACAATCACACTTGTGTTCTGTTATGCCTATTGCTCATCCACTCAGAAATAAGAGGCAAAGCACGTGTGACTGAGTAAAGCTTGTGCCACACCTTCTTGAACTATTTGCAATTCCCTAACCTGCAGTAGGGTCTTCCCCAGTGCAGAAATATGGAGGAGGCTGGATGTCTTGCCTGATTTCCCTCATGATAGTTGAGCCACCTAGGCCCTGGTGTCAGTCTGTTGTTTCAGAGGCTGTCATTCATCCTGGGAGAATGTCCCTACCCATAATTCCCTTTAGACTTTGCATTTTTAAGAGAGGCATGGCCAACCCCTTCCCCATATATATGAATAGAATAGAATAGAATAGAATAGAATAGAATAGAATAGAATAGAATAGAATCTTTATTACGGTCATAGACAAGCACAGGTAAAAAGGGATACAGAATAAAGGTAAAAACACAGGATAAAAACAGGCTAAAAGCAGTATTTAAAATGTTCCTTCAGATTCCATAGCTCCAGTATAACAAGACTAAGTAGATACTATTCTACTGTGGAGGTCATTGTCTGTCGAATTTTAACCGCAGCTGCGCAGAATCTGGCAACGTTATAAGTCGATACTATTCTACTGTGGAGGTCATTGTCTGTCGAATTTTAATTGCAGCTGTGCAGAATCTGGCAATGTTATAACTTGTTCCTGGGTTGGTGTCTGAAAGCAATAAGTTTATGTAGAATTGTCCAGTGTGCCCTTGGTATTTATGCAACAGGGGTGAAATAAGACTGAGACGTATGTCCCTGTAGTATGAGCACTGGAGTAATACATGCTCTGTTGTTGCTATTTGGCCCGAGTTGCAGGGGCACAGTCTGTCTGAGAAGGGGATCTTCTTGTATTGGCCTTCAAGGACAGCTGAAAGAAGGGCACGACACCGTGCAAGAGTAAAGGCCCTTCGATATTTAGGTATTTCAAGTGTTGCTAAGTATGCCAAAGGAGAGGCCAGATATCTGTTGGAGTCACTAGCAATGAAGGTTGGAGTGCTGGCTAGATCGAGTTGTCACTCTATATCTACTACATTGTTTGATAGTAACTGTCAACTGTCTACTACATTGTTTGATAGTAATTGTATCCCAGGCTAAGCAGAAGATCTGGACAAAGGCCCAGCATTGAAATTTTAGTCATCACTGTCTGTTTCCAGCTGGATTGGAAATCATCACTTAAGGCTAGTGGAGCAAGGCCAGTGGGAAAGAGGGATAGTCTGAGCCAGTAGTTGAGTATGATCACCCACACTCTGGCCTCCACTTTCATAAATCCTGACTCCAGTCTCAGAGCTACGTTAGAGACACATTTTGGAGTTTGGAAAGGTGATCTTAAAAATGTGGATTGGACAAGTTCTAATGGAGCAGGGTTGGGGAAGGGTCCCTATTGGGATCCATAAAGCAGTTGTGCTACTGGTTTGGCTTCAAAGAGTTTGAGCGCTGCAGGTAAATAGTGACCTCCTCTTGTCTTAAGAAATTTGAGACTGGCTGTTGTACTCCTCTGCGCATTGCAAGCAGCATACTCCCAATGTGCTTTCCTACTACCAGTGGCTTGAAAAATCACCTCCAGGTATTTGAAGCAAGAGACCTGCTCAATCTTGTGGCCATCTATATTCCAGTTGTAGTTCTTAGGCCTTTTAGCGAATGCCATGATTTTAGTTTTTTGATAGTTGAGTTCTAGCTGTTCCACTCTGCAATATTATGTTAGTGCTCTTAGGGCTCTTTTTAGTCCAATGGGAGTTCTTGAAAGTACTGCTGCATCATCCACATAAAGCAGTGTTGAGATATGCCTTCCCTCTAATTTTGGGGGGTGGAAGTTAGTGTTGTTGAGGTGATCCACCAAATCATTGATGTAGAATTAAACAGGAGTGGAGCTAGAATGCAACCTTGCTTGACACCCTTCTCAGTGACAATGTCATTGGTGAGATGTCTCTGGGGGTTACAGCTTACTTTTAATGAGGTCCCTTCATGCAGCATATTAATTAGATGGAGTAAATGTCAGTCAATCGAAGAAGCCTCCAGTTTTTTTTCCACAGTTTGGTTTGGGATATAAAGTCAAAAGCTGCTTTAAAGTCTATGAAGGCAGCATAGAGAGAAACTGTGCTGCAGGTGGAGCATTTTTCAAGAAGGTGGTGGAGTACAAGGCACTGATGTATGGTGGAGTGGCCTTCCCTGAAGCCAGCTTGTTGTTCTGCAAGTATGTTTTCTTGTTCCAACCAGGTCTGAAATTTCCACTGTGTCTTGCATAGAGTTTGCTGATTGTACTGAGGAGACTAATTGGTCTGTAGCTAACAGGATCATCCTGCTTCCTTTTTAATATATGGGGACGATGATTGCAAGACCCCAATCCTTGGGTGCTAGACCATATTTGTCGATAGAGGTGAAAAGTGAGGCCAGGATAGAGGCCCAGAATTCAAGGTTGTTTTTAATGGCTTCTGCAGGTATTAAGTCTTCCCCAGGAGCCTTCTCCATTCTCAGCTGGGCTACAAGGTTCTTGATCTCTGTTGCTGTCACTGGTGGCAACCCTTGGATATTTTCTCTTTTTTGGCTAGTGCATCCACTTTCAATGTAGTTGTCCTTATAGAGTGCTTGAAAGTGATCCTCCCATATCCCTAGAGGGATGTGACAGACCACTGTGGCTGGCCCATTTCTCTGGGAACTTGATGTAATATGCCAGAATAGAGCTGTGTTGTTGGATCTGACTGCCTGGATAAGTTGTGTCCATTCTTCATGGCTTCTTTTTTCTTCTTCATTAGCAGCTTTTTGTTGTCTCTTTTCTGCTGGAGCAGCATTGGTACAGCACCTGGGATGTTATTAGATAGGTAACCCTGATAAGTAACAATGAGGGCTTTTTTTAGCATTAACACATTCCTTGTCAAACCATGGTTTGGAGTGGTGCTGTTGTTGGTTCCACTGATGTGCACTATTTTGATGGATTAGATATTGGTGTAGAGCTTGGGTAAGTGTATTGTAATTTTCCAAGATTTCATCAGGGGTCTCAGCTGATATCAGGGCAGTCCTAAGACGCTGGAGTTGGTCTGAAGCCAATACCTCGCTTATTGTTTGGTTTAGTTGGGGGGTCCATTTAGCTCAGCGATAAGTCCTTCCTGATGGTGTCACAGAAAGGTGATAGCACTCCCTGGTGTGTGTCTACTGAGTGAAGTGACTAAGGTGTAGCCAAATTGGAAAATGATCACTTTCAAATCTGGGCATAACTTCTAATTCCTTGGCATATGGAAGAAGGTCCCTAGAAATCATTATGTAATCTATGGCACTCATTCTGGACCCAGAGAGATAAGTGAATTCAGCTGGGCAGTCATTTTTCAGGGCACCATTTAGGATTTGAAGGTTCAGCCTGAATACTGTTTGATCCAGACAAAGTCCTATAAAATTTGATTTCTTGTCCTTTGAGCATTGGATGGGGCGGGTTCCATCATCTTCAAAATCAGGAGGAGGGCATTTGTGCTGGGCATATAGGGTATGATTGTTGGGGTCCAGTCTGGCATTCAAATCACCCTCCAAAATTGCAAATGCATTTGGGTTCTGCAACATGAGATTAGCAGTGTATGATTCCAATTCAGCCCACAGGCCTCTGATTTGGGATTTCTTCTTCATTTGAGGCATGTAGACATTTATTATCAGCAAAGTGCAATGGTTAAATTGAATTAGCACCGCCATGGCATATGTTTTAAAGGTGGAAAGAGGCCTTGTTATGGCATGTAGGGTGGTGGAAACCAGAACGCCCAGGCCACCTATAGCTCTTCTATGCTTTTTCCCTGGCTCTGCCGGAATTGAGAATGAGTGAAAGCCATTTAATAACAGATCCTTATTAGTCCATGTTTCCTGGATCAGTATAATGTCATATTGGGTGAGGAAGTCACTTGGACAAGGATCTCTGTGGGCCGTCGGCCACCCAGCAATGTTCCATGTCATAAGGGTCACCTTGTGCTGGTCTGTTGGAAGTCAGGCAGTCGCATTGCAGGCCATAGGCTGGATGGGTAATTCATCTGATAGCAGTTGGTTAAATGGCTGGGTTGACTGTGTCTGTGTCCTCCTCTGTGAATGAAGGGGTAGTGGATCACATTCCTGCTCTTCCTGCCCTGCCTGTTCTGGAAGGGAGATTGGAAGAACCAATGCAGCATGAGAAGCTAAATGAGGATCACAAGCAAGCAAGGGTCCCATCTCTTTAGTGAGGGAAGCATCCTTTAGCTTAGGAGATGAGATAGGTGGCAGTGAAGACTGTTTTTCCATTGAACTATGTTTGCATAGGGATGTTTCAGTCCCCTGGGGTTTAATTGTAGATGGGGGTGCATCTGCAGTATATTGCATTTTTGAAGGGGTGTTGGCTACAACTCGGGATTTCAAGGCTTCCTTGATTGTAAGTAGAGAGTCATCACTTTCACTTTCATTGTCAGAGAAATCAGAAAAATGCACTGACAATTTTCTGCAAGGGGGGGCTGATTTCAATGGGGCTGGATTGCTGTTTGATTGACTCAGGATGGTATCTCTCATCAACTGTATTGTGGGAGTGTGTTCCCAAATTTCTGTGAGTTTTTCTCTCAGTTTAATTACTTCTTGATTTATAGCCTGAGCTTCTTCCTTTGAGGTGTGTTTAGTTTCTGTCTCTTAGTGTTCAGAATTATTGCTTCTTTGTGTTATTGTTGCTGTTTTCCCTGTGATGAGGTCACGGACTATCTCATCCTTAAAAAATCTGTTAATTTCTATATAATGTGCATTCCAGAGGAAATTTCTTTTCTGTAACAGCCTGTTAGGAATATTTGCCTGATTAAAGGTCAAAAAAATATGTTTAGTAGCTCTTGAGCTGGGTAAAAAGTGGCAGTCTAGTAAATCAATTGTTCTGCTATGGATGTTTAAAAGTTGGGAAAGGTATCTCACAATTGACTTGTGGCTGTTCCAAATATGGGCATTGTGATGTAGTTGTAGCAGGAGCTGATTTTTCTGTAACACTCGGCAGAGATTAACTGCATCCTGTGACGTGGCAGGGCACGCTTCCTCCAAATCTGCTACATTTTTAACCCCCTTTGTACCATATGGGTTTTGCCTTTGAAAAGCTTGTTGGGAAAGCTTGTTTGTAATGTCATTTAGTCTTTGCAAAATACGAATCAATGTCTCTGCGGACAGTTTGCAGAAATCATAAAAGAGCTGAGTGCTGTTATTGTAGGGAATGTTGCCAAGCTCCGGGAGTTTGACTTTGTTATCAACTTGCTCTAGCCCATAATTTATATTTGCACTTTGAGGAATTGAGGAGGCTGGTTTGTTTAGTTCAAGTGTCTGTGATGGCTTAGGGAGTAAAGAAGGAGCTGTTATTACAGATCTATTACTCACGAGCTGTGTTTTCTCTGCTGTGGGGAAGAGTGAGTCAATCCTCATCTGTTTTTCTGCTTTGGAGGATTCGTGGTTGTCATTGTTGTTGCTGGGGCTGGTCCAATTTCTTTTCTTGCCTTTGGGTGGCATTTTTGAGGTATATGTAGGTGGTAATGCCAGATGTTATTGGGAGGACAATTCAGAAGTTGTTAGTTCGTCGCCATCTTGCCCCTTCTCCCATATATATGAGTCCCACATAAACTGAGATGCCAGTCCAGAAACCATCCCTTCTCCCCAATGGTGCCTTATAGGTGCCTACCTAGCTTTTACCCTTTTCTACATTTCCTGCCATTGACCAGAGGAAAGGAATGCTATTTTTATTTTGCCCCTAATACCTCCACAAGGTGATCTAGTATGGCCCTACGGTGGCACTGCAAGTTGCTAAAGATAATGTCAGCTCTTGCACCAGCTACATGCACTCCATTACTATGAAAGAACTCAGGAGAATCATAACAAATATACAGGTGAGGTGAAAATATCCCCAAGGCATTTTCTGGCATTTCACATTTCCCTATTAATTTAGTGCCTGGTTTTATCTGAGGATCTGGAATCCCCAGGTCTCTTCCATACTGACACTGGTGTAAAGGCTGATGATATAATCACCACACTGGACCATCTACATTTCACCTCTTGACCTTCAAGACAAAGGTTTTAATCAGTCCTAAGTAATTCCCATTTAAGTGAATCACCAAAATATCAGCTGGGGGTGGTTTGTCTCAATAAATACCATGGGAAGCAGATTAGACCATCCCATCCCTCTCTTCCCCACCCACACTACCATGGGTGATGTAGTCATGCCCATGTGGAATCCCACCATGATAAACCTTTCCTGACAATCAACCCAATAAACAAAACTTGTAGCTGCAGAGGAGGATACACACACTGTCTGACCAAACATCACTGAAGCAGAAATAACAATTAGTGCTGGAACTTATCACTCCTCTATTAGGTCTCCCTTTAGTAAAGGATGGACATATATCCTAAAACAGGCATATTCTTATTAACCAATCCTCATCAAAACAAAAAACCAGTAGAATTCCATCATGTGTAAGGAGTTAAATGTTCAATAATTTCAGATACTTCCTTTAAAGAAGCTGGACTGGAACATCTGGTTAATTAATTTTTGTCCCTGCATATAAATAATTTCATTTTGCATTCCAACAGAACTGCTGCTCAGCGTGTAATGCAGTGGTCATTCTGAGCTGGACAAATTACAGTGTCTGGCAAATCACACACATTGGTGATATCATTACTTCCAGAGGAATGGTTCTGTAGAATCGCCTCATTTTTTTATTGTTTGAACTACTGACAGTTCCTTCCTCCAACATGTGGTCCCATTCCTCAACAAATCCCATATTAAAGAAATGAAATAAGTATCTCACAATTTATAAAATATATAATTAAGAACTTATAATTAAGAGCTTACAAGATGACCATCTGCAAATCTGAAATGAGAAGTTATAGAACTGAATGTACAAAAGTATTTAACACTTTGTTGCTGTTGTTGTTTTAAATACACTTTACATGGATTGTGTAACAATGTATTGTCTATGTCTCCCATCTGAGTTAGGACTTAACCTCCTTTAGTACAAATAATCTGAAGAAACTTGATTTATCATAAAGAAACTCCCATGTGTCTTTAATTATTGAACCACTGTAGTGCAAATTCACAAATTCAAACTAACCTAGCTGAAAAAGAGAGGCCTTTTAAACCACAGAACAATATCTGCCCCGTTAATGCTATTTATGGAAATATAGTTAATCAGATAGCATTAGAAAGAGAGAAACAACATCTAAGATGTTGGCAATAATCTTTGAGAACTCTTGGAGAACAGGAGAAATCCCAGCAAAATTATCATCCAGTTAGTCTGACATCAATACTATGGAAGATTCTAGAGCAGATCATTAAACAGAGTCTGTGAACATTTAGAAGGCAATGCCATAATCACAAAAAGTCAACATGGATTTCAGAGAAACAAGTCATGCCAGACTAATCTGATCTCTTTTTTTGATAAAATTACCAGCTTGGTAGATGAAGGGAACGCTGTGGATATCGCATGCCTTGATTTCAGTAAGGCCTTTGACAAGGTTCCACATGACATTCTTGCAAACAAGCTTGTAAAATGTGGGCTAGACAAATTAACTGTTCAATGGATTTGTAATTGGTTGACCGGCCAAACCCAAAGGGTGCTCAGCAGTGGCTCCTCTTCGTCTTGGAAAGATGTGACCAGTGGGGTGCCACAGGATTCTGTCCTGGGCTCAGTGCTATTCAACATCTTTATCAATGACTTGGATGAGGGAATTAGGGGCATACTTACCAAATTTGCAGATGACACCAAATTAGGAGGAGTAGCTAATATCCTAGAGGACAGGATCAAAATTCAAAATGACCTGGATAAACTGGAGAGCTGGGCCAAAGCTAACAAAATGAAATTCAGTATGGAGAAATGTAAGGTACTGCACTTAGGGCAAACAAATGAAATGCATAGATATAGGATAGGGGAAACCTGGCTGAATGAGACTACGTGCAAAAGGGATCTAGGAGTCCTAGTAGACCATAAGTTGAACATGAGTCAACAGTGTGATGCAGCAGCTAAAAAGGCCAATGCGATTTTGGGCTGCATCTATAGAAGTATAGTGTCCAGATCAAGGGAAGCAATAGTGCCGCTTTATTCTCCCATGGAGGTTTGTTGTTTGTTTGTTGTATGAGAATTATGGGTTTCAAACAAAAAACACTTTTTCCAGGCAGACTCATGAGGTTGTGGGGTTTCTGTGGGGTTTCCCAGTGCAATATTGCTATTTTCTACATTAAACAATAGCAACCTTACACAACAAAAATAGGGAAAACAGCAGTCTGTTTTTTTTAAGTACCTATTTTTGTACAAGATTGCTGTATTTTCTGAAATGTTTTTTGTGTAAGATTGTTGGTTTTTTTTAATGTAGAAAACAGCATCTTGTTAAAACAAAAAACAATTGCCATGTATGGCTGTCTGGAAACAATTGCCTATATCCTGCATCACCTACTTAGTTAAGAGTGTATAACTAAGGGCTTGTCTAGACCTGCCAGAATACTTTGCATTCCAGCTGGCCCATTCTAGCTGGTTTATTCTATGCTGCAGGCCTGCCTTCCAGCTGGTGTATTCTAGCCTCAGAGCTGGCCCATCCCCCCCTTTCCCTGTTACCATGCCAAAATGGGAGAAAGTCCGCATGCACTTGCCAACCGGCATCAGTGGTTTCCTCCCCCACTGGCATTCACACCACTTCTGAAGCCAGCAACAAGCCCTCAGCATGTGATCAAGGCTGGTCACATGCAGGGGGCCTTGATCATGTGCTGGGGGTCTCCTTTCTTGCTTCAGGGTAACTCCAGCAGAGGTAGTGGCATTTGGCTATTCAGGCTGGAATGCAGATATGAACCCTGCGTTCCCATGCTGGCACCACCCAGGTTTTCCCACATAGGGCAGGTTTTCCTGGGTGTTTAAATACAATCTTTTAAAGGGCTTTACCCCAGCTTTGCCTCTGGAATCATCACCTGGAGGTTAAACTGGGCAATCTCTGGCTTTTCTTCTCAAACGAAGATTCAGGAAGGACTCATCCCGTGCTTTCTGCAAGCGCGCTGATGACTAAAAAGGCCAATTCAAGATAAACAAGTCCAGTTGCAGAAAGCACAGCAGAAGTTCTCTTTGGGGGATGTTTCTGGGTTGTGATTCTTTCTGCCTTGTTGTTTCTGTTCAAGACTTGTTCAGCGTGAATTCTCAAATAAGAATGCAGCATTGTGGATAGTGCGTCTCCATGCCTCCTGATGTGAGGCCAGGGCGGACCATTGTTGATGATCAATTTGGCCATGCCTGAGATGTTGTTTCAGGGAGTCCTTGTATCACTTTTTTGGAGCACCCCTCTTACGCTAACCCATGGCGAGTTCACCATAGAGTACTATTTTTGGGAGGCAATGGTCCTCCATCCTAGAAACACGCCCTGCCCAGCGCAGCTGTGTTCTCAATATCATGGCCTCAATGCTGGTGATCCAAGAATGGGGCAGGGCAAGCCATCTAGACAAGCCCTAAGTAACATATCCTGGCCTGATCCCACAAACCTAACTTAACAGCCAGCAGCCACATTGCCAGTTGAACAGAACTCCATCACTCAAATGGGATGTGGAAGGATGACCTTTCCAGCCTCCTCCTTCCACTGAATCAAGGCTGCAACAATCAGGAACAGGAGCCCTCATTGCAGCCTCAACTATTGGCAGGAAAGGTCTGGAAGATTCCTCCTGTCCCCATTTTCCAGCTGAACAGATCTCCATTGCTTAATGTGGCTGCTGGCTATTAAGGTAGGTTTAGGGAGAGCATTTATGATTGTAGCAATAGTGCAACAATTGTGAATATGTAGTCTTATTGAATACAGTGAAGTTATGGATTCACAACTCTACAGTACAATCTGTAGCTGCAATACAGAATGCCAGCCAGTGGAGGAGGATCTTTGTTTTTGCACAAAACCCCATAAATCTCATGAGAATAACCCTGTGCATTTCTGTACAGAATGATCGTACAAAATATTTCAGAATGTGCTGATACTAGACACAACTGCACAAATTTCTCACCATTTTATTATTTTCCCCAAAATGGATTTCCCAAGAGTCAGGAAACTCATTTTTCACCCATGAAATGAATAAAAAACAAATATTTGTTCTATCCTTAGGCTTCCTTTTTTATTAGATTTAATTTCTGTAAGCTGCTTTAAGTCCCCATTTTGGGGGGAAAGGCAAATGAGATAACAACAACATGAGATAACAACAAGAAGAATAAACTATGCCAGTTCTCAACTTGTTCATCTAAATAGGCATCCCTTTGAACTCAGTGTAATAGACAGAAATTATCTGCATAGGGACATGCATTTAGATGAATATCTGAATGCTCATGTTTAAAAGCAATACTGCATTGATCTTAATATTTATATTTGGATGTGTGATGGAATGTGGAAAAGATTTGTGCCAATGGTTCCTGAAAGTATTTTTTTATGGCACTCCACTAATATCTGACATTTTAAAAAAAGAGTGAAAATCTCTAAAAAAATACAGAAACAAGTCTGAAGAACTGTAGAATTTAACATGTAAGAAATAGGCCATGGCAAACAATATACTACTAATTGCTGTCTTTTGAGATGCTACAATCTTGTATTTTCTATTGCCTTTTAGATTTACTGAATAAAGTTGATTGTGCATCACAATTATACATAATCAAGTTGCATCTCCATGCTTTCATTCTCAATAGCTCTTCAATGTATGTTAGGAGCTATTCAACAGAAACACTTGGAGCTCCTTGGTGTACACTGAGAGACATTCCTGAGCATCTCAGATGTCAGCAGAGTACAAATTTCATAGTAGTAGGGGCATCAGGTACCAGGAATTGTACTTGGTGGCACAAGCAAGGTCTTTAAAATTCCCCGTGTTTTTCATTGTTTATCTGGAGTGCATCACATGCTTTCTGGCAAATGCTTTTGGTATGTACTGACTGTCTCAATTTGGGTTTGCATACATGGGTAATTTACCCCATCCCGTTTCAGAGCCCCGGAGTCCTGATAATGCAGGGTGTTTGCTCCATTCTGCCCTCACCACCCCCAGGACACATATGGAGCTCTGACGGGGGAAAGATGGGGTAGGTTCCAATACACCATTTTAAAATATTACCTGTTTTACTCCGTTTCTATTGGGAGGAAACAGATAGGACCCCACAAGATCACTGGAGCCCATCCTGGCAGGCCAGCCCTCACTGTACCTGCTTGTCTCCCTGGCTCTCCTGGAAGGCAGGAAGGAGTCCTACAGCATGTGACCAAGGCTGGTCACATGCAGGGGGCCTCAGTTAAATGTTGCAAGCTGGCTTCCTGCCTTCCAAGACAGTGAGGGAGATGGTGGTGGTGGCAACAGGCTGGTGTGCCCATCAGGACTCTAGCCCATTTGAAGGTGGTAATGGGAGAACAACAGGCCTCATATGCAGCCAAGATATGCTGATGGGGAGCTGGCATATCCTAGCTCATGTAGACAAACCCTTTGTATGACAGCATAAAATATGCATTATTATTCCAAATTCCTAGTGAACAAAGAATTCTTCCTTGAAGCTTATAAAAAGTATCAGTTTAAAATCTCACATGGTCCGCACATACTATTTCGGTCCAAGCTGAGATTAGGAAAAGGTCACAGGAAGTAAGCAGGCCAAATGGCAGGAAGCATGGAAGAAAGGAAACAAACCCTTTATTACCTGCCTGTCATGTTTATATCATGTTTTCATATTTCATTATGCTTTTTAAACTGAAGTTCAATGCAGTTATGAATTCTACTTGAAGGGTTGCAGAACAGAAGGCAACACATATTGAGGATTGGCTGAACAGACATTTGAGATAAATTGCCAGGTCTAGAGTAATCAGAAGCCAGCAGTTTGGAGCAGACAGTGGCTATGGGACCACTTAAGTAATGGAAGCATGGTAATGGAACTTCTGCCCATGTAAACCCCAACTTAATGGAAGCTTTGATTTAACTCAAACTATTTTAAACAATATATTCCTAACTCCATGTGACAAGGCTTGCTTTGAAATTATTTCTCTGCATCTGTTTGTTAGTACATATTCAAATACCCTTATGGTGACTTGCCAAAAGATTTGTGATTGAAGATGTATTGTTTGAAAGCTCTTTGTAACCATAGTCTTCCAATAAATTGGTGTATGCCTGATATAGGGACAGGGATTTAAAGCTTGTCACCGTTTTTCTCTAAAACATCATATGCTGTCCCTCCAAAGACTTCTTAAGATAGGGACAAGTTTTATCTTTGCATTCTTTTGTTTAAAATGTCAGTATCTGAAACATGGGTCACCTATCGCCACCACCTACGACTCCTCGATCACTTTCATCAGTGCTGTCTATGCACAATCCTAAATATACACTGGACTGACTATGTGACGAATGATGCTGTCCTTGAGCAAGCAGGGATCACCAGCATTGAGGCCATGATATTGAGAGCACTGCTGCGCTGGGCAGGGCACATTTCTAGGATGGAGGACCATCACCTCCCAAAAATAGTACTCTACGGTGAGCTTGCCACTGGTCAGCGTAAGAGGGGCGCTCCAAAAAAGCTATACAAAGACTCCCAGAAACAACATCTCAGGCTCGGCCAAATTGATCACCAACAGTGGTCTGCCCTGGCGTCTCATCAGGAGGCATGGAGACGCACTATCCACAATGCTGCAACCTTATTTGAGAACTCACGCCGAACAAGTCTTGAAGAGAAACAACAATGCAGAAAGAATCACAACCGAAAAAACATCACCCAAGGAGACCTTCTGCTGTGCTTTCAGAAACCGGACTTGCTTATCTCGGATTGGCCTTTTTAGGCATCACTGCGCTTGCAGAAAGCGCGGGATGAATCCTTCCTGAATATTTTTTTGCGAAGAAAAGCCAGAGAGAGATTTTCTAGTCAATACTTGGATATATACATTAATCTGTAAAACAATGGATCCAATCAATGGATCAATTTTAATACAGAAAAAAATAGCCAAGAATGGAGAGTGTGTTACAGAACAGTTTGGCAGAGAGACTTACAAATCTGCCAGTTTTTACTTTCATCATCCCCTTAGTTTTTCAAAGTCAATTTAATTCTGTCACATTTTCATATTAGTTTTAGGAATTTTCAAAAAAAAAAAATCTTCATGAAAATTCATGTATCATACTATTAATATTAATGTTAATTTTCTGCCTTTTTCCAGTTTGGAAATTCAAGACAGCTCACAAAGGTTAAAAGAGATATAGCTTTACCTTTCACATCATGCAAAATTTTCAAAAAATATATGATTACATTAGCAATAGAATGAAAGCAGTTAAAAGCAAGACCATTAAAAAAACAAAAACAAATTGTTACAGCATATTCTGTAAAGGTTTTTCCACCTGCACAATCAAACACGAAAGAAACACAAAAAATGTTCACTTGCCTTCATTTTCAGGGAGGGTTCCAGTCTAACCTCTCTAGGAAGGGAAGCAGTCACCATATGTACCTGCAAAGATGGTGGAACAGAGAGAAAGGCCTCCCCAGAAGATTTCAAAACACAGGAATGCTCATACAGGAGCATACAGTGCTGCAGATAACCTGGCCCCAAGCCATATAAAAAAACCTCACATTTATCAAATTCTGATCTTTTTTTCCACATTTTTATATGCATTCTTAGGTGATAGCAGCTAAGATGAAGGAGTGTGAAGTTGTCTGACACACACACACACTTTGTGTACTTTTCTGTACTGTATACATTTAGGGCTTGTGTGCATGGGCAATTTTCCCTGTTGTGCCCCCAACTTAGAGCCCTGCAGTCCTGATGACACAGGGCTTTTGCCTGGTTCTGTCCCCAGGCAGTCATCATGACCTTTTGGGTAGACACGGGGCTGAGACAGGGGAAGGAAGAGCAAGAACACCTACTTTAATCCATTCCACCAGGAAGGAAGGAATTGTGGCCCCCATGTCCACAGGAGTCCATCTTGACAGGTCAACCCATCACTGCAGCTGCCAGTCTGCCTTGCTCTTCTGAAGCAGGAAGGGTTCCCTCAGCATGTGACCAAGACTGGTCACATACAGGGAGCCTTGGTCATATATTGCAGGCCAGCTTCCTTACTTCCAGGAGAGCACAGGAGATGGTGGTGGTGGCAGCAGTGGCAGCAATTGACTGGTGTGCCTGTCTGGACTCTGACCTGTTTTGAGGTGGCAACAGGGGAGGAACGAGCCTGATCCAAACCAGGATCCTCTCTTGTGTAGTTGGGCCCTTAGTGATCTTTTTGGTGTGAAAACTTTGATTGCAAAGTGAAGTCAAAGGCTTTCATGGCTTGTATCCATAGATTTCCATGTTTTTTTTCTCCAGGCTGTAAGACCGTGTTCTGGAAGAGTTTTTTTCTGATGTTTTGCCTGCATCTGTGGCTGGCATCTTCAGAGTATGGTTGGATAGGGGTGTGTGGTTTATATACTATGAGTCCCTGTTGGAGAGGATATGTAAATTTGTGTATTTGAATGGCTAATTCCTGGGGGAAGATAGGCAAGGAGGATTAGTGTCTGTTTGGCTAATGGTCCATTGTCTGCTGGAAATCCCCCTATCCCTGGGTGAAGTTCATTTGCATGTGGTGAGTTTTGATTTTGGTGTTTTTCAGGACTGGTAGTCAACCTTTGTTTACTTTAAGGGTTTCTTCTTTCCTGTTGAAGTTGTTCAGGTGTTTGTGTATTTCAATAGTTTCTCTGTGCATTTTGACACGATAGTTGTTGGCCTGGTCCAGAATTTCTGTGTTTTTAAAAAACATTTTGTGTCCAGGTTGGTTTATAACATGTTCTGCTTCTGCAGATTTTTCTGGCTGGCCCAATCTGCAGTGTCTCTCATGTTCCTTGATTCTTGTTTGCACACTGCATTTAGTGGTCCCTATGTAAATTTGTCCACAGCTGGACAGTATGAGTTTCCCATGTAAACTTGTTCACAGCTGCATGGTAGGAATTAACCATTCAAATACACAAATTTACATATCCTTTCCAACAAGAACCATCCAGTCCAACCCCTTGCCGTGCAGGAATGCACGCTCAAAGCACTCCTGGCAGATGACTATCTAGACTCTGTTTAAAAACCTCCAATGGAGGAGACTCCACCACACTTGGAGGAAGAGTCTCCTACTGTCAAAAAACTCTTACCATCAGGAAGTTCTTCCTAATGTGGAATCTCTTTTCCTGTAGACTTTATTGCTCTGCCTAAGTGTAGTACCTTACATTTTTCTCTTACATTTTAGTTTTGGCCCAGTTCTCTAATCTGCTTATGTCATTTTGAATTCTGATCCTATCCTCTGAAATATTAGCTACCTTTCCTAATTTGGTGTCATCTGCACATTTGATAATCATTCCCTCTATTCACTCAGCCAAGTCATTGATAAAGATGCTGAATAGCACTGGGCCCAGAACAGAACCCTGGGCACCCCACTAGTCACTTCTCTCCAGGATGAAGAGCTGCCATTGGTGAGCGCACTTTGGTTTTGGCCAGTCAACCAATTACAAATCCACCTAATAGCAGCATTATCTAGTCCACATTTTGCTAGCTTGTTTTGAAAAATATCATGGTAGACCATGTCAAATATTTTACTGAAATCTAGGTATGCTACATCCACAGCATTCCCTTCATCTACCAAACTTATAACACTATCAAAAAACCAAGATCAGATTAGTCTGACATGACTTGTTTTTAAGAAACCCATGTTGACTTTTAGCAGGAAGAATATTGTTTGCTGAAACTTGGAAATGGACTGAAGCACTGACAATGAAGAATGAATTATTAAGGTTGCTGAGTTAGCCCAAATGGCCAGATTAACATGTTTTTTTTTTTAAAAAAAAATAACCCAACTGAAGACTTTTTGAAAGATTGGAAACTGTTTATGGATTTATTTATTTTTTAGCAATGGTTAATAGTACTTTAGTAAGATTATTTAGTTGGATCTGTAATGGAAGAATTTTTTTAGTCAGGATGGTGGCTGGGTGTGTCAGAGCCCTACTGTGTATTGGTTGTATGCCTTTCATCTCTCTTCTTCTCCCTCCCTTCCTCTTCCCCCTCTCTGTATTCTTTCTGTTTCTTTATTTTAGATTTCATATTGCTCTCATTGTAGATTGGATTGTTTTGGCAAAATTTAATTTAAAAAGTTTTTTTAAAAAAACCAAAGGTATGCCTTACTAAATATAACACCTATGGGTTTTGTATAAACTTAAAATAATAATTACTTTTTTTAACATTCTGTAACGTTTATTTACTGAATTGTATTTATAGCTGATCAGTTGTTCAAACTAATACCAGTTCAACCTGACCAGTTCATCAACATGCAGCTCAATCCTTGCAAATTGATTCAAAAATGTATCCCTCTGAATCCAGTAGGGTTTGATTACAAGTGAGAATGCATGGACTTGCAGCCTAAACAAAGCAACCTCAAATAAACCTCAAATAAATGATGAGCCAAGGTCTTAGAAAAAAAGATATATAAAAAGGTGTAGGTAAATGAGCTCTTTCCTTCCCAAGACCATACCTCATTATCCTGGTGTCAGGATGCCCCATTCCCCAACCATTTGGTGGCCATGGAGGAGGGTTTAGGATGCTTCAGTGTCCAGCTGCAGGAAGATCTTGCTATTATCCTGTCCATCCCAGAGGACCCCTGAAGTTCTGGGAGAATGCTTGGCCACCAAACGGTCTTGGTGAGGACAACCCAGTATTGAGGATATAAGGGTCAGGGTGCCCTTCCTTTTGACTGATGATTAGTGTGTATGTGTGGCGGCGGCGGGGGGGTGGGGGGAAGAGACACCAATCCCTAAACTTTAAGGAATATCTCAACCAAGCCATATACAACAAGGGAGATCATCATCTCTTTGAAGCAGGAGAGGAGGGAGCTGCCATCATCTCATTTAGCAAGCGTAACTGCACATACTTAGATTTCTGTAATTATATGTCACTCAATGAGCCTGTGCACACCCCAGCTTGTTCTTCTGTGACAGCAGTAAACATGCTTCGATGGAAAGCACTAATTTAAAAATTAGACACCAAAAATAGAAGCTTAATCTGAAGTGCAAGAGTATCGCATACTTCAGTCTCTAAGCTAAATAGAGTAACATTTTCTTTTAAGATGGAATGCCTTTTAGTGATCTAAACCATAGAATCATAGAATTGTACCAGAGGTTATCTGGTTCCATTCCTGCCCTTGCAGGAAATCAACACCTAATCAACATTCCTCAGAAATCAACATTCCTGAGAGATGCCATCAAACCTCTTTAAAAGTGGGGGGAGCAAGCAAACCCTCCAACACTTTCCAGTGAACAATCCATTCCATTGTTGACAATGGCTGTCTTGTCACAAGTCAGTCTTCTTTTCTCCATGATAAATATACCTAAATATTTCTGACAGAGAGCCAGTGTGGTGTAGTGGTTTGAGCACTGGGCTACAACTCTGAAGACCAGGGTTTCAGCCTCTACTGCACCATGGGAAAAGACTGGATGACCTTGGGGAAGCCACACTGTACTATTTAACTATTTATTTATTAATTGAATTAATATGCCACTTGGAGAAAGGCAGGGTGTAAATTCAATAAATAAACAAACACACACACATACACACACATTCTTGAGAATGAGAGGTGAACATCTAGCTATTTGGAGGTTCTTGTTCTATTTTTTTGGTAGTCCATGCGGCCCCCAGAGCATCCCAGGGCATAAAAGTAGGGATGGAAAGAATAGTTGAAAATATTATTGGGATTATTATCATTTATTTATGTAGTGTCATCACTGTACATGGCACTTTACAAGTAAAAGAACAAGAAAACAATTCACTACCTTTAGGCATACAATTTAAGACATGATACAAAAGGAAAAGGGGATGGCAGTGTGGTGGGGATTAAGTCTAGCAGATGTGCCTCTTCTCTCCCTCTATGGCCAGAACAGTGGCATCTGGAATGGAGGTAGGGCCTTTCACCTGCTTCTGGGCCTAGGGATGATGGAGGTGTGTCTGCCTCTTCTTCTCTCCCTCCATATCCTGGGCAGTGACATCTTGGATGAAGCAAAGGCTTTTCATCTGCTTCTGGGCCCAGGCATGATGGAGCTGCACCTGCCTCTTCTCTCCTTCTAAGGCCAGGGCAGTGGCAGTTGAGGCAGATGGAGGGAATTTCATCTGCTTCTGTGACTAGGCATGATAGGAAAAAATAGTTGAAAAAGTTGTTGGTTTTTGAGTGCTGAGAAACCCTGATGAGAAGAATCCTGGACTGACAAGAATCTTTGCGATTTAGAATTCATCCTGTGCATTTTCTGTTCAGGAAACAGCATTTACTGCATGGAGAATATTTTCATGTGGAAATATTCATTCCTGTGCAGAAAATGCTGCTTTCTGTGTAGAAAAAGCTCTTTTCTATTCAAATGAACCATGTGTGAATTTTCCACAGAATAAATCCCCAATTTACAGCATTTTCTGCAGTGAAATATTACTTTCCATGCAGAAAATGCTATTTTCTGTGCAGATAATGTTATTTTCTGTGCAAAGCAACCATGTACAAATTTTGCACAAAATAAAACTCAAACTGCAAAGATTCTTATCAGTCCAGGATTTTTCTTATCATAGCCTTTGAAAATTGTGTGATTTTTAAAGACTTTCTCACAGCAGGGAGAAAATTGCTGAAAATACTAATTGCTATCTCCAAAAAGAAACTTAGGGACCTGCCACAGTGAATGAAATTACAATAAAATGCCATGTAACTTATTAGATTTGAATCCATTTGGTGGGGGTAAACAATTGCAATTGATAGAGTGAGTAGGCAAATCTTTGTTTCAGCTTTGCTAAAAATTCACATTTGGTGTCCATTGTCCTACACATTTTGTAAATAAATAAATAAATAAATAAATCCCCAAATAAAGTGAATAGTTTTGATCTAACCTTCTTTCTACCACCCAGCCTGTGTTTTGACATCTTCAGGGAAGGGCCTTCTATCTGTCCCACCAATCTCACAGGTACATTCAGTGGGAACATGGGAGAGAGTCTTCTCAATGTCTTTTCAATGTCTCATTATCTTTCTGCAATCAGGTAAAACCATTTTTATTACAAAAAACTTTTCAGATGGATTTCTTAGAAGAAACAGACCTTGTATAATGTGCTGGCCTTTCATTTAGTGTTGCTGTTGTTGCTTAATGGTTTATGTATTTAGCTAGTTTGATTTTAGGATAATTTAATTGGTTTTTAACTCATGTATGCTGTGCATTTTAACAAAGCTTTAACTGTTGTAAGCTGCCTTGAGACCCAAACTGAGGGAGGGGGCAGGATACAGATAATAAGAGCAAGAGCAACAACAGTTGGGCAGCTCCCAACTACATTCTTTTTCTTTCCATATCCCCCCCACCAAAAAAAAGAAAGTGTTCATATGATAAAGAAATATATATATATATATATATATATATATATATATTTTAAAAAAGTGTTCTGGAGCATTGTGGGGAACTAAGGCAGATATATTTCTCCATAGTAAAGCAAGCTGTCTGTCACAACACTAACATTTAATTTGACTTAATTTGACTAACATTTAATTTGACTTAGCCTCACTCTGATGGTCTTAACAACCAATCATGACTGCTTACCATGATGATGTGTTGGACTGCCTATGTCTTCTTTCCTGTGAAGCCTGGTTATGCAGGTCTTGAAAGTCTAGCATTCAGTTAATTATGCCATTGTATTATTTTCCCCTCTCGATTTTTAGTACACATTTTAGCCAAAAATCCAATACCTTTCTACTGAGAGCTATGTTTTACTAAAATAAAGCTGCATTCAGCTATGGATAACCTGTCTTTGAACATCTGCTGTAGGCGGTAATCTAACAGAGAAATGGACAACAAGCTGTGAGACTAAACTTTTATCATCATTTCTATAAATCAAGATGAAAGCTAGAGACTTCCTCCTGTGGAACTCAAACTGCCTTCAGAAGAAAGTTAAAATATTTAGATTGATTGGAAAATGGAAAGAGAATGAGAGAGACAGAGAGACAGAGAGAGACAGGAAGGCAACATAAGAAAGCATCTAAGAATAAGTGGTCAGAAATATTAATCAAACCACTTCCGGTTTCAGAGCGGAGGGCATAAGATCGGAGCTCCGGCTCTCTAAATAAGATTTCAGGTGGTTATGGGATGGAAAACAGCTGAGAACCCCATCGGAAGGATCCCCGAGATCGAGGGGACCCTGAGCGTGGCTGCAACAGCACAGAAACCAGGTGTGTACTTGCTGGAATTGCAGGGTGGGAAAGGAGCTGAAGAATGGCGACACACACACTGGGTGATTTAATGGCTGCAGCAACCACCTGAAAGTTTGAAGTGGAGCGGCAATCTCCACTTGCCCAGCTGTTAAGCCGCCGAGCCTCCCAAAATAACAGAAGAAGGGAAGGATGAACTTAAATGAAATGGGGAGTACTCTCTAACTACTTAGCTTTCCTCTGTACTTTGATTCATTTCTTTTGAAGGAGGGTGTTGTTCTTATTGCCTTTATTGCTTTTTATTGCTTTTTGCTTTTGATATTTTTTTTCTTTTTTCCTGTTTGAGCTTTGGTGGCTCATTATTTACTTTGATTCTTTTTTTTTTTAGTGGAACTAGATATTCATATTTTTTCTTTGTCTTTTTTCTATTTTTACTTTATACTTTTTAGTTTTTGCACTTTGCATTTTTGTATTTTTTTTCTTTTTCATTTTTTCTATTTTTTTTCTTTCTCTTTTTTTAGTTCTTTTCTCCCTCAGTTACTTTTTGATATATATATTTTTTTGCTCTATTAAAGTTAAGCTGAGGACTGTCTCTAGAAACTGAGCTAAATGGATCTGTGAACTGCATGGTCTGAGTAAAGATAAGAGTGACCTTGAAAACGCCGGCTGGCTACATTGGATTATAAGGAGGCTGCTCTAGCTAACAATGCAACCCCATGCAATAGGTAATACAGATCTTAAAGCATTATAAACTATTCTTGTTCTTTCCTTTGGGTTTCTGAATCCCTGAAGAATTTGAGCTTGGCCATTCTTGGATATTAATTTGAGCTTGGCCATTCTTGGATATTGTTGATTTTTGTTACTATTTTTTTTATTCTTTTTTTTTCTTGTTTCCATATACATATACATATATACAAATTTATACATGTTTGTTGTATATTTTTTCTGCTTGTTTTTTTCTTTTTCTTTTTTCTTTTTTCTCTTCTTTTTTTCTTTTTGAATATATGTTTCTTACTTTATTTTTCCCCTCTATTTTTGTTGATAGCAGTCATACCTTTTTTGATTTACTTTTGATTTATTGCTGTGATTATTATTATTATAGCTAAATTAAACTCCTTGTTTGAAACCCCTTTTTTCTTTTTTTTCTATTTCTATTTTATTTTTTTCTTTTATTTTTCCACACATTTTTTTCTTCTTTCTCTACAATATAAATTTGGCGTCTAAGAGAAAATTAGAGACAATACTTAAGAAAGACTTTGAAAGTTGTATAAGGACTGTGTAAGTGGAGAAGGATTTGACTAAAAAAAAAGGCTGTGAAAGAAGGTGAAAGCTGGATAAGAAAAGATGAGAAAAGGTTTTTGAAGGTAAATGGCTGAGAAGGAGAAGAAGATGAAATGGAAAAGGAAAAAAGTGAGAGATATCAGAGCAACTTAGATGCAAGGGGAAGGTAGAAGATGAAAGAAATAATAGAAATTGGACTTGGATTTCTTGTTGTTGATTTTTTTTTTCTTTTTCACTTTTGGTTTTTTTTCCCCTTTTTTCTTTTTCCCTTTTTCTTTGGATCTTTTCCCCCTTTTTCTTCTCTCTTCCCTTTTCTGGAAGAGAATAGCTAAGATAGAGGGTGATCAAAAACATAAATTTTTTAAAAAATGGCTTCAGGGACAAGAAACAGAAATAAAACCTACAGTCCCAAAACCAATCAAAGTAGAAGAGGATCTCTGGAGGTAGGTGCTCCACAATATATGCAAAAATTTATGGAAGAAATACGACAGTTTAGAAAGGAAACAGGAACTCATCTTGAAGATATAAATACAAAATTTAACACATTACATGGCTTGTTTGTACAAGTAAAGAATGATGTAAAAGAAAAGAAAGAAGATATCTGGATTTTAAAGAAAGAAAATGAATTAAATGCAGAGCTAGAGAAACAAAGGGATCAGTTGGCGTTGATAGAGCAAAGAGAGAAGGAATCTTGGGTTCAGCTAAGAGGAATGAAAGAACAAACGAATGAGGATACTAGAACTAAAGTTATAGAACTCTTAGCCAGAAATTTGGAATGTAAGGAGGAACAGCTGGAAGAAGGCTTGGACAGAGTGTATAGACTGAACTCGATATTTGCGAAGAAATCTCCCAAGAGATATAATAATACAATGCTCTAAGAAAATATTAAGAGCCCATATCCTAGAGGTTCATTATAATAAAGGAATACAACATGAAGAAAGGACATTGATATTGATGAAAGAGATCCCTATGAGGATATTAAGAAGAAGAAAGGATTATAACTTCCTAGTGGAGATTCTCAAGAAAGAAAAGATTAATTTTAGCTGGGACAAATTAGAAGGAGTGAACTTTACATTCAAAAAGGAGAGATATAAAATTAATTCAATAGAAAAAGTGAAAGAGTTCATCAAAAAGAATAAAAGAGACCTTGGGTTAGCTCGGGAGAACAATTATGGGAAAACTATGAATGAAGAAGAACCTCTGCAGAAAATTGACAGTGAAGAAGTAGAGGAAGATAATATTACTCAAAGGAGAAGAAAGGAAAGAAAGCAGAAGGGGAAAGATAGAAAAGACACAGGAGAACAAAGCTCACTAGACCTAAGTATTTCAGAACAAGAAAAGTTTCTAAGAAGAAAAAGGGGGAGGGAAAAGGGGGGAGCGTGGTGGGAGGGGAAGAGAGCTAAAAGAAAAATAAGAGAGAATTGAAATAAGAAAATAAGAAGTGATAAAAAAAGAAAAAGAATAATATTGATGAACAAAAAAATTCACACTTGGAATATAAAAGTATTAAATACAGGAAAAAAGAAAATTAGTATTCCATTTCCTCAAGAAAATTAAATTGGACATTATATGCTTACAAGAAATTCAAATTAAAAAGAATCAAGATTACTTAATAAAACAAAAATGTTTGGGAGATGAATTTCTGTCACTGGGAGAAAAAAAGAAAAATGGTGTGGTTATATACATTAAGAAAGACCTGAACCCCAAATTAATTCTATCAGATAACAAAGGTAGATTTGTGATTGTTGAAGTAAATATAGATAATAAAAGAATATTAGTTATAGGAATATATGCGCCAGTCCAAGAGAAACACACTTTCTATAAAGAATTAAGGAAAGAAATTGTACAATTAAATTATGATAGATGGATTTTATTGGGAGACTTTAATGGAGTGGTGGAAGCGCATTTAGATAGATATTCAGATTTGAAAAAGATAAAGAAAAACCAGGGAAAACTAGTAAGAGATTTTTTTGCCAAAATTGAAGTGTTTCAATTAATCGATGCCTGGAGAAATAAAGAAGGGGATAAAAAAAAATACTTTTTTTTCAGATACCCATAAATCCATGTCCAGAATTGATATGATTTGGATCTAATAATATGACCGTAAATGTTAAAAAGGTGGAAATCTTAGCAAAACCCATCTCAGACCACAACCCAGTCTTAATGTTATTTAAGAATAATAATTATGAGAGAAAATGGAAATTAAATGAACTATTGCTAGAGAGGGAGGAGGTAACAACAGATTGTAGAAAAGTACTGAAATAATATTTTAAAAATAACTCTAATGGGGAAGTGGGAAATAATATGGTCTGGGATGCCAGTAAAGCCATAATAAGGGGAATATTTATTAAATGGAATAGTATATGGAGAAAAAAAAGATTAGAAACAATGGAAAAATTAACTAAGGAGATAAAGCAAAATGAAAAATAATTAATGAAATCACCAAAAGATAAAAAAGTAAAAAACCAAATAAATATATTGCAGAAACAATTAGAAATGACGATGCTGGAAGAAATGAAGAGAAAACTGGATTACATGAAACAAAATAATTTTGAAAATGCTAATAAGCCAGGCAGATAGTTAGCATACAGGCTGAGAAAAGAAAGAACAAAAAGGAGAATTTTAAAGTTGAAACTGGGAGATAGGGAGGTAACAAATGAAGTTGAAATTCAGAAAGTATTTAGAAATTATTATAATAGTATATATTCTAAGCAAAAAGTATCTCAAGAATTGATGAAACAGTATGTACAAAGTTGTAAAATAAAAAGTTAACTAATACTCAGGTAGAAAAACTAAATGAAAATACAACAGAGGAAGAAATACGAGAAGCAGTTAAAGGTTAAAATGGGGTAAAACTCCAGGACCAGATGGACTGACGGCAGCATATTATAAGGAATTTATAGAGGAATTGTCAAAACCATTATGAGAAGTTATGAATGATATAATAAAAATAAATCTAGTCCCTAATAGCTGGAAAGAAGCAAATATAGTATTAATTCATAAAGAAAATAAAGATCCAAATCTGATGGAAAATTATAGGCCTATCTCATTGTTAAATGAAGATTATAATTTTTTTGCAATTATACTATCAAATAGGTTAAAATTAATATTACAAACCTATATTCACAAAGATCAAAATGGATTTCTGCCAAAAAGACAGATACGGGATAATACTAGGATGGTTATTAATGTATTAGAATATTTGACATATCATAATGAAATAAAGGGGGCGTTAATTTTTTTAGATGTCGAAAAAGCTTTTGATGGGTTAAATTGGCAATTTCTATTA
This sequence comes from Gambelia wislizenii, assembly GCA_030847615.1. Lineage (NCBI taxonomy): Eukaryota > Metazoa > Chordata > Lepidosauria > Squamata > Crotaphytidae > Gambelia > Gambelia wislizenii. Next base: position 28,157,589 of record JAUMIR010000008.1, on the reverse strand, counting down.
GAGGTGATAAATAAAACTGGGAGAAAATTTTTATAACTGGATACAAGCAATTTATACTGACCAAAAAGCTAAATTAATAGTTAATGGCAGATCTACAGAATTAATAAACATTGAGAAGGGAACTAGGCAGGGCTGCCCAATATCACCATTGTTATTTATCCTCGCCTTGGAAATCTTGAATTTGAATATAAGAGAAGAAAAAAGAATTAGTGGAATTAAAATTGGAAAGGAGGAATTTAAATTAAAAGCCTTCACAGACGATTTAGTTATAATTGTGATGTACCAAGCACACGCACTCACATGCAATCAATAAATTGATTTACTGACATGGATTCATGTGTCAGGAACATAGAACAAAGCTCAAACTGAATACAGCCACAGCAACCCCCCAAATAAACCCACCCACCATGAGAAAAGCATTCAGGGAGTGCAAGGAAGCGGCTTGCACCTGGACGCCCTGACCTTGAGCCTCTCTGAGATGGGAGCGTTCCGAGGCCAACAAGGCGGGCTGGCCTCTCTCCAAAACTTCAGAGGCCCAGCCAGGGGGAAACCGCCTCATGTCAGGATCCTCCATGAATTCCACTCCAAATCCCAGAATTCAGGGATGAGCCTGACAATAATGATAGAAGATCCATTAAACAGCATAGACCTGTTTTTACAAATAATAGAAGAACATGGAAAATATGCAGGCTTTAAAATAAACATAGATAAAACAAAGATATTGACCAAAAAAATATGTATAGGATAGAAAAAGAACAACTGAGCGCGAAAACAGGATTTCAAATTGTGAAAATGGTAAAATACCTGGGAGTGAATATAACAGATAGAATTCAGCAATTATTTGCAAATAACTATGAAAAAATTTGGAGGGAAATCAGTCAAGACCTACTAAAATGGAAAGACCTAAAGTTATCCTTGTTAGGAAAAATAGCAACAATTAAAGTGAATATACTGCCAATATTACTATTTTTGTTTCAAACAGTACCAATTATAATATCAAATGAAATATTTAAGAAATGGCAAAGGGAATTATCAAAATTTATTTGGAATTGGAAAAAAACCTAGAATTAGATGGAAATTATTGACGGATACTAGGGAAAGGGGAGGACTGGGCCTGCCAGATTTGAAGATATACTATGAAGCTGCATGTTTAACATGGATTAAGCAATTGATTACACTAGAGAATAAAAGGGAATTAGATTTAGAAGGACATGAAATAAGAATGGGACGGCATGGGTACCGCTGGTATAACAAAATTAAAGTCAATGCTGAATTTAAAAATCATAGTATAAGAAGGTTATTAATAAGATTATGGAATAAATATAAGAAAAGAATAAGTCTTAAATTACCCAGTTGACTCTCGTCACAAGAAGCATTTTGTAAAAAAGAATTAAGGGTAGAACAATGGCTAAAATATAGAGATATAATAGAAAAAAAAGGGAAGCCAATGGAAAATTAAGGAGAAACAGCAATTGGAAAGTGAAGGGATAAAAATGCAATGGCTGAGTTATCAACTGAGAGAAAGGGTCAAAGAAGATTTAAAACAATTCCAATATGAAGAGGAGATATCGGAATTAGAAAAATTGATATGTTCAAAGGAAGACCATCTGATCAGTAAGATTTATAAACTGTTATTAAGATACAATACAGAAGAGGAACAAATTAAAAAGTTTATGCTGGAATGGGCACAGAATGTGGGATATCAATTAAATTTAGAACATTGGGAACAGGTTTGGATTAAAGGATTAAAATTTACATGTTCAAACAATATTAAAGAAAATTATTATAAAATGATGTATAACTGGTACATAACCCCACAAAAATTGGCAAAGATTTATAAAAATAGCTCAAATAAATGTTGGAAGTGTCAGAAACAAATAGGCTTATTCTATCACCTACGGTTGAAATGTGATAGAGCAAAGAGGTATTGGTTCAGAGTCAATAAATGGATAGAGAAAATACTAAAAGCTGAAATAAAAAAAAGGCCTGAGTTATATCTTTTAAATATGTTAGATTTAAGAAATAGCATAGAATGAAAATATAGCATATTAATTAGTTATATGATTACGGCTGCTAGGGAATGTATGCAAGGAAATGGAAAACTAATGAGGTTCCAACATATGGGGAATGGATGGGAAAAAAATTGGAATTTGCGTTACTAGATAAATTAACAAACTTGATAAAAAAAATAAGACAAATGAGAATTTTATGAAAAATTGGGAACCACTAATAGAGTATTATAAAAAATACTATGGAGATGTTAATATTTTGGGGTTCAGAATGTGAATATTAGTAATGTAATTAATAGTTAAGTATTATTTAGTGATAAATAAGAGAAATGATTGAAATTAATTAATATTATATTTGGAAGATTTGTATATTGAAATTTGATTAACAATAGATGATATAAATATAATTCTAGGAGTTATTGTTGAGAGGATACTTAGAAAAAAAACTTAGAAAAGCAGTTAGAGAGATATGGGAAGTCTACTTTTAAATGCGGGAGGGGGTTGTTCTATGTCTTTGTATGTGATTTGTTTGTCTGTTATAAGTATATATATATATATATATATATATATGTTTGAAACTTTTCTGAATAAAATTATTTCAAGCAAGCAATATTAATCAAACACAGATGAGAAGATCAGTTTTTCTGTTACTGTATATTTTCAAAGGAATACAATTTCCTCTGGCAAAATTACAGTTCATTAAGTTTTTATAACCGACCTATCACTCAGGGTTGAAAAAGAGCTGCATGTAACATAAAGCATACTCCTATATATGTTTACTTAGAAGTAAGTCCCATTGGGCTCAGTAAGCCCCATTATGTTCTGGGTTGTACTCAGAAAGGGTCTGCTCAATGTATTCAGCCTCCACCACTAACACTGATGTGCAGCAGCTATCTGGTTTGCTAGTGGTAATGCTGCCAGTTGCAAGAAGTATCTGGGGCAATATTGGGGTAGCCACCCATTCAGCTCAAAAAAAAGTTTTGGGTGATGGGGCATATGATGGGGGACACTTTCTAAAAGGCAGATAATCCAGCCATAGGAGAAAGGGAGGAGAAAATAGCCTTGGTGCTCAGTGGAGAAGATAGCAGAGTAAAGAAAAGGGAAAGAGTCATTCAGAATGTAGAGGAGTAGTCCCTAAGGAACAAGACTGTACAGAGCAACCCCAGATCACTCCCAAAGTCAGAAAGAACCAAGAATTCCAGTCAACATTTTCCAAGGTCTCCACTCTCTGCAATCCCAGAAGAGCTCTTCAGCAGGAAGAGTCTGCTACAGTTAAAGGACCTTCTTTAACTGTAGCAGACTCTACAGTAGAATCATAGAATTGCAGAGTTGGAAGAGACCACGAGGGCCATCCAGTCCAACCCCCCTGCCACGCAGGAAATCTTGATCAAAGCATCCCCGACAGATGGCCATCCAGCCTCTGTTTAAAGACCTCCAAGGAAGGAGACCCCACCACGCTCCGAGGGAGTGCGTTCCACTGCCGAACAGCTCTTACTGTCAAAAAGTTCCTCCTAATGTTGAGGTGGAATCTCTGTTCCTGGAGCTTGCACCCATTGCTCCGTGTTCCAGTCTCTGGAGCAGCAGAAAACAAGCCTGCTCCATCCTCAGCGTGACGTCCCTTCAAATACTTAAACAGGGCTATCATATCGCCTCTTAACCGTCTTTTTTCCAGGCTAAACATACCCAGCTCCCTAAGTCTCTCCTCATAAGGCATTGTTTCCAGACCTTTCACCATTTTAGTTGCCCTTCTCTGGACACGCTCCAATTTGTCAATATCCTTTCTGAATTGTGGTGCCCAGAACTGGACACAGTATTCTAAGTGAGGTCTGACCAAGGCAGAATAGAGTGGCACTATTACTTCCCTTGATCTAGACACTATACTTCTATTGATACAGCCCAAAATCGCATTGGCCTTTTTAGCTGCTGCATCACACTGTTGGCTCATGTTCAACTTGTGGTCTACTAGGACTCCTAGATCCCTTTCGCATGTAGTCTCATTCAGCCAGGTCTCTCCCATCCTATATTTATGCATTTTATTTTTCCGCCCTAAATTCCTGATGATAAATTCTTACATACAGGAATGAAGTAAGCAAAGATTTACATCCCTACTGTAGGCATAATGCTAGCAAATATATGCAGTTTGAAACCCTATTGAGTATTATGGGTGATTCCAACACTAGCTTCAACTGATTGTCTTTGACCACTGGGCAAAACAGAATGTCTGGTACATTGAACATATGGGTATCCAATAAAACATTCAGATGGGTTTAAACATAAGTTTTATATAGTCTCAACTGTCACTAAAACAGTATGATGGGTTTTGGATCCATTGCCATGTTTTAGAGAGAAATAACATTTCTTGAACTCACTATTTGTTGTACACTTACATTCTCCTTCTGGGCATGTCCATTCATAAATTGCTCCCCCTTCTCTTTTACTGATCATTTACCTTCAGACAATAATGGACTTGCAGTTTTCACCTAGCATTTGAAATAACACACTTCAGAAAGATATTTGTAAAGTGTCAGTGTTTTTTTTAAATATTTTTCATTATTAGGTACACTTCCCGGAGACTGAAATTTAGTGTTAATGTAAAGAAACCTCTGCTTTCTATGTCTGTAGTGGATTCTGAGGGCTAGCATTAACTAAATCCCAGGCCTCCTGCAAATTTCTTTTATACTTTTAAGTGGCACTGCTGATGTTGTTGTTGTTGTTTTTTTTTAAAAAAAAAAGGCTTTACAACCACTAGCAGCCTAGCAAGAAACCTGTTTGTTACTCATACAGGTTAAAAACAAGAGCTTTTACACAAAGATTAGCTTGCTAATTTAGATGCAGCATGAGTGACATCTTTGAGATAGAGTACAAAGTGTGGTTGCTGGGATCTATGCCATGTGGTTGCTGTGATCTATTACCCCCACTAAAATCAAAGTGATAGCTTTAGAACTATGGCTCAGATTCAACTATTTCTGTTGAAATTGGAGGAGCTCCTTCCATCCATGGAAAATTTCTGATTGAGTGAAGGATTCATAATTGCTGGAGGAGACAGCCTTCCTTGATTTCTTGTTCCCTCTGCAGACCTCTATGCCCATTTATACCCAATATAGTTCAGAGACTGTGAAGGGGGTGAGGAATATAACAAAAATCAACTTCTCTCACCCCACTCTGCTAGCAGGAACACCTTGAGCAGAACACCATGGGAAAGACAGATCAAATTTTGTTTCTCCCTTCTGAAGATGGACGGACTCTGTTTCCATAAAGTGATTCCTTTCAAGCACCTGCTTCTATGTATCCTGATTCTGGATTTGTCCCATCTCTCCCCTGGTTACCTAGGGAAAATGAGCTGGAATCCAAACAGGATGCTGGCCCATCAGTGAAGCCGCAGTCACTGCCATTTTCCCACTAACCCAGAAGCCAGCCAGGGGTCCTGCAACATGTGACGGTTGCAGGACCCCTGGCTGCAGGTAAACTAGAATAAACTGGGAATTTTCCTGTAATGGTTTATCAGGCCCTATCCTGGCTTGCCCCTGTTCCAGCCCTGTATCTGCCCTGGGGGTCATTTGGACTGCCTGGGAGGCAGTCAAGATAAATTTCCTGTCTTGTCTGGACTCCAGGACTACAGAACGGGGTGATCTGGGAGATGAACCCTACATGGCATTTTTTAAGCTGCCAGATATACCTGGTGGCTTTTTTGCGGTCCCAGAGTGGCCCCTTCGCTCCCACAGCTCAGGCATGGCCACCACCATGCCTTCATCTTCTCCCCAACAGGCTAGATCGGGGATGTTGAGATGGCAGCCTGTCAGGGCATGGCATGGCTTGCCCTGGTTGGCTGGAGTGTGTTCAAGGGAGACAATCAGAGTCAAGCATCATGCTTGAATCTGACTGGCCAGTGGGGAAGGGAAGCCACCCCTTTGCTACAGGCTTCCCTCTAGTCCAGTGGCCGGGTATAAATTACTGGCTGCTGCACCAGACCAGCCAGACACTCTCCAAGTGGTGTTGAGGTGGCTGTGCCTTCCTGCATCGGAATTGGGTAGACATTCCTTCAGGATTGGGGGCACCACCATGGCTGTGTCCAGTGTCCTTCCTGCTGAGACTCTCAAGCACCTAGGCAGATGGAGTTCCAGAACCTTTGCTGGGTATATTTGGCCAGGATTAATCATCCATAATATTTGAGCAGGTAACAAGCGGCGGAGAAGTGGCTAGTTTGAGCAGGTACCAAGCAGCGGAGAAGGACCCAGCTGACTGGGCTGACTGGACTGTCCAGTCAGGGTCAGGGTCAGGCTGCATGCAAGTCAGGGCCAGGCTTGGGGCATGCCACACTTTTGTGCACACCTGAATTAGGTTGGGGGGTCCATTTCAGCCTTGTTGGTGGCAGCTGTGTTAGGTTGGTGAAAGACAGGCCTGTCCTGTCCCACCTTTGTTGGTGGTTGGCATGGGTCCTGGATGCAATGTCATTGGGATTGGGGGTCTCCATCACTGGCGGGTCACAAAGATTCTCTCCATAGGTATGGGGGTGCACTGGATAGTAGGACATGCCAGCTCCGGGCATGTGCCTACACCTTCCAGGTGCCCCCCTTTTTCCTTGGGGGGAGGGGGAGGAGGTTGGATACCAGGCACTTGGGCCTGAAGGACTCCTCCCCCTCCTGGCTGTCACATGTCAGCAGGTGGGCTGACAATGGATCATTGACCAGCAGGCAGGTTGGTCGATGCCTATATCCGGACCCATGTGTGGAGGCAAGCAATCACAGCTGTTATCAGTAAAGTTGTAGCCATTTCTTGCCAATCAATGTCAAAATATTGTGTCTGTCTTTCATTTAAGGGAGGGGAGGGGACATCTTGCTTGGACACACAATAGAAGCCTACTGTGGGGAAGATAATTGGGAAATCCATGTCCTCCAGCCCAAGACAATATGGCTAAATCTGGATCTAACCCAAGTCTGTGTTGATATTCATATCTTGAACAAGCAGGAATTTACAACTAATGCATACTCATCAAAAGCAAACAAAACAGAATTCTCACACATGCATTGCACTCAGTAAACCATACAATTAGCACAGTAAATACCCATGCAATTAAATCTGTAATCAGAACCTTACATTCATACAAGATCTTCCACACAAGTATGCTTTGAATATGCAAATGTGTAAACAGTATGAACACACATGCAATGCATTTTTTCTGCATACAGTTTTGAGAGTACAGCAATTAACTGATGGATTCTGCCTTTTATAGACTGGAGGACTCAGCTTGCACAAAGTGGTCCTACATAATTTTTAGGGATTCTTCTATTTCCTACACAAAAGCTCAGGTGAAACTCAAGAATGTATACACACAAATAATGCAATCCAAGAGTAATACCTCAAATGTCATCCAGATTAACTCCTTCCAATACAGGAAACCCACGTTTACAAAATCCCTGATAGAGATTTTGGGACATCCAGTCTATGTTTAAGAACCTGGTACAAAGTAGAGTAAACCACCTTGCAAGGCATTTTTCCATTGATGAAGTGTTGGATCCATTGGAAATTTATTTCCTGTTTAATCTGAATCCCTATATCATAATTTGAACCCACTGGTTTGTGTTACACTCCAGTGTAACACAACAGTGGTATCAAATACCACATATACACACACACACTCACACACATTTTACTGATCCTCTCAGTGTTGCTGTTGTCAACTGCCTTCAGGTTGACTCTGATTTACAGTGACCCTATCACAGGGGTTTTTAAAATTTATTTATTTATTTATTTATATCCCGATCAGAGCGGCTTACAAATTGTTTTAAGCAATAGCTATTTACACATCTATACTGCATTAAACAGTTTCCAATGTATGTTAGCTAATTGCCCCCACAAGCTGGGTCCTCAGTTTACCAATCTACGAAAGGATGGAAGGCTGAGTGAACCTTGGAGCCCACTGGAATCGAACTTGCAATGTGGTGACTTGCAGTACTGGCATTTAACCACTGTGCCACCAGAGCTCCTTGGCAAGATTTATTCAGAGGACACTTAACATTGCCTCTACGGCTGAGAGAGTGAATCTTGCCCAAGATCATCCAGTGGGGTTCCATGGCTGCATGCGGATTTGAACCCTGTTCTCCAGGAGTCATATTCCAACACTCAAACCACTTGGCCATGCTGTGTGATAGCTCTTCTCATATTTTTTAAGGTTGTCCCCATATCATATTCTTGCCCTTTGGATCCAGCATCTCCAAAGAATAAGAAATAAAGTAACACTTGAAGAAATGTGAATTAGTCTTAAGAAGTCACTATAATCTGTTATTGTGCTATCAGTCATTACAAATTAATTCCAGTTCTTTGCAATGCTAGATCAACTAAATAGACATTACATTGTATTACTAAAACCTAAAATGTGACACAATCTGTGTGTGTGTGCATGTATGTAAGACAAATGGGATTGTATTCTTTTCTAATAGAAGGTTTTCCCCAATATGAACACACATTTGGGGGAAAACCCTCAGCATATCAGGATTTAGAAATAAATCTAGGTAAAGATGTGATGGTTCATTGGAAATCTCTGTAGAGGCAAGCTTCAATCAAATACCACACAATGAATCATTTTAGTGAGAAGAAATATTTGGGGAGATAAGTGGAGTTATCTTCCAGTCTGCAGTTTTCTGAGATTATAAAACCTCAGGTGGTCCTTTGTGATTTGTAGGACGTGAAGGGCAAAATAGAAACAGGATTTGGCTGCAGCTGAAGTGATGGAAACTGCTGCTATTAGTGGGTTTAGTTACCCCTCTTTCTTCCTGATGGAGAGAAAAAGATATTAACATTCAAGACAATGAATGAGTTATTGCCTGTCTCCAATGATCCCACCTGTCAAGAAGCATTGCACTATATTACACACAAAGAATTGCAATAAGCAGCATCATGACGATTATAGATGAAACATTGATAAGCACAGAACTTTCCAGAAGAACCAACAAAATATTTGTTTTAGGGTTTTTTTTTTCCCTGTCTTTTTTTTTTTAAAAAAATCGGTTTAGCTTAGTCCTATGTAAATGGAAAAGTGCATTGTTCCTTTGTAATATAGCACAATACAAACTTTATTTGGAACAGCAAAACATTTCCCCTAAATAAGTACTTTAAAAGACATCACATTACTTGCAGGGAAAAACATAGCTGGAAGCATTTCAGTTTTGAAAAGTAATTGATAGAACAAGGGGAGCTTGAAATGGAGAAGAAGGAAATTATGGGGCAGCTGTAAAATGCAGGATGGGCCAGTGAAAATTCAAACTATGAGTTCAAATGGGTCTGAAGATTTGCAAAAGGAGGATGTCTGTATAAGTTCTGTGGGGTCATCTTCCATCAAGCTATGTATCTCACTACATCAGAACATTTGAAATGCAGTTCCTTTTCCATGATTGTACACTATATCAAACAGAACATACTCATGGGAGATTATCAGACAGGAATGAAAAAAAGTGTTCCTGTCCCACAATCTCCACTCCCGCCCCTGTCCCATCCCTGTCACACCACAATCACCCGCCCCACCACACTTACCTCTTCTCCTGTTGTTCTGGCAATCCAGGATTGAACAAAGCTCTAACAGAGCTCCCTTCACTTCCTGGATCAAACTCTCATGGATTCTTATAAGAAGACACAAAAAAGAAAAAAGAACTCAAAAAAAAATTACAGCACACACAGAAACACACTTTAAAAGGTAGAAGTACCCCGGGCAGGGTTATAAAAAGTGTGTCACTTACATGGATGTCCCAATCTCACCCGGAAGTGTTCTGGCAGGGACTGCACATTGACAATGGGATCCCAGCAGCATAACGGGGCACCTTGTTGCATGCAGGAGCATCCATGAGAGGAATAGAATGGGGGTCTATTGCCAGCTTCTCCCATCAATAAAAAGCAATGCCAGTGGAACAGCAGCAGAATGGGTGCAAAACAAGGGGGGAACAATGTCGTCTGAAAAGGGAGCTCTTTTGCAATCTCCTGGCATTCCTGTAATGCCACTTTTAAAGCATCTGATAATCTCCACATGCAGTGAACCTCAAGGTTTTTCAGGTTTATTTACTAGAAAATATAAACACCTATGGGGGAAAATCCCCCAAAGTGTTGAATGAGAATAGTTATTGCTCAGGTGGCCATGCAACAATGGATGACTGTTGCAAGAGGTAATGTGAAAAGGGGGGACTGAATGGCCCCATGAAAGATGACAGGTCTACTTGGTTCAGACATAAGAGGGCCATTTAGTTCAACCTTTTGCCATGTAGGAATACTCCTTTTCCATGAGAAGTTAACATCTGAATTATCTAAGGGCCAGTGTAGATAAGGAATAAAATATGAGCTGTCATCCATCTCAACAATTTTTGGAAAGATCACTGGTGTGCCAAACTCTCTGTGTTTTCTGTTCACACGGAGGCATGCCAGTGAATAAAGATGGCGGTCATGAGTGAATTACTCATGACAAGGTATCCAGCGACTCCGTTGATTAAATTTTATTGGATCAGCTTCAATCTGTGAGTATCGATGATGTGGACAATCTCCTTGGTAGAGTGAGGAAGACAACCTGTCCACTTGATCCTTGACCATCATGGCTGGCCACCCAAGGGAGCGACACATTGAGAGTACTCCTTAGGGACATTATCAATGCGTCTTTCAGGGAGGGGTCCTTTCCACCCTGTCTGAAGGAAGTGGCAGTTAAGCTGCTCCTGAAAAAGCCTTCCCTGGACCCCTTGGACAGGAATAATTATAGGGCAGTCTCCTTGCTCCCTTTTCAAAGCAAGGTGATCGAGAGGGCAGTCACTTCCCAACTCCAAGCTGTCTTGGATGGAACAGATTATCTAGATCCATTTCAAACTGTCTTTAGGACAGGATATGGAATTGAGACTGCCATGGTTGCTCTGGCTGAAGACCTTAGCTTGGGTATCGACAGGGGTAGTGTGACCCTGTTGGTGCTCTTGGACCTCTCAGCAGCCTTTGATACAATAGACCATTCCATCCTCTTGGATCACCTGAGAGGGTTAGGAATTGGATGCACTGCCTTGCAGTTGTTCTGTTCCTTCCTCTTGGGCAGATTCCAGAGGGTGAGGCTCGGGGACAGTTGCTCTACTAGAATAGAACTTAATTGTGGCATCCCTCAGGGCACCATCCTGTCCCCAATGCTATTTAACATCTACATGAAGCATCTTGGAGAGATCATTCGGAGGCATGGAGTGCGGTGTCATCAGTACGCTGATGACACCCAGATATATTTCTCCATGTCTTGGTCATCAGATTCGACTTCAGGTGGCATCTCTCCTCTCAATGATTGTGTTAGGGTAGTAATGGACTGGATGAGGAAAATCAAATTGAGACTGAATCCAGCAAAATGGGGGTAATAACAGTTACAGGCCCGAAACCAGGTCTGGGAATACAACTTCCAATCCTGGATGGAATCACACTCTCCTCCAAGGACTGTGTCCGCAGTCTTGGGGTGCTCCTGGACCTGTCCCTTCAGATGTCTAATCAGGTAAATGCAACAGTCAGGAGTGCCTGTTATCAACGTCTGCTGATACGCCAGCTGTGCCGTTTCCTAGAAATCAGGGACTTTGAAACTGTGGAACATGCGCTGGTAACCTCTTGTCTCGAATTCTGTAATGTGGTCTACATGGGCCTACCCTTGTGCTTGACTCAGAAACTTCAACTAGTTCAGAACATGGCAGCCCGGTTGATTTCTGGTGTTTCCAGAAGAGATCATATAACACCTATGTCTCCACTGGCTGCCTATGAGGTTCCGGACTCAGTACAAGGTGTTGGTTATGACCTTTAAAGCCCTACATGACTTGGGTCTAACTTACCTCCGGTACTGCCTTCTCCCGTATGACCCTCCCCATGCACTTCGGTCCTCTGGGAGGAATCTGTTACAACCTATGAAAACAAGGCTGTCGGTGACCCCCCAGATGGCCTGCTCTGCTACCGCTCCCAGATTATGGAATGGCCTGCCAGACGAGATCCATCTTATTACCACCTTAGACAGCTTCAGAAAAGCTGTCAAGATGGATCTTTTCTGGCGGGCCTTTCCCGAATAGCTATCCCGGCCCGAAGATTTGGTTGCCTTTTCCCTTAAGCTGCCACTGGATTATTCTACTTTCCCCCCTCTTTTTAATTATTGTATGTTTTTAATCTTATTAATTTAATATTGATTTAAGGGGTGGGTGGGTTAGGATACTTATGTAATTATGGGATTTTTATGCTGTAAGCCGCCCCAATTGTGTTGTAGAGGGGCAGAATAGAAATAATTTGTTGTTGTTGTTGTTGTTGTTGTTGTTGTTACACATCGTTTTGTACTCCCCAGCTTGCCCCCATCAAACAATTTAAAAAACAACAACAACTAACTCCAAGGTTCGGAAGAGTGATCTTCTGCTCAAATAATAATAAAAAGAAAGAAAGCCTGTTTCATCACCTCAGCACACAATTGCTATGGTGACAATCCAACATGGCCATTCTGGGATCTACTGTAGCTAAGGGATCCTATTTAAACTGTTGCAAAGATATGAGAACTAGTGATGGCTTTGTCCAAGACTCACAATTATGATTACTTCAGTGCTTATATTGATATCCATGAAAAAAATACGTCATAACCAATAATTAAGCAGCATCCATTAAAATTACATTAGAATTTGTATTATCCAACTGGCAATCTTATACTCAGTCTAAATTCACAACTTCCATTCACAACATACAAATAGCAACAGATAATCTCAGTTTGAATTCACAACATCCAATTAGCAATACACCAGGAATTTGCAACATACAATTAGCAATAGAAAATCTCAGTTTAAACTCACAACATCCAATTAACAATATACCAGTTTGAATTTGCAACATACAAATAGAAACAGATCATTTAAAAAATATATTACAATCCACAATAGGAAATATCCATAACTGAGGTACCGTGATCTGCCATATTACCAATCTGTGCACTTCCAACCAATCTTCTGTCCTCTTCAGGGAAGAGATGCAATGTGATTCAGTTTTCCTAAAAGGTGAGGATGCACATTTCCATTGGGTTTTTTTAAAAAAACAACTCAGGAAAAGTACTGGAGGCTTCTGCTGTGGGCTTTCCATGACTTTTCCTCCTCTCTCTCTGAAAAGGATGGAATGCTATGGGATCCCATTTGTACACATGTGATTCCCCATGAATTCTAAGAGGGATTTTTTCACTGTCTGGAGTACCCCTAAGAAAAAAATATTAAACTGCCTGCTTCCCTAGATAAAGAATCCAGGAAAAAAAAATGAGAAAAAGCTGCACGGAAGCAACATATTGTAGAATCATAGGGTTGAAAGGGACCGCCAGGCCATTGGGTCCATCCTCCTCCCATACAGGATTGCACAACTAAAGCACTCCTGAGACATGGCCATCCAATTTCTATTCTAATACCTCCTAAAAAGGAGATACACCACCTTCCAAGAAATCATCCCACTGTTGTATAGGTCATATAGTCAAGAAGTTCTTCCTATTGTTGTGGTAGAATCTATTTTCTTACAACTTGAATCTGTTGCTTCATGTTTAAGTCTCTCAAGAATCAGGCTACACCGGCTGTCCTCTGGAGCCTATGGCCGGGGAGCCTCCTTTGGGTGCAGCGGAGGAGAAAGCAGGCCCTAGCATGATATCGCTGGCAAGTGCCGGCGACTCAAAGAGAGGGGTGGGGCTGGTGATGATAAAAGGCCTCCCACCCCTCTCTTCTGCCTCTCTCTCGATTGGCAAGGCAGCAGCATTGGAGAGGCAGCAGCGTTGGTCATACGGAGCTTCTAGAGCCTGAGTGGCTGGATAAGTGGCTGAGTCGGCTGACTCTTAGCGAGTGGGGGCTTTTCTCGGGGGGGTGTGTGGTTCGGTGGTCCATCAGGGCTGCTTGGCCTCCGTGGCCCGGGGATTCCGCACAGCAGGGGGATTTGGCCCAGTGGGTCGAGGACGGCACTGGGTGGTGGTGCTGCGGGTGTGAGCCGGACAAAGTGTTCCGGTGCTCCAGCGGCCCCCCGCCCATTGTTTTTAAGTGGCGTGGCCTTGGTGCGGTTGCGGCCAGTTGGCCTGGGGTCCTGCGCGCGGCAGCGCCGCGGTCTGTGGCCTGCCGCTCTGAGCAGCGCGATTCAGTCGGCCACATGCGTCAGGCCGTGCACCTTCCCGGGGCCTTGCCAGGCCCTTGACTGGGCCTGTGAGGAATCTGGGGGACAGGGGGGTTCAGGTCAGGCCTGCGAGTCCTGTGGGGCCTACTGCCGCTTTGTGGCACAGAGGATAACACTACAGGGGACCTGTGGGCTTGTGGAGACAAGTCGCTCAGGCCTTGCATAGGCCTTGGGCCTGCAGGCCGGGGCCTGTGAGGCCTGTTCGAGTTGGCTTGTGGCCTATTAGGCTCTTGGGTTCTTATAGGCAATAATAATAATAATAATAATAATAATAATAATAATATTTCCTAATATTAATACTAACAGTACAGGCTGACCAAGGGGATTGAGGATTGGGCACGAGTTGCTTCGGGCCTGTAGGTCTTCGACAGGCTTGCCTTGGGTTTTCCTTTCTGGTTGTGTTGTTCTGATAACAAGTGTGGTACACCAAGTGGATAAATATAGCATTGATAGGATACTGTGGGATAAGTGGTGCATACAACTCTTGTCATAGTTCTTGGGGGGTACTACTGGAGGAGGATTGCATCAGATTGTGGATTGGGGCCTCATTGAATCTGAGGTGATGGCTCCCAAGAAAGGAAAAGGGGGTGGCAAGGGCAAGGGGCCCTCCCCTAAACAGCCGGCACCTGTTCCCCCTCCAGCGTCATCTAGTGTTGACGAGGAGATCGTCAAGCAATCATGGATAGAATCCAACAATTGCAGAAGATACAAGGGATTGGGGGAAAGGAATCGACACAGCCTGTGAAGCGCACAGCAAAGAAGGGTAAGATTGCTAATCAAATTCTTGCATGCCTAGATGCGCTTGAGAAGAAGATTCATGGTGATGGTGCTTTGGGTTCGCAGCAACTAGATGAGCCTCCTTCCCTGCCAGTACACCCTGATGGGGAGCCAGAGCCAGTGGAGATACAGACGCCTACTGGTGAGTTAACTTCTGGTACAAATCCACATAGCACGAGGCAAGGTTGGCCTTGGGCAGCTTATCCACCCTGGCCCAGTAACATGCCTCAAGGGGGAGATCACAATTTATGCAAGCACCCTGGCCCTCCGGGCCACAGACATATGAATGGTCTGGTCCCCAGTGGTCCCCCTAGGGAACAATTTCTTTTGGTAGATGCAGTGCATCTCCACCGGGGACATTTGGCATTTCAGGAGCTGCACAGACACCAGGATATGATATGGTCGCATTTTCAGCGGTACTCTTTGGGGAGATGTCTCTCCACTTGGGTGACCATTTATTACAGACCACACAGGACAAGATAATAAGGGGGGAGTATGTAGATGTATTCTCCCTGCTTTACAGGGAGATAGAAAAGAAGGTTAAGGAGGAGCTGGATGAGAAAGAGAAGGAGAAGTTGAAGAAAAGGAAGGTTGAGAAGACTTGGTCCAATTGGCTGTCAGAGTTTTTTATATTAGCTGGCGTCATTGTGAAGACGCAGCAACACAGGGCAGCCTCCTTTTTTCAGTACATAGACATCATACACAGAGCTTATGTGGATTTTGCAGGCCCTGCATGGCTTCTATACGATGAAGCCTTTCGTATGCGGGTGGCAATATACCAGCTCTTCACTGGGACATGATGCACCCACAACTGTGGATGCAATTAATGAACCCGGCACTCCCAATACAGGGGGAGCGCACACACAGTGGCCATCTGTTGCATCCAGCAGCCACCTCAGGGGGTAAGGCTGCTTCTTCTGCTACCATTTCATCTTCTGGACAGAAGAATCTATGCTAGGAATTCAGCTCACAGGGGGCATGCTCTAGGAAGCCCTGCAGGTTCAATCATGAATCCTCCATCTGTGGGGCATCTCATTCCTTTAGTAACTGCCCAAGAGGGAGGGGGCAGTTCCATGGAGCCAAAGGGGGGCAAGGAGTGGGCAGAGGTGGGGGCTCCACCCTCCAACCTCCAAAAGGGCCCCAGTCCAATTAAGTTAGAAGTTTTGGATAGGTGGCTAGCTGTCTATCCTGACAAACAGGCAGCCAATTATTGATTTAAAGGTTTTCATTTTGGGTTTAGGATTCTGTATCAAGGGCCCAGGCACCCGTTTAAGGCTCGGAATTTGTTATCAATTATGGGTTTGGAACATATTGTTAGGGAAAAGATTAACAAAGAAGTTCTAGAGGGCAGAGTAGTTGGCCCTTTCAGTCATCCACCTGTACCCAATTTGCAGGTTTCACCACTAGGCATAGCTCCCAAGAAGGCCCCTGGGGAATTTAGGTTGCTACACCACCTGTCCTACCCAAAGGGAGAGTCGGTCAATGACTCTATCCCTCCGGAATTATGCACGGTTCATTACACATCTTTTGACACAGCGATATGAGAGGTAAGGAGGCACGGCCCAGGTGCTGAGCTGGTGAAATGTGACATCAAATCTGCATTCCGCCTCCTCCCTGTTCACCCAGTCGACTTTGAGTTGTTAGCTTTTCAATTCAATGGGCTGTTCTACATGGACCGTGCTTTACCCATGGGGTGTTCCATATCCTGCAACGATTTTGAAACCTTTAGCACATTTTTAGAATGGGCCCTTAGAACTAGAACAGGCATGTCTGGGGTGGTTCACTACCTGGACGATTTTTTACTGATTGGCAAGTGGGGTTCTGTAAACTGCGGCTTATTGCTGTGTCAGTTTGAACGGATGGCCGGGGAACTGGGGGTTCCCCTGACACCGGAAAAAACCAAGGCTCCTTCACAACATTTGACTTTTCTTGGCATTGAGATTGACACCATCAATCAGCAATGTCGTTTGTCACTTCAAAAAGTTCAAGAATTAAGGGAGCAGGTTAGTCAGTTTATCTGCAGGCATAAGGCCACCCTTAGAGACTTCGAAGTTCTTATTGGGCACTTAAACTTTGCGTGCAAGATGGTAGCTCCTGGTAGGGCTTTTCTTCGCCATTTGTGCAATGCCATTAAAGGGATTCAGCAGCCTTACCACATGGCCAGAGTTACCAGAGAGATACGGTCGGATTTGCAAGTTTGGCAAAAATTCTTGAATCAATTTAATGGCATCTCATTCTGGAGTGAAGATAGGAGATTGAAGGACGCTTTGCAAATTGTGTCTGATGCTGCAGGATCTATCGGGTTTGGGATATACTTTAGCGGTAGGTGGTGCGCGAGCAGGTGGCCCCCTAGTTGGATTGGGACTGACATCACATTGGATCTTACATTCTTGGAGTTTTTCCCGATTTTAGTGGCTGTTGTTATCTGGGCTAAGGAGTTGGCTAACTCGTCTGTGCACTTTTGGTGCGATAATGCTGCAACTGTTCAGGTGATAAACACCCTTACTTCCAGATCACCACGGGTCATGCGTCTGGTTAGGCTTTTCACATTACATTGCCTCAAAAATAACATCTTGTTTGTCGTGCGGTATATGGCGGGCATTAACAATGAGATTGCTGATGCTCTCTCCTGCATATAGATGGAGTACTTCAGAGAATTGGCACCAGATGTGGAACCCAAGGGCGACAGGATGCCGGAGGGCCTGAGGAGGATTGGGAGTCTGAGATTTGGAGGGCCCTAGGTAAGTCAATGGCTGTTAGTACAAAGAAAGGATATGCCAGAGCTGTTAGAGAATTTTACCAGTTTAGGGAACAAAGGAGGTTACATCAAGGAGTGAATGTACCTATAACACAACTTTTACACTTTTGTGTTTATCTTTACAAAAAAGGGCTATCCCCACAGTCAATTAGGAGCCGATTGGCTGTGTTAGGATTTTGCTCAGGGCACAAGGGGCCATGGATAATACTGGCGATTTTCACATCCGTAAGGCTTTGGAAGGTTGGACACAAGAGAGGGGCAGGAGGCAAGATGTTAGAGCTCCTTTGTCTCCCAACATACTGAGAGGCCTACTCCAGAAATGGGTGGGTATTTGTTCCTTGCCTTATGAGGCCTTACTTTTCCATGCAGCATCCTTGCTAGCATTCTTTGGGGTGCTGTGGGTGAGCGAGCTAGTGGTGGTGTCTAAATCCAACACTACGAGAAGGGCCTTGGAATACGAGGATGTTAGAGTTACAGAACAGGAAGTTACATTTACATTACATTTTTCTAAGACTGATCAAGTATGGAAGGGTAAGACATCAACACTTAGATGCAATATGTCCTGTCCTTGCTTTACAGGATTATCTCTGGGTTAGAGGGGGCGTACAAGTGCATTGTTTGTTCACGCAGATTCTTCCCCCCTTACTAGGTACCAGTTTTGGATGGTTACATCAAAGGAGTTGGAACACCTGGGGCTGAAGGGATTCAAGTTTGGGACGCATTCCTTCCGGATAGGTGCCACCACCACGGCAGCAGCATTGGGCATGTCCGCAGTGGCAATCCAGCACATCGGGCGCTGGAGGTCTGCCTCCTACTGGAGGTACATTCATCCTCTAACTTACTAACTTGCTCTCTTCTCCTTTTGTCTTCCAGGTCTTAGACCACAGATGGTGAGATGCCAGGTGCTGATTTGAAGCCACAGTATGGTCTACTAGGCGGCTTGACAGGCCCGGCTGAGTTACTTTGGGCCTCACCTCAGCCTGGGAGACATGGGGACGATCGAGTGGTTGGGGAGGAGGGGATTGGCATGGCCTTATGTCACTGCTGTTTGATGAGCGAGGGGGGCCTCCCCCTGATGTGCTGGTTCTCCACCTTGGTGGGAACGATCTGGGCCTACTAAAAGGCAAGGCATTGGTAATACAGGCATCACATGATTTGGAGCTGATCAGGTCCAGTTGGCCGATGGTCACCATCATGTGGCCTGCCATTTTACCTAGACAGCTATGGTGTGGGGAGGGCAACCCATGCTTAATTGACAGGGCCAGACGGAAAGTTAATAGGCAAATGGCAAATTTTATGCCTACTGTGGGAGGTCATTTCCTGGCACACCCCCAATTAGTGTTTGAGAGGCCTGAGCTTTACAGAGCCAACGGGGTTCACCTCTCAGACAAGGGGAACTTAATATTTTTGGGTGATCTTCAGCAGGGGGTTGAGGGACCTGTTGGTCAAAATTGTTGCGGAGTAAGGGACAAAGCGGACACTTGCCCCTTATCAATGGTGGGAAAGGGGGAGGCGTAGATTATTGTGTTCACCTATGGCATCGATTTCGGTGAAGGGACGGTCTCTTGAAGGGTCTCCTTAGATTGTACGATCTGGGAGAACAGAAGGAGACCTACCTTGGGGCTGGCCTGAAGGATAAACCCCTCACCTTAATCTGTATGGATTGGGTGAGGGACTTTCGGGTTGACCTTCCAGACACGAGCCAGCTCGAGATCAACCCCACTTTCTGGGGTTACTCAACAGGGCTCAGGTGTTCGCCTGGGGAAGCTGGGGGCATAAGTCCAGAAGGGACAATCCGCCCCAGCTGCTCCCTCACTACATTGCCTCCCCCCACTGAAGATTCAAAGGGAATTTAAATAGGTAGGGTGATAAATAAAGATCCCATTTTTATTCACCTATATTCTGTGTGTGGCCTCTTTATTTCTCCGAGTCTGCGTACAAGGTAAAACAAACCTTGTTCCATCTTCTACAGGATATTCCCTCAGATATTTACAGATGGCTGTCATATGACTTTTCCATCTTCTCTTTAAGTTAAACATATAGCTTGGCTTCTAGACTTTTTACCATCTTGGTTGTCCTCCTCTGGACACATTACAGCTGGTCTGTGATGTACAGAGAACACACGCTCACATGCATTCAATAAATTGCTTTATTGACATGGATTCATTTGTCAGGAACATAGGAAAAGCCAAAACTGAATTACAGGCAAGCAGGGCTTCAGACAAAAGCACACAGTGTGAGAAATGCAGAAAAGGGAGGATACCACAGAAAGGGGGAGACATCTTGCACCTGGGACCCAGCGTCCTTGAGCTGTTGGAGCAATCAGTGTTCCCATGCCGACCAGGCGGGCTGGCTTCACTCCAAGACATTCATGGGCCTGGGAAGGAACCAGGCCTGAACCAGCTACATGTCAGGGTCCTCCATGAACTCTACTCCAAAATCCAGAATTCAGGGATGAGCCTGACATGGTCAATCTCCTTCTTGACTTTTGGTGCCCAGAACTGGACACAGTATTCCATGTGATGTTTGACCAAAGCAGACCAGAAGAACTATTGTTTCCCTTGATCTGACCAATATATTCCTATTCATGCAGCCTAGAATAGCATTGGCTTTTTGGGATTCCACATCACATTGTTGATCCATGTTTAGCTTGTGGTCTACTAAGACCCCTAGATTCTTTTCACACATGTGGCTGTTAAGGCAGGTGTCACCCATCCAATATTTGTCCATTCCTTTCTTCTGAATAAATTTAATCTTGATCACCCTCCACCAGACACATTCCAGCTCTGGTCAGCATCCTTTTTAAAAAGTGGAACTCAGAACTGGACACAAAATACCAGGTTACGTTTGACTGAAGCATATAGAGTGGGACTATTGGTTCCCTTCATTTGTATGTTATACTCCTGTTGATGTTGTCTAGGACTGCATTGACTTTTTGGCTATCATATCACACTGTTGACTCATGCTATCTTCTAGTCTACTAAGACTTCTAGATCCTTAACACATATTGTGTTATCAAGCCAGGTGTCACTTAGCCTTTATTTGTGACTTTAATTATTCCTCCCTAAATGTAGTACCTTACATTTATCCCAGTTGAAATTCATTTTGTTAGTTTTGACCCAGCTCTCTAATCTGTCAAGGTCATTTTGAATCCCAATTCTGTCTTAATTGCCCCTACTAATTTAACTTTATCTGAAAAGTTGATAAGCATGCCCTCTATTCCATCATCTAGCTTGTTTAGAAAGCTGTTGAACAACATTGGGCTTACCCCAAAAGGGTATTTCTCCCACTTTCACACACAATTTTGTCCACTACACACATTTTTGTGAGAAATGTTCCCTTATTTCACATTTGCCTGCTATTTTCATTGATCTACACTTTTTGTGCAACAATATCCCCCAATAGATGTGTATGCATGTGCAAATCATGTACCCTACCCCTGAGCTAAGAGCCAGCATGGCATAGTGCTTTGAGTGTTGCACTATGACTCGGAAGACAAGGGTTCAAATCCCCAATCAGCCATGAAAATCCACTGGGTGACCTTGGGTAAGTCATACACTCTCAGCCTCAGAAAAACCCACCTTAGGGTTACCATAAGTTCAAAATGACTTGGACGCACACAACAACAAATCCCATAGCTACTTTTCCTCCCAATGCATATCACATTATTGGGATTGTTGGTGTTTACACAGGATCATCAATACACACAAAAGAGTATAAACAAGAATGTGTCCAAAAAAGGCACAATTTAAATTAAAGAAATGATCAGGTGTTTTTTTGTTTTTGTTTTTAGTTTTGACATAGCACATCTGTGGCTATCAACATGTTAAACAAAATAAAAAAAACTTGGTGGAGCTAATTTCTTCTGCTTTATTATATGTGATTTATGCTTCTCTTTTCTTGTTTTGATTTTCCATTTGTTGTGCTTTTCTTGATAAGGTTACCAATGTTGAAGAGTGGCACTGACCTGCCTGTGTGGTAGTCTGGCTTATCAGTTCAAGGAACTGGTAAAAGATACTTGGGAGTTTCTATTTGCTTTGACCCAAATTAACAGAGCAGAAGAAAATTCAATATGGCTTAAAGGAAACAAATTTAACACTACTAGGAGTCCTAGTAGACCACAAGTTGAACATGAGTCAACAGTGTGATGTGGCAGCTAAAAAGGCCAAGGCCAAGGTCAAGGTCTAGGTCAAGGGAAGTAATATACCACTCTGTTCTGCCTTGGTCAGGCCTCACCTAGAATACTGTGTCCAGTTCTGGGCACCACAATTCAAAAAGGATATTGACAAATTGGAGTGTGTCCAGAGGAGGGTGACTAAAATGGGGAAAGGTCTGGAAACCATGCCTTATGAGGAAAGACTTAGGGAGCTGGGTATGTTTAGCCTGGAAAAAAGATGGTTAAGGGGTGATATGATAGTCCTGTTTAAGTATTTGAAGGGGTGTCACGTTGAGGATGGAGCAAGCTTGTTTTCTGCTGCTCCAGAGTCTAGAACACGGAGCAATGGGTGCAAGCTCCAGGAACAGAGATTCCACCTCAACATTAGGAGGAACTTTTTGACAGTAAGAGCTGTTTGGCAGTGGAATACACTCCCTCAGAGCGTGGTAGGGTCTCCTTCCTTGGAGATCTTTAAACAGAGGCTGGATGGCCATGTGTCAGGGATGTTTGATCGTGATTTCCTGCGTGGCAGGGGGTTGGACAGCATGGCCCTTGTGGTCTCTTCCCACTCTACAATTCTATGATTCTATGATTCTATTACTTTAAAAATGACTTCTAATTAACCTCTGAAATCACAAGATGTTATTAAGATGAATAGATCAGTAAGACACATGAGAGCATAGGACATTTTATATGAACTACAAGATAATGATGATTCTGATTTGTTCACTGGGCTGACCTTCACAAGATTCTTAGTTCTCAAGCTCTATGGGTTTGTCCTCTGAAGGCAGCTATGCTAAATTTCAGTCCCACTGGAAATAAAATGGTAGAATGTCCATGATTTGAATGTTGGAAGGAAGAGAATTTTCCCATTCTAATGGTTTTTTTTTCTTTCTTTCATTACCTTTGCTCTGGGTTTTCTCAAAATCCAGTTTAATTAGGAGAATTTCTAAAATTAATTCCAGTAGTGAAGCATGCTCAGTTGTCACAGCTGTTAGCTGTTCGTTTCCTCTCTGTATGTTAACAATGTACTACCAATATGCAGTGCTTAGCTAAAATGCTATTGAATGTGTATGTGGGGGGGGAGAGTCCAAATTTGAGCTACTGTGTATGCTTTTCACAAGTACTCCTGCACTTTCCTGTTTTGTTCTATGAATAAGACTGTATCAATCAGCATTGGTTTGATGTGTGCCATATATATATATATATATATATATATATATATATATATATATAATCACAAGTCCATTCTGACCACTTTCCTCATTCTAATGTCATATTGAGTATGGAGCAAGCTTGTTTTCTGCTGCTCCAGAGACTAGGGACTTTATCAGACATGGCAAAAGTCACGTGAAAATGACGTCACGATAGCACGGACAGGCCCCTCTATCACATTATGTTCTCATGCTCGCATATTCATCCTGTACTCCAGCCACAAATAAGGTGTTGCTTTCTATTGATGGGAGAAGCCATCAATAGCTTACAATATCACTTTTTTCATGGCATTGAAGAGCATGCTAAAAAACGTCCTGCTGTAATTGAGAGATTACAGCATGAAAGAGTGGTCCTCTTTCATGCCTCCCTGTTGCCAGCGAGAACACATCTGGGTGACAATGGGAAAACCATGCACAGGACACTCTTTTTATGAACTCTCCAATTTTGTTTGCATATTTTTTAGGTTTGTTTAACTAGGTCTGTTCATTTACTTTGTAAATTAAGTTTTTTTTGTTTTTTTTTTTTACTATTTTTAAGCATGCTAGCCTCTTCTTGAAAGAACAGCCAAAATCTTGCCCATGCTAAATCATGGAAGTCAACTCCTGTTCTTAAAGAGTTAGTGGTGGTGGTAACGGATAATTCCATGCCAGTTCTTTCATGCTATTACAGCAACATGTGATAATAAGTATAATAATGCCACTATGTTTCTGCTTTCCTCATTTGCAGAATTACAGCAATTTTAGACGCTAGTATGATAATGACCTAGGACACAGACCATTGGACACAATCTACAGGAAAAGAGATTCCAACTAAACATTAGGAAGAGCTTCCTGACAGTAAGAGCTGTGCAACAGTGGAAAGTGTGGCCTTGGAGTGTGGTGGAGTCTCCATTTTTGGACGTTTTTAAACAGAGGTTGGTTGGCCACCTGTCGTGCATGGTTTGATTGTGTGTTCCTGCAAGGCAGGGGGTTGGACTGGATGGTCCTTGTGGTCTCTTTTAAGTTCTTCCTAATGTTTAGATGAAATTTCTTTACCTGTAGGCTTGCAGTTTTTTCTGGAAACCTAACAGCTTTCTTTGAAAAGTGTACAGATTTACCAGCTGGCACATACTGGGTATAACTTTCCCTCCCTTCTCCCCCCAGTCCCAAAACTGCAGAAATCATCAGCTGTGAAAAGACGTTACAGCTGTCAAACTTGCTGGGGAGGGTGAAGAGGGAAATTGCCCGAAAGTTGACAGCTCTTGTTTGAGAGCTACAGCCTCCACCCAGGATTTCTGTGAAAGATTGGCAGGAGAGGAGAGAGTTGTGGAGGGAAGCTATGTGAGAGACAGTGCTATGGAAGGTAGCTGGCAATCTATTTTCTGTTTCTCCCACAACTTCCCTCCCTCCAAAACCTCCTATTGCCTTGGTCATCAGCAGCCTTGGCTAGATCTTGCCAACTCAGGACCTGGGCTTCCTTTTTTAAAAAAATCAATCCATCTGTAATGTGGTCTGCCTCTTTTCCTACTGCTTCTTTGTGAACATTTAGTGTATTTTTTATTACTCACCTATTGTTGGGTACTTAGAAACTAAATGGAATGTTTTCCTCCCTCTCCACCTCAATATTCTTTTTCTTGGCTTCTCTCTCTCCCCCTTCCCACTCTTCCCATTCTTCTTTTCACCCATCACTTCTTCAGTGGATCACACACTTAGGGATTTGGTAAGACTGGAACTTAGAACCGAAAGATACAGATGGTTAAATCCCCATCCCCATGTTTTTCTTTTAAGAAATCAACTCAGGAGTAGATTGTAATGAGTTAAATGAACAAAGCATGTGTTCTACCACTTATTTTCACAGATTACACTTCTTTATAAGGACTAGAGAGGCAGAGAGCACACAGTGACTCAGGCTTTATCTACAATGGGCTAAATACCCCATCTTATTTATTTATTTAGGTATTTATGCTCTGGTCTTCAACCACAAAGGCTCTCAGAGCAGCTTACAAATTGTTAAGCAAAAGCACTTTACACATCTACACTGCATTAACTAGTTTCCAATGTGTGTTAGCTAATTTCCCCACAAGTTGGGTACCCATTTTATTAACCTATGAAAGGATGGAAGGCTGAGTGAATCTTGGAGTCCTGCAGGATCAAACTTGCAATGCTGTGGCTGCAGTGCTGGCATTTAATCACTGCACCACCAAGGCTCCCTCTTGCTGTTGTCTCAGAGCCCTTCAGTCCATATGATGCATTGCATTTGCCCTGATCTTTCCCCAGACAGTCCTCACCATCACTGGAGCAGATCTGAGGCTGAGACAGGGGAAGGTAGGGTAGGTCCTGATAAACTGCTATAAGATAATCCCCAGTTTATTCCATTACCAATGTCCAAAAATGGATTAGAATCTGTGTTTCCTTAGGAGCCCATCTGACAAACCAAGGCTGGTCACATGCAGGGGGCCTTCAGTCACATGTTGTGCAACCCCTTCCTGCCTTTCCAGTCAGCAAAGAAAATGACTGATGGCAGCTGCAGTGGTGGACAGTGTGACTGTTTGGGCTCCGAACCATTCCATACAGGTAACAGGGGAAGGAAGGGGCAGGTTCCTCAGCCAGGATCTGCCAGTGGGGAGCCTGCATATCCTGGCTGGTATAGATAATCCCTCAGTTGTACAGAAAAAAATGTTCTGTATGTGTTACATGGAATTCAAAAGAGACATTCTGCATATGCTAAGAGGCATTCAAACACTTTTGAATTCTCCACCCGTGATTCACTTGGTGAATTTATAGCCAGTCACTCACAATGGTTATAGTCTCCATGCCATTCTCTGTAAATCCCATGGTTTGTTCCAATGTAACATTTTAAGTAACAAGTTAACTAACAGGAACACAAACTAACTGCATGATTTATCTATAATTAATAAATTTATAAATAAACTAAATATACTAACAATTATTAGTGCTGGTAACAGTGAATTAATTACTCAATTTCTAACATTTAGCAGTAATGAAATATTTTTAAAGCTTAATGTTCCAATCCCTGCCCTAGCAATAGATTAGAATTCAGTACAGCTATATAATCTCTGGCAAGATATGTTCCCATCAACCAGTTTCATGTAGCAGCCTTACTGTGAAGCAACTACAGTCTTGGAAGACAACAAATGTATAATGCATTACAGCACAGCAAGTTTGACTACTTTGCTACACTTGTCATATGAATGTATAAAACACTGCCATGCATTCTCTCGTGCCTCATAATCTGTCTTCACTCTCATGAAATCTATGCATTGGTCACCATATAAAATACATGATGAGAAAATAAATCTACTTCCCCCCTCTACTATCTCAGCACATAACATCAGACATTCAAAGAGGCTATAGTCAATAAACAATACACCAGAAAAATCTCCCTTTTCTCTCATTTTAGCCTACAGTATCATCCTCCTGGTTTATTGTTTATTGACTCTGTATGGCATATGGAAGCCTTTTTTTTTAATAAATCCTAGACTCTGAATATGAAAGAGAAATTCACATTATATACAGGGATTTCCTTAGAGAAGGATTCTGAAAGGTAGCATACCATCAACCCTGTAGAAAGCCAAATGCAGGAAAAACACATGATTGAAGAAAGGGAGAGAGAAATAAAATGAACAAATACATGGTCTATGGACCTTGAAATATTTATTTCTGAAATATTACCAAATAAGGGTAGGACTCTATCCTTATTCAGTCATTCTCCCTTCCCTTCCCTATGCTTCCACACACAATTACTTTAATATGAGTGTGAAAAAAGAGATGAATATGTGGCTCCCATCTCTCCCACCTCTCCATTAATGTTCTTGAAGTATTTCATGTGTTGGAGACTCAGTCTATAAAACAATTGCCCTCTTCTACTCAAGCAAGTTCCCTGCATGATTTTGAACCCTCGGAGTTCAGGACTTGGAGGGTTCTAAATCTTTTGTGAAACCCAATTGATTAGAAAAGTTTCCCTTCCTAGACATTGAAAGTCAGTCTGTGCGGAGGATAAAACAGAGGTGGAGAACCATTGGTTGTCTTTGGGTTTGACTTAGAACAGCTTGACCCAGCATGGACAACAGTAAATGATTTTTTGGAGCAGCAGGTCAAAAATATCTGGAGGAGCAAAGACCCCCCAGTTATTAGATAAAGGAGTGCTGATGAAGAGGTGCACGAGGGGAACCACTGACTAGCTTATAATTATCAGTCTGCTTACTTCTTGTCCTTCCACACAAAGAAAAATAGTTCCCATGATTTTCTTGCACTTGCAGGAGAAAATGAAGATTTATGTGCAGTTCAAATGAGGTATTCACATTTTGGACATTTTTCAGGGCTCTTCCAGACTGTCCAACATTTGGGGGAAATATGGGGCATTGTCCCATGTTAACTGCCTTTGAATTGACTTCAACTCATAACAACCCCCTGAATGAGACATCTCCAAGATCCCCTATCTTCTACCACCCTGCTCAGGTCTTGAAGTTTAGGTCCATGGCCTCTCTGATTGAGTCTATCCATCTGGTGTGTGGTCTTCCTTTCTTTCTTTTCCCCTCCATTACTTTCCTAGCATTACTGACTTTTCCAGTGAGCCATGTCTTCTCATGATGTGACCAAAGTATGACAGCCTCAATTTAGTAATCTTGGCTTCTAGTGTGAGCTCTGGCTTGACCTGTTCTAATATCCATTTGGTGTTTAAAACAAGCAAGGTTTATTAGTAAATGCAGAAACATGCAACTTTGGAACATACCAACATCAATGTTCTAAACACAAGACAGATTCCCAGGATGGTCAAGCAAACAAAGAGAATAATTTATGGTTGATCTTCATGAAGTGTGTTCTGTTGAAACACATCACATCACATACTGAAGGAAAGGTGTCAAGGTATTTTCAGAAGGGCCTGTGGTTGTTTTGGGAGCACCAGCAGCTTTACGAGATGTCATGACAAGGCTTAATTGTGCTGCCTCCCCATTGCTTCTGTCAGATCACCCAGATTACAACTGGCCATTGTGCTGCTTTTATCCTTTTCCTGTTTCTTCCCCATTGTTCTAAGCATACTAAGCAGATTGTGGTTGGCATTGCCACCCATTCAAGGCACTCTGTTAGGTAACTGCATATTGCCAAGCTTTTGATCTGCTGCAGTCTTACCATTGTGTGCATTCTCTTTAATAGAAATGTACAGTTAATCGGCATGTGCACCCTCTGTCATACAATTGCTGCTATTGGGGCAATCATGCCAACTGCAAAAGTGACAAGGGTGACACTATTTTTCTGCATGCACTGTCTCCTGATGCCTCTACTTTCTGCAGCTTTCTGCTATATGGCTTCAAACATTCAGGGCAGCCACTTCTTTTCTTGGTGATATTAATATTCCTTGTGTCTGATCAAATAATGGGGCAGGAAAATACTTGGCCCATGAACCTTTCTGTTTCTGCGATAGATCATTCCTCTTGCCAGACTTTCTGTTCCTCCCATACTGCTGTGCAACCCAGACAGCTGGTGGCAATTGAATTTGGGCAGGAAACTGAAAGAATACATGTTCTTATATATGTTCTTATAAGCTATTAATGCATCATCAGTGTTCAAATTCAGAAGTTAAAATGATTTCCCTTACAGAAAGGATTTTGTATTAATCTGTTATGTGGTTGCAAAAGAGGAATGGATAGAAAAGTTAACAGACATTGCAGAAATGGATAAATTAACATAGATTTTAGAGAGAAAAATGAATAGTAAACTTGTTAAAAACTGGAAATGATTTCAAAACTACTTGCAACATAGATTTGGTATCTAAACAACTTCTGGACTGATAGATTAAATAACTGTACTATTATCTATTCAGAGGTGAAAAGAGAATATGACAAATGTTATTACTAAAAAGAGCAAAAGGAAAAGAAAAGCTAAAGTTAATATGTTAGTACTCCCGTATCCACAGAACCAACCAGGACACAAACAGAACACATAACATAGAGTCTTCCAAGAAAATGCCTAGAGAGGCAGCCTCTCTAGACATTTTCTAGGTCCTCCAAGGCAACTCTATGGTATTTCAAACTGGAAATCACATTGTTTTCAATGGAGTTTGCTGTTATCCGTGGTTTCCACTATCCGTGGTAAGTCCAGGAACTAACCCCAGCGGATATGAAGGGGTCCTACTGAATTGTTTTATTCTCTTTATATGTTTCTTTCAAGAAAGGTATGTTTATGTAGAATGACAATTTAAGCTGATATCTTGACATATGGGAAGTAATTTGTTAACTTGTTTGGGGGGGGCTGGGTTTCTGTATAGTTTCTTGTGTTGTTTTTCATTCAAGCATGGCATGGGGGAGGGGGAGGGGTGTAGTTGTGAGTTGTAATGTAGTGTGGTAGATTCATGTATATTGTCTACTAGCGTATATTGTTGAATGTCTGAATGATTTAAACAAAACTAAAAAAATGAAAAAATTGTTAACCAAAAATTTGGTTTTTAAGTCATAGGTTTTAAGAGAAAAATAATTTAAATCATTCTGTCTAAATGCCAGTTTTTCTTTCTCACACATCAGATTTTTTTCTCCCAAAACATCTTTCCATCAAATTTCTGAAGAAAATATATATATATATATATATATATATATATATATATAGCCATCCCTGGAAGAGATAGAATAGCAGCCAACAATGTTGTGTAAACACAGACAAGGCAGACTCATTAAAACTGATCCTAGTTAATATTTTTGAGGATTTGCACTAACTCGGAGACCCAGGTACAATACAACTAGAGTTTGGTAAAGTTATTTTTGGACTGCATCCCCAGAATCCCATGACAAATGTAGTGGTAGTTGCAGTCTCTGAAAATAACTGATTCCAGCTTTGGCATTGCTAGATTCCATTTTTAGAGGCACCAGTGCACAGTTTACAATGGCATTGTTGGGATTTCTCAGTGGTTATTTCCAGATATCATTTCCTTCCAAGTGAGCTCAGGCTGGCTTTCTCCCTGTTCTCCTTTGAACAGCAAGGAAAGATTTGTGGGGGGTTTCTTGCATGCCTTTGACAATTTGGCCCTGTCTTGATGAGTGCCCTGTCCTGTCCTCAGGGCTGCTGACACTGCTGCCTTGTTAGCCAAGCAGCTCTTGCAAGAGCCTGGCCAGTGCTGTCATTTCTGCTGAGGTCAGAATGGGGTGCCCAGTCATGTGCTCAACAAGGACGGAGCTGCTCTATCCCCTCTTCATTGATTTCATGGGCATTCTATTCTGACCTCAGCAGAAGTGATGGCATCAGGCAGGCTCTTGTAGGGAGCTGCTTGGTCAGCGAGGCAGTAGTGGTGGCTGTGGCTCCAAACAGCATCCATCCCCTTTCCTGCACTGCTCAGCACAGGGTAAGGGAGATGGTGCCATGTTTGTATGTAGACATCTGGATCAGGCCAAATCAAACCTGATCCAGCTGTCCAGACAGAACTGGAGCAACTCCAGAGTTTCCTACAGTTTATCTTAAACTGGATTAACAGCTTAGTAATGTAGATTCTCTGTGTGCGTTGTCTGGACAAATCACACCAGCTATGGGGTAAGTTCAGTTTATTTCCTTAGTGTAGACAAGCTCCTAAACCCAGTGTTGTTTAACACCTTTATAAATGACATGGATAATGGAATAGATGGCATACTTTGCATATGTTAACAAGTTACAGGGGGCAACTAATATCCCGGAGGACAGAATCAAGATTCAAACTGACCTAGACAGATTGGAGAGTTGGGTCAAAACTAACAAAATGAAATGCTACAGAGTTAAATGTAAGACACTATATTTAAGCAGGAAATAAATTGAAATGAACAAATCAAGGTTGGGGGACACCTGGCTTGATAACAGTATATGGGGAAAAGATTTAGGCCAGTATATGTGAAAAAGATCTAATAGACCAGCAGCTAAGCATGAGTCAACAGTGCAACATGATGGCCAAAAAGGCAATGCAATTCTAGACTACATCAACAAGAGTTGATCATCCACAAGCAATAGTCCCCCTTTATTCTGCATCAGTCAAACCTGTCCTGGAATGATGTGTTCAGTTCTGGGCACCACAGTTGAGAATGATATGTCCAGTGAAGGGTGACAAAGATTATAAAATTTATTTTAAAAATTAGCCCTATTACAAATGTTTTAGAGAGGTGGATATGTTTAGCTTGGAGAAGGGAAGATCGAAAGGTTATATAGTAATCTTATGTAAATATCTGAGGGAATGTCAGTGACTTTCTTTTCTGCTTCTCAAGAGACTAAAACATGAATCAATTGATTCAAATGACTAGAGAAGAGATTCTGCCTAAACATTAAGAAGAATGTATTTGCTGCAAGAGCTGTTCAACAGTGGAATAATCTGCCTCAGAGGGTTGTGGACTCTCTTTCTTTAAAAAGAAGGTCTAAGGACTGCTTCAACTGATTATTCCTGCATGGCAGTGGGTTGGAGTAAATGGCCCTTGTGGTCTCTTCAGCTCTGTGATTCTATGACATGTTCCTTTGGTGCATATTTTTTTGTCATTGTTTCTGGATTCTTTATTTAGGGAAGTAGATGATACAATACGTTCTTTCCAGATCGTTCAAATGTTGACTTCTCATGGGGAGGAAGGGTCCCTAGGCACAAATATTTGCCTTCATTGTTAAATTCAGGTGTATTGGAAGCTTCACCCTGAAGAAAGTTAGCACAAGTCCAGAATCTGATGTGGAGGCTGAACCCCTTCCCAGTCCATGAGAACAATGAAGACAGAAGGTAAAACCATGGTTTGAGATTACCATACAAAGTACCTTTTGTGAGTAGGGAAAGCCAAACACCTTGTGGCTGAACTCTGGGTGGGGTCCTTGGAACTTATCAATATAAACCTCACTCTCTGCTACAGAGATCTTGGGTTCATGTGCTTGCCTGCTAATTTTTGTATCATGAATATTTTCTGGTGCTTGACCTTGGACACTATCTGACTTTGCCACTAGAATCCCCTTTATTGTTTCTTTTTTGGAACATGATGCCTTAGACACTGAACCCTTTGGCTTTAGATCCTCCTTACTCAACTTGTGTTAATGTAATGGCTCTGTTTTGACTTTGTCCTATTTTTTTATTCTCCTGCCTGCATTCTTCCTTCCTGCCTGCCTGTGGTGCAGGGCTTGACTGGTCCTTGGTGTTAAGCTGCAAACCTCATTACTGAATTCTAGAACAGGAGATATTGTGTGTGTGTGTGTTTTGATTTCTTTAAAGATTTAAGTGAAACTTGTGACACTTTATTATAAACAAGCAAAGCAAGTCTAGGCTGCAATCCAGCATAGTATAATAGTTCTGTACATGGAACTAAGCTATGCAGAACCATTTGTCATCCCTTGGACCTATTGTAGAGCTGCTGAAGCCCCACCCCCACCCCCATGGCCACTATGTGTCTGGGGAAGAGTGAGAGGGGGGTTGCAGTGGCATCTGGACATGTCCCTGTAGCCAGATGCAAAGTGATTCGATTAGCTGTTGAGATTCACTGGGATCCTCCAGAGGTCTCAGTGGCTGATGTAATCATTTTTACATCTGGCTATTGGGGCATAACCAAAGACTTCTCCAACATCTACTCCTGCTCTCCACGAGGGAGAGGATGGATATGAGGGGACTTCAGTGGCTGAATGGTAGGTCCAGGAGGAGTGGAGCTTGGGTGACTGAAGAAGTGGGAAGGGCATACTAACGTCTACACCAACCAAAAATAGACATACAGATATATGGTTAACTTACATGTATGTATGGTACTAACAGGATGCCTACCCTATTCTGTCATCTGAGAAAATCTATGACAGAGAAACAGCTATGGCAAAATAAATGGTTTCTTTCCATCACTGCTGCTGCTGCTATGACCAACTGAACGTGGTCTCTGCAGGTCCAAATCAAACTCTGCTAAGCCGTGCTAGCTCTTTCCACTTTAAAATAGCAGACTGCCAGTTTCCAAAGCCCACTTTAGCAACAGAAATATTTGTAAAGACAGTCTCTAGCACTAGTATTAAAGTTTTGTTGTACCCTATAAGTACATTTCACAGCTAATATTGGGATGAAAAAGAGATGTTCACTCCATGTTTTCCCAAACCTTCACCCCAGTGCATACTGGTCATGTTCCATCTTACTTTCAATTTGCATTTTTCTTATTTGTCTCTGCTGTTTAGGATGTTAGCAAAGATTAATATTCTAGTCTATTTCATTTT
The DNA here is from genome assembly GCA_030847615.1 of Gambelia wislizenii. Classification (NCBI taxonomy): domain Eukaryota; kingdom Metazoa; phylum Chordata; class Lepidosauria; order Squamata; family Crotaphytidae; genus Gambelia; species Gambelia wislizenii. The sequence goes on along the minus strand of JAUMIR010000008.1, from coordinate 28,124,373 downwards.
TGGAAAGGGAAGAGAAAATGTGTTTAGTTTCCTCCTTGTTAGGTTTACACTCCACAGAGATAGCATCCTTCACTCCATCCAACATGTTGACCTTCTCTTCATGTTGTTTGAACAAAGCTTGTCTTGCCATTTGGAGTTTTGTTTTACTTTAAGTCCCATAGCTTAAAGACCAGAATTCAAACATTACATCTGTTGCCAGGAGGATTCTCTAGAATGCTGATGAATAAAGAAAAGGAGGGGGGAACATATAGTGAGAGAGATGCATAAGTCCACCCAGGCTGAACTGAATATTCAATGTAAAGTCAATATTTGCTGAATTTTGCAAATTGGCATTTGTGAATACATTTAAGATAATGGAAAACAGAGACAAAAAAGGCAGATTAAAAAAAGGAGAAAAAAACATGCAAAACCCACCTAGTGCACAACCTTTTTTCAACATTATTCTGGGATGGTAACAGGAACATGGCTAGAGACATATCATAGCAATGTCTATGCTTCCAAGAGATCATGCAGAAAGTAGGGTATGTCTGCACAAATGCAGAAACATCTCGCTTGGGAATATAGCTGTAATTATTTGCTGATAGACCCAGGAAATAACAAGACAGACATGTGTATTGGGTTAAAATAAGGCCACTTTATTGAACGTAACCTATTTAAGCATTTCTGAAGAGATCTGCAATGGGGGAGCAACCTAGTGTGGGAATTGCTGGAGTAGGAGGTCATCTCCCTGACCACCTCCCCAACTTCCCTTGGGCGAAAAGACCTGAACCACAGGGGAAACCCAAAAGCTAGGTTGCTCCCCAGTCAGTCCATATCTGGAAGGCCGACCGAAACGTCCCTCCCCCAATTCACAGAACTTATGGAGAGGGTTTATCCCTCAGCCCAGCCCCAAAGGAGGTCCCTTTCCACACCCCCACTCGCAGGAACTAAAGGGAAAATTCCATACCTCCTTTCATCCCCAAAAGGGAGTGGTGCCCAGGTGCTCACTAAGCTACCAAATCTTCCCCTTTCCCTGACAAGTGACCATCTATTTAAGATACCATCCAAACCCAATTGGCACGTCCTCATCCACAGTGTGGGGTGTGTAAAAAGACCCCAGGTAAAAAGGCAAATATTCCTACCTGGTCCCGAAGCGACCAATTCCATCACATTGATTCAGCAGTGGGTGGGTCAAATGATGAAGAAAGAGGGAGAGCTGGGGCAGTGATGCCCTGATTAGGCTCCAGCTCCACCCCCAGCTCTCCATGTTAAGGTGGATGCTTCCCAACCAGAACCTCCATCTCTGTTCTTGGTTCTCATCCAAAGCTGAGCCCCATGGCACAGCTGTGCTGGCCATGTGGACCCATATTCTTATTTTTAAACTCATCTATCTATGCAGATTTCAGATCTGTATCATCTGACTAGGACTATTTGATGCCCATGGTGTCACAAAACATGATCTTCAGGAACTGCATGCAGTAGGACTCAACTATCTGTAATGTTGCCCCTGTTACCCCACTTGGGTCCTTAGTTGCCTACAGTCCCTTGTTGGGACAGCTGCTATCTTCTGAGGATGTATGGCACCTATTATCTCCTACAGCATGCTGCCCAAGGGCTAGACAGTTTCTTTAAACACCTGTTACCCTGCTCTACAGTTGTGAGCCCTCTTGTCTTCATGAAGGACCATTTATGAGTGCTTGAACTATAGGTTGTTTATCTTGGGCCACTAGCCCAGCCAAGACCCTAATAAGATGTTACATAAAACAAAAATGAAAGTGAAAATTTGGATTCAAATGACAATAATAGATTAAGCTTTAAAAACAAAGTGTTGTTGTTGTTGTTATTTTCCCAAAAATATTATATTTATTTCCATTTAGAAATTGGCTATTACTCTGTGGAATTGGGGGGTGGTCTCTGCAAACATGGCTGGAGGAGAAAGTACTTTGGGGCAACAGGCTCTTGGGTGGGCTGAGCTCCCCCAAGCATTTTCCCCCAGATGTGGCAGTGCATTTATTGTACTCAGGTTGAGGACAGGGTTACACCCTCATACCAGGAAGCTTCATAAGGGATGCCAGGTCTCATCAGTAGCCCTTCAGAGTAGTTTCTCAGAGTTAAGTCCTTTTTGCCTAAGCACATAACAGTGATTGACACTTAATATAGATCTCCAGCTATCTCCCAATCATGAATTCCCAAATGAAATAATATAATCCCACCATCTGGTACCATTATAATCTGCAATCTTCCTAGCAAATAAAGGTTGTCTAAAAGCCATCGCAGTAATGAATTGTTGGTTTAAAACTGATTTTTTTTCAGGTTGAATTCTGTGTACTCCTTTTGATATTATTTTGATTGGAATGGCAGAAAGATAAAGGGCTTGATTCTCAATAAGTTATGAATTTGTATCATGTTAAGATCAATGGGACTTAATATCATCATGGTTAATTTGCCCCACTGATTTCCATAGAAAGTAAGCACAATTAACTTGCTATGCTAACAGCCTACTATAAACAGACAAATATGAAGGAAATGTATTCGTTATGTCAAGTCATGCCATGATGGTGAGGAAAATTCACATCAAAGAATCTGAATTAAATAAATTGATTTGTGAACTATAAATGTCCTGACTGAATGATACCAAAAGCTTTATCCTGCAATGCAATCACAGTACATTGTGGTACATTAACAGTAATGGGACTTAAAATAACTCCAAACATGCCTTGTGATGCATGGCACAATTATCTTTAAGGTCGCCCCATAGAGAATATTAGAGATGGTGAAATCTACGTCCTAAATGCAAATGATGAAGCAAAAGGAGGAGATCCAAGGGAGCACTTGAACAGGAAAAAAAATCCTCAAGGTAAGCAGCAAAAATGAAAGTATAATTAAAATAACTGGGATGTCCCTGTATAACTAGAGGCAATAAGAGAGAAATAGTGGGCAACAAAGTAGTAAAGAGAGCAACTAAAGTAAAAACCTTCAAGAGATATTTGATGTTCCTTTGTCCCCATGGCCTTGTTCTACGATGTGTATCTAAGTCATCTTAGCCATGTAGGAAATCTACTTGGCTAGAGACCAGAAAATACAATGACTGGAGCAGAACTAGTAGTCAGCAGGCAGGAATAAAATGCTTTAGAGAGCAAAAGCAGCTTTTCCTGGAGAGAGAATGGAGTCAGGTCAACAGTCACTAGTACAAAGTTTTAAGCTCTGGAAGTTAGGAATCAGGGGTAATTGTCAGATACAGAAAAGTGTCTTATTTTAACCTTAAAATCAAGATAAATTAGCTAAGTGTTTGTTACAGTTCCATATTCCATTTAGCTTAATGTACCAGATACATTGATATCCTAACTTACCATATAAGATTTCAAGGTAATTTAGCACAATTAAATTAAATTAAACCAATCAAATGAAACTGAACAATATTTAAAACTTTAAGAGCATTAAAGGCAACAGACAAGTCCTAGTTGTGGTAAGAATGGTGCAGCGCTCCAGCTTATTTTTTAGTTTATGTATTTTAGACAATTTATTCTCTGTCTTTCAGACAGAATCTATTAAAGTCAGGGTGCAACAGGTAAAAGCACCATCATAGAGACAAGAAGAGGGGAAACAAAAACAGCAGTCAATTGAAAATCAGTTTTGAGGCATAATGTTTAATAAGTGCATCATTTTTTTAAAAATGTATATTTACATCTCATCTAACTGAAGCAAGCCAGCTCCACAACCTAAGTACCATTATGGAGACTGCCTACTCTTTAGATAGCCTGAGGCAAACAAATAATTAACAAGTATAATAAGTCTGCCCTGTATACAGACTTCTGTTTGAAGATAGACCATTGTACTACTATGCAATATCCGAGAGGAGAAGGTCAGGAGGAAAGAGGAAGGAAAGGGATTTAAATGAGGAGGAGGTAGACATGAGGAGGAGGAGAACTCAGCAAGTTGCAAAGCATTCTATAAAGCATGCCCTTAACGCCTCACACTATTGCCTATGGAGTCTTTTAACCTTCATGACAGAATTCTCTTAACCTTAGAGATCAAGTGAATTTCTCCTTTATGAAATATTAAATGGCATTCTATATCATAGCCAACTCAGAGTGTTGCCCATTGATTGCCAGAAATGGAATGAATGACATTACAGGCATTGTGTGAAGATCCAATACTCCATTACACTATGCAGCCAAGGTGTGTAAAGTTTATTCATGCTAGGCTAGTCAAGAGGTTAGTTTCATTAAATGAGATGGTGGAGGGACCTCTTTTAAATAACAGGTGATTTTAATCCTCAGGGATCGCATGCATTTTTATAAATAGTGTAATCATCCTACACAGTTAGGATAGGGAAATTTGAAACTAACAAACAATTTGAAACCAATTATAAGCCTAGTAAAAACGACTGAAGTCTGCTTCCAGACATATTCCTCTATCCTCCCTCCCTCCCTCCCTCCCTCCCTCTCTCTCTGTCTTGCACACACACACACACACACACACACACTCATCCATAAGTCCATTCTGTCCTGTTTCTGTCCTAATAATCTGTACACATTCGCTTTCAAAATCCACATTGAATTTGGATGCAAATGCATCATTTTAATGTATTTTTCTATAAATGTAGATTTCCGAATACATTTCAGTACTCTTTTGAGCTAAGAACTTCTTGGGATAATTTGGAAAGTGAATACTACACTGGATATTGGCCTGAAATATATGGCTATATATAGGAAAGTCATACTGAGGATGGAGCAAGCTTGTTTTCTCCTGTTCCAGAGACTAAGACATGGAGCAATGAGTTCAAACTGCAGGAAAAGAGATTCAACCTAAACATTAGAAACAACTTCCTGACAGTAAAAGCTGTTCAGAAGTGGAATACACTGCCTCGTAGTGTGGTGGAGTCTCCTTTGGAGGTTTTTAAACAGAGGCTGGATGGTCATCTGTTGGGAATGATTTGATTGTGTATTGCGGACCCAGACTGGACAGTCCCCTCCCCTCCCATATGATAACAAGGACACAGAAACAATGTATCGTCACAAAATTATATTGGGTACATAATGATGAGTAATGTAAAGTAGAGATATATATTATAGAAAAGACTTTTTTCCATTGGCAATAAAAGGCTGCAACTTTGATAACAGCTGTAAATGCTTGGCAAAAATCACATGGGTCTGGATCCTGTCATTGACCAACCCGCCATTGGCCAATGGTCCTGCTGTCGGTCACCACTGACACATCCGTGCATGGAGGGAAGAAGTTCTGGCCAAGCTCCGCCCACTTGATGACCCTCTCCTCACCTGTGAAACAAACCCAGGAGGGGAGGTCTCCGTGACCTTGAACTCAACCTTGAACTTGATGGAGACCCCTCCCCCAGACACTTACCCCAGATCAGGACTCATGCCAACTGCCCCCTGTAAGTTGTGACAGAAGAGAAAACAGAAAATGTTGGGGTGTAGAAAGACGCGCTGTGTCCACCACAACCACCTGCAGAGTTGTTCCACGTCAACAGGACACCAAGGAGAAGGTTTCTGGAGCGACTTCTGCAAGAAGACTTCAGACTGTGAAGGAAAAATTGCAGGGGGCGGAGTCACGCACCACCGGATGTGGCCGTAGAATCCAGCTCTCTCCGATGTGATATCTTTGAAATAAAGAAAAAACCTTGTTGAAGCAGTTAATTAAAGAAAAAAGAACTGTTCCCTGTTCCGGAATGCTGTGAGTAACATCTGTTTTATTTAAAAGCTAGAAGCTGAAAGCTGATGCCCAGAGTTTGAGGATTTATGAGGGAAGCTGATGTCGAGAGGCCAACAAAGAGAAGATAAGGGGAAGAAAAAAATTTTACAAACTCCCTTATGGACAAGATCTAAAAATAGGCCCTCTGATAAGACCATTTCAAGATTAGAACAGGCATTTTCAGCAGAAACATTAACAACAACTGAAAAGATTAGAAAAGAAAATCAACAGATCAAAGCAGCTAAAATGGCGACTGGAGCAGGGGGAGGAAAGAATGGACATAAAAATGGACAGAAGGGAAATCTGACAGAAAAAGAGGATTTACAATCTTTGCTGGCACAGAATAATGAAAAATTACTTCAAAGTTTTAAAGCTCATACACTTGAACTATGAAATGAAATACAGATTATTAAGCAGGATACGGTACATGAGGTTTCTAAACAACTTCAAACTGCAATGCAGCAAATCGACCAGGAGATGGCAGGAGTGTGCAAAGAAATTAAAAAAGTGAATCTTATGGTAAACAACAACAGGAACAGGCTTCAAAGACACAATGAAGAGATTGCTGAGATACAAACAGATTATAGCTTTGGAAGATCAGAGCAGAAGGATGAACATCAGGATTCGAAATGTTCCACATTTTGAAAAAGAAACTCCAACCCAGCTGAGAATTAAAATAATAAACAGGTTCAAACAACTGACACCCCAGTTATAGTGGGTGCAAGAAGATTTTGAGAGAATTCATAGAACTGGATTCAGGAAAACAACTCCCAGTGATGTATTGGTAAAAGTGGCTAACTACTACAAAAAAGAGACATTTATGAAAGAAATTAGGAAACTGGGTGATCAAATACTTTTTGAGTCAACACCAGTGATGATTTTCAATGATTTGTGTGAAAAAACATTGGAATGGAGGAGAGGTATTAAACCCATTATAGCCATACTGAAAAAAAAATATTAACTACAATTGGGGATACCCAATATTTTTAAAGTTTAAGTATGCTGGGAAATTTAACAAAATAAAAACACTGGAAGAAGGATTACAACTGCTGACAACACTGGGATTGAGAGAGGAAGAACAAGAAGCAGCAAAAGACCAAGGGGAGCTGAAAGGAGCAACAGGAGGAGAAGAGAAATGAAGATATAAAGACAAGGGATTGGGAAAAAAAACTGAGAGAGATGGGACATCGGTGATGGGTGATGGGTGACACCCCCTCCCCCCTCTAAGTTTGTAGCTATGGCGGGGATGGCAAGCCCTGGGAGTAGGAGGGGAGAGAGGAAATGTGTATATGGGAGGGGTAGGGAGGAGGGGGGAAGGGGGGAAGGTGGAGGGTGGTGCAGGGGGGATTGCTATTGTTAATGTTTATTGTTTATTTGAGTGTGGTAGTATTTGTGCACTATGGGGGACTATTAGAAGTAGAAATTTATTATACACAATATGGAAGGTAGATTGAGAATATTGACTTTAAATGTTAAAGGGTTAGGAAGTGTAATAAAACAAAAAAGAATAGAATCTTTACTAAATAAATCTAAAGCAGATATAATATTCCTTCAGGAAACACATCAAAATAAAGATGGAGTGAATGAATTGAAGTTGAAATGGGCAAATATATATGAAAAAGCTTTTGGAACATCAAAATCAAGAGGAGTGGCAACTATTTTGTTGAAAGGATGTGATTTTATTGTTAAGAAAATTTAAAAAGATATAAAAGGAAGATATATAATTATGCAAGGAATTAGGGCTAAGGAACATCTCACTTTAGTTAATATGTATTCACCAAATGAAGGTCAAATAGAATTTTATGAAGAAGTTATTAAAGCTACAAATGAAATAAGTGAAGGATCTATAATAATGGCGGGAGATTTTAACATGGTAATGGATAAGCAGAAAGATAAATCTAATCCTACTAAAGAGGACAAGAAAATGTATGAAACTGGTTTGAACAAAATTATAAATAGAAATGGACTACGAGATGTATGGAAAGAATGGAAAGGAGAAGAAAAGAGATACACCTATTATTCACCAACACATAAAAATTATTCTAGAATAGATTATATTTTTGTATCAAAAAATCTGATCTCACAAATTGTAAACCCAGATATAGGGATCATAAAAGTCTCAGACCATGCAATAGTTACAGCAGATATAAAGATTATAAAAGATTATAAATTAGCAAAAAGATGGAGATTGGATACAAAAATTTTGGGTTATAAAAATATAGTAGAGAAAATACAGGTAGAATTAAAAGAAATATGGGAAATAAACAGAGTAGGACAAAGCAATCAAGCATTATTGTTGGATTCAATGAAAGCTGTAGCAAGGGGAATATTTATTAGGGAAGCACATACATTGTGGAAAAAATGGGAAAAAAGTAGGAAGAAACTAGAAGAGGAAATTAAGGGTCTAGAAAAAGAATATTTTAGAAACAGAGATAAACAGATCCATGTATTAATGCAAGCAAAGAGGAAAGAGTTAGAAAAGGAAGATAAAGAAACAGCAAAAAGAAATCTGTTATTTATGAAAAGCGTTTTTTTGAATATAGTAATAAAAATTCTAGAATGTTAGCAAGAGCCACACAAACAAAGAAATCTAAAAGTTTGATTGGAATTATTAAAGATGAAAAAGGGGGAAAAAGTAACTTGATGAAAGATAAATTAAAGATATTTCAAGAATATTATCAAAAATTATATTCACCAAAAAACTTAGAGAAATATATACAGGAAAATTGTACAGATATAATTAGTGAGGAGGAGAAAAATTAATGGAAAAACCAATAACAGAACAGGAAATAGAAGATATCATAAATAAATCGAAACTAAGGAAGGTTCCAGGAGAAGATGGTTTGGGAACTGAATATTATAAAATATTTAAAAATATATTAATACCTAGAATGAAAGAATTATATAATAACATTTTAAAAGGAGCTGAGATCCCACAATCATGGAAACAATCTCTGATTATACTAATCCCAAAACCAGATAAAGATTTGACAGACCCAGAATCATACAGACAAATATCACTAATATATCAAGATGCAAAAATACTAACAGCAATAATGGTGAAAAGGATGAATAAATTTATGTACAAATATCTACAAAAAGACCAATGTGGATTTATAGAAGGAAGACAGATGGCTAATTTAACTGGAAGAGTAATAAATTTTATAGAAACAATTAGAAGAAGGAAAATTAAAGCAGGGCTTATAGCTATAGATATATTTAAAGCTTTTGATTGTGTGGAATGGCCAGCAATAAAAAACATAATGAAAACATTTGGATTTGGAGAAAAATTTAGGGGTGTGATTGACCAATTGTATAAAAAAAATAAAGCAACAGTAATAATAAATGATGGTAAGACAGAACAAATAAACCTAACTAGGGGAACGAGACAAGGCTGCCCACTCTCCCCAATAATATTTGCTATGGTAATAGAAATATTAGCTAATGTAATTAGAAACGATAAAGATATCAAAGGGATAGGAAATATTGAAGAGATTAAACTAAATATGTTTGCCGATGATACTTTAATAACAATACAAGATCCAGTGGAAAAAATGCAAGAGATAGAGAAACATTTGGAAACATTTGGGAAGATGACAGGTTTATAAGTAAATTGGAATAAATCAGAAATTATGATATTTAATTATACAGAGGCAGAGAAAAAAAATATGAAGAGTAAGAAATGTATTAAAATAAAAGAGCAAATAAAATATTTAGGAATAAATATTGTGGCAGAACTGGAAATACTAGAGGAAAAAAAATTTCACTATGCTAAGGAAAGATATGGAGAAAAGAATAGAGAAATATGGGAAAATCAAACTGTCATGGTTTGGAAGAATAGCGCTTGTTAAAATGAAAATATTACCAAAAATATTTTTTTTTTTATTTAGAATGCTGCCTATTAAAGTATCAGAAATGGAATTTAAAAAGTGGCAAAATATGATAAATAATTATTGTAATGGAGGCAAAAGATCAAGAATCAATAAAAATAGATGGTATAAATCTCAAAAAAAAAAAAGGAGGTTTAGGCTTACCTAATCTAAAGCTATACTATGTAGCGAATCAATTGAGCTATATTATTGATAGTGTTGCAGAGGTGAAGGAAATGGAATGGATGGAAATAAATAAACAAGAGATAGAGTTAAAATTAAGAATATTTTTTTTTTGTAAACTAAAAAAGAAATATAGGGAAACAATACAATCTGTTTCTTTAAAAAATATATTAGATATATGGAATAAATATAAAAAAGTATTAGTTCCAGGAACATCTCAATTAACGCCAGTAATATTGTTAGAGGGTTTCCCAGCAAATTTAAGAAATGAAGTGGAAGCAAAATTAGGAGGGCAAGAAATTATAAGGTTGAAGGAATGGATGGGGAAAATGAAAAATAAAAATTATATGGAAAAAATATTAAAGGAGCAAAGATTTACATGGTTTAAACTGATACAGTTAGAAAGATGGACAAAAAAATGTTTAAAGGAGGGTAGTTGTAGAAAAAGTACAAAATTTGAGGAATTAATTACAAACACTATTCAAGAGAAAAAGACTATAAAGGGTATTACAAGCAAAATATATAAAATGTTAATGGATAGTGAAGAAGTACAAGATTATTTAAAAGATGTTTGGGGAACAGATGTAGCAACTGTAATAGACAAATCTAAGTGGGGAAAAATATGGAATATGCAACATTTGAATACATTATCAGTAAGAATAAAAGAAAAGTATTATAAGATTATATGGAGGTGGTATTTAACTCCAGTACGATTGAATCAAATAGATAAAAAGTATTCAGCACAGTGTTGGAGGGGTTGCCAAGAATTGGGAACGTATATGCATATGTGGTGGAATTGCAAATATGTACAGAAATTTTGGAAAATAGTAATGAAGGAAATAAGTGAAATACTGGAGATAAATATACCTTTAAGCCCTGAAATAGCATTATTATCATATTGTGAAAAAAATACAAGAATCTCAAATTGTTAAGGATTTGCTAACAAACTTGCTGACAGCAGCAAGGTTAATAATAGCAAAGAAATGGAAAATACAAGGTGAATATAAAATAGAAGAATGGTATGATGAAGTATGGAATATAGCTATAAATGAGAAATTAACAAATATGGTTAAAGAAAAAAAAGGAGGGTTAAATAAGAATGTTTTTGGTGAAAAATGGAGTAAATTTTTAGAATTTGTATTAATAAAGGGGAGAGGAAACAAACCTGAGTTGGAAACAATGATTTTCTGGAAAGAGGGATGAATGTAAAGGGAAGTCCCTTGGTGGAGGGAATCACTGTTATATATGTTTGTTAAGTTTTATGTAGTAATTGTATGTTTTTTTCCTTAATTTTAAAAAAGAATAAAATTATTAATTAAAAAAAAAAAGAAGGAAAAATTCCATCACCCCAGTACACTGCCTTGAGCTCTGGCTTGCCAAATAAAGACAGCAACAAGGCCAGTCTTCACTGAACTTGTGGGCTTTATAATCTTTGTTTGCAGTATATTTACTATATATATATATATATATATATATATATATATATACATACATACAGTATATATATATATATATATATATATATACACACACACATACAGAGTATAGGACAGCCATCTCTAATGCTCATAAATCTCTCTTAAACCAACAAACTGCTTTGCCAACCACCATCCACAACAAACCCACACTGGAGATAATTCCCATCTCCTTTTTATAGGCAGTTAAACAATGCCTTTTACATCAGGCATCTCAGATGTGCATACTCTCAAGTGCTGACTCACACACACACCTGCCACTGGAGCTTAACTACTTTCATTACTAAGCTTACAGCTCCATCTTGTGGTCACATCCATGTCATTTCCTGACAGAAATTTCATGCAGTACTCCTACCACTAAAACAAGCAATGGCAACAAAGGGAGGGTGGGTGGGTCTTTGGCTCCCAGTGAGCCACTTAGCTGCTCAATGCCAGGGCTGGGTTATCTACCCGACCCCAGCGTCATAAAGCAGCTGCTGTAAACATTGTAAAACATGATGTCATCTTGCTGTGTCAGCCAGATCCTCTCAAAAGAGCCAGCTAATGAGAGCAGGGAAGTCCTGCCCTGATTGGTCCACCCTTCAGGGCTGTTTCTTGGCCTGCAAGGCAGGCCTGGAAACAGATGCTCAACATGGCGGCCCTCATGCTGGCTGCCAAGTGGCCACAGGGGCCACCAAAGGCCATGGGGAGCTCGGTGGGCCGCAAAGTGTCCACTGGCCGAACCCAGCAGCCCTCTTCCTGCGTGGAAGGGGATTGGACTGGATAACCTTTGGGGTGTCTTCCACCTCTATGATCCTATGATTCTATGACTCTGTGAGCTTTACTGTGGCTCCTGCTCTCTCCCTCAGCTTCTCCTCTAGAATTCACATCTTTGTATTTAGAGCTTACTTTTGGACAGATGTTTAAGCTATCATCTCCAACCCCCCAAGGATGTAGTTTAATGCCCTCTTCATCAGACCCACCATGCTTTTGCCAAAGATATCTTCACAGACATAATGATACCCAACTTCAGCCAGTAGTCCTTCTAGGAAGTACAGATAATGGTCCTAGAAGCCAAACCTCTCCCATCAGCACCATCTGCATAGCCAGTCATTCACCTGCAGTATCTTCCTGTATCACTTGCAATGGTCCTGTAACTTTCACTGGTAGAATTGGTGAGAATACCACCTGTGCCTCTAAATTCTTCACTTACCTGACCAGTGCTTCATAGTCCATGGTAAGCTGCTCAAAGGTGCTCTTTGCAGTGTTGTTGGTGTCCACATGAATCGGAAGAAAGGAGTACTGCTCTGTGTTCTTGATATGCTTTTGCAACTTGTCAGTGACATCCTGGATACATGCACTAGGATGACAGCACACTTCCTGATTCATCTTGCAAAACTGCCATGCAGTTCCCTCTTTACCCCTGAATAACAATTCCCTACCACCAGCACCTTTCTTTTCTTCTTGCTGAAGTTGGTGGTTAGGTTGGCTCCTTCCCTGGCATGCAATCTCTCTTGCTGCTAGTCTCCTGTTTGCACTTCTTCACCACCTTTATCCTCTGAGATATCTAGGAAGCAACTGCTTAGTTGGAGTGGTTCCGAATCCCTTGTTCATGGTCTGTTCCTGAAAGTGACATGGTCTGCTCCAGAGTGCTCCCTCAGTGTTACAGTCATAGAATCATAGAATCATAGAATCATAGAATTGCAGAGTTGGAAGAGACCACGAGGGCCATCCAGTCCAACCCCCTTGCCATGCAGGAAATCTTGATCAAAGCATCCCTGACAGATGGCAATCCAGCCTCTCTTTAAAGACCTCCAAGGAAGGAGACCCCACCATACTCCGAGGGAGTGTGTTCCACTGCCGTACAGGTCTTACTGTCAAAAGGTTCCTCCTCATGTTGAGGTGGAATCTCTGTTCCTGGAGCTTGCATCCATTGCTCCGTGTTCCAGTCTCTGGAGCAGCAGAAAACATGCTTGCTCCATCCTCAGCGTGACATCCCCTCAAATACTTAAACAGGGCTATCATATCGCCTCTTAACCATCTTCTTTCCAGGCTAAACATACCCAGCTCCCTAAGACTCTCCTCATAAGGCATTGTTTCTAGACCTTTCACCATTTTAGTTGCCCTTCTCTGGACACACTCCAATTTGTCAATATCCTTTTTGAATTGTGGTGCCCAGAACTGGACACAGTATTCTAAGTGAGGTCTGACCAAGGCAGAATAGAGTGGCACTATTACTTCCCTTGATCTAGACACTATACTTCTATTGATACAGCCCAAAATCGCATTGGCCTTTTTAGCTGCCGCATCGCACTGTTGGCTCATGTTCAACTTGTGGTCTACTAGGACTCCTAGATCCCTTTCGCACGTAGTCTCATTCAGCCAGGTCTCTCCCATCCTATATTTATGCATTTCATTTTTCCACCCTAAATGCAGTACTTTACATTTCTCCGTATTGAATTTCATTTTGTTAGCTTTGGCCCAGCTCTCCAGTCTCTCCAGGTCATTCTGAATTGATCCTGTCCTCTAGGATATTAGCTACTCCTCCTAATCTGGTGTCATCTGCAAATTTGATAAGTGTGCCCCTAATTCCCTCATCCAAGTCATTGATAAAGATGTTGAATAGCACTGGGCCCAGGACAGAACCCTGTGGCACCCCACTGGTCACATCTTTCCAAGACGAAGAGGAGCCACTGCTGAGCACCCTTTGGGTTCGGCCAGTCAACCAATTACAAATCCATTGAACAGTTAACTTGTCTAGCCCACATTTTACAAGCTTGTTTGCAAGAATGTCATGGGGAACCTTGTCAAAAGCCTTACTGAAATCAAGGTATTTCTTGATTTCTTTGAAAACAAAGTCCTCTTTGTTTTCATTGCCAGTTTCTTCCTGTTGGTTCTGTAGCATCAGTTCTCCCTCTGTTCCAGCCGGGAAGTCCTTCTGTTCTCTGATGTGCTGAACAATCCCAACATGTAGCTGCAGTGATTGACCTTATCTCCCAAGTGTTATCAAACCTCTTCATGTTGCAAGTGTAGTCAGTGAGGTTTTCTATCAAGAACACAAACATTGCACACACATTACAGCAGGCAATGACAGATCTTCCTCCATCCCTGCAGTTATTTATTTCACCATTTTCAGACTGTAATAAGTCTTACTGATATGGCTGCACACACCACAAGTCTGTACTATTGCATGGAAAAACTTGTAGGTGCTCTATAGGTTTAATATCTATATTTCATATCATGCAATAGTTCCTTCCTCACTAGAACTGCTGTCACCACCATTCTCCTTTCTCCCACCTGCTTGTCTCTATGGATCCCATCGGTGCAGGTGATGATGTTATATTCACAAGCTATAATTGTGGTAACCCCTAGTGCTAGGATATACTCTATGTGACACTGTTTTGTCCCATAGATTCACAATAATTTGACTTAAAAATGCTGCTCACATTCAAGTTTCAGAGATGGGGGAGACTTTGTACTAGACATTTTGAAAAGCCTCCTGGACAAAAGTTTTAGCTCTGAAAAAGAGGACATGGCTGGGGAAAGTAGGAAGTATGGTAACATAACCTATTGTAACATAACTGAAATCAGTCAGGTTGCATGAAACAGACCACCCCAAACACTGAGTCACTATGTCACTTTTCTTTTGTGTATTTGCAAATAGCCTTTGAAATTTTTTTTCTTCTTTTATATTCTCTGCTGTAAATCTAGATGCTGTGGAGAACTCAAAGCACACACAAATATGATGGGATCGATATCAGCAATGTGAACAAATTGCTCATGTTCAGTGGCCTTTGCCAGAAATTATATTTCTCTGTTGTATTACCATAGCATATGCATTTTAATGCACCACATTACTGAAATAATGCCATTTTTATTTTTATCCATTTTTTTAATATACATTTTCAAGCAACTCTTCATGTTTGTAAAAAGCTTGTCATAATTGTGGTTAGACAATGACTCTCAAAGGAAAGTGTGTTTATTCCTGTAAATTTGATTTTTAAAAGCATCAACACCTCTCCCCACCACCACCACGAAGTAATAGGGGCCTTTAACTGTAACTGAGGTTAATTGCCATCAAGGTCAATTGATTTTACATTGTTCAACAGCTGAACTGCTCATTCAAAGGACTTTCAGGTTAATTGCATGTTGTTAATAGCAACAAACTGTTTCAGGTTTGGTCAGAGCTTTTTAAAAATATAATGCTTTTCAGATTAGAAAGATGGGGGTGAGGAGTGACCTCCAAGAGAAAAAAAAAGTTAATGAACTGTAAGTGATCACATCAGATGACAACATGTTCAGTTCCAGAGGAGCAGCACACAGAAGTGAACAGAAGTGAACAACCTTATATAAGTTCTCTTAAAAAAAAAGTTAAATATATCAAATGTTTGAACTCAATGGCTTCTTTAACATTGTGGCATTCCAATATTCCCTGACAGAACTGAGGGGGTACATAATTCATTCAAGTCTAGAGAACTCATCTCCTGCCCTGCACTATGCAGTGTTGTGGGCCAGGAGTCATCTTTACTGGCCTCCATTGAAAAGAGGTCAAGTATTAATACATCATGGCATCCTGCACCATGATGGAAAGTATGGGTCTGGAATCTAGAATGGTTTAAAACATTTGACTGCTCTTTTCTCTCCCTTCTTTGTTGGACATCATTGGAGTGATCTCATCACTCAGCACAATCCAGAGTGGTTTGGCAGTCTGGTTTGGTGGTTGGAAGGCTTGCCTAGTGGAGGCTGGTCTTACAGTGTACCTTATATTTTTTGCAGATTTTCCCCCTGTTTTGGTCACAGTCCAGATATGGGCAGAAGAGTTAGTAAACCTTCTGATCATTTCTGGTGTGACAATACAGCCACAGTGCAAGTCATCAGTTCTTTGTCATCCAAGTCTCTAAGGCTTACGAGATTCATTAGGACCTTTACCCTTCAGTGCCTTCAATATAATATTATTTTCACAGTGTTTTGTGTGGCCAATGTAAACAATGGCCTAGCTCTTTCCTGCATGTTGATGGAACACTTCAGACAGCTGGTGCCAGATGCAACCAGCATGCTGGACCTTATACTAGTAGATCTATGGATGCTTGGAAGGGTGAGGTAGTGAGGGCCGTTAGCTTATCCTCATCTCCTAGCACTAGGAAGAGTTATGTTGGGACAGTGAACACATTCTCAGAATTTAGACTGTGGAAGGTCTCAAGAGGTGAATCACCTGTGTCTGTTCATCACCTTTTGTGATACTGTGTCTCTTCTTATTAGTAAGGGACTGTCTCTTCAATCCATTAGAATGCAATCATCAACTCTGACCTTTTGGTTCAAGGCACAGGGCTTCCAAGACACTACAGGTGACTTTCACATTTGTAAGGTTCTAGAAGGTTGGTCTCATGAAAGAGGTACGGTGGTGGATTATAGGAAATCTTTGCTCCCAGATACCCTGAAAGGTTTGGGTGGTCTTTGAGTGGGCATTTGCACCTCATACTTTGAGGTCCTTTTATTTCATGAAGCTTCTTTGACTCTCTTTTGTGGGTCTAAGAGGACAGGTGAACTGCTGGTTCAGTCAAGGGCTGACAAGTCACAGAAGGCTTTGGAGTTCCAGGACTGTTCCTTGGGTAAGCAGCATGTAGTCATCACAATTTGCTTATCCAAAATGGACCAATGAAGGGTTGTTTCCTGTTAACGGCTGCAGACTTAAATGACTTGTTGTTGTGTCCGGTCTGTGCTTTGCAGAAATATATTCAGGCCAGGAGGTTGCTTCCTTGCCCTTGTTTTGTCATGCTGACTTGTCTCCTTTGACTAAATACCAGTTCTGTCTGTCACCTTCAGAGACTTACCTTTACTGGTTTTTAAAGGGGACAAATTTGGCACCCACTGTTTCAGAACTGGAGCTGCTTCAACTGTGTCAGCAATGGGTATCTGTTTCCAAATGATTCAGAGGATTGGGCACTGGAGGCCTATGGCATACTGGAGGTATGCCCATCCTTTTCAATATTGATATGTTTTTGTTGTTGCTTTTGTTGGTTATTTCAGATTCTGTGTTATGGCTGGTGAGGCATTGAGTCCAAATCTTCAGCAATAGAATGATCTATTGTGAAGTGTGCCCGACACACAGTTCCCATTTTGGATCCCACCTGAGATTGGGTGATTTGGCTGTGGTTGAGTGGCTCAGAAAGAGTGGCCTTCAGTGGCATGACCTGATGCCAGTGCTGTTTGTGGAGCACCTTGGGCTTCCACCAGCATTTTTGTCATTCACTTTGGGTAATGACCTAGGCTTGTTGAAGGACAGGGCCATTCATGATATGCAGGCATTTCATGATATGCAGATTATACAGGTCAGTTGGTCCGGGGTTCACATAATGTAGTCTGTGTTATGCCCCTCTTGAGAATCCATCTACTGAGGAAGACAAAACAGATGTATCTTTTTTGGAGCCACAGCAGATGCCTGATAGCCAGCCATCTTCTTTCAGTTCAGCAGGTCAGGTCAGCTTCAGAGCAGGAAGAGGAGTTGGAAGTCTCCCTCCCCCCCCAAGTCCCTAACAAAGGGGGAAGGCTCACGTGTCTGACTCAGACCATCCCTCACAGATGGTGTGAAAAGCTACAATCAAAGCATCAAGAGGAGCACAGTTGTGGAACACCTTCCCTAAGTACTTCCTTGGAAAGGGCATTAGTTGAAACAGGCTTCCTATACAAGAATTTTACTTTCCCCAGCCAAGTGGCTGAATACAATGTTAGTTCTCATCTTGATTGCTCAGCTCTTGAAAGTGTGTTTAACAAATTTATGACTTTTGGATTGTTTATCAACTTGGCTACTGCAACTCCCTAGAACTCTGTCTCTGATTTATGGCTTTCTCAACCCTGGACTGTTTTGACACTGGATACCTCCTGCTTCCATGGCTTCTGACTTTGGCACCCTGAAATCTTGTTCAGTGTTAAGAGCATTTGCCCTGCCAGGTGTGGTGGGGAATGGAACCCTGGGTGTATTGACAAAGCCCAGAGAAGGGTGAACAGGGAAGTTCAAAATGCTTTATGGAAGGGGTTGGCCCACTTTTTACTACATCCTCAGATAGGTTTTCAGAGGCCAGAGCTCTTCAGAGCAGATAGTGTTCACTTATCTGAGGCAGATGATATGTGATTTCTGGAAGATGTACAAAAAGGAGTGAGGGGCATTTTGGGGATCCTGGTGGGGGATGGGGTTAAGCAGATGCTTACTCCTTTTCCATGGCAGGTAGAGGGGGAAGATAAGTTGGAATACTGTGACCACCTATAGCACCCATTTGATAAAGGGGAGGGTTATGGAACTGCCTCTTTAGTTGATGTGCCTAGGGATTGGGGAGGGAAACTTCCCCTGGGACTGGCCTGAAGGCTGTACCCTCACTTTGTCATGCAACTTGGGGGAGGACTTCTTGGGTTGGCCTTCCAGTTGTGGGCTAGCCAGGGAGCAACCCAGCTTTTGGTTTTTCATCAGGGTTCTGGAGTTCTGCCCAGGTGAAGTTGGGGGTGATACCTGGTGAGACCAATGGCCTCAGCTGTGCCCACACTAAGTGGATCCCGCTTATTTGCATATCTCAGGAGTTAAATGTTAAATACATTAATAATTAAAATACATTGGCCCTTTTCAACCCAATCTCTGTTGTGTGGTCTCATTATTTCCGTGGTAGGTCAGCAAATACATTACCATCTGGCTTATGTTTTGAATTTTTGAATTGGAACATCACTCTAATTTTTTACCTTAACAGTTTAGTTCTAAGTATATCTACTCCAGAGGAAGTCCTACTGAGTTCAGTGAAACTGAGTCCCAGGGAAACATACTTTAAAACTTGAAAGCAGCTCCTTTTGCGGACCCAGACCGGACGGCCCCGCAGCCCCCTTGAATAATGACAAACACTCATATTGGGTTGACTATGTATTGCTTACATATAACTTCAGAAAAAACATGGTGATGTACAGGTTAATAATATACAAAACATTGAGGTATATAATGATATAGTCTTGAGGTAGATAATGATATGTATGTTGGCAATAATTGGCCGCAACTTGCCAGTTAATGGTTGGCGGCAATGTATGGGTCGTGAGCTCCCGCCGCCCACACATGTGGGTGGCGCGGGGACCGGTCCATCCCGG
Source organism: Gambelia wislizenii (assembly GCA_030847615.1). Classification (NCBI taxonomy): domain Eukaryota; kingdom Metazoa; phylum Chordata; class Lepidosauria; order Squamata; family Crotaphytidae; genus Gambelia; species Gambelia wislizenii. Next base: position 28,105,058 of record JAUMIR010000008.1, on the reverse strand, counting down.
TTCCCCTGCATGAAGGAGAGAGGCACTGGCCGAGCCGTCCGCTCGACGCTCTCTCCTTCCCTATAAACAAACGTATTAGCAGCTAGCAGGGGTCTCCCTTGAACTTGAACTTGGCTTTGAACTTGAACTTGCACTTGAACTTGACGGAGACCCCCTAAATATCCAACTTCTCACGACCCAAACATCCGCCTGCAAATTGCGACAAAGATGAACAAAGGGAGGGTAGGCGGGTTCCGCTTTTCAGGTGCGGCGGAGAGCGTGCTGCTGCCTCCGCCGCTGCCTCGGATCTGGGGTGGGGCGCGCAGGCGCGCTGCCCTTTACCCCGATCCGTAGACCAATCAGAGGCGAGCAACCTCGCCTCTGATTGGCCTAGCCTCCCCTTCCCCTCCCTGCCGCTGAGGGCGCTGGGAAGGAGAAGGGGGAAGATGGCGGCCCGCATGGCATGCCATGCGGTCGTCCCCCTCCCCCCCCACCCCGCCCAGGACAGCGCCTGACAAGCGGGGGGGGGTGGAAGGGCGGGGCGGAGCCCGGAGGCTGCTTTTGGGGCCGCCGGCCGGGCCGCAAATAGGCCCGCCGGCCAGCGTCGAGCCCCCTTGCGGACCCAGACCGGACGGCCCCGTAGCCCCCTTGAATAATGACAAACACTCATATTGGGTTGACTATGTATTGCTTACATATAACTTCAGAAAAAACATGGTGATGTACAGGTTAATAATATACAAAACATTGAGGTATATAATGATATAGTCTTGAAGTAGATAATGATATGTATGTTGGCAATAATTGGCCGCAACTTGCCAGTTAATGGTTGGCGGCAATGTATGGGTCGTGAGCTCCCGCCGCCCACACATGTGGGTGGCGCGGGGACCGGTCCATCCCCTGCATGAAGGAGAGAGGCACTGGCCGAGCCGTCCGCTCGACGCTCTCTCCTTCCCTGTAAACAAACGTATTAGCAGCTAGCAGGGGTCTCCCTTGAACTTGAACTTGGCTTTGAACTTGGACTTGCACTTGAACTTGACGGAGACCCCTAAATATCCAACTTCTCACGACCCAAACATCCGCCACAAAGGCGTTCCCTTGGAACCGCCTTCCGCCAACCATCACCTTATCAACAGGCAGGCCTACTGGTCCCCATGGGCCCTTGGCACCGCAGGCAGCGCCCTGCCCGGTCTGATGTAGGCCTTGTAGGCCCTCGAGCGCCAACGCCCCAGGCGCATAATCGACTCTGTAGACATGCCTGCTTCTGCTGCCATGGTTGCTGCCCCAATCCGGAAGGAGTGGCTGGTGAATTCATCTGGGGGAAGACCCAAGCCCTTGATGGCCATTCTCAACACGCTCGTGAACTGGAATCTGGTGAGAGGTATCCCACCTTGGTGCTTGAACAAGGGGCCGGGCCCCATCCCCCGCACTTCCAAAAACTTCTTCATGCTCACCACGGGACACCACGCAAAACTATCTACCCTCCGAAGATGCGGGGTGGTCCCGCGGCCGCGCTGATCCGCCTTCGAGCGCCTGATGTGAATGGACAAGTCATGCTCGCCCAATGATATATCGCCAATCTGCAGTGCCGTGTTCGACGAGTCCGTCTTGGAGGAGCACACCACCTCCCCCACCCTCAGAGCCCCGAAAAAGGCAATTGTGTATGCTGCACCGAAGAGCAGAGCTTCGTAGCTGGAGTGGCATATGGCTGGCAGATGACCCACCAGTCGTGCCAGCGTCGCGTAGGAGAGGGGGCGCCGAGTGTCACGCGCCCTCGGAGTCATCCTCTTCCAGCCCTCCAGCGCTTTCCTCACCATGAAGGAGGCGCAGGGGTCCCCATACCCTGCTGCTTTGCAGGTGAAGGAAATGCCTGCCGCCTGGCCAGCTATTGTCCTTGGTGCCATTCCTTTCTCCTTCAAGGAAGCCAGATAGTGCAGGACTGCCCTCTCCGTTGGCTGGCCGGCGCATCCGTAGCCGTGCTGCTGCCTGAATCGCGTGAACTGTGCCGCCGCCCTCTGATAGCTGGCCCGCGTAGAAGGAGCCAAGGAATCCACTATGCCCTGGAGCACGGTTCGTTCCCAAGGTTCCAGAGGTCTTCCGGGAACTGGGTCTCCGTCTCGTCCGCGTTTGGCGCCAGCGCGCGGAACCGTTCCGTCTGAAACCGAGACAAGGCATCTGCAATCTCATTATCCGTGCCGGGAATGTGCTGAGCGTGAAAGCTGATGTTGGCCCCCAAGCAGGTAAGCACGAACCTGCGCACCAGCCTCATGACTCTTTCAGACCTGGAGGACTGCCTGTTGATGATCCTTACCACTGCCTGATTGTCACACCAGAAGCAAACTTTTTTATCACTGAATTGCCTGCCCCACAACGTGATGGCCACTACTATGGGAAAAAACTCCAGAAAAGTGAGGTCCCTGGTGATGCCCCTTGCTGCCCAGTCCTCTGGCCAGGGCTGAGCACACCAGTGCCCATCATAATAAACCCTGAAACCCTGGCTGCCCGCTGCATCAGAGTGAACCTGCAGACTATTGCCCAGCTCCATGCAGCCCTGCCATGTGGACACCCCGTTGTAAGTGTCGAGGAAAGAAAGCCACAACCTGATGTCCTCCTTCACCCCTTTTGTGAGGCGAATGTGATGGTGCTGTGCCCGCGCCCCCCCGGTAAGCCTTGCAATTCGCATGCAGAACGCCCTCCCCGGGGACACCACCCTGCAGGCAAAGTTCAGGTGCCCCAATAGTGACTGCACTTCTCTGAGCGTGGCTTTTTCTTTCCTCAGCAGGTCGGCCATCAATACCCTCAGGCTGTGAATCTTATCATCGGGCAATCTGGAGATCCCTTTCTCGGAATCGAGCTGTATGCCCAGGTACACCAGGGACGTCGCAGGACCAACCGTCTTGTCAGGCGCCAACGGTACCCCCAGCTCCTCCGCCAAAGCCTGGAAAGAGGAAAGCAAAAACCCACATTCCCCTCCCCCGGCTGGGCCCATCATCAGAAAGTCATCCAAGTAGTGTGTGACAAATGGGGAACCTGCGCGCCGCTGCAATGCCCATTCCAAGAACGTGCTGAATGTTTCAAAGGCAGAGCAGCTGATGGAACAGCCCATGGGCAATGCCATGTCATAGTACCATTTGTTCTGGAACTTGAAACCCAAAAGGCAGTGATCGTCGGGGTGCACCGGCAGGAGCCGGAAGGCCGACTGGATGTCACATTTTGCCATCAGGGCCCCCTGCCCGCAATTCTGCAGCAGGCGGACCGCGTAGTCCAATGAGGCATACCTCACCGAGCAAAGCTCCGGAGGGATGGCGTCATTGACTGATGCTCCTTTTGGGTAGGAAAGGTGATGAATGAGCCGGTACTCACCCGGCGCCTTCTTGGGTACTACCCCCAGTGGGGAGACCCTTAAGTTGGGCATGGGTCGGAGGTCAAAGGGGCCTGCTATGCACCCGGCTTCAACCTCCTTTTTGATCTTGAGAGCCAGCACCTCTGGCAGTTGTGTCGCGGACTTGAGGTTGCCCGACATGGTGGCTTCCCGGGGGCCTTGAAAAGGTATGCGGAACCCGAATTCGAACCCTTCCACTAGATAATTGGCCGCCTCTTTTTTGGGGTAGGCCGCCAAGAGAGGACGCATGGCCTCCACCCTCACTGGAGTGAACGCCATGGGCCTCCCGACCCCAACCCCCTGCTCATTTTGAGTTGCTGTTGGCGGCGGCCCCTGCAGAACCGCCCTCTTTCCTGCTGCCAGATGCGGCAGGTCGACTGCTCCGAAAGGACTGGCCGCTGCCGCCTTGTCATGGACAGTTGACCTTTGGATGCCCCCCTCCACAGCTGTCGCACGCGTGTTCAAATCTACACTTGTATCTGGAGCATTTGCTCCCATTGAACTCCCAGCACACTGGCCTCTTCCCCTCTTTTTTGCGTGCCGCCTTGTGAACTTCACCCTTTTCCCGCCTGCCTGGGCCCGTGGCCTGCAGCCAATTGAGGTAGTCAATGGTGTCCCACCTGTGCAAGGGGGACCGAGACGCTTTCTTCCTGCATTCAATGTCATACAGGATCGCGTTGGAGTCCCCCGCTTGTGCCCGCACCAGCAAAACCTGGCGGAGGTGGTTGATCAGTTGCCATGCCCACTCAGGGAACACCAAAGCCACTACCCCCATGTAAACTGCATACCCATTGAGCCAATTGCCGAAGGTGTGTTCCAAGGCCTCAGCGCCAGCCTTGCTGCCCTCCTTCTTTTCACTTTTGTGCACCCTGGCCTCGGCCCCGGGGGGCGTGGCCAAAGTGAAGACGTCCACATAATAGCCTTGCAAGATCTTGGAACGCACCTTGTGATCCAAGTGCCCTCCTGGGGGGTCCTCCTTGGACTTGGCCTCTTTGAGCTCCTCCTGTGGGTGTTCCCCCTCTGCCTTCCTATCGGCCCCAGCCTTCTCCCTGGCCCTTCGCATCTTGAGAGCCCAAGCCGGCAAACCCGGCTTGCACGCTCCCTTCTCCCAATACCTGTATTTGTCTTCGTCAGAGGACGCACCTGAAGAGGAACCGGAACGAGATCTGCGACGTTTTCGGTGTGGGCTACGCCTTCCACCAGACCTGCTGCGTCGCCTTGACGAAGACCCAGGCGAGGCCGACCGCCCGGATTCCCTGGAGCCACTCCACCCTTTTGACCTGGAACGTCTGCGCCGGCCGCCTCCGTTGGGAGCACCTAAACTGGAAGAAGTACTGGGCACCGCATCTCCAGGGGGATCGACCACCTCCGGGAGCGCACTCTCTGAAGGGCCGCCAGTGGCTGCCCTCCCATCCATCTTTTGCAGAACTACGGAAAGAGCCCCCATGACATCTGCCAAAGTTGGATCCGGTTGGCCAAAGGCCTCCACGGGAGGTGGCGGGGCCTGCTCCGGGGGACCTCCGCCATTGCCCTGTTGCCCTTGTGCCCCCACCCCCCGTGGCTGCCGTGGCGGTGCCTTCGGGCTGCGGCGGGCTTGGATCAGCACACTGGCGCCTCCTCGTGGCCCTCTTAGGCCCCATGCTTCTGCAGCCCCTGGTCACTGTAGCAGGGATGCGTGTAGTAGCTTTGGCTGGGCGCCTGAATGGGTGCTTGGTGACTGCTGACTTTGACTGTGTTTTTTTTTATTAAGCACCGGCCGCCGCCTCGCGGCCCGAAACCTGCAAAGAAAAAACCTCACCGTAGCCTCCAGAGCGCCTGCATAGGCTTACATGACCACCCACGCCCCCATGTGGATGAAGATGCGCTGAAAGGGCACCCCTTGATGAGCCCCCACCTGCATCCCCCCATGGGAAATTGGAATGGTTCCCTCCTGCCTGTGCCAACGCCCCCCTTCTCTCTCTTCCGCTTCTTTTTCTTTTTTTTCTTTTTTTTGAAGCCTGCCCATCCCGGATGGGAAAGGGAGGGGGTGTGTGGAGGGGGGGGGTCCGGCCCGTGCCCTGCTTGCCTCCCCAAGGACCCCAGCCAAGACGAAGAGGAGAGGGGGGGTTCTGACCCATCGGGAGTGGCCTGGCTGGCCAGCCAAGGCTCGTCCACCCCCTCAGCGTGCGCCCGGCGGCCCGTTGGAGGCCCATGTGCCTCGAGAGCAATGAGCCCATGCCCTCGCGGAGCGCGGCGTGCGCCTGCTGGAGGGGCACTCCAGCCAGGCGCCCCGACGCCCACCTGTCCAGGCCGTGGCTGGCGTGGGGAGTCGCCCCTCCCCGCTCCCCCGTACTCGGAAGGGGCACCCCCCCCTTTTGGAAGCCAGCATCCCCCAGATTGCCCGCGGTACCGGCCCCCGCCCCGCCAAGCGGTCCTGGAAGGGGCACCCCCCCTTTTCGACAGCCAGCAGCCCCCAGACTGGGACCGGCCCCCGCCCCGCTGAGCGGGCCTGGAAGGGGCACCCCCCTCCCATCAGCCAGCATCCCCCCGGCGTGGGACCAGCCATCCCGCCCCGCCGAGTGGGCCGCATTGCCCCGCCGGGACTGGTGCGCTTCTTTGGGGGCGGCCGGCTTCCCTGGCCTGGCCCCTGCCACCGCTGATTGGCCGTCCCATCCATGCGGCACCCCCGTGAAACCGGCCCTCCCGCCGGGAGAACCCCCCCTCGTGCGGGCACCCAGCGTCTCGCTACTCCGTGTCCCCGATCCCTGTGATCGGGGACGGAAAGTGCCCCTTGTCCCTCGGACGTACCTGCGGGGGGGGGGGGTGGAAGCGTGGCGCCGCTTTTCAGGCGCGGCGGAGAGCATGCTGCTGCCTCCGCCGCTGCCTCGGATCTGGGGTGGGGCGCGCAGGCGCGCTGCCCTTTACCCCGATCCGTAGACCAATCAGAGGCGAGCAACCTCGCCTCTGATTGGCCTAGCCTCCCCTTCCCCTCCCCGCCGCTGAGGGCGCTGGGAAGGAGAAGGGGGAAGATGGCGGCCCGCATGGCATGCCATGCGGTCGTCCCCCTCCCCCCCCCACCCCGCCCAGGACAGCGCCTGATGAGCGGGGGGGGGTGGAAGGGCGGGGCAGAGCCCGGAGGCTGCTTTTGGGGCCACCGGCCGGGCCGCAACTAGGCCCGCCGGCCAGCGTCGAGCCCCCTTCTCATAGAGCAGCTGCTGTACAGAAAAAAATGTCTAATTGTCTCCATGTGGAGACATGGCAACCTCATGTACTTAGGCTTTGTCTACACTAGCAATAAAATTGGAACCCCCCCCATCTAGCCAGATAATGCCACATGACATGCAGCATTATCCCCAAATCTGTTGTCATAATGCCACATGACCTAGGGCCTTATCCAAACCAGACTTGGGGTATACCACCTAAAACCCAGTTTTGGATTACTTGCAGTTTTCTCTAGAGTTTGCTGGAAATGCTAGGGGGAAAAACCTGTAGTATGGACAAAGGATACACACTGTATTGTGGCAGGGTGCGGAGGCAGGACAAGTGCTGCCTCACATGCACTGCCATTTCCCTCTTCTTCCACATCACTGCCACTGGCTCTGCCTCCGTAGCACAAAGTCACTTGTTCACTAAGTACCAGGAAGGACGATCTAGCATCAGTGGTACCAAGTAGGGGAAAGTGGAGGCACCTGTTGTCCTGTGCTGGGCAAAGTAATTTGCTCTAGTTAAAGAGTATGCATGAAGCTCTTTGGGAAGAGGTGCCTGGCTAGGCAGCAGTGGCAGATCTACAGTATGTGTGTGTGTGTGTGTAAAAATCTGTGGGGAAATTCAGACTTTTTGGCCAGGTTAGTGTGGTGTTTAAATCTGAACCATTTAAAAAAAAACAATTTATCTAAATTCATAAATTTCATCTAGAATGAGATTAAAATTGTTTGAGTAAGTGAAACTGAGATTTATCTATGTCTACCAAGGAGGCTTGCTGATGCAAGCAAGAGAGTACCACAGGGCATTTTACTTCAGATTCCATCAACTCTGGAAGTGGCTGTGTATTTGTGATGAACCCAAATTCTCCCTCCAGAAGTGATATACTACACTGATGTGATTTATGGAGATGGGAGTCTGTAGTTGCAATGCAGAAAAAAAAGGAACACATTTTAATTACTTACAAAGCATATACCCACATTTATGCTTCTATTTCTTCTCACCTCTAATTGTAAGATTCTTTGGAGCAGGAACCTCTCTGTTTTCAAGGTCTTCTGCAAAATCCTATGTATATTTTCAGTGGAATAAGTAATAACAGCATATAGTCAGAACTGGGAGAGATGATTTCCTGCCCTTAGGTTTCATCCACTGATGCAAAAGAAAATAATCTGTTTGATTGCCATATAATAATACTAGTAATAATGTTAATTTCATAATAGCAATATTCGTATATAAAACCACGATTCTTATTAATAGCAGTAATGATTGAATCATAGAATCATAGAATTGTAGAGTTGGAAGAGACCACAAGGGCCATCCAGTCCAACCCCCTGCCACGCAGGAAATCTTGATCAAAGCATCCCTGACAGATGGCCATCCAGCCCCTGTTTAAAGACGTCCAAGGAAGGAGGCCCCACCACGCTCCGAGGGAGTGTGTTCCACTGCCGAACTGTTCTTACTTTCAAAAAGTTCCTCCTAATGCCATGGTAAGTAAAGGTGTTAACAATGGCTTAGAGCTATAAAAAATTCTTTTTGTAGAACACCTTGTAAATAGCAACATATGAATAAGTCCTTTATAAATGTGACTCAGTCATGTACTCCTAAATTCCTACATACATCACAACCACCCCACTGAGCCTGTTAAGTGGTACGCCTATTCACTGATAATTATCTCTCACATATCTCAGTAAGTTTCTGTCCCTTAAAGTATAAGAAATGCCCTGATGGAATAATGAGGAAGAATTGACACTCTGCTAAACATCCTAATTAGGATTTAATTAGGATTTTTTGAGAAAAAAAATGCACAGTGTATACGTTTTGCAAGCATATAATCACTAATGTATTGCTCATAGGTCTTCTGTGCTTATTTTCAGTGTAAATATCCAATTATGAGTGCCATTTTAGATCACATTCATGAATTCAAATTCCTCATGGCTTTTCAAGGAACAAATCTTGTTTTCCCCACCTACAAGTAACATTCCCTTTATGGGCTTGTCTACACTGGCCAAATACCCTGGCTTTCCCCCATTAGAGAACCGTGTAGTCCAAACAATTCACGACATTTACTCTGATCTGCCTCCAGGCAATCCAAACAACCTCTGGGACAGATACAGGGCTGGAATTGAGAGACGCCAGGATAGGGCTCTTTACCACATTTTAAGAAAATACCCAGTTTAATTTGTTTCTGCTGGATCAGGCCCTGTGTGTCTGTGGAAACCGTTCATAGAATGCCACTCCCTGCTGCCACCACCAGCTCCCTGGTTCTCCCAGAAGCCAGGCAAGGGTCCCGCAGTATGTGACCAAGGATGGTCACATGCAGGGGCCCGGCAGTTGTGTGTTCTGAGACCCCTGTCCTATTTTTCTCTAGCACATATTTTACTTTAAGTCACATGCAAATTATATAATCAATTCCTTTGCAGAGAACTAAAAGAACCTGGATGCTGGTTGCAGGCCCAGTTTTAAAGGTGCCATTTTTCACTGTGTGTTTAGATTTTGGCATGGCTGATATACTGTATGTGTCTTGCCTTTCTTTCTCTCCTCTAGGATATTGTTTTATATGGCTCTCATTTACTACTTTTTTTTTCAACTTCAATACTCTTTCCACTTATAACATCAAAAAGCTCTGAAACTGTACTTGTACAACTTGGTTCAGCATGAAAGCATGACAATAACTTCCCTCTGGGACTTTTCACTCAGCCTCCTTTGCCTCAGTGGTTCAGTAGACATGTATGATATTCACCCATCAAACAAAAGCTGGATAGCATAGTGCCTTTCTCTTTTCATAGGCTACATTTTTTTTACTGGCTTGTTTTTCACACTCCATCAAGGATTTCTCTTCAGAAAAGAAATGGCATGCTAGCTATCACAAGCAAACTTTGCAGCCTTTAGTAGTAATTAGTAATTTAGTAGTCTGGCAATAAAAGGAATGGGAGTTTGTCACTGGAAGATGTTTAAGGGAAAAGATTGATTTTTAAAAGCTTTACTACAGTATCTGTTTGTAGGGACAGATGGATAAACTCCTCCTTTCACTTCAGCATGAACTTTTGGAAAATTCTTGGGGAAAAGAACCATCAAATTTTCCCCAACAGTTCTTTGTAATTTCAGAAGGCTAACCAATTTTTAGAACTTTTTTCCACCTTCCTTTCAGAACATTCCATTCTGTCAATATCCTTAAATTGTCTGGAACCGGACACAGTACTCCAGGTAAGCACTGGACAAAGCAGAATAGAATGGAGCCATTGCCTCCCTTGATTTGGATACACTATACTTCTGGTGATGTGCCCTAGCAATAGCAATAGCAATAGCAATAGCAATAGCACTTCTATTTCTATACTGCTTATCAGTGCCAAAGCACTCCCTAAGCAGTTTACAATGTGTTAGCTAATTGCCCCCCACAAGCTGGGTACTCATTTTATCAACCTACAGAAGGATGGAAGGCTGAGACAACCTTGGAGTCCTCTAGGATTGAACTTGCAATGTTGTGGCTGCAGTACCAGCATTTTAACTACTGCACAACCAGGAATTTTATAAGCTCCCCCATTGCATCACACCACTGAATCATCTTTTAGAGTTTGGCCTATAAAGACCCCTGGATCCTTTTCAAAGATACTACTGTGAAGTTAGGTATTATTCTTCTTATATTTGTGCATCTGATTTTTCTTGCTTAAATGCAGAGCTTTATCTCTATTGAAATTCACTCTGTATATTGTGGACCAATTCTCCAGTTTTGTTAAGGTCATTTCATACTCTCCAGCTGTCCAAATTTGACAATCCCAATTATTCCTCTGTTGTCTTATTCTTTCAGCTGCTTATGAAATGGCCTGGTTTCTAGTTCTGTTATTATGGATCACCACCTTGTAGGGTTTAGACTGCCTGGGACTCAGAACCTTTGCAGGGATGGGGGACACATTAAAATGGTCCTCCTCTGGAGGCTGATGGATCCAGATGGATTTCTGATAGTTCTTGGAGAGCTTCTTGATACCTTGGCAGGTGATTCTGTTGAAGTCTTAGCCAGCAACTGGAATGGAGAAATCCACGGTGAAATGGATCCTGAAGTCCCCTCTCAAGAGTGGAGCCATACCACTCCATGGTTTTCAATGGTAATGAAACAAGTGACTAGAGTGATGATGGCAGAAAACTCAAAGCAAGTCTGAAATTAGGGATAGGGATGGTATATTTTGATTTCTCCATGTCCTGACAGATGTTGAGAAAAATGAAACAGTTTTTTGTCCCATAGCTTTGAGATATCCAGGATTTTTTTCCCTCCTGCAATGATCAAAAACTGTACAGCTTTTCTAGGAAATCTGTGTAGAAAGCTGCAGAGTTTCCCAGAAGGTATGCAGCACCTCCTGAGAGTTGTGCAGCCTACCCTGAAAACTGTGCAGCTTTTATATATAAAGGACTGCTTTCAGGCAGCTACCTATGTGTTTTGTGCAAGATTACTTCTTTTATCTAGTAAGTGGCAATGTCGCAGAACAGAAATATTGCAGAAATCAGCAATGTTGTGCAACACAACCATGTGATTATTTGCAGTGCAACATTGCTGCTTTCTATGGGAAAAATGCCCAGCAATGTTGCACAACAAACAAACAGAATAACAATATTGCACAACAAAAATGTTGTAGCTGAACACCACGTGGCTACTGTGCAAAATCAGCAAGGTTGCACAACAAAATCATGTGGCTATTTGTTGTGCAACATTGCTGATTTTTCACAACAAAAATGTTGTGCAACATATTTGTTGAGTAACATTGCTATTTGTTTATGTAAAAAACAGCAATATTGCACAAGCATTGCACAACATTTTTGTTGTGAAAAATCAGCAAAGTTGCACATAGAAAACAGTGATGTTGCTCAAGAAAAATGTTGCACAACAAAAATGTTGCACAAAATCAGCAATTTTGCACAACAAAACCACTTGTGGCTACTGCTTCAGTTGGCCTGAGTATCTTTTCCTATTGTGTAACATTTAGGTTGGATAATATTAAAAACTGCAAAGATTTTACCAATGACCAGATCGTCCTTTGGATCTCTTCCAACACTATAGCTAAAAATGATTGTATGATCCCAAATTGGCTTTTCAACATAACATTTTTCCAGGTTTCTCTTGAAGTCATTCAATCCCTCTGCTTCTGTTTTTTGTGAACTCTGGAATTCTTCCAACTGTATCTTCCATCAGAATGCCGGGGGAAAGGGGAGGCCTGCTCCTAAAATGTTCATTAGATACCAGAAACTTTTATCAAGACTTCATAATTCTTTCTAAAGGATCCTGGCAAAGAAAAAAATCAGGCATCTTTTTTTCTGAGAAGTTCCTATTGCTATGCTTTGGGTCCAATAAAGACCTGAAAATTTAGCTATGAAAAAGGAGAAAGAAGAAAGGGGCAATTGATTTTTTGAGGCAGAAAAAGTAGAAATACAGGCACCAGGATCATACATTGAGCAGGCTAATTAAAACTAGGGGAAGATTATGAGGTGAAGAAATAAATATCCCAGCCTTTCTCAACCTTTTTATCATGGAGGAATCCCCAAAATAATTTTCAGGTCTTAAGGAACCCCTGCATAAACATTTTTCTATATACTGGTATTTCTTTCCTCCCACAATCACAATCTTTTGAGGAACCACTAGCAACCTCTTGGGGAACCCTAGGGTCCCAGGGAACCCTGGTTGAGAAACACTGTCCTAACCTTTGTGTTATATTCCTGCTTGGACTATCACACACACACAATGTCAGTTGTATTTAGATTTTTAATTTTTTTAAAAAAGGTTGAAAATGAGTCACAGAATACTCAGTGTAATGTACAAGGTCTGTCTATTAAATAACAAGACTGTGTTTTTAGCTTTTAGACAAATCAGGGAGAACTGATTGTGAATGCTTGAATGGTGACCGTGAACATGTTTGAAACTGCATGACAAACATCAACACTCTTGACCACTCAGTTCATTATCAGTTGTCGTTTAAAGCAGCTGTGTTGTCTGTTGTGCCAGAAAAATGCTAAGTTTAAAAGTCAAGTAATGTGATGTTCTGCAGCAACTTGAGGCAGACCCAAACCTTTTTCAAAAAATCATAACTTGTGATGAAACCTGGATCTTCCAGTATGATCTTGAGACAAAACAACAGTCAATGCACTGGAAAATACCGTCATCACCAAGAATGACAAAAGCATGTCAAAGGAAGTCCACATTCAAAGACAAGCTCATTGGGTTTGGTTTTTGTTGTTATTGTTGTTGTTGTTGTTTTACATCAAGGGCATAATTTTTTTGCAGAATTTTTTCCAGAAGGCAGAATAGTGAAGCAGCATTACTATAAGGAAGCTTTAAGAAAGCTGAGAGGAGTCAGGAGAAAAAAAAAAGGCAGAACTGTGGGAAAATGGTCTCATTCTTCATAAGACAAAGTGCCTGCTCACACAGCACTTTCTGTGAAACAGTTTTTGGCCGATAAACACAATACTACACTTGAACATCCTCCATATGCACCAGATTTGGCACCATGTGACTTTTTTCTTTTCCCTAAAGTGAAATCTGTGCTTAAAGGAACACATTTTGAGTCAATTGATGCAGTAAAGAAGGAAACATCAGATTTATTGACACAGCTGACAGAATCTGATGTGCTCCATGCCTTTGACCAGTGGAAAACAAGACTGCATCAGTGTGTGAGTGTGAATGGGGAGTATATTGAAGGGGACAAGCATTAGAATTGTAATACATATAAATAAAGATGGGTTATTGTATCAGTCTCATTATTTAATAGACAGAGCTCATACATATAAAATCAATGTAACAGTTTCAAACAGTTTAAAATTTAAAACAGTGATTTTTTTAATTAAATGATTTCAGAAATTTAGCATATTAAATGATTTAAGAAGTTAAGTTGGCTTAAACCTTTAAAACAGTTTTAAACCATGTACATATAAATGTACATTTTGACAAATTCAACTAGGTCCCCAAAATCTTTAATAAAAAGCCATGTTTTAACTTAGCACCAGACTAAAATAAGTGTTGGAGACAACTGGCCCTTTAGGGGGAAGGTATTTCAATGTCAGGGTGCCATAGCAGAGAAGGCTTTGTTCCATATCCTTGCATAGTGTATTGGTAAGTCATTGCTGAAACATACAGTATAGAAAGCCCCCTCCAGAAAGGCTCTGCTTTCAGGTAGCCATGTATATAAACAACCTCTTTAAATCAGACTCTCTCTCTCTCTCTCTCTCTCTCTCTCTCTTTTTTTTTTTTAATATATATATATGCACCTTTGGGTAATGGTAGAGGTACAGTGATTTAATATTCTGACAGCTAGGTTGAATTGTATAGGGTGGATGGATTTCAGTTGTCTCAAAACTACAATACTGTAACATATTTATTTCTGATCTGCAGAGGGGCCTGTGGGATTTCATGCAGAGGTGGTGGTGATGCTGGTGGAGCTGGACTAAGTGCATTGAACACCTTATGTGACCGAGATAAGCTCTGGGGCATTTTAGTGGACTCCTGAAGGTTGTGTATTTGGAGATGAATGGCCATGGCAGAAACCTGTACTCAAGGGCTGTGGAACCTATGGAGCCTCCTTTTATTTGAGAGTTGAGGATCTGATGTGTGTGGCAAAGCTTTTGCAGCTGGGCAGTGTTCCCATACCTAACAATGTCATCTCTATTTGTGATCAAATTCTAAGACTGACCAGAGAAGTGGATGTACTCTTACTGAGTTGGTGACATCTGACAACATGAAAAATATCAAGTGCAGGCATTAACTGCCTTATTTACAGTCACTGCTCCTCTCTTTATTAATGACTCTGTCTTTTAACTAAGTTTTAGTTTTGAGTCAAGTCTTAAAAAGTCTTGCAAAAGTTATAGCTTGCTGAGGTCATTTTCATTTGGTATCCAATCTTTTCAGAGCTGAGCTGCCTCCACTACATCTGCCACTGTCATCAGGGTCATGGACATTCAAGTAATTGGATAGTGGTCTTCAAAGGCCTTTGTTTTATATTCATTTTTCTCCAGATGTCTGCAAGTAATAGCATTTGCATCTCATTCATTTATTTCTGTTTGTACATCTGACAGATTGCTAAAACTGTAGAGGCCAATGGCCATGCCAGAAACATGGATTCAAAGGACTTGTCTGGCTTGGCTATTTACCCTGTCTTGCCCCTGTTTTAGAGCCCTGCAGTCCAAACAACCCAGGACTTTTGCACCATTGTGCCCCGAAGCAGTCCTCCTGATCCCATGAGGCAAAAAAAAAAAGGGGGGGGAGATGCAGTAAGGCCCATTACACCACTATCAAAAAAACCCCTGGTAAAATCTACTTCACCTGGCAAAAAATGGATTGGGCCCAGTCACTGAAGCTTCTGTCTACCTTGCTCTTCCTTAGCCAGGAAGGAATCCCACAGCATGTGATCAAGGATGGTCACATGCAGGGGGTCTTGGTCACATGCTGCAGGCCTGCATCCTGGCTATGGAAAGTGTGATATGGACGGTGGTGGTGGTGACTGCAGAGACTGGCTGATGTGGTGGTCTGTATTCCATCGCATTCTGTGCTGGTGACAGGGGAGCAATAGACCAGATCCACAGGTAGAATATGCCAGTGGGCAGCTGGTGTATTCTGACCCATGTAGATTAGCCCAAGGTCTATAGAACCTGGTTGGCGTTTTGTGGTTACCCCCAGTTCACCTACCTGAAGGTGTAAACCCATGGCTCAGTGTGGCCATGTAACACCATCCTTCACATCTTTGGGTGTAGTTTAGAGAAGATGAGAATGCTTCCCATTCCACTCTTTGTCCAAGGCTTTAAGTCTATTGGATTGCACATCACATTCTGTACTGTCCATATTCAACTGAGACACTTCTGTCTTATCTTTTCATTTCTTCGTTTGCTCTAAACACCTATAGCATAAATGAACTTAAATTATAAGCAAATTACTAGACAACAGAAGCTGTCTCATCCCAAATTTATTGTAAAAGGAAAAAATAAAGAGACAACAATTAAATTCTTCAAATCGTCTTTTTTCCTTCCCAGTCCTGCTTCATTCAAACAATTTTGTGCTTAGTTGTTGCACTGCAGTTGAAGACAGCATATTGGATAATGTCAGAACTGTAGCACAGAGAAGTTAAAGCATTTATAAAAACAAGGTTGCATGAAGGAAACATTCAGATCCCCCTCCTATGTAGAGAAAACATCTTAATAGCATCACAACACTGTATGGTATGACAGAGAACATAGGGGGTTGGGGCCAATATATGTTGTTCTAAAACAGATCAGAAGAGGGTGGGATCCGTGGTATACCTTAAGACTTGTAGAGGTCAGGCATTATGTCCACTCTGAGCTTGACAGGATTATGTCCAGGGTTGCGGAGGGGGGGATTCTGGCCCTCTATTCTGAGTTGTCACCCTTGACTAAATGCTTGTTGTGGTTTGTTATCTCCAGGGCTTTAACCTTACTGGGTTTGAAAGGGGTTAAATTTGGTACCCACTCATTTAGAATTGTGGCAGCCTTAACCACATCTGCAATGGGCATGGGTCCTCACCTTATTCAGAGGATTGGGCTCTGGAGATTTTCAGTATGTCACAGGTATGTTTGTTCAACTGTTACAGTACTAGTAGGTTATGTGGTTGCTCTTTAAAAAACAAACAAACAAAAAACGCAGATTCTTGGTTATGGCTGGTGATGCATTGTGTCCTGTGCTGTGGCTATAGCACAATTTATTCGGCTGTGTGACAGTCTTGCAATTGCCATTTTGGATCTTACCTGCGACTGGGCAATCTGTGGTTGAGTGGCTGGGTAAGAGGGGCTTTTGGTGGCATGACCTGCTTCCAATGTTGTTCATGGAGTGCACTGGACCTCCACTACATGTTTTGTTCATTCATCTTGGTGGTAATGACCTAGGTTTGTTGAAGGGCAAAGCCATCATCATATAGGCTATACACAGCATGGGGGTCATACAGTCTTCCAGGTCTGGAGTTTCTATATTGTGGTTCAATATGGTGAGGGAGAGGAGAACCTCAGTGTATTGACACAGCCTGAGGGAGGGTTAACGGGGAAATTTGGAATGCCCTGTCAAGAGGATTGGTTCACTTTTTGCCACATCCCAAGATATTTTTCCAAAAGCCGGAGCTCTACGGAGCTAGTCACATCCGCTTATCAGAAGCGTGTACAGTAGGATCATTGTATCCACTGATTCATTATCCACTGATTCAGTTATCCATGGGACACAAAACAGCACACCTACCATAGAGTCTTCCTAGAACATGTGTCCTCTCGAGCCATTTTCTAGGTCCTCCAAGGCAACTCTATAGTATTTTAAATAGCAAGTCCCATTATTTTCTATGGTGTTCACTATTATACACAGTTTTTGTTATCCATGCCCCCCCGAACCAATCCCCAGTGGATATGGGGGTCCTAGTGTAATTTGTTATTCCTGAGAGATCTGCAACAGAGAGTGAAGACCCTTTTGGCCAGCCTGGTGGTGGATGGGGCTAAGTAGATGCTTGCTTCTTTATTTGTGTGGGGGGGAGGGAGTAGGAATTGGGCAAACACATATGGTGCCCATTCAGTGAAGGAGAAGTTTCCGGAACTGCCTCTTTAGGTCATGAGACCTGGTTGGTGGAGAAAAAGGGTGTCCTTGGGACTGGCCTGGGAGGTTTAATACACATTTAAGTCATATAATTTGCAAGTTGGCTTCTTGGCTTGGCCTTCCAGTAGTAGGCCAGGTGGGGAGAAACCCAGCATTTAAGCTCTCCTTGTGGCTCAGTTATTTTCCCCAGGGGAAGCTGTGGAGGAGGTCTGGGAAAAATCACCTGCCTCAACTTCCCTTGTACTAGGTTGCTTCCCCACCACCATCATACATCTCAGGCGTTTAACGTTAAATAGGTTGATAGTTTAAATAAAGTGGCCCATATTGAACACAAATCTTCTGTGTGATCTTGGTATTCCATGGTTGGTCAGCAAAAGAGATTTGTACTAGATGATTATGAGGTCACTTTACTAAAGTAACAAGCATCCCTCCTTGTTTCTTTGGTGTTCACAATAAAGACAAGCATTTTATCACTGGCATTTTTAAAATGATCAGGATGTATCTTTCTTCCTTAGGGTAATGACTTTGGTCTTAGCTGCTGCAAATACTGGTGAGGATTTGAAATAAAGATGCATTCAAAACCTTACATGACAAAATGATGTTTCTGTAAATGCTAGACATCTGCTTAACAGTGAAATGTAAAGCTGCTTTGATTCCTATGGGCTTTCATGACCAGACAAAAATGATACCAGATACTTCAGAAATACACAATGCATAAGTAAGGAGGATTGCAGCAACTGATTCTACTCTTACTTACTGTGCATTTGTTAGAACATCTGTACAGAGTCACTAAGCTTATTATTGTATATGTGAAGAGATTCTGGTGTCACATGTATAAGAGCTAGGCACAGATAGTGTAGTATGTAGGTCATCTAAAAGCCTGACCCACAAAAACATTGATTATACATTCACTGAACACCTGAATAGGATTACTCTCTGGAGATTTTCAGACAGGCAAAAATCTCCCCTTGCCGCGCGAGCAGCCTCCCGAAACTGCTGCGCGGCAAGGGTCTTTTTCGGACCGCGCTGTGCCTGTGGCGAAACCGTCCGTGTCACTTCCGTGAAGCTTGGGACGGCTCCGCGCCATATTTCAATCACGGAGGCTGCCCGTGCTTGAAATATGACGCGGAGCCGTCCCAAGCTTCACGGAAGTGACACGGACGGTTTCGCCACAGGCACAGCGCGGTCCGAAAAAGACCCTTGCCGCGCAGCAGTTTCGGGAGGCTGCTCGCGCGGCAAGGGGAGATTTTTGCCTGTCTGAAAATCTCCTCTGTCTCTGTTCACAGCTAAGGATCTGAAACTAAGGATGTTACATTATCTCAGTCACAATTTCATCACATTTCTCCATAAGCAACCTCCATTTTCCCCCTTTCTTTGTCTCATATTGGTTTGTGAAGTTTCCTCTTTTTTTCCCACACAAGGGAATTTCTGTCTCTCCTTTCCTCCCCTCCATCCACCTCTTCTGCCTTTTGTTGAAGTGCATAGCTTTGTATGCATTTTAAAATGTTCACTTGTGTGTGACTACAGTGTGTTTGTGTATATTTTTAAAAGTATCATACATGTTTTCTGCACAGTTTATTTGCCAGTCGACATAGGAATAAAGAGACCAGACACATAAAATGGGTTGTAGAGGTCCACTTTATTTAAATCTAACCTATTTAATCCTTCTCAGAGAGATCTGCATTGGGGGAGTAACCTAGTATGGGAATTATTGGGGCAGGAGGTCAGCTCCAAATCCCCTCCCCAACTTCTCTTGGGTTAAAATACCTCAACCCCAGGGATAACCCATAAGCTAGGTGGCTCCCCAGTCAGCCTGCATCTGGAAGGCCACCTGAAATCCCTCCCCCAAGTTACAGGACTTAAAGAGAGGGTTTATCCGTCAGGCCAGTCCCAAAGAAGGTCACTTTCCCCACCCCTCAGTTCGCAGGAACTAAAGGGATTGTTCCAGACTTCCCCTTCACCTCCAAAAGGGGGAAGTACCATAATGATGCCTAACTAAATTAAAAGGGGACACATATTATATGATGCCATGTTTTCACGATTTTGTAATGTCCAAAAGCCATTTCTTTATATTGATGGACCAAGCCATCAACAGATCTATTGTGGTGCTTTGTTGCCAGTATTGCTGGAGTTTTAAATCTCGCACCATTCTGCTCACATGAATATAGCATCAATGGGCAGAACACTTCCAGTTGAGATCGCAAAAAACAGGTACCGTACACTCTTTTTATGAACATCTCCAGTTCACTTTTTAGTTTTAAAGTGTGTGTCTGTGCTTGTGTGTATGTTTTATGTCTGTGGCGCAGTGGTTAAATGCCAGCACTGCAAGTCACCACATTGCAAGTTCGATTCCAGAGGGCTCCAAGGTTCATTCACCCGACCATCCTTTCGTAGGTCAGTAAAATGAGTACTCAGCATGTGGGGGCAATTAGCTAACATGCATTGGAAACTGCCTAATGCAGTGTAGATGTGTAAATTGCTATTGTTTAAAAGAATTAGTAAGCCACTCTGAAAGCCTTATGGCTAAAGAGCGGGGTATAAATAATAAAGATAGATAGATAGACAGATAGATAGATTTCCAGTTAACCGCACTCATGGCTTCTCGTGAGAATCATCACAATCTTGAACCGGGAAGTAAACAAGAGCTCCATTCGTGCTCTGTTTATGCTGGGGCTGCCTCTAAAATGCTGCTCAAGGTAGGTCTGATAGGAGGGTTCTTTTGCTGGCATAAAAATGCCACAAAATATGCTGGTAAAAGAATGTTAATGGAGGTTAGTCTGAGAAAATCCTTTGTGATAACTATTTGTACTAATCTGCTCTGTATTTCCTGGCCTAAGAGAAATGTGGTGCCAGGCTCACAAAAACCATTATTTCTAAGCATGGCTTACTTCTTTTCCCCTACAGTATGTGTGGGACTGTCTTTTATGTACTGTGCAAATGAGGTGGAAATGAACAGAAATAGAGATGAGAACTCACGTAACACCAGTAAGCTTTGTACTGTGTTTGGGTGCGATGATTTGAAATAATCACATCCACCACCATAAAGCAAGTTCATTTTAGGAATGGGAACTAACTAGTTAAAATAAATTAAGTAATCAAATAAGTTGAGAATTGTCCAATGGAAAGAGGTAACTTAATTAAATTTATTTTTAAACTAAATTGGAATTTCAGTGTTAACTTAATCCCAGAATTAATTAGGAGACAATTTTATGAAAATGTAGTTAATTCTAAGAAGCAATAAAGGCAACTTTGAAGTGGGGATGGTTTTCTTTGTAGCCAGGTGGTCTTCCTATGTTTTACACATGATTCCACACCCAGGGCCAGTCTCAGGAAACTGAATTTTGAAGTCTTAATTAGTAGAACATTTACTGAGATTCATGTGGCAACCAATAACAAAGTACTAAATTAAGTAATCATGGCTGGCATTTTTCAGATTCATTACAGTAAGACTTTTAGTGCAGACTTAAAGTGGCAATTTAACATATTCTTAAAAGTTATTTTAAACATAAAGACAATTAAATTAACTATCGTATTAGCTAAGTATTAGCATATTGACTATTAAAAAGATGCATTATTTCCTTTTAAGTTTTCTACCTTTGATTCCCATATTCCTTGAACAACTCTGCCCCCCATTTGTTATTGGAATAAAAATCTTAAGGATTTTTTTAAAAAAAATATAATAAAAGGAAGAAGAAAATACTAATAAACTCAGGTTGTTGGTGAGTGTGGCAAAGAAGAAAAGAAACCGCAGAGACCTAGAAACCAGTATTTAGCTTATCCACTTAATTTGCTTTGATGATAAGGCTTATAAATAAGAACTCTACCAATCATTCAGTCTTCCTGCCTCTTCTTGATTTGTAGCTTCATTGCCAACTGGAAGAATTGAACACATCCCTTTAGTCCCCATTCAGATGACATGATTGACAAAAAAAGACAGAAAATAGATATTGTAACTAGGCAGCTAGAGCTCAAAGTAACAGCCAAGGGGAGGGGGAACACAGAACTGTATATCTATTGAGTAAAATTACATAGGATGAGAGCAGGAGGAATTTGTTGAAGCTCCTTAAAAGATCACAGCTGCAACTCACTTACCTGGAAGTAAGCCTCACTGAACATAGTGGGAAACTGTTTAAACTATAGCAGCATGTTTAAAAACTAAAAAATATACACAGAATGTGTTATAATGCACATTTTTGATCCCTGATAATTTTAAAAAGGGATTGAGACCTCTCAAACCATTGCTCATGCTTAGTTCTCTCTTACCTAACTATGCCAGATTGAGTTTTATCCGTAGTTGTGTGCAATTTTATTGATAAATTCCTTGTTATTCTCTGGTCCCAGAGAGCTGCAAAGGCATGGGTACCAATTCAACTGAGACCCAAATCCCAAAATGAATCAGGGTGATTTGAACTAATTTGTATCAGCTGCAAGATCAGATCAGCCAGATTTGGTGCCTGAGTGAAAAGGTGCAGTCAAAAGTAATTCAAGACTGATCCAAATCAAAGGTAGGGGCTTTACTACACCAGGGGCAAAACTCCAATGGACTCCCTGATGTTTTGCCCTAGAGCCATCCCAGAGTGTCCCCACTACCTGTCGCTCTGCAGGGATATCAGGTAGATTGTCTACATGTTTCTCCACATCCACATTCTTGGGTCTTCCACCACTGCCTTTCTCCATTAGATCCCTGGCAGAGTCAGGACAGATCACTGCCTGGCAGACACTGCCAGTTCCCTCAATGTCCAGGCCAGTTCCCAGTCCAGAACAGTGATGGAAAGTTTTTTTTCTCCTTGGTGCCACTGTCGCTGGTGCACGATCCCTTGCTCTGAGTCAAATGAGGCCCCCAGATCACATGGCTGGGCACTTCATTGCCACAGACCAGTGGCAACACCGAGAAGGGGAAAAAAATCTTCACTGTTTCAGGCTGGGAGCTGGTCCAGACATTGAGGGAAATGGCAGTGCCTGCCAGGCAGCGATTTGTTCTGGCTCCCGCCTTGAATCCAGGGCAGATTAATTGTTCACACTACAGGACACACTGCAGTTTCCAGAAAACTCCAGAGAAAACTATGAGTTTTAAAAACCTGGGTTAAAGGTGATGTACCCCAAGTTTTGTTCAGATAGGGCCATATATCATGTGGTCTTATCACACCAGATTTGGGAAGGGGTCAGGTATTTTGCCTTGTGTAGACAAGCCACAAGACAAAAGTCAAATGGTGTGTTTCTAAGACAGGGATAGGGAAATGTAGACCCTGAGCTGCATGTCGACCCTGGGCCCTACGGTTGCAACCTCTGAAGACCTGCTAGTCCCCCACTAGCAGCTGTTAGGTGTCTAATTGGTTTTCTCAGTGTGATTCATTTCTTTGAAAATGTGTCTCTAGTTCTTCTGCCTATGTGAAAGATTGCATTTATCTAATCTGCCAACAAGAGCATATATTTTATTGGCAAAGCACAAATAATTTTATTAAATTGTGTGTTTAATTAACATTGTGAAGCAAAGAAAGCATGATTATAATGTTCTCCATTGCTGCCTTCTTGGTTGAACAAGCCAATGACTAAATTAAATTTCCATTGGATCTCCTCATTAAACACATTTATAGTTTTAATAATCATTATTAACATTGCATGTGATCAAAAGTTTAATGTATTCACAGCCATCTTCATAGCAGTAATGAAAATAAACATGGTGCCCTTGGGGTAAGAAGGAGGCATCCTCAGTAAGGAGACTATCAGAAGCTAAAAATATCCCAGGACAGACAATAGGAAATCGCTAAAATGCTTATCTTTTAGACGACGTCATCGTCCCTGTCCTGGGATGCTCCCGTTCTGCTTCTGTTCCTCCCCCACTTCCTCTTATTCATGGAAAAATCTGTGAACAAGAAGCCTGTTCTGTTATCATAATGGAATGACGGGTGAGTGAACAGGAGCCCCGTTCTGCTCCCAGGATGACATCAGAATGTGATGTCACCAGAAGGTCCGTGCCGGACACTTCCAGGTGAGATCAATACAACAAGATAAGTAAAACACTTTTTTCCCCCTCCCCGGATAGCTTTTGATTTTTTAAAATGGAGTTTTTGGCTTAATGGACAATTTTGACGTTTGGGGTGGGGTAAAGTTGAATTTGCCGTGCGGACATTCTCTTGCGAGGATGGCCAGGATTTCAGTTCCCAGTTGTAAAAGCAGCCTTACGACGGCTGCATTTATGACCAGGCAGTGAAGGGAGGGGGAGCCCATTCCTGCTGCAGAATGAAGATAGCTGTCTGAAAACGTTTACTTTATTCCATGGCCGGAATGGGAGTGGAGCGGGGGGGGGGTAGCAGGATAGAAACTGGCTATAAGGGCCAATCTGATAATCACCTAAGGCATGTGAGGGCTCCTTGTGGTGGTATTAAGACTGAGCCTGATTTCATTCATAATAGCAGCAGCATGAGAGAGTCAGCTCCTGAGATGGAGATCAAGGTGAATTCTCTTAGAAGTCAGAGAACTGTCTGCAACCATTTTGAGCTGGGAGTTGATCCTAGAATTACTATCTGTTTAAAGATAAGCAGGAAATGAACAAGGGTAAATGGCCAAGGCCATTCTAGCACTAGAAGTCTACCTTAAAAGGAAGAACAAAGAAATCTTGCACAGGACAGATACAGAAAAATCTAAGCAAAAGGGTAACAAGGACCTGGAGTATTATTTTCTGTACGGAATAAGATGTTTCCTGCTACAGCTGGGGACATCCCATGCAAAATTCACATGTGGTCAATTTACATCGAAAACATCTTTTTCCTGCACAGAAAATGCTGCTTTCTATGTAAAAACAACCACATGCAAATTTTGCACAAATTGCAAATAGGCTTTAAAAACTGTATGATTTTCAAGGTCTTTCTTTCAGCAGGAAGAAAATTGCTAAAATTACTCATTGCTTCCTTCAAAAATATAATTAGCGATAAACCACATCCCTGATTTGCCACCTGCTGACTGCAGTGGCACAGTCTACTTTAGTCAACATTCAATTATGTTACCTCATTTTGAGTATTCCAGGCCAATTGTCCAGAAACTACCTAGCCTGCTGCCACACTGTAGAAATAATGCAGTTTGACACCACTTAAAGGATCATGGCTCCATCCTATGGAATCCTGGGATTTGTAGTTTGTTGTGGGACCAGAGCTCTCTGACAGAGAAGGCTAAATATCACTCAAAACTGCAGATCCCAGGACTCTCTAGCTTTGAGCCATGGCAGTTAAAGCTGTGCATTATTTCTGCAGTGTGGCAGCAGCCCCCGTTTCTGGCCTAACTCATAATCATTATTTCTATGACCCCACAATCATAATAGCTGTAAACAAACACATAAGCTGTGTGCTGAAGGCCTATTGATTTTAGTTTGGTTGTATAGCAGTAAGGGGGCTTGCCGCTGGCCGGCGGGCCCATTTGTGGACCAGCTGGTGCCCCCACGACCCTCCCGGCACTCCCCTTGCCTACCTTAGCAACTGCATGGCCAGTCGCCATGGGGGCTGCTATGCCTTCCCCGTCTTCTTCCCGGCATGCCTTGGGCCGGGAGGAGCCGGGGAAGGTGGGAGCCAATCGGAAAGAAACCCCCTACACCCAATTGGCTCCTGGAAGGTAGGAGGCGGGACATCTGGCTGTGCTCAGGGCGTGGCCGGATGACACAATGGGAGCTGTGACAGAGCTGATATAAGTCAGCTCCGCCATAGCTCCTCCTGCATTTGGCCCCGGAGAGCCGAAGAAGGAGGTCGGAGGCAGCTGTGAGGAGTGAGTGGGGCCTTGGGCACGAGCCCCTCCCCTCGCTGCAGGTACGGCCTCCCCTCTTTCCCAACCCCCCCTAACTCACCATGGAGAAGGTGGGGAAGGGGGAACCATTTTGGGGGCAGTGGCAATGGGTGAAGGGGGGAAACGAGCCTCCCCTCCTTGGCACCAGCATGGGACTTTTCCCCCCTCTTGACCCCGGAGCCAAGGCTGCAGGGCAGGGCTCGGCTCCGCACGGCCCGGGGTCAAGATTTTGGGGTGCTCCAACCCACGGCGCCAGGCACGGGACCTCCCTCCTCCATCCCTCCCACGCCCTGAGAGCAGACCCGCAGTGGCGCTGGGACATGGCCTGGCCTCGGCGGGGGCGGCAGGACATGAGCCAGAAAGGGGGATGGTGTGGCAGCCCCACTGGGGGGACGGGCCGTGGTCGCAGCAGAAGTGGCATGTGGCCTTGGGGGGCAGCAGTGGTGTGGCATGGGCT
The DNA here is from genome assembly GCA_030847615.1 of Gambelia wislizenii. NCBI lineage: Eukaryota > Metazoa > Chordata > Lepidosauria > Squamata > Crotaphytidae > Gambelia > Gambelia wislizenii. The sequence continues at coordinate 28,079,735 of JAUMIR010000008.1, read as the reverse complement.
GCAGCTCGGGGCCAGGGTGTGGGGCCAGCACGCAGGGGCCAGGCCATGTGGAGGGCCCGGCATAGCAGGCAGCAGCCTAATGGCCTACTGCCCCCTATCCCTCCCGCCATCTCTGGGTGGCTGATGGGGGTGGGTAGCACCTTCCCCCATCTATGCATGAGCATGCCTGCATGTTGGGCTGGGGACAAGGGCCTGTGTGGGCCTCAGCCATTTCATCACAGGGGTGGAAAAGGGGGGTCATGGACTCTCCACTCCTTCTCCTCTTGTTACCCCCTCTCTTTTCTGGTACGCAGGGCATCGGGCAGCAAATTCAGGTACTGGGAAAAAGGGGTTTGCAAGCCGGGCATGCCGGGATGGGCCCTGAGGTTGTGGAAAGCCAGGGCAAAAGCAGCCATGGAGAAGCAGAGTGGTGGCAAGGCCACCCCTGGGGAGGAGCTCAAGTCCAAGGAGGATCCCCTGGGGGGTCACCTGGATCAGAAGGTCTGCTACAAAATTCTGAAGGGGTATTATGTGGACATCTTTTCACTTGCACCTCCCCCAGGGCAGGAGACAAGGGTCCACAAGCGGGACAGGAAGGAGGGTGACAAGTCCTGCAAATAGCTGGAACGCTCCTTCACTAATTGGCTGAATGGGTAAACGGTTTTCATGGGGGTAGTGCCCTGGCATTTCCAGAACGTGCATGGCATGTTCAATCATCTGCGTCAGGTCCTGTTGGTTAGGTCACAGGCAGGGGACGCAGCTGCCATTCTGTATGATGTTGAGTGCAGGAAGAAGGCATCCAGGTCACCCCTACACAGATGGAAAACCATTGATTACCCCACCTGGTTGTTGGCCACAGGGCCCAACAGGAAGGAGAAGGGGGAGACATCCACTGTTTCCAAGAGGAAGGATGGGAGGAAACCTGTGTGCTGGGAGTATAATGGAGGTAAGTGCAGCACGTACAGATGCTGGTTTGAACATGTGTGTGACAGTTGTAGGGGAGGTCACCCGAAGGTAAATTGCTCCAGGCAAGCTGGGGGGAGCCAGTCCTTTCAGAACAGTCACCCTGCCTCGGCTGGCGCCAGAATGGAGAAATGTTCTGGCAACAGCGCCAGTGCTGGCACCTCCAAGTGAATTGGGGGTAGGGGCCATGGGGAAGACTCGCATGGCTTACATGCCAGTCCGGCTTGAAGTGATGCGACTTCTTCTCTCAGCCTACCCTAACAGGGGGGCGGCGGCCTAGATAGCTGAAGGATTTGAACATGGATTCCGCATACCATTTGAAGGCGTCAGGGAGGCCACATCCTCAGGCAACTTAAAATCTGCGGCTCAGTTGCCCGAAGTTCTGGCCCACAAAATAAATAAGGAGAGGGAAGCGGGATGCATCGCAGGACCATTTGATGAGCCCCCCATGTCCAATATCTGCATTTCACTGTTGGGGTGGTGCCCAAAAAGGCCGCTGGGAAATACCACCTCATTCCCCACCTATCATACCCCAAGGGTTCGTTGGTTAACGACGCTATCCCACCAGAGCTTTGCACGTTGATGTATGCATCGTTGGACCATGCAGTACGCCTACTTCAGACATGTAGGCACGGGGCTCTCATGGCGAAGTGTGACATACAGTCAGCATTCAGGCTATTTCCTGTACACCCCGACGACCACTGCCTTTTAGGTTTCAAATTCCAAGAAAAGTGGTACTATGACATGGCCTTGCTCACGGGTTGTTCAATCAGCTGTGTAGCTTTTGAGGCTTTCAGCACATTCCTGGAATGGGCTTTACAACACAGGGCTGGGTCTCCATTTGTCACGCACTATCTGGACGACTTCTTAATGTTGGGACCAGCCAGGGGGCTGGAATGAGGGTCTTTACTATCTTCTTTCCAGGCCTTGGCAGAGGATATGGGCGTTCCACTGGCACCGGACAAGACAGTCGGACCAGCGACGTCCCTGGTGTATCTGGGGATACAGCTGGATTCGGTGCGGGGAGTGTCTCATTTGCCCGAGGATAAGCTGGCTGGACTGAAGAAGATACTGGGCGGCCTCCTGGGGAGGGACAAAGCCACGTTGAAGGACATACAATCACTCCTTGGACACTTGAACTTCGCATGCAGGGTGGTCTCTCCAGGGAGGGCATTTTGTGCGAGGGTGGCTCACCTTACAGAAGGTGTCCGGTCTTCCCATCACCACATCTGCTTAGCTAAAGGGGTGAAGGAGGACTTGAGGGTGTGGCTTTTTTTCCTTGATAGATGGCTGTGGTCAGGATCATCAACAGGCAGTCCTCCAGGTCTGAGAGGGTTATGTGGCTGATACGTAGGTTCGTGCTGGTTTGTCTGGAATCCAACATCAGTTTCTACACCTGACACATACTGGGTATAGATAATGAGATTGCAGATGCTTTGTCTCACTTTCAGGAAGAGCGGTTCTGTACTCTGGCCCCGGACGCCAACATAGCTGCGGTCCCATTTCCGGTTGACCTTTGGAGCTGTGGGAGTGAACGGTGATGCAGGGTGTGGCGGATTCCATGACGCCGTCAACACAGGCCAGCTACAGGAGGGCAGCAGTGCAGTTTCTATCCTTCAAGTGCCAGCACGGCTACGGGGCTCTGTGGCCTGCATCGGAAAGGTCAGTACTGCATTACTTGGCCTCATTGAAGGGCCAAGGTTTGGCTACCAGGACCATGGCTGTGCACGTGGCTGGCATATCCTTCTTCAGCAAAGTGGCAGGCTACGGCAATCCATGTGACAGCTTCATGGTGAAGAAAGCAATGGAGGGTTGGAGAAAGACGGTGCCCAAGAGGGTGGATACCTGGGGGCCGATATAATACGGCATGCTGGCTCAACTGGTGAGCATACTGTCAACCACCTGCCATTCAAGCAACGAAGCTCTGCTCTTCAGCACTGTGTACTCCACAGCTTTCTTTGGGGTGCTGAGAGTTGGGGAGGCAGTCTGTTTCTCCAAACAGGATGTGTCTGGCAGGGCCCTACAGCGGAGGGATGTGGTCATCTCAGACAGGGCCATGACGCTGGGCATACGGTGATCGAAGTGCGATCAACAGTCGTGGGGAATTGGTGAGCATACGGAAGATCAAGGGTTCCTCCCCATGTCCGGTGGCCATCATGCAGAGTTTCTTGAGGGCCAGAGGGGCCGAGAACAGGCCACTGTTTAGGCACCTGGATGGGTCCCCACTTACAAGGTTTCAATTCACGAGCATGCTGAAGTGTGCGCTGAGAAGGATGGGGCTGCCAGCCCAGGACTTTGGTAGCCACTCATTCCGGATAGGGGTGGCTACCATGGCAGCACAAGGCAGCCTGTCGGCAGAGACAATCATGTGGCTGGGGCAATGGAAGTCCGGGGCCTATGCTGCGTATATTCATCCAGAACAGGCGCTGACTGCACAGCCAGGGGCGTCTATGTAGCTGTTGGGCTGCCTGTTGATGGGGAATGGTTGGCGGAAGGCAGTTTCCCATGGGGAAGCGCCTTTTGTGGCGGATGGCATGGGGTCATGATCAAGGTAAAAGGGGGGGTCTCCATCAAAAGGGGGGTTCCATCTGAATATTTAATCAATGCAATTGTGTAACTACCTCTTACCATGTACTCAATACAATTTGTATACTACCTCAGGAGTATGTGTCTTATTGGGAGGGGAGAGTGGGGTTGGTACAGTTTGGGACCCAAATGAGAAATATGTAAGGTTATTTTAGTGTGACTGACTTTAGGGAAAATAGACTAGTTCAAATATTTATACTGTTTCCGTAATCTAATTGATGATCTCTTAATCACCTTGACTAATAGGGTGCTTAGAAGACAGAAAAGTGAAGAAAAGATCTTGTAAAATCAAATCCTTCTTCTCTGTTTCATCAGATTAGGCTCTGTTCAGCCACTTTGCTTCCTTCTCTCATTATTTCTAAGGCTTGTGTGTGAATTACTACAACTTTACGCTCTTCTCCCTGATGTCAGCAGTTCATTGTCCATAATGACAAAAGAACCAGGTTTGAATCCCGTGCTGCCTTGAAACAGGAGTGGGCATACCATACCCTCCAATATTTCACAGATGAAAGCCAAGACATAAGTAGCTAAGCAACTTCAGCATGTTCTCAAAATGGCAACCATTATTAATTAGGAAGAACAAGCTAGGAGATGAGCTAGGACAGACTGCAGCGGTTTTCTTTTTCCTGAGCCTACTGGGAAGGACAAGCTTCTGCCCCCACTTCTCTCCTCCCTTCTACTGAGTTAATTGAGTGCAAAGTACTTTTGCATTTTGAACTCTGTAGCAACTGAAATAACCTTAGGACAAAAGGGGGAAATTGAGAGGAGGAGCTTTAAAGCAGCTGAAAAGGTGGAATGACAGAGGATTAACTGGGAATGTCCCTGTCAAATCAGGACAGTTGGAGGATATTAAATATATATATATGTGTGTGTGTGTGTGTGTGTGTGTGTGTGACAATTATGGCCCATATCGGGTCTGAATAGTAACATAGTGCATTTTTATAACAATACAAGTTTCAGTTATAGAGGTCTACTTTGATTAAATACTTTGATTAATTAGTTGCTTTGACCTATCATTCCCATCAGTCTCATTCAGCATGATCAGTGGTAAGGGAATGTATATCATAGAATCATAGAGTTGGAAGAGACTACAAAGGCCATCCAGTCCAGCCCCCTGCCATGCAGGAATACACAATCAAACCATTCCCAACACATGACCATCCAGCCTCTGTTTAAAAACCTCCAAAGAAGGAGAGTCCACCACACTATGAGGCAGTGCATTCCACTGCCAAACAGGACTTACTTTCAGGAAGTTCTTCCTAATGTTTAGGTGGATCTCTTTTCCTTTAGTTTGAGTCCATTGCTCCATGTCCTAGTCTCTGGAGCAGCAGAAAACAAGCTTGCTCCATCATCAGTATGACATCCCTTCAAATATTTAAACATGGCTATCATATCCCCTCTCAACCTTGTCTTATCCAGGCTAAACATACCCAGCTTCCTAAGCCGCTCCTCATAGAGCATGGCTTCCAGACCTACTACCATTTTGGTCACCCTTCTCTGGGCACGTTCCAGCTTGTCAATATCTTTCTTGAATTGTGGTGCCCAGAACTGGATCCCAGGTGAAGTGTGACCAAAGCAGAATAGAGTAGCACTATTACTTCCCTTGATCTAGACACTATACTCCTATTGATGCAGCCTAGGATCGCATTGGTTTTTTAGCTGCCACATCATACTGCTGACTCATGTTCAGCTTGTGATCCACTAAGAATCCTAGATCCCTTTCGCATGTACTGCCATCAAGCCAGGTGTCACTCATCCTATATCTGTGTACTCAATTTTTACTGCCCAAGTGTATATTTCTCCCTGTTGAAATTCAGTTTGGGCCCAGCTTTCTAATCTGTTAAGTTCATTTTGATTTCTGATCCTGTCCTCTGGGGTATTCACTACCATTCCTAATTTGTTGTTATCTACGAACTTGATAAGCATGCCCTCTATTCCCTCATCCAAGTCATTGATAAAGATGTTGAGTAGCACTGGGCTCAGGGCAGGACCCTGTGGCATGCCACTGGTCACTTCTCTCCTCAATGAAGTGGAGCCATTGGTGAGAACCCTTTGGGGTATATTGCACTCCATCAGAATGGGCAAAGTATATGTGCCTTCTGGATAACTGAAGTTTTCCCATCCTGCTTTATGACATGATAGCCACTATATCAGTGTTTTATAATAGCTTTGTGAACAGTTTACCCATCAACACCAAGGTTGTGTTGATAAAGAAGAGTGGGGCCCCACTGCTATATCCAGCTACCCTGCCTTCTCATTTCCACCATGTCTAAGGTGTGATTACTCACATTTAACCAAATATTCATGGGCACTCCCTATAGTAGGAACAAATAGCATGTGTAAGATTGGGGGCAATGATAATATTGGGATCCTATCCCCTCCTTTCCACACGGTAGCCCCTGTTCATGAATAATGTGTGAACAGGGCTAATATTGCATCTTCCTTTCAGAAGGAGAGTGGGGAATGGTTTGTCTCCACTGGGGAACTAACACAGGTGATGTGTTAATTTCTTCCACAAAGGACACTCCTAGTGACCGAATCCCTCTTTCTGGACTACAGTTCCCATGAGCCCAACTAGCAAGCCAATGGTGGGGATTGATGGGAGTTGTCATTTCACAACATCTATAGTGGCACAAATTGCCCACTCAGAACTGAAGAGGAGGAGGAGAGGATGATGATGACAACAACTATTATTTTATTCATTTATATTCTGCCTTTCTTCTGCCACTAGGACCCAAGGCAGCTAATAACATCTTTAAAACAATATAAGTTAAAAACAATGCAGAAGTTAAAAACAAACTAAATCACAAATACAAAATTTAAAAAAGAATTAAACAATGTGTAAGTTAAAAAACATTAAACAGTAAAAATATTAAAACACATTAAAAATGGCATAAAAGACCCTTCACAGTCTTGAAAACCACACTGCACAGCCTTACAAGCCCAGCCCTTGTCAGTTCATAAAAAGCTGAATGCATAAAAATGTTTTCAGTGTCCCAACACTTCCAGTTACATTACTAGGTTAGGTCCCACCTTCCTGGAATTCCTAACTGTTGCTTCCAAATGAATGTATGAACAGCAACAATATACTATACATGAGTTTCTTTTAAAAATGTTGCTTCTGTATCTGACCCAGTATCGTGCTACATTTGTATGAATATTGGAATGTAAAAATCATTTGCAGGACTTACCGGGGGAGGGGGGAATGTAAGGAAATATCCCTTTACCTCCAAGTGTGACAACCATATCAGTTAAAGGGTGTGTGCATTTATTGATGATCAACACATGAAATAATGAGGCCAGACATAAAGCTTGGGATAAAATAAGGGCCACTTTATTTATTCTATCACCTATTTAATCTTTATTCCTTGGGATATGCTAACTAAGGGGAGACCCAATGCAGGAAAAGCTGGAGCCAATGGTCTCAACAAGACCTACCTCCAGCTTCCCTGGGTGAAACACCTGATCCCTGGGGGGGGGAGATCCCATCAATTGGGCTATCCCCCAGGCACCATCTGCTGGAAGGCAAAACCCCAAGATGAGACACCTCACGTCACATGACTTTTGGCAAGGGCTCAACCCTCAGGCCTGCCTCAAGGTTAGTCTACTTCCCACCCTCCAGTCACATGATCTGCATGGGTAGTTTGATAGAGCCATCCTTCAACCAAAAGGGGTGCCATAGGTGTACACTGAACTAATCCATCTCCCCCACAGCCTGCCAGGTGACCACCTATTTATGACACCACCCTAAGACCAATTAACCAAATCCCTTGTAACAGTGTGGAGTAGGCAAAAAAAAGGGGGGGAGAATCCTACCCGACCCATAAGCAACCAGTAAACTCACACTATGGGTGTGGCTATACGATCATAAAAAAATCCGTATGGGGGGCAAAAAATACAAACAGCCTGTCATTCGTATGCATATGGACTGGCTATACGATTTTTTAAACCCCCTAAACTCCGTATGACTCCCTCTTCCCGAAGCTGGCTGGAGCGAGCAAGCCAAGCGGCAGTTTTAAATCTCCTACTGCTTTTTTTTTTTTTTTTAAAGGTTCCTGGTTTGCAGACAGTCGGTTTTCCGTATTTACAATATAAAATAAAAATAAATAAACATATAAATTCACGGACTTACCGGAAGCTCGCTAGCCGGGAAACCAACATGGCGGCCACTCCCAATTTCCCTCCGTGCTAGCCCCGCCCCCTCTACTCGACCAGCCAATCAGATTACACAGCCTGTTCGTATGTGTGCGAACGGACCGTACAGACCCGTCAGCCATCCGAACGGCGTACAGATTTCTCTTCGTGATCCACTTTCCCTCCCGAACACCACGTGTGCGTATTTCAGAGTGGAAAACTGCCCCCCTCTTTTGCATTCGTGAGCATCCGAACGGCCGTTTGTACTGAAGTGCGAACTTTCGCACGCCGTACGTATTATTTAAATCATGTAGACGGGACCTATGACAGAGGCACGAGGATGGGTTGAATCAAAGCAAGAGATGAGTGGGGGAAGGGACAACCTTAGCTTAAATTGCCTCCTCTTCTCCCCTAACCTCCTACATAATGGTGTGAGATGCCATGGCCCAAATAAAGGCCTCTCATCATTTGAGGCCATCAAAGTACCTCCCCTTATGCAATGTTACACTGTGCTGGGTGTGTGAGTGTGTTCATATTTATAGTATATACGTATCATTTGTGTTTCTGTGTGTATTATGTGAGAGACCAACAGTGAGAGAAAACTATTCAGTTTTTGAAAGAAACCAGTAACATTAACGAGGATAAATACTGAGCAGTTGATGATAATATGATGAGAAGGAAGATAAAGCCAAAAGGTGTGATGAAGTGAAATGCCAAGACATGATAGTTTCCAGGATGGCAGTTGTCACAATACATTCTTGTGTGCACTCAATGCACACAGCTATAGTTACATGGTGTTAATGGGGCACATATGCTTACCACATATTAAATCACACCACAGTTTAGCTGTGGGGCTATTTGTAAAAGAGAGTAGGAATGCTGAAACCATCTAAACAGAGAAGTCTAACAGAAGGGCAAAAACATGAACATGGCATATTTATCATTTGGGGGTGAGGGATCTTGCCTTCTTGATGATGATAGCTGATGACTTTTTTTGGCTTGAATCGCTGACATTTGCTTCTGTTAAAAAAAAATTGTATTTCTCTGTCCTTTTCATCTTCCTTTGTGAAGACTGCCTCCATCTAAGTTGCCTGCATGATCTAGAGCCAAGACAAAAATTATCAGAAGACATTTTCTTTCCTCTGGAAAAAAAATGCAGTATTGATATTACTTACCTCACTAGAAAAGGAAATCTGCTTTGTAGATTTCTGTCACAGTAATCTCTACCATTTATTTTAATGGCAACTGCTTCTACTTCCCCCAGTATATCCAAAAAATGACACTAGATCTGGGACAATGTGGAAGATGCAAAATGGTGCCCGGGCTGCTAACAGATGTATCAGTGTATGGATGTAGGGAAAAGAGCAATGGTAATGCTACTGCCATTGCTAATAGTGAAACCAGTCCCGAGGCACTCTACTTACAAAGAGAATGGTAAACTTTGAAAAGTTACCTGTGCACAGCTTTATAGTCTACTATCTTGTAACCTGCAATGACCAAAAAAATTATAAAACCACATGAATTTATCTGATCTATGTATAAGGCCACCTAAGATAATTTCCACACCACATCTTCTACACAGCTGGTTCTGTCATCAGAAGCTTCAGAGCTATAATTGAATTAGACTTGTAGACTTGGAAGGGGACAAAGGGTCATCTAGCCCAATCATCTGCTAATGGGGGAATCCACAGCTAATAGTGGCCATCCAAACTCTCTTTAGAAGCTTCCAACTAAGGAAAAATTGTCCATTCAACTGATGAATTGTTCTTGCAATCAGGGAATTGTAGTCCTGTTGATGCAACCTAGAACTGCATTGTGGGGGGAGGGTTGCCCACAACATCAAACTGCTAACTCATGTTTACCTTGTGGTCTACTAAGACCCCTAGATCTTTTCCACACATGTATATTGTTGTCAAACCAGCTGCTACCCATCTGCATTTAATTTTTCCTTCCTGAATGTAGTGCCTTACATTTAGCTATACTGAAATTCTTTGTGTTAACCATCCTCTGGGGTATTAGCCATCCCACTAAATTTGATGTCATCTGCAAAATGGTAAAGCATGCCCTCTGTTCTATCATCCAAGTTGTTTATAAAGATGATTAATAATGTCAGGCCCTGGACAGAACGGTGGTACTCCACTGGTTACTTTTCTCCTGAGTACAGAGGAACTATTTGTGAAGAGTCTTTGGTTCATTTAGTCAACCAATTACAAGTCCATCTAATAACAGCATTGTCTAGCTCCCCTTTTATCAGCTTCTCTGCAAGAATATCATGGGGGATCTTGTCAAAATATTTACTGAAATAAAGATATATCCACAGCATTCCCTTGATCTACTAAGGGCCCATCTACATGATGGGAAAAAAAATCTGTTTGGGGGGTAAAAAATTTGAAAAGGCAGTCATTCAAATTCATACAATCTGCCTACATGATTTTTACCCCCCCCCCCAAACTCCATATGGACTCCCCTTGCCCAGCTGGCTGGAGCAAGAGGTCCAAGCGGCAGTTTTAAATCTCCCACCACTTTTTTTTAAAAATAAAAAGGTGCCTGTTATGCGGACAGTCAGTTTTCCGTATTTACAATATAAAATAAAAATGGATACATGTAAAAAGCTCCATTTCATGGACTTACTGGACTCTCGCTTAGCCAGGAATCCAACATGGTGGCTGCCCCCAATTCCCCTCTTTGCTAACCCCACCCCCTGTGCTTGGCCAGCCAATCAGATTACACTGCCTGTTCATATGTGTGCAAATGGGGTGTACAAATGATTGCAAATTTAAACAGTTGTATGGATTATTTGCTGAGATCCACTAATTCCCCTGAATGCTGAATCCATGAAGTTTATGGGGGATTTGGTAGCCCCCCTTCCAAAAAACATGAATGCATCCAAATGGCTGTGGTACACATTATCGATCTTTCAAATGCTGAATGGATTTTTTCATTGTGTATCTGGGGCCTAAGCTTGTGACCCTATCAGCAAAGGAGATCAGTGTAATCCAACTTGACTCATTTTTGAATAACTTTTGCTGGGTTTAATTTTGAAGAATGAGATTTTCAGTAAGTGAAGCAATGAATATGTTGGACTTTATATTTATTGCACAGTAAGACTTCCCACATGTATCAGGACAATTGAAGTTTTTCATTACTACTGTATCTCTCTTTTCTAGAACTACTACCATATCTCTTTGTCCATTATCATGGGCAAGCCATTACAGCAATTGAACCTGGAATCTACCAGAACATAGTTCACTGATCCTGTGCTCCTAGATCAGTAGTGTTCAATCTTTTATGCCCTAGGATCAGAGACTGCAAACTCATCTAGAATAAATCATTTTTGTATTAACTATTTTAAAATTGAAGTTGTGTTTATTATGTGGCTGTCAAATTCTATAATCTAATCCATAGGGTATGCTCCATCAGTACAAAACAAGGGTGCTAATTCAAGTGCATGCTGTAAAAGGTTTTTTTTTCCCCAGCCACAATGAAAACTAAATGTCATTATCATCACCATTAATAGTTACTTGATTAATAAATTTAAAGATAATCATAACTAACTGGTATACTAACTTGATTTCCCCAGAATACTGAATAATACTTCTAATCACCTAATTAAGTCTGATTTGCAACCAGCTGAAAGGCTGATTTCTTTGAAATACTAATTTTAATTTTACTCTCTTGGATTTTAATTTTCTTGTGATGAAATAACATCAAGCAGTAGTTAGATATTGTAGACATGACCGTTGCACTTCAAGGAATTATCTAAATTTTCTTTTTAGATTTTGTGCTAATAGGTGAATTAACACCTGAGATCAGTCCCCCCCCCAAAAAAAAACCCTTCAAGGTCAACACAAGAGAAATGAATGTTAGACTAAGGAGACTATTAGATAACCCATCAGCATCAATGGGCAGACACTTCTGGGTGAGAATACGGCAGCCAGATAGGGGATGCTCTTCTTATGACAAACCCCCTGTGTACTTGGGGCTTTTAAAGTGGTTTTTTTTTTTAATGTTTGTGTAAACTTTTGTGTCTTTGTTTTGTTTTGTTTTAATTTTCCATGCTAGCATGTTCTCACGAGAATCAGTGAGATCTTGAACCAGGAAGTGAATGGAGCTCAGTTCACTCTCCGTTAGCGCCTAGGCTGCCTGTGAACACTGCTAAAGAGGGTTCTTTTGCCGGCATAAAAATGTTTTAAAATTTGCCAGCAAGAGCACATTAATGTGGGGTGGTCTGATAAAGTCCTTAGTGCCTGGAGGAGCTTTCCCACCAAACCAGCAAACCCAGTTCACTGCTCTTAACAAGTGGCTTTGATCACAAGAGAGAAGGCACAGCTTTAGGACTATGGTGTCCTTTTCCCCACAAACATTTTTTCCCTATTGTTATTTCCTATCAGAAAGACTAAACACAGAAGATACCTGTTGTGTCAGAGCAAAGGCTTATATTTTCAGTTGAGGATCTTCTTTCCTATAGTGATGTCCCATTCCTGAGGACATTTTTTCAATAGGGGCACATCTCCTTTTCCTGGTGTCACTGTGTAGCCTAGCTCTCCCTGCCAAGGATCCCACAGGAGGCTAACTAATGTCTCCTCACTATCTGTTCTTGAAACAACACTCTCATGCTTTCTGATATTCACCCTTGCCCTGCATCAATAGATCACAATAGCTTACCATTTTGCTGGTTGTTTATCCTAGTCACTCTTTATAATAACTACTCCCTCCTCAGAGAGACCAGGATGGCCCCATCCTTGCTCTCTTTCTGGAGGCAGGTTAAACCATTTTTGTGCTGCCAGGTTTTTACAAACTGACGAGCTTCTAAGGTTGTGTGGTTCTTATAAAATTTTAAAATGTATTTTAATATTTTTAATGTTTAATGTTTAAATTTTAAATTGTTATATATATATATATATATATATATATATGGTTACTTTTTACTTTTGAGTTGTTTTTAACTTGTATTGTTTTAAATGTGTTGTTAGCTGCCTTGAACCCCATTGATGGTGATGATGATAATGATTAATGAGATTGCTGAATGGACCAGAACTTGGATATGAGAAGCAATCTTCTGCACTCCTCCATTATCTCTAAAAGGTGGTCTCATTTCTTGTTCCCAGAACAGATTTAAACCAAATTATTTGGCCACTTCATGGATTGCATGGTATAGCTTAATAATTGTAGTCATTGAAACCATGTTTCCTAACAGTTGTGATCGTCTCTCTGTTGAGCAGAAAGAATCTTAAAGTGAAGGCATGATTTATGTCAAAACGCCACACATTTTTATTCAGTGCAGACATCTTTTTGCAGGTACCATGCTGCTCATAGCTGTGGCAGAGGTAAACAACATGCAGAGGAAAGTCAGAGAAGGCTTTCTTCTGAAAATGCAGTCAGACCTCATGCATTCAAATGCATTTGAACCTTTAAGAGCAAACCCTGTGGATTAGGATGGTGCTAGGTGGGAGGTTTTCATATACACCCATTCATATAAAGGAATTACGTTTGTGCTGACTCAGCCTGTAGGTTTGCTTGCTAAACCAAAATGATCCAGTGCATAATGGGTTTTATGGAGAAAGGAAAGCAAATTGTAGAGATTCTGCATCAATTCCTTTCTTGTCTGCCTGTTTTAGCCAGATATGGTGCAGTGGTTTGAGAGTTGAACTATGACTCTGGAGACTTGGGGCCCATCTACATAAGCCCCCCAAACCCAAAATGACCCACAGTAATGGCATTTTGCTGCAGCTGCAAATTTTCTTAAGGGATTTGGCCCCCAAAAGCTTTGCATGCCCACCAGTCAAGATCGTGGCCATGAGTGAATTATTTCAATTTTCACCTACTGTAATCTGCCGCAGCTAATTTTTTAAAAACTATTTCAACTGTGCACTGGAGTGATATTTTCCCTTTCCCCAAAAGGAAACAAACAAACAATACCCCACTTTCTTGCCTTAGTGCTTACTCACTAAGGCAAAATATCAAAATGGCAACACTGGGCACTTGCTCTGTTAACAAGCTCCATCCCCAGGCTCATCCTGCCAATCAGCTTTGTGCTTCCTCAACTATGGGAAAGTGATTCCTAAAAACTCTTGAAAAGGACATGAAAGCAGGTTTTGGAGTTAGCCCCAGGGTGATGGCATACTGTATATTCCTGCATATAAGACTGCTTTTTAAAACTTAAAAATTTCCTCAAACGGGGGGGGGGGTCTTATACCCCAGTAGATCTTTTCCCCTACTGTGAGAATGATTGAAGTGTAAATGGCCTGGGCAGTTTTGCCAGCAGATCCTTCCTCCTGCTGTGAGAATGACTGCTTTGCAGTGTTAAATGAACTTTGAAGTGTTAAATGGCCATCCATTTAGCTCAGGAGAGTCAAAATGATGTTTCTTTTCAGGACAAGTTAGCCTAAAATTAGAATTTCTGGATTCAACCTTATCATTTTGCATCAAGTTTTATCTATGGTGAAATTCTCTTATCTGCCAATGTGGCTCTAAAATCATAAACGTGCTCATTCATTGATGTGCTCATTCAAAAATTTGGGATTTGATAGCTTCATATTCTCTGGCTTTTCTTCGCAAATGAAGATTCAGGAAGGACTCATCCCGCGCTTTCTGCAAGCGCGCTGATGACTAACGGTGAACTCGCCACGGGTCAGCGTAAGAGGGGCACTCCAAAAAAGCGATACAAAGACTCCCTGAAACAACATCTCAGGCTTTGCCAAATTGATCACCAACAGTGGTCTGCCCTGGCCTCACATCGGGAGGCATGGAGACACACTATCCACAATGCTGCAGCCTTATTTGAGAACTCACGCCAAACAAGTCTTGAAGAGAAACAACAACGCAGAAAGAATCACAACCCAAAAAGCTTCATATTGACCAACTTATTAATGCAACCTTACTTTCCAAAGATTGAACACCACAGAGATTTTTCAAAGTATCCCATGCTTTTTTAGCTGTTCTCAGTCCTTTAAGTTCACAGACTATTCCATCATCTACAGCCACTGAGCTGGCTGGCTGGTGGGGGACAGGCTTTCCAGCCAGGTGGCTGGCTGGCTGGGGGGGGGCAAACTCTACATTTTAACTTAAAAATTGGGGGGTTGTCTCATGCACCCAGTCGTCTTATACACCGGAATATACGGTACCCATATGTGGCCTAGAGATTGGTTTGATGCTGGCCTTATGGTGAACCTTACATTTTTGGAGTTTTTCCCCATCTTGGTTAAGGTCGAAATATGGGCAGAGGAGTTAATTCACTCTTCCATTCATTTCTGGTATGACAATATGGCCATGGTATGGGTTATCAATTACTTGTCATCCAGGTCTCCCAGGGTTATAAATTCGATTAGGACATTTATGCTTCAGTGTTTGCATTATAATATCCTCTTTACAATGCTCCATGTGGCTAGAATGGACAACAGCATTTAGAAGGCAATGCCATAATAAAAAAAAAGTCAACATGGGTTTCAGAGAAACAAGTCATGCCAGACTAATCTGATTTTTTTTTTTGTTGATAAAGTTACCAGCTTGGTAGATGAAAGGAACGCTGTGGATATCACATACGTTGATTTCAGTAAGGCCTTTGACAAGGTTCCCCATGACATTCTTGCAAACAAGCTTGTAAAATGTGGGCTAGACAAGTTAACTGTTCAATGGATTTGTAATTGGTTGATCAGCCGAACCCAAAGGGTGCTCAGCAGTGGCTGCTCTTCATCTTGGAAAGATGTGACCAGTGGGGTGCCACAGGGTTCTGTCCTGGGCCCAGTGTTATTCAACATCTTTATCAATGACTTGGATGAGGGAATTAGGGGCATACTTATCAAATTTGCAGATGACACCAAATTAGGAGGAGTAGCTAATACCCTAGAGGACAGGATCAAAATTCAGAATGACCTGGAGAGACTGGAGAGCTGGGCCAAAGCTAACAAAATGAAATTCAATATGGAGAAATGTAAGGTACTGCACTTAGGGCGGAAAAATGAAATGCATAGATATAGGATGGGAGAGACCTGGCTGAACGAGACTATGTGCGAAAGGGATCTAGGAGTCCTAGTAGACCACAAATTGAACATGAGTCAACAGTTTGATGCGGCAGCTAAAAAGGCCAATGCGATTTTGGGCTGTATCAATAGAAGTATAGTATCTAGATCAAGGGAAGTAATAGTGCCGCTCTATTCTGCCTTGGTCAGACCTCACCTAGAATACTGTGTCCAGTTCTGGGCACGACAATTCAAAAAGGATATTGACAAATTGGAGCATGTCCAGAGAAGGGCAACTAAAATGGTGAGAGGTCTGGAAACGATGCCTTATGAGGAAAGACTTAGGGAGCTGGGTATGTTTCGCCTGGAAAAAAGAGGCGATATTATAGCCCTGGTTAAGAGGCGATATGATAGCCCTGTTTAAGTATTTTAAGGGGTGTCACACTGAGGATGGAGCGGGCTTGTTTTCTGCTGCTCCAGAGACTGGAACACGGAGCAATGGATACAAGCTCCAGGAACAGAGATTCCACCTCAACATTAGGAGGAACTTTTTGACAGTAAGAGCTGTTTGGCAGTGGAACGCACTCCCTCGGAGTTTGGTGGGGTCTCCTTCCTTGGAGGTCTTTAAACAGAGGCTGGATGGCCATCTGTTGGGGATGCTTTGATCGTGATTTCCTATGTGCAGGGTGTTGGACTGGATGACCCTCGTGGTCTCTTCCAACTCTTCAATTCTATGATTCTATGATTCTATGATATGCTCTCCCACACACAGATGGGAGAGCACATCAGACAACTAGTATTGGACGCAGCAGCCATGCTGTAACCTAGTGCCAGTAGACCTATAGATTATTGGAAGTGTGAGCTAGTGAGATGTATTAGCTTATTGTCATGCCATTATGACGCTTATCCTCTTAGCTCCTAGCACCAGAAAGGGTTATATCAGGGCTGTGAAATAACAGTGTTTGGAAGGGATTGGATGATGGATGGCCTGTGCCTGTTCCTCACCTGCTGCAATATTGTATTTCTCTCAATAGCAGGGTGCTGTCTCTGCAGTCTAATAGAGCCTGATTGTCAGCCATGAGTTTCCAATTCAAAGCACAGAGTTTCCAGGTCACTACAGGTGACATTTGTATTCATACAGTTTGGAAAGTCTCATGAGAGAGTTATTGTGACAGATAACAAGAACCCATTGTCCCCAGATATCCTGAAGGTTTTCTGTTGTTGTTGTTTGTTTTTTGCATGGGTGGGTGGGTGGGCAGGTGTTTGTAACTCACAATATAAGCTTCTATTATTCCATGGAGCATCCTTGATTGCCTTTTTTCGGTCCTTTGAGAATAAGTGAGCTAGGGGTGCAATTCAAGGGTGACAACTCAAGAGAAGGCCTAGAGTTCCAGAAAGTTTAATTGGGAAGGAAGGTGGTGTCTCTCACCATTCATTTGACTAAAATAGACCAATGCGGGCTTACGTCCTTTCTGCAGCTTCAGACCTGCAGCAATCAATCCCTATGTCCAGTTCATGCCTTGCAGGATTATGTTCAAGGTCACGGGCTGACCCTTGTATAGTCAAGCTAATTTTTGCCTTTGATTAAATTCTAGTTCTGATCCATCACATCCAGGGCCATATCCATGTTGGTTTTTAAAAGGGTTAAATTTGGTACCCACTCTTTCCAGATTGGGGCAGATTCAACTGTATCAGCAATTGGTATGGGTCCGCAAATTATTCAGAGAATTAGACACTGGGGGTCTTCAACATAGTGGAGATATATTCGAACTTTGCAATATTAATGTGTTGCACTGTTGTTTTTGTTGTTTCTTACAGAATCTAGGTTATGGCCATATTGGGCATTGTGCCAATCCTGCAGCTGCCATTTCAGATCCCACCTGGGATTGAGTAATCTGATTGTAGTTGAATGGATGGGAAAGAGGGCCTTCAGTGGCATGGCCTGATGCCAATATTGTTTGGGGACACCAGGGGCCTCCACCACACATTCTGGTCATTCAGCTGGGGGTAATGATGTAGGTCTCTTGAATGGCAAGGCCCTGATTTTGCAAGCCATTCACAATATGAGGATCATAGAATGCAACTGGTCTTAGGTTTCCATTATGTGCTCTGCCATTATGTCCTGACAGGTGTGGAGGAGATTAGGAGACCCTTGGTGTATTTATAGAAAGGTGAAAGAACTAAATGCCTTCACGAAGGGGTTGGGCCATTTTTTGCCACATCCTCAGATGATCTTTCAGAAGCCAGAGTTCTACAGAGCTGATGGCATTCACTTATTACAGGCTGGTAAATTTGATATTTTGGGGAGATCTGCAATAGGGAGTGAGCGCTCCTTTGGCCAGCTTGCTGGGGGATAGGGATGAAGCAGATCTTGCCCCTTATCCATGGCATTTGGTGAGGGGAGAGAAGTAGGAACTGGCAAACACCTATGGAACCCATTTGGTGAAGGGGAGGTTTCTGGAACTGCATCTTTATATCATCCAATTATAAGGGTGGAGAAGGAGACTGTCTTTCAGTCTGGCCTGGGAGTTTAGTGCTCACTTTAAGTCATGCAATTTAGGAGAGGGGTTCTTGCGTTGGCCTTCCAGCTGCAGAACAGCTGGGGAGCAACCCAGCTTATGGGTTCTCCTTGGGGATGAGGTGTATTGCCCAGGGGAAGCTGGGGAGGAGGTCTGAGTGAGACCACCTTCCTCAGCTGCTCCCAATATTAGGTTGCTCCCCCTTTTTGCAGCTCTCAGGGGGTTAAGATTAAATAGGTTTAGAATTAAATAAATTATCCCATTTCTACCCAGTCTCTGAGTCTGGTTTCTTTATTTCCAGGGATGGTCAGCAAAGCACTCCCCCCATAGATTTTAAAGCTCACGCAGGCCCACATAACAGGATAAAAAAGAAGCCTTTGCTTTAAACATTATGGTATAAACTTAACATCTAGGAAACTATCCAATAACAAGTTGGAATATTTGTACATTTAGCACAGTACTTCCCAGGGTCTCAGACAGAATGTTTTGTATTTGCTTTTCTTCAATGCCTGCTACCTGGTCCTTTTAATAACTGAAGATGTAGGGACTGAGCTTCACTGTTTAGTTCACACATAGAATAATAGATTCATAGAGCTAGAAGGGGCCCTATTGACCATCAGGTCCAATCCTCTGCTCAATGCAGGATGTCCCGCTAGACCATCCCCAGCAGGTAGCTGTCCAGCCTCTTTTTGAAGACATCCAGAGGAGACCCCATCACTATTCTAAACAATTGGTTCCATTGCCAAACTGCTCTCATTGTCAAGAATGTCCTTCTAATGTTTGATCAAAATCGATTCTTCTGTAACTTAAACCCATTAGACGTAGTTCTACCCTCTGAGGTATCAGAGAACAAGCCTGCACCCTCCTTTTTGTGGCAGCCCTTGAGGTACCTGAGGAGTTCAATCTTCACCAAGCTGAACATTCCCAGCTTCTTCAATCTTTCTTCATATGTTTTGCTCTCCATACCTCTTATCATCCTCATTGCCCTTCTCTGAACCTGCTCCAACCTGTCTATATTCTTCTTAAAATGAGGTGCCTCAAACTGAACACAGTACTTCAGATGAGGCCTAACTAACTCAGAATATAGACAAACTATTACTTTCTTCAGCTTGGAAACTATGCTTATATTAATGCAGGCTAAGATAGTATTTCCCATCTTTGCTGCAGCATCACGCTTCTAGCTCATGTTTAACTTATGATCAACAATAATCCCAAGATCTTTTCCACATTTAGTACTGCTGAGCCATGTATCTCTCAACCTATACATGTACATTTGGTTTTTGTGGCCTAAATGTAGAATTTTGCATTTGTCTCTGTTGAATTTTATTATTATTTTTTTTAAAAAAAGTGGCCCAGTTTTCTAGTTTATCAAATTCCTTTTTAATTATGTTCCTATCTTCCAATGTGTTGGCTACTGGTTTTGTATCATTTCCAAATATGATAAGAATTCATAGAATCATAGAATCATAGAATCATAGAATTGCAGAGTTGGAAGAGACCACGAGGGCCATCCAGTCCAACCCCCCTGCCACGCAGGAAATCACAATCAAAGCATCCCCGACAGATGGCCATCCAGCCTCTGTTTAAAGACCTCCAAGGAAGGAGACCCCACCACGCTCCGAGGGAGTGTGTTCCACTGCCGAACAGCTCTTACTGTCAAAAAGTTCCTCCTCATGTTGAGGTGGAATCTCTGTTCCTGGAGCTTGCACCCATTGCTCCGTGTTCCAGTCTCTGGAGCAGCAAAAAACAAGCCTGCTCCATCCTCAGCGTGACATCCCTTCAAATACTTAAACAGGGCTATCATATCGCCTCTTAACCATCTTTTTTCCAGGCTAAACATACCCAGCTCCCTAAGTCTCTCCTCATAAGGCATCGTTTCCAGACCTTTCACCATTTTAGTTGCCCTTCTCTGGACACGCTCCAATTTGTCAATATCCTTTCTGAATTGTGGTGCCCAGAACTGGACACAGTATTCTAAGTGAGGTCTGACCAAGGCAGAATAGAGTGGCACTATTACTTCCCTTGATCTAGACACTATACTTCTATTGATGCAGCCCAAAATTGCATTGGCCTTTTTAGCTGCCGCATCACACTGTTGGCTCATGTTCAACTTGTGGTCTACTAGGACTCCTAGATCCCTTTCGCACGTAGTCTCATTCAGCCAGGTCTCTCCCATCCTATATTTATGCATTTCATTTTTCCGCCCTAAATGCAGTACTTTACATTTCTCCGTATTGAATTTCATTTTGTTAGCTTTGGCCCAGCTCTCCAGTCTATCCAGGTCATTCTGAATTTTGATCCTGTCCTCTAGGGTATTAGCTACTCCTCCCAATTTGGTGTCATCTGCAAATTTGATAAGTATGCCCCTAATTCCCTCATCCAAGTCATTGATAAAGATGTTGAATAGCACTGGGCCCAGGACAGAACCCTGTGGCACCCCACTGGTCACATCTTTCCAAGACGAAGAGGAGCCACTGCTGAGCACCCTTTGGGTTCGGCCGGTCAACCAATTACAAATCCATTGAACAGTTAACTTGTCTAGCCCACATTCTACAAGCTTGTTTGCAAGAATGTCATGGGGAACCTTGTCAAAGGCCTTACTGAAATCAAGGTATGCAATGTCCACAGCATTCCCTTCATCTACCAAGCTGGTAACTTTATCAAAAAAAGAGATCAGATTAGTCTGGCATGACTTGTTTCTCTGAAACCCATGCTGACTTTTTGTGATTATGGCATTGCCTTCTAAATGTTCACAGACTCTCTGTTTAATGATCTGTTCTAGAATCTTCCCTGGTATTGATGTCAGACTAACTGGACGATAGTTGTTGGTATCCTCTTTTTTCCCCTTTTTGAAGATGGGAACAACGTTTGCCCTCCTCCAGTCTGCTGGGACTTCTCCTGTTCTCCAGGAGTTCTCAAAGATTATTGCCAATGGCTCTGAGATTATATTTGCCAGCTCTTTTAATACTCTTGGATGCAGTTCATCTGGTCCTGGAGATTTAAATTCATTTAGATTAAGAAGGTATTCCTGTACTACCTCTTTACTTATTTTGAGCTGGATTTCCCCTATTGTGTCCTCTGTTCCATTCTCCTCAGGTTGGTCACCCTTTTCCTTTTCTGAAAACACTGAGGCAAAGAAGGTGTTGAGTAATTCTGCCTTTTCTCTGTCCCCTGTTAGCATTTTGCCATCTTCTCCACGTAGCGGCCCTATCATTTCCTTCTTCCTCCTTTTGCTGCGGACATACCCAAAAAACCCCTTTTTATTGTTCTTAACCTCCCTAGCAAGCCTGAGCTCCTTCTACCCATCGTCTAAATCATTGACAAAAATATCAAAGGGCATAGAACAGAACCATGTGGGACTTCAGTTCTGCCTTTTCATCATGATCTGTTAGCACTTTACCATCTTTGGTGAGCAGTGGTCCCACCTTTTCCTTCATCACTCTTGTACTTCAAACATATTTGAAAAACCCTGTTGCTTCTCCTAGCTTGCCTAGCCAGTCTCAGCTAATTTTGAGCTTTAGCTTTCCTTAAACTATTCCTGTAAGTTTGCATTACACATCTTTATTTTTTTTCTTGGTGGATCTGTCTTCCTTCTATTCTTTATACATGCTTTTTTTTCTTTTCACTTCCTCCACAAAAGTGAAGCCACATTAGCTTTCTTAGATATTTCCCATTTTTCTTCTTCCATGGAATTGTTTGTGATTGTTCCTTTAGCAGTTCCTTCTTCATTACATCCATGCTGGGTATCTTTTGCCCTTAGCCTCTCTAGCCAAGAGATTCTGCCCACTATTTCTCTGAGCTTGATAAGATCATCTTTCCTGAAATCCAAAGTTTTTGACTATAATCTCTCAGCAAGGATGATTTGACTTTGACTTTCTTAATTGTTATATTCCAATCATGGGAGTCATCCCATCAAGTCTCTGTTATACCTATAAATTCATATTTACTCTCCTGCACTGGGACTCCAAGCTCCTCTTCTTTGTTTCCCAAACTCTATTCATTGATCTACAGAGATCTAAACTATTGCCATCTTTTATTCTACTGTGAATTTTACCGTGGCTCCCATTCTCTCCTTCAGCTTCTCCTCTAGAATTCACATGCTTATGTTTAGAGCTTGCGTTTGGACAGAAGTTTAAGCTATCATCTCCAGTCCCCCAAAGATTTAGTTTAATGCCCTCTTGATCAGATTCACCATGCTTTTGCCAAAGACATTCTTCCCAGACTTCATGATGTGTAGCCCATCTGTAGCCAGTAGTACTTCATCTAGGGATTGAAGATGATGGTTCTAGAAGTCAAACCTCTCCTGTCAACACAATCTGCATAGCCAGTCATTCACCTGCAATATCTTCCTCTGTCACTTGCAGTGATCCTCTATCTTTTAATGGTAGAATTGGTGAAAATACCACCTGTGCCTCTAAACTCTTC
Organism: Gambelia wislizenii; assembly: GCA_030847615.1. Taxonomy (NCBI): domain Eukaryota; kingdom Metazoa; phylum Chordata; class Lepidosauria; order Squamata; family Crotaphytidae; genus Gambelia; species Gambelia wislizenii. The sequence continues at coordinate 28,057,171 of JAUMIR010000008.1, read as the reverse complement.
ACTTTCTCTCCAGGGATTCATAGTCCAAGATGATCAGCTCAAAGGTGCTCTTTGCAGTGTTGTTGATGCCCACATGAATCAAAAGAAGAGTACTGCTCTGTGTTGATGAGCTTTGGCAACTTGTCAGTGACATCCTGGCTGCAAGACAACAGCACACTTCCTGATTCATCTTTTCTGGCTGACACAGAGTCCCCCCTCTATCCCTGAATCCCCTGCCAACAGCACCTTTCTTTTCTTCTTGCTGCAGCTGGTGGTTAGGTTGGCTCTTTCCCTGGCATGCAGTCTCTCTTGCTGCTGATCTCCTGTTTGCACCTCTTCACCATCTTTATCTTCAGGAAGATGTAGGAAGCAATTGCTTAGTTGGAGTGGTTCCAGATCCCTTGTTCATGGTCTGCTCCTGACAGTGATGTTGTCTGCTCCAGGATGCTCCCTCAGTGTCACAGTCCTCTTTGTTTTCATTAACAGTTTCTTCCTGTTGGTTCTGTAGAATCAATCCTCCCTCTTTTCTAGCCAGGAATTCATAGTGTTCTCGAATGTGTTGAACAGTCTCAATGCGTAGCTGCAATGCATTGACCTTATTCTCCTAAGGGTAATCAGACCTCCTTTTGTTGCAAGTGTAGTCAGTGAGGATTCCTGGCAAGAACACAAACATTGCACACACATTGCAGCAAGCAATGACAGATCTTCTTCCTCCATCCCTGCAGTTATTTATTTTCACCCCTTTCAGACTATAATAAGTCTTACTGATGTGACTGCATGGCCTGCAAGGTGTACACCACCAGCCTTCAGAGACTGAGCTCTAAAGGCTGAGGCAGCAATTACATAGAGTTAGTGGCTGATAGCTCTGCCCCCAAGCCAGTAAAAAACTCAGCATAAACACTGCCCCCTTAGACCTCGTGCTCAAGGAAAGCACATAGTCAAAAACAAAAAAAGGCCACATGCAAGACTTCAAAAAACACAGTCAAAGAGTTAAGGGTGACCCCCAAAACACAATTAACCTTCTGCTCTGTCCTCAGAGACATTCCAAATGCATGCTTGCACACATCCCTACATCAAACAAATATGTTTACACTATGGTATATTTCTGCACACCTTTGAAATGTGCTTTTTAATGTACATTTATTTTAAAAATGTGTCCATTTTTTCACACATATCTATAGCCATCTGGTAATGTGTGGGTTCTGGAGGAAAAGATGTTTCGTGTCTACATCCAATCTGGACAGTCCACAGAACAGATGCTTCACTGTAAATTAAGATGGGACATTTTAGAACATCTTTTCTAACTTCTGATTCTCCAGTCCCCACTGTCTTTGTTACCTCCATTTTGCTTTGCCACTTACTCTGGAATTGTTAACATACATTTTTTAATGGAATAGAAGATGATTAAAAGGGAAAATATCTTATCTACAACATTTCATCAAATATCATCAAAGAGTCAAGGTTTGTGAAATATATATGCCTTCTTTCTCCCAGAAGGCAGAAGGAAAATGACTTGGTAGAATAATGGCCATCTGTACAAGACAGATGGTTCCTCTGCATTTCAGAGAGCAAATCTATTTTGTTCTATTGAAAATAATTTCCATCCATGGCGAGGGGTATAACATCAACTTTCTACCAAGACAACTCCATTACCTGCAGTCTAGCCTTCATTGTTCATTGCAGAACTCATCTTAGGGCCTTCTTTTGGACCACAAAGAGGACAATAGTTGTTTACTCTTTCCCATTAAAACTTCTGGCTTCTTTAAACAAGTCTAGGAAGGAATCCTGCCTGAAACCCCAGAAAACCACTGACACTCAATGTCAACAACACCAGCTGAAATGGACTAATAATCTGACTCAGTATAAGTCAGCTTCCTAAGTTTTCATAAACGTCTTTTCCTGCTGGCACACTGACCAGATTTTATACAATTGGGGGAAGACAGCTTCATTGCTTCAAATAGTTCCTGATGTATCACTCTCAAAGTGATTGATACAAAAACAAAAAAATTGTAAAAGAAGAAGTGTGAGGCATAGCAGACAAACAATTTAGACCAGTATCAAGATAAAACTCACAGAAGACACACAAAGAAATAAAACAGCATGGTATGCATCTAATGATATTTCTGCTCATGCACTGGATAGGGAAGAAAGGGAAAGAAAACTGCATGTGTGTGTACATGTCTCTGTGTGTGGGATAGGGGGAGAGAGGAAGAGAGAGAAGAACAAGGGGGAGAGAATGAAGATCTTTGAAAGCTGACCATAGAAAAAATGCTATGTACACTCCAATGACAAAGTCAAATGAAGGAAGAAAGTTAGAGATACTGACTGGGATTACTCTGTCAAATGAAGCCATGGCAACAGCAGTAACAGCAATAGTACAAATACTAATAACAACAATAATAGCTGCTGCAGCAGTCCTTCCAATATCAACAAGACAGAAAATTTTAATTGTATCCAGGAGGATTGTAATATGAACTACCATCAGCTAGTTTGGGGAAAAAATGCAATTGTCACTAGACAGACACTTCCAGATGTGGTTAAGGAGACCTTTAAATCTTTTGAAATCATGGAAACAGTTCACACATTCCCTTGGACTGCTGGATAGGAATATGTCTCTACTTGTTTAGAATTCTTGGGAAGTTTTCATGAGGTATTCCAAAGTCAGTTGTATCGGAAAGCCTCTGGACTTAACAGAATTAAAGAACTCTCCTCTTCAGTTTTATGCCACCTTTTGAAAGCAGGAATTCCCATTTGGCTTGTATCAGTGTTAGCATGCCCTACTACCCCCTTTCCATGACATCTCATAACTGGAAATATTGGACACTTTTCTGGGTTAGGTTGGCTGTGGCAAACCAAAAGAGTCAGTTGGAGGTTACATTGACCTGGGATGTATCTTAGAAATATTATGGTAAGGAAGTCCATTGTGCGGAAGCCCCTTGGTAAACACAATCATTAAGGAGGTATGTGCTAATCCCTTCTTCCAGCCCTGGGGACCTCAGCAATGATTCATTCAATCAAACAAAAGTGACCATTACCAAATGTACTCCTACAGAAGTCTCTCCTAAAACCCCTCCTGTCCAACATTGTGAGGTTGTCATAAACCAATCAATTCCTATCTCCCAGCCATTAACACAATCAGTTGAGTTTTGGTTTCCTTTGTCTATCCCATGGGAAAGCCATCCAGGCTTTGTCCTAACCAGAGTACCCCTTCAGGATATGAAATATCCCCTGTCAGTAGAAAGACCTGTCATTGTGGATAAACCTGCCCATTCTCTTTCTCAGTGCACCCCCAGATTGGAACCTTCTGTGCCACCCTCAGTTGCCTGCCTGAGTATCTTTGCTACACAAAACTCTATTCTTCAAGACTGCAAACTATCACCATATATTCCTGAATCTCTCCCTCTATCCAAGTTTCTGCCTTACTCCTCTATAGCCCTGTATGGTTCTTAGGAGTGTGTGTTGTGTGTGTGATTTCACTTGTTATTACCAATAAAATCACTTTAAACTGGAGTGCTCTCTACAGTTAGTACTGGTACACATAGGTGAAAAGATCTTGAAGCTACCCTTCTCTCTCAGGCTTCAATTTGAGCTAATAATTCCTCTGGATAATAATATAGATTTTGACATCATGGATGGGGCTCTAAAGTGCCCCCCACAGGTCTTTGTGTAATACCTGTTGATTTTGTTTGGGTTGGCAAAGATTGGTGTTGATTTCAATATGAGCTGATCCTCCATCATGCTTAATGCTAGATTCACACAGCATTGAGAGATGATGTTCACGTGCGAATAGTTTCTCACAGGTCTATAATCACAGATAATTTAGAGATAACCTCATAATCTTCTTGGATTTAAGACTTGGATGGTGCCTTTCTAAAATAGATGATAAAAATTCAAAAAGAAGACATAGTAATGGGAGATTTCAACAACCCTGATATTTGGTGGAAGTCAAATTCTGAGAAGAATGTAAGATCCAACCAATTGCTCAGTCACCTGACAGATAATTTTAATGTAAAGATGATGGATAAGACAACAAGGGGATAAATTACTTTCTTTTATTTGTGATTAATTTTTTATTCAAGTTCCATTCTTGTAATACATCTCTCTTTAACATATCGCTTATACATTAAGTTTTAGTTAAAACTGTTATTTCTGATATTACATAACCACATATTAATAACCTTGATTACTTTATTTGCATTTTACACATTAAATGCAGTAACCAAATAACCAGCACTATTTGACTTCCTATAAGTTAATGCTTTTGAAATCAACCTCTTGCTTTTTCCAATCTTCTTACATCTTCTTATGGTTCTAAATTAGATTAACAATCTCTATAGCATTCTCTTTTCTAATACAATACAATCCTTATATTCTTTTTCCTTCCCCTCTTTATCCCATTAATAACAGATTATCTTTGTCGTAACAGAGTCCTCTTGTTTCCCAGTACTTTAGTACTGGACTTCATTTCTCAAGTGTTTTCTTCTTTGGTAGGTTGTGAATGTTTGAGGTCAGTATGTCCATTTCCAATAAATCTTGAGATTTCCTTATCCAGTCTTCTATTGTGGGAGTCTTGTGTGATTTCCATACCTGTGCAATTGTCAATCTAGCTGCTGATATTACATACAGTATAATCTTCCAATTTCTTTCAACTACACCTTTTTCAAGTCTCTCAATCATGTTTAACAAATATGTTTCAGGTTTTAAGTCAAAGTGGAATTGAAAGATTTCTTCTAAGATTTTATGAATTTTACCCCAAAATCTCTTAACTATCTTACAACTCCACCACATGCGTATTAAGGTTCCAACATTTTCATTGCATAAATTACTTTCAACTTAATCCTAACCAACTGGTCAGAACAATAGAAGTAGAGGGATCCTTTGGTGGGAATGATCAAGTTCTCCTGGGATTTGCAATACAGAAGAAAGGTGAAGCCAAATATAGTCAGACACTAAGAAAGCTAATTTTGGTACATGTAGAAAAATGTTGTGTGAGATCACATAGTCAGAAGGATTCAGAGGGAAGATATTGAAGTCACAATTGGGGGGGGGGAACCAAAAAGGAAAATGGGAGGACACTAAATGGTAGATGTATAAAGAAATTTGAGATGAGATTTAAAAGAGATATGTATCAAATAAAGGAAGAAGGAGGGATTCACCAAAGAACAGTACAAAGGAATGACCAGTACAGTTATGTTTAGCTTGGAGAAGAGAAGACTGAAAAAAGATTGTGAAAAGAAGATTGAGGGCAAACCTTCACTAGCCAGGATATGCCGGCTCTTCAACGGCATATCCTGGCTTTGGATCTGACCAGTTCTACCCCTGTTACCTGGAGAAGATAGGCAAGCATCCAAACAGAATTCTGGCCGTTCACTGCCAGCAACATGTGACTGAAGGCCCCCTGCCTGTAACCAGCCTTGGTCACATGCTAAGGGACCCCACCTGGCTTTTGGAAGAGGCAGGGAGGTGGTGGTGGCAGAGAGGTATGGTGTGCCAGGATGGGTTCCGGCAGACGCATGGGGCCCAATCCAGTGGTATTGGATTAAACTGGGTATTATCTTAAAATGGTTTATCAGGCCCAATCCTGGCTTGACCCTGTTCCATCCTAATTTTTACCCTGGGGATGGTGAGGACTTCCAGGGACAGAGCAAAGTAAATGTCCTGCTTTATCTGGACTGCAGGCCTCTGGAACAGGGCCCAGTAGGGGTATTTTTGCCATATAGATAAGCCCTGAGAGGTGAGCATGTAAAAGAAGGAGTAAGCCTGTATTTTACTGCTCCAGAGACATTGGATCCAAATTACAAGAAAATAGATTCTACCTAAGCATCAGAAATAACTTCCTGAATGTAAGAGCTGTTTGTGAGTAGAATAGAAGGTTCTCAGAAGGTAGTGAACTCTCCTTCATTGCAGACCTTCAGACAAAATTTGGACATCCATTTTTCCAGTGTACTTTCACTGTGCATTCTTGCATGGCAGAAGTTTAGATGAGATGGGCCATGTGGTTCCTTACATGTCTATGATTGTGTGTCGATGTAGGATGAGTCCCCTCTCACCCCTCACCCCAAATAAACACAGACACCATATATACATTCTAAGAATATATTGAAACATAATATTGGAATATAAAAGGAGAATATAAGAATATATATGTACTGGCAATGAAGGCCACAACTTTGATGACAGTTGCTTTGGTTGGCCCAAACACATGGGTGAGCTCGGAACCAGATATCGACCAACTTGCCTGTCTGGTCAATGAGAACGTTGTCGGCTTGCCTGTTGACAATCACCAGTCAATGAAGGGGAGGAGTCTGTGCAGGTCCCTGAATTGCCTGCCAAACCCACCTCCTCCTCTTCCCACCATCAGCAACTCATGAAATAAAAAGGGGGGGGGCATTCCATGATGACATGCCACAAGTTGGCATGACCCAATGTCATAGCCCCCTGGTTCTTTGTGACCTCAAACCTGACTTTGACCTTGACCCTGAACTTGACGGAGACCCCTGTTACCAATAACTTTGGATCAGAACCCATGCCAACTGCCCCTTAAAGTTGTAACAATAATAATACAATACATGCTGAATAAAACATTAACTTCACATGAAAAGAGGGTGGGTGGGGTACAGCTCTCAAGGAGCCACTGGCTGGTCCAGCTCTGTGGTTGGGAATAAATTCCAGACCTGAGTGAAAACCTGCTGCAGACTGCAGCAAGGTCCCACTTCCCAGCCAATCAGAGGATGAGGCCCACCCTTGCCCTTGACTGGCTAGGAGACATTCAGACTGGCCAATCAGGGAGAAGCAAGCCTCTCCCTGATTGGACACCGCTCCAACCTCTTCCTGGCTCACTGTGAAAGCCAGAAAGAGGATGGGGGAGCATGGTGGTGCCCATGCTGCCCCTTCCCTGCCCCGTGGGAAGGGGTGAAGACCGGGGACCCCCAGATCATCCCGCAAACAAGCTGCCGGCAGGGGAGGTAAGTCTGGCAGCTCCATTCTAAGCTGCATGAGTGTATGAATGCTCCCCCTGTTTTTCTGCAAGTAATACATTCCAAGTCTTACTTTTACTTATCTAAAACAAGATTAATGGGTTAGTCAGTTAGGTTTATTTATTTATTTATTTTACTCATTAACAGTTTATTCAACTTTAATGTGGCCTAAATCAGCAATTATGGGACTTTTTGTTGTTTTTCTCAATGACTGAGACCAAGATTCATTGCTTGCCTTCTCAAACTCTCAAATGGTATTAAGGCCTTCCAATAATGCATTCCACTGGAAATGGACATTTACAATTAAAATTAATTGGACTGACTAAATGCAGAGACTTTGCTTCGATTGCCCAAGTGCCCACCCAAGGAACATAGGACAAAATATGTATCTGAAAGAAACAGAGTGCATGAGTTTTGGCTTGAGTGAAGGTTAAAAAAAAAAAGCTCACTAAAAGGAAACTGAGTAACCTTTAGAATATACAATTTCCTATTAAAAGCTAAAATATTGACCCCTACATTCTCGTTGGTTCCTCTGAGCTCACCTAAAAGTTTCAATCAATTCTCCAACTGCATAGAATTTCCAAAGCACCATTGCCAAGCAAACAGAAGAACAAAAGGAAACCATAGGATATATTCATCAAGTGCAATCAGCATTTCTTCATCCAGCTCTTTTTCTTCTTTGGTTCAAATACTTCTCTCTAAAATGGATTTTTGGGGGAGAGTGGGGAAAAGGGAATGGGGAAAAGTACCTTTTAAAGGCTAGATCTTGATCAGTATCAGTGATGCTTGTGGAGTTTGATTTTTGTGACTTTATTTATGAACTGACCTGATCTGCACACTTAGCTTTTTTATTTTAAAGTTTGACTGCACAAAAGTACCTTTTCTACATTAGCTCAGCAATCCTTATAACAATCATCACCCTGGGTTAGGCCAGGATGGTTGTCCCCATTTTGTAGATGGGATATAAGTATAGTTAGGTAATTTGTCACTCTGTACTTAATAGAGATGGAGGTATTAATACTACAGTATCCTTGTAGTAGTCAATGCATATTACCTAACTCACTTCAAAATGTTTTTGTAACCACTTTGGAGCCAGTTTGCTTGCACTCTCTTTTTTTTAGAAAAGGCATGGTCTATCTGTCTGGGTCTGATAACTTTCCCTGCTCTGAATTGGTGTTTGCCATTCTTTTCCAGCTGACTTGCATTTAAAATTTATACATGTTGATTTTGATGTCTTAATGAGGATTTGCAAACTGTATGGAAATCTTTTTCTTAACAAGCTACATTGATGAATATCTGCATCACCTCAAGTTTTTAGATACAGGAGCTCTTGGGGGAGGGGAGAATCAATAAAAATGAGCTAAGGAAAGGAGTAGGGATGATACACGAGACACCCTGACACCCTGGACAACAGGTGCTGTACTTCAAAACACTGAGAAAATTCAAATTTCTGGGACTTACTTACTGTAACTGATGACCTCTGTGGCTCTTTACCTCTGTGAGTAGACTCCTCTGTTACCTGAGGACCCTTTAACACACTAATATTAAGATGGGGAATTAATACACTTGACTTGGCAATGTGAGAGAGCAAGACATTTTAGACCTATGTATACTGGTACTAAGGAGGACACTCTAAGCAAAAAGGTACAATTAAATGATCTTTATTGGAAAATAATACCACAGTACTCACACAAACACTTAGGCTTCAAGCACTCACACACAAGACTAACAAAGGTAGTAGGAAGTATTCGGATAGGGGAATAGAGTGAGGGGATGATTATGACACCTGTACTGTAGAGCAGAGATCACAAAAAGTAAACCAACAGTGGGAAGGTCTGGATGATGACATGGAGTCTAAAGAAAGAGAAACTGTGTGCTATTTTTTGGTGTTTTGGGGTTATATTTATATGAAAATAATTCCTTTACAGGAATAGAAGTCGTAGGTGAAATACAATGGTTCTCAGAGGTTCCCAAGCTAAAACAAAGGGATCTCCAGAAGATTTAATGGCCACTAATGATCAATACTTTGAAACTGAATAGGAAACAGACCAGGTGTTGGAAGGAAGAGGAGAGGGAAATCCAATTTACAAGCAATAAGGGTCTCTTGCTATCACTGAGTGGATTAGTGATGACTCACCTCCAGGTGTTGAGTCTTACTTGAGAGTGTATGCTTTTGGAAATTTTGGAGAGTGTATGCTTTTGGTCCTTCCTTTGGTGCATACATGAATCCCACCCTGGTAATAGGGAGTCCCCGGTATGCCTGTAACTACGTAGATGGCCACTTTAGCAAAAAAAAATATTAAATGTATCAATTCTTTGATATTCCAAGATGGGGGCTGTCAGGGTATGTAACACCTCTTGCATCAAGAAGAGTGAATGGAACAATTATTTTAAATTGGCATTATGTATGCAAAATGTTTGTCTGCAAGGTGTTGTTACTGGCTGAATAGAGGAAAAGTTTGTTAACTTTTTTAAAAAAATAAGAGTGGAAATCTTTTTAGTTCTTTTTGATGGATGTGGCTTGAATCATTTTTAAGAGATTTGTGGGAAAGGATAAGGTGGGTGGCTTGATAGAGTCAGAGTTGCTACTGGAATAACTTTGTGGGGGTTATACAAAAGCTCTGGGACAGTGTGATGTTAAAGATGCCAGTTTTTGGAGCAATGAATAAGGAATCCTTGGAAGAATTTTTTGAAAGTCCAGATGAACAAGCACTCTTGTTGGCGATTTTGGATTTGTGAGATCATGGAGGGAAGAGTTAACACAGAGATTGATAAGAATGGAAACAGATGAAGTTTTACAGGAAATGGAGGCAAACACCAGTGGAGAGCTTACGATAAATGAGGAGGCTGAAGTAGTGGAAGATCCATCTAAAAATGCAGCCTCTGAGATCAAAGTTGCTGGAGGTGACAGCAGAGAGAAGGATTTGAGAAAATCTGCTGGGATGGAAGGATTTAACATTGAATGGAAGAGTGTGGAGTTGGAGAAGCCTATGGAAAGCAATATCTTCAATAGTGGAAAAGGGCAAATGAGCTCAAAGACTGGAAGAATTATAAAGGGGAAGATATCAGATGATGGTGGCTGCCTACCCAGAGAGAAGACAGGAAAAGACGTATAGTGTTTAAGATTAATGAGACAATATATGCATCTCAGGGTTTTTGGCTTTGGGGGAATTATATCCATCTTCTACAGGGGTTGAAATTCCAATGGAAGTCTCATGTTAACTATAAAAAGTTATAATTGTTAAAGTAACAGCTGGGTTTTATCTGATTTTGAAATAATACACATGGTCTTTGATGATTTTATGTTTGAGATATGATCTGTTAAAAAGAAATGAGTATGTAAGTTTGCTTCATGATGACATTAAATGCAAAGAGAAGGTTTTAATGTTCTGATAAGTTAGAGAGATAGATATGAAGGAAGTTTAAGGTTTTGAAAATATAAAACTACTAAGCACTTATGTTGTAGTTGTAGAAAATTATAAAATTATTTGTAAGGACATATATCTGGAAGAGATTAGGGGAAAGAATGTCTATTATAAGTAAAATATTTTTTTTGATAAAAAATAATAAGCTTAGGACTTCATCAGATGTGTGAAAAAATGCCTCATAAGGACATGACGAGAACACAAACAGGCAAAATGATCAGACAACACCAGAGCAGAGGTCCTCCTTGGGTGATATTTCTGGGTTGTGACTCTTTCTGCATTGTTGTTTCTCTTCAAGACTTGTTCGGCATGAGTTCTCAAATAAGGCTGCAGCATTGTGGATAGTACGTCTCCATGCCTCCCGATGAGAGGCCAGGGCGGACCATTGTTGGTGATCAATTTGGCTGAGCCTGAGGTGTTGTTTCAGGGAGTCCTTGTATCGTTATTTTGGAGTACCCCTCTTACGCTGACCCATGGTGAGTTCACTGTAGAGTACTATTGTTGGGAGGAGATGGTCCTCCATCCTAGAAACGTGCCCTGCCCAGCGCAGCTGTCTTCTCAATATCATGGCCTCAATGCTGGTGATCCCTGCTTGCTCAAGGACAGCAAAGTTCGTCACATAGTCAGTATAGTGTATATTTAGGATTGTGTGTATACAGCGCTGATGAAAGCGTTCGAGGAGTTGTAGGTGGTGGCAGTACAATGGCTCTATACATAGACAGTACAATGGCTCTATACATACTGATTTTTGTGCTTCGCCTCAGGTGTTTATTACTCCAGACTCTTTTGTAAAGTCTTCCAAATGCGCTATATGCCTTTGCTAATCTGTGATCGATCTCTTTGTCAATCTTGGCATCTGAGGAGATGATGCTTCCCAGGTAGGTGAACTGCTGAACAGACTTGAGTACAGATTTGCTGACGGCAATGTGGGGATGGTGGTGTTCGTCCTGTGGTGCAGGCTGGTAAAGAACTTCCGTTTTCTGCAGGTTGACTTCCAGCCCAAACAGCTCTGCAGCTGTTGCAAAGCAGGATGTTAGGCACTGCAGAGCTGCTTCTGTGTGGGCAACAAGGGCAGCATCATCGGCGAAGAGCAGCTCACGGACTAGATAGTTTAGAGTCTTAGTGTGAGCCCTCAGACGGCTTAAGTTAAACAAGCTACCATCAGTACGGTAGCGTATATACATGCCGTCGTCTTCTTCAAGCTCTGCCATAGCCCTTTGGAGCATCGTGCTAAAGAATATTGTAAATAAAGTTGGTGCAAGAACACAACCTTGCTTCACTCCATTAGTTATTAGAAAGGGCTCTGAAAGAGCATTGCCATATCTGACTTGACCACGCTGGCCCTCGTGTAGCAAGATAATCATTTTAAGGAATTTGGGGGGACATCCTAGTTTTTCCAGGATCTGCCACAGACCTTTTCTACTTACAGTGTCAAAGGCTTTGGTGAGGTCGACAAATGTTACATAGAGACCCTTGTTCTGCTCCCTACATTTTTCTTGCAGTTGCCTAAGGGCAAATACCATGTCTGTAGTACTCCTATTGGCTCTGAAGCCACATTGGCTTTCAGGGAGAAGTTCTTCTGCAATAGCAGGAACTAATCTGTTCAGGAGTATCCTTGCAAGGATTTTTCCAGCAATAGAGATCAGTGTTATGCCTCGATAGTTTGAGCAATCGGATTTTCTCCTTTTTTCTTGTACAGGGTGATGATGACTGCATCTCAGAGATCTAATGGCAGTTCCCCTTTTTCCCAGCAATTCACAAGGAGTTCGTGGAATTTATCATGGAATCATCTTATATGCCGGAAAATACGGTAAGTGATGAACAGAAGAAAGTCAGTCCCTTTTATCTTTTTCTATCTTTTTCTGACTATGGTTTTCTTGGCTATCAATCTATCTTGCTTTTTTTCCTCTTTTTTCATATGTTGTATTGCATATTGGTCTTTTTTTATGTATTTGGAAAATGATAAATATTTTTACAAGACTTACTCTTCCTAGACCATTTGTTCTGTATATTCACTCTTGTTTTTCATTGTTGGTTTGTGTGTTGAAATGAGAAGTAATATCCTGAAGTCTGATTTACATAAAGAGTTGCAATTCAGAGCATAGGTTTTGCATGCAAAATTCAATTCTTGATATTTCCGGGAAGAGGTGAGAAAGTCTCCCATTTAAAAATTTGAAGAGCAACTACCACTGTTAGTCAATATAAGAACAGACCAATGTTCTTAGCTCAATTTAAGATGGCATCATATATTTCCATTACCTTATTTTCAGGCATATAGAATTCATGTGTTCCATACAATTCTCCCAAACCCCTGTCCCCTGCCCCTCTCTAGTAATACAGTTGGATTAGACATGAATATGGATACTAGTGAATATTGCCAAAGAATCTACTGGGGCTGGGTTTTCCCTCTTCTGATAGGGTCACATTATCTGGATTCTAGACTGCCTTGTCTCAATGGGATCTGTGACATTGCAAGATATATATGCTACCCTCAAAATTTATAGACATTTACATATATGCCTGTAGAAAATACTGTGTTATTTTTGAAGTGGTGAATGATGATGAAAGAGATGCAAAGAAAAAGGAAGGAGAAGAAGCATGTTTTTGCATATACACATGCCTATAAGTGGCTTCATATTAACATGCCTTGTAGGAAAAATGCATATTATTTTGCGTATTGCTTTCTGCCTCAAGTCCCCTACCATGGAGAAAAAAAGCAAGCACAAAAAATGTGTCATAGACGATGGAGTAGATAAGAGCACCAGATCTACTGTAATGCATGCAGAGTAGGTACATCATTAGTCATGATCTTCCTTGGGACAAGATTACGTTTACATGGGAATTTGTTCAGGCCATGGTCCTTCATGAACAGGGAAAAGACTCAAGAAAGTATCTTTTATCATATTTTGTTGACAAAGGAACTGTCTTCAGATTTAATAACTGATGAAAATTAAGGTTTACACAAATATCGTCTTTCAAACTCTAATAGCAAAGATAAGTGGGCCCACATGTTTTTACATCCATTTAATTAAGTTCAGTAAAATTAAAGTGCAGCAGTTAAAAAAAAGCCAATGCAATTCTAAGTTGCATCAACAGAAGAATTGTGTCTAGATCAAGAGTCATGTCTTCTCACTAGAGAGACAGCATGTCACAGTGGTTTGAGCTTGAACTATGACTCTGGAGATGAGGGTTTGAATCCCTGATTGGCCATAGAAACCCACTGGGTAAGTTTGGGCAAGCTACACTCTCTCAGCCTCAGAGGAAGGCAAAGGTAAACCCTGTCTTAACAAATCTTGACAAGAAAACCCCATGATAGGATCACCTTAGGGTCACCATAAGTCAGAAATGGCTTGAAGGGCACATAACAATAACTAGATCTTTCCACAGATTACTGTGTGAAGCAGGTGGGCAACACTAGAATATATTAGAAAAATGATAAAAATAATATTTTTAAATGATTGTTAATTGATTTATAAAATCATAGCACTGGCTAACAGAATTACTGAAATTATTCCACTAGGTAAATGATAAGCTGGAAATTGTTTGAGTCAGCTCATTGGGATATTCGCTTTCCAAGATCCACATAACAGTGATACCTTTATTGGGCCAACTAAAATGCACAAAATACATCATACAAGCTTCACTGGCTTCTTTCAAAGCCTCACTGGCTTCTTGATCAGGCAGAGATGTTAAAAATCATACAGAAAAAGAAATGTGATGCTGCTAGAGTCACAGGCCTTCATTTTTCCTCAGATGTTACTTGTGTTGACAGTTAAGATGATCTAGAGATGTATCAATGCAGGCAGAGCTATGTGGGGACCAGGACAAAGGACACTAAAACACAGGCGATAAAACTTCAGGTCTATTAGCAGCAGCAAAGTAACTTCCATTGAGATCTAAGTAAAATCTTGTCCAGTGCAAGGCTAACTGCTCCTTCCCTAGGCAGAAAACATTAAGTTTCTCCAGTCTTTATACTGTTAGATCTACACATACTGTATAGGCAAAACTTGCCAATTGTAGTTCAAATGAAAGAGTTTTATCTATGTGGAAGGTAAAAGCCTCAAAGTGTTAAGTCAACTGGAAAGATAAAATAGAGATAAATAGGGGGTTGCAGTCTTATTGCTGGTTAATGCATGTACATCCGTTGGTTCATGCATCACTGTTTTGTGGATTTTGGATTTTGTTGCATTTTGCTGCATGGCCAAACTGGCCATCCCTAAATATGTTTCCTTACTTTCCAAGGAATTTATTTCTTTCTTTTAAAAAAAAAATCAATAACCCATCTTCTGTGAGTTAAATCTCAAACTTTGCCTGAATACCTGCTCTTTAATTTTTTTAAAAAATGCATAAAAGAATATAAAACGATGGAAAGACAAACAGTAGCCAACTATTAAGAACATATACTGAACTGTCAGTCCACATTTCTTAGTCCACTGCTGAGTAGCTATCTTGGGTCATTTCCAGGTCATTGGGCAGCTTTCTTGCTCTGTCAGAACCATGGAGTTTAATGAGAGAAACATCTTTGACTTTCAAAAGTAGCATCTTTGTTTGACTCATTTATTTCATTGTACTGATGTGGTGGAAACTTTTGTTCAGCTCTATCGAGTTTGCCCACTCTTCTTAAACTTATTCAAGCATAAGTGCCACTAAAGGAGAATACAGAAGGACTTAAAACATCAGGAAGATAAACTAGAGATAAATGGGAGGGGGGTGACAGTCTTGTTGCTGGTGTATGTGTGCTCTTCCCCTGGTTCATATCTCTAGCAAGACTCATCTGGGAAGTCTAATGCAGGAAGCACAGTGTTGGCATGAAAAGTATTACTTGCTCCACTGTGATGAGAACCATGTAAGTTATTCAGTTAATTATTTCTCATAAAGTAATCCCTTGCTTATTTGATTAGTAATGCTTCTTCTGACTGATCTTTAAAATATTATTCAAAACTGCTGTAACTGCATCTGTTTCAAGGAAAGTGGTTGTAATCACTCTGGTAAGGCATACAAACCTGATGTATACAAAAAAGCACTGTAAGTGGCAGGAAAGTATTTGTCCTCCTGTTGATAAGGGATACCACAGAGACAATAGAAGTAGAAGTACCCTTTTGCTCACACAGTTTGTGTTTTGCTTTCTTAATTTAAAAAGACCTATGAGTGCCTGTGACTTTCAGAATAAACTTATCCATCTCAGCCACTGCTACCTCTTGGTTGGACTAAGAGTTGCTTTTTGCTTGGTGGACCCTTTGGCCAAAGATCTTGTGTGTGTTTTCCTTCCTACTTAGATTCAGAGCTCATTCCTGCTCCATGTCTTATCTGGGTTGACATGCTGGGATTGATATCTTGATCTCACCCAGCAACAAGGTCCTCCAGATGTTTTGGATTACATTTCCCTGCAAGAATGAACCAAGGGTTGTCAGTGGTGAGAAGTGATAGGAACTGCAGTATAATAGGATGTGGAGGACCACATATTCACTACCACTGTTCTAATGAAAGCATGAAGTACTGCAACCTGTGTCTCCATAAGACTGTGCTCAGTTTATGCTAAATATTATTTCTGTGGTGAAGATAAGAGTATGAATTCATCATTTATTTTGTTGTTGTCATGTGCCTCCAAGTTAGCTCTGACTCATGGAGACACCAAGGACATGCTGATAAACCAATCCTCTTTGGGAGATGTTCAGAAATTTCTGGCCATATTGTGGAGAAGACCAAATTGAAAGATTAGCACAGAACCCCTAATGATCCTGGGCTTTTGAGGGTTAGGCATTCCCTGCCGCTCCCAGTGTAGCGATCTTTGCTGCAGAAGTGTAGGAAGAGGCTGAATCACCTACCTGATCCAGAAGGTGCAAGAATATAATGGATCTTTCTAATTCATTAAGGAGATACACACACACAATCACACTTTATAGTCTCTCCATCTAGGACTTCTGGTTGACCGTCAACTACATCTAGATTCTGTTTGGGCTTGTCCTAGCTCCAAGTGTTTGTTATCCATTTTCATCCTAACTAATATAGACCCTTTGATGGTCCTGACTTTTCTTCTTGTGTTTTGCATGGAATCATTCAGCGTTGCATGGCAAATACCCAACTACTTCTGGAAACCAAAAGCAAGGTAACAGGACAAATTCCTTTCTCCCACTTTATGCCCTGCTAACTGGGACTAAACTGTTAGTCCTATCTAAAGTAGGTGCCTTGATTCAATGGAAAGTTTGGAAGCCAAAGCTCCAAACAAGTTCAATGGATCAACTTTACTTGGGACTAACACCTGGATTTAGGACTTGGTATTCACTGGCACATTGCCTCTGATCATATAAATTTCATTTAACAATCATAATTAATATCAACTAAAAGACTTACCATCCATGTATTGGTTGAATCCCCTTCAAAACCATCTAATCTAGCATATATAGCCATATCGTATGACCTGCATTTTATAAATTAACTATGTGCTATATGTAGAAAAGTATAATATTCTTTGCTTCGAATCTATTGAATTATATGCAAAAGGGTAGAATCATAGAATCATAGAATTGCAGAGTTGGAAGAGACCACGAGGGCCATCCAGTCCAACCCCCTGCCACGCAGGAAATCACGATCAAAGCATCCCCGTCAGATGGCCATCCAGCCTCTGTTTAAAGACCTCCAAGGAAGGAGACCCCACCACGCACCGAGGGAGTGTGTTCCACTGCCGAACAGCTTTTACTGTCAAAAAGTACCTCCTAATGTTGAGGTGGAATCTCTGTTCCTGGAGCTTTGATCCATTGCTCCATGTTCCAGTCTCTGGAGCAGCAGAAAACAAGCTTGCTCTATCCTCAACGTGACACCCCTTCAAATCCTTAAACAGGGCTATCATATCGCCTCTTAACCGTCTTTTTTCCAGGCTAAACATACCCAGCTCCCTAAGTCTCTCCTCATAACGCATGGTTTCCAGAACTTTCACCATTTTAGTTGCCCTTCTCTGGACATGCTCCAATTTGTCAATATCCTTTTTGAATTGTGGTGCCCGGAACTGGACACAGTATTCTAGGTGAGGTCTGACCAAGGCAGAATAGAGTGGCACTATTACTTCCCTTGATCTGGACACTATACTTCTATTGATGCAGCCCAAAATTGCATTGGCCTTTTTAGCTGCCACATCACACTGTTGACTCATGTTCAACTTGTGGTCTACTAGGACTCCTAGATCCCTTTCGCACGTAGTCTCATTAAGCCAGGTCTCCCCCATCCTATATCTATGCATTTCTTTTTTTCGTGCAGTACCTTACATTTCTCCGTATTAAATTTCATTTTGTTAGCTTTGGCCCAGCTCTCCAGTTTATCCAGGTCATCTTGAATTTTGATCCTGTCCTCTAGGGTATTAGCTACTCCTCCTAATTTGGTGTCATCTGCAAATTTGGTAAGTATGCCCCTAATTCCCTCATCCAAGTCATTGATAACGATGTTGAATAGCACTGGGCCCAGGACAGAACCCTGTGGCACCCCACTGGTCACATCTTTCCAAGATTAAGAGGAGCCATTGCTGAGCACCCTTTGGGTTTGGCCGGTCAACCAATTACAAATCCATTGAACTGCTAACGTGTCTAGCCCACATATTACAAGATTGTTTGCAAGAATATCATGGGGAACCTTGTCAAAGGCCTTACTGAAATCAAGGTATGCGATGTCCACAGCATTCCCTTCATCTACCAAGCTGGTAATTTTATCAAAAAAAGAGATCAGATTAGTCTGGCATGACTTGTTTCTCTGAAACCCATGTTGACTTTTTTTTGATAATGGCATTGCCTTCTAAATGTTCACAGACTCTCTGTTTAATTATCTGCTCTAGAATCTTCCCTGGTATTGATGTCAGACTAACTGGACGATAATTGTTAGGATCCTCTTTTTTCCCCTTTTTGAAGATGGGGACAACATTTGCCCTCCTCCAGTCCACTGTGACTTCTCCTGTTCTCCAGGAGTTCCCAAAGATTATTGCCAATGGCTCTGAGATTATATTTGCCAGCTCTTTTAATACTCTTGAATGTAGTTCATCTGGTCCTGGAGATTTAAATCCATTTAGATTAAGAAGGTATTCCTGTACTACCTCTTTGCTTATTCTATGCTGGATTTCCCCTGTTGTGTCCTCTGTTCCTTTATCCTCAGGTTGGTCCCCCTTTACCTTTTCTGAAAACACTGAGGCAAAGAAGGTGTTGAGTAATTCTGTGTTTTCTCTGTCCCCTGTTAGCATTTTGCCATCTTCTCCGTGTAGCTGCCCTATCATTTCCTTCTTCCTCCTTTTGTTGTGGACATACCCCAAAAACCCTTTTTATTGTTCTTAACCTCTCTACCAAGCCTGAGCTCATTCTGTGCTTTAGTTTTTCTGACGTTACTCCTACATGTGTTCGCTATCTGTTTGAATTCTTCTTTGGTGATTTCCCCCTTTTTCCATTTCCTATATATGTTCTGTTTAAAACATAGCTCTGTTGATATTTCTTTAGTCATCCATCCTGGTTTCTTGAGACACCTCCCATTTTTCTTCCTCAATGGTACTGTTTGAAATTGTGCCTTCAGTATCTCCCTTTTGAGAAAGTCCCATCTGTCTTCAGGACTCTTCTCTTTTAGTATTCCTGACCATGGGATCACTCCCAGTATTTTCCTGAGTTTATTGAAATCAGCTCTCCTAAAGTCAAGAATGTGTGTCTGACTATACCTGGCTTCTCCTTTCCATTGTATAACAAACTCCAGGAGAACATGATCACTCTCACCTAAGGATCCCACCACTTGCACCCCATTAACCAGGTCATTCATGTTGGTTAGGATCAGATCTAAAATAGCTGACCCCCTTGTTGCTTCTTCCACCTTTTGGCCCATGAAATTGTCTTCCAGGCAAGTAAGGAATTTGCTAGACCTTGAAGTTTTGGTTGAGTTGGATTTCCAGCAAATATCAGGATAGTTGAAGTCACCCATCACTACTACATCTCTCCTTTCTGCATGTGTGTTCATCTGTTCTAGAAAGGCATCATCCAGTTCCTCCGTCTGACTTGGGGGTCTTTAGTAGAGTCCCACAATAACACCCCTGTTGTTTTCCTCCCCTTTAACTTTTATCCAGATGCTCTCCACCTGGCTTCCAGTATTGATGTCATGGATCTCTTCACTGGTGTAAATATCCTTGACATATAATGCTGTTCCTCCTCCTTTCCTGTTTGGCCTGTTTCTCTTAAAAATGTTATACCCCTCTATTCCTACATTCCAATCATGAGACTCGTCCCACCAGGTTTCAGTAATGCCTATTATATCTTATTTGTTTTGTAGTGCTAGGAGTTCAAGTTCATCTTGCTTATTTCCCATGCTCTTTGAATTAGTGTAGAGACATCTAAGACCATGTGTTCCCTTTACTTGCTGCCTGTGCAAGTTTTTTTGCCTCCCACTGTTGGGTCCTTGTGCTGTTTGCCTTCTTCCCTCTATGACAGTTTGACTGTTTTCTCCAGCTCTTTTGCCTTCCAGAATACTGTCTCCCTCCCCCACATGACTCAGTTTAAAACCCTCCTGATCAAATTCTTGAGACTATAGCCAAAAACTTTTTTGCCAACTGGTGTGAGATGCACCCCATCTCTTGCCAGAAGTCCCCCCTCATGGAAGTGCAGCCCATGATCCAAGAATCCAAATTGTTCTCGGCAACACCATCTACGGAGCCAGTTGTTTACGTCGGGTATTTTCCTCTCCCTTCCTGGACCATGCCTAGAAGAGACGAGATGACAACCTGTGCATCCATTTCTTTCAGCTTCCCCCCAGATTATCATAATCTCTTCTTATCTTCAGAAAGCTGTGCCTTGCAGTATCATTGGTTCCCACATGGACCAAAAGGAAGGGGTAATGATCCGTAGGCTTGACAAATCTTGTTAGCCTCTCCATCACATCACGGATCTTAGCCCCAGGGAGACAACACACCTCCTGAGACATCTTGTCAGGCCCACAAACCACTGCTTCTGTACCTCGCAGCAAGGAGTCTCCCACCACCACCACCACATGCCTCCCCTGAAGCTTTGCAGCTACTGTTCCTTGTGGTGGTCCTCTCAAGGTCCCCTGCTCTGCCCCTGAAGTCTGTCCATGCTGTCCATGCTGTTCTTCCTCATTGTCCTTGATAAGAGAGAGGGCTTTGAATCAATTCTGTGGCTGCAAGCTGCTCAAAGTATCCCTGTATTTTCTTATTCTGTGTGTGACATTCTTCCAGCTGTCTACCTCCTGTGTCTGTGGAGTGACCCTCTCCTCCCCAGCCAGTTCTTCTCTGTGGTCCCCATCCAAGACTGTTTGTTCTGTTCTGTCCAGGAAAACCTCTTGCTTCCGAATCTGTTGAAGTGTAGGTACCCTAGTCTGCAGCTGCTGCACTTTCTCCTCCAAGAGAGGTACCAATTTGCACTTGGTGCATGTGAAGTTCCCCACGTCTGTAGCCAAGAAGACAAACATCGCACAAGTATTGCAGGTGACTGCCGCAGTCCCCTCAGTGTCCATGGTGAGAGCTTTTAGGTAATCTAAGAACTCTTAGTTAATGCTGAAAACTCTGTGCTGTACTTTTAAGTATGCTGTATTTATTTATTTATTTATTTATTTATTTATTTTGGCTTGGCCACTCAAACTCGTGTGCCATTAGACGCTTGCCTCTGCAACAAGCAGCCTTTCCCAAGAGTTTTAAAAAATTGAAACTCACAGAAGCTCCACCCTCTGCAACAAGCAGCCTCTCCCAAGAGTTTTAAAGAATTCAAACTCACAGAAGCCCCACCCTCTGCAACAAGCAGCCACTCCCAAGAGTTTTAAAAAATTTCAAACTCACAGAAGCTCCACCCTCTGCACCAAGCAGCCTCTCCCAAGGGTTTTTAAAAATTCAAACTCACAGAGGGTAGTCATTCTTCATTGATTTTTCTGGACTTAAATATACATCAACATACAAGTAGATTGCATCCAGGAAGGTCACACTTGAACATCTAAGACTACAAAGTGATACATTCCCATTGATTTTAAAGCAGTGAAAGATTGAGAATTAAGTAACACATCTCACTATAAATGGAAACTACCATTATTAAACTGAATGTGGTTTAAAATGAATGTGATGTCATCTCTAAAATCTGTGCCTTTTCTAGAGCCACTATACCCAAGATTTTGGTAACCTGCTATGGGTGGCTCATCAGCATTTGGACACTATTGACTTCCTTATTGTTATATTCGGGTAGCTGCCAAGGAAGACCAGCTGCTACTCTGGTCCTCACAATGTATTTGGGACAGCATTGGGTTGAAGAAGCAAATGCTCTAAGAAAAAATGACTTTAAAAGCTGAGAGAGACAAGCTGAACAAGAATAAAATGTGCCCATGTTAGAAAATCAATTGATAGATAGCCAAGAGAGCTGAAAAGCCAACAGATTGATGAGAGGAAGGGAAAATTAGGATCTCATTACTAGGAAAAAGGTTTATGTTTGCCAGAGCTTTTGCCTCTTGAAAGAAACAGTGACATAGTAAGAAGGGCTTTTTAAAAAATAAAACCACTTTGCCTTTCATATTAGATTGATTACACACATAATTCACTCTGATTTGCAAATCATACTTTGCATTTCTTGTTAGATAAGAGAGAGAGGAGGTGCCACTTAGAAGCAAACTACTGTGCCAAATACATGCTTACCTCTCTTAGGCTTCCTTTTCAGCACTTGCTTTTGTGGCATTTTAAGATCATATAATTTCATAGGTGAAGGGAAACTTATCTGAAAGTTTTATTGCTTTGTATGAATATCTTGGTGTGCATGCCAAAATTTTTGAGTCTTTCCCTATAGCTGTTGGACACCTGATAGAAAATAAGGTTAACCAAAAGTTAGGAGTTCATTTTTTTTCAAATCTCACATGCTCATACATAGAGGATTTGTGTTAGTGGGTGAACATCCAGTGGTAGAGGAACTGACATACATAAACACCTTCCAGAAGCTCAGAAAGGAGGAAAGTGTCATTTACTTGCATTTCCAGACACAGTGACCAGCAGTTTTGGAGTTAAACAGAAAACAGTATTGGCACAAAAATCCAGAAAACATATCATATAAGGTTGCTGCTCAGAATTGAAATTTAGACAGTATACTAAAAATATATTGCAATCTATGAAATCTGGCAGGTTTCAATACGTTGGATTCAATATGTTCAATACATGATCCCCTGACCTCCTCTTCCCATACAATGTCTATCCAATTTTTCCTAAGCTGATTCTGCAGCTGAATATTTCCTGCGTGGCAGGGGGTTGGACTGGATGGCCCTCATGGTCTCTTCCAACTCTGCAATTCTATGATTCTATGAATACCGTATCCAGTTCTGGGCACCACAATTCAAGAAGGATATTGATAAGCTGGAACGTGTCCAGAGGAGGACAACCAGGATGGTGGGAGGTCTGGAAGCCATGCCCTATGAGGAGTGGCTTACGGAGCTGATCTTGAGAAGAGAAGGTTGAGAGGTGACATAATAGCCATGTTTAAATATTTGAAGGGAATGTCATACTGAGGATGGGGCAAGCTGCTCTAGAGACTCCAACTCTATGATTCTATGATTTTCCTACTTTTTCATCAAACTCTAATGAGCCACTTGTCTAAGCTTTTCCTCCATGTTTTCCTGGAACATTCTCTTGGTTGAATCCTTATCTGTTAGGAGAATCTATACCTAGGGGTTTGATTACCAATCTAGGAAATAATGAGTCCAGACACAGTAAGGTTGTAAAATGGAGCACTTTATTTAAATCTATATTCTATTTATTATTTCCCTCTTGAGAGCTACAAAAGGGGGAGCAACCTAGTGTGGGAGCAGCTGAGGCAGGTGGTCTTCCTCCAGACCTCCACCACAGCTTCCCCTGGGCAAAACACGTCAGCCCCAATGAGAACCCAAAAGGTGAGTTACTCTGTGGCTGGCCTGCAACTGGAAGGCCAACCAAAACTTAAAGTGATGGTCTAGTCCTCAGGTCATCCCTAAGGAAAGTCTCTTCCCCTGTCCCCCGAGTTGCAGGTCCTAAAGAGGAAGTTCCAGAGGCCTCTCCTTCACCAAAAAGGTGCCATAAGTATTCCAAAAAAAATATCCTACATCTCTCCTCATTACCTGCCATGGATATAGGGGCACCAGGCTGGACAAAAGGGCCCTCACACCCGGTTACCATCCCTCAAGAAGAGGGGATTCCCTGCTTCACAAAAGTTTATGCCCTCTGCTTTGTAGAGCTCTGGCCCCTTTACAACAATTTCTGGGTGTGGCCAATAGCGGCTCCTTCCCTTCACCAAGGAATCTCTATTAGTTCTATGCTGGGTTCTGTCGATACAGTGTGGGTCCCCTTCCCCCTGCCACACCTGCCAGAACAGAATGGTGGACCACATGGTCTCCATATCCAGCCAATTACTCTATATCACATTCATGTCATGAAGCACCTGAAACAAATAAGGGCTTTACCCTTCAACAGTCACAAGTCACTCCCACCCAGGTGAATGACAAGGATATGTGGCAGAGACCCACATGTACTGCATGATGCCTAAACAGCATTGGCATCAGACTATTTTATTTATTTATTTATTTATTTATTTATTTATTTATACCTCACTCTTCAGCCACAGAGCGGCTTACAAATTGTTTTAAGCAATAGCTATTTACACATCTACGCTGCATTAAACAGTTTCCAATGTGTGTTAGCTAATTGCCCCCACAAGCTGGGTACTCATTTTACCAACCTACAAAAGGATGGAAGGCTGAGTGAACCTTGGAGCCCGCTGGAATAGAACTTGCAACGTGGTGACTTGCAGTACTGGCATTTAACCACTGCGTCACCAGGGGTCCTCTATGCCATTGAAGGCCCCTCTTGCCCAGCCACTCAACTATAGCCATGTCACCCTGTCCCAAGTGGGTCCTGAAATGGCTCGGCAGGCTGTCCAGTGAACCATACTGTGGCTTCAGATCAGCACATGATGCCTCACCAGCCACAACACAGAATCTGAAAAAACCCAAGGAAAAACCTGCTATGTTAATATTAGAGGTCGAACATATTTATGATATGCTGAGGACCTCCAGTGCCCTATCCACTGAATAGTTTTTTTTGGGGGGGGGGCATACCCAATGCTGCTTCAAATGAAGCAGCTCCAAATTGAAACAAATATGTACCAAATTAACATCCTTAAGGGCAATGGTGGGCAAGACTCTGGAGGGGATAAAGCAGAATTGGTATTTTGTCAATGGTGAAAAGTCTGCATGTCAAAATAAAAGTTGAGGTAGTGGACCCCATGTCTGGACATAGTGCCTGAACTGAGCAAATGGATTGGTCACTGCAGGTTTGGAGCTGCAAATGAGTCCCAAACCTGTGTTGATCTATCTTGGAGGAATGAATAGTTAGTGCAATTTGCTGTCTCTCTCTAAACAGAAGTCTCCAAAGTCCAATGTCCTACCAGACTTGTCACCCTTTGATGTCACTACCAGTTCATTCACTTGCAACACCCCAAAGAAATCAGTTAATGTACTGCATTAAATAACAGGGCTTCCTATGGTGAGGTGCAGATTCCTAGCCATATTCCATCCAAAACCTTGAGAATAGCAGGGGATAGGGGTTTCCATGCATCAGCCACCATGCCTCTCCCCCTAGACCAGCCTTGAAAAACCTTCTGCATCTAGAAGTTCCTTGTGTTATCTGCAACATGCTGAACTTTTAACCAAAAGGCAATAGCTGACAACTTGACTTTAATGGACTGTGGGGGACAATCTCTTATCATGGAGGGAGACACAGTGTTGTAAGAAATGTGCAACTGGCACCAGCCATACATCCTCTAACCTTTCATGCTTAGGAAACTCCACAAAGTGCTTTACCATCCTGACATGGCCCTTCTTGATACTTGGAGCTATGGATTGCCCTTACTACCTCTTCCTGCCAAGCCTCCACAGGTCTACTGTCATTGGGTCCAGTGTGACTGCTACGTGTTGTGCCAGCACCATCTGTGTGTAGAAGAGATCACTGGCTATACTGTTGTCTACACCAGTCACATGAAGCACCATAAAGAGGATGTTATATCAGAGGCACTGGAGGGTGAATGCCCTAACAAGCTTCATAACCCTGGGGGATTTGGATGTTAGGGAATTAATTACTTGCATGGTAGCCATATTATCACAACAGAAATGGATGGAGGAGTTGGCCAACTCATCCACCCAGATCTGTACTGCCACCAATATTGGAAATAATTCCAAAAACATTAGATCAGTTGTTATGTCAGTCATGCCTCTATCCAATCTACAGACCAAGTCCGGGCATACCACCATCCCCTAAAATTTTGGCAGGAAGAACATAAGCTCACAGATGCACTCCAGAATCCTGACCCAGATGCATCCAATGCAACCTGCAATGCATCTGTGAGCTTATGTTCTTCCTGCCAAAATGACTCACCATTAAACTCATTCAAAAACTCTGGTGAAAGACTGGTGAAAGCTGGCACTGGGCCTGTGGCAAGATGCATGATTGGGATCCCCTTCCTAAATTTAGCATCACACATTATTGCCACCTTTTGGCTGCTGAAATGTATTATTTTTGTGTGATATATTCTTTGTTTGATTTTCACTGTTATAGAAGCCTGCACCACATAGGTTTTTTCCCCTCCCTTCCTCTCCTTAGCCCTGTGATTATGAAGCAAAGAAAACTCCTGAGTTCAAATTCTCATTCATCCTTGATGCTCATCAGGTGATCTTGAACTGTCATTATATTTTAGCCTTATCTCCCTCCTTTGCTTGCTTTGAAGACTGATAACAGGTAAATCAGTGCCTATGAATGACTTTCTGCATTCCTTGGAAAAAGGGGGCAGGTATAAATGTGAGAAATAATGATATCTTGTATGATAAGATATCCGTTTCAAAATCTCAGAAAAGTTCATATATGCCTTGTAGCTAACAGTTAGTAGTCCAGATGTGATGCTGACTTACCTATTCAGCCAAGGCCAAATTACTCTGAGGACTACGCCAACTATTTTGATCATTCTGGTTTTGAGAGCACAGAGGTGTAAATGTTAGTAGCTAAAAACCATCTGTATTGACTTTTGTTTTATTTCCATAGGGATGCTCCCATCTGCTAAACAGATGTGATTTCAAATGCAGTGCTCCTTCTCCATTGCCCACAATTCTGGAAGGAGAAAACAAGAGTGACTACAAGTTTCTTTTTTAATAATCTAGTAATTGGTCAAAATGCAAGCCAATTAAGATCAATATCATACCAACACTATACAAACAAGAAGTTTGCAAAGTTCAGAGCTGAAAAAGATATTTTCATCTAGCTTTTATATGCTGTTTAATGGCTTAATTGAAAAATATCTAAGAGAGCAGAAATTTTCCCAAAGTTGTTCATGTGGGGGTATTTTCCCAGAAAGGGTGCAATTTACTTCAGCTGTACTGCTTCCCATAGGTTTTTACAAAGTTGTTGAGGATTTTCTTCTTGACCCAGAGTTTAAATCAAGACAGAAAGCTTGAACTGCCTTGTAAAGCCCCTGTGGGCAGCAGAGTAGTTAAGGTAAATGACCCCACCCCTTTTCTGGAAAAAATGGCTAAAGAAAAAGTAAGCTGAAAGATAAAACCCACAACCACTTGCAACCACCTGAACAGCCAATTTACTAGAATTCTCATGAGGGTGCATTCCTATATGACATTGCAATTCAGGGCCAGAACAAGATAAAAGAAAAGATGATAAGTCTATTCAATATACCCCAAAACTTACCTTGACAGTACAGTGTCCTCCAGTTCACCTTTGAGTGGCTTAGAGGAAGCAGGGAAGACTGTGTAACACATACACACACATTCATCCTCAAACATCTTGTTGTCCTACTCCTTACCCCACATCTGCTGCTTGAGGGGAAGTGCTTTACTCTATTTAATGGTAGGACCAGCTATATGTATCATTCCATGGACATTTCAGGAAGTGTGGCTGGCCAGCTACAGGATCCACATAAAGAGGCATTTTCATGGGAATGGAAAGACTACGTATGGAATTATTTCTCAGATTTTTTTTCCTGTATTCCAATCCTAAATTTAATCTTGAGCTTTGAATTTCCCTTTTAAAATACATTTTTATTATTTTATTATTGGAAAAGTACCTCATACTGCAGTCAAATGCAAAACCAAGACAACATGGAAATCTTTACACATTTTTCTGTCAATCTTTGTTAATGCAAGTATTTTTGCATGCAGTCTTGCTGAAGATATTTTTTTGCAAGCAATTATCCTAATAAAATGCATAATTTTCACCAATATGTGCATGTGTGTACATTCTTGAACTCTCCATTGCAAGACACCTAAAGACATCTCATCAGGGTACTCACTGCTGCTTCTGTTCCTCTCAGCACCATCTCTTTTTCTTCTGGGAATTGGCAAGAGCCTTTCCATCCATAAAAAAAACCCCAATACCACCTCCATGTCTTCTGAGGAGTAAGGCTGTGTCCTTGTTCCTGTTTCTCATAATTGCTTATTAAGATGAGAACTTGGAATTGATTGTACAGGGCATGCTTCTGAAATTTCCCAATGACACCAGAATTGTGATTCAAAATGACCTTAACAGATTGGAGAGCTTGGCTATAACAAAAGAAATTTCAACAGAGATAAGGAAAAATGAAATGCACAAATATAGGCTGGGTGACATCTGTGTTGACAGAAGTACATGTGAAGAGGATCTAGGGATTTTTATAGACTACAAACTAAACATGAGTCAACAGTGTGAATGAGGAGCTAAAAAAGCTGGTGCAATTCTAGGCTGAACCAACAGGAATATAGTATTCAAATCAAGGGAAATAGAAGAAGACTGACAAGCTGAAATGTGTCCAAGAAGGGCAACCAAGAAGATCAAAGTCCTTGAAATCAAACCTTATGAGGAGCAACTTAGGGAGCTAGGGATGTTTCAGTTGGAGAAGAGCAGTGACAAGATAGCTACCTTTACATTCTTGAAGGAATATCATGTGATGGAGTGGGCTGGTTTCTGCTGCCTCAGACAGTAGAATATAGCACAATGGATTCAAATTACAAGAAAATAGCTGCAACCTAAACATTAGAAAGAATTCTGCAACTGAGTTGCTTTATTTATTGATTTTAATGTGTGGAATTAAATACATCTGTAATAAAATACAAACAAAAAGAATCCCTCTTCCTTACAAATAGCATCAAAATCTGGGCAGAAGTTGAGCATTTTTATTTTATTTTACAAGTGGTCACAATAGTTTCAAGTGGTCAGAATAGTGACATAATTGCTTTACATAATTTGGTAGGGGGGAGGACTGCAGTCCACAAGCTGCACCCCTGATTCTCCTGAAATTCATTCAAATCATGCTCCTCTTACATTTTATAAGGAGTGACTAAAGAGGACATCCCAAACATAGGGAGGGAGGTACCCCCTATAGTTCTGCCATCATTTTACCATTATTTCTGTATGATCGCATGGAGGACTGCTGTGCAACGTACAACTGCTGTGCTATATCAAATATACCAGTTCAGTATCCATATCTGGGCCCAGTGGAAGGTGCTACTAGTCATTTTCCCTTTAAATCTTTTATCATTAAGGTGTACAGATTCTACCTTGCACTCCCACCCTCCTTGTTCATTGATCATCTTTGTTACTGGAGATACAAGTATCCACTTCTACTCTTTTAGGCTGCATCTGCACTACAGAAATCATCTAGTTTGACACTGCTTTAACTACCATGACACAGCTATGGAATCCTTGGATTTGTAGTTTATTGTGGCATCAGAGCTCTCTGATAGAGAAGGCTAAATATCTCAAAAAACTACAAATCTCAGAATTCCATAACATCAAGCCATGGCAGTTAAAGCAGTGCCAAACTGAATTATTTCTGCAGTGCAGATGCAGTCTTAGATCCCGTCTATATGTGTGTGTGGGGGATACAAACATGTCTGAAAAAGCAGGCATTTGCGATGATGCAACTTGTCTAAACAGTCAAAAGATCCCCCCTAAACTCTGCATGACCTCCTAGCCAAGATGGTATCCACACGTGAATTACTTGTGATTTTAAATCTGCCACTGCCATTTTTTTTTTAAAAAAAAATTCCCATGGTACCCACATGCAATAGTTTGTATTTTTAAAAGGGGGGGAAAATAGAGTATAAGATTGCTGTTTGATCGACTTACCCTTGCTTAGCCGAAATCCAACATGGTGGTGTCAGGCAATTTCCCTCTTTGCTAGGCCCACTCCCATGCTTGTCCAGCCAATCAGATTGTGCTGCCTGTTCATATCTGCATGATTGTGACTGTTTGAATGATTGCACATTTGCATGTCATATGGAACGTTTTTTAAAAATCCATATGAAACCCCAGATGCTATGCACATGGACTTTGCGGTAGATTTCACTGCCTCCCTCCTAATGACACCTATTTGTGTGAATGTCTGTATGAACAGATCGCCTTCCATTCAGATATTGTTTGTATTATTTTCAACATATAGAGAAGCCCTTAGACCGGTGTGTGATTCTGCCTAGAGAGAGATAGCCTGGCCTCAGTGCATCTTACTAACATCCACATTGGATTTGTCATCCCCTGGGTTGCCTTTGAAATGCATGCATTGTTATTGTCTCTACTTTCAATGTGATGCAGCTAAGTGGGATGTATGTGAATGGAGATGGTAGGGACAATTCTGGGACATGAGGAAGCATATAGCAGGTCAACTGATGGAGAAAACTTCAGTGTCTTGCTTCTCCTTTAAATGCCACACTTTAAATTAATGGAATGAAAAAAAAAATACAACACTGTCTTCTTGCAAATATCACTCACTGCTATATGCAGCAAGACATTACTGTACATAATGGGCAACTAGACCAAAGAAATGTTACAAAACTGTGTAAATTCCACCAGAAGGCCTTTCCAAGCCTAAGACAAAGCAGTTTAGCATCAAAAAGGAAGCATATTTGCTAAGGGACAAAAGCTCAAAGCTATCCTTAGTGGTCATGGACTACAGCTGATTAAAACTGGCTTTGAAAACATGCTGTTTAAATTTTAACTCTAGGACTTGCCAGATATGAAAGGAAATGACAACTTCGGGTCATTATTTATTCCAGTGATTTGGGGCATCTTTAGGAAGAAGTTACTTTATGCTTCGATGGCAAAAATGTGACTCCCCCCAACCAAGAAATAGCTGGACAGGAAAGTTCCACACCATGCTCCAATAGGCAATTTATAACCAGTAAAGACTCTTTTTGCCCAGGCAAAGATCCATTCTTAAAGAGAGAGTTTTATTGTTTGTCGCAATGATAATAGTCAATGTCAACCTCTGTCTAGTGGGGCATCCAAACCTCCAGTCCTGGTAGATTATTATTATAACTTATTTTGGGAATGTTATTGAAACATTCTAATAAAATTCTGTGAAGCAGCCTTCAAAAGGAGAAGAAGAAAAAAGAAATCTCAGAATTTCTTAAGGGAATGTGTATATGTGTGGAAAGGCAACATATCCAAGAGAAGATAGATAGATAGATAGATAGATAGATAGTTGCCTGATTGTGTGCTGATTGGCTGCTCAGGAAACACAACCAACCAGTCACCAACAACATGCAAATTCCCTCTCCACTTCACAATCCACTCCTGCCACTCAATCCGTTGGCCAGATTGTGTCCCAGACAGTCAACTGGTGGCAGCAGCAGTGATGGGCCACCTGTAATGGGACCCAGGCAGGCAATTTGTTGCAGTGGCAGCCACGGTGGGATGCTGCTCCTGCCACTGCAACACGACCCAGACAGTCAACTGGTGGTGGTGGTGGCAGGTGTTATGGCCAGTCAGGCTAAGGACGCGGACAACTCAGGGGATGAGGAAGCTGAGCCAGCTGCAGCAGAACTGGCTGAGCATGACTCTAGCCCTGCTACAGAATAGCCCATGTCCCAGCAGCCTAGCCTCCCCCCAGCACATGGTCCAAGCCTGGGAGACATAGTTGAGCAACAGCAAGAGGAGGAACAGTACCTACCATTAGCCAAAGAAAAGCAGAAAGGGAGGGACTGTGATGCTCTCACAGGCTAAAAGAAAGACACTCGTTAATCACCAAGCAGCGGTGATTGGGAGCTGGGCCAACTTAAGCAGCTGAGAGATGCTGGATTCCTCATCAAAGGCTATCTGCATTCCCTGGTGAAAGCATCTGCCTCTGACTCTCTTGGCTATTGGAACCTTGCTTCTTGAACTTTGGACTATCCTGGAACCCTTGACCTCAGACTGTATTTGTTGACCCGTCTGCCAGAATCCTTGACCTTGGACTGCTTGCATCCATCTTCACCTCCTGGACTTCTGACCCACTGGCTTGTTACTGACTAAGCTTTAGGTACTGTACCTCAGGATTTGTTGTTATTATTGCAACCCTGCTTGTTATCGGCTGCTTGCCTTGGCAGCTTTCCCAGACAGCAGGCCACCTGCGTTTGGACCCAGGCAGTGAACTAGTGGTGGCAGTGGCGGTGGCAACAGGGCAACAGAATGAGTAATCCTCAGCAATTCCAGGAAAAGTGTGGAATGCTGAAAAGGGGGAGGAGGAATTTTAAAATCCATCAGCCTAAATTACAGAGTTGTTGTGAAGTCTACTGGGAGTTTTTTTTAACAGCATGTGTTATGCCAGCTACAGCTAGTGTGTGTGTGTGTGTGTGTATCTTCTGACAAATTTTGGCTTTTTTCAAATTTCCCCGTTCAAAACTCACACCAGCAGCCTTTTGATCTGTTCGTAGGACAAATATATACTTGCTAAGCTAAGTATGAATATTTCTACAAGTATAAAATATTCAAATATCCACAAGATGAACACGTGATTCTCTAGAAATTACAGTAGGGAGAAACTCTAGGAATTTTTTCATGTCCCTGTTGGAAGCCCAAGATCAAACATGCTTTGACCTTAAACAGGAATCATGAATTGTATTTCC
Source organism: Gambelia wislizenii (assembly GCA_030847615.1). Classification (NCBI taxonomy): domain Eukaryota; kingdom Metazoa; phylum Chordata; class Lepidosauria; order Squamata; family Crotaphytidae; genus Gambelia; species Gambelia wislizenii. The sequence continues at coordinate 28,024,917 of JAUMIR010000008.1, read as the reverse complement.
CTGCATCATGTTGGGGTAAATGAGGAATTAAGTCTTTACAAACGCCTATACCAAATGACTTGATGTATCAGTAAGGCCTTTGACAAGGTTCCCCATGACATTCTTGCAAACAAGCTTGTAAAATGTGGGCTAGACAAGTTAACAGTTCAATGGATTTGTAATTGGTTGACCAGCCAAACACAAAGGGTGCTTAGCAGTGGCTGCTTTTTGTCTTGGAAAGATGTGACCAGTGGGGTGCCACAAGGTTCGGTCCTGGGCCCAGTGCTATTCAACATCTTTATCAATGACTTGGATGAGGGAATTAGGGGCATACTTATCAAATTTGCAGATGACACCAAATTGGGAGGAGTAGCTAATACCCTAGAGGACAGTATCAAAATTCAAAATGACCAGGGTAGACAGGAGAGCTGGGCCAAAGCTAACAAAATGAAATTCAATACAGAGAACTGTAAAGTACTGCACTTAGGGTGAAAAAAATGAAATGCATAGATATAGGATGGGGGAGACCTGGCTGAATGAGACTACGTGCGAAAGGGATCTAGGAGTCCTAGTAGACCACAAATTGAACATGAGTCAACAGTGTGATGCGGCACCTAAAAAGGCCAATGCAATTTTGGGCTGCATCAATAGAAGTATAGTGTCCAGATCAAGGGAAGTAATAGTGCCGCTCTATTCTGCCTTGGTCAGACCTCAACTAGAATATTGTGTCCAGTTCTGGGCACCACAATTCAAAAAGGATATTGACAAATTGGAGCGTGTCCAGAGGAGGGCGACTAAAATGGTGAAAGGTCTGGAAACGATGCCTTATGAGGAGAGACTTAGGGAGCTTGGTATGTTTAGCCTGGAAAAAAGACGGTTAAGAGGCGATATGATAGCCCTGTTTAAGTATTTGAAGGGGTGTCACGTTGAAGATGGAGCAAGCTTGTTTTCTGCTGCGCCAGAGACTAGAACACGGAACAATGGATGTAAGCTCCAGGAACAGAGATTCCACCTCAACATTAGAAGGAACTTTCTGACTGTAAGGTGTTCGGCGGTGGAATGCACTCCCTCGGAGCGTGGTGGGGTCTCCTTCCTTGGAGGTCTTTAAACAGAGGCTGGATGGCCATCTGTCAGGGATGCTTTGATCGTGATTTCCTGCATGGCAGAATGGGGTTGGACTGGATTGCCCTCGTGGTCTCTTCCAACTCTGCAATTCTATGATCCCTCTTGAGCAACACAGAACATTCGGCTTGTCTAGATGAGAGGATATCATGCTGATTGCTGTGCATAATGCAAAATTGGGGCAGCATTCCTTTGTCTCCATGGTCCTTTGGCAAAATTGTTGGCATGTGAAGCTATCCATGTTTGAAGATCACACACAGCCATACCTGTGAATCAAGATGGTGGCTGGGAGTGAATCACTCACATTATTATTCTCCACAAGTTGTCACCACTGCACAGTTTTTGTTTAACTGTAAATCTAAGCTGCACAAGTGAGATCTTCAACTTAAAAAGGTGTTTGGTCACCTTAACACATCAAAAAAGCACACAATCAATACCACAAAACTCCAAAATATCACTTCCAGCCACTTCATTGCCAGCAAGCCCTCCTCTGCACAGATCTGACCAATCAGCTTTCCACTTTCCACTTCCACCCTGCACAGTGATGTGAATTGGTTGTCCAAATGAGCAGCCATGCACTTTTCCGCATATATATATATATATATATATATATTAAAAACCCTTAGGAAAAGCTGCAATGATTTTCCCATGTACTTTTTGGAGTTTTTGCCCCCAACTTTTGAATACAGCAAATCACTGTGGGATCTTGTTGGGACAAAGGTTATTTCCCTCAAATTCTATGAGTTGTTGTTTTTAACCATCTAGACAACCCCTTTGCTTTCCAGCAGATTTTGTGTTATTATGAATGTTGTTATTCATTTTTTGGCAATTTAAATGTATTAAAAATATGCACTTAAAGATAAATAGATGATAGAAATATAGCTAGATGGATAATAACATTTAAATATATGTTTAAACGCATGGTCAGCCTCTCAGTTTTCTTCCCAACCCCCCCCCCAAACAGATTAATGCAGAAAGGCATTTGAATACTTTCAACCAACAGACTAAGAACACATTTTCTCTGTGTCTCTGTGTGCATCATTTGTACTTTGTGTGTGTGTGCCCTAAAGGGAATATCTGGGAAGCTCAGCAGGGTCACCTCTGGTTAGTACTTGGATGGGAAACTACTAAGGAATACCAGGTGCTGTAGGTTATATTTTCTCATGGAGAGCATAGCGTATACTACTGTACCGTGACCCTTCCCCATTTATATAACTATTTTGAATGATTTCCTCAATGGGGTATAATACCTCATAGGGTATAATACCCTATGGGCACCAGATCCCATCTGATCTTGGAAGCAAAGTTTGATCAGTACTGGATGGGAGACTACCAACAAATACCAGCTGCTGTTAGGCTACTTTTCAGAGGAAGGGACTGGGAAAACCACCCCTGAGTATTCTTTGTCTAAGAAAACCTTGTAAAATTCATGGGGTCACCCTAAGTTGACAGACAACTTGAAGGCATATAAACACACAATGAGAAAAGGTGCTTCTGAAGACTTTGGGAAGCCCTCACCAACTTTATGTCCTCCAGGTATTTTAGTCTGAAACTTCAACCATTTCTGATCATTGGTTCAGACTGTCTGGGAATGATGGGAGGAGAATACATTCAAAATATTTGGAGGGCACACACTTGGCAAAGTTTGACCTAAATAAAGTTTGGAGAGTTGGTGAATACCAGTTGACCCCATATCCACAGGTGATACATTCTAAGACACACACCCCCCTGAATACCTGAAACCATGGATAAAAGGAACACTATTATTTTCAATAAGATGAACACCAGAAGTTTACCATAGAATTGCATTGGAGGACCTATAAATGCCTAGAAAGAACATTTTCCCCAATGTGGATAAGTGAAACTGTGGATATCGAATCTGTGGATACAAGGGTCGATCTGTACGGATCTTGCTATGGGGTGCTTATAACCCCTGAGTAAGTTGGTTACCCTTACTCAGAGTAGTATGTAGAACTTTAACAAACCTGATCGCAATCTGAGAAACAAAGGGAATGACAGCATCTCTTCCCATTAGCAAAGACAATGAAAATTATCACACTACTAAATGGTTTTGTGTATGGTTAGAGTCTGCTCATATGGATTTATCCCTTCTGTAGTACGCGTAGTAATCTTGTTTGTTTTCTAATACTTTGACAAAGGGATGTTCAGCTTCACCCATTAGGAATTGGATATGGGGGTGCTTTCACACCACCACAGCTTCACACCATCACACAGACAAAATTAAGCAACATGAAAAGACAAGCCACTTAAAAACACACACACACATGCATTTACAGCTTCTGTGTAAATTTGTCCTCAGTCAAGGAAGAAACATTTCCTTGACTTAAATAAATGTGACTTAAATAAATGTTAAGCAACAGTCTATTTTAAAACTTATTTCTTTACAACACATTGCATGCATTCTCTCCAATAATGTTCAGTGCCATGTCATGAGGAGGATTAAAATGTACACATGACTCAATAACAGCAATAGACCCAATAGCAAGTGGAACTAAAGTGGAGAAACAGCCACAACTGTAAATATAGAATCATTATTGACTCTGGCTTAGATATTCTCTACCAAAAACTACTTCCACAAGGACAAGTTAAGGTAAGCAAGAAAGTCACTCTAAGGACTTTTTCAGATGGGTTAAAAAAAAGCCACAGAGGTCAGGAGGAGGACAGCACTGTCCCGCTTCCAGTGATTGGTTTTGGACACCGCCGTCCTCCTCCCATCCTTCATTCATTCTCCCTCCATCCTTTGTTTGTTTTCCCTTTGCCACTTTTTATTGACAGAAACTTCCGTCAATAAAAAGCAGCACCTTTCTCATCCCTCCGGCATAGAGGAAGCATGAACAAAGGATGAGAGGAGGACGGCATTGTCCGGAACCAATTGCTGGAAGCAGGACAGCACCATCCTCCTCCTGACCTCCACGTTTGTTTTTTTACCCCATCTGAAAAAGTCCTAATTCTCAGCTCTGGTATTATTATTGCAGGTTTCTCTGTTCATTGGGTTTTTTTTTTTTTAAGCTTTTACCATAAAGCTGTCAAGTATGAAGTCGCCTCTTTCCAACAGGCAACATACAATTTAGAATGATAATTGAATTATTTTAGAATGAAATATTAGTGCTATCAGCTATGATAAAATACATGTCTCTAAAGTACACACATGTGTGTGTGCATATTTGCCTTCATGTTGCTTGTTGACCTATGGCAATTGCATGAATTTTATATGGTTTTCTTAGGCAAGATACAGCCTAACAGCATCTGGTATTTGTTGGTAGTCTCCCATCCAGTAGTGATCAAGCTTAGCTTCCAAGATCAGATGGGATCTGGTACCCTTAGGGTATTATACTATACACCTGCTTGTCATATTGAATATATTGTCATGTTGTCATACTGATATTGGGGATGCTTTTGTCCATTTTATACTTGCATTTACAGGATTGCAGGAACATTAGCTGGGGTGGAGTCTTAAATAGGTGGTCACATTGGTAGGAAAGTCTAGGAGAGGGAAATCAAGGGGACATTAGTGAGCATCCAGTGGATACCTCTTTTGGGGGGAAAATGGGTTCCCTGAAAGGTGATTAGGGTTGCTGGGGAGGGAAGTAACATTTGGGAATGGCTCAGTGCTATTTTCTCTTTAACTCATGGGGCCTGATAGACACTTAGGTTTAAGTACAGGTGGACCCCGTATCCATGGATTCAGTATCCATGGTTTCATTTATCCTGTATGAAAAAAAAGTTCTCTCTAGGCATTTCTAGGTCCTCCAATGTGATTCTATGGTCAACTTCTGTTGTTTGTCTCATTGAAAATAATAGGGTTCTCTATTATCCACAGTTCAGGTATTTAAGGGGTGGGGTGGGGTCTTGGAACATATCCCCTGTGGATACAGGGGTCAACCTGTAAATGAATAAATAAACATGGTCCTTATTTACCCCATCTTCTCTATCTCACCTCTTTATTTCCAGTGGGGGCAAACTTTGTCCCCATCCCTAATTTGGTTATGATGTCTCATTGACTGACAAAAGCGATTTGATGCAGCAGACATTAACCGACTGAAATTCATTTATAAACTATTAATTGAACCTTTGTCTTAAGTGCTTGGTAGGAAGGAAAAAATGAATTTGGCTGTACTTTTTAAAGTCCTTTATTTTTATGGGGTTATCTCAAGCAGATCCTGCTTTATGTTGAAAAGTATGGAAGATTGGACATTTTTTTTTTGTTACACATTGTTTTTCATGAATACTTCATTTTATAGGGATGTACTGATAAAAGATTAATATGGTGGATTCCGCTCTTCTGAAATGATATCTTTTAAATGGCTGGTCTGGCATATTTTGCATTTTTTATAAGTTAATGTTTACTAAAGATATGCTGCAAGGCTCAAATTAACTGGAGTAGGATTGATCTATAGGCAACAGCTGACTTGTAAACACAGGCAAGTGTTTGTCCCATTCATCCCTGACTGTTAAAAAAAAAAAATCACTCAGGGCAAAAACTAGTAGCTTAATGTAAATCAGAGAATATGCTTTGAATAAACAGAAAGGCAGTGGGGGCAAAAAAAATGCATCATTGGATTTTGTTTTTCTCAGTGCCTTCAAGGGCTTCTTCTTCTACAGGATATAGTCAAGGGGTTTCTTAAACTTGTAAACATTTATAAATATAGTGTCCATTTTGTAAAACAGGATGCTAATGCAGCCATCCCACTAGTAAATAAAAACAAGATCAGGCAGTGATCTTGCCAGATCATTATTATAAGGGTACAAATAACCCAAAGGTCCCAGAGCCCATCTGATATTGGAAACTAAGCAGAGTCAGATCTAGTTAATATTTGGATGGGAGCCCAACAAATAATACCAAGTGCTGTGGGCTACATTTCAGAGGAAGGAACTGGCAAACCACCTCTGAGTATTCCTTGCCTAAGAAAACCCTGTGAAATTCAATAGGCGACTTGAAGGTGCACACACATACATAACATGACCACTGTTCTCTTCACTCATCTTACTTTAATTATATAAATAAAAGATTTAGGGGAAGATGAGGAGGAGGAGGAGATGATAAAAGCTTAATAGGAAGGATGGGGTTGAGGAGACTGAGAGAAGAAAAAGGAGAAAGGAATGGGGGGTTAATTATGCTAGTGCATAGCAATGTGTGAACAAGATTTCACAGGGATTCATTACATAATAAACAGCAGAAACCAGCTGAGAATATTATAAACAGAGGAGAAGAAATAACTGAAGAGTGTATCAATGCATCTTACCCCCCCCCCCGCCATCTCAAAGATTCTGAACACTTTTCCTTCTTACAGGCCAATGTATAAAAGGATGATACAGACCTAACATCCTGAATGGCCTCTGGCTCTTGGAAGGTTGTGCTTTTCTGTTAAGCAAACAAATCACTCCCCATCCCTATACCAACTAAATAAATAAATAAATAAATATCCCATTCTCATTTCCACCTTCTTTCTCAAACTCAGCTCTTCTTTTTCTCAGCTAACCCAGATCTTACTGGGTTTGTATTCTGGTTTCTATTTTTTTTTTTTACTTTGTATGTTTTTAATTAATTTTAATTGGTTTTAATTGTGATTTTAATTGTTTTGTGAGCCACTTTGGGTCCTGCTTTGGGAGAAAAGTGGCATATAAATTGCATAAATCATCAGCATCAGCATCTACTCTGCTTGGGGTCCAGAAAATTCTTTCTCCCTCTAACTGATAAGTTAATGACAGTAACCACTAAAATCTCTATACGTACATCCCCACACATGAACTTTGGCTGATGAGAAAGAGCTCAAAGCAGAAGGAGCTTTTTACATTAAGGTACCATTGAGCTTAATAATGATACTGATCACAAATTATTTCTAATTTAGAATCAAGATGTACCTTCTAAATAAGGGGTTGTCTATACGAGACAAAACAAAATTTGGATTGTTCTTCAGTAATGGTAATTTGCAGCAGCTGCTGTTTGTCTTAATGGGTTTTTTTTAGCAGATTGCAGGCACATGAAACTACCAGCATTTGCTCTGCAAATCAAGATGGTGGCCACACAGGAACTACTCACGTTTTTACTTACCTTAATTTGCCACCACCAGACAGTATTTATAACAAAGCATATCCAAGATTCTGAGTGAGCAGGAAAAGAGCAGTCTTTCATTTTACCAAAAAAGCAAACATAAAAAAAAAGCCATTTTATCACCTTTGTACTCGCTCACTAAGGCAAAAATCTAACATGGTGGCTCTGGGCACTTGCCTTATTAGCAAGCTCCACTCTCCATGCATGTCTCACTGATTGGCTTTCAACATCTGCTCATACAGGGAAAGCAAATCAAATTGATCTACAGGCCAACCAAGAAAATCCAAGAAATGCTATGCTCAGCGAAGGACAAAAGAGACCCTCTTGCAGCTGCAGCAGTTTACCGTAAAACATGCAGTTGTGGACCACTAAACGCAGTGAGCAAACAAGAATCAAGGAACATGAGAAACACTGCAGACTGGGCCAGCCAGAAAAATCAGCAGTAACAGAACATGTTATAAACCAACCTGGACACAAAATGTTATTTAAAAACACTGAAATTCTGGACCAGGCCAACAACTATCATGTCTGAATGCACAGAGAAGCTATTGAAATCCACAAACACCTGGACAACTTCAACAGGAAAGAAGAAATCCTAAAAGTTAACAAAATCTGATTTCCAGTTTTGAAAATCAATAGAATCAAAACTCAACACTTACAAAGGAATTTCATCCAAGGACAGGAGGATTTCCAGCAGATAATGGGCAATCAAGCAACCATTAGCCAAACAGACACTAATCCTCCTTGCATTTCTATACCCAGAAACTAACCATTCAAATACACAAATTTACATATACTCCCCAACAGGGGTTCACAGTATATAAACTCCACACACACTCCTACCCAACCATTCTCTGAAGATCCCAACCACAGATGCAGGTGAAACATCAGAAGTAAACTCTTCCACAAAATGGCCTCACAGCACAAAAACAACAACAACAACAAGGAAAATCAAATGGAATTGTTTGTCCCAATGAATAGGAAAGCACATTCCCCCTGCTGTTTTTAAAAAACTTCAGGAAAAGCCACGAAGGCTTTTCCCATGCAGCATATGGTGGTTTGCCCCCTCCCAATATGCCAAAATGATGTGGAATCCCATTGAGACAGATCGTATTATCCTGGCATTCTGTGAGAAGTATTTTCACCATTTAGACAACCCCTTAGTGAAACTTTAGAAAATCAAAGTTCCAGGTTATGAAGAGAGCCTCTGAAGGTAAAAGAAAACTGAGCTACCACACTCATCTTTACTCCCTCTCTTCTCATATGCTAGTGCCCCTAATTAGCCCCACCTCTAGAAACCCCCAAAATTGGCTTATTAATATTTTGGCTTATTAATGTGGTCTTCCACTAGAAAGAGCAGTAAGGTTTCAGGGACTCACTGTATGGATCCCAATATCCACATGTTGTAAGCTATGCATCACCTCCTCTGGTAGGCCATCTGGAGCTGGTGTTTTATTTCCTTTCATTTTTCTTATTGTCCCTATAATTTCCTCTATTGTTATTTCTTTATTCAATTCTTCCCTTTGGGTTTCAGTGAGTTTAGGAATTTCACATCTTTTCATGTAATCATCGCTTTGGGCTGGAGAATTCCCCGAATTTTGATACAGCAGTTTAAAATAATTGTGAAATACTTTTTGAATTTCAGTTTCCTCCGTTACCTTTCTCTCTCCCAATTTAATCTTCATTATTAATTTCTTTGATCTTTCTTTCCTTAATTTATATGATAACTACCTGCCTGGTTTGTTCACATATTCAAATTCTTTTTGTTTTATAAAATCTTTTTTTTTTCCCAGTTCATCGGTCATCATCCTGTAATATTTTAATTTGGCTCTTAACTTTTTTATTATTTGGAGTTTTTATTAATTCCTGTTCCTTTAGTTTTATTTCTTCCCATATTTTTTCTCTTCTTTCTTTCTTTCTCCTACTTTTATTATTATACTCCAGTGTTTAAATATGCCCCTCATTACTGGTTTCCCCACATCCCACACTGTATTTACTCCTACTCCTTTATCTAAATTCAAGAGCTCTTTTGGTAACACATATTTGTTTTTACACTGTTTAGAATGATCAAATAGTGCTTGAACAATAGTTCCCAAATTGGATCACAACTCCTAAGATTCCTGGCTGTCATCCATGCTGCTTCCTCAATTAGCAAAATAGTATTTTTTTTAAAAAAAAAAAAACTTAGCTGCATTTGAAGATATTTTCCTGATCTGAGTGGTCACGTTTTCTACCAGTTAATGATTGCTAGTACAATTGTTTTATGCATCTGTTTGTGGCTATGTCTGAGAGACAAAGAGAGCAAGTTTACAACTTTTAAGAAAGATGCCAATGGCAATTTGTCTTTTTTGCATCAGTTGCCATAACTTTTAGTTAGAAATAAGCCAGGCTTGTCACTTCTATGCAAAATCCCCGAAGGAAACATTCAGTTAGGAAAAGATATGACTAGGGGACAGCACCTTGAAGGATTCATTATGACACTAAAGAGATCAGCTATAACAAGAACAGATTATCAGAAAATGAAACATATTGACTATACAATGCAGGAAACTGTACGTGGGATTCAGAAGCAACTCAACTAAGTGGGTGGGTATGGAAGTGGGTGGGTATGGATTCTGTAGATAAGAAAATCCCCTTTAAAGAGGAAACTGGAAAAATATAATATCCCCTTATTGCAATAATCAATAAAATGTGTAATAAATGGTTGGATGAGATAAAAATGACCACAATTTGGGAAGCTAGCAAAGCGGTTATGAGGGGATACTTCTTTTAAAAAGCAAGTGAGAAAAAACTACATCAAAGAACAGAACTACAGTCTTCCCTTCACATTCGCGGGGGTTACGTTCCACGGACCCTCGCGAATGTGAAAAATCCGCGAATATTGTTTTTCCAATGTGAAAACCCGCGAATATTGCTCCCCCCTCCCCTGCCATAGCGACCATGGGGCCTCCGGAGGCCCCATAGTCGCTTTCCCCCGCCTCCCCATTCCCTTCCTAGGCCTTCACGGGGACTCCGGAGACCCTCCCGAGGCCCCGTGGATGCCTCCCCAGCCCTCCCCCCTCCCCCCAAGCCCTCAACGGGGCCTCCAGAGAGTCTCCGGAGGCACCGCGGAGGCCTTCCCAGCTCTCCCCCCTCACCCCAGGGCCTTCGCGGGGCCTCCAGAGGGTCTCTGGAGGCCCCGCGGAGGCCTTCCTGGCCCTCCACACTCCCCCAGTGCCTTCGCGGAGCCTCTGGAGGGTCTCCGGAGGCCCCGCGGAGGCCTTCCCTGCCCTCCCTATTCCCCCCCAGGGCCTTCCCCGCCCTACACACTCCCTCCCAATGGCCTTTGCGGGGCCTCCGGAGGGTGTCCGGAAGCCCCGTGGAGGCCTTCCCCGCCCTACACACTCCCCCCCAGGGCCTTCGCGGGGCCTCCGGAGGGTCTCCGGTGACCACGCGGAGGCCTTCCCCACCCTCCCCACTGCCACCCCAGGGCCTTCGCGGGGCCTCTAGAGGGTCTCCGGAGGCCCCGCGGAGGCCTTCCCCACCCTCCCCATGACCCCCACAGGGCCTTCGCGGGGCCTCCGGAGGGTCTCTGGAGGCCCCGCGGAGGCCTTCCCCGCCCTCCCCACTGCCACCCCAGGGCCTTTGCGGGGCCTCTGGAGGGTCTCCGGAGGCCCCGCGGAGGCCTTCCCCGCCCTCCCCACTGCCACCCCAGGGCCTTCGCGGGGCCTCCAGGGTGCCCCATGTCACGGTTTTGGGGGGGCCCTCCCAAAACCGCAAATAATCAAAACCGCGAATGTCGAGTTCGCAAATGTGGAGGGACAACTGTACAACACTTCTTGCAAGACTTAGCAGAGAAAGAGGAAGAATTAAATGTAAATCCAAAGAATAAAAAAATAACAAATGAGGTGGAGATTTTGAAAAAGAAAATCCAATCAACAATAACAGAAGAAATAGAACAAAAATGTGACTGGTAAGGTAAAACATTTCGAATACAGTAACAAACCAAGAAAATGGCTTGCCTACCAATTGAAAAAACAGAAAGAAAATAAAATCATAACAGAGATAGACTACAAGGGGAAGTCCATGGTCCAACAAAATCAAATTAAACGATGTTTTCAAGAATTCTATTCAGAACTGTATAGAGAGACAGTAAACGAGGAAGAAATGCAAAAGCTAATAAACAACTACTTAGACAGGCAAAATATAATAAAATTGACGGAGGACCAGAAAGCTACATTAGATAGAGATATTACAATTATGGAAATTGTTGAGGCAATTAAAAAAGCTGGAACTTGATAAAACCCCAGGTCCGGATGGATTTACCCCTCTATACTACAAAAAAATAGAAGTTATCCTACTTGTACCACTTCAAAGAACATTCAAGGCAATTAAAGAAGAAGGGATTCCCAATTCATGGAAAACAGCCAACATCACGGTCATACCAAAAGAAGGAAAGGACAGAAAAGATCCCAAGAATTACAGACCAATTTCTCTCTTAAATATAGACTATAAGATTTTTGTGTCTATATTATCAGAAAGATTCAAGCCCATTCTAAACCAGATAATTGATGAAGATCAGAACAGCTTTCTCCCAAAAAGATACATAAGAAATAATATAAGAATATAAGAACGACCAGACCTTTCACCATTTTAGTTGTCCTTCTTTGCACACACCCCAATTTGTCAATATCCTTTTTGAATTGTGGTGCCCAGAACTGGACACAGTATTCTAGGTGAGGTCTGACCAAGGCAGAATAGAGAGGTACTATTACTTCCTTTGATCTACACACAATACTTCTATTGATGCAGTCCAAAATCGCATTGGCCTTTTTAGCTGCCACATCACACTGTTGACTCATGTTCAATTTGTGGTCTACTAGGACTCCTAGATCCCTTTCGCATGTAGTCTCATTCAGCCAGGTCTCTCCCATCCTATATCTATGCATTTCATTTTTTTCACCCTAAGTGCAGTACCTTACAGTTCTCTGTATTGAATTTCATTTTGTTAGCTTTGGCCCAGCTCTCCAGTCTACCCAGGTCATTTTGAATTTTGATCCTGTCAAAACCTCTAGGGTATTGGCTACTCCTCCCAATTTGGTGTCATCTGCAAATTTGGTGTCATCTGCCCCTAATTCCCTCATCCAAGTCATTGATAAAGATGTTGAATAGCACTGGGCCCAGGACCGAACCTTGTGGCACCCCACTGGTCACATCTTTCCAAGACAAAAAGCAGCCACTGCTAAGCACCCTTTGTGTTTGGCCGGTCAACCAATTACAAATCCATTGAACAGTTAACTTGTCTAGCCCATATTTTACAAGCTTGTTTGCAAGAATGTCATGGGGAACCTTGTCAAAGGCCTTACTGAAATCAAGGTATATGATATCCACAGCATTCCCTTCATTTACCAAACTGGTCATTTTATAAAAAAAAGAGATCAGATTAGTCTGGCATGACTTGTTTCTCTGAAACCCATGTTGACTTTTTGTGATTATGGCATTGCCTTCTAAATGTTCACAGACTCTCTGTTTAATTATCTGCTCTAGAATCTTCCCTGGTATTGATGTCAGACTAACTGGACGATAATTGTTGGGATCCTCTTTTTTCCCCCTTTTTGAAGATGGGGACAACGTTTGCCCTCCTCCAGTCTGCTGGGACTTCTCCTGTTCTCCAGGAGAACAGGAGAATTGTTAAGCAATATCAATTTATACATCTACATCACTTTAAGCAGTTTCCAATGTGTGTTCGCTAATTGTCCCCACAGGCAGAGTACTCATTTTCTTGGCCTACACAAGGATGGAAGGCTGAGTCAACCTGGAGCCCTGCAGGACTGGACACACAACGTGTGGCTGCGGTACCAGCATTTAACCACTGCATCACCAGCACACATGTCCACCTCAAAGGAGTGGTACAAAAGCATCTTCTTCTACTGCATACAGTTTCGCAGGTTGCAGTCAGGAGTGGAGTGTGCAGTGGGTTGCTTTAGGATATACCATAAAGCTTCCCAAAAGAAAATATTGTGTCATGATGGCATACATTGGGTACCAAGTCACATGAGGATTGGGCAAGCTTAGACCTATATGCCTTCATCAAGGCATCGGTACCTGTGTTTCTTTAGATCAAATTGTGGTTCCCCAATAATAAACTGTCATTTTCTGATGTTAAGAGGCTGGTATTTAAGTGGACCTGATAAAGTTTATGACTGGAATTCACAACCACAGTATTCTAGAGTTAAATATTTGTAACTGATTTTTTTCATGATCCCTACATATTCAATAGTGTAGGTAATATGTAGGGATCATAAAAGTCCCCCAATCCTGACTTACCAAGCACCAGCCACTGGGAGTGATGGGGATCTATTATCCTGTTGATTTGGAGGCAGCTAGCTGACATTTCCACCCTCCCATAAGCAATATCCAGTGTGAGGAGGAATTGTGTCGCAGCAGCCTAAGTAGATGATCTAGAATCTTGACCATGATACTAAAGACAAATACATTTTCTCATGTTTTCTAACTGCCCTTGAATTCAGTGGAGCTTTTGAATAATCTAATGTTTATTTGAGACCCAAGGCAAAAAGTTCTCCAGTGGGCAAGAATCGTAATCCCAAATGTCCCTCAATAATAAAAAAAGGACTTACATTTTCTTTTTTATATGGTACAGATGTGACTAGGATAATATTTGCCACTGAACTTTTTATGCTTCTTTAGGCAGGAATTGAAAGCACATAAAATGCAATTTGTTCCAATGGGGGGGAAAGACCATATTGTCAGTCTGTAGAGATATCCCTGTTGCCAAATAAAGTTGCAACTCTGATTGACTCTCCAGGGAATCCTTCATAATTCTTTTCTGCAAACAAGGATGCTGTTGCAGAAGAACGTGAAGGATGGCGTGGAATAAATTTGTGGAAAGGTGAGAGTCTCTAGTGTTGAGCTTGCACACATATGGATATTAACTTTTACGGCCATGAGCTATGATCTTGTCACAGCTTACCACAAGTATTGGAGAGGCCAACATTTTGACAGGGGGGGAAAAACCCAAAGTACATGACAGAATGACATAAACTTTCTGGTACCTCAGACTAACTGATTAAATGTGTGTCAGCTCATTGTAAATCTGATATTGTTGAGTATGTCAGAGGATTTTCTTCTTTTTTGCTGTAACAGATTGTTGGCTCTTTTTCTGGGATTTATCACTACTTGGCAGGTCTCCATAAGGAATCTACATCTATATCCTGGAAGGCTATATGTATGGCAATAGTGCTATTTACCTTTCCTCAGGAATCACTGAGGAATTGTTGCTATTTCTTGATGTACAACACAACCATTGAATAATTTCTACAAAGTGGTTTGATCACCTTTAGTCAATTAAGATGGGGAAATGGAAGGTAAACAAACATTTGGACATATGTTAGGCATTTGTTAGGAATGTGATGTGCACCAAGCATATCTTTTAGTTTATACACTGGTTCAATATTTTAGAAAGTGAACCTCTTTGGTTCAGATTGATTTTGAGCGAATCCACATTAAGTTGGGTCTCAAATGTGGTCCAAGATTTGTTTGTTTTTTTGTTTGTTGTTGTTTAAAAAACAATTATCATGCCTCAATTCAATTGTCAGATATATTAGCCACTTTACCATAGGTAACACCTGCCAGACTTTAGACAAATATTCAAGTTTAAAGTCTATTTTTTTAAAAAAGCATGGAACTGCTTGTAATTTATTTTTTTATTTTTTTATTTTTTATTTTTGCACAATTGGATTAAATTTAAAGTTTGGTTTTTAAAAAAGAATGGAACTGCAGGTTTTTTTTTTTTTGCACAATTTGGTTAAATTTGCAGACATACAGTACTTTATTCTTCCAAATGTAGGAATGCTATAAAACAAAAGAAGGGAGCTTTGTCAAAAATTAGCCTTTCCATTTGGTGGATACAAAATAAAGAGATGCATCTATCTGTTTATGGGCTCATCTACATAGGCCATGATATGCTAGCTCCCCACCAGAATATCCTGACCATGGATCAGACTTGTTCTTCCTTTGTTATCATTTCCAAATTGGAGGAAATCCAGATGGACATGCCAGCCTGTCACTATAGCCACCGCTGCCACCACCGTCTCTCTCACGCTCCCAGAATCTAAGAAGCTGGCCTGCAACATGTGACCAAACCCTTGCATGTGACCAGCATTGGTCACATGCCATCAGACTCTTTCCTTTTGTGGCACAGTGATGGCAAACCAGCAGCTGCAGTGTCGGGCCAGCCTGCCAGAATGGGCTTCTGTGATTATGTGGGGTCTGATCTGTTTTTTGCCATCAGGAAAGGATTAAAGCAAGTATTATTTTTTAAATGGTATAAAAGCCCTACCCTGTCTTCCCTAATCTTAGCCTCAAATTTGCCCAGAGGTCATAAGAACTTCCCAGGAGCAGAACGGGGCATAAGCCCTGCATTGCCAGGACTGCGGGGTTCTAAGACAGGGCAAGACTGTTTCCCAAAGATAGGGGTGCTTTAGGGCCCCACTTGTGGTGTTAATATTTTGGGGAATTATGATAAGCTCAAATGGAAGGCTGTGAGAGGCAGGTAACTTCAGGAACTTTACACTTATGTATACCAGGACTAACTGCAGAGAACTCCAGGTTAAAGTGAAATAAGTGTTTTTTAATTGGAAAATAACATAGAAACATTCACACATGCAACACATGCTCACAAGATCCGCACAAAGCTAGTGAAGAGTTTAAGACAGAAAGGTTGGATAAAGGAATAGATTCTGGAGATAGGACAATAGTTAACAGTCTTAAGAAGTAGTGAAGAACTTAGATGAAAGGCTGAGGGTCGCACTGGAAGCTTCAAACTGGGGGCACTCCAACAGAGATAAGGTCTGGGTCTCATCCACAGTGGCACACTTTGCTATAGTTTGCGGCTAATATTTATAATATATTTCATGTCCTGAAGGGGTATTTGGGTTTAGAACAAAGCTTTGATGGGTTTACCACTGAATAAACAAAGGAAACCAAAACTCTGCTGAGTGTTGTTTATGGCTGAGAGATAGGAATTGACTAGTTTATGACAAACTCATATTGTAGGACAGAAAGGGATGCCGAGGGATATTTCCTGAGAGTATGAGTTGTTTGGGTCACTTGTTTATTTGTGATGTGTGACTCATTGCCAAAAAGGACCCAAGAATAGATTAACAAATACTTCCTCAATAGTGTCATTTACGCCACGGGTCAGCATAAGAGGGGCACTCCAAAAAAGTGATACAAGGATTCCCTGAAACAACACCTCAAGCTAGGCCAAATTGATCACCAGCAATGGTCCACCCTGGCCTCACTTCGGGAGGCATGGAGACACACTATCCACAATGCTGCAGCCTTATTTGAGAACTCACGCCGAACAAGTCTTGAAGAGAAATGACAACGCAGAAAAAATCACAACCCAGAAACATCACCCAAGGAAACCTTCTGCTGTGCTTTCTGCAACTGGACTTGTCTATATTGGATTGGCCGTTTTAGTCATCAGCGCACTTGCAGAAAGTGCGGGATGAGTCCTTCCTGAATCTTTGTTTGCGAAGAGAAGCCAGAGAGAGTGTCATTTACTAAGGGCTCTGCTTAATCCTGTCTTGGATATGTTTGCCAGTATATTAAGGGGCAATTAAGGGGGGTAAATTGTTTTTAAGTAATTACTATTGTTATGGATTTGTTTTTATATCCAATTGTTGTGAGCCACCTTGATTGTCTAATAGGCAAAAGGTGGGGTACAAAAATAAAGTTGTTGTTGTTGTTGTTGTTGTTATTATATTTCCATGACACCTTCCCAGGTCCTTGTGACCTCCATTTAACCTCACTTTGGATCTCTGTGGTCTGCTAGATCCCTTGAGGTGTCTAATATTTCCAAATATGGGAAATTATTGGGAGGGGTTAGTAGGGCATAGTAGCAAGCTAGAGCATGTTGCCCATGCAGATAAGCCCTAGATTGCTTATGGACCATTGTTCTGAAAATGTCAGCATAGAAGTGGCCCTGGGTAATAAGGATCTAAAGAATAATCACCCCCCCTTTTTTTTGGCATTTGTACCAAAATGCAAAACACACACACACACACAACCACACACACACAAAAAACACACACACACAAAACAGAACTAAAATTTATCATAATCTCACTCTGTGATGAAAAACAACACCACTGAAATATGTCACTCTTCTATGTAGGCATGAAATAAGTGAAGATCAACATGCTACTAAATACCAAACCTGCAAAGTCTCCAAAAGATAGATGGAAGGAGAGTCCTACAGTTTTGGCATGCTTTTTGCTTCCCTTATTTACTTTTTGGTGCAGATGATAGTGTGGGAAGGTAATGAGTCTAAAATAAAATTGTATTAAAAAATTCCAGGATCTAGTCCTTTAAAAACAACAAGAATTATTTCCTTTAAAAGAGTTAAAATCATTCAGTCACTTTTGACTTTGTGTTTATGCAGAATGCGCTTAGGAAGCAGACTTAAGCTCAATTATCATCAGAGGTCTGGGATCCCCCAGTTAAATTAGACTCATTACAAAAACAAAGGAGTCAGTTTAAAATGCAAAACAAAGTTTACTGAAGGTATATCAATCTCAATCTACATACTAAAACAAACTTAAGAAAAGGTCCCTAACTGAAGGTATTTAGGTAATTAAAAACTCACTCAGCCTACAGCCGTGGCTGGGTTCCGATGCATCATGGCATGGTTACAGGGAAGCTTAAGATGGCTAAGATCCATCCATCCTCATGGAGAGTCAGATTCAGAAGAGAAGGTTACACAAAAGCAATAAAATTCAAATTAGGTCATGTGTCGAATGACCCAGCACTTCCAGTTGGCTAGAAGTGCTCAGTGAAGTTAGAGAAGGGAATTTTGGGAGAACAAAATGCATGCAGGGAAAAACCCTAGACTTATCTAAGATTGTGAATGAGGTACACAAGATTGCTTTTATATTACAATGATTATTTCCCCACATAAAACAGATAGATATCATATTGGTGTGCACAAGTAAGAAATCTGAAAAGTCATCAAAGTAGAGTTTCAAGGGTCTAGGGGGTTAAGATGCTAGAAAGTTTAGAGCAGTTTAGAGCTTTTTAAAATGGTGGAAAACAGTGGCATTGGAATAATAGCCATCTCATGGTCCCATCCTTGCCACAAACAAAGGCACACCCATTCATGCAACACTCACAAAAAGTACATGACATGTGACCGAAGTTTATCAGATGAATCTGTCAGTCATCTGATTCCATTTTATCCTGCCTCCCACTCCTTCCCCCTGACCATTTTTACATAAATGAAACTTAAAAGATGCTCAGCCAAGACCTTGCATGTACTTATAGCTATGATGAAGGATCATGTGTTCAGTCCCCTCATACCAGTGACCTGCATTGCAATTAATAGAAGTAGGGACCCCTGCAGGGTCCTGTCTCAATTACTCATTACACCATAACTCACTGGTGGGACGGGACTGGGCATGTCTTATTTCAGTACTGCATGCTCAAGTGTTTCATAATTCATTCGCTTGGTCCAGTTGCCTGACTTTTAAGGTGGGTTCTAGGTGCATACACAATCCATGGCAGTGGTGCTATGATTGTAAATGTGAATACAAGACAGTTAAGGGGTCGTAAGTCCTCTTATGGTACTGCAACTGGCTAAAATGATGCCAGACACTCATTTTTGCTTTGCTTTGCCCCACCTTTCCAAAACCTATACAAACCTTCAGTCAGAGTCCAGTTTGGATTTTGATAGCTTCTTCTGACAGCTCATTTCACCTGGAGAAGTACCAAATCCAGCCTGGAAATCCCAATTAGTTCAGGCCTCACTGAATCAAGTGCAGATCCCAAATGAATATTTCCTTCCACTCCTTCATTTGCCATTCTGCTGAAAACTCTAGACTTCATGCATTAGGAAGCCAAACCCAGAACATGTTTTCTTGAATCTTTTATACATCTCAAGTCCATTTAATGGGATTGAGCACTTGGGCGTATATTTTAATTAAAACAGCACTCTTATATATTCATCTGATTATCCAAGTATGTGAAATCCATGCTGTCCATTCATTTAAGTGAAATGCTTCTACATTTGCTATTACTATAAATGGACACATACCTCTAGGGGCTTCTCCTCAAGTTTGAGCACTTCTTAGATATGACAATAATTTAAGAGTTATTTGTACGGCTGCATGAATATTCTTCTGCTCCCCCCAAAGGAGCCTTCCAGAGGGTTTCCTGCTGTGGATTCTGGGATCATCAGGCTCAATCCCTGCTGGGAAAAATGCTCTACTAGGATGTGGGAAGGGCCTGCCATTACCACATGTGTAATGTCACAAGTTTAGTTGCTGGACTGTGCTAATAGCTCAGAATGGCAAAGAAAGGAGAAATTAGCTTCTGCTATGGCGTGCACGACTGACTCACCCAAAGCAGGGTGTAAGTAGGGCTGGTTGCATCCATGCCCACAAGGTGTGTGAGGGGGAGAGATAACAAAATATAGGCTTAGTCATTTAATAAAAGCTGATAAGAGAGTTTAGGGGAAACTGGGCATAGCCATCTGGGATTATGACAAGCAGGACAAGTATCTACATAACTTGAACTTTCTGTGCATTTGCTGCTGCCCCACATATTTATTATATCACACATCATTACAAAATAAACCTATTGTTTTTTAAATAATTTTTTATTCAACAGATTTAATAAAAATAGATTCAAACATACTTAAACAAATATATAAATTATAAATGATATATAAAGAATCAAATTACCTATCATTCCTTCCAGTTTACATTCAACCATAAATTCACCCTTCTCACATTCTTTATCCCCTCCATTCACCCTCTTCATTTCTTTTCTTCTTTCACCATTCTTATACCTCTCATCCTTTTTCCATTTAACTTAATTTAAAAATGGTTGGCAGTGTTTGTGCCACTGTTCGTGGCTGCAACAGGCACAGTCATGGTAAGCTCTGCAGTCCTTTAAGTCTCACTGCGTTCTTCTTTGTCACTCCTTTGGAACCCTCCAGAGCAAAAATAAATAAATAAATAAATAAAAATAATTTTTAAAAAATGCCTGAGACAAAATCCGGACCTTTCCAAGCCCCTGTGCTTCCTCTTTATCGGGGGCAGGGAGGGGGACACAATTGCCACCTGGAAAATCTCTCCAGGTATTCTCTATGCCTATGTCTGCCAATCATCCTTTAATGACAAAGTAAAGCTACAATCCTAACGCTGCCATTATCCATACCAGAAGTCACAATAAAAACCCCCCAAAACAAAACCCTATTGTCATTGTTGTGTGCCTTCAAGTCGTTCCCAACTTATGGGGACCCTAAGGTGAAACTTTGCTGGCTGATTACAGTAATAACGAGACCACACACATGAAATGGGGTGAAATAAAGTATTTTATTAAATTCAGCCTATTTAATACCCTCTAAGATCTTCAGCAGGCAACCTGGTGAGGGACCAGCTGAGGCAGTAGGTCTATGCTAGACCACACCCCTCAGCCTTCCCGGGTAAACACCTGGGTCCTGGAGAGGAACCCCAGTTGCCTGGGGTTGCTCACCAGCTGGCCTGCATCTGGAAGGTGAACCCAAAAGTCCCTCACCGAATCCCCACAGATTGGGGTGAAGGATTATAGAATCATAGAATCATAGAATCTTAGAATTGTAGAGTTGGAAGAGACCACGAGGGCCATCCAGTCCAACTCCCTGCCACGCAGGAAATCTTGATCAAAGCACCCCTGACAGATGGCCATCCAGCCTCTGTTTAAAGACCTCCAAGGAAGGAGACCCCACCATGCTCCAAGGGAGTGTGTTCCACTGCTGAACAGCTCTTACTGTCAAAAAGTTCCTCCTCATGTTGAGGTGGAATCTCTGTTCCTGGAGCTTGCATCCATTGCTCCGTGTTCCAGTCTCCGTGTTCCAGTCCAGCAGAAAACAAGCCTGCTCCATCCTCAGCGTGACACCCCTTCAAATACTTAAACAGGGCTATCATATCGCCTCTTAACCATCTTTTTTCCAGGCTGAACATCCTTTAGGCCAACCCCAAGGCAGGTCTCCTTCTGTCCCCTTAGGCCCCACGGCCTGAAGCGGCCCTTCCAGAGACCCTACCTTCACCAAAATTGGTGCCAAGGTGCCCACCGGAACTACGCCTCCCCCTTCCCTGCTATAATATGAGGGAATTAACCTATTTAGACACCACCCTGGCTAATTTCCCAAATGCCGCTATCCCAGTATGGGGTAAGCAAAAAAAAAAAACAAAAAAACAAAACAAAACAAAAAAACCAGAAAAGGGGGGGGACTCCTACCCGGCTCTGAAGCAACTAATTATCACACTATTCAAGTGGCGGGAGGGTGGGTTGATGATTGCTGGCTGGAGAGGAAGAGTCGAGAGGCGGCAGGGCCTTATATGGCCTCTGGCCCCACTCCTCTCCTCCTGTCTCAGGCAACACTGCCTGCAACATTGTGAGGGGTCTCTGACCCTCCTCGGCAGCAAAGGCGGCTCCCTCCCAAAACAGCTCTGCTGATGCGGGCGGAGCCGGAATCATGGGTTTTTCTGAAGATGAGTGTGTAACTTGCCCAAGGTCACCCAGTGGGTTTTCATGGTTTTGTGGGGATTCAAACCCTAGTCTCCAGAGTTGTAGTCCAAGACTCAGATCACTACACCAAGCTAACTCCATACAAAAAGCCTATGCACACAAGTAAATTTCTTTATACTATTAAATATATTGGTGTGGGCTGCAATTACTGAAGAGTACAGCCATGAGTTCAGAGAAGAGAACGAAACTCTTTGTAACCAAATCAGAGCTAGTAGCACACATGTGTACCTTTCATCTTGTCTGAAATAGGGATGGAATGGAAATTCATCCATTTCCTGATTGGGGTCAAATTTAGGATTCCTGCCCCCTCAAGAAACTAACACAGGAAGAAAAATGGCACCTTGAAAGTTCCCCCAAATTGTTGGAGTGAGTTTGTTTATGTTTCTGGCTTAATGTAACCTGCACAGTTTTGAGAACTGTACAAGGGTTTCCCACCATTGTAGCTTGTTGTTGTTGTTGTTGTTGTTGTTGTTGTGTGTCTTCAAGTCATTTCAGACTTATGGTGACACTACGACAAACCTATCATGGAGTTTTCTTTGCAAGATTTGTTCAGAGGGGGGTTGCCTTTGCCTTCATCCGAGGCTGAGAGAATGTGACTTGCCCACCAGTCACCAGTGGATTTCTCTGGTTAGTGGGCGTTTAAACTCTGGACTGTTTCATTGTTCTTAACACCCATTGGGACTCAGAAAAAAGATCAAGATTTTCCCTCCCTAGTCTGAGTTGAAATTTAATTTGATAGCCCAGACTTTGACTGATTTCAGACAATATTTTATGATTTCAAAAGCATTCCTGGAAAGAAGAAAACTAGAAATATATCTGGGTGACTTCATCATACTCATGCCACAACAGCCTCAAAGGAACCATCCTAGATTTTTGTGTGCGTGTAACTGTTAAAACCCATAAAGAGTGAAATGGAACAAAGTGGGACACCACAGGCCAATTACCAAGGTATCAAACAGTTTCTTAGCATCACCTAGATGAGGCACTAGCTCCATTACTTCATTTGGGCAATATGGTCTTAAATAAGTCTTGTAAAACTGGGCAGATGTTGTGTGAAGAGGGACACCTCCTTCCATAACATCCAAAAAAGGATATATGCTTACAGATCCCAGTCTTAGAGTGTGAAGACATAATTTTTTTTCCCAGTGGTTGCTCTATATTTGTAATATATATGGTGTTGGTTTGAGTTAGCAGGCGGTGGGGGACAAACAACAAAAAAAGCAACTGCTTGCTGACAACCACCAGAAATAAATATCATTTAGCAAGACATGATGTCCATGGAACACATTTGACATAAAAATGTAGGAATTAACTTGGCATCCCAGTGTTTCAAGCCAATGTTTTCTCAGTCTCTTAGAAGTTTCATTTAGTACTAAATGATCAGCCAGAGGACAATAAATTGGTTAAAACTAGCTGTACCAGGCATAACATACACCATTAAAAAACTCCCCCAAATGCCCAGTGGACCTCATGAAAACCCTGTAAGGTAGGCAGGTGGATTTTTAAATTCCTCCTCCCCTTTCTCAGTGTTCCACAGTTTTCCAAGAATTGTTATGGCCAGTTGACTGCCTGGGTCCCATTGCAGGCATCCTGCTACCGCCACCACCATTTAACTGTCTGGGTCCCAACATGGGCCACAATATGAGTGGCAGGAGTGAATTGTGAGGTGGAGAGGGAATTTGCATGTGGGTGGACCTTGGTTGGGTGTGTTTCCTGAGCAGCCAATAAGTACACTGGGAAAGGCAACATACCCAAGAGTTTTATATATAGAGATAGATTATGTTGAGCTAGTAGAATTCCTCTAGAGATAACTGCTGGATTGGCAATGCTGATATCTGGGGACAGAAATCAGATTTCACGTCAGGAAAGGGAGGTTGGTTATGATTTGCTTGACTTACTTATCTGAAGCAAATTGATTTACAAACAGGCTGATTTTCCCCCTTAACACTTATTTTTTTCCTAAAATGAAACGTCCACATTAATTTTTACCTTGATTGCATGAAATACCTGAGGAATTTTGAGGAAAGGCATAATAGAATCATAGAATAATAGAATTGCAGAGTTGGAAGAGACCACGAGGGTCATCCAGTCCAGCCCCCTGCCACGCAGGAAATCACGATCAAAGCATCCCCGACAGATGGCCATCCAGCCTCTCCTTAAAGACCTCCAAGGAAGGAGACCCTTCCACGCTCTGAGGGAGTGTGTTCCACTGCCAAACAGCTTACAGTCAGAAAGTTCCTCCTAATGTTGAGGTGGAATCTCTATTCCTGGAGCTTGCATCCATTGCTCCGTGTTCCAGTCTCTGGAGCAGCAGAAAACAAGCCTGCTCCATCCTCAATGTGACACACCTTCAAATATTTAAACAGGACTATCATATCGCCTCTTAACAGTCTTTTTGGAGGTTAAACATACCCAGTTCCCTAAGTCTGTCCTCATAAGGCATCGTTTCCAGACCTTTCACCATTTTACTCGCGCTTCTTTGGACACGCTCCAATTTGTCCATATCCTTTTTGTTAGCTTTGGCCCAGCTCTCCAGTCTATCCAAGTCTTCTTGAATTTTGATCCTGTCCTCTAGGGTATTAGCTGCTCCTCCTAATTTGGTGTCATCTGCAAATTTGATAAGTATGCTCCTAATTCCATCATCCAAGCCATTGATAAAGATGTTGAATAGAACTGGGCCCAGGACAGAACCTTGTGGCACCCCACTGGTCACATCTTTCCAAGACAAAAAGGAGCCACTGCTGAGCACCCTTTGGGTTGAGCCGGTCAACCAATTACAAATCAATTGAACAGTTAACTTGTCTAGCCTACATTTTACAAGCTTGTTTTCAAGAATGTCATGGGGAACTTTGTCAAGGACCTTACTGAAATCAAGGTATGCAAAGTCCACGGCATTCCCTTCATCTACCAAGCTGGTAATTTTATCAAAAAAAGAGATCAGATTCGTCTGGCATGACTTGTTTCTCTGAAACCCATGTTGACTTTTTGTGATTATGGCATTGCCTTCTAAATGTTCACAGACTCTCTGTTTAATGATCTGCTCTAGAATCTTCCCTGGTATTGATGTCAGACTAACTGGACAATAATTGTTGGGATCTTCTTTTCCCCCCTTTTTGAAGATGGGGACCACGTTTGCCCTCCTCCAATCTGCTGGGACTTCTCCTGTTCTCCAGGAGTTCTCAAAGAGTCTTGCCAATGGCTCTGAGATTATATTTGCCAGCTCTTTTAATCCCCTTGGATGTAGTTCATCTGGTCCGGGAGATTTAAATTCATTTAGTTTAAGAAGGTGTTCCTGTACTACCTCTTTGCTTATTCTGTGCTGGATTTCCCCTATTGTGTCCTCTGTTCCTTTATCCTCAGGTTGGTCCCCCTTTTCCTTTTATGAAAACACTGAGGCAAAGAAGGTGTTGAGTAATTCTACCTTTTCTCTGCCCCCTGTTACCATTTTGCCATCTTCTCTGCATTGTGGCCCTACCATTTCCTTCTTCCTCCTTTGGCTGCAGACATATCCAGAAAAACCCTTTTTATTGTTCTTAACCTCCCTAGCAAGCCTGAGCTCATTCTGCACTTTAGCTTTTCTGTCTTTACTCCTACACGTGTTCACTATCTGTTTGAATTCTTCTTTGTTGATTTCCCCCTTTTTCCATTTCCTATACATGCTCCATTTAAAACCTAGCTCTGTTGAAAGTTCTTTAGTCATCCATCCTGGTTTTTTGAGAAACCTCCCATTTTTCTTCCTCACTGGTACTGTTTGAAATTGTGCCTTTAGTATCCCCCTTTTGAGAAAGTCCCATCCATCTTGAGGTCTCTTCTCTTTTAGTATTCCTGACCATGGGATCACCCCCAGTGTTTCCCTGAGTTTATTGAAATCAGCTCTCCTAAAGTCGAGAATGTGTGTCTGACTATGCCTGGCTTCTCCTTTCCATAGTATAACAAACTCCAGGAGAACATGATCACTCTCACCTAAGGATCCCACCACTTGCTCCCCATTAATCAGGCCATCCCTGTTGGTTAGGATCAGATCTAATATAGCTGACCCCCTTGTTGCCTCTTCCACCTTTTGGACCATGAAATTGTCTTCCAGGCAATTAAGGAATTTGCTAGACCTTATAGTTTTGGTTAAGTTAGATTGCCAGCAAATATCAGGATTGTTGAAGTCACCCATCACTGTTCCATCTCTCCTTTCTGCGTGTGTGTTCATCTGTTCTAGAAAGGCATCATCCAATTCTTCCATCTGACTTGGGGGTCTGTAGTAGACTCCCACAATAACAACCCTGTTTTTTTCCCTCCCCTTTAATTTTTATCCAGATGCTCTCCACCTGGCTTCCAGTATTGATGTCATGGATTTCTTCATTGGTGTAAATATCCCTTACATATAATGGTATTCCTCCTCCTTTCCTGTTTGGCCTATTTCTCTTATAAAGGTTATACCTCTCTATTCCTACATTCCAATCATGAGACTCATCCCACCAGGTTTCAGTAATGCCTATTATATCATACTTGCTTTGTTGTGCTAGGAGTTCAAGTTCATCTTGTTTATTTCCCATGCTCTGTGCATTAGTGTAGAGACATCTAAGACCATTTGTTCCCTTTACTTGCTGCTCGTGCAAGTTTTTTTTTTTTTGCCTCCCACTATTGGGTCCTTGTGCTGTTTGCCTTGTTCCCTCTATGACAGCTTCACTATGTTCTCCAGCCCTTTTGCCTTCCAGAATACTGTCTCCCTCCCCCATATGACTCAGTTTAAAGACCTCATGATCAAATTCTTGAGACTGTAGGCAAAAACGTTTCTGCCACCTCTTGTAAGATGCACCCCATCTCTTGCCAGAAGTCCCCCCTCATGGAAGTACAGCTCATGATCCAAGAATCCAAATTGTTCTCAGTGACATCATCTATGGAGCCAGTTGTTTATAGTGGCTATTTTCCTCTCCCTTTCTGGACCATGCCCTTCAACTGGCAGAAGAGATGAGATGACAACCTGTGCATCCATTTCTTTCAGCTTTCTCCCCAGAGCCTCATAATCTCTCCTGCTCTTTGGAAAGCTGTGCCTTGCAGTATCCTTGTTTCCCACATGGACAAAAAGGAAGGGGTAATGATCCATAGGCCTGATGAGTCTTCTTAGCCTCTCCGTCATATCACAGATCTTTGCCCCAGGGAGACAACACACCTCCCGAGACATCTTGTCAGGTCCACAAACCACTACTTCTGTAGCCTGCAGCAAGGAGTCTCCCACCACCACCACATGCCTCCCCTGAGGCTTTGCAGCTGCTGTTCCTTGCAGTGGTCCTCTCAAGGTCCCCTGCTCTGCCCCTGAAATCTGTCCATGCTGTTCTTCCTCATTGTCCTCAATAAGGGAGAGGGCTTCGAATCGATTCTGTAGCTGCAACTGATCGAAGAATCCCTGGATTTTCTTGTTCTGTGTGTGACATTCTTCCAGCTGTCTACCTCCTGTGTCTGTGGAGTGACCCTCTCCTCCCCAGCCAGTTCTTCTCTGTGGTCCCCGTCCAAGACTGTGTGTTCTGTTCTGTCCAGGAAAACCTCTTGCTCCCGAATCTGTTGAAGTTTAGGTACCCTAGTCTGCAGCTGCTGGACTTTCTCCTCCAAGAGAGCTACCAACTTGCACTTGGTGCATGTGAAGTTCCCCACGTCTGTAGACAAGAAGACAAACATCCTACAAGTGTTGCAGGTGACCGCAGCAGCCCCCTCAGTGTCCATGGTGAGAGCTTTTAGAACTCTTAGTTAATGCTGAGAACTCTAAGCTGTACTTTTAGGAATGCTGTATTTTTGTTTGGTCACCAACAATCAGCCTCTCCCAAGAGTTTTAAAAAAATTCAAACTCCAAGAAGCTCCACCCCCCTCAGAAACAAGCAGCCTCTCCCCAAGAGTTTTAAAAAAAATCAAACACACCCACTCAAAATGGCTCTCCAGAAGCTTCTCTCCTTCTTCTCCCTGGCAGGAAACTGGCCTGAAAAGCCTCTGCAAGGTGTTTATACAGAGCTAGGCTCCCAGCTTCACCCCCTAGTGACTCACAGGTGTGACTCACAAAAGCCCCACCCCTCACCAACAAGCAGCCTCTCCCAAGAGTTTTAAAAAAATTCAAACTCCCAGAAGCTCCACCCCCCTCAGAAACAAGCAGCCTTTCCCAAGAGTTTTAAAAAAAATCTTTTAAAATTGATTTTAGCTCTTTGAAGTCTACCTCTAACACGTAGATAACCTCTGCTGTCCATAATAGGATATAGGTCTTTAAGGACACTGTGCCTAGGTAAATAGTGTTGCTTTTCTATGTGTCTGGATTCTTCCTTGAAGTCAGATCTCTGTATAGACCTGTAGATCAGGGTTTCCATTTTAACCATGTCCATAGTTGTTAGTGCTGCTTTGGCTCTGAAAGTTATAAAATGGATGAGTCTAGCAAGAGCACGTTGGAGATTCAGCCACTGAGAGAACTTTGTGAATTTCCTGGCATCTAAATGAGGCAATCTTATGCTGGGCACATTTACCAAGTCTATTTTGCAGCTGCTAATCTCTGGCAGGCACTCAGGTAACTCAGAGCATGTTTCAGTTCTACTTCTGTTGTGATCTGGAACATCTAACTCCATCAGGAATTTTGGACCAGTCAGCTAAGTGTATGACTGCACCTTATGGACTAAAGCTCCTCTTGTAGCAATATCAGCTGGATTTAACTCAGAAGGAACATATTTCCATTGACTTTGTTGAGTGCAAGAAAGAATTTTGTTCACTCTGTTGGTTATGTACATTTTAAATCTCTTCATAGTGTTTTTGAGGTATCCTAATACGACCATACTATCAGTATACAACAATGTTCTATGGAATTTCCACCTCCGTACAAATGATTTGAAGAAGTTGGGTAGCTAGCAAAGCAGCACACAGGTCCAATCCGGGTATTGTCTGTTTGGGTGCTACCTTTGCTTTGGCCATAATGAATCCTATATGCCTCTCGGTGCTACCTTTTGCCCTCAAATACACTACTGTGGCAATTGCCTTTTCAGAGGCATCACAAAAAATGTGTAACTCATAAATGGTATTTGGTCCATGCTTTACAGGAACATACTGTCTTGGCACAGTAAGATGTTCAATGTCCTTGATCTGAGATGCCCAGGCCTTCCATGCTAAGTCCAGGGCTGGGGGCAGATTTTCATCCCAGTTTGACTTAGAATCATAGAATCATGACTAAGCAGATATCAGATGCTTGTAAAAGCCCCAAAGGAGCTTGTGAGAATGATGATACTGTACCAGGAACAGGTCCCAATATTGTACAAGTTTGTTCTCCTGGCGTGCTTGCTCCATCCTCCCTCTGTGCTGAAGCAATGAAAAAGGCACCACATTTGATTAGTGGAAACTTCCACTAATGAAAAGCGGTCCCTTTTTTGTCACTTCAGCATGGAGGGAGGACAAAGTGTGTGAAAACAGGAACCCTTCCTGGCACAGTGATGTCATTCTCGTGAGCTTTTTTGGGACTTTTTTTTTCAAGCACATGATAATCTCCTAAGACTTGAACCAATGGATTCATATTAGAAGAAAAGAGATTTCTCCTAAACATCAGAAAGAGGTTCCTCATAAGAGCCATTTAATTGTGGAATAGACTGTCCCAGAAGGTGACACTCTCATTCTTTTGTAATCTTTACAAAAGAATACTGGATGGTCTTCTTTCAGAAGTGCATGGAAGGGGTTGGACTAGATTGTCTTTACCGTTCCTTCCAACTCTTTGATTTTATGAAAATCTTCTTTCTCCTGTATTTGATTTTTCCATCCTTTTCTCCTTTGTTTCTTTATTGGCATGGGCATCATGGACTGGGAGAAAAATTTGCTATTCTTGATAAGATACTTACTGGAAGTATCTTTTATGAAATCAGAATTCTGGACACAATTCAGCAGGTTGGAAATCATTTGTAAAATTGTGCAAGAGGAAAATCAAAAATGAATGACATATTTCTACTTTACTCTATATTGTTAAGTGAAAGAAATCCCATGAGTCTACGGATCTTTAAAGAGCTAGACTTGTTTAAGGAGACTGAAGATTTCATTCAGAAGTGGTGTGTCGCACTTAACAAATGTGCCCTGAATTTAATTATACTTATTATAGATACTCCCATTAAAGCTAATTTACAGCTTAATTGACTGGTGGATAAAAAATTTGAAAGATGTAGAGTAATGCATATTGACAAAGAGATAGAGCAAAAGCTTTCAGCAGTGGAGATCTAGCTAACATGTTCAAGGAGAATGAGAAAATTAAATTGACCCAGTGACTGTGATAATATAACAAGGTATATCCTTAACTGCAAGGAGTCCTCTTTTCCTTTATTGGAAAAGCCAGTTTTGTGCAGCTTTGAACCTTAAGTCAACTGCAGCTGGCATTTCCATACAAAGCCAGCCTTTGGTCTGATAGATACTCAAAAGTATGACAATGCCCTGCAGCATATGGGTCTTTGGAGACTGCTTGCTAAATGTGTGACCTGCCTCCACTGGAAAAAATGAAGTGTGTTGGGTCAAATTAACATTGTTTTGTGAGATTGGATGGTTGGTTTATTGTTTGATTGTCCCATAATGAAAAGATGACTACGAATGTGCTATGAGTAGAAATTTCCACTGGACGCCTTATTCCAGAACAACTACCTAGCACTTGTTTGTTCCTCTTTCTGGGAGAAAATAATTTGACATAGACAAGATCTCTCACAGAAGGGATGTTTAATTACGAATAACTGGCTAAGATTGGGAAGCATTAATTATCTCAAGGCTTTTGTAGCTTGATTACTTTCTGATGTGGAAGAGCTTCCTAGTCAGACCTATTCAAATCAAGATTCCTTTGTTTTGCTTTAGAGAGCCAAGAGATTTCCCAGGAGAACATATTCTGAAGACTCTAAGAAAGTAAAGCAGGAAAGCTCAAAGTAAGAGTGACAGCTTGAGGCTGAGGTTTTTGCAGGATGAAAAGCACTTGATTTTTCTAAAGTGAGTAACTCTGCTACTATAAGACAATAGACCATGTTTGTAAATAGGAGCAAAAATGTAATGCAATCAAAGGCTTGCTATAAAATTGTTGAATGTAATAGTTATTCCCAACAGGAAATGGTGACTCTCACTAGCCCTATACTGTCAATAGCCCCAGCATGGGGCTAGCTAACATCACACCCTCCATACCCCTTCCTACCACTCTTCTCATATGGAAGAGCTTGAATAGCAGAACTTTTCTGGTATGTAGAATTATCCATGTAATTGGAGACCCTGATTTCTTTTGGTTTGAAGTGTGAAGTTGTTCTATTCAGACTCATTGCTCTCCATATGGGGAGAATGACATAACTGGGCTAGCTCGCTTCCCTCTTTGTTTGTTGATAGAACACACTTAGATAATGACTTTACAGGGTTAATGTTGTTTCTATAGAAACTGGTTGCTAATACTGAACAAGACCCAGCCAAAGCTGAGTGTTGCTTAGAAAATATGATTGTAATGGGAGAACGAGGGAAGGGATTTAGCATTTATTTGTTCACACCCCTAGCAGTAATGTACAAGCCCGTGGAAAGCAGAAGAAAGACACACAACCATGGTTTGCTGGGGGGAGGAGGCCATAACTTTATTGGTTACAGCTCCAGTGCAGTTTAGGCCCAGCATGGGGATCAGAGTCACATGAATCAGCTGACTATCTATGGACCTATACCCCTCCCTTCCCAACTGCTGGGCAAACCATGGGAATGCTGGGAGTAAAATATCCCATTGCAATATGAGCTGCCACATAGTTTCCCCCCATCACCCGAGGCTGATTTCAAGGGATCCTAAGCTGGGCCAATGCCCATAGGCCTCAAAACTTAGAGGAACCCCCCCACACACACTTCAATTTGGAAGTATCCCCCAAATGAGATCCAACCTGATGCCAAAACATGCCACAAAGAGGCCATTAACTGCAGGTATAGTCCTCTCCATTGAAATTCACTGAAGCTGCAATCAAGTAAAAAAGCTTAATGCACTACTTTGCTAACATACTTCCTGCCTCCATCCACCTTTTTTTTTTTTTTTTGTAACATGCTCCCCTCCAAACAATCCTTTCCAGTAGCTCTGATCACAAAATCTTCTTATTTGAGAACAGGTCAGCTCTGATGCTGGAAAAGAAACAGTCCTTTCCATTGACATAGGTCATTCTCCTCGGTTGAATAGTCATGTCATCTGAAGATCTTTTCTCTCCCACCTATTGCAAAATATAAGGCATGGACCTATCCCAAAGCATGTGCCACTTGCCAAGTGACCATATTCAGGTGGAATCCTCCCAACAAAGATGTGTTCTTCAGCCACTAGCGAGCACAGAAGATAACACTGTCGCTACACATCCAAACTGATCTCTAGCTGAGAAGTTAGAATAATTAATTATGAATTAGTTTGGGTCAGATGTACCTTCGCTATGCTTTTGATCTCCACCAGCCCAAAGAGTGCTGCTAAAGTAGCAACCATGATGCAGAATGAGTGTACTGCCACATCTTTGGGTGGTAAGCCCACAGCAGACATAGGGAGGAGAAAGGACCGGGGGGGGGGGAGAAATGTGGCAGCACCTTTAAGACTAACTGTATAAGCTGTTGTGGATTTAAACTCACTTCTTCAGATGCAGTACAGAGCAGTTTACTGCACGAGACAAGAAAGCAACAGTGCACCCTGATAATAGTGTTACCCTCCTTGCCTTTATTTCACAATGTGTTTCAGCTGTTCTGTTCCAGTCCCATGGGAGATGGTGGTAAACGTGAGTCCTTTTGCAAACTGGAAAAATCCATTAGCAAAAATACCTGCCTTTGCCACCATCTTCCACAGGACCAAAACAAGAGAACAGCTAAAACATGTCAACATCATGCAATAAGGCAAAGTGGGATGGGCTACTCTCTGGCTTCACTTTACACAAAGAAACTGGCTTTTGCTAGAGTGGCCAACCAACAGGTTTAAGGTTTTCTTCCATCATATTTTTTTGGTTGCTGTTTTTAGGTGCCTGAACTGTATCTTTAAAAATCTGTTTAAGAGTGGTTGCTTTTCTCTGTTGTTGTTGTTATTGGAGGACCCATGTTTCAATGATAGGCATTGTACTGTTTGGTGATATCATCTGTTCTGCATGGAAAGCAGACAGGTCTTCCTAGTAAGATTCCTGAAAGAGATCTTACGTTTCTTTATTTTTCTTGTACCTCAGAGGAGACTTTACCTACATGTAAGCCTTTTTTTTCTCTAGAGATGAAGAAGGTGATACAGCAATGAAATGAAATTAACCTGACACAATGAACACACTCCCTCCGAGCGTGGTGGGTTCTCCTTCCTTGGAGGTCTTTAAACAGAGGCTGGATGGCCATCTGTCGGGGATGCTTTGATCGTGATTTCCTGCATGGCAGGGGGTTGGACTGGATGGCCCTCGTGGTCTCTTCCAACTCTGCAATTCTATGATTCTATGATTTGAGCTCCCATTACCTGTCGCTGAAGACTGATTTATTTGGGGAAAAAATTCCACTCCTGCTACAATTTATTTGGAGGATGAGAGCCTTATTACACTACACTGTTACAGCACTACTATTCCACATTGACTGCTATGGCTGCTTCCTGTGGAATCCTGGAATTTGCAGTTTAGAGAGGGGTATTTAACACTCTCAGCCAGAGAGTTCTTAGTCCTCACTAAACTACAAACCCCAGAATTCCACAGGAGGAAGCCATGGCAGTTAAATAGGAATACTACTGTAGTGCTGTAACAGTGTAGTATGATAAATTTCTAAGTCATGGAACCTGTACTACATAAGAAGACCAGTGGGGGGGGGAGCCCAAACACTGTATTTTGATACTGCTGGTATTTTTAATCTGATGCTTAGTATCTTCCTCATATCTAACTGACCATTTATTGAACTCTAACAGAATTTAGGGATGTGTGCACTGATCATAATGGACAAACATTTTATTTTATGTTTACCTTCCATAGTCTCAATACGGTAACCTTTTTTTTAAAAAGGTCAAAATTACTTGGTCATTTTATGTAATGATAATATGAAAAGAAGCAATCTGAAACTAGAATCTTCATACCAGTCTCTGCTTTTGTTTTGTTTTTCTTTTCTTCTTCAATATTATTGCACTAAATCAATTGTCACTTCTTCACCCCCTGTTAGTTGCTAGAGAGACAATAATTCTGAGATAGAGGTAATCACTATTCGTTCTTGTCCATATCGCAATTGGTTATTCAGTTCCACTGCCAACCCAAGCCGATTGCTTCTGTCCACATTCATTATAGACAATTGGAGTGTGCAGGAGAAAGAGAAAGGATGTTTGCAGGCAATAATCATTGCAAGGTGCTGCTAACTATGAGCTGCAAAACTTTAGCAGGAAGCAAGAGAACAAACTTTGATTTTGCTCAATGGAGTCAAGTTTTAACCCTCAGCAATTAGAAATATAGCCAGTATCTAAGGTGTACACCAAACTGTAGAAACCTCCCCCATTTACCTGTTAGGTGGCAACCTATTGAGTGATCCTACCCTGGCCAATCTTCTCAGTCCCAAAGATGCAGTGTGTGGTAGGCAAAAACCACTCTGGGGAAAAAAAAAAAGGAAGAATTCCTACTCATCCCCGAAGTGACCAGAGAAACTCACATTGCACAAAGGGAGGGTATGTGGGTTGCATGAAGAAGAAATGGACACATAGAATCATAGAATCGTAGAATTGTAGAGTTGGAAGACACCACAAGGGCCATCCAGTTCAATCCCCTGCCATGCAGGAAATCACAATCAAAGCATCCCTAACAGATGGCCATCCAGCCTCTGTTTAAAGACCTCCAAGGAAGGAGACCCCACCACGGTCAGAGAAATGTGTTCCACTACATGACTGAGGGTTGCTGAGCCTTTTAAATACCCTGTCTCTTCCCCCTTCCTCATGTAATTAGCTTGGAGAAAAAGCACAAAGTCCCAGAAGCGTCTGGTCCCCCTCCAGGGAGGCCATCAAACAGCCCCCTCCACCACGGCACCCTTTGGCTGCATGGGTGCAGGGACTCACCTCTTGTAAAAGGTTCACCATAGATGATTACAGAACAGAGTTACCAACAGTTCTTCACTTCTGCTAATGGTCCCTTGGATCCAACCCATACTTTTGTGTTAGAAAACTCGCAGGCTATATAGCAGAGTCATCATGGAAGAATAGCAACAATGGTGTACCCAAACCACATTTGCTCATGGTAGTTATCATCACTGCAACAGTAAACATGACAACTTTTGAGAAGGGGATATTTAATGGTCACAGTTTAAAAGCAAATAAATGAATAAAGGTTAAAAAAATCACCACATGTTTTCACTGAAGTGTCTGCTTAGCTTATTAAGTGGTCTTGCAACTTCTATAACAGCACTGCTTAATGACAGGCAACATCTGAGATGCAGTAATTTCCACCCAGTTCAGCATCACTTATAGGCAAATTAAGTACGCTCGCAAGCATACTCCTGTCACTTAAGAAAATCTTTAAGCATTTTGTAGCTTTTATTCTTACCGTGTCATTTCCCTTCTGTTCTTTGCTCAGTATTTTGTGAAATTACTCTTGTTCCAGCAGAAAAGACATAGAAAAGAGTGGGGGTAGGGACTGAGAGAATTTAGAAAATTACATGTCTGTGTTGTATGCCATCTATATCAGTCCCCACATCAACATCCTCTTTTAACTCATCCACATAATTGGGCACAGTAGTAAACAGTGACCTTGAGGTAAAGTTGCTTTTCTGCTTTGAAGCTCCTCTATAGCTCGGTTGCTCTGAGACTCGGTGAAATGCTTCTTCAAATGAAGGCTTCAGCCATTACCCCAGAACTCAAAATTAAGAAAGAAATTCCCCAAGGGGAAGGAGCTAAGAATGTACTAAATCCCTGTGAGGAATTTCAATCAGCTTATCAAAACTCTTTTTTATATCCCTCAAAATTCTGCTGAAGATTTGGTGAACCAGGAACCTTCACATTCATCTGAAAGAAAAGAAAAGAAAAAAAAATTACTTGAGGTAAAACTTAAGGGTCATTTACACGGCAAAATAAATCCTCAAAGAATGCGACAAGAAGCCTGATAGTTCCCACGCATTTCGAAGCAACAGTGCCCTTTTCAGAAGGAGGGGGTGCAAAAACCCCATAAGTTGCGCAGTATCAGCTTTCGCTAGTTTTCTGCACTTTTTTGCTTAAGTTCACAAAAATGCACATAATTTATCATGGGAACTAACGATCGTGTAAACTGGCATCTGCCTTTTCGAATTACTGTGAGCAGAGCTGAATCCTGATTGTTTGGAGTGACCATGCTGCTTTATCCGAATAGACTGAGGGGTTGGAGAGAAGAAATTCACCCTCCTTCTGCTTGCAACCCACTTTGGAAAACCGAGCCCTTCCTGTCTGTCTTTCAGGGGGTGGGTGGGTGGGAAGATGCTTCACTGCTTTGCTGGTGTGTGTGTGTGTGAGTGTGGGTGTGCTGGGAAACAGCCGATCGCATGTTCGTTCTTTTGTTTGTTTGTCCTTCCATTCACTTGCCTTTATTCAAGGTCTGGCTGGAAGTTGCTAC
This sequence comes from Gambelia wislizenii, assembly GCA_030847615.1. Lineage (NCBI taxonomy): Eukaryota > Metazoa > Chordata > Lepidosauria > Squamata > Crotaphytidae > Gambelia > Gambelia wislizenii. The sequence continues at coordinate 27,988,647 of JAUMIR010000008.1, read as the reverse complement.
TTAGCTAAATAACTAAAGTGATTATGTAGCTAAGTAGCTAATTAGAGAATTCTGACCATTAGCTGCTGTAGTTTGTATCAGAAAAACCCATACAGACTGCCTTACTTTTGATTCTTTGCCTCTCAGAGAAGGTGGAAAAGATTGTTTGAGGATGGGAGAGTTGGTGCGAGAATTCTGGAGAACAAATTTTGTCCACCCGGCAGACATACTGGATGCTACATAAGGAAGCAAGCCTGTTGAACTTTGGACAAAAAAAACAGATCCCTCTCACATCCCTAATTTTTATGCAGATCTTAGTTCCAAGAAAAAAGCCAATGATGATTAGAACTGCTCTCTCTTTGGTCCTCAACCTGGCATTTTATCTGCTGCTGAAGTTAGGAAATAATGCTTCTGTATGGAAAATGTAGCAGTCAATGGTAAGAAGTCATTCATATGTCAAGGGTGCTTAAACCCTTGCCTCTGCTGCCTCTGAGAGGATCTTTCCAGGTCCAGTGCATTTGCCCTATAGTGAATAGTGTATGTGGGGAAGGGTGAAAATCAGAATTATTAATTACTTAGCTGTGGTTTAGCCTATCTGATTAGCATGGCCTTTGAAAATAATTGTCACCCTTCCATTTTATGTATCCTTTCTGAATCATGAAATAACTTGAAACACAGCTATAGAAATTATTTAATATAATGAACCAGGAAATGAATGTGCATTTCCCTGAAAATCCAATGGATGCCACCGTGTTAATATCAAGCTAGTTCATCAAGATTAATGATAATACAATAAACTCTACAAGAAAAATTAATAACCAGTGGGACATTATTTGTTCCTCTGGCTATGTGCAAGAAGATCATCACTACAATGAATATGTCTGGCCATAAAAAGAATATTTTTTTTGTTCTATTATTGTTTCATTATACAAGAAATGCCAAGAGTATTGCATCTTCTTACAAGACCATTTGTTGATATGTATTTCATCTTTATCTCTAAATACTAATATTTGTATTTTGCCACTCATTTTAATACAACCTTACCCTGAACTGATTCATAGATGTTTCCATGCTGTATTAGAATGTCTATCTAAAAGGAATACTTTTTGCTTTGGAGTTTCTGTGAAGGCTCATTAAATCTGACTTAAACCCAATAGTAAAGAAAATCTAATAAAATGCTCTTTTTATTAACACATCAAACCACTTCTTTATGTTGCTCTTCCTTATTGTACTTTCTTAATCCTTGCCATTATTTGCTATGTCTCTCACAGCATTGTCAGTTGTTTATAAATGTCTTACCTTTCAGTCAGTTTTCAGAGCCGAGAGTCCACTTATCCTTTTAACTTCTGCATTAATTCTCTTCTTTAGAAAGGGCTTCTTTACATCAGTCAGATAGCTGAAACTTCCCCAGTTTCAATTACCATCAAAAATAATTGTGTATGACACTGGGGAAGGAGATGGGAACATTTCCAATTTTATTTAGCTCTGACTTTGTAAGTATCTCCAAATTAAAAAGCATCTGATACTGCTCACTGAATGAGATCTACTTTTAGTTCATGGGTAGGAATTATGTGCCACCACCCTGCCCATTTTTGTAGATCCTGAGATCTGGGTCTGCCCACCCACCCCAAGCTCTTCGACATCCTGGATCAGTTCTCTTTCAAGGGTGCATCACCCTTGTTGCCTTCTGAAGTGGAAGTCTGATATACCATATGTTCCGGCGTATAAGATGACTGGGCGCATAAGACGACCCCACAATTTTTAAGTTAAAATATAGAGTTTGCCACCACCACTCCCAGCCAGCCAGCCAGCCAGCCAGCCACCTGGCTGGAAAGCCTGTCCCCCACCAGCCAGCCAGCTCAGTGGCTGTAGATGATGGAATAGTCTGTGAAATTAAAGGACTGAGAACAGCTAAAAAAAGCATGGGATACTTTGAAAAATCTGTGTGGTGTTCAATCTTTGGAAAGTAAGGTTGCATTAATACTGTAAGTTGGTTAATATGAAGCTATCAAATCCCAAATTTTTGAGCACATTAATGAATGAGCACATTAATGATTTTAGAGCCACATTGGCAGACAAGAGAATTTCACCATAGACAAAACTTGATGCAAAATGATAAGTTTAAATCCAGAAATTCTAATTTTAGGCTAACTTGTCCTGAAAAGAAACATCATTTTGACTCTCCTGAGCTAAATGGAGGGCCATTTAACTTTTCAAAGGCAAAGCAGTTATTCTTACAGCAGGAGGAAGGATCTGCTGGGAAAACTGCCCAGGCCATTTAACACTTCAATCATTCTTACAGCAGGAGAAAAGATCTACTGGGGTATAAGACCCCCCCCCCCACTTTTGAGGAGATTTTCAAGTGTTAAAAAGTAGTCTTGTATGCAGGGATATACGGTATTCTATAACCCCAGGATTATAGGATTAGACAGTAAGAAATGTGTATTTCTTTTAAAAAATCATACTTAAATTTGAATGTTTGTTTAAAAGATGCAGATTACAGTCAGCCCTCCATATCCATGGATTCTGCATCTACAGATTCCACAATCCATGTCTTGAAAGTATTTCCCCACCACTACAAAAACAAAAACAACCCCCCCCCAGCAAACCTTGATTTGGGGACTTAAGCATCCACAGTTTTCTCAAGTGATGAGGAAGTTTGTGTCAGGGAACCTGAGGGTGATACCACCAGGAGACCAGACTCTATCAAGTATCCAGATTCCTAGGACAGTCACCCAAGTTGGGATGTTCAAAGTGGAGACAACAGGTTAAGATACACCTCTCCCCTTCAGAAAGTAACAGCCATATTAGGGGGAAAAAAAAGCTAGTTCCAATAGTGAGGGTGACAGAGAAGCTCCAACAAAAGGAAGGTTACTGGGAAAAAGCAGTAGTGATAGATTACATTCTCAGTGTCTGACTCAGAAAAGATGATAATGGCACTTTAGCTAATTCTTGTTAACTAGCTGTACCAAGCATAACATATGCTTTTATAGTAGATTTGAAAGGTTAACACTGTTCAGCTAAATACTATGGCTGCGTTTACACGGGCAAACATTCCCCTAAATATACTGCTAAGATTGCTCATTGTTCCCATGGATCGAGCCACCGTATCGCCTCATTCAGAAGGGGGGAAGTCAAAATACCCAAATGTAGCATGACAAGGGATGTCGCTACTTTTGCTGGTTTATTTGAAAAGTAGAGCGACTTAGTGCATTATTGCTAGTGTGAACGGCAAGTCCGTGTGAATTACCAGCAATTTTCCCGATAGAGTTGCCGCAGAGCTGCACTGTGATTGGTTCTTATGATGAAGGGGTGGGCTGACTAGATGTGGAGCCAGGAGGGAGACTCAGGAAATCTTAAAATCCTTGCTTGCTTTAAACATCCAGCCAACTGGCTTGCTTTTAGCATGGGAAAAGCACTGCAGAGCAAAGGAATCCTAGCCAGCTGCTCGTGTGTGAGTGTGTGTGTGTGTGTGGCTGCTTTCCTTCCCACTTAATTATTCATCTCCTCCATGGTCTCCGTCCTTTTTTTGCAGATGAAGGTACCCTCCTCTACTCTTCTGCCTGGCTTTAATGATAATGATAGAGCTTCCTGCCCCCCCCCACCACCTTTGCTGAAACTCATCCAGATTAGCCATAAATCTTAAGAACTATTCACCCCTGTTCTGAAAGGATGGAAATCCGGAATTTCGCTCACTTTATTCTGTCCTGTACCTGGCCCCTTTGTCAATCAGCTGTTAAGCAAGAAAAAACCTTCTATTTGGAGTTTGATTTGTGGGTAGGGAGCTGGGGGGGAGAGGCAAAGGGTGACATTCTTTGCCTCTAAGCTGTTAAGCACACAAAGTTGGGGCCAGGGCAGACATTCCTATGACATTCCTTTGTCTCCTCTCCAATGCTTGGCCACGCCCCCACCACATTTAGCTGTGTGAATCTCAAAGCGAGAAAAACCAAACAGCAACAAAATACAGCTGTTTCCTACATAGACTGTGTAAACTACCCACCACTGATGCAGAAAAGCACTAAAGCACGATTTATCGTAATAAAACCTGCCGTGTAAATGCAGCCTATCATTTAAGACTCCCTGTCCCTGCCACAAATTGCAATGTTTTACATGTGGGTAGTGAGTGGCTGAGGGAGTGAGAGGAGGGAGGGGCCCTTGTGAGGCTGGGGGTGTAAAAGAAGATTGAGTGGCAGGAGTGGATTGTGAGGTGGAGAGGGAATTTGTATGTGGTTGGTGATTGGCTGAGGGTGTGAGGGGATCGGTTGGGTATGGTATGTGCAGAAAGCAATTAATCTTGCCTATTCCTTTCTCAGTATTCTATGCATTTAATTTTCTTCTGACCCCAATATCTTCCACCATCAGTTTTGATAAATCTTACATAAGAACTAGCACATTGGATACCTACAGTGAAGACCAATTCTTTCAGGTGGAAGAAGGAGACACCTTTAACTGGGTTATTGCCTGTCACTGATCAGGTTCTTTTCCCAGTTCTTGTCTGTAGCCAAGACAGACAGGTGAATCATTGTAGAAAGAAATAGCAAATTAGTAGTTGTTGTTTTTCTTGTGTGCCCTCAGTTTATTTCCAACCCTGAGGGCTTGTCTACACCAGCAAATAACAACAACAACAAAATGTGGACTCACCCTTGTGATTCTGGTGCTGGCAGTCCAGATTATGTACGGCTACTTCTGGGGAGGAACTGCATTATTTATTTATTTATTTATATATATATATGCCCTTAACATGACTTTGCTCTGAACCTGGAGTGACCTTGGGAACTTTGCTATTTAGACAGTTGGACTGGGTCTGATTTGCCCTGATCCAGTTGACTACATGCAAACATGGCATAATCTCTCTTACCCTGCATTGAACATCTGCACTGAGGATCTCTGTTGGAGCCGCCACTGCAGCCACTTCAGCAGCCAAGCAGCTTCCTGTGAGATCCTGTCAACCATGAGGGTGGAATGGATATTGCACATAAAGTGGTGTTTCCTACCTAGAAATGGCTGTTTTTTGTGAAAATTTTCAAAATAAGTCTATAACTACAAAATTTTCAGTGCTAGAAACACCTTTTTCTGGGCAAGCAGTAATACTGCTGCATAGAAATATTATTTTCAGTATAGAAAATGGTGGTCCCTGTGCAGAAAAAGCTGTTTTCTATGTAAATCACTCACATGCAAATATGAAGACTAAGTTCCCAATTATAGTATTTTCTGCACACATTTTGCTGCACAGCAAAACAACATTTGTGTGTAGAAGCATTATTTTCTGCAAGTAAAATGTCTGTTGTTGTTGATGATGATGATGATGTTTGCTTTGCAGAAAATGCTATCTTTTGTGCAAATCAACCATGTGCAAATTTTGTACAGAATCAATCCCAAACTGTGAATATTCTCAACAGAATCAGAATCATAGAATCATAGAATTGCAGAGTTGGAAGAGACCACGAGGGCCATCCAGTCCAACCCCCCTGCCACGCAGGAAATCTTGATCAAAGCATACCCGACAGATGGCCATCCAGCCTCTGTTTAAAGACCTCCAAGGAAGGAGACCCCACCATGCTCCGAGGGAGTGTGTTCCACTGCCGAACAGCTCTTACTGTCAAAAAGTTCCTCCTCATGTTGAGGTGGAATCTCTGTTCCTGGAGCTTGTATCCACTGCTCCGTGTTCCAGTCTCTGGAGCAGCAGAAAACAAGCCTGCTCCATCCTCAATGTGACACCCCTTCAAATACTTAAACAGGGCTATCATATCGCCTCTTAACCGTCTTTTTTCCAGGCTAAACATACCCAGCTCCCTAAGTCTCTCCTCATAAGGCATCATTTCCAGACCTTTCACAATTTTAGTTGCCCTTCTCTAGACACGCTCCAATTTGTCAATATCCTTTCTGAATTGTGGTGCCCAGAACTGGACACAGTATTCTAAGTGAGGTCTGACCAAGGCAGAATAGAGTGGCACTATTACTTCCCTTGATCTAGACACTATACTTCTATTGATACAGCTCTGGATTCTTCTTATCAGGGCTTCACAACATTCCAAAAAAAAAAAAAAGTGACAAATTTTAAAGATTTTCAAAATCTTTTTTCTGTTCCCACAGAATCAGTCAGCAAAACATCTTGTAATAAAATGGTAAAATAATTTTTGAAATCAAATGGGAAAAAAAGTTTTCTGTGGATACTGCTCTGCAAACAAAGCAATACACACAACCATAGTATATATTTAAAGGGAGAGGGGAATGGCTGTTGCACATGTGCCAATTGGGGAAGAAACAGAAGCCACAGAATCAGTAAAAATGTGACTGCTTCACAGGACACTACTTGAGACATGCAGGCATTTATACTTCATATGCAGCTGGGATGTAAATCTTCATATTTGTTCTCACCAACAAGAATGAAGAATCCCTGTAATATTCTGCCTGCTGAATGTCAACATGAAGTTTTCTTCACTGAGTCCTATTTATGTTTCATTAAGTATTTGTACAGAAATACATGTGAGTCTTCTTAACAGAAAATAATTTTTCAAAAAATAAACTGTTCCCTGTTCAGAAAACATGTTTTTCTATGTAAAACATGCTTTCTATGTAAAAATATGCTTTCTGCATGGAACACAGAAACAAAATTCTGATGATTACGTACCAAAGGGCAAATAATCTTGCCCCAACCTCACAGCTGTCTCTGTTCTCCTGAAGATGTTTTCCCAGCACCAGGAAACCCTTTTCTTGGCTTGGAAATAAATAATAACTATTATTTCCATTCCTAGTGTGTGATAGCACTTCAGTCAATGAAGAGGCAGTTCAAAATTTTAACAGAAGCTGCTGCTTCTAGTAAGTAAAAGGAACATCCCAATAAGACACCTATAGTTTTTCCATTATATGTCTTCATGCTTATGTTCTGAGCATGTGCAAAATTGTAACAGCCATTTTTGACATGGTAAAACACTAGTATGAAGTCAATAATGTAGGGAAACTTCCAAAATATTTTTTCTACACTGCATTCACTTCAGATGCTGCTTTGACCTGTGCACGAGTATACATTTTGGAGATGTCCCTGTCCCATGTCTTTTCTTGCAGTCAGTGTGCTCCCTCACATTAAGCCCAGGCTGTCCTTGCCTAAGGTTCCAGACCTGGGCAGTGGGTCAGGGAGGGAAATTGACTGGATTTAACTCCCTGGAGAAGGTATGCATCTGGAGCTTTCCATTACAGTAGAACAAGGAGCTTCCAAAGTTCAAAGGCTGGAGAGATAGCAGTTGCATCTCATGTTATGGCTCCTCTCAAAGACTCCTCATAAAGTAACGATAAAGCCTCAATCTGCTAGTGTGAAAAGAAGGAGACACAGCAGCCACACAGTCAGACAACCAAAGACCAGCCAGGCTGTTAGAAGCACAGGGCATTATAAGAAGTGGAGTGGCTCCAACTAGTGTTGGAAAGAAAACACTTCATGTTGCAAGTACAGGTCAACCCTTCCACATATCTCTGATATTGGTAACTGTGTTTTCATTTAACCATGGTTGAAGGGGAGGTCTTCTAGGCATCTGGATGGTCTCTCTCGGCATCTGGAGACCATCTGGCACAATTCTATGGTCAACTTCTGCTGGAAATTGACCATAGAGTCATGCTAGATGATCTCCAGATGCCCAGAGAGGTATCTTGTCTAGGCATTTTATAGGTCCTCTAGTGTTATTCTATGCTATTCTATAGTGGTTTGCTATTATCTGGAGTTACACTTTTAACAGTACGTCCAGGAACACAGCCCTGCAGATATGAGGGACAGCCTGTACTTCTATTTCTGTTCATACTCTCTGACCCCCATCTGTGATCTGCACTGCTTTTGCAATTTTGTGTGTTGCTCCTAGTGCTAGTTACTGCCTGGGTCTCAACCTTGGCCTGCTCTTGAGTTATACTATCCCCACATTCCTATTCAGCTTTCTGAGACTTCTGCTTACCCTGGCTCCAGGCAGCTGAGCTCTGCATTGCCAGGGACTGCAATTAAGCCAGAGTGGAACAGCTAGGTGAGCAGCACCACAGTTTGACAAACAATATTGCAACCACTATGATGCTGTCTCCCAGGAGTTATAATCCCTCATCTGTCACCCCAAAGAACATCTCATTGGCCAATTTAGGAAGCAAGATAGAAGATTAAATCTGGTCTGATTCAGAAGATTCCTCTTGTTCTTCATCACACAAATCTTTGCAGCAAATAAAAATGAAATAAGGTAAAACACTGCAGTAAATTATATTGGATGGGGAATTTTCTTTAGAAGATGAGTAGTGCTTGTGGTCTGACTACATTAATTCATTATCTATACATGGCTTCTTCACATTGCCGGCTGGCCAAGTTAATGAGTCACCTGTGTAGGTAATAGATGCTCGAGGCTAGTCATTAGTGTGCCTGAGTTTAGAGTGGAATCATAGAACTGGAAGAGACCACAAGGACCATCCAGTCTCACCCCCTGCCATGCAGGAATATGCAATCAAAGCACTCCTGACAGATGGCCATCAAGCCTCTGTTTAAAAAAAACTGCAAAGAAGGAGGCAGTGTATTCCACTGCTAAAAGCCTCCTACCATCAAGAAGCATGAGGGGGATATGCGATGAGATCCTTTTTCTGCCTTTCATGTTCATGGGAGTATATGGGAATTTCAGGCCACCACTTCTTGATAGACCCCCATTGATTGGAGTTTGAAGTGTTCTGACCAAAAACCACGACAGAGGGTCTGGCTGGAACCCACTACATAACACTGAAGTTACAATGGTGCTACATAGCACGTAATGGGCATACAGCATTCTGCCAAAAATTGTTTTCTTCTATAAACAGAGTTAACCCAGTGCTGGTGAAAGTGTAATTAAGAGAAATGACAAGGTGTGAGCCAGAAATAAATTTCTTTCTTACTTACTTAAGAAAGCAAGTAAGTAAGAGAAATGAATTTCTGACTCACACCTTGTCAGACAGATAGCTGGGAGCTCACTTCTCTTTGAATGCTCCTAAACACTTTATAGTCTTCCAACAAAAGCAAAGCCATCTTTAGAAATATCAACTGTTCATGTGCAAGACTAATTTTCCAGCTAGTGAAACACAGAAAACTGGTATATTACTTATCTATGAAAGCAGAAGTCAGTGTGAGTAGTCAGCAGAAGCTATAGAATCAACAATGTACATTCAATTACCCCTAATCAAGAACTTTCAGGTCCAGTGTACAGACTTGCACTTAGCTGATTGTTTACCAAGTTGAAATTCCCCTCAGCTCAGAGTCTTGCTTACTTACTAAGGACTAATTTCTGACCAAGAACCTGAACCCAAGTTTGTCCATGCTGAAATTTCCCATGAGCAGTTCGGATACATGTGTGTAAGGTGTCACTAAAAAACTACAAAGGTTTTAATATTTGTAGATTGTTTGTGAATCAACTAAATACCAGTGAAATTAATTAATACCAAGAGGGAACCATATACTGTAAATGAATTAGTTACTATATTCTGAAATCATGTCCCAGATGGTGTCGAGTATTCATACTTTCTCACAAACAAAATTTCAGTTCACACTATTCAAATTTTGCTAGAAATGCATATTCCAGATTTAATTTTCCTGAATTTTTAATTGCCCATATCTGATGATGAACTGTTGGAAGTTTTACCATGAAACAATCCAAAGCTGCCTCATTTGTTAGAAATGATTGTAATGCATTTTAGCACATTTTAAAAATGTGCTGACATTATGTCATTCCAAGAATATTCTTATTGTCAGTGTTATGAGCACAGTCTTTGTATAGTCTTATTTGATCAGCCCTGGGTTGTTCTAAAACTGCCCCCACCCAGCTTAATCACTCAGAATGTTATTAATTTTTCAGAGCTTTCTCTAAAATCACTATAATTTATTTAGCTCTTTTCTTTTGTACAAAGGAAGAAAGATACTTCACAGTTTTTCTGCTTGTTTAACTATGTGAGTTTGTTTATTCTCTCCTATTGTTTTGCAGCAATAGGAGAAAGTAAACTGAAATGACAGTTTTTGGTTTTAAATTCCATAGGGATCTGACATACACAAATGAATGCCAAGAAAGCTCTAATGAATACAATTAATTCCATCTCTAGCAGAAACTGAGCCTGTGAAAGATAACTGCACAAATTCAGGATTACCTCCTTGATTAGTCAAGAAGAAAAGTTCCCTAACCAAAATTGTTATCGTATCATTCCCATCAAGTGGTTCATTTAGATTTCATGTAAGACAAATCCCTGGATATCTAATGAGGACATTTGCCCATCAAAAATCCGAGGGTTTGTTAACTGTTGGTTAATTCTGCTAAAGCAGTGATTCCCAAACTTTGGTCCTCCAAATGTTTTAGACTTCAGCTCACAGAATTCCTGGCTGTCGGCCAAGTCAGCTAGGGCTTCTGGGAGTTGTAGTCCAAAACACCTGGAAGACCAAAGTTTGAGAATCACTGTGCTCAAGTAATCAGAAGATTCAGATTGATCTCCATATTCCTTGCAACCTTTTCCCAATCTGAATTATTCCTGCCCACTATCTTCTTTTATTTTATAGGAAACAAAATATTGTATGGGACAGATCTGGAGATCTGGGAATGGTTGCTTTCTCACCAACAAATTACTAAAGTCGCAGAAATAATGTCCTCATTATATGTTCCCTTTTGTAATCTGAGCACACACTTGTCTTCTTGGAACTACTACTTAATCTTCTCCTCTACTTTGCCTGGGAGATTCTAGGACTTAGTCCAGAAAAGTAACTTTTCCAAAGCTTTAGTTATTTATTATTAATTCATTCAATTTAGCCCCAAGTGGAAGGGTGAGACTTTTGATGGCAGGGCAAAAAGAACTGTTGTTTGGCTTTGGGGGGAAGCAGGAGAGACCAGTATGAGAACTGATAAAAATAGGCACACATTTGAAGTGAAAACAGTGCTGATGATTTTGGTAGGTTTTGTTTCAGTAGATCAGGCATTTTTGTCGGTTTTGTCATCCAGCATATTCTCAAATTTGATCTGCTATCCTGTCCCATGCCCAATGTATATGCTTTCTGTCCTGTCCCCATCCCCAATGTGTGCTGTGCTGAATGTCTCATGATATCTTGGAATACAGCACAGACACATGATTTTGACAGTCTACAAATGTTTGTGCCTAGTCATTCCAGGCTAAAGGAGGAATGTATGAGTGGGTAAGGGAAGTGATTAATGCCTCTTTAGAACAAGGTCACTGCCCAACATTCCTGAAGGAGGCTGTGGTAAGACCTCTTTTTAAAAAAATCTTCTCTGAATCCAACTATATTAGATAATTTTAGGCCAATCTCTTAATCTTCCATTTGGGGGCAAAGTACTGGAGCATGAGGTAGTTTCTCAAATCTAGGAGTTCCTGGATGAGGAGGATTATAGATCAATTTATGTCTGGTTTCAAACCTGGTTATGGGACAGAGATAGCTGTGGCCACCTTGGTAGATGACCTACGCAGGGAACAGGACAGAGACAGTGTGTCGCTGTTGGTTCTGATGGACTTTTCATCAGTTTTTGATACCATCAACCATGATATCCTATTGATACACATCTATGGGATGGGGCTTGGAGGTACTGTTTTACAGTGGCTCCACTCTTTCCTGAAGGGGTGCTCTCAGAGGGTGATGCTGGGGGACTCCATGGCCATTGGCCAGTGAAGTCTGTCAGGATTCAGTTTTGTCTCCTATGCTATTTAACATCTACATGCAACTACTGTGAGAGGTTGTCCAGCGTTTGGAGTGAGGTGTCACCTGTATGCTGATGATACCCATGTCTACTATTCCTTTCCATCTAATTCCAAGGAAACTATGCCTGTGCTAAACCAGTGCTTGGCAGCTTTAATGGACTGGATGAAGCCAAACAAATTGAAACTTAATCCAGACAAGACAGAGGTGCTCCTGGTCAATGTGAAGTCGAAGGCTTTCGCAGCTGGCATCCATAGATTTTCCTTGTTTTTTTTCTGGGCTGTGAGGCTGTGTTCTGGAATAGTTTCTTTCTGACGTTTTGCCTGCATCTGTGGCTGGCATCTTAGAGAATGGTTGGGTAGGAGTGTATGTGGAGTTTATATGGCATGTACCCGTTGGGGAGTATATGTAAATTTGTGTAATTGAATGGTTAGTTTCTGGGTATAGAAATGCAAGGTTCGTTAGTGTCTGTTTGGCTAATGGTTGGTTGATGGGCCATTATCTGCTAAAAATCCTCCTGTCCCTGGGTGGAATTCCTTTGTAGGTGTTGAGTTTTGATTCTATTGTTCTTCAAAACTGGGAGCCAGATTTTGTTTACTTTTAAGGTTTCTTTTCTATTGAAGTTGTCCAGGTGTTTGTGGATTTCAATAGCTTCTCTGTGCATTCTGACACGATAGTTTTTGGCCTGCAGACTGGGCCAGCCAGAAAGATTAGCAGTAGCAGAACATGTTATAAACCAACCTGGACGCAAAATGCTATTTAAAAATTCTGGGAGAAAGATGGGATATAAATAAATACTACAACAACAATTCCATGTGGTCAGCAATAACAATAGCAATAGCAATAGCAATAGCATTAGCAATAGCACTTCTATTTCTATACTTCTTATCAGTGCCAAAGCAATCCCTAAGCAGTTTGCAATGTGTTAGCTAATTGTCCCCAGTGAGCTGGGTACTCATTTTACTGACCTATGGAAGGATGGAAGGCTGAGTGAACCTAGGAGCCCTGTAGGATCAAGCTTGAAATGTTGTGGCTGTCATGTTAGCACACTGATAGCCTCTGACTATGTCAAGAGTGTCAGGCAGCAAAAAAGTTATAGCAGATTTTTCATCCTCCAGGCAAGAGAACGAACACACAGAAACAGGCTTGTGTCTAAAACTACTTCTCTTTACTATAGCATAACAAAGATATTTATAATGTTATAGAGAATCCTCTCTGAGAACTATATATTACAGCACTGAACAGAAAAATGCAAAGCCCAGAAGAAAACTGAAACACAGTTACATAAGATAGCCAATTAGAGCTCACAACGGTGTTCTTATAAAGATAACAAACATTCTCTCTAACAAGGATAGCAATCCCTCCTAGGCTCCAAACTTCCAAGGCCATGCTATCAGGCCATTAATCTTGTTATACAGGCTAGCTGCAGCAAACTGCTATTGGCTTTCACTGCTGCACCTGGTAGGCTATTATGTTACACTTCTGCTCTTTACAGCATAAATCTATTAAATTGCATGTCCCAATATCCTGACAGTGGCTGCAGTACTGGCATTTAACCACTACAACATCAGGGCTCCCTGATAATAGTGATGTAAATTCCTCTCTTTATTCTTCCTGGCTCTGAAGGTAGTTGGAAATTTTATTTCTTTTCTTGCGGCTCTGTGGAGAGTGAGATATTTCAACTGACTCACTCTTCACAGGGATGTCAAACCATTCCTTACAAATTCCCAAAGAATGAGAAGTGGAAAATCCCCAGAGAACATCTTAACCCCTCCCCCACTTTAACTACACAAGGGTTTTTATCGCACTCCATCTTAAAGTCAGACTTTATTTTCTTTCCTCCTCTTGTTTTACTGTTTCATTTTACTATATTGACCTCTGTGAGGTAGGACAGGTCAAGATGAGAAGGATTGCTGCTGGAGTTGACAATGTCATCATGCAAGGTTATCCACAAAAATCCATAAAGTGGCAAGGTTTTTGCACTTAGAAAATGTGTGAGAAAAAGCACTGACACAGCCAAAATCAGCATCTCATCCTAGGTGGGGGAAAGTTCCACTGTGTTTAATGAGTGGAACTTTACCTTGTGTGTAGGCCTTCCTAGGCATCTGCTCCCAGAGGTACAGTATGTAGTGCAATCCAAACAGCCGGGAAATTGATAAATAAACCACTTTGGGCTTTGCAATCTGGTTAGTGAATGATGAAGTCTTGTATATAACTTTTAAGGCCACAGTTCTGTATTGAGAATTCCCCAGACTTACAGGTTCCAGCCTGTGGAAATAGACCTATGTCAGAGTAGACCTACTTAAGATTGCATTGTTAGCTGCAACAGGACTCCATGATCCTTACTTCTGAGTAGGGAGGATAGGAGTCATATTCACACTTAGCCTGGATATACTTGTGAGTAGACACACAGCTTTCCTTTTACAAAGCCCAAATTGATCTCTCTCTCTCTCTCTCTCTCTCTCTCTGAGTGTGTGTATGTCTGTCTGTGTGTGTGTATGTCTGTCTGTGTGTGTGTTTAAAATTCCATGGCTCTCAATGGGAATTGTTCTGCCACAGAATCCTGAGAACCAGCAATACATTTCCACATCAGTACCTTGGGTCCTGTATGCAAGGTGCATTGGTGTGATGTACCAATAACGCACACTCACATTCACTCAGTAAGAATTCTTTATTGGTAAGGAATCACGCACCAGGAACATAGAACAAAGCCGAAATTGAACACAGGCTAACACAAACCCCCAGATAAACACTTACAGCATGAGAATGGCATTTAGGGAGGAGAAATGGTTCAGCCAGCACCTGGAGCTGTGACCTTGAGCTGCTGTGGAGAGCAGCATTCCCAGGCCAACAAGGCGGGCTGGCACCCTTCCAAAGACAGAGGGGCCTAAGCAAAGGAAGCAAGCCAAAGTCAGCCTCATGTCAGGATCCTCCATGAATTCCACTCTAAACCCCAGAATTCAGGGATGAGCCTGACAATTGGAGTCTTATCCACACTGGGCTGGGGAGCTAAGTCCCATTGCACTTAATGGGATTTACTTGTGTGTAGGCCAACCTAGGCTTCTGCTTCCAGAGGTGTGTACTGTAATTTAAAAAGCTAGTCTAATCATAACTAAACTGCTTTTGACATTATTATGTTTCACACTCAAGCAAAACAAAGATTGAATCAGGTTCGGGGGTTTTGCATCTAGGCAGAGCATCCATTTCTAGGTAATAGTTTTAGAACTTGTATAGTTACAAGAAGCAAGTTAAATTTAAAGAAATTATACAACAACCAGTTCTGTGTGAACATTTAAAAAAAAACAACAACACCACACCCTGATGTGTAGCACTTCGGAAAATGCTGCTGTGCCATTTGGTTAAGAAAGTATCTGGGGCTATTTATTATTCCAAAACCTTACCTTGGTTGCCATGGTGACCACCCCTTCAACCTTCACATACAAGCTTGATTTGTCTTGGCCAGGGCTATTTGTCTTTATGTGTGATGTGGTTTGGTGAGTGGAAGGTATTTAGAACTAGAAACCTCTGATAGGAGCTGTTTAGTGGTGCCTTGCCAGGCTAGAAATTCAGCATTCTTTGCGCTGCCATGGCAGTTATAGTGTTATCAATGTGTTCCAATTGTGTGGTGTGAAAGGGGCCAGTTAGTGATTGAATGGGGTTCTGGTACTTTTCTTGGGAATTAGCCCCAGCCTGAGCATATACTGCATTGAGGATGTGCAGGGAAACATTGGGGCCGGTTCCACGACAGGAAAAAGTTCGCAAGATTCCGGATTACCATTCTTTCGCATAAGGATTCCGGATTACCATTCTTTCGCATAAGGAGTACACGACTCCTGGCATTTTTGGATGATGAAGCCATCCAGCAACTTTCTGTTTTGCTTAGTTCACACAGGCAAAGGGGGGGGGCATCACCTCCAGATGATTAAAGTCAGGCAGGAGGCAGGGAGAGAGCAAGGAGGGGGTTATGGAGATCATAAATAATGAGAGGAAAGAAAAAGGACAAACAAACAAGGGATCGAAAGAGTGATCTGTCAACCTCCCCCCCCCGTCTTCCCCAGCCCCGAAAGGCTTCTATAAAGAAAGGAGTCAATGAAAGCACGAACAAGCAAAAGCATGGTGGAGCGATCTTCACTTCCCTTCATGCATGCACACACAAACACACACCACAGAACTAGGGCTTGCCTCATTCCTAATTGTTTTCCCTCCCTCTGAAGCCTTGAAAAAAGGCAAGTGAATGGAAGGACAAACAAACAAAAGAACGAACATGCAATCGGCTGTTTCCCAGCACACACAAATGCACACACACACACACACCAGCAAAGCAGCGAAGCATCTTCCCACACTCCAAAGACAGACAGGAATGGCTCGATTTTCCAAAGTGGGTTGCAAGCAGAAGGAAGGTGAATTTCTTCTCTCCAACCCCTCAGTCTATTTGGATAAAGCAGAATGGTCACTCCAACCAATCAGGATTCAGCTCTGCTCACAGTAATTCAAAAAGGCAGATGCCAGTTTACACGATTGTTAGTTCCCACAATAAATTATGTGCATTTTCGCGAACTTAATCAAAAAATGTTTGGAAAACTAGCGAAAGCTGATACTGCGCAATTTATGGGGTTTTTGCACCCCCTCCTTCTGAAAAGGGCGCTGTTGCTTTGAAATACGTGGGAACTATCAGGCTTCTTCTCGCATTCTGTGAGGATTTATTTTGCCATTTAAATGACCCCATTCTCTGCTCTATGCTTTGGGAGGATTGTGAAGGAGGGCTGGAGAAAGACAAACTTTCAATTTTGGTTTGCAACAGGATGCCTGCAATAAAAAAAAGCAATAAAGTATGTCCTGGGGAAAAAATGCGAAACTTCTCTAAGTGATCCTACTGTAGCTGTGAATGCTTAGATAGAATGGGCAAGTTAAATATCTGCTTCCACTGTTAGCTGCCTGGACACCCCCCAAATTATTAAACAATTCATCAATTGCTAAATTTCATATATTGGCTTACAAGTTATTGGCACTCCACATGGTTGGCAATAGACCCTGGATTCCCAAGTATAAGGAATCAAGGTTTGCTCAGAAAACCTAAGGAAGTAGCCCACTAAAATTGCTTAAAGACATGCCCAGACAAGGATTAAAGGGACACCCCTGGAACTGGTGAGTTAGGGAAGAAATGGGCTAATTCTCCTGGATGTACATAGAAATAAGTAATTCAATAATCTCATCAAAGTAGTTTGACACTCTTTGCTTGCAAAACTGATCTTTCCTCTCCCCTGTCCTAAAACAATAGAGGTTTGCTTGAGATCCATCAGTCTTAATGTTTCAACCATTAGGAATAATTAACACATGCAGAGAATCCATTGTTTAGCCTTGGGAAACTCAGGCAGATATTGTATTCCACTCAAACTCACCCCTTCAGGGGGAATATTGAATATAAATATCACCCCAAAACACAGCCAAGGTGTGTACACCTTCCCTTCCTTCCATCACTCTGTGAGTCTGTGTCACCACAGGTCACAGTTTCTACATGAATTGTTGCTTGTGTGACAGGTATAATATAACCCATCATCCCAAACTCTATTCCTGTATTCCAATATTTCCTACTTTCTTCAATAGCCTTGTGTGAGTGCTTGAAGCCTGAGTGTATATGTGAATGCATTCCCCTGATTATTTTTCAATTAAAAACATTTTCATTTTTTTGGCTATGAGTCTCAGTCATTATTTTCTTGGGCAGAGGGGAGCAAAACTATCAGAACTGTTGCTGCCACCACCACACATCTTTTGTCTCTCACACCCTCTGGACCTATGGAGTAATTTAGGGTTTCTTGAGTTATCATTATTTCTTCATGCAAAAATCATCAAGCACCAAGATAAGGGCAACATGCTTTAGGATTTGCAGGCTACATGGAAGAAAATAGGATTAGCAAGGTTAAAATGGCGAGGATTCAGTTAATGCTGAGAACTGGGAAAATATCACATCTCTACCACCATCTCTCTCAGCAGTCCACTCCATGCAGAACTGTCAAAGTCCAAACAACTGTACTGAGCCTGAACATGGCTTCTTCTGTGAGAATTCCAACAACTTTAAAATGGAAGAAGGCAGAGGAGGAGAGAGGAAAAGGGGGAGGTGAGGTATTTCATTATAAAAATATTGGAATTCTCACAGAAGAGACTTAATATAGAATCATAGAGTTGGATGAGACCACAAGGGCCATCTAGTTCAACCCACTGCCATGAAGGAATACCCAATCAAAGCACTGCCTACAGATGGCCATCCAGTCTCTGTTTAAAAACCTCCAAAGAAGGAGACTCCACCACACTCCCAAGGCAGCATATTCCACTGTCAGCATGTTCCACTTCCTTACCATAAGGAAGTTCTTCCTAATGTTTAAGTAGAATCCCTTTTCCTGTCATTCGAATCCATGTCCTGGGATTCTTGTGCAGCAGAAAACAAGCTTGCTCCTTCTTCAATAGGGCATCTTCTGAAATAGTTAAACATGTCACCTTTTAACCTTCTCTTCTCCAGGCTAAATACACCCAGCTCCTAAAACTGCCCCACATAGGACAAGGCTTCCAGACATTTCAACATTTTGGTCGTTGTCCTTTTGACACATTTCATCTTGTCAAAATCCTTCTTGAATTGTGATGACCAGAACTGGACACAGTATTCCAGGTGTCTTCTGACCAAAGCATAATAGTGGCATTGGTCAGACCTCAAGATTGTCCCTTGATCTAGGCACAGTCTTCCTGTTGATACAGTCTAGAATTGCATTGGCTTCTACAGTCTACACTTTTGACTCATGTTCAACTTGTACTCTAAGATTCCTAGATTCTTTTCACATGTCCTGTTGTCCAGCCAGGGGTCACCCATCCTATATCTGTTCATTTCATTTTTTTCCCTGCCTAAGTATAGTACCTTACATTTCTCCCTGTTGAAATTCATTTCCTTAGCTTTGGCCCAGCTCTCCTAATCTGTTCAGTTTCAATTCTGAGCCTGTCCTCTGGAGCTACCCCTCCTAATTCAGTGCCATCTGAAAATTTGATAAGCATGCCCTCTTCCATCTTCCAAGTCATTTATAAAGATGTTGAATAACACTGGGCCCAGGACAGAACCCTGTGGCACCCCACTAGTTATTTCTCTTTAGGATGAAGAGGAGCCATTGGTGAGCATTCTTTGGGTTTAGCAGATCCACCAATTACAAATCCACCTAACAGTAGCATTGTCTTGCCCACATTTTACTAGCTTATTTACAAGACTATCATGGGGTACCTTGTCAAAAGCCTTATTGGAATCAAGACATGTTACATCCACAGCTGTAATGTACAGGATAACACAAGTTCAACAAACACTATCTTTCAGTAGATTCAGATAAGCTTTATTAAACAAGCACGGTTGATCAAATCACATAAGTGTTCTCAGAACTAAAGGTGTTTTCAGCTACATAGCATATTTAAAGCACAAGCCAATATTGACAGTTTTCCCAGGCTCAGATCCCATATTCAAGTAAATAAATCAACTTGTCTTCCCAGACACACCCTTCACTCCCTTCCTCCCATACCAGGAGTTCTCATAGAATTGACCTTGACAATTTTCAGGTTGTTTACTTCCCTCAGACATCTGCTCTTTAGCCCAAATCTTGAGAGATAAACAATTCCTTTTTACCCAGCATCACCATCTGTGTTGCAACTCCCATCAGCATTTGCAGCATATGCAAAAGCATGGTAAGCAAGCATGGCCATGGTAGGATTTCTGGTCCTGACAGCAGCATTTCCTTCATCTACTAAGCTTGTACCTCTATAAAAAATAAGAGATCAGATTAGCCTGGCATGATTTATCTTTGAGAAACACATGTTGACTTTTTGTGATCAGTACATACTTTTCTAAGTGCTTACAGACTGCTTAATGATCTGCTCTAGACCCTTTCCTAGTATTGATGTCAGGCTGATAGGTTTGCTTTCCAGATTTAACAAAAAAATATTTTCAACCTGTGGATGATGTACATCATGGATGTAGAATCCATGATTATGGAGGACTGACTGTAATATTCTTGGATGTTGTTCATCCGGCCCTGTAGATGTGAATTGATTTAGAGCAGCCAGGTATTCTCTGCTGCATTCCTCCTACTGCATTACCTGCTCCATTTCCCCCAGGCTGAACACTGTTTCCCTGTGGGGAGGAGACAGAGGTAAAGAAGGTGTTGAGTAGTTCTGCCTATTCTCTTTTCCCTGCTAACATTTCACCATCTTCTCAACACAGTGGCCCTACCATGTCTTTGTTCTTCCTTTTGCACCAAAAAGCTCTTTTTATTGTTTTTAACCTTTCTAGCAAGCCTGAGCTGGTTCTGCACTTTAGCTTTTATGATATTCTCCCTACATCTGCTGACTGGTTGTTTCAATTCCTCTTTGGTGATCTCCCCCTTTTTCCATTTCTTGTACATGTTCCTTTAAAATCTTAGCTCAGATGATACTTCTTTAATCATTCATTCAGTTTCTTTAACCCCCTCTCATTTTTCCTGTTCATTAGAACTGTTTGAAATAATGCAATATCTCACTTTTAAGGAATTCCCATCCATCTACATCTACTCTACTGTGGGAGCAATATTATGGGGACCAATAATATCAGCCACAACATAAGGGATGTATTTACTTGTTCTTCTTCCTGTGTAATATACACCATCCTATGACAGCAATGCAATGTTCCTTTATCATCTGGGCAGGGGCAGTAAATCTGGGATTTTAAAACAAATATGGGAGGAAGGATAGATCCTCCCTATTTGGAAATAAGGCCCACGGAGACTTTCTGCTGCTAACAATGCAATCCTAAATCAGAATTAAAATGCTTAATTGCACACATTTTCAGCCCCTAAATATGTGGAACCATCAGTTTACATCTGTGGTTTTAAAGTTACACAAGGCTTAATCATTCACTAACCAGATAGCAAAGTCCAAAGTGTTTTACTTATGAGTAGGCCAGCTGTTTGGATTACAATGCACACCTCTGGGAGCAGAAACTTAGAAGATTTTCGCTCGGTTAAAATATCCCCTGGAGAAATCGGGTCAGAAATATTTCTGTCCCGGAAGCAGAGCCGCGGTTCGCACGCCCAGTTCCCTCTCCTGATATGCCGTCATCCTCATGCTGTGTTTTTTCTTCCCTCTTCTGTAATATTAGTCCATTAGTAAAATATTACGGAAGGGGGAAGAAAAAACAGAGCATGAGGTGACGACATATCGGGAAAGGGAACTGGGCGTGCGAACTGCAGCACTGCTTCCAGGACAGAAATATTTCTTTCCCGATTTCTCTGGGGGATATTTTAGCCGTGCAAAAATCTCCCTACTTAGGATTGCATTAGAATCATAGAATCATAAAGTTGGAAGAGACCTCAAGGGCCACCCAGTCCAACCCCCTGCCATGCAGGATACACAATCAAATCGATCCCGATAGATAGCCATCCAGCCTCTGTTTAAAAACCTCCAAAGAAGGAGACACCACCACACTACGAGGGAGTGTATTCCACTTCTGAACAGCACTTACTGTCCGAAAGTTCTTTCTAATGATTAGGTGGAATCTCTTTTCCTGTAGTTTGACCCCATTGCTCTGTGTCCTAGTCTCTCCTACTGAGGATGGGGCAAGCTTCTTTTCTGCTGCTCCAGAGACCGGAACACAGAACAATGGATGCAAGCTCCAGGAACAGAGATTCCATCTCAACATTAGTAGGAACTTTCTGACAGTAAGAGCTGTTCGGCAGTGGAACACACTCCCTCAGAGTATGGTAGGGTCTTCTTCCTTGGAGGTCTTTAAACAGAGGCTGGATGACCATCTATCAGGGATGCTTTGATTGTGATTTCCTGTGTGGCAGGGGGTGGGACTGATGGCCCTTGTGGTCTCTTTCAACTCTACAATTCTATGATTCTATGATTTTATGATTTATTAAAAAGGATGGTCCTTGAAAGCTGAAAACATTGTACATTATTTAGAATGTATGGGACACCAACAATCCTGTATTTTGGGGTGTGGGCCCCTTATGAAAACTTGAGACCAAATTACAGGTTGAAGCACAACTGAAGCTCACTGCCAATATGGATCCTTATACCTCCCATTCCTTTCTCCTCCATCTTAAAACTAGCAAATGTTTCTCATAAATGCCCCATCAATCAATTAAAATATATGGGGGGGGGACTCTGTTTGGCATGCCTGCAGAGACTGCCTTTATATCCTAACAACAACTCTGTGGAGTAGGTTTAAGCTAGAAGAATGCAATTGGCTCATGGTAAGCACATCAACTTTATGAGAAAATCAGGAGTTGAACTTTATCACTCCATTAATTGAATCTGTAGTCCACCTACCCCTAACAATACAGTCCTAAATAGGTCTACTCAAACATATGTCTTGTATATCTGTAGAATTCTAAATTTAGAATTGTGGCCCTTAAAGGTACACAAGGGAAATTCCAAAGGCCTTATTCTGAATAGATCAGTTGTTTGGATTGCACTACATATCTCTGAAGCAGAAGCCTAGGCAGGTCTACTCTCAAATAAATCTCATTAAGCACAATGGGATTGCTTTCCCCACCCAAGAGTGGATAAAGTTTTAGTCCTCTTTCCATGCACAGACAGAACACTGCAGACTAGTGTGTTTGAAGAAGAAGAAAAAATAAATTGTATATCTTGCTGGTGATGAATTGTCAAAGAAAAAGGGTTAGGTGATAAGCTTTAAGACAAAGTGATTTTGTTTATACAGAAGTAGAATGAATGGGAATGGTGTTAACAGCTCAAACTAATACCCTGCCCAAATGGCTGGGGCATTGTTTATGTAAAGTACTTAAGCAATAAGAACGGCCTGCACATTGAATTTCCGATGAACTACCTGCCCCATTACTTCATTTGCAAATGCAGTATCTGAAATTTCTCCCACCTGGCAATTACAGAGATTGGAAAGATTTGAACCACGGCATATTAAGATCTCATGTGTTTTACAAACAGTAATGAATTTTTGTCACACCCGTAGTCAGTCATTCAGATTTCATGGAGTACTGCTACATAAGCAACTTGGTCACTCAGGGATGTCAGAAATGTCAGAGGTATGGGCTGCAGGATGACCCTCTTTCTTCATATATTCATGCTATATGTAAATAGCATGTGAGTTTGCCCATTATTGGTCTAATATTAACAACAATTATTAACATTTGGATTAGATTCTTCCATCTCCTTTGTAGAAGAGGGAGTTCTACAATTCCTTATTTGCAATCATGAGCAAAGTATAGTGCTAGCTCAAATCTTTGGAAATACTGGACTGTAAAGAACTTAAGACATTAAGATTTCTGTGCCTTGTTTTGTTCTGTAAGGTGTTGTAAATAACATATAACAATTTAGACTTAAACCAAAATGAATTAAGAAGCTGACAACTAATGAATAATAATGAACCCTAGAAATGTGATCAATTTGAAGCACATATTATGGTAAGGAAGCCCTTAAGATCCATTAATCACCCAAGTTACCTTGATGAAACAAGAATTAAACAAAATAAAACAATAAACAAGCAAGTTGTTTTCCCAAAAAAATAAAAAATCAATTCCAGTATTAACTGAAAGGGTAAATTGTGGCCACTCTCTGATGAGGAGGGAAGGGTATATTGCTGAGCAAAGTAGTAAACTGCTTATACATACTCTGTCAGCAGTTCAAGAATAATATTGCCTTCCTAGCTCAGATCTAAAACACTGGCACCTGCCAAATGGAGAAATGGAGGTCTCCAACTTTAGAAAGCAGCGGGGGAATGAGGGGGACTTGGGAAATTCCTAACTGGTCAGCTTGACATCGACAGCCAAAAGGACTTGCTGTACCTTAACTTTTATGTATAAAAAAATTGCTTTTGCTTTTCTCTAAGGTTGAGAGAATGTGACTTGCCCAAGGTCACCCAGTGGGTTTCCATAGCTCAGTGAGGATTCATACCCTGGTTAACAGAGTTGTAGTCCAACATTCAAACCATTATACCACACTGGCTCTGTTCTCAGGGGGAATACAAGAGATTACATTTATCTCTTAAATTTATTTTTCTAGCTTAATCATAGTTCTACAATCTGCTATGTTAATCTTGAATCCTGATTCTTTCTTCTGAACTACCTGTTGCAACTTGGTGCCATGTGCATGTTTGATGATTAGCCCCTCTATTCCTCCCTCTAACTCATTTAAAAATATGTTAAATAGGCAGAACACTGCAACACACCATTTGTCAGTTCTTTACAGGATAATTAATACCATTAGTAAACACCCTTTTGTTTAGTCCAAATGCTCATAGTCTTGTTGCTTAATGATCTGTTCTAAACCCTTCCCTGGTATTGATTTTGTTTCAACCTGGAAAACTTTTTATGGTAATGTTCAGGAGATAAACTTTGGGGTCACTTTTTTGCCCCTTTAGAATTCCTACTGGTTGATTTTAGAGATTAATGTAAGTTTCTTCATTTAGGAAAAGAAATAGAGATGCATAAATATAGTATTGGTGACAACTGGGTTACTAGCAGTATGCATTAAAAAAAAAGGTCTAGGGATTTTAGTAGACCACAAACTAAACATGAATAAACAATATGGTATGGTGGGTGGCAGGGGGAGTGAATGGAATGTTAGGCTGCATCAAAAGACATGTACTATCCAGTTGACAAGAATAATCGTCCAATTCTGTTCTGATTTTTTCATAGTTTACCTTTTGGGAACCACAGTTTAAGAATCATCTCACCAAGCTGGACTATATCCAGAGGAGAGCAATCAAGATGGTTGATAATCTACAAACCAACCAAACTGGGCTTCTTCAATCTTGTGGTAAAATCTGTTTAATCACACACATTATTCCTCTTTACTTACTAGAAGTATCAAAGATGGCAAAAAGTGTTTAATATGTGGATGGTGTGTCAATGAAAGTTAAGATGTTAGGAACCAAGGACAATTGGGGGCCTTCCCAACATCCTTGGATAAAACACAAATGTGGTGCAAGCTTCTGGCCAAGCCACAGAATGAAAATTAATTTTCCTCATCCATCTATTCAATGCATCTGAATAAGCTACATGAATAGGAGTCATTTTAATTGAAGGAGAGGGACAAGGTGGTGGAAAGGAGAGATCACAATGGCAAAGCAAGCATTGTTTCAAATGGCTTAACCTTTTATCTAACACACTGGTCACTGTTCTCTAGAATATACTAGCTGAACTGAATTGTTAAATCTTTGGTTGTATAATGGTTCCTTTGAAAGCTCAGACTATGCAAACTATTCTCTCTGTACCTGTATTTAGTTCTTCACATAATTCTTTTGTTCACTGATCTTCCCAGGAAGCCCATATCTATGTTCAGAAGCCTCTCTCTGCGTGATGCACTCAATGCAGAACTCCTGGGAAAAAAAATCTTTGTAGAAGTTCACTTTCCACTTTCCTTCCCCCCCACATCACCCTTTTCTCATTTAAACTTTCCCTAGTCTAATAACTTGCAATGGTATCAAAGAACACTTACGTTTGTGTATTCAGATGATCAAACACAGCTGTATTTCAATCATTTCCCAGGAATGAATTCAAATTATTAAGGCTGAGTGGTATGTGCCAAAAATCTCTTCCAAAAATGAATCAGATTGTGGACTGAAAAGGGGAAAAGATCAATGCGAGTGTATCAGTTGACCTCAAGTATAAGATGAGGGCAGATTTTGGGGCCAAAATTATGGATTTTGATATGACCTGTGTGGATAGGTCAGTAATCTCCTTCATACATGTAATGAAGAGCAAAAAAGACCTGACATGGAACTGGGTTTAAACATGCAACAATTGTTGTTAGCCACTATCTGACAAAGCAGGGGTGGGTAAATGGAGCAACACAGGAGCCATTTTCCAGTGTGGCTAAGTTTTCCAGGGCCACACTTTCCCCCCTCCACACTCTTTAAAATTTTTTATATTTTTCCTGTTGATTAAAATACAGGAAAAATATTTAAAATAAATACACCATTCATATTAAAATATACTTGAAACTGATCAAAATACACTTGCAAATGACTTTAGGAAGTGGGAGAGTACATTGTAAAGGAATATGAGCTCCAAGTTAGTGGTGGAGGAGGAATTTGGTGAGCTGGACTTTTGAGTGGGCTACAGATTTAAATTGTGCATACAGAAGACTTCTGGTTGTAATTCCAGACTGGAACACATTGCTCCCTAAATGTAGGAGTGATTTCATCTGCTGTCTTAAATGGTAGTTTTTGTTTGTTTTCTAGTTCCAAGCTGTGAAGCACTATTGGTTTCACATGGCTGAAAAATGCTTCTGAAAATTCTGGGGGAGTGGTGGATTGTAATGTCTCCACTTAATAAGTAACTGAAAAGGGAGTCAGGAGCGATTTTTTTCTCCACATTTTCACATTATACTAGAAATGGGTATAAACTGCCTGTACCTGAGTTCTATTGTTCATGGGAAAGATTTTCCTGTATACACAGATAAAACTAAAACTAAACACAGATTCTTATTCTTATTCTGTGCCTTCAAATATTTCCAACTTATGACAATACTAAGGTGAACCTATCATGGGGTTTTCTTGGAGAGGTTTGTTCATGGAGGTTTGCCTTTGCCTTCTTCTGAGGCTGAGAGTGTGTAACTTGCCCATGTCATCCAGTGGGTTTCCATGGCTGAGAGGGGATTCAAACCCTGATCTCCACAGTTGTAATCTACTGCTCAACCCACTGCACTACATTGACTCTTAAATACAGATTACAGGGAGCTTGTATGTGTTTTTACTATAATGCATAAAAACCACTCACAGCAGAGTCTCATAGTCACTCTGGAACAAAAGTTATTGGTCACTAGGGATGGAAGGAATGTTTGAAAATATTGAAAAATGGTTTAAAACATGTTTTTTGCTTGTTGAGAAACCCTGAAGGAGAATTATGGGCTGATAAGAATCTTCGCTTTTCAAAACTTATTCTACACAAAATTTTAATATTGTTGTTTTTGGAAGAAAACAGCATTTTCTGAGTAGAAAACAATTTTTTCTATGTAGAAATTAATATTTCTGCATTGCAATATTATTTTCTATTCAGAAGATGCTGTTTTCTGTGCAAAACAACCACATGTGAATTTTGCACCGAACAAGTCCTGAATTGTGAATAGTATTTGAAAACTGTGTGGTTGTCAAAGACTTTCTCATAGCAGGAAGAAAATTGCTGAAATTATTTGTTGCTACCTTGAGAAGAAATTTAGTGAAGAATTGCACCCCTGTTGGTCACTCCCATATCAGTGTGGTGGTGAATCCTCTCTGGTTTTCACTTCAAACTCCATTTATGCATAAGTTTGCCAATTTTATAAAGTCCACACAACAATGCATACATGTTTTCATGTGTACTTTGCAGAATGCATCCCTTTTTGGATTGAGTAGTGCCTTCTTCCTTTCTATTTCTTATTATAGAATAATTATATATATATATATATATATATGCCTATTTAGATGTAAGACTTACTGAGTTACATGATGTGGCCCATGCACTATAAAGAAGATGAGATAGCCTGTTGAGAAATTGCTCATTCACACAACATTTTTGACTCCAGCATGACTACAAGAGAAGGACCACTTGTTTTTGTTGAGAGTGACACAATTTGTGCAAAATGTCTCTATGGAAAACTGAGATAATTACCCTTCATGAAGCTAAACACATGTGCACAGCAAACAGGATTGGCTGAGCAGAATGATGCAAATCAACAATCTAATATTTTTGTTTTTTAAAAAGTCTATGTTGAAGCACAGAAGTGCTCATAGTTTTGTTTTGCACAAAACCCAGATATGAGACCTCTTGTCAATAATGCAGACAGTTTCTTGAAGGTGAGAAGGAAAAAAATTGTGGCTTCTCACATTTGCCTACAAGAATAACAGAAACAAAAGTTTGAATGGGCTTTACACTAAGGTAGATCCATAAAGTTTTGCAGACTCAGCAGGGAGTAGGGCTCCAATTTGGTGACAATAAATCCAGAACCCATTATATATATTTTTTCAGGAAATAGGCTACAGCTTCATTGGTTACGGTTGAAAATGCCTGGCCTGAGTGTTGGTCTACATCCAGGAACTGGATGACTCACCTGGTATCTGAGGAACCTGATAGGTCATTTGCCTTGTCCACTTGCTGGGCATAACCAAGATGACAGACATTATAATCTACATGGGTGGAAACCATTGCGCTGATTCTCTTGCTATCTGAGAGTGCGACAGCACCACTTGCCCTGAGTTCCTTGTGTTCTTAGCTTGCCCACATCCTCAAGGTCCCTTAAGTAGTTCTCCAACTGGATCTGAAAGGTATACTAGGCCTGTCTTCCTCTAAACTGAATCTGGACTCCACGCTAAAACTATGACAAGAGGTGGGAGGCCTCTCATGTCTCCAACAAACCTTCCATGTTTTCTGCTGCTCCAGAGACTGGAACACGGAGCAATGGGTGCAAGCTCCAGGAACAGAGATTCCACCTGAACATTAGGAGGAACTTTTTGACAGTAAGAGCTGTTCGGCAGTGGAACGCACTCCCTTGGAGCGTGGTGGGGTCTCCTTCCTTGGAGGTCTTTAAACAGAGGCTGGATGGCCATCTGTCAGGGATGCTTTGATCAAGATTTCCTGCGTGGCAGGGGGTTGGACTGGATGGCCCTCGTGGTCTCTTCCATCTCTACAATTCTATGATTCTATAAATCATAATGCAATGCTTAGAGCAAGTGTTTGGCCTCCACTCCAAGGGATGCACCTTATCTGGCTGATACACACCACAAGCATGAAAGAGATGTCATGGTGGTGAATCCACTGCCACCCTCCAAATGATGTCACAATGTTTCTAATGGCTCTCGTGACTTTCTTTCTTATAAAGTTCACCGTTCTGTGTCCAGCACTAGTTCTTCTTTTCCAGTGTTTTCCAGTATATCAGACCACATGTCAGGAAAATGAGCATGGATGGCTCCCAATTTCAACATTGATTTTGACACAAGATCCAATGTGTTGCACGTGTCAACATCATTTTTACCCATATCAACAATGACAGCATTGAGAGGTCCTGGTTTCTTCACTTGCTTCAATACTGTTGACCACTGGGAGACCCACAACATTCTCCTCTGACCATCCAGGAGATCTGTATGTAATTTTGCAAAAATAGGAGCTGTCCCCATCCATTCCTGGACATCTGTTTGCTGGCCCAATGCACAATGTTGTGTCTGCACATCCACACCCATTTGGGCTGAGAAACTAAAACTGAATGGAAAAGTTTTAGCAAGGCAGTATCAACCCAGGATGAACATACATATTTAGAGCCCCTAATCACCATCTGCTTATGTGAATATGAAGGAATTCCCTCCTGTAAAGGAATGAAGCCTATGCACAAATTCACTGGCTCCACCCCCACCACCTGGCAACTCCTAATAGGGTAGCCTTCCCAGCCTTTCCAGGGTCAGAAAAATCATATGTGGGCTGATGGAAAGGAGAAGGAAACCAGTACTGTAAAACAAACACAATACAATGAACCATAGTGTCCACTGCACTCTAGGGACTTTACCAGACAAGCCTCATAAAAGCGTTCTTTTGCTGGCATTAAAAAAATCCATTTTTATGCCCACACCACACTTACCTCTAATCCTGGCAAATGCTTCCCTGGCAATGAAGGAGGAAGTGAATAGAGCTCTGCTCACTTCATTGTTCAAAATCCCACATATTCTTGCGAGAATACATAGTGCAGGAAGTTCACAAATACAACTAAAAATAACCTTAAAAAGTTATATTAAGGACCTAAACACACTAAAAATACCCAAAAAATAAAATAAAACTTAAAAGTAACCTGGGGAAGGTCATAAAAAGTGTGTCACTTACCTGGCTGTTGCAATCTCAACCTGGAATTGTTCATGCTGGACCGGCCATTGACACTGCCTTGACATGAGTACAATGGCCAGAGGTTTCACTGCTGGCACAAAAGTGTCATGGGGGATCTATTGACAGCTTCAGCTGTAAATAAAAAGAAATACAGGATTTGATGGGGTCATAACCACAAAAGGGCGACGTCTGATATGCATGACTTTTCTCAACTATGTAGCATTGTTATGACATATTTATGTCTTGGTCAGACCTCACCTAGAATACTGTGTCCAGTTCTGGGCACCACAAATCAAAAAGGATATTGACAAGTTGGAGCGTGTCCAAAGGAGGGCGACTAAAATGGTGAAAGGTCTGGAAACCATGCCTTATAAGGAGAGACTTAGGGAGTTGGGTATGTTTAGCCTGGAAAAAAGATGGTTAAGAGGCGATATGATATGATGTTTAAGTATTTGAAGGGGTGTCACATTGAAGATGGAGCAAGCTTATTTTCTGCTGCTCCAGAGATTGGAACACGGAGCAATGGATGCAAGCTCCAGGAACAGAGATTCCACCTCAACATTAGGAGGAACTTTTTTTCCCCAAATATTTTTATTATATAAAATGCTAAATCAACAAAAGAAATAAAGGAAAAATCAAAATGAAAGGCAAAATCATACAATCAATTGTGTCATACATCTTCTTCCATAAACTTTCCCCACCCATAAAACGTTAGGAGGAACTTTTTGACAGTAAGAGCTGTTCGGCAGTGGAACGCACTCCCTCAGAGTGTGGTGGGGCCTCCTTCCTTGGAGGTCTTTAAACAGAGGCTGGATGGTCACCTGTCGGGGATGCTTTGATCGTGATTTCCTGCATGGCAGGAGGTTGGACTGGATGGCCCTCGTGGTCTCTTCCAACTCTGCAATTCTATGATTCTATGCTTCTATGTGTCTGATAAAGTCCTATTCCACTGCTGTGACTCACAAACTGTGTTCTCACTAAGTTGAAAATGCTCTTACAGCTTTAAGTGATACCGTAAGCTATCTCCCCATTATTATGTAATGACTTACTAGTGTGAATCCAGAAATTTTAGCATATCATTTTACACACTGACCTATACCCTTCAGTACACTGAAACCTGGCATACACACAAATAGATATTAAACTTAGTTTTGGCCTAACCAGATTTTTCCTCAGACAGACGTCACCATATTACTTTTTGTCACTCATGTGTCTCTTACAGTTAACTATGAAATTAATTAGGAATCAAATATTAATTGAATCAAATGACAGTGCCTGCAGAGTGACACATAATTAACAATTAATTAATTATGAAATACTTAATATGTACCATCTGATAGTGATAAAACATTATGTAACAAAGACTGCAAGTAAAACTCTGGAGCTAGCTACTTTTTCTAATTTGCAGATCAAACAATCCTGGTCTCGTTCTGAACAAGCTACTAAAAGGAATATGGCAATATTGCACATTTTGCTGCCTGAGAGAAAATAACAACTGTGGTCCTTCCTCCACCCCCCAGTCAAGTGCAGAGGACACAATATTATTTTATCACTTGAGAAACAAAATATTGCAAGCACCAGTTCCTCATCTAACAGCAAAAATGGAAATATAACATCAACAGTAATAAAACATTAAATAACTCACCATTTGTCTTCCTTTTATATATATATATATATATATATATATATATACACCACAGATCAGCTTCCTGATGTAACATAGCCATCATATTCTTCTTATTGATAGGACTGGGCCTGTGAACTTACAAGAAGGCTCCACCTGTGCCCCCATGTGCCAGTCCTTCCTTGCCTTCTCATTGTTCAGACTGACTCAGAACATATTCAGTAATGAGTAACAGGCAGGAGCTGTTGTTACATTACACTGAACAGTACTGAAGTGGATTGATGCAAAGTAACTGAACATTGGACTGAAATTGGATTTCTCTGTAGTGTTAACTCCACTTTTGGAATTCGGCATGAACTGTGAATGATTCTGAAGATCATTAAACAGACAGTCTATAAGCATTTAGAAAGCAATGCCATAATCACTAAAAGTCAACATGGATTTATCAAAATCAAATCATACCAGACTAATCTGATCTCTCTAATAGAGTTACAAGCTTTGGAAATGAAGGGAATGCTGTGGATGTTGCATATCTTAATTTCAGTAAGGCCTTCGACAATATCCCCCATGATATTCTTGCAAATAAACTAGTACAATGTGGGCTAGACAATGTGCCTGAGAGGTAGGTTTGTAATTCATTGATCCACCGTACTCAAAGCGCGCTCACCAATGGCTCCTCTTCAACCTGAAGAGAAGTGACTAGTGAGGTGCCACAGGGTTCTGTCCTGGGCCCAGTGCTATTCAATGTTTTTATGAATGACTTGAATGATGTAATAGAGGGCACACTTATCAAATTTACAGATGAAACCAAATTAGAAGGGTTATCAGAATTCAAAATGACCACAGATTAGAAAACTGGGTCAAAACTAAAAAAATGAATTTCAACAGGGAGAAATGTAAGGTACTACAGTTAGGAGATTATCAGATGTGGCAAAAACTGCATCAGAAGATTGCTAGGAGAACAGGAAGGTGCAACATTATCAAACTGCAGCATTCCAGGGACATAGTGTTGGCATGAGTAAGGCATCCCTTTTTATTGGCAGCTTGTCCCCATCAATGAAAAAGGGAAGCCTCATCTGCAGCAGTGCTATGCCTCAGGAATGGCTGAAGGATGTGGCATCTGGTAATAACTCTTTTTCTGTTTTCCTAGCAATCTTCTGTCACAGTTGGGAATATGGTGTTTTGTTTTTGTTTTTTTTACTCAGTTCCCCACATCTGATAATCCCCTTAGATAGTAAAAATGAAATGCACAGATACTGGATGTGTGACACCTGGCTTGACAAGAGTACATGTAAAAGGGATCTAGGAGTCATAGTAGACCACAAGCTGGAAATGAATAAATAGTGTGATGCAGCAGCTAAAAAAAACAAATGCAATTCTGGGCTTCATCAATAGGAGTATAGTATCCCGATTGAGGGAAATGATAGCATCATTCTATTCTGCTTCAATTAGACCTCAGCTAGAATCTTTTTCTGGCTTTTCTTCGCAAACAAAGATTCAGGAAGGACTCATCCCGCGCTATCTGCAAGCGTGCTGATGACTAAAATGGCTGATCTGAGATAAACAAGTCTGGTTCCAAAAAGCACAGCAGAAGGTCTCCTTGGGTGATGTTTCCGGGTTGTGATTCTTTCTGTGTTGTCATTTCTCTTCAAGACTTGTTCAGTGTGAGTTCACAAATAAGGATGCAGCATTGTGGATAGTGTGTCTCCATGCCTCCCAATGTGAGGCCAGGGTGGACCATTGTTGTTGATCAATTTGGCCATGCCTGAGATGTTGTTTCAGGGAGTCCTTGCATCACTTTTTTGAGCGCCCCTCTTATGCTGACCCATGGGTAGTTCACCATAGAGTACTGTTTTTGGGAGGCGATGGTCCTCCATCCTAGAAATGTGCCCTGCCCAGCGCAGCTGTGTTCTCAATATCATGGCCTCAATGCTGGTGATCCCTGCTTGCTCAATGACAGCAACATTCATCACATAGTTAGCCCAGTGTATATTTAGGATTGTGCATATACAGCGTTCCAAAGAAGAGAAGGAGGAAGCCAAGGGTGGCAAGGGGTAAAATAGGCTGGTCTGAACCCCGCCCCTGCCTCCTCCCTGCCAGGGCGTGCCTACATCCTGGCCAACCCCTGTGCTCGTCTCCCTGCCCATCATTAAAACACCTTGCCCGGATCTACCATTCCTGAAGATCCAAGGGGGTGTCTGTTAATGATTGACATATGGAATAACGAGCCAAGACACAGAAGACTGGGTTGAAATACAGGCCATTTTATTTCTCTTACCTATTATTTCTTTATTTCTAAGGGTATGTGAACCATCTTTATTTCTAAGGGTATGTGAACCACAAAGGGGGAGACCCAGTGTGGGACCAGCTGGAGCAGACGGTTGCCTCTGACCTGTCTCCCAGATTCCCTGGTGAATCACCTGAACAATGGATGGGATGCCCCCAGGTGCCATCTGCTGAAAGGCTCCACGCCAGGCCATGAATCCTCAAGCTATATAGCTTCTTGGGAGGATTACAACCTGATGCTGGCCTCAAGGATGGCCTACCTCGCTGCACCCCATCCATTCAGATGCCAGTGAAGTTCAGTAAGGTCCATCCTTCAACCAAAAATGGGTTCTCATAGGTGAATTCTGAGGCCTTGTCTCCCCACTCCCCGCCACAGATAAGGGGCGTGTCCACTTAGCCCCTATCCCCCACCAGGGAGGCCAAAATGGTCCTCACCCTGGTTCGCATACCCTCAAGAAATAATTGGATCCGCTTGTCAGATAGGTGGACCCAGTCAACCCTGTAGAGATCCGGGAATTTGTATGAAATTCCCGGATACTGGATGAAATGGCCCAGGCCATTGTCCATTGTTTTGTGAACTGCCCTGTTCACCTTTTTACGAGCTATGTCCAGCTGCTTGGTGTCACCGTCCCCGGGGTAAATCTGCCATGGAATGATGTCCGTCCAGATCAACAACACATGCGGCCACGCCGCCTTGATATACTGCATGTCGGCCAGAGCGTAGATGGTCAGTGCCCTGCCTTTTAGCAGGCCCAGATCATTTCCTCCCAGATGCAGAACCAGAACATGCAGAGGAAGACCACAACGCTCCTGAAAGAGCAAATTGATTAGACCATTGCACTTCAAACCCCTCTTGCCAAGCCATTCAACAGTAGCAATGTCTCCGAGGCCCAGATGGGAACCCAGGTGGCTGGTTTTTGCATGGTGTTCCACCCAATAAGCAAAGCTGTGGTCACAGATCAATACTTGGTATCTTGCTGGCCAACTTAACACATCTGTAAAAGAACACACAGACAGTCCCAGAACAGTTAAAGCCTAGTCAATAGCAGATTGGGCAAATATATCCCTTATAAGCACCCGACTTCCATCTGCCCAGCTTTTTGATTGCATCTGGCTGCATGCCCATTGCAGCTGCCATTGAGGCAGCCCCAATCCAGAAAGAATATGTGCAGAAGCGCACGCTGCCCAACCCCAAGCATTGTAAAGCAATGTTTTTGATGGCCCAAAATTGATAATGGGTAAGGGGAGAACCATCTGCATGGCAAAATAGGGGTCGGTGCAGGTTAGGCTGCACTTTCAAATACTCTCTCAAAGCTGTTATCGGGGAGAGGGTCCTGTCCTGACACTCCCTCAGTAAAATCCTCACCCCCTTTCCTAGCTGGTCGGTTTTGGAGTACCTAATAAGTATGGTAACTTCCTTGGCACCTACACAGAGGTCCCCCAAACTAAGGGCTAGGCCAGATTTGTCACGTTTAGATGCTGCCACCAACTCACTGATGCGTAAAGCACCAAAAAAGGCAGTGAGTGATGCAGCGTGCAGCAAGACAACCTCGAAGGATATCAAAAAAATAGTGGGCCAAATTTGGAACAGCTATCTTAGAACCTCTTAGATAAGGGTTACTTATCGTCAGCAGTTCTACCCCTCTCTCTTGCCCATCCTTCCAACACCTTCCTAATCCTAAAATCCGATGTGTTATCAGGCAGACCTTGCACCTTACTCCAGAAAGCCAAGGCTGCCAAACAGGGCAAAGCCTCTATCCCTAAGGAAGACACAGAAGTGGAGTAAGTGGGGCACAAGTAGAGACCACGTGTTGCCCAGGTGCATACTAGTTCGAAATTCAAAAAATTCCTGGATAGCCCTTTTATACTCCTTCCTTGTGCTGGCAGTGATTGAAGGCTGATGGCCTTCAATATTTTGCCCATCTAAACTCCCACAAATCGGTTCGCATCGGATCCGGCATCACAGTGGCTCCCAGTGCTAATTGCCTGAAGTGTTCCATCTGCATGTGGGAGAGAGCATCGGCAATGCCGTTGTCCACCCCCGCAATGTGTGTCGCGGTAAACAGAATATTATACTTCAAGCAATGTAGTGTAAATGTCCTAATCAATTCCATAAGCCTTTTTGATCTGGAAGTTAATGAATTAATAAACTGTACTTGCGCTATGTTGTCACACCAGAATTGCACTGTAGAGTTGACGAATTCACCCACCCACAATCTGACCGCAACCAGTATTGGAAAGAGTTCCAAAAAGGTCAGGTTGGAAGTGACACCAGAATTCACCCAGTCCTGTGGCCACCGTTCAGTGCACCATCTCTCACCATAGTATACCCCAAAACCTACGGAACCAGATGCATCAGAAGACACCTTAAGGGTGTCCTGTACCCGTAACTGCTCTCTCCAAAAGTTTACTAGAATACTGTGTCCAGTTCTGGGTACCACAATCCAAGGATATTGACAAAATGGAACATGTCCAGAAGGGGGCAACCAAAATGGTGAAACGACTGGAAGCCATGCCGTATAAGGAGCAGCTTAGGGAGCTGGTTATATTTAGCCTGAAGAAGAGAAGGTTAAGTGTTTATAGCCATGTTTACATATTTGAAGGGATGTCATATTGAAGATGGAGCAAGCTTGATTTCTCCTGCTCCAGAGAGTAGGACACAGAGCAATAGATTCAAAGTAGAGGAAAAGAGATTCTACCTAAACATTAGGAAGAACTTCCTGATTTTAAGAGCTGTTCAACAGTGGAATACACTACCTTAGAGTGTGGTGGATATTCCATCTTTGGAGGTGTTTAAAGAGAGGCTGGATGGCCATCTGTCAGCAGTGCTTTGTTTGTGTATTCCTACATGGCAGGGGATTGGACTGGATGGCCATTGTGGTCTCTTCCATCACTATAATTCTCTAATTCTATGTCCTGACCATGAGTAGGATTCTAAATGGACTTAGAATCCCTCCTCAGACATTCAGGTTGAATGCGTGAAGGCCGAAAGTGGAGGTAACAAACTTGATAATATTGAGAATGGGGCTTTCCAATTCCTACTGCTACACACATTCATGAAAATGCATAAATATCAGACAAAAGTCATAACAGAATAGTATGATACCAAGTGGCTGAATTAACCTATGAGAACTTGTTTCTTAGGCATTGTGCAAGGCCTAAACTCTCTCTCTCTATATATTTATATTTGACCATTTTAACTGGAGTTGCAGAGGCCTTACGGTCTTAAATCTTTTTAAAAAACAAAAACCAGCAAACAAACTGGAGATCCCAAATATAATGGAATCCATTTTATTTTCATTTTAATGTTAACTTGCCTAATTCTCAGTTCTACAACTAAGAAATGAATTGAAGAACAGTTAAACTTTAGGGAGCTGGGTACATTTAGCTTGGAGAAGAGACGATTAAGAGGAAATATAATAACACTCTTCAACTATTTGAAAGGCTGTCATGTGAAAGATGGAACAGACTTGTTTTCTGCTGTTCC
This sequence comes from Gambelia wislizenii, assembly GCA_030847615.1. Classification (NCBI taxonomy): domain Eukaryota; kingdom Metazoa; phylum Chordata; class Lepidosauria; order Squamata; family Crotaphytidae; genus Gambelia; species Gambelia wislizenii. The sequence goes on along the minus strand of JAUMIR010000008.1, from coordinate 27,951,775 downwards.
TACAGGTTTTGATCCAAACCAATGGATTCAACATTACAATAAAGGAAAGTTTGGCTAAACATTAACAAGAACCACCTGAAGTTAAGCTGTATTCAAAACAGGAATAGATTGCCTCAGAAGATGGTGATTTTTTTCCTTAACTACAGGTTTTTAAATAGCTCTTGTATAACCATTTCACAAGGATGTTATCTATGGATTTCGTGCATTGAAAGGGAGGGGGTTGGACAATATGACCCTAGGAATGCTTTCCAGCTCTACACCTTGGGTTTCTCTCTCTCTCTCTCTGTGGCTTTTCTTGGCAAACAAAGATTCAGTTTCAATGTTCACACTTTTCCAAGAGTACATGTACCATTCAAGATCAAGCTAGACACCACTTATAGAATTATCAATCAAGTCACTTCATTTTAAGTAAAGTGAAGAGGATATTTAAATTTCAGATGTTTCAGAAATCAGTTTTTTTTAAAAAAATATTCATTTTTTTAAAAATCCTCTGTTGTTCTGAGTCCTGCCTCCTGCTATGCCTGTTATTTACTTCTTTAAAAGACATATATAGCTTTATATATCTCCAGCTGCTGCTGGATGCATAAAGAAAGCAATAACATCAAGGTACAGTGGCCAGGTCATAGTGGTCTGCTCACACTGTCCTGTGATCTGCCATACTACCAAGGTAACTGTGGTGTGGTGAAGGGAATCCCTGTCTGCTTGACAGGGTGAGGTGTAGGGTGAACAGGTAGATTTGCAATGCCCTGCCCAAAGGATTGGGTTATTATCTTCCTCATCCAGAAATTGTCTTTGAGAGTTCCTAGCTCTATCAAGCAGATGGGGTACATCTCTCAGACCAGGGCAACTTCTTATTTTGGGGGGGTCTTCAGCAGGGTGTGAAGGGCCTTTTGGACAGGCTAGGGATAGGGACGAAGTGGACACTTGCCCCTTATCTGTGGCTGGAGGAGGGGTAGGGCATAGATTTTGGTGGGAACCTATGGCACCAACTTTTGTGAAGGGGGGTCTTGTGAACTGTCACTTTAGGTCACGGGATTTGGGGGTGGGGAAAGAGACTTTTCTTAGGATTGGACTGAAGGATAAACCCTCAGCCTAAGTCACAGGACATGGCTGGGAAACTTTTGGGTTAGCCCTCCAGACAAGGTCCGGCTGGGGAGCAACCCCAACTCTTGGTGTTCCTCTCTGGGGCTTGGATGCTCACCCTGGGGAAACTGGAGAGTAAGGCCTGGGATAGGTCTACTGCCCCAGCTGCTCCCTCACTAGGTTGCCTCCCCCACTGAATATCTTTATAGGGTTTTTTAAAAGGTAGGGTTAGATAAATAAAATATAACTTATTATATCCAATTTCTTGTTTCTGTTCTCCTTATTTCCCTGAGTTGGTCGGCAAAGAAAGCAATAACATCAAGGTACAGTGGCTGACTCAGTGATTAATATGGATGTGAACTCATAGGATTTGAAATTTTAATAGTCGCTAAGGCAAAAAGAGCACAATTAATAAGGGAATGTTAGAACAGTGCCTACTCTTCTCAAAATTCATTTTGATTTATGAAACTTCAAGATGAGCATGATGGATGTTAAAGCTTTTGAGAAATTATAACAGGATATCTGTTCTTAACTGGATGTAAGTCTGAGTGACATTCATTATTCTCCAATGAAGATTGTAAGTCCCCCTCTATAAATAGTGTGTTGGCATTTATATATATCAACAACACTTCTGATTATTTTAGGATTGATTGGGGAGATATATCAGATTGGCGTAGTGGTGAAATCCTTAAGTTTTCTTGGAAGTGTGAATAGTGTATTTTTTTTACTTCTCTCTCAAGATCTACTGTATTTTATTGTTGTTTTGTTTTAAAAAGAACTTATTTGTTATGCAACTATACATGAAAGAACATACATTCAAGTCTGTCTCTTCATGCTCAAGAGATAAGGAATTTAATTTTAAAACTTCCTTTAAAAATTGAAATAAAATAAAACAATAGTTTAATATCTTATATTCCAAAAAGAATATCCATAATATAAAAATCCAAAAGCTTCAGATGGTCCTAATTGTGTATGGCACTTTAATGAGTGGTGCTGTACATGAGTGTCATTTTGTAGATTCCACAGTATATATGAGACAAGTGGGGAACAATAGCTCATGCAATGTCAGCAATGGAGCAAGTGGAATGATGTTGCTTCCACTATGCTTATCCTACACATGAATATGCTCTAAATAGAATTTTGTTCTTAGAATCATTAGAAGAATCCCAGGAGTTCCACCAATGCAGGAAAACCAGAACTAAAAACCATGATTGGCAGATGACAATCTAACCTTTGTTTCAAAATCTTCAACAAAGGAGACTCCACCATGCTCTGAGTCAATTTATTTCACTACAGAACAGCTCTTACTGCTAGAATGCTTTCCTAATACAGTGGGACCTCCGTATCCACAAGTTCTGTATCTGTGGATTCCAAAAACTGTGGATTATTACTACATACTTAAAATGGTGGCACCCATTGATTCAGCCATAGTTTTTGCTATCCATAGTGGATTCCAGAACCAAACCCCAAGAGATATGGAGGGCCCAAAGTATTAGCTTAAAATCTTTTTTCCTTTTTATTTGACTGCATTGGTTTGAGTCTATGGAATCCATTTTTTTTTCTCCATCTTTCATGCAACATTCCTTGAAAGATTTGAAGATGGTCATCTTGAGATCTCTTAACTTTTCCTTCATTAGGTTAAACATACCCAGTTACGTCAACCATTCATCACTGAGCTTGGTTGTACTGGGATGTTGTACTTACCTGGTAGGGGAGATTCCATCATCATATGATCTTTATCATTGTCCTCTGCACATGTTCTAACATGTTAATGTCCTTTTTAAACATTCCTGCCCAATTTAGTCCTAAAGTCCACTACAAATTATAGCACATGAGTTTCCCCCTTAAATTCTAACAGAGCAGCAGAAATTCCTCCTTCAAAGTAAGTGAACCTGGTTGCATCTGCACTCCAGAAATAATCCAGTTTGATACCACTTTAGCTGCCCTGCCTTAATGCTATGGGATTATGGGATTTATAGTTTTGTACGATATCCAGGCTTCTCTGTCAGAGAGCTCTGGTGCCACAACAAACTACAAATGCCAGGATTCCACAGCATTGAGCCATGCCAGTTAAAACTGGATTACCGTATATTCCGGTGTATAAGACAACTTTTGAGCACTCAAAAGTGTCCTCCAAAATCGACAGTCGTCTTATACGTCGAATATACTTTGCTTCACCTCCCTGCCTATCTCCTGCCTCTTCGCAAACAGAGAGAAGAAGCAGGAGATGGGGCAGCGGGGTGAAGCAAAGTGCTCCTCCCTGCCCCCCCGCCCACCCTCTGCGCATCCACCCCCCCTGCCGAAAGCTGCGGAATCGCGGCTTTCAGGAGGGGGGTGGCTGGGAAGCCCCCTTCTCCCTGCCCCCCGCCCACCCCCCGCACACCCACCCCTGCTGCTGAAAGCCGCGGAATTGTGGCTTTCGGGAGGGGGTGGCTGGGAAGCCCCCTCCTCCCTGCCCCCCACCCACCCTCAGCCCAGCCATCTCCCTTGCCCAAAGCCTCACTTTGGAGAGGGGGGGTGGCTGCGAAGCCCCCTCCCCCCTGCCACCCAGCCACCCTCCGCCCAGCCACCCCCTTCCCCAAAGCCACGCTTTGGAGAGGGGGGGTGGCTGCGAAGCCCCCTCCGCCCATCCACCCATCCACCCTCCGTCCAGCCACCCCCCTTCCCCAAAGCTGCACTTTGGAGAGGGGGGTCGCTGCGAAGCCCCCTCCACCCATCCACCCTCCGCCCAGCCACCCTCCTTCCCCAAAGCCACGCTTTAGAGAGGGGGGGTGGCTGCGAAGCCCCCTCCGCCCATCCACCCATCCACCCTCCGCCTAGCCACCCCCCTTCCCCAAAGCCACGCTTTGGAGAGGGGGGTGGCTGCGAAGCCCCCTCCCTCCACCCCCCCAGCCAGCTGGCCATCCCGCATTCCCCAACCCACCAGGAGACTGGGCAGCCTCCTGTGGGTTGGGGAATCGTGGGAGGAGGGAGCCCAGAAGGAGGGATCAGGGCTGTGGAGTTAAATCCCTAGATTCGCTCCCTCTCCCTTGACGGTGGGGAGAGGGGGCGAATCCCGGGGTTTGGCTCCACAGCTCCGCATCCTCCCTATGGAGCCCAATGGGGCATGTCCGCCCCTTCTCCCCACCTTCCTTGAAGGTGGGGAGAGGGGGCGAATCTAGGGGTTTGCCGTGGTCGCCCCCGCTTCCCCTGCATTGGTCCCCTTCGGAAGAGCCAAGACGGAGGGAAGGGGGCTGTTGAGGCAAACTGGGCATTTTCGTCCCTTTCCTCCACCTTCGAGTCCAGTTTGATTGGAAGGTTGAAGAGAAGGGCGAATGTTGCCCTGCCAGCTGATCCTGTTCGCTTTCCCAACTCACGAGGAGATCCTCATGAGTTGGGAAACAAAGAGGATCAGCTGGCAAGGCTCCCCCAGCCAGCCAAACTGGGGGTGGTGGTCTTATCTGGCAAATATATGCCTAGGCCTAGATTTCTGGCTGCAAATTGGAGGGGTGGTCTTATACGCCCAGTTGTCTTATATGCTGGAATATACGGTTTTTCTGCAGTATAGCTACAGACCCTGATACAGCAAGGAAGATCTGAGCATGGAAGCCAGATGGAGCTGATACAATTGATGTATGTGTGCATCCCAGCCAGAATGTAATGCTACTCTGGGTCCCATTCAACTTATTAGATGTGTCTGTGTGTGCATGTGTGTGTATTGGGGGTTATACATTTGGACTTACAGTATATTATGTATCATTAGAATTTCATTGATGCCCATGTTCTGATAACTAAAGTTCATTATCCAAGGAAGATAAAGATACTAGGAGCCTGCCAACACATCAATTCAGCACCCCATTCATCATATTTTTGTTTTTTAAAATATTTTTATTAATTTTATAATCATACATTATAAGTTCCAATCAATACTTATTTAGTATAACACATAAAATTACTATAAACCTCATTACCCATTGAAGCTAAAAGGAGACCAATGGGTATTAAAGACAAGAGAAGAGTTAGAGGAGGCAGAGTTGGTCTGTCATTGGTTTCTTTACAGACAATTAAAAGAAAGATTTATACAGGATAGCAAATTGGAAGGCATTGAAAAAACACTATCGGAATTGGATCAAATATTGTTGAAAGGAAAGGAAAAATTAATCTCCAAATTGTATAAAATGTTAAGTAAGGTTGAGATAGAAGATGAGGCGGTAAAGGATAATATGATTAAATGGGCAGCAGATCTAGGGCAGTCACCTACATTGGAACAGTGGGAAAAAACCTGGAAAAACATTCAATTTACTAGAAGTTATGATTTAAGAGAAAATTATTACAAGATGTTATATAGATGGTATTTGACTCCGTTTAAAATTGCAAAAATGTATAAGACCAAGAATGAATTGTGTTGGAAATGTGGAAAAGAAATAGGTACCTTCTTTCATATGTGGTGGCAATGTCCAAGAGCAAGAAAATATTGGGGGAAAGTACATAGGATGATAGAAAGGATTTTCGAGATAAAGATACCAATGCGGGCAGAATTATACTTATTAAATATGATGTTTGGAGTGGAAAAGCAGGTGGAAAAAGCATATTGGAGAATTATATTGTATATGGTGACTTCGGCCAGAATTATCTATGCAAAATATTGGAAGGTGCCAGAAATACCAAAAGAAGATGAATGGTTAGTTAAATTATATGAGATATCAGTATTGGATAAATTAACCCGACTGCTAAAAGACAAAACAGTGGAGGACTTTAGGGATGAATGGAGATGTCTACTACCTATTTGGAAGGAGAAATGGGGAAAAGAAGCAATATTAAGCTTCTAAGGAAATTAAAGTATAATATGCAAGGAAGGAGAAAAGAATTATCATTCAGACGTTTTAACTAAGAATATTGAGAACAGGAGGAGGATTTAATTAATAATAAATGTGAGTACTGAAAATAAGTAAGAGAAGAGCAAAGATTAGGAGGAAAGGAAATTGAAGGGACAGAGGCCTGGTGAGAAGAGTAAAAATAGACACCCAAACTTAAAAGGAAAAAGTACCAAGGAACGAAGACTGTACTGTTAAGATAAAAAGTTGTGGAGAACGGTTTATTATGGTTATTTAGAAGGAATGAAGAAAAAGCGTGTTGAAAAATGGGAAATTTGGAAAGGGTGATGTACAGGATACTGAGATAAAAAATTGAAATGTAATGTGAAGAATTGTATATTAATCTAGCCCTCATGGTAAATGTTTAATATTTTGAGGAGTAGTAACTGAAATGTTTTAGATATATGTTAAGTGTATGTATGTATTTACTTTTATGGATTATCATATGTAATCAAAACAACAATAAAAATAAGTATTAAAAAAAATACTATAAACCTCACAGTTTTTCTATCAACTAATTTCAAAAGTTAGCATAAATTCTTTACTATGATTCTTTTCAAGAGTATTAATTTCCCTACCCCCCCCCGACCTCAGTCCCCTTCACCAGAGCCATTATCCCTTACCTAATCTTTCCAGAATCTCATTTCTTCTCGTGGAGGTAACCTCCCATCTTTTGTCTGTAATACTTTTTTAATAAATAGTTTCCAAATTTTATCAAAATTACTTTCTTTCCAACATCCTCTTCTTACTTTAATTCTACATGTTAACTTATCATTTATTGCCATCTTCCAAACTTCTTTATACCACTCCTCCACTTGTACATTTATTTGCATTTTCCAATGTCTTACTATAATTAATCTTGCTGCCATTAATAAATTTGTTATTAAATCCTTTTCTGCTTGGTTCTCATTCTCTCCATTATAAATTGACATCAATGCTATGCTCGGTTTCCTTTCTATATTTCTATTCAGAATATTCTCTATTTCTATAAAAACCATTTCCTAAAACTGCTGTACAAATTTACAATTCCACGACATATGCATATATGTACCTATTTCTTGACAACCTCTCCAACAATATTTAGAATTATTCTTGTCTATATTATGCAGTCTTGCTGGCGTCAATACCATCTCCATATTATTTTATAGTAATTTTCTTTTATCCGTATCAACATATTTTTAAGATGTCTTTGTTTCCAAATCCCATTCATTATCTCCAATTCTTTGTTTCAAATCTTCCTCCCATATTCTCCTTAAATATTCCCCTTTGTCTTTTTTATCCTTATATTTATCAATATTTTATACAATTCACTTGTAATACCTTTCAAACTTTCATTATCATCCCTCTTTTCACCTTTTTTCACCAAATTTTCAAATTTTGTAAATTCCATTCTTTCTTCATGATTCTTTTTCCAATTTTTAATCCATTGTTCTAACTGTATGCAATTAAACCATGAAATTTTCATTCCACATAATTTCTCTCTTATATTCCCTTTCTCACTCACCCATCCTATCCATCCCTTAATTTTGTTTAGTCCTCTTTTCTTTAATTCCTTTCCCATTTTTTCCTTCAAATTATTTGGGATTCCCCCCCCATTATAACCGGTGTTAATACTGAATCAATAGGCAAACATTCTCATACACACACACACACACACACACACACACACATATATACCATTTTCCCGATATATTTTGCAGAAATGGGTTCTCAATTCCTTTAATTTCCTTTTTTGTAAAATTACCAAAAGATATGTTCCATATTCTCTTTTCTATTCTCCCTATTTCTGTCTCTAACCATTTTAAATCCCTCTGTCCTACAATTCCTTCTATAACATATCTCAATTCATTAGCTTCATAATATCCTTTTATTTTTGGAAGACAAAGTCCTCCCTCCTTCTGTGGTATATACCAGAATAATTTATTTAATCTTGTCCTTTTCCCTCCATTACAATATTTATTCAACATATTTTGCCATTTTTTCAGTTCTACTTCTGATATTTTTATTGGTAACATTCTAAACAAACAAACAAAAATAGTTTAGGTAATATTTTCATTTTAACTAAAGCTACTCTTCCAAACCATGATAGCTGAATATTTTTATATTCTTCCAATTTCTTTTCCATTTCTTTCCTTAATTCCATTTCTTTCCTTAATACCATAATACCATATTTTTCTCTTCTAATTCTTCTAATTCTCTTCTAATTCTTTTAAATCTTTTGTAATATTTATTCCTAAATACTTAATATTACTTTTTAAGCTTACTTCTAATTTTTTCTTATTTACAAATATATTTTCTTCTTCCTTAGTATAGTTAAACAACATCATATCTGATTTATTCCAATTAACCTGTAAGCCTGTCATCTCCCCAAATACTTTTAAATGTTCTTTAATTTTTTCTATTCCATTAATCAAATCCTTAATTGTTAGCAATGTATCATCAGCAAACAAGCTTATCTTATGTTTTCTTTCTAATCCAATTCCTTCTTATACTATTATCATTTCTTATCACATTTCCTAGAATTTCTGGTCCTAACCCATCCATTCCTGGAGCTTTCCCGCTTTTTGAATTATTTATTGCTTCCTCTACTTCCATTTTCGTAATTGGTTTTTCTAATAAATCCCTGTCTTCCTCTTCTATTTTAATCTTCCAAATTTCCCCTGCATATTTTTCTATTTGTTCCACTGATTTATTCCCTGACAGGTCTTTATAAAACTCCTCAAAAATTGTTAGTTTTTCCTTCATTGTTCTACACATTTTACCTGTTTTATCTCTAATCCCATTTATCATATTTTCCATTTTCTTCTTCTGTGTGGATCTAGCCAACATTTTTGAATTTTTATTACTAAATTCAAAATACTCCCTTCTTAAATAAATTAAATGTTCGTGTACTTCATCTACTTCCATTTTATCCAATTCCTCCCTCTTTCCTCGTAACTCAATATAAGTTTGTTTTTCCTTATCTAATATATATTGATTTTCCAATAATTCTATTTCCCTTTCTAATTTCCCTTTCCTTTCTTGCCTTTTTTTAGGTTAAAGGTTTCTTTTATACATATCCCCCTTGTCACAGCTTTCATAGTATCCCACAAAATACTTTTTGTTACTTCTTTATCATTTAATTCCCATAATTCTTGCCATTCATGCTCAATTTTTTCCTACTATTTCTCTGTAATTTAAAATCTTTGTATTCAGCCTCCACCTTTTCACCTGTTCATAATCTCTCTTCATTATAATCTCCACATTGACCAAGGCATGGTCTGTTACATTTATATTTCCTATCTCTGAATTTATGATTTTATCAATCAATTTTTTTGATACAAAAATATAATCAATTCTTGAATAACTGTTATGTACCATTGAAAAATATGTATATTTTCTTTCATCTCCCTTTACCAATCTCCACACATCTTTCAACCCCTTTCTTTTTATTATGTTATTTAAATTTGTAATATTATCATATTTATCCCTTAATAAGTAATTTGATTTATCTTTTATTCTTTCCATTTGCATGTTAAAGTCTCCTGCTACAACAATATTTTGTTCTTGCATATTCTCCATTTCTTTAAATACTTTCTCATAAAATTCCTCTTGTTTTTCATTTGGAGCATATACATTCATTAAAACATATTTATCTTCTCCCATTTCAACTTGCATTATAATATATCTACCATTTTCATCTTTTTTCACCTTTTCAATGACAAAATTACATTTTTTTGCTATTAATATTGCTACCCCTCTAGCTTTTGAATTTCCATATGCTTTTTCATAAACTCTTACCCAATTCAATTTCAATTCATTTACTCCTTCCCTTTTTTTGATGTGTCTCTTGTAAAAATATTATATCGGCTTGATCCATCTTCAATAATGCTTCAATCCTTTTTCGTTTTATTACCATGCCCAGGCCATGAATATTTAAGGTTGAAATCTTTAATTTATTAACCATTAGATTCCTTATTACTTTTTCTATATAATCTTCTGGCTCCAAAAAATGACTTCCCTTCCCCATTCCCAACCCTTCCCAATTTTTCCCCATTCCCTTCCCACCTCCCCCCTTTCCCTTCTTTACCTCCCCACCTTGTCTTCCCAAGGCAAATTTCCTTGCTCATGACCCCCCAGGTCTTCCAGGTGAGGAGTGGTGAAGAGATCATCCACTGGCCCAGAACAACTCCCTCCCCCCAAGTGCTCATAAAAATAAAAATAAAAATAAAAATTCCCCTCTTTTTCTTTTTTCCCCATGTAGTTTATTCTTCTTTCTGCTTTCTTCATCTGTCTAAACTTTTCCATCTCCTCTGTCCGCTCCTCCATCAGCTCCATACTTCTTCTTATGTATTCCCAACTCCTCCAACAGTCACAGTCCTTCTGGTGTTTCCATTCTATATCTTTTTCCTGCCCATTCAAATTTCAAAAACACTGGGTATCCCCAAGCATATTTTATACCAGCTTTCAAAAGAGTAGCAATACAAGGCTTCATAGATTTTCTCCAGATTACTGTTTGTGGACAGTAGTCATTATATAATTCCACCCTTACATTTTCATACTTAAGTCTCTCTGGATATTTCTTGACTGTTCTCATCAATTCCTCCTTGTTATTGTAATTAATAACTCTGACAATAACATCTCTTGGCAACATAATTCTCCTTCCTGTCGGTTCTCTATGGATCCGCTCGATGTCCTCTTCCCTCCATTTCACAGCTGGGGTAACTTGCTGTAGCCATTTCAACACTTCAGATTTCAGATTAGGTCCTTGATCTTTCCCCACAGATTCTGTCAGGAACTTTATTCTAAAGTTACAGTTGCCCCTCCACATTCATGACTTTCACATTCGTGGTTTTGAATGTTCACAGAAGTCTACTTCCCACCCCCTGCTCAACACACCCTCCCTTACCAAGGCAGGAAAGGGCTTAGCCCCTCGCTGCCTTGGGAAGGAGGGGTGGGGAGCAGCTAAAGTGCTGCCTCTGCACCCCACTCCCTTCCCGAGGCAGTGAAGCGCTTCTGAAGAAGCCTTTCGGTGCCTTGGGAAGGAGGGGGGGAAGCAGCTGGAGTGCTGCCTCTGCGCCCCACTCCCTTCCCGAGGCAGTGAAGGGCTTCTGAAGAAGCCTTTCAGTGTCTTGGGAAGGAGGGGGGAAGCAACTGGGGCGGAGGGTGCTGGAGAGGAGCAGCGATGAGGCTTTTGAAGCCCTATCGCCGCTTTTGGGAGGGCGGGGGTTGGAGAGGAACAGCAACGGGGCTTTTGAAGCCCCATCACCGCTTTTGGGAGGGCGGGGGTGGTGGTGGTGGAGAGGAGCAGTGACGGGGCTTTAGAAGCCCCCTCGTTGCTTCTGGGAGGGCGGGGGTGTGTGGAGAGGAGCAGTGATGAGGCTTTTGAAGCCCCATTGCCGCTTTTGGGAGGGCAGGTGGTGGTGGAAAGGAGAAGCGATGGGGCTTTTGAAGCCCCATTGCTGCTTTTGGGAGGGCGGGGGGTGGTGGAAAAGAGCAGCGATGGGGCTTTTGAAGCCCCATTGCCGCTTTTGGGAGGACAGGTGGTGGTGGAAAGGAGCAGCGATGGGGCTTTTGAAGCCCCCTCACTGCTTCTGGGAGGCTGGGGGTTGGAGAGGAACAGCGATGGGGCTTTTGAAGCCCCATCGCCGCTTTTGGGAGGGCGGGGGGTTGGAGAGGAGCAGCGACGGGGCTTTTGAAGCCCCCTCGCTGCTTCTGGGAGGGCAGGGTGGTGGTGGAGAGGAGCAGCGATGGGGCTTTTGAAGCCCCATCGCTGCTTTTGGGAGGGCGGGGTGGTGTTGGAAAGGAGCAGCGATGGGGCTTTTGAAGCCCCCTCGCTGCTTCTGGGAGGGCGGAGGGGGTGTGTGGAGAGGAGCAGCGACGGGGCTTTTGAAGCCCCATCGCCGCTTTTGGGAGGGTGGGGGTGGAAAGGAGCAGCAATGGGGCTTTAGAAGCCCCCTTGCTGCTTCTGGGAGGGCGGGGGGGTGGAGACGAGCAGCGATGGGGCTTTTGAAGCCCTATCGCCGCTTTGGGGAGGGCGGGGGGTGGGTGGGTGGAGAGGAGCAGCGATGTGGCTTAAGAGGCCCCCTCGATGCTTCTGGGAGGGCGGGGGGGTTCCTGGAGGGCGTGGCATGACTTTTTTTTATTCGCGGTTTTTTCACATTCGCGGGGGTCTTGCGCCCCTAACCCCCGCGAATGTGGAGGGACAACTGTATTCCTGCATTGATAATCTTGCATGTATATCAATTTTTCCCCATATCTGTGGTTTTCTTCATATTATACTTGATCTGACTGCCTTGAAGTGTTTGGGTTTTAATTATTTCTTTGTTCTCTTTTATTATATTAAGAATATCTCCTTGTATTCCTTGTATTTTTGTACTCATTTCCACAAATCTTTCTTCAGATCTTTTCCTCTCCTTCTGCATTTCTTCTCTTATGCTTGGAAACTCTGAAAACATCCTTTTTTTATCTTCTCTAAATTCTGTCATCATTTTTGTAAAGAGAGAATCCATATGAGTTTTTAATATCCTCTGTGCTTTCTCCCCTTCTTTCCCTCCCCCTTGGGGATGGAGGATCTAGGGCTGAGGCAGCTAAAGGAGGGCTAATTTCTTTTCCCATCCTTAGTCCTTCTGGTTCACCCCTGTTATTCTGTACTTCCGGAGATATCCTTTCCAATCTCTTATGCAATCTATCTGATGGTTTACTTAATGTTTGTGGTCTTAACCAGCTTTTTCCTGCAGTAGCTCTTCTTTTTTTAGACATAAGAAAATCAAAACAATCCAAATGCTTGTTTCTTCCCTTCCGTTAATGGACCCTCCTTCCTCCACCACTTATTTTTTAAAGGTTTCCACTTATTCTCCAGTTAGATCAAATATTTCTTCCTCTGTTAAATCATCCTTTTCATTTTCCTAGAATTGTTCACTGCTTTCTCCAACCTTAGTGATTTATTAACAAAATATTCTTTTTAATTGTGTTGGAGTCAGCTCCAGGATCGGACAAAACCGAAAGTAACTATTTGTTTACTTTTAGGCTTCCTTGAACTGCAGTTTTCCCTTCTATTAACATTCCTTATTAATTCACAGCCATAAATCTTCCCTCAAAACTCTCCTCATGCCTTTTTGAGGGGAAATTATTCATTTAATTCCATTACGTTGAGCATCCGTCTTGGGAACTGTTCCTACGCCATTGAAGCTTGGCTCCTCCCCCATCTTATTTTTGTTTGTGTTGTGATGAGAAGGTGAGGCATGTAAATGAGCAGCTTACACTCATGGGTAGTTTAACCTCTTTCTAGTGCCTTTAAGCTGGTTGTAAACAAGAATGGATATTGTTGAATAATTCACAGACTGAAAAGTTACAGTCCACAAGAGAGTTATACTTGCATAAGATTATCACAATAGATTTAAGCAGAAAAGAACTGGGAAGACACTTCACTGAATAAAATAGGACATCATTTCTGAATGTACATTCACAGAAGTATGTTGCAATTTAAGCCCCATTCATTATTATGTCTCACATGGTTATGCTTGCATGACAGGAAGAACACAGGCTTTCTTTCTTACTGGTCATGTTCTCACTGCTATGGGCTTGTCTAGACGGGCAATTTACCCCAGCTTCCCCTCATGTTGAAGCCCAGCAGTCCAAATGATATATGGCTCTTGCTCGATTTGCCTCTGGATAGTCTTGACAATGTCTGATGTGAAGCCATGGGGAATGGCAGAAGCCCATTTGAAACATTTCAGAATAACCCCCAGGAAAACCAGTGTCATGTGGGAAAACCCAGATAGGCCTGGTGTGGGAATGCAGGAGTCTATGGAGATTATCAGAACAAAACATGTGTTCCTGACCCACAATCTCCTCTCCCACCCCTCTCCTGTCCCTGTCACATGCCACAATATCAAAGGTTTTCAGACCTACCTTTCCTAGCATTGACAGGGCAGCCCAGGAGTGAATGGAGCTCTATCTGAGCTCTGTTCACTTCCTGGAGTGAAATCCTGCCAGTTCTCACAAGAATACATGAGCACAGGAAATTAAAAAATAAAAAGAAAAATACAAAAGAAAAAGTGACAGCGAGCACAAAAATACAATTTAAAACTTCCTAGTAAACCAGGGAAGATTTTAAAAAGTTATCACTTACCGTGATGTCCTGATCTCACCAGGAAGTGTTCTGGCAGGGACCTCCCATTGATGCTGGGATCTCGCCAGTGAAACGGGCACATTTTCAGTCACTGTCAAATCCATGACAGAAATGGAACGTGGGATATATTGACGGCTTCTCCTGTCAATAAAAAACAATGCAGGTGGAATGGCAGTAGAAAGGGTGCATTATGAGTGGGAAATGGCATCATCTGAAAAGGGAGCCCTTTAGTGATCTCCCGGCATTGTTATAATGCCATTTTAGCACATCTGATAATCTCCTATACCTGCATGTCATCTTGTATTGCCAGCCACCACTGGTGTTGCTCTGAAACCGGGAAGGAGGCCCCTGGTATGTGATCAAGGCCCCCTGCATGTGATCAGCTTGATCACATGCTGAGGGCCTCCTTCCAGGCTTCAGAGAGTATGACGCTCAACAGCAGTAGAGGTGCCCACCATTATGGGCCAGCCAGTGTGTGCATGCAGATTTCTGCCCATTTTATCACAGTAATGGGGGGATCCAGGCCAGTTCCAGGACTAGCATATTCCAGTCAGAAGGTGTAGTATTCTCATTTCTGTAGACAAGCCTTATGGCTCCTGCTGGCCTTCCTTTCCTCTTTTATGTGTTGGGAATGTTCTAAGGGGTCTATACAGGAAAGCTCAACTTCCTTTATCTGTTGTGAGTTCCTATTTCTTTTCTTCCTTGAAAAAGATGGTGTAGCTTATTTGCAACTTTTCAATCAAGATGGCACAAAAATGCTACAATATCAGAATTATAGATCACATAGAAAGTAAGCTAAAGGTAAAACTTTTTTTCAAAAGAAGAATAAAGGAATTGAGAAGCACTACCACTTTGTTTCCAGCATTGTAGGATATTCTAATGCATTTTAGGCAGAGAGATGGTAAGTGAATTCCTTCATTTTTTCCACTTCTTCTCATATCTTTTCTTGCAGCTAATAAAATGTCTGAATTCACACTTGCTACCCAGAATTCCCAGATGATACCAAGAGGAACCTTTTACCCTACTGAAATAGTCGTGGCTGTTTCATAATCCATTTCCCCTTGCTTTTGGTGCCTCACTTTCTTATCAATCAGCTGCAGTTGGATAATTTAGGCTGAATGTTGGAAGCCATTTTCCATACACTTTGTAAAAGGGCAAACACCTTAGGTGGTTTTGAAGTTTACATTAATGATTTTATTTCCTCTTTCTTTTCAGTGAAGCAACATTCTAAAGCCAAACTCTTTTGGGAGCAATCATTTTCTTAAGAAAATCAAAGAGGTAAGCCAATCCTTATCAGTGTTTGATTATTTGTCCACTAAGTACCCACAAAAACCTGTAGTAGTAATTGCTTAGTTCAGTTTATATTTAATCTAATTTTATTCTATTTTATTTAAACAGCCTTCACATCTTAGGCACACTCAGCATTACGGGGGGATGCTTACATTGACTAATAATTTATTTCTTTGAAACAGCAGTGGCCATTGCATATTGGAAAGTAATGGAAACCCTGATAGTATGTACCAGGAGGTTAAAGCAATGATGCAGAAGATCCAGAGATTACATCTCTAAATAAAATAGGTATGTCTGCATTGTATTGCCCTCCCAGTCAGAATAAAGACACACACACACAAAATGCATGTATAAACTAAGAGCCATTTTATTAACTATTTACGTCTGATCTGCCTCAAGGCTGTTCAGTGTGGTATATGTTGGGCCAGGTGTAATCTTACCTCCTCTCCAGTATGTCAAGGCTATCTAGCTTGTTCCCAGATACCTGAACATGTTGATTCTCCCCTCAAACGCCAAGCCCTAAAGAGAAAGCCAATCAAGTCCAGTCCCAAAGGTTGCTTCCTTTCTTAGTACAAGTCCTATAATTCAATGAGGGACTCCAGAGAACTCCTGCTAACAAAAGAGTATCCCTGGATGCTAACTAATTATTGACCAATGTTTCACTTTCCGTTACTAACCTGCCACGGGAAGGATCAAGCCTCTGCTTCGTGCCTCTCCTGCACATGGCCAGTTAATAAGGCCTTCAAGCCCTGTTGCAACAACAACAACAACGATTATTATCCACCTCTCCCCAAGGTGGGGTACAATATGAATTAAGATATACTATACAGTAGGACATGCATACCTGCGGACGATTGGTTCGGTGGGGGGCATGGATACCGAAAATCACAGATAATAGTGAACACCATTGAAAATAATGTGTCTTCCAGTTTAAAATACCATGCATTTTGCCTTGGAGGACCTAGAAATGTCTAGAGAGGATGCCTGCCTACGCATTTTCTAGGAAGACTCTACAGTAGGTGTGCTGTTTTGTACCCCATGGATGAATCAGTGGATAATGAATCAGCAGATATGGGGGTCCTACTGTATAACATAAAATTTTTAAAACACACAGGTAAAAACACATAAGGTTAAAATAAACATTCCATTAAAATCATCCATACAAATTTTAAATTCATAGATTAAAATCAACTGGGTAGGCCTGCTGGAAGAGATAGGTCTTTAGTATTTAGTAATGTTTTAGATTCTGACAGTGCGTTTAGCTGTCAAATCTCTTCCAGCAGGTCATTCCTCAATCTGGGGGCAGGTATGTTTTTCATGCCTCCCTCTGGAATAGCAGCCATTCAAGGGTTTCTGGGGAGGGTCTTGACACACCTGCACCTTAGGTGGTGCTTCCTCAACCATTCTCACTAAAACAATCAGCATGCCTAAATAAGGCAGGCAGCGAAGACATGGTTACCCAATTGGAGCAATGTCTATCTACCACTCTGTGGAAATTACACTGAAACCAGCTCTGGGACTCTGTCCTGGCTTCTGGATGCTTGAAACTGGACCCTAATTACTGCATATCCCTCTGCCTAGCTTTGTTTTCTTGGCTGTTGATTCATCCCTCATCTTCTTGACCTCTGGACTGCTAATTACCAACACAGTTTCTTTTGGTGTGAAGGAAGGCTTTCACAGCCAGCATCCATACATTTTCCTCTCCCCCCCCCCCAGGCCTTGTTCTGGAAGAGTTTATTTCTGATGTTTCACCTGCATCCATGGCTGGCATCTTCAAAGAACACGGCCTCACAGCCTGGAAAAAACCAAGGAAAATCTACAGTTTCTTTCCTTTCCCAATGAAATAAGACAATGTTGCTTTTAACTGATAAATGAAAATCATCTTTCCTTAAAAGTTCCTCTTTCTCATAAAGACTAGAGGGATGTGCCAAGTAATATCGGAAACCTGCTATCATAGTGTTATACACTTTTCAACTTTTCCAGTAGCATGGTGAAGCATTGTGTGTCGCTTCAGTAAAGGTGCCAAAGGGACACTTTTCATTTGGCAGAGATTGTTAACGGAGTGGCAGGAACTGCCCCATGTAATTGGGGACTTGGAGGGGAATCACAGGTGTCTGGAATTCTGCCCCTGATGTGCTGCTGCAATGGTTGTGGTGGCAGGACACGGTTGGGCATAGAGGACCAAAGAGCCAGCACAAACTGCTGATGGTCTCTGAGAAATTGACCCAAGACTCACAGCTACTTATTTTTAAAAAATAGGAATAAAAAACTCAACTTAGAGCCTCTCAACCAATAATACATAAGACCTTCCTAACAAGATTGAGCTTCTACACTTTTTCTACGTGAGTAATAAAATCAAGATGGAGTTAATGAGCCTGAGACTTTGCATGGTGATTCAAAACTATTTTTTTCTGAAAGAGTGAACTTTTAGCCATGACAGAATAATTTAATCAATCTCATATCTTTTAATGCTTGCATTCAGCTATGCATTTTGACAGGGCTATAGTATGAGAGTAATCAATGATGACATGTACTCTGATATCAATTGGAGTGTGAATCCACTCCAGGTTTTACTCTGAATTTAAAAGAAACTACCCAAGGTGCTGAAGGAATAGGGTTCGTCATTTTCAATAGCTCCCTGAAAGTTCAGACTAAAATTGGAGAGCCCTACGAACATGGAAGCCTCCACCTAATATTAAGAGAGAAGGTTTTAAAATCCCCCTGATGTTGCTATTTGAAAAATAAACAAATGCACAATGTTGAACACTGTTCAGTGTTACAAAGTGATAGATGTGTGAATCTATCAATATTTATTGCATTGCAGCTATCCTTATTCAGCATCCAAATTTGTTCCACTGGTCAGATTATGAGCCTGTTTCTTTTCCTTACATAAATCCATACATATGCATTTCTGTGTGCATTGTTCAAAATGTATAGTATATTGTCATGTACTCCCCCCATGTAGGCATTTGACAAAGGTGTGTTGTAGATTTTTTTTAAAGTGCACATATTTATGCATATGTTTTAAATGCATCATTGCTATTCTGCCAAACCCTCAGAAAAGTACATATTTAAGGCTGCAAATTGTATTAGGACTTTATCAGAGACAGAAAATAAGGTGTCATAATGATGCTGCATAACTGTGAAAGGGTGTGCAGATCATATGGCATCACCCTTTCATGGTTAAAATCAGCCCCAAACCCATAGTTTTTAATTGATGGATTAAGCTGTCAATTGATGCCCCATGCTGCTTTTCTGCTGGCATTGCCGGCATGCAAAACCTTGGGCCATTTAACTCTTGTGACTGCAGTGAGAATGGCCAGTCCAGCATGAACACTTCCAGATGAGATTGGGACATGCAGGTATATTTTGCTATTTTTATTACCTTCCCTGGGTTACCTGGGACTTTTAAAGTGCCTGTGCGTGCTTTTAAAAACTTTTTATGCTTTATTTTTATTTTTTATTATTTTAAAATTTCTTGCATGACAAAGTCTCATGGGATTTCTCTTTATTGCTGGAGCTGCCTTTGCCAGGAGAGGAAGATAAGTGTGGGGTGGCAGGATGTTCTTTTGCCAGCATAAAAATTGTGTGGTTTTTTTATACCGACAAAATAATGTTTTAAGGGGCTAGTCTGATAAAGCACTTAAAGACTGTAGTCAGTTCTGGAAGATGGAGAATGGTCTCTGCCTGTATTGATATCAGTCTAGATGATTTGTATTACAACAGAAGAGGCATCTGAGATAAAATGTAGACCTGTGACTCTGACACTATCACTTTTTTTCCTGTATGATTTTTAACACCTTTGCCTGAAGAAGAAGGTGGTGAAGCTTTGAAAGCTTGAATGATATATTTTGTGCTTTTTAGTTGGCCCAATAAAGGTATAACTGTTCTGTGGGTTTTGAATTTTGTTGTTCTAAGAAACTGAGGGAGCACCTGTTTTTTGTTCCTTATATTACAAAGCTGCTCCCCTATATGTTTCTTACAAGGTCTTGTCTTCTCTCCACATAAACCTTTTGACACTTGCACTGTATGACATAACAAAACTGTTACAGGTGGTAAAGTGGAGTAAAATGTGACTTTGTTGATTGATTATCTGCTTTTCACAGACAAGGCAGAATTCATCAGACAGATGTGAACTCTGAATCAGCTATGGACAATACCAAACTATTTATTTCAGTACCACAACTACAGTTTTGGCATTTTGCTTTGGGCATATTTACATCAGAACACAATTGACTTTTGACCAATGTGTTCATTTAAATAAAGCACAATGTTATTGCTTTTGCTAAGGGAATGAATAGTTTTATACTGCCATGTTGCCTTTCTCCTGCTGTTGCTTTATAGCACTTCCATTTTTCTGTTCATTGAAAACAGGTGTTACAGAAACAAAAAGGTATTACCATGAAAGACATATGGTATCAAGGATAGCCTTGAAATTTAGTACATCTAAAGAATCCAAATCTAATTAAGTATTATCCCCATTTTCTTACATTTAAGGATAATTACTAGAAGAAGAAAGAGGCACCACATCTGCACAAAGATATTCTTATGAATATTGAAATGGGCTATCTAAAGTGAACCAATTTCCATGCCCTAGACTCATATGTCTAGTTATCCAGTAGCTTCTCACTTCCTAAATGATCTGTCACAGTTCTAATTTCAAAAGAGAACATGTGAAGCCCTGGCAATGGGAGAAGTGCCATATAAGTGGAAAGGTACCATATGTCTATTAGATCCTTTACCTTCCTTGTAAAGAAAGACCAGGAGAAACAGCCTGAGTGGTAAATGGAGAAATCAATCTCTAAAAGAGGTAGTGGTGAGATGTTTGTTGAACCCACTGTACAGAATATTATTGACAAGTTTCTAGTATCTCATTTTGGGGCAAGGTACTAGAGCACATTATATCATTACAGTGCCACCAATTCATGGAATGAGATGGATTATCTAGATCCATTTTAATCTGGATTTAGTATCTTTGGTACATAACCTAGTGATGGACAGAGGGATTTTGTCCCTGTTGTCAGAGGTATTGGTAGCTTTTCAGACTATTGACTAGGATTACTTTCTGGGCTGCTTCTGTGAGATGGGACATAGAGGCTTGTCTTTCCAGTGGCTCTGTTATTTTCTGGGAGGATGAGCTCACATGGTTGTGATGTGGAGTCCCTGTACAACATCTTGGCTGTTGGCCTGTGAAGTTAAATGTTATTCAATATTTGTATGAAACTATTGAGATAGGTGGGCTAGACTTGTGATTGATGAGGGTTGTGAGGAATTTCAGGCTTGGGTGTCACCAATTTGCTGATGACAGCCAATGCTTCTTCCTCTTTCCATTTAAATTCATGGAAGCTGTTTGGGTTCTAAACCGGTGTCTGGTATTGGATGAAGACAAACAAATCAAAGCTTAATTCATTAAAGTCTTTTGAAAGGCAGGTCAAGGAACAGGGATTCAGCTTGTGCTGGATAGGGTTACACTTCTCCTAAAGACTTGAGGTTGCTGTCTGGGTTTACTCTAGGATTCAGGTCTGAGCCTAGATATCAGGTGTCTCTGATTTCTGGGACTGCATTTCCATAGTTAATGCTTGTGCTCCCACTGTGCCCATTCCTGAAGAAGTCTGATCCAGCCGCCATGTTGACTCATGGGGTCCTTTCACACTACACAAATCCTGGGGTATGTAGTTTGGTGAGGTTTTAGAGTTCTTTGGCTGAGAATTATAAGGAATTCCTGTCTAAATTGCAATTTACAGGGTTCCATAGGATGTAGCCATAATAGTTAAAGTGCTAAAGTGTAGTGTAAAAGGAACCATGCTTTAGTTCCATCCTGATTGGATTACTGTAACATGTGCTATGTGTAGCTGCCTTTATGAGGAGTGTTCAGAAACTTCAGCTGGTTTAAAGAGCTGCATCTAAACATAACCAGAGCTAGTTATGAGCAGCACACCATTCCTTAGTTACAACAGCCCCACTGGCTACCCATCTCTTTCCAGCCACAATTACAAGTGCTAGCTATGACTTAACAAAGAGAGGTTCACATCCAATCCATCTGACAGACAATTTCCCCTGACCATGAGCCTGCTAGGCCCAGAGATCTTTGGGAATCTCTTCCCTCATACCTACCACCCTTACAACCATATAACCTGGTACTCAATTGAGAATCCATTCAGTGGTCGGTCCTGACTCTGGGATTCCCTTCCTAGGGAAGATTGTCTGACCACCTACTTGCTCTCCTTTCATCAGCAGGGAAAGTAGTCTTATTTATTTTTTTAAAAGTAAATCCAACAGTCTTTCAGGAACTATTTTGAAGAGTGTTGTTGGCAACTGCTTTTTTCCTATTTTTTTTAGATCTTTTAAATGTTTTTTAAGGTTATACATTCAATTACATTTTAATGATAATGTTTGGCATTTGCTTTTATGTTGGAAGCAGTTTTCAATCCCAGTTCTGAGCAAGAAGGAAGGACAAAACTAGAGGCAGTAATAGTGATACTGACATTGATAACAAGAGATGTATACAGATTTGTTTTAAAAAGGAAAAAAAAAGGATTCTTAAGAGAGAAAGTACAATTTAAAAATGAATTCTTGTGACTAAACAATAAAATAAAATACATGTGTAACAGGTGGGAACCGCTTTATGGCTTAAACACATGACAAGTGACATAAATAAGAAACTAGGGGATTATGAGGCTGAATTTGGATGTCAACCATTTATTTGCGGACCCAGACCATACAACCCCCTCTCCCCTCCATTAAAGAAGACACATACACTCAAAGTGGAATAACAAATTGCATTGAGTACATATTCAGAAAATAGGTTAAGTACAGGTTAATAGAAATTCATTATTGGCAATAAAATGGCCTCAACTTGCAGATGGCTGCAAATTGGTTGGCAATTATTTATGGATCATGACCTCATCATTGACCCAACTCATGTTGGTCAATGGGTGCTCATTGGACACTTCGGACTCTCATGGAGGAGAGAGCTGATGGCCAAGCTGTCCCACCTGACACTCTCTCCTCCCCTGCAAAGCAAGGTAACAAAGGGGAGGTAATAAAGTAACAAAGGGGAGTGGTATCCATAAACTTGAACTTGAACTTGGCTTTGAATTTGAACTTGACAGGAATCCCCTCCCTTAAGCCTTGATCATGAACCATGCCATCTGCCCTACAAATTGTGACAAATGTAATACATAACCAACCAGGGGAGGGTGGGCGGGTCTTTGCCACGGACCAACTGGGGAGGAGCCATGATAGAGCTGCCTTTTAAACACCTCCGTCACGGGTCCTCCGAAGTCATCTGGCCACGCCAGAAGCATGGCCAGATGACCTGCCTCCCTGGTGGTGAGAGCGAACTGGGGGCAGAGCAGTTCCCCCCAATTGGCCCCCACTTCCCCTGCCCCTCCCAGCCACTGAGCATGCCAGGAAGGAGACAGGGAAGATGGCGACCCCCATGACGACCAGTGATGTGGTTGCCGGGGAGGCTGTCCCCGGAGGGTCAAAGAGGGGGCGCCGGCCAGGCTGTAAATTGGCCTGCCAGCAAGCGGTGAGACCCCTTCTAGATTGCAGTTACTTTCTTCTTTGGAATATTCATTAGACATCTAGTCTCTACCAGAGGCTTCAATAGGCATTACAAAATATCTGGCAATATCTCCTTGTTCTGTTTCTAAAGAACAGGAATCCATCGGCCTCCAAATGTTGCTGGAATGCAACCACCATCATCCTCAGACATCATCCACAGTCTAAGAACAGATGGAACATCAAACATTTCTCCTTCCTGCCCTAAAGGTAATATACGATTTGACTGTGTAAGTAGTATTGCTTCCTCTTAGATGAGTTGTAGATTTGGCTGCTTGGATATGTTGTGTCCTTGTTAATTTCTTGCTTCAGATTTCAGGGATATAAAATGTGTCTGCGAAGTAGTTTTATTTGTTGTCATTTAGACTCGGCATGACATTTGCTCAGTAAAATCTCTTTCTGGAAGCATAGAGCAATGAAACACTGCTTTATTCTCACTATGTCCCTCAATTATATATATGCATGTTCCAATAAATAATTTCCTGGGCTTTAAGTTAATTTCTGGGGGGGGGGGGCAGCTTCTCTCCCTTCTCTGCACCACAATATATTTCCCATCTAAAGTAGATGGCTCTTCAGCCAACACTATATTAAGACACTGAGTACACAAAGCCAATAGAGAGCAATATGACCAAAGTAAATCCCAGAGAGCGGACAATTTCCATCAGTTGTTAGTGTTAATTTATGCTCACACTTTTCCTAAACCCATCTTGCTTTCAAACAGGAGAGTAAATTAATTCTGTGATTCAGGGGCACTCTTTAGTTAATACTGCACAGCACCCTATTAAAGCATTTGAACATCTCCCTGTCTATGGTAGTGCTTTGTGATGCTATGAAAGCTTTAGGAGGATGGCAGCTCATTTCCCCATTACAAAATTGAATCAGGTTCATTCACTACAAAAGAAAAATCAGGTGCTAATTGGATATTTTCTGTTTAATTATCAGGTACCCTTTGATAATATTGTCAGACACAAATACTGGAGAATGTTTAAGGAAACAAGTGCTTATCATAACCATTCTCTATTCCCCCCCACCTTGTGTTTATTTTTTGGCAAAGTTACTTACCATAACAACAGAATAGAGCAGCAATAAATAAATGCAATTTTTTTTTAAAAAAAATGTTCTACAAGACTAAGGACTAAAATTTTCATATTTTCAAGTACACCTTCACGTTTTGTGAAGGGCTCATCAAATTTGTTCATTCTTGATTTCTTGTTGAAAAATTTCTGTTGAATTAAGTTAAAAAAAGGTGGCAATTAATAAATGGGTGGCATGAGCTCAGTGAATGGGGTGTGTTAAATTGGGCCAATTAAAGTTTGTGTCTTCTGTACAGCTGTACAGTTAGCTGCTGACTGTGATTAATTTCATGGATATTTTTTCCTCACTGTCACTAGTAAGCACATGTTTTGCATGCAGAAAGTCAAAGTTTTTAAATCCCTGTGTTCTCTTGCTGTAAGAATCAGGTTGCAGGTCATGAGAATGAACCATGTTTCCAACCCTGGAGAAACCCTGCTGTTCAAAGTACTTGATACTTTACTTAAGTGGACAGATAACCCATTTAACACTGTATAAAAGCAGATTACTGAATTTCTATGAAACTTGTAACACTTTGCAATTATTAGTCACAACTGTTTTTCCCTTGATGGAAGAGGGGATGTATACTCATTGCCTGGGCAATGGAAGCAAAGGCTCATCTATGAGTATGCCAGCTTCCTGCCTGAGTATTCTGCCCATGGATCAGGCCCATTACTCCCCCATTACCAGCACAACACAGGATGGAGTCCAGACTGCCATGCCAACTTGTTGTTCCAGCTGTGAGCCTGTTTCCTGGCTTCAAAAGAGCAGTGGCAGACAGCAGCTGAAGTGATAGGCTGGCATGGTAGTGTGGGCTCCTGTGGTCATGAAGGGCTAGATCTGTGGGTTTTTTGGCCACTGAAGGGGTTTTTCCCAGCTATTTTTTTAAAGCAGAGTAAATGGACTTTACCCTGTCTTGTCTGTGTCTTTGCCCCAGCGGTTGTATGGACTGCCCAGGGACAAAATGGGGCAGTTGTCCTGTGTCAACTGGATTTCAGGGCTCCAAGATGGGGTAAATAGCCCATCTAGACAAAGCGCAAGGGGCACAGGAATCTGCTTTAGATTATTGTTCAGTGCATTGTTGAAAGTTACTGGCAGCCACTAGTAGAATCATTGGAAGGTACTCTAAGGGCCAACCAGTCTAACTTTCTGCCTGTGTAGGAATTCACCTCTAAAGTACCCCTGAGATGTGGCCACTCAGCCTCTGTTTGAAAATCTCCAGTGAAGGAAAAAAGCTTCATATTCCTAGATGCTTCTCCTCTAAATATGTGTGTGTGTTTTAAATTGCATGCAGTGGTATCACCCTATAGATTAAGGATTTTATCAGACATGGCAAAAACCTCATCAGAAGTACACAATGATAACAGAAATGGGCAACATTATCAGATGATGATGCCCTTCCTTCAGTGTTCCAGGGGCATAGCATGGGCTTGAACAAAAATATTTTGTTGTTCTTTTCTTTATCTTGTAATGCACATTGATGGTGCTATAGAAAATAATAATAGTAGTAGTAATAGTAACAACAACAATGATGAAGATGATGTCCCTTTTAATTGATGGCTTAGCCTTGTCAATAAAAAAAGTGAAGCCTCATCTGCACCAGCACTATGCCCCAGGAATGGCTAAGGATGTGGGCACCTGATAATGTTGCCCTTTCTTTTATCATCACATTCGTCTGACGTGGTTTGGGATGTGGGTTTTTTGTCACATTTCCCCATGTCTGGCAAAGTCCTAAAACATGGCTAAACAGTTTTCATATGCATTTGGAGTGCACAAATTTCAGTAGGAACATCTACAAATGTGCAGATTTCTTTCCAAATTGTGAGTCCAGACTTCTTTTATGTCAAAATGTGTATTTGACATAAGGATACCCAAACTGTAAATGGTGTCCACTCTGTGAATAATCCAGAAAGATACAAAACTATCAAAGTTTAGAGTGCAACTGTATTACTCACACATCCCTCATATGTGGCCCAGTCTTGTCTTAATCTTCAGCCATTAGCATTTTCTTCAACAGATGAATCTGACATGCCTGCTAGCAATATCTCTAAAAGTCATGCAAACATGCACTATACATATGACTCACTAACAAGATGAAATAAATATAAATGTTAATAGGTTGTCCTATTAATATAACCTATTAAGGAGCGTAAAATCTTTTGTCATTCACAGCGCTCATTTTACAGTGTTGGCGCTGTTGTAGATTAAATTCCTATTAGCTGATTTAGTTCCTTGAGGATATTCACACAAATCTTGACTTTATTAAGATCAATTGATCTAATGTGTTAGATTAATTTGTTAATCAGCTCATCAAAGTCAGTTCTCCTAAAATTTACTCATCCAATCATAAGGATCCCCCTTATGTTAGGACCAGCAATAAACAAATCTGAAAAGATAAAATTAGCATGCATCTTTTTAAATACTGATCAGCAACTTTTAAAAAGTAACGAAGGGTGAAGCATAAACTGACAAGTGATGCAGTACAGATTAACAAATTAGCTTAGTGTCCTATAGGGGAATTACTTGATTAATAATCATCAAGTAAATTATTTGTGCATTGGGGATGAATATGTATTCTCCCACCAGTAGCAATCTTGAGATAGAAGCATATGTTAAAGCATAACCTTTATAGTTGCTGAAATAACAGAGATCTGCACTAAATATCTACTTTACTGTCAGACAGTATAGGCTACTTAGGGCTCTAGAGACATGGAATTGAAAGGGAAAAAAAGACCATCTAATATGCTCTCCAGTTTTTTCCCTGAAAACCATTCTTCATTATCTCTATGACAATCATCAGTCCTCCAAATGAGAAGTTGCAAATGTGCCTCAACACTTTGTTTGCTGTTATTTTTCATCAAGTCAGCTTTGACTTATGGCATCCCTATAAATCATCAGCTGTCCTACTCAGCTCTTGCAGACTCAAGGCTGTGGCTTCTCTGATTGAATCAATCCACCTATAATGTGGTCTTCCTCTTTTTCTACATATTTCCATACCTCAATGCTTTACTTTGCATGAAATTCAGCATAAATTCAACCCTAGGTTTATTTCTACATGCATGAGGAGTTTCCTCATTGACCCAGGACTCCAAAGAAGATACCCACTATTCTTGACAATGAGATGAAGCCTCTGACATGGCTTCATTAGCAAATTTGTACTGGCATCTTCTACAAGCCGTAGTAAATGTTGGAAAGGAGCCTTATGTTGAAAAAACTAAAATCTCTAGCTTTGTCAAAACTATTTCCTGCCAGGGAGAAGAAGGAGAGCAGCTTCTGGACAGCCATTTTGAGTCGGTGAGTGAATTTTTTTAAAACTGTTGGGAGAGGCTGCTTGTTTCTGAGGGGTGGTGGTGGAGCTTCTGTGAGTTTCAATTTTTTAAAATTCTTGGGAGAGGCTGCTTGTTGCTGAGATGTGCGCCTAACGGCACATGAATTTGAGTAACCAAACAAAAATACAGCATACCTAAAAGTAGAGCTTAGAGTTCTCAGCATTAACTAAGAGTTCTAAAAGCTCTCACCATGGACACTGAGGGGACTGCAGTCACCTGCAACACTTGTGGGATGTTTGTTCTCTTATCTACAGACGTGGGAACTTCCAAGTACAAGTTGGTAGCGCTCTTGGAGGAGAAAGTCCAGCAGTTGGAGACAAGGGTAACTACACTTCAACAGATTCGGGAGCAAGAGGTTTTCCTAAACAGAACAGAACAAACAGTCTTGGGCGGGGACCACACAGAGGAACTGGCTGGGGAGGAGAGTGTCACTCCAAAGACACAAGAGGTTGATAGCTGGAGGAATGTCACACACAGAACAAGAACATCCAGGGATTCTTCGAGCAGCTTGCAGCTACAGAATCGATTCGAAGCCCTCTCCCTTATCAAGGACAATGAGGAAGAACAGTACGGACAGATGTCAGGGGCAGAGCAAGGGACCTTGAGAGTACCACCACAAGGAACAACAGTTGTGAAGCCTCGACAGAGGTATGTGGTGGTGGTGGGGGACTCCTTGCTGCGGGGTACAGAAGCAGTGGTTTGTGGGCCTGACAAGATGTCTCAGGAGGTGTGTTGTCTCCCTGGGGCAAAGATCCGTGATGTTTTGGAGACGTTGACAAGACTCATCAAGCCTACAGATCATTACCCCTTCCTTTTGGTCCATGTGGGAACCAACAATACTGCAAGGTACAGCTTTCCGAAGATAAAAAGAGATTATGAGGCTCTGGGGAGGAAGCTGAAATAAATGGATGCACAGGTGGTCATCTCATTTCTTTTGCCAGTTGAAGGGCATGGTCCAGAAAGGGAGAGGAAAAGAGCCGATGTAAACAACTGGCTCCATAGATGGTGTCGCTGAGAATGACTTGAATTCTTGGATCATGGGCTGCGCTTCCATGAGGGGGGAATTCTGGCAAGAGATGGGGTGCATCTCACAACAGTTGACAGAAACATTTTTGCCTACAGTCTCAAGAATTTGATCATGAGGGCTTTAAACTGAGTCAAATGGGGGAGGAAGACAGTATTCTGGAAGGCAAAAGAGCTGGAGAAAATAGTCAAACTGTCACAGAGGGAACAAGGCAAACAGCGCAAGGACCAAACATTGGGAGACAAAAAAACTTGCACAGGCAGCAAGTAAAGGGAACACATGGTCTTAGATGTCTCTACACTAAGGCACAGAGCATGGGAAATAAGCAAGATGAACTTGAACTCCTAGCACTACAAAGAGAGTATGATATAATAGTCATTACTGAAACCTGGTGGGATGAGTCTCATGATTGGAATGTAGGATTAGAGGGGTATAACCATTATAAGAGAAACAAGCCAAACAGGAAAGGAGGAGGAATGAGAACAATAAAAAGGTTTTTTTTTGGGTACGTCCGCAGCAAAAGGAGGAAGAAGGAAATGATAGGGCCGCTACGTGGAGAAGATGGCAAAATGCTAACAGGGGACAGAGAAAAGGCAGAATTACTCAACACCTTCTTTGCCTCAGTGTTTTCAGAAAAGGAAAAGGAGGACCAACCTGAGGAGAATGGAACAGAGGACACAATAGGGGAAATCCAGCTCAAAATAAGTAAAGAGGTAGTACAGGAATACCTTCTTAATCTAAATGAATTTAAATCTCCAGGACCAGATGAACTACATCCAAGAGTATTAAAAGAGCTGGCAAATATAATCTCAGAGCCATTGGCAATAATATTTGAGAACTCCTGGAGAACAGGAGAAGTCCAAGCAGACTGGAGGAGGGCAAACGTAGTTCCCATCTTCAAAAAGGGGAAGAAAGAGGATCCCAACAATTATCGTCCAGTTAGTCTGACATCAATACCAGGGAAGATTCTAGAGCAGATCATTAAAGAGAGAGTCTGTGAACATTTAGAAGGCAATGCCATAATCACAAAAAGTCAACATGGGTTTCAGAGAAACAAGTCATGCCAGACCAATCTGATCTCTTTTTTTGATAAAGTTACCAGCTTGGTAGATGAAGGGAATCCTGTGGACATCGCATACCTTGATTTCAGTAAGGCCTTTGACAAGGTTCCCCATGACATTCTTGCAAACAAGCTTGTAAAATGTGGGCTAGACAAGTTAACTGTTCAATGGATTTGTAATTGGTTGACCGGCCAAACCCAAAGGGTGCTCAGCAGTGGCTCCTTTTCATCTTGGAAAGATGTGACCAGTGGAGTGCCACAGGGGTCTGTCCTGGGCCCAGTGCTATTCAACATCTTTATCAATGACTTGGATGAGGGAATTAGGGGCATACTTATTAAATTTGCAGATGACACCAAATTAGGAGGAGTAGCTAATACCCTAGAGGACAGGATCAACATTCAGAATGACCTGGATAGACTGGAGAGCTGGGCCAAAGCTAACAAAATGAAATTCAATACGGAGAAATGTAAAGTACTGCATTTAGGGCGGAAAAATGAAATGCATAAATATAGGATGGGAGAGACCTGGCTGAATGAGACTACGTGCGAAAGGGATCTAGGAGTCCTAGTAGACCACAAGTTGAACATGAGCCAACAGTGTGATGCGGCAGCTAAAAAGGCCAATGTGATTTTGGGCTGTATCTATAGAAGTATAATGTCTAGATCAAGGGAAGTAATAGTGCCACTCTATTCTGCCTTGGTCAGACCTCACTTAGAATACTGTGTCCAGTTCTGGGCACCACAATTCAGAAAGGATATTGACAAATTGGAGCGTGTCCAGAGAAGGGCAACTAAAATGGTGAAAGGTCTGGAAACGATGCCTTATGAGGACAGACTTAGGGAGCTGGGTATGTTTAGCCTGGAAAAAAGACGGTTAAGAGGCGATATGATAGCCCTGTTTAAGTATTTGAAGGGATGTCACGCTGAGGATGGAGCAAGCTTGTTTTCTGCTGCTCCAGAGACTGGAACACGGAGCAGTGGGTGCAAGCTCCAGGAACAGAGATTCCACCTCAACATTAGGAGGATTCTTTTTGACAGTCAGAGCTGTTAGGCAGTGGAACACTCTCCCTTGGAGCGTGGTGGGGTCTCCTTCCTTGGAGCTCTTTAAACAACGACTGGATGGCCATCTGTCAGGGATGCTTTGATCAAGATTTCCTGCATGGCAGGGGGTTGGACTGGATGGCCCTCGTGGTCTCTTCCAACTCTGCAATTCTATGATTCTGTGATTCTATGGAATATGAGTTATCCCTTCTAATGTGGTGTCATTGGCAAATCGTATAAGCATTACACTCTGTTCCATCATCCAAGTTATTTAAAAAGATGTTGAATGACACTGGGCACAGGACAAAGCCCTATGGCATTGCACTAGTAACTTCTCTACAGAATGAAAAGAAGCCATTGGTAAGCATCTTTGGATTCAGTGGATCAATCAATTACAAATACACCCAACAGTAGCATTGTCTAGTCCATGTTTTACTAGCTTGTTTGCAAGGATATCATGGGAGACCTTTTCAAAGGCCTGACTGAAATCAAGCTGTGCCATATCCACAGCATTCCCATTATCTACCAACCTTGTAACTGTATATAAAAAAAGAGAGAGAAGAGAGACATGACTTGCTTTTGAGAAACCCATGTTGACTTTTAGGGATCGTGGCATTCCTTTCTAAGTGCTTACAGACTGTTTGTTTAATGATCTGCTCTATAATCTTTCCTGGTATTGAAGCCAGACTTACTGAGTGGTAATTGTTTGGGTCCTCTTTTTTCCCCTTTTTGAAGGTGAGGACAACATTTGCCCTCCTCCAGTCTGCTAGGACGTCTGCTGTTGTCCAGGAATCCTCAAAGTCTATTGCCAGTTGTTCTGAGATTACTCAATCAGGAGACAATTGAGAGAAAGAATGTATGGGTCAGTTTGCCTCCTCTTTTTCCTCTGTTTTCACCATTTCACCATTTTCTCCTTGCAGTGATCCTCCTGTTTCCTTGTTCTTTCTCTTGCTCTGAATATAGCTAAAAACCCCTTCTTTTTATTGTTTTTAACTTTCCTTGGAAGCCTGAGCTCATTCTGAGTATTAGCACTTCTGACTTTCTCCTACCTTTAGTGATTTTCCCCCTTTTCCATTTATTGTACATGTCTCTGTTATATCTCAGTTCATCTGGAAGTTCTTAATACATTTGTATAACTTAAGAATTGAGACCCCTGATTATAATATTCTGTGTGGTACAGTAGGAACAATATGTAACATTAACTGAAAATGCATTGGCAGTGTTCCTGAGCTGTGGACTGAACCAGGATTGACAAAAATTTATGAACAAAACCCAATTTGCTACTGGGTATTTTATTTTCTTACTGTACGAAATGTGTTTTGCTGCATACTAAAATAAAGGTTGT